>CM062295.1:201748249-203201374 GCA_031216915.1 Pictodentalium vernedei
CCCAATCTCCGAGATTTGATCGAAAAGACGATTGGATTTTCCATCAGATTTCTGACTCGAAAAACAGTTGCGTGTCGTCTCATAGCATATTTGCCCACTTCAGCGAGAAACTAAAGTGGCCAGTATTCGGGCTAGGTCGATTTCTCGAGAAAATCACGAGAAATTACCTAATATACTTAACCCAGTTTTTCTGGGCTAGAATTGTCAATTTTTGCGCAACTGATGTATACAATACGAAATGAAAAGAAATGATAAATAAAAACATTGCAAAAATAGAAAGAAAATTTAAAAAATACGGTTAGACTTACTATGAAAAAATTCTTATAACCCCTAACACCCAGAATTACAGACGTGATAACAGCATACCCTTTAAAAAGTTTAAGGGTATTAAGAATTGCTTGAAATTCTGTTTTGGCCGAGAGGCCTGTAAATGCATAGCTTTTCGATCCAGAATGTTTCCAGTCGGACTTGAAGTTTATGATGAAGGTGAGAAATGAATTCCACGGGTGACCATTCGACATACAGTGTCCTGTAATAGTACAGTCGCGCTCCATTTTTTTTTTTTTTTTTTTTGAATGACCGGTGGTTGTTCACACGTTTGTGAAAAGCGGCACCGTATGTGTACTACGGGTTTCGCCAACATACTGGATTCGACAAACACCACATTGAAGTAGATAAATCACATTTGAACTTTTTCAGGTGCCGCGGAATTTTTTTTAAAATGTTTCCCCAGTACTAGTGCTGTTGAGGTTCCGCTCTACAGTTTCGCACTATTGCACATGTGTGAAATTCTTAACATTGGGCATATAGTCCAATCTCATATTCCAGTGCCTTCTCATAAACTCGTGCTTTTTTGTACTTCGGTCCACGCGCTAACGAATTACAAATGCACGTGTTGAATGTTTACACGTGAAAACGGTAAATCTACCTGCGTCTACCTGTGTTCATCTGAATCAGTTATTTCAAGTTTTAGTACATTCTCGGACAGAAAATGCGGAAAAACAGGTAGGATTTATATTTCATATTGCATATTCCCATAATTATGATTAAAATTGCATATTGCTGATTAATAAAGTTAAAATTTTAATAGAAATCGCACGGAAAGAAAGCGACTGAAAATTGTTGCTATGGCCACGGAGAATCTACCGGAGAATTTACTCCGGGCGAAACATGAAATTGGCCGAGTTTCTGTCCCCCTGGCGGTTGGCGTCAGTTTGAAACAAAATGTCGTCTTGCAAATGCGCTGCTTTCAACTGCGACAATACTTCAAAAAATACCGTGGGGGGGGGGGGGGGGGGGGGGTGTAATTTTTTCGCTTCCCCATAGATAATGATAGGTAAGTTGACAAAATAATTACCTACTCAATTTAATAAAATCGAGTGTCATGTTTGCTGGATTATCAAGTTTATGCACAAAAAATGCCAGCTGTAGCAGGCTTGTTGACGAGTGATAATCTTGAAATGTTCGCTTGACCTTCAAGTTCAAATTCTTAGCAGTGCCAGTGGCCCAGTGCAACTCCTATATTACTCTACCTGTGTGGTGTATATGTGTTTTTTGCTTTGTTTGATGTCGGCTGTGAATGAATGTGTGACATTACACTGCCTTCCATTGGTATGTAAAGGGGGGGGGGGGGGGGTGAAAATGTCCGCACCTAGTAATCCTACTCCAAGAGCACTTGTACTAATATAATATATTAATTAAATAACACAAATAATTATCCCATTTATTTATGTTTATTTATCTGGGTTTTAAGATACTTTCAGCAGCCACAGTCAGGCAGTTTTACTTTTGGTAGAAACCGGGGTACCAGTAGGGAACCACTGAACAGCAACAAGTAACTGCCAAACTTGCAAAGTTCTGGAAGGTTTGTAAAAACAGCATTTTCCGTTTCTTCCCCTGTAATATGGTTCCCTCTTGACAAATTATGACATCTATCCATTCCTATCAAGTTATTTATTAGTGGTTATGGTTACTTTCAGCAGCTAAGGCTATTTCACAACCATAATAAATGTATAAAATATTTATAAAGTTGTCTGTGAATTTCAGTATCGAAAATTTGTTGAATAATGCAGAGTTCTACATACAGTAGTATGTAATCTTTTCTTCTCAATTTTACAGGTGCAAAAAATGGGTGCAAAATTGCAGATTACAAAATTTAATTGGAAGTCCACCTGAAAAATTACATAAAAGTTACAGAATCTGCTCAGAACATTTTGAGAAAATAATGTTCATGAATCCTAATGAGAAAAAAAAACTGGTTTGGAATGCAATCCCAACTCTGTTTGATGTTCCAAATCCACCTAAACTCTTAACAGCAAAAAGAAAATTACCGAACAGACAGGCGGAAGGTCCCCAGCTCAAAAAACAATGTACTGAAGGTAACACTCACACACACACATGCCAAAACCCCAAAACAAAACTGGAAAATGAAGCTTCAACAAGTCACGAGACTCCAAGAAGGAAACAGATGAGAGCTCTTATACAATACCAAAGAGTAAAAATCAGTAGGGCTAAAAACGTGATTGAAAAGTATAAAAAAGGTAAATTTGTAAAAAATAATATTGATCAAATTTTGAAGCAAGCCTCTCTATTTCTACCAGAAAATTTACAAACATTCTTCATTTCTCAGGTAAAAATGTCAAAACGACACAAGAAAGGTTACCGGTGGACAGATGAAGACAAATTAATAGCTCTGTCCATATATTACAGGAGTTTAAAAACATTTCGGCTGTTAACAAATTTATTTATTCTACCGTCTGTTTCATCAATAAAAAGATGGGTGAGGAACATTAGAAGTCGGCCTGGCTTTCAGCAGCCAACATTTGATCTTCTGAGAAAAAAAATTCAATCTTTACCAGAAGACAGAACATGTATAATTTCCTTTGATGAAATGTCTATCAAAAAGGCTCTCAGCTATAACTCAGCCCAAGACCAACTTATTGGCCTTGAAGACTTTGGGTCCTTTATTGGAAAATCGTCAAAAATTGCAAGCTATTCCCTTGTATTCATTGTCAGGGGACTGAAATTAAAATGGAAACAGCCTATTGGATTTTTCTTCTCCTCAAACCCAACACCATCAACTATTTTGAAAACTCTTTTAGTTGAAGCAATACAACTGGTGGGAAAATCTGGTGGTATTGTGAAAGGCATTGTTTGTGATCAAGGTTCTACAAACAGATCATTGTATACAAGTTTAGGGGTTTCACCTGACAAACCATTCATCACTTTAAGTAACAACAAAATTTTCTGTTTTTTCGATCCTCCACATTTGATCAAGTCAACCAGAAACAACCTCAGGAAATATAATTTTAGTAGAGATGGAAAAATAATAAAATGGAGGTACATAGAGGAATTATTTGAAAAAGATTCAAAACTACCAGTCAGAATGTGCCCCAAACTTTCACCAAAGCACATTGAACTGAACAACTTTTCAAAAATGCGGGTGTCACTTGCAACTCAGGTTCTAAGCCACTCAGTAGCAGCTGCTATTGTAACATACAGCAGTTTAGGCGCAATGTCTTCAGACGCTATTAATACTGCACAATTTATTGTGGAGTTTGATCAGTTGTTTGACTGTTTTAGTTCTTCAAAACAAATTGATAAACTGAAACCTCATAGAGCTGCTGTATCAGATTCATCAGTTCACCTGAAATATTTAAATGAATGCCAACAAAACCTGTCCAAATTGAAACCTTTGGGAACAGATGCTGACAAGTTACACTTCATAAATGGCTGGAAAATATCAATTCATGCTCTTATTGGCCTGTGGCAGGACTTGTCAAAAAATTTCAGCTTCAAGTTTCTGTTAACAAATCGTCTGAACCAAGATTGTTTAGAAAATCTATTCTCTCAGATTCGACAAGCTGGAGTCTGTAGGGATAATCCAAATGCAGAACAATTTGCCGCTGCATATAAGCAATGCCAGGTGAACCTAATTATTAAACCACCTAAAAATAGCAATTGTACAAATGACACTGATACAATTTTAAGTTCACTTCAAGAGTTAACAAGAAAATCTTCTGATTTGAGTGAAAATTGTAGTACATATACTAAACATGCACAAGGGCAGTGGAAATCAGAGACTGATCACAGTTATGCCGCTTATGCGACAGAAATCTCAAGCAGCTTGGCTACATCTATGAAAAATGTATCAGATTTCATAGCTTCCTTGCCAGAAAAAACACTCTGCACTATATTGCAGGATACATTGCAAGAAAACTGAAAAAAAGACATGAAAATTGTAAGACTTGTAACTATGATAAGCTTATTTCAGATCATAAGCAATACCAATCAGAAGAGCATACATTCATTTACTGGAAAGCTTTATATAATGAAAAAGGCTGTTTTGGTGGTTTGACAGTTCCATGTTACTCCTTAGGAAAGCTTGTAGACAAATTAGAGAGCATTTTCCAAAGCACATTTGAACACATTGCCCATCAAGGTAAAATCAAGATGAGGCTCTGTTCTAAAATGTTCAGTGAATGTGGTGATACAATGGAAGACATACTCTGCCACAATGCCATCAAATATATCATTGAGCTTTATGTCATTATCCGCATACATGGTAATGTCAAATTCCAAAACTTTGACCTACAAAGAACTAAAACAAGTAAAAAAAAATCCAAACAAGATAGGAAAATTATTAAAGTCATGCATCTTTAAAAAATGTTTAACAGTAGATTTAAATGTTTATTTTAGCATTTGCCATTTATATTTATTAAGGTTATTATTTTTGTTCGAATTTATTTAGTTATTTTCCAATAAAATGTAATATAAAAGTTACAAGAATAAAACAATCTGCTAATAGCACATGAAACTGTAATGGGAACCTAAAGCTAGGAGAAGTGTTTTCCAACATTTCAGATTAAACTTTATGTCACTTTTTTATTGGTTTGAAATTAAGTCTAAATGACATTCTCGTGTATCAATTTTAGTACAGACAAACTGGACTCAATAGGGTTTAGAATTACTGTTCACTCTGCACAGTGCCCGATGTCATGATCTGTCGACCAGTCGTGACGTTAAGAGATACACATTAGTTCAAAAGAGTGGACTATATAACAAAACTATATGAATACTGAAAACAAAACAACAATCTAATAGGACTTGAGTCAATGACTACAGTTCACTCCCTGCACTGCCCGATGTCATGATCTGACGGCCAGTTATGATGTTAAGAGATACACAATAGTCCTTGAGTGAACTGTTTAATAAATCAATTTAATTCATTTTTTCTGCATACAGACATACATTGAAAACCTACATATATTATAAAATAAATAAGTAAATGGTTATGTGTGTGTGTGGGAAGATGGAGTTTAGGTATTATTTCAGGTTTGTTTTTTTTTTATTATTTGTTAGATTCAACTTCTGATTCATCAGTTAAAGTTACCAAATTGAATTCTTGTTTCAGTTGTTTCTACATTTCATGGGTGACTAGGTGATTTGTAGATTTTATTTGTTAACAAATTCTTATCTAATTTTGACTTTGTTTTTTATTGTTTGAACTTCAAACTCATTTTGAGGACCTGAGGGCGGGTTTATGACAGAAATGTAAGTCTAGTGTCAAGTTTGCCAAAGATAAAACCTCTATACTCATGTTCACCTTTACCAAATAGGAGCAGAAGATGACACTATAATTATTTTTCTGAAAAATCCCCCCAAAGTCTTGGGGGGGGGGGGGGACCATAGCTTATGACCCCTCTAATTGCAAAGGTTAAAAAATGTATGGTTTAGGAGAAATGAGGACCCTGAAATATTCTCTTTGAAGGGGATCTCATTTTACATAAACTTAACAATACAATTCCTGGAGGAAATGGAGACTTCAAACAGGAGGCTCAGTTGGATGAGGGAAAAAGCAAATGATGAACAGTTAGTACTATAATGGAGGATTGAGAAGGGACTAGGCGAAGTGCAAAAATCAAGAGGCAGAATTAGTGTCTGCATTCTTGACGATCAGGGATGAATGAGTCAGGTGTGCAGGTTTTGCTCATTTGAGAGTCATGGACCAGCAGTTGGGCAAAACATATTTATCTGTGTGGTATTAGGTTCTTTTCGTCAAAATCTTCAGCATAGGGACATTCAAAGCAGTGGAAGGTGGTGTGTGCTCTTTTAAGTTCATTTATATATATGTGAACTTGATTTATGCACCATGTTAATGACATGTTACAGTGCGAGATACTGAAAATATTGCGAAGTCTCAAACTTATAATCTCAGGAAAGTTTATGCAAACAAATCTTTTATTCATTTTTTATTTTACCCAAGTTAGTCACAGGCGGTATTCAGCTCTTGAGAATCAATATTTTGATTACTCTTTATCAGGTTTGTCTAGTGAGATTGAAACTAATTTCTGACTAGTAGAACCTATTTGATTCATATCATTTTTCTTAACCCTTTCGTAATGTAACAACCAAAACCGGCCAGAGCTATTCACAAAAATTGCCAATTAATTTTCATTATTTTTTTTTCCTTTTTTGTCTCAAAAACATAGGTTATTAGCCCTCCTTGGAACGAGCACATCAAGCTCGTTCCAATGAAGGGTCATCACCTATGATTTTGAGACAAAAAAAAAATAGTTATTCAAGAATTTTGTTTGCAATTGTTGTCTCCTTTTCATGTTAGGTAAAGGGTTAATCAGCTGTAGATATTTTCAGAGGAAACAGGAGGAAAGAGAACATTTTCCATAAATCACCTAGCCTGGCATAACAAGGGATGAGTAGCTAATGTAATCGTTAGCTTGTCACATGAATATATATAATAAAATTCTAGAGTAAATAAAAATTACAGAAACATCATTGACAAATTGGAGATCATTTCACCAAATACCTGGAGGTATGGAAATTATGGAATTCAATGCATATTTGTTTCGACGAACCTGTTTCAAAGTTACATACAGCAAGAATACCGCTTATGGTAAAAATAATAATGTATATTTCACAAATTACAATATTTGTTTTACTGCTAGGGCCCACCCATTTTTATTTTATGGGTGTATCTTCCAATAAAAGGGGAAGACTTGCAAATTCAGGCTCAGGCGTGTTAATTCTGAATGCGATGTGTACTTTTACGAATGTGTTTCACTGTTTATATGTCTGAGAGTGAGAGGGAGCGCGAGCGGGTCCTAATTGTAGCGTACGGCCAAATGGCGTACACCAAGACTGATTTTTTTTTCTACAACTTGCAACTGTATATTAGATGTTTGAATGCGTTTGGCTGTAAAAAAACAAGACCGAATTACAAAAAAAACTTAACTATCGTGCTCAGTGTGGTGAAGTGCGAGAAATATACACGAATTTAGGGAATATGTATCATTTTTATCCATTTATTAGCTTAAACATACAAACTAAAGAAGGTACTTTCGACTCTTGTACTTACATTCTGCGCGTCTTATCGCATACCGGGCGTGATTTTTATTTTTTGTACTGAATCTTTGTAAAAACGTTTGTTTTCTCTGAAAATGTCGAATTTTCCCCATAGCCTCGGTGTTATTTTGGAGCTATTCTGACGCCAACCGCCAGAGGGCAGGATAACAATAGAGAGTATCGGGAGTAAACGCTCCCCCTTAAGCTCCCTGCTATGGCGGAGTTCGTTTGGTCACGTGATTAGAAGAGGGCGCGTTTCATTTGTCCATACTGGTTGCATTCTTGTTCAGCACAGGTAATGGTTCCCCGAGAGAAAATGACCCAATTCTGATCGAACATCGACTTTCAACATATTGTTGCTATAGTTTTTGATGAATGTAGCCACTGTTACCAAATGTTTAAAATATTTAGTAATGATATTGTGATGAGTGTCCTAGGTGCCATGTGGCTGTGCCACCGTTGCCATTTTTGTGTTTTCTTAGACCGTTTCCGGCAAAAGGCTCCTAGGGTATGTAATTCGAAACGCTAAAACCATGCTCAAATGTTGCAGTAGGGTCTGTAGATGTGCATGAAGGTTTCGGATTTTTCAGGTGCCACGTGGCTGTGCCACCGTTGCCACTTTTGTGTTTTCTTAGACCGTTTCCG
The DNA here is from genome assembly GCA_031216915.1 of Pictodentalium vernedei. Taxonomy (NCBI): domain Eukaryota; kingdom Metazoa; phylum Mollusca; class Scaphopoda; order Dentaliida; family Dentaliidae; genus Pictodentalium; species Pictodentalium vernedei. Next base: position 201,756,257 of record CM062295.1, read on the forward strand.
GCGAAAGGCTCCTAGAGTATGTAATTTGAAACGCTAAAACCATGCTCAAATGTTGCAGTGGGGTCTGTAGATGCGCACGAACGTTTCGGATTTTTCAGGTTCCACGTGGCTGTGCCACCGTTGCCACTTTTGTGTTTGCTTAGACCGTTTCCGGCGAAAGGCTCCTAGGGTATGTAATTCGAAACACTAAAACCATGCTCAAATGTTGCAGTGGGGTCTGTAGATGCGCACGAAGGTTTCAGATTTTTCAGCTGCCATGTGACTGCGCCACCATTGTCACTTTCGTGTTTTCTTAGACCGTTTCCGGCGAAAGGCTCCTGGGGTATGTAATTCGAAATGCTAAAAGCACGCTCAGATGTTGCAGTAGGGTCTGTAGATGTGCACGAAGGTTTCGGATTTTTCAAGGGCCACGTGGCTGTGCCACCGTTGCCACTTTTGTGTTTTCTTAGACCGTTTCCGGCGAAAGGCTCCTAGGATATGTAATTCGAAATGCTAAGACCATGCTCAAATATTTCAGTGGGGTCTGTAGATGTGCACGAAGGTTTCAGATTTTTCAGCTGCCTAGTGGCTGTGCTGTTGCCACTTTCATGTTTTCTTAGACCGTTTCCGGCGAAAGGCTCCTAGGGTATGTAATTCAAAATCCTAAAACCATGCTCAAATGTTGCAGTGGGGTCTGTAGATGCGCACGAAGGTTTTGGATTTTTGGGGTGCCACGTGGCTGTGCTACCGTTGCCTCTTTCATGTTCTCTTAGACCATTTCCGGCGAAAGGCTCCTACAGTATGTATTTCGAAATGGTAAAACCATGCTCAAATGCTGCAGGAGGGTCTGTAGATGTGCACAAAGATTTCGGATTTTTCAGGTGCCACATGGCTGTGCCTCCATTGCCACTTTCGTGTTTTCTTAGACCGTTTCCGGCGAAAGGCTCCTAGAGTATGTAATTCGAAACGCTAAAACCATGCTGAGATGTTGCAGTAGAGTCTGTAAATGCGTAGGAAGGTTTTGGATTTTTTGGGTGCTAAATGGCTGTGTCACCGTTGCCACTTTTGTGTTTTCTTAGACCGTTTCCGGCGAAAGGCTCCTAGGGTATGTAATTCGAAATGCTAAACACATGCTTAAATGTTGCAGTAAGGTCTGTAGATGCGTACAAAGGTTTCAGATTTTTCAGATGCCACGTGGCGGTGCCACCGTTTTTCTTTCGTGTTTTCTTAGATCATTTCCGGCGAAAAGCTCCCAGAGTATGTAATTTGAAATGCTAAAACTATGCTCAAAAGTTGCAGTAGGGTCTGTAGATGTGCACGAAGGTTTCTGATTTTTGGGGTGCCACCGTTGCCACTTTCATGTTTTCTTAGACCGTTTCCGGCGAAAGGCTCCCAGGGTACATGTATGTAATTCGAAACGCTAAAACTATGCCCAAATGTTGCAGTGGAGTCTGTAGGTGCGCACGAAGCTGTGTCACCTGTGCCACTCAATATGATTTTAGTGTGTCATATAATACATTTCATCTTTGTATCAAGCATTCATACAAAGTCAAGGATGCAAATGCGGGGATACACTATAGTGTGCTTTGCACACAAGTTACACCATCTAGTTTATTTTTTTCTGCGTGCAAGTGCGCAAAACTGAAGAGTTTTTGGACGTGTCCACTCATATGTTTCTATATCCAAGACCACATGTGCAGGTCAACCGGAATTGTCCCAATGGAACACACCTAAGTTCAAGGGCACGAGAATATGGGAAAGTTCAGACGTTCTAGTTTAGGTCAAGTGCTTGTTTCCGAATGAATGAAAAATATCTTTCCAATCAAGTAAATCCACTTATATTTTCAAATTATATCATATCATTACTACTTCAATAATATATATGTAAAATTTAGGGAAAATCCTAAGTATATAGACCTATAATCAGTTTAAACCGTTAAAGGCACGAGAATACGGGAACACAGGCTATGTTGAAACTAAAGCCATATAAAATAGGGATATATTTTTAGTATCGAATATATGATTACATTAGGCTTTTGTTGGACAAGAGAATTTGAAGTTTTGGTCCCAAAGTTGGAGTCTGATACATAGGGGTAAATTACCAGATGAATTATGGGAAACAGTGGCTTCGGAAAATTGGCTATTTTAAAATGTAATTTTTACACGGGTTTGTTACCAGACATGCAACTAAAAAATGAAACGGAAACATACATTTTTTTTTTGCATTTTAGAAACGGGATGTTCTGCTCCAGGGGTAAGGTAGGTGGGGGTGGTGGGAAAATTCTGCTTTTGAGGCTGCTGTGTGGCTAAAAATGACTGGTTTCGGCATTTTTTCATGCAGTCTTTCAGGTTGAAGGCTTTCTTTTGACAATAAATTATTCCACCCACATTCAGGTTGTTTATTTCTACTTAGTCAGATAGTGTTGTGGATTTGGGAAATGTAATACATGTTATGGGTAAGATAACTAAGTTACAGAATATTTACATTTCAAGGGCGTGTACGGCATGCATTTTTGGAAATGCCTGGAAAACTGTGGAGCGGAACCTGAATGAATCCGATATGGGCATCATGGTGCACGTTTTACAACCGGCCTTCCCACGGGCCTGTCTGACACAAAGCTCTAAATTGACTGGACTGATGCTGACACGAACAAGGATGGACATCGTGAATGTTTTCTGACGCTGAAAAGGCACGATTGGAGGCTTCAGAAATGTGTTGGATAAGGCTGGATCATTCTCAATAAGCGCACAGTGTTTTCGAAATATGCTGGAAATATTTGAAAAATCTGAATGAAGTGTTGTGACAAATGGTATGCGCGCGTTCTGTACTGTGGGCGATATCGGCGCTGTCAACCCGTCTTCGGTTGTAGCTACGGCTTACAAGTTGAGACAGAAGGTCATTGAAAGCAGCTTCCTTTTCGGTGGGCTCAGGACAACTTCTCTTGATTCTGATAGCGAGACTGCATGGAATGTTTTTGACAATGTGTCTTGGATGGCAACTGAACTGGATCAGATACTGGTGTGAGTTGTAGGTTTGCATTACAAGCTTGTAACAATGCAGTAGTCAACGCGTGAGATTGTATCAAGACAGCTGGTGCTTTCTGAAGAAATTTTCAACATCATCAGTGAACCTAAGCCATGGTATGGGCGGGGTAAAAGCTAAGAATAATAAAATAAGACGATCCATAAAATTGTTGGCATAAGAAGGAGCCATGTGCCTGCTCATGGCCGTTCCACTGATCTGAAGAGAGTTCACGCCATTGAATAGAAAATTGTTCAACTTCAGAACAAGTGTGATAAGATCTACAGTGCGCTCTGTGGGGGAGGGGGTGTCTAAATTTGAACTTGTTTCCATCGCCTCCCTACAGCTTTCAGTCCCTTCATCATGGAGTATGTTTGTGTGCAGAAAAACTACATTCATCGTACACAGCAGAGTGTCATCTAAAAGCTCACCCAGTTCTTCCATTTTTTTGAGGTGATGTGTGGTATCTCTCGGGACGGCAAATTTTCAACGAGAGGTCGTAAATGAAAGCAAACATACTAGCAAGTTTTTCAATGGGGTGGTTGTTACCAGAAATGATAGGGCTCTCTCTTATTCTGAACGTTGTCTGGAAAATTACATGTCGTCCATTGAGTGCAGCGAAGCGTCGTCTGTTATGCTTTAGCATTGAAGATGGTGTCTATTTGCACTCAGGGGTGATGTCTTCCACTAGAAGATTCGGAGAAACCCGAAATTGTTAGCCTGTTTTGGAAACAAGCTTGCATCATTCACGCGAAAACTACACTTGATACGATGGTTGTTCATCGCGACTGATTCGATTTGATAGCCAGCCTGCGCAACGAATCGAATCAAGAGGCCGACTCGATAATTAGTTCGAATAGACGCAGGATCTTCGGTACTCTGGTTAATACCCAGAAGCTACTCTAAACAGCTAAGCCTTATTTCACAATCAAGGTAGGAATGGTAAATAGTATCGGTGCTAATAGCATGGACAAGAACTCTGTTGAAAATGATCCGTATGGCAATGTTAACGACGTGTAATGTGGCTACGCGTCATATTCAGTAAGTCCATTCAATTATTACTGAGATGTGATGCGATCTTACAGTACCAGGATCTCAAAAGAGACCTATTTCTCAATCAGCTTGCGGTCTGGTGGCAACACACTCACAATAGTGGATTGCGATTTTCATGAACAAAATATTGCAAAATCATGAAGCAATCAAGAAAAAAGCGAAAATAGAATATGCGATTCACAGTTCTCGCACTTATTATATGATTGCAAAAGCGGACAGAGAATTTCAACCAGATGGATACCCAGACGCGATTCAGTCGAAATTCTCTGTCCGTGTTAGTGATCACAGTACTGTATGCAGAGGCGGACTGGCCGTATGGCGAAATGGATCTGATTGCATAGACTGTTGGTATAACGAAATGCTCTGTATGTAGACAGCCACTGGCAGTAAACAAGAACATTTAAATATACTGCAATCTAGTCTCCCATTGATCGCTCAGGTGCAAGTAAACGGCGTTTCTTCAGTTTTAAAGATCAATTATCCATTTTTTTCCTCTTGGACCAAACAATGGGTCTGTGTCCACTTAATGAAACCACTTTCGTCGAATGAGCGATTAAGATGATACAAAACTGTCATCGAAATGCCCTCTTCGTGAACTGCTATTGATCGCTCAGAAACATTCTTTCAGTCCATAAAAGCAAAATTCTCTCCGAGTCCGGGACCCCCTGGTGCATTTCCTGGTTAGCCCAATACGGTTGACTTAGGTTAACGATAAGTGAAACCATGAACGATTGTTATCTTTAATGAGTTAGGATTTATGTTCATTTCAAAATACATACTCACTTCGCGACAGCGAATCATTTGTATTTATTCTGACCACCTTAGAGGACAGTAAAGCCATAAGATGATCACCTTGTCAAATTATACCAGTCAAGACTGTTACCCACTGGACGGGAGTGCTGTGGCTCAGTGGGGAGAGCATCGGATTTCCAAACGAATGGTCCACGGTTGGATCCTGATAAGCTGCAACTGCTGTGTACCTTTTGGCAAGGCACTTAATCCCGACTGACCATGTGGGGGCACGGAGGCGTTGTGGACTAAGGCATACTTCACGTCGATGATGCAATTGCCTTCACCGCTTGCACGCCTTGTTCCCTGATTCTCTCCGGGACGTCCGGCTTCCTTCACCCGTAAAACTGTCCTACACGACTGTCTGAAGTGTCGTTAAACCCCAATATATGAATAAATACCCACTGTAAGCGTTGCGAGAGTTACAACGAAGTAATAAAAAACAAATGTTTTAATCAATGTGCAATTTCTGTGCAGTCTTGTGTCTCTAATTTGAGTCTTGCTGTAAAACGATCTCATAATGAATACACCATGTCCTTGGGCAAGGTACTTAACCCCGATTGTCCACATGGGGGCACGATGACGCCATGTACTAAGTCGTACCTCACGTCAGTGGCGCGCATGTCTTCAACCAATCTAACCCTTCCTGTGCTGCGGAGCGGACTTCCGATGTTGGGGAGCTGGCAGCTGCTCATCGTTGCTCGGTGGTTCTCTCTGGGTACTTCGGCTTCCTCCACACGTAAAACTGTCAACGACACACTGTGACCTTGACTGTTAAAGTGTCGTTAAAACTTAATAAATAATAATAATAATGAATACACATAATCCACCATGCAAACTTTACATAATATTATTGAGTACGTCTCTCACACAAAGAATTTTTGTTCCAAAATAATATTCAATGACGGTATATTTCACTTTGGACTTTGGATATATTTAATTAATTACTGTCAAGAAAAATCATTAATCACTTCATCGCAATCCACCAGTTGCGTTAATTGTGTAGCAGCCTTTGACTCCTGTTCTGCTTTAGTATTTTCTTGAAAGTTGTCATAAAATCCAGACATGACTGCTTTGAAGCAGCCATAACTGGATTTGATGGAAAAAATCGCCCATATGAAGCCCAGACATCATTCCTGTATGAGTGATCCAATTTACGTGGACACATTTTGTTAATGAGAGACAACATTTCGCCCACCACATCCGATGCAAGTAAGATATGCGTGTCTCATGTGAGAAGGCATTGTGATATAGATATAGATCTCACATGGCCCACGTGATCGGCTTATTAGCATATTTAATGAGAGCACAGAGTATTTAATCGTCGCACGTTCTTCGGTAAACAAACAACATTCCGTCACGTTTCGGAAATATTATCAGACGAACGTTTGTCGGAGAAAATAGAAATAAAAAACATAGACCACAAAACCAAAGGGCACTTGACTCTTTTATATGAATTTTTGGGTGAACGCCATTCTGAGTAGAGAGAGTTCATTTTAATGTTCATTTCGCTACAAATCTTTAACCCCTGCATGCCGGCTTTAGTATTTAATTTCGTGGTATATTCCTGCGGTATACACAGACCTTTTTGCGCTATTTCCGATAAGCTAATCAGTTTTTTGCAGAAATGGACAACAAAATTTTTCGATATAGCTGCACGTGCCCTAGAATTACTTTTGATGACATTAGAGTGTTTTGGTGGAGGAGAAAAATATCCCTGATGGGGTGGGTGTGAGATGGGGAAATCTCACTCTCGGGACAAAATATTTGGTCCAGACACGAGGCAAGCCTCGTGTCTGTCCAAATATCTTGCCCTCGAGTGAGATTTCCCCATCTCACACCCTCACCCGCCATAATGATAATCCTTATTCCGGTAATAATAGTACTGGTGTCCTGGTGGAAATATTTTCCTGCAGAACACAAACTCTGAAGCAGAACTTGTTTTCCACAGTAAACAGACAGTGCTCTACTTTTATATTTCCCACGATGGTGTCGAAATAACTATATAGCAGATTCCCTTTGAGTCTCCAGTTTATATCGAAATTTACGAAACGAGTTTCAATATTGAGCGAATTTCACAAATTTCATTATAAAGTGGGGTCGATTCGGAGATTTCATTTTTTGGTTGATCCAAAGCTGTATACAAGGTGCCCATAGGACCCTGCAAATATCAATCTTCTTGTCAAATCAAATCCCGAATCGAATCGAATCAGGAAGAGGAATTCGAATTTCGATTCAACTCGAATGGCTTTTCAAGTCGTTTGTATTGCATTTTCTTACAGCCGTAAATAGTGCCAGTCTCTACTAAGTGACGCGTCTGTTTGGGCAAGTCAAATAAAAAAGCTGGATATTGATGACGGATTCAGTGCAGTTTCGGAGGCGGAACCTCCCTGAACTCTTCTCCTACCATCTGATCTGTGTGTGAGACCCATTGATAGAAGAGCTCATGAGGAGACACTTGATTGGTTCTGAGAACATGGCGACGATTCGGAAAATTCCAAATCAGTGCCACGCGAATCGAATCGAATCATTGGGACTATTTCAAATTAAACCAAAGAGGCCCAAACAAAGAGTGGTTTCTATCAGCACTGCTCCTCTTCCACAGGGATTCATAAAATTATTTTGTAACCGCAGTCACTGATGTGGGCAAAGAAAACACAGTAGCCGAAGTACAGATCTAGGGTTCTTTAATTTTCATCACGGTCGTTAATGATTATCTAAGCTGCATCAGAACACTCGATTGTATTCATTAAATCAAATATTCACCACATCAAACCAAACCATCAATCTGTTGAAGCACTTTCTTAATGTGAGAAGTTACAAGAAGTAAATCTATCCTCATAACTTTGGAGGTGATGACAACCACATCCTGGGTGACATATCAAGGCATTTAACCTTAGCCACGAAAGGTGTCCTGGGCAATCCTTAACCCTTTACCTAATATGAAAAGCAGACGACACTTTTTTTTCATTTTTGTCTCAAAAACGAGCTCGTTACAATGAAGGGTCATAACCTATGTTTTTGAGACAAAAAATGAAAAAAAAATGAAAATTAACTAGCGATTGTTCAGAATAGCGCTGGTCGGTTTTGGCCGTTACTTTGATAAAGGGCTAATCAATTTTCCTCTGTGTGTTTATAAGTATTATTTTTTAGAACTATTTTCAAATGATAAATTCACTTGTCACATAGTTATGGAGTCACTCTTTTTATTAAAAGAAGTGACAAAATTCAAAGAGTTGTTAAGAGCTTATGCTGTATTCAACAAATATCACCCCAAGCTCTGCAACTCCAAGGCGATAAAGGATAACTTTCGAGAACAAAGGCAATGGATTGGGACAGTGTCAGCTCAAAAACCCATGGAAACATTTCATTGATCTCTATTAAAGTATCTCAACCCATTCACGCACTATTCTGAACTTCCTCGCCTGTTTGTATTATAGAACGTTTCATACATAAAATAAAACCAACAATTCCGATAAAAATGACGTTATCCGTATAACTATAGCAAGATTTTGCTGACTCCAAAAAAAAAGAAAGTATTGAAAAGAATAAGAAAAAATGGCAAATTAAGCTAATTTAATAGAGACTTGATATAGAGCCTTTCTTGATTTATTGTGCGTCTTTTGTCTGAGAAAACAACTCCCAGAAAAGTCGTTTACATCATATCAGCTCGGGCATGTTCACTCGGGCATAGCCCTCGTGAACACCCTCGCGGTTGTACGGTATTAAAAAAAGTAGGAGATATTTAGAAAAAGTGAGATATCATATATGAAAAAATATATTAATATTTCCACCAAAAAGACAGTTGGGGCATTGCACTGTGACACCTGGTGAACGATTTCGGCGATAGTTGGGTGTCTGACCAAGACCTCAATACCTTGTAAATCCTCCTCGGTTCGAGAGATAAGCGCGGATCCGACGTGGCATTCCTCTCACCAAACGTCCAATATCAGCTTGACTGGCGTTAATCCATTCTTCCAGCAGTTTAGCGGCGAGTTCCTGGACATTGGTAGGGGGGTGTTGGCGTTGTCGTAGGTGCCTGCCAAGCATATCCCAGACGTGCACGATTGGTGAAAGGTCTGGACTTAATGCTGGCCAAGGCAATGTAGTGATGTTCTGATCCTGGATGAACTCTGTAGCGACACGGGCCCTGTGTGCTCTTGTATTGTCATCTTGGAAACATGTTGTCACGTTAGTACTGCCCTGTGACACGCCCTTGGATGACATGTAATGCTGTTCTGCTTGTCATGGTTTTGCCTCCCCACACCATAACCGATCCACCACCAAAACGACCGTGCTGCCTAACGGTTACGTCATGGTATCGTTTGTTCCGCCGCCGCCACACTCTGTTTCGCCTGTCGTGGAAGTCGAGAGTGAACCTTGATTCATCGGCAAACATGACGTTGCCCCAACGATGATTGTCACGGCGCTGTCGTGCTCCACACCAATTGCGCCTTGCTACGATGTGACGTTCAGTCAGACGTGGAATTATTAGAGGTCATCGAGCGTACAAAGTCCAGCTCTGTAAGCGATTTCGGATAATCTGACCAGTGATTCGCACATCTGTCGCTCGCTGCAGCAGCTGTCCAATTTCTGAGGCACTTTTATGGCAGTTACGTAATGCTGTGGTTCGGATGAAAAGATCCTGGTTGGCAGTTGTCGCCCTTGGACGACCTGATCGACGTCTGTCATCAACATTGCCTATCTGACGGTAGCGTGACCACAACCTGCTAATCATCGATTGGGTTACGTTGAGAAATTGAGCCACTGCAGTCTGTCTGTTGTAAGCTTCCAACATGCCAACGGAGCGTAAACGTTCGTCACGTGCCAGTCTTCGCATACCTCAAAAGTTACGTTTCGACCATAAACTATTGATGATCGTGCAGGAGACCTGATGACAGAACAAGAGTTCAAGATGACACATCTGGTAGGATTTTGAGAAAATGTCGACGATTCGAATTCGAATTTTCTGAATTTGTACAAGAATCGAATCAACAAGTCAATTTCGAATCGAACCGAATATAATTTCAAAGCTTCGTAGGGCCCTAGTTGGTCACTCGCGGGTAGGCAAACCTTCTCGTTACATACGAGCTTCGATAAATCTTCCTCTACTTCTTTTTGCAATGCTCCCAATGCCCCGTCGTCTATCATTTATATTTTTCCATTGCTTGACTAGTTCAAATGCAATATGGTCTTAATGGCCTGATGTACTTTCAAAAGAGTACGTGTAAATTTGTGTGCGAACAAAACTTTGGAGGTGGATGAACAGACGACACAATAAACAATAAACCGAGTTGTAGAACCCAATACTTGTAGAATGGAGGACAGTATTGTGTGAGACGATAACACTAAGTGCACCAGGTTTGAACGGGTTAATACTCTCTGTAAAATACTTATTTTCTTTCCTTTATCCAATATTTTCCAAAATATATTTGAGCTCGATCCCCCAACCCCAGTTTTTCTTTTCGTTCCAGTAAGAATACAATTCCGCTCCGTCCGATTGTCGTCTTTAATCTTATTTACCCGGTTTCTTGCTTGTTATTAGTCTTATTTTGATATTCTACTTTCCACCCTCTGAAGTTTCCTACTTTTCTTCTTCTCTCTCCTGTACAGCATTTCGTAATTCGCCATTCACTCTGTACCCCGATTCTTGAGTTGGCACCCCAGCATTTCCTACACTCTCTTTTCCTACCCCTGTCAAACTTGTTTCTTCGGCATCTGCTATTTCTTGGACATTGCTCTGGCTGTGAATGTTCCAGAGGTTTGAGTTCATTCTTCCCGCGAACTGTTCGTTCGGGGTTCTCAAATTTACTTAAGGCTTCTTATTGTGTTTTTGCCCCTGGTAATGACTGTAATCGGTTGTGATTACTACTAACCTCCTTCTGTGATCCAGTTTCTGAGTAAAAAAACGACTATTGTTCTTCTGTTGTTTCTCTCTTAGGTCCATTTCCGCTTTCATCTTCTCATCCATGTTCAGAATCTTCAGACCAACCCCGTTTCTGAATCACCAAAGGTCATCATCGGCGCCTATTAGAGATGTGGAAAATAATTTGACCAAATTTGTTATTTATCACTTAGTTTTATTCTTGTAACTCTTCGACCAAACACACATAGTAGCCGCCACTTGAGAAAAAATATAATTAAAAAAATTTTGAAACACCAAATATTTTCCATTTTGCCTCTAGTATCCGACTACACTAAGATTCTCGTTCTCATCGCTTGCAACGCAATCCCTTTTGATCGTACACGGGCAGGGGGATCCCATTGGGAAATAGGTTATTGAGAAATTTTCTTTGATCCTCATACCTCCCCTTGAGTGTAACAGGCAGGGTGCCATCTGCAATGTTAAAGCATTGCAGATGGCACCTTGTTTCACTCAAGAGACTACACACTCACTCATATGAGCGTTGAACCACGACATCCCGTAGATCCCACTTTTAGTATCATTGCCCAAATGAATACAAGAATTCTTTGATCTAACACACACAGTAGACGCCACTTGAGAAAAAGGTAAATAATGTTTTTTCGAAATACCAACAATTTTCCATTTTTGCCTCTAATATCTGACTGCACTAAGATTTTCCTTTTCATCACTCGTAACACAAGAAACGATGTACTCATATGCGTGTTGAACTGCCACATCTCGTGGTACCCACTTTAAATATCCTTTTCTAAGATTTGAATATGCCCATATTGTGCCCATCCTTGCCCAGATGAGTCCAAGAATCATTGGAACGCAAATGTTAGAAAAAGCTGTTATTGAGATCACTCTACGGTTTTCTGAAGAAATCACCGTCCACGTTTCTTGGCTCCCTGGTTCTGGAATTTCATCTACTATGCGGCTGGCGTTCGGAGTCTTTCTTTTACAAATGAGCGAAAGTGTCGTTGTAGCAACTTCTCGTAAACTGGTTCTAGAAAACTTCAAACTTTACTCCTTGCCTTTACCCCAATTACTTGGCTGGATTTTCATTTCTTCTACGAACTGCAATACCGCGTGTACTTTTGAAAGATTTGACCAGTTTGTTTGGAGGATATTAGTGGAGCATTTTGTGTAAGGTCACTTTCAACATGAACATCTGTATCGTGACTACATTGTATGTATGACGTCAATCGTTCAAAACTATGCTGTCCAGATCAGGCGACTATCATTGGAGAATTGGTTAACAGATCCTATTTTACCACGAATAAACCGGCCGCCAAATGCCAACTTTCTGTCAAAAGTTTTTTTTTATTCTCGAATTCTGATAGAGGGACATCTGATTCAAAACAGTTTGAGATATTCGCGACGGAAAAGGGATACCCAATTTCAATTCGCATTGTTAGCCTAGGAGCGGACATTCTCATACATAATCGGCATTTACTAGAAATAAAATGTAGAAGTTTATACTCATTTTGACACAAATGACATTATTCAACACATAAATAAGTGCATGTTCGCCAAAAACTGCTATTTTGTTTTGCAAGCAAGAGTTTTATGAACAGCATTTGACGGCAAAGCTTGCCTTATTCTTTTGTCATTTCATTCTTTTTTAGTCAGGCATTATTTGAATTTTTCTGTCGGTTTATGTCCTGAATCTGCCATGGCCGATCGTTGCTGAATGTGAAGTTGTTAGCGTAAGTGACCGCCTGATAAACGTGGCATCGGAGCGAATCGGGAACATAATCAGATGCAGCAAATTGTATAACGATGGTCTGCATGTCGATTTACAATCGCAGCAAGATTTGGATGCCAATTTAGTCTTGGGAGGTCACAAATATTGAGTAGCGGAATATGATCACTCGAAAAGTGTCAGACAAGCTACATAAAACAGAGATATTCCTTCCAAGGAGGATGCATCACCAGAGAAAAGATCTAGGCGATGTCAGGCACAGATTGTGTTTGATTCAAAACGATACTGTCTATTTTGTGGTTGTAATTGTGATGTGATAAAAGACCCTAAAACCCGGTAAGGTGGATAGAGGCTTATATGTTCCGTCAAGTGGTGAATCCTGAAACAGCAGTAGTTCCTCGCAAAAGGATAAGATACACCGGGTTTGTGAAGATAAATGGTGTAAGACGTTAGGTTAAGGGTTCTAGATGCTATTTGCGTGTGGCAGACACGCATTATCACTGCGTCTGTAGAGCTACATTTATGAATCCAAGATCTGTATGTAGCCTCTGCGGCAAAGCGGTTGATTGACATTACCTCAACATATTCAAATCCCGATGCCGAACCACCGAAACGCCCGGATATGCCTATGCCTACGCAGAAAGATGCATCCTCTCGCTTCAAATTCTTTGTCACATTCTGCTCTTGCAATGTCCGCCACACAAGAGTGTTGCAATGAACAAACAAGGTTAGCAGGTACTCAGCTAAGAATAGCACTGATGAACAGAATCACCAAACACCCAAAACATCTCTTATAAATGTATATAGTTTCGGATGCAACCTCTGGTATACGTCCGGAATGTTGTATTGTCAAACATTGCAGTCCGCGAAATGACGATGTCACCTTAAACGTAGATATTTCAAATTGCTCAAGGCTTCCTGACGTAGACAGATGTTACTCTTACACAATCCACCGAGAAAAAACCTTTGGACGCCCCTTTGAGACCCAGTGCCCTGGCGGCCGGACTATAATACAGAACTTGTTTTCCACAGCAAACAAGCACTTCCGGGGGTTAGTTTGGGAATTCTCCATCTGGTAAACACTTTCTTGTCCTCTCGCAACAAAATTTTAAAAGGCGCAGACAAAGAACTACTGTTCGTTCAAAGAAACTTCAGTTCTGCAACCAAGACTCTTTTTAAACAAAAATATTGCAGTTTAAAAATGGATTGGAATGTAGCAACTGTGCGTGTGAGGAATGGTGAATGTGGAGATTACCGATGGGGGAATGTAAACCCGATTTCGGCTCTCATGACTCAAGTCCCGATTAAAGAAATATTCCAACTGCATCATCAAGACATGCTTTCTTTGAATACATACTTTGATAATGTAGTTAAAATATACACCAAGTAAAAACTTCAGCACCCCAAATATAATGAATGATAACATGCCGCTGTTCATTGGAAGTCTGTTACAGGTTATGTGTATTATTATATTGAATGTATCCCACAAACAGGTCCCGGGAATCACGTGCACAATGTAACTCGAGAATTTTCCAAAATACAGAGTGTGTATGATTCTGAATTGGTTATTTATAGTGCCTATATTTCACGGTTCAATCACTATCTGTCACCATGACGGGAAGAAGAATGACATATGCACAAAGATGGCGAATTATTGGTATTCATTCCACCGGCATGTCCTTTAAAGCAATCGCTTGTTAACTCGGCATTCATTACACAATCACCAGTCGTTTGATGAGAAAATACATGCAAACCAACGAGGTGAAGGTCCGTCCCCGACCAGAACGACCCCCTGTGGCATCATGTGAAAACAGGGTACTTCTTAGGCTGGTACGACGATAGACATTCACCTGTACTCTTCTGAGGAGCCCGTGGCTACCAAATCGACGAACAGTCAGGAATGACCCGAGAAAAGCCATAATGAGGTCCAAAAGGGGCATCAAATGCCTCTACAAGGAGATCACCATCCAAGGAATACATTTGGTGTTTAGCATGCTTCATTCAGAGCATTGCATTTACTACCATTCCTTGGTTTGCCGTGAGTCCTGATCTGAATCCACTGGAGCACATTTGGGATATTCATGGGCGTCGAACACAAGCACACGAACCTCCAGGGCAATTTCTGCGAGAATTGGAAGCAACTTTGCATCAGGAATGGCGACAGTTACCTCCTCAACGAATACGACGATTGACTGGATGATGCGACGTAAGACAAAAGCTGTTATCCGAGCCCACGGGAGATACAACAGATATTGAACTGTAAAATGGATCATTTATCTAGAGGTTACAAATGACATTGTTTATCCATTTATTGCCAAATAATGTTGCCTCGTTAACTTTCCAGCTCCATACTAAAATGGGTATCGTATTGAGCTCTAGCTGATTCCGTCATTGAAATGATGATGAAGACAATGATTTTTGCGTGTTCGTATAGCCTGAATATGTTCTTTCAAGACAGCATCTAGTTTTTGAAGCTTACTTCGCGAGTACTTTACTGATACCAAGTAATACATTTACTATCGTAAAATATCCAGGAGGAGAGGGGTGCCTAACTTTTTTCTTTGTGTATATTTGTCAATGAGGATTATAGGTTTAAAAATGTTTGAAGATAAATAAATAGTCATAATGCATGGGCCCAAATTCTCATTTAACCTTTTGAACATTGGTGGTATCTCCCATGTACAATGGCAGCAATTGGAATAGTCCATATTCATTACGCGGGGGTAGACCAATTAATATTTTCAACGTGCAGCCTTGATATTGATTGATCCACCCCCACACTCACTTAGCGCCCATTCTACTTAATGAAATTATGACCTATCATGTTCTTGGGCCGAAAAGGACTTTTCGTGTTCAGTGGGTTCATTAGCACTTGTCAGACTCAAAACTGTTCAGGCTGGGATCCTGACATCCCCAATCAGCCACAGACCTCCATTTGCATAAAACCGAATGCGTGTGTGACAAAAGTCCAAGAAGCAAGTCTTGTTCCGTTAGAAAGTACATGATTAGGACTACCAGCAAGGCGAATCGATATCTATGACTGGGCGGTGGGAGTGGGGCGGGAGGCTTCCATTTAAAACTAAAAGCGTCTGGAGAAACGCAAGGGTGATGTAGAGGGTTCAAGAATATACTTCAGTAGATTAACATTTCCAAAGCTGACGGTACCCCGCAGTGCAACGATATCCAGCATAGCTTTCGTAAAAGTGGTCTCGTTGTCGATCGAGTCGCGATCTGGTCTCGACAGACTTACGTCAATGGTTTCAAATTTCACAAATAAACTATTGTGACGTCAAAGATCGATTCAAGAAATAAAAACAGGAATATCATGTGAGATTCAATGTTCTCGCATTTCTTTTTTGACGGTTAAGATTCTACTGTATTGTGTGTAGAAAAACTCAGAATTTCGACTAGATTGCGACTCAGTCGCGATCAGGTCGTTATTGTCTGACCGCTCTTGTAATCACAGCCCTGTACTCCAGAACAATAATACAGTATGTGGGGGTGTGGATTGTAACTAAATCACCCATGGAGTCTAGTTATCACCCAAAGTATCACTTTTAAATTGTGTACATATGGACAAAAAAAACACAAGCAATGTTTCAGCCAATGGGCCTCCGGATTTAACCCAGAGGTCTAGTGGTTGGAACTTTGCCTGTGCTGCTTGTTGTGCTTTGCAACAAATTTGTAATTATTGCTTGGGTGGAATCTGCACTCTACGGGTGATTTAGTGATACACTATGCACGTACTGTATGTCAAAGATCGACGATCCGCGCCATCTTAATATTTAATTCCTATTGCCCACGTAGAGGCACAGTGGCGCTGAGT
The DNA here is from genome assembly GCA_031216915.1 of Pictodentalium vernedei. Taxonomy (NCBI): domain Eukaryota; kingdom Metazoa; phylum Mollusca; class Scaphopoda; order Dentaliida; family Dentaliidae; genus Pictodentalium; species Pictodentalium vernedei. The sequence goes on from CM062295.1 coordinate 201,772,536, forward strand.
AACCGCGTTGTGTCCTTGGGCAAGACACTTCACCCCCATTGCCCACGTGGAAGCACGGTGACGTTGTGTACTAAGGCGTACTGCAGTACTACTCAGGTTGCCACACCCCTTTGTTTTATATGTTAACTGTTTAGCATTCACTTTTTAGTTTTAGCTCCTGACCTCTAGTTGTCAGTTTTCCTGTGGAGAACCAATTTTGTTTTCTGCCAAAATATGGTTTTAGCCTGTTATAGTGTACCAGCAGTATTTGAGAATTTGGTTTGCTTTTAATTTTATACAGAAGGTCAGTCACCCTTTCAACTACGACACAAGGACCATCCCATCGTTTTTGCAGTTTATATGATCTCCTTTTTTTCGTTTTGTCAGATATACCCAGACCGAACTCCCAATATCATATGCTGACATCTTCGAGTTGACATCAAACCAACGCCTTTGACGGTCACTGGCCTCTAGCATTTTCTCTCTTGTTGCTTCATGTGTGCACCACATGGATTCTTCTAAAGCTTCCACATAAGCCGCTGGCTCACACTCCTGCATCTCTGGTGGTCTTCCATATAATAGGTCTACCGGCAATTCTCGACCAAGCATCATTTTGCTTGGAGATTCACCCAGGCTTTTTTGGATTGATGACCTGTAAGCATACATGACGGTGGGCAACTTTTGATCCCAGTCCTTTTGTGATTTTGTGAGGTCCTTACTGAGCATATCTTCAATCATGCGATTCAGCCTTTCAACGAGGCCATCACTTTGAGGATGGTATGCAGTTGTCCTTGTCTTATCTATCCTCAAAAGTTTACACAGATTTTGAAATAATCTTGATTCAAATTGCCTGTCCTGGTCTGTATGGACCTGCTTTGGGATACCAAATCGGCAAACACAATTTTTCAGGAATTTGTCTGCTATCGGCTCAGCTTCCTGATCTGGCATCGGGTAAGCCCTGCCCACCTGGTAAAGTAATCTGTTACCACTAAAATGTATTTGTTTCCACTGTCTGTCTGTGTCAGTGGTCCCATTATGTCCATGGCAACTCGTTCTAGAGGTGCCCCTACCATGTACTGTTTCATTGCCCCTCTGAGTGTGGGCTTGTTAGGCTTTCCTCCTTATTAAAATCAAGAATACTCAATACACATACATATTTCTTTTTCAAGTTACATTAATTCAAGTACATGGACCAAGAATAGATAAGACAGATTTGTAAAAAAAAAAACATCAGCTTTCTCTGGCTTTTGACAAGGATTTTTTAAAGTAAATTTCACAGGTGATTTTAGTGCTTTCAGAATTTCAGTTGCGTCATTACGGGAGTACTAAAATTCTGTAAATTGTTTTTTTTAGGGTTGCACCAACATTTATATAATATTAAAGGTGCAACATAAATGTAACAAACTTTGAGTGGTTTATCTATTCTTGGCGAATTTGGCATAATTTCCTGCGTATAAAATATTTTGTTTGTATCGCAGGAGATTTAGTATATAAGCGATCGCATGGGGAAATGTTTGCCTGTGAGACAGGTGTAAAATATCAACCTTTCTCTAGTGGGTAAAAAGAAAAAAAATCTTTTCTATTGCCAGTCACACAAGGTAACAGTACTGTCAATGCTTAACAATTTCTGCACAAAATAACAACCCAGCCTCTCACTGTCAATTTGGGTCAAACATCTGAGAGCGAGGGGGTGATGTGGCATTTTGGGCGGAATGAATCTCATTTGTATATACGATTTGTAATATATTTTGGTGATCATTCTATTTTCACTTAATCAGTTTTGGTCAATTTAATTTGTCTGTAACTGTACTACATTTATTTTCCCTACAGATAATTACGTCCACATCTTTGCTAATGCTATGTTATAATTTAGTTACTGGGGTTGCATCCTATTCCATTTAGAGAAGAGCTCGGCCACGCTACAAACCGAAAACTTCCCACCACCTTCGTAGATAGAAATACGAAATTAACAGACCCGAAAAAAATCGCTGACGGATTCAATACCTTTTTTGCTAATATCGGAAAGATGACAAGTAATCAAGTGCCACCTACTCAACTTAATTTTTGCGCTCATAATTGTAGGAGCAAATCGAGTAGAGATAGCGACGATATGTCCACAAAATTATTAAAAGAGATAATACTTAAGGTGGCTGGTTCATTATCTCATGTAATCAACTTATCCTTTGTTACAGGCAGAGTGCCTGCCAAAATGAAAATAGCTAAAATTATACCCGTTTTTAAATAGGGAGACCCACAGCTATTCACCACTACCGCCATATTAGTATTCTTCCAACATTCTCCAAAATACTAGAAAAAGTAATGTTCGTACGATTAAATACTTTCTCAGTAGAACAGAATATCATATATAAGTATCAGTTTGGATTCAGAAGGGACACTCCACTGTTCACCCTATTCTTCAGCTCATATAGCGGGGGAGGAATTCGCTAGAATTGTGCACTTGGTGATACCTTCCTGAAATTTGGCATGATGTAAGGGTAGGCATCAGAGATTTCAAAATCGTTCGGCTACAAGTTGGCACCATCCTCTAGCCACCACTAGCAGCGAAATCCAAAATGGCCGCCAAGCGGATCGAAAAAAAGCTATTTTCGCCGATCGCACAACTGAAGCTCCAAACCTAACACCATACATGTGCTGTAATTGATGTGAATGATGGAGTGAAGCCCTTGGAACAAGTTGGGGGGGAAGATTAATGGATAATGGGATCAGAATTTCCGTCGATGTGTGCGTCTGTGTGTCTGACTGTCAGTATGATCGTCCGTCCGTAGATAAATTAGTGTTGAATGTTTCTCGGGAATGCAATGGTCAAATGAACATGGTATGAGAGATTCCTGTCAACACATGAACAAGGGTACTCGATAGTATGCAGCAGTGGGGATACTTGGACATTTGATAATCCAATTAAAGTGACAGTCTATTCTCAACTTCCGGCATTTTCGATAGATTTATTTTCTAAGAAAATAAAACTATCAAATTTCTAGAGGAGTTCTGGTTCAATCTCAACACCATAGCGACACGTCTGCCAGCAAGGGCAGTGCTGGAATGAACTCGGGATGCATTAGTTCCCGTTGTTAATTATACAATGTTATCTTGCCAGTATAGAACATTGGCAAAATGGGACTAGAAGGGGTGAGTGTATGTTTGCAGTCATTCGAGGTACAGGAATATTTTTTGACTACAAGTAGTATTCTTCATTTTCGGCCAGTTAAGATGTGGTGTGTTCCAAGTCAGGATTAATGTTGCCGACACTTAATGCCCATCCCTCATGGTATGCTACTTTACCAGGGATATAGAGATATAGCCACCACTGGGAGCCAAAACATGACCTTTGATGTCGATGAGTGGTCGAAATGTTTTAGCGAATAACTTATCGAAATATGATCCGGTATGGCAATTTGATACCTTACGTTAGATTTATTAGATCAACTCAGGTATGGATTCATTGAGACATGAGTGCGCTACAAGATGAAGGATTTCCAAGTTGATTTGCTATGGAGTAGGAACTGACTAGTCACATGTGGCCTATGGCCAGAGAAAGACAAGGATACCATAGATGAACACACGGGTGAACGAAGGTATCAACTGTTGTACAGAGGCAAAATAGTTGGGGATATTGTATCATGCTATGCATGAATTAACACCGTCTTGTGCAGTAAATAACAGACTATTTTCCGAAATCTAAAACTGTATTCCTATACCCCGGACAATGTAGCAAGCCACATGGGATGAACATTTGTTAGCAAAATCAACTCAACTAGAAACATGACATGTGTTAACTGGCCGAAAATGGAAAAAAAAATACCAGAATAGGAGATGACTGGTCCTAACATGACAGTATACTACTCAATATTGTTACAACAGCCACCTTCACACTTACACAAAGGTGTGCACCTTAATCCAGCTTTCAAGCATTTGCAATTGCCCTTGCAGGCCTTGGCACAACTACAGTGGAGCATCAGTGCACATGCAGCACTTGCGTCTCCTAGGTGAGTCCAAAATGGGACCAGAATATTGAGACGTGGATTCCACTCCCATCCGTACTGTGATGGGTCTGGCACACATAAGTGTTTCTGCAGAGCACGATGCCAAATGAAAGATGACACAAGAATTACCCTTTTTACATGTTGATACAGAGCTGCTTTGGTGGGCGGGATGTTTTCCATAGACTTAAGGCCATGTGTGAACATATGCCGTCTCGCATCATTGACACGTGTACTGACACAACTGTTACTGTACATCTGTATGGTGAGTTTTTCGATATGCTGCATATGAGGGGAATCCTCTGAAAAGACTTGCGGATTCTCAGTCAATTCTATCATCATTTCAGTTGATGCGGGAAAATTCATCCATGCATTCCATCCTGTCTTCTTCCCAATGCCGAGCATGCTGGATGTTACATCACAACCTGTGAAGGCGTGGAAGAAAGTCAGGGCCTTACAGTAATCAGGTCCAAGTTGTGAAGCTATCTCATGAATTGGCATATCTTTATATGCCTTTCCAATTCCAAACCCAATCCACAGCTCACTGAGTCCAAGGTCACGGAATGTTGCGAAATGGTGCAAAGACAGAATGACGACATCAGAATCAACCGTGCGAAGAAAAGCTATTTTGTGACCTTGTGAGACTGCATGGTTGAGATGAAGCATCATGCGCGTGTCTGCTTCCTCGTGGTTCGATGGAGATATGTCACATAAGCTAACATCCTTATTGAATAGTACATATTCTCCTGATGTCGTTAACAACTGGTACTCGGATGTTGATGTTAATTTCAGCAGTTCAGCAGACAGGAACTTGAAAAATTCGTCTTTATTCTCACTAACTTTCAAGAATGCCTGCCAATTCTTCCCTTTAGGTAAAGGGACGTTCTCGGACACCCGTATCAACCTAACTGCTGTCTCACCGAGGCGTTTTGCTCGCGTCTGATTCTTCAAACTGCCTTCGGGGTAACAGTCATAGATCGCATCAACCCTTGTGGTGTTCGTGTTAATCAGAGATTCGATGTATGGCAATAATTGCAATCGAGCATATTCTCCAAACAGATCCGCTTTCTGTGGTTTGATTACATGGACTACAGCAGGCATATCCAAGATGACAACTGAAGCTTGTCTAGCTGCTGAATTCTTCCCTTGTGCAGGAATAGCTGGTAAACAATTGAGAATTTGAGATTTTGTCCCACTCCGTAGCTTACCTCTATCGGATAATGCTGGCGGATCACGTGCATTCTCGTGCATGAAAAACTCATCCATGTTTGAATCAGGCCGGGCTTGCAGTGAAACGAACATCTGGGTAACTATTGCGGCAGTTGCTTTACTTGACATGAGTTTGTCTCGGCCTTTGTCCAGGTTGGCTGGGGGTGGGTTAAGGAAGGTATATATATTTGCCTTGGGAATAACATCATTCAGGGGTACGGTGCATTCCACAAGCCTTTCCTTCAAGAAAGTGGAATATAAATGCTTGCCCCTTTCGGGTAATGACCGTAAACTCTTACTAACTTCGGGGTCCATATATTCACCAGTATCTAATGTCACCAGCTGACCACTAGTTTCATCATAAGGGTTGATAATGAGTCCCTGATTCACCAGATCGAGGAGAGATTTCAATTGATTCAGAAATTTTTTCTGCTCTGATACCGAACTTTCCGGGTGTTCCGTGTTATCTGATGATGTTGTGTGGAAACTTGCATATTCATACTCATCTATAACACGCAGAACTTCTGACCTTGAAAGCTCAATAACGACTTTCTCTTCAGCCTGGCCATAGAGACCTTTTGGACCACTGTCTTCTTTGAGTAGTTGGATACTATGTTCTTGGCTCTGATCTAAACCCATCATACTGAACTTCCTCTCACTACGCTGGACCACAAAATGGCCTTCCATGAATTTGTTGTGGATTGAAGGATGCCGCCTGGGTAGCTGAGACATGTCTCTCAGAAATACGGGGACCCACCGACAATAATTTGTATGTCCTAGGGCAAAAAAGTAACTGCACAACTCATCGATAGAACACAGTGTACCAGGCCAGTTACCGATTCGTTGGTTCCGAACGAATTGACAGCTTGTCAAGAGAAAGTTCCGAACGATTTCACCCCAATAGCGCGCAGTTGGAGATTGTGAAAGAATCCTCTGTTCCCACATTTCAAATGACTCATGGGGCCCAGTCTGCTGACAGTAAATCTCATAAGCATTCTTTCTGAGGATCTCAAGCCAAGCTAGAGTGAGAAGATATGCCTGTCGCGTCCTCTTGACATGTTTCCCACCAAGTAGGGATGATGCTACACCGGGTGTGAATATCTTTGCGAGGTGAAACATTCGCTCCCAACCAGAACCACCCATAAGCTTACCACCAGCTTCTTGGGTGCACATTTCAAGATGCAGGAATCCAATCATACACACCATTCGATCCTCACCTATCTCCTCTGGGAACAGCCATTGACATTTTTTCTGCCTGGCATACAACGGACAGTCACCTTCAATGACAGGTATCTGGCCGGGGTTTACGAAAGCAGTAGCTTCCCTGACCACATACATAGCATGCTTCTGCATACTGAGTGAGTCCGCTTTCTGCTCACTGAAAACAGGGAATACCCCAATAACTGCACGAGGTTTGACATTGTCTTGATCTTCATGTTTTGAAAAGAAGCCTGAAAAGGTCACAGGGACTTCATCAAGCTGCCAGCTGCCATCAACCTTCCCTTTATTGCTGATCTGTGACACATGAGACAACCAGTCATTCTCTCCCACGTTCAAATCTGCATATTCATTGGGCCGTACATTACATTCATCTGGAGATTCAAGCCTGATGTCCCCACCAAAGTCTTCAACGAAAGGAACAAATGCATAGTCGTCTGGGAGTTCAATTTGTGTGTCTTCTGGAACATCTAAACTCAGTGGTGGGGGATCAGTACCCACATTGTCCCTGCTCAGTTGACCAATGAGTGTGATGGACGTACCATGCATATCAGATCTACCAGATACATCAATGTTATCAGTGGTTCCTATCGAGAAAACATTACGTTTGCAGTTAGCTGGGACTACAACACCTTCGTTCTTGAACCGCAGTGAAACAGCTCTCGCGAAACTCCTGCGAACATCCATTACGCGATCATAAGAGACAGAGAGTCCCATTTGATGAAAATCTCTGATAAGATTTTTCATACGATCATGGGCATGCAACTTCAAACCCACATAAAGAGGCATTGGAGTTTCTCTGTCACGTCTCTGGTGAACATTTTGTGCATGTTCGGAGCGTTTCGCTGAATTGCTGATCAACATCTGTGAAATAGTACAAGCCACTCGAGTCTTGGCATTAACAGTCTCATCATCGCCTAAGTTCTGTATACTACATGTGCCCTCAAGTAGAACTCTAAGAAGAGTCAGGAGTGAGTTGGGTACAGGCTCGCTCAAGCAATAAGATGAAAATGATCCCGTGAAAGGAGCTTGAGATATGAGTATGTGTTTACGCAGAAGAAGACCCACATCAACTATCTTTTTTGCCTCTTCCTCAGACACTATACGAGTTAAAGATTCGGACAACAAGGAGCCAACTCGAAACCTACTTGAAATAAACACATCTCTACCCTGTGTGAAGGCGTCCCAGCCATCGCCCAATTTCTGCAACAAATGTTCTTTGAATCGAGTGGAATGTATTTCTTCACTAAGCCAATCAGAACCGACTTGCTTCAACCTCCGACTGTACAGATTCTTGAGATCGACAAGCTTCATCGCGGAATCGTTGTGTTCAACAAATGTTATGAGCTCTGCCATAACGAGAGGGTCATAGGGCAGGCCTGACGCGGAATGTTCGGCGTTCTTCGACTTTTTAGATTTAGCCGCTCGTGCTTCATTGGCAAGCTTACAATAACAGGTTTTGTGATAGTAAAGATCACTAGCAGCGGAATCAAATGCTGCATTGACCCGAGAAAAAACAACCCAGTTCTCGGCTTCCTTTGCCATAATTTTGAGTTTATTGTTATCAGACATTGATCTGCAAATAGGCTCACTGCTGTCACCTTCGCGTTTGTGACAATAAACACACTGGGGCAGTTTCCTGTCACAGCCAGATTCAAAACTTGTCCGTGTTCTTTTAGGACTCAGCGTGGAGCAGGATGCCACTGCCTCATTTCGCTCTCGCTTGTGTAGCACGCGCTGTACGATGTGAGTCCGAATACTGTCACGGCATGTCTTATGATATATTGCCTTATTCGTCAACAGTGACATCGACATACACTCATCACTCTCTCTCATCAAACAATCAATGGTCAAATTATATGGAAGCTCAACGCCATTATCTAGGAAGCGCGTTATGTCTTCCTCAATAGCTTTATAGGCGTCATGAAAACGAGATTCTCTATACGGACGCATCAATTTCTTGGAACTGTCTTGCTGGCAAAAGCAACAACGTTCCCAGTCAGTACTAGTCCGTACACGAAGAGGATTCTCACTCATTCTGTGAATGATTTTTGTGAACAATCGCGTTCTCGAATTAATTTCGACAGACAAATCAGAATTGCTTGCGGAATTACGCCAAACAAGAGATTGTATGGCAAAGAGACTGCTTCATAAAGAGCGTTGTTTCTCCGGGATCAGCGTCATTCAGGTTTGCCTGAATGACGCTGATCCCGGAGAAACAACGCTCTTTTCAAGTTCCAAGAAATTGATGCGTCCGTATAGAGAATCTCGTTTTATTCTACATCATCTCCCACGTCTGTTTCCAACACGTGCGTGGATCAGAGTTCACTTTCGCGCCCTTACAATCGGATGTATAGTCGGTAGACCGTCGAAAAGGAGGTTCCCTTCAGCCGCTGGCGGCCATTTTGGATTGTGCCGCTACTGGTCGCCACCGGTCGGTGTCAACTTGTAGCCGATCGTTTTTGAGAACCTCATAGCCTACACTAACAGTGTGCCAAATTTCAAGAAGGTATCACCAAGTGCACAATTCACCTGTATGTGACGAATTCCTCCCCCGCTAATAAATAATATTGTAGAAGCAAATGACAAACCTACAAAGGATTGCTCACTCTCAGTATTTCTACACCAAATTTTCTAAAGCATTTGATACCATAAATCACTCAATTCTGCTTACAAAACTGGACAGCTATGGTATAAGAGGGCTGGCAAATTCCTAGTTTAAAGATTACCAAACAGGCAGATGTCAATCTGCTTCTTTCATGAATAACATATCGGACACATTGAAGGTCACAATTGGTGTACCTCAAGGTTCCATACTGGGCCCCATCCTTTTCTTACTATACATCAACGACATCAGCCACTCAACCCTGCTAAAAGTCCTGTCTTTTGCAGATGACACTACAGGTTTTGCATCAGGTAATAATCTAGATAACCTAATAGACGAGACCAATTCCGAACTAGATAAGATGAGTGAATGTGTTCTGCAAATGGACTATGTCTGAATGGTAATGAAACAAAATCCATGCTGCTGCATCCACAAAATGATTCGTATAACGCTGTTGGTAGAAAAATTATTCTAAATAGTACAGATATTCGATCAATTAGTAACCAACACGAAGAAAAATCAGTTAAATTTCTTGGAGTCCACATCGACGAAAATCTCAAATTTACACAACACACCTCTGTGGTCTGTTTAAAAATGTCGAGGACAATATTCGCCTTGAATAGGACGAAAAAAATTCTTCCCCTTAAAGCCTTAAAGATATTATATTACTCACTCATACATAGCCATTTGCTTTAAGGTATACATGCTTGGGGTCATGTATCGTCGACAAGTTCAATTATAACCTTGCAAAAATGGCTATTCGCGTTATAACGAACAGAAAATATACCTCTTATACCTAACCATTATTTTAAAATTGTGATATAATGAAGTTTGATGACCTATATAGGTTACATGTTCTTTTGCTTATGCGTGACTGGTATCATAATAAACTGCCTGTATCTTTTGATAGTACTTTAGAAATTTACATAAATCCTTCCGGAGTGGAAACCAGACAGTCTGGGAGTGTGCGTACACCCAAACCAAGAACACATTTCTCTGCAGTTCTCCTGCTTCATTCTTTCCCGAAATTTGGAATGATTTAAAGGCTTAAACTCAACAACTCAGTAGGCCCCTGGTTAAAAAGGCAGTAATTAATACTACCATGAATTCGCATTTCTCCATCATTACTTGTGCCAATCCGTCTTGTCCTGATTGCTTTTCATAACAAAAAAATAATCTCATCTTCCAAACCCATTATTTCTCTTTCTAAACTATCTGACTGTTAAAGTGATATGACTTTAGCAAGAAATGTCTCTGGTCCGTGCATGAGAATTGTTTTATCTTATTTAGACAAAACGATTGAGAAAAAAAGACAAAAGGATAAGACTTTGGTGTCGAGAAATCTAAAGTATGGGAATGGCAGGAAGACAGCCTCTCCGGCTATGCCATTTCCATGCAATGTACACTTACCTTGTTATTTATTAATTGATATTGTATTTGAGTATGCTGCAAAATAAAGTTTCATTCATTCATACACTTTTGAATATGAGACTACTGTATTTTAAGACTATTTTAAATATGATACTCCTAACTAAATATATGATTGCTGCTGAACCTAGTTCAACGTCCTAGTCCCAAGTGGCATCCATGTTGGTATAGCTTATTTTACATAAATTGTAGTTGTGTTTTTCGCTATTATCAAATCAGCCATTGTTTGTGTCTGAATTTATGTACTATTTAATGGAAAAACAAATAAGACGCATAAATTGACAAAGACTAACATTAGTCTACTTTTTTAGCCTTAAGCTTACCAAATTCCCACAAAGGATCCTTTTCCTGGTAGTACCAATGTAAATGTAGCCAGTGCAGTAATTAGGTTAACCTTTACAACATAAGTTACAAGCAAACATTATTGACAGGTGATGATGCAGGCAGTTATGAGAAGTGTTTTCAAATTTTCAACAAATTTTGCAAAAATATTTTTGCAACAATAATACAGTAGTATTTTTAAGCTGCCATGTTTTCACAGAGTTAAACTTTGAATGATAACATATAACAACAAAGCTGTTCAATTTACATTTATACATCAAGTCGTAGACAACATTTGTTCCATGTCCCATTTCTGAAAGGAGAAAATGATTTTAATATACCAAATTTATTTTCAAATAATGAATGTTTTTATGACAGTATGCATCCTCGTGTAGCCCTGAACAGGCATTGGGTTAAACTTTATAACAAAACTGAAAACAGCCTAAATGTTTTAAAGGCAATACTAAATATGGACATGCAAAGCAATTATCAGTTTTTCTGATGACAATGCGAAAATCATTGTTGTTCTCCTTGTTGTCAGTTCCCTTTTATATTTTCCTCCTAAAAATAATAATATGTTATTAATAATGTTATTTATTTTATCTAATACATTATGTAAATTATTGTATAACTGAGAAATCGGTTAGCACACTCATAAACATAATTTCATAAGGAAACCAAAATTCGGACTCAATTATCAAAAACATTGTGTATAAATCGGTAAAAAGTTTGAGTGATATTTTTCACCTCTTCTCTTGACATCACACTAAAAAGCCACAGTATTCTAGCGCAGGTGTATATCTTAACGTTAACCCTTTACCCAACATGAAAAGCAGACGACACTTGCAAAATATTTATTGAATGACAATTTTTTTCAATGAAAAAATAATGAAAATTAATTGGGCGATTTTTGAGAATAGCGTTGGCCGATTTTGGCCGTTACGTAGGGTGAAGTGTTAACATGTATAATCTATAGAGGGCTTCATGGCAAATACAAAGATGTGAATATGTAAGAAAAACAAAGTTAAAACTAACTCATTTCAGTCCGTAAACAGAGACTGAACCTTACGAGGGTTCTTCTACCCTCTTTCGGAAATGGTCTGGGGTCTATGAAGGCTGCAATTGGGAATGTTTTCTGACAAGGTTCTTGAGATGTAACTAGCAAATGTAACATGCTTTGTTGCAATAAAAAGTGATTAAAGTAAAAAATAAGGCGTTCAAGCGTTAAAAGAATTATTTTTTTTATTTGAATGAGGACTGAGATTGGGACATTTTGGGTTTGAATTGGGAATAAACGTGTCAATGACACTGTAGCTCAGCTTGACTGTGATGTGTTTGATGAAAAGGATAATAGTCAATGTTTATGAAAGGACTATGAAATAAGACAAGAATTTTGATAATTGAAAATATGTTAATTTATGTTCCCTGTATACTATGTTTTTCATAAGAATACTGTGAGTGTGGACTGTACTAAGCATGTGCTAAAGAAAATGTGAACAGACTTTCACATGAGTGATGGCAATAGCTTGTCTTGTCTTTGTCAAGTTAAGCTAAAAAATCACGCCAAAATGCCATCGGGAAAGGGTACCATATTCGGACCCTGTAGACACTCAAAACGATCCCTGCCTCATGTACATGATAAACCTCTGTATTAAACAAATTCACTGATGTGTACGTAGAGTCAAAATACACTGATAATTCTAACATGCAAATCAATTATTTCAGTTTACATTAGACTTTGTGCACATATTTTGTTCATCGGTATTAATTATTATCAAGAGGCATTGATACTACTCAAACAATAGAAAAAGTAATGTATTGCAATACACACAAAGCAAATCTCGCCACTCTCCTGGTTAATACTGATCGCACTGGTGTTAACATTTCAGGTTGCAAATTTTTCTTACAATGCAAATAGGAATTTACATTTTTTGTGAAATGGTTAATTTAATAAATTTTGTTATTGTTTTTACTTCTGCAATCGTTATTGTTTATATTGTTATTGTTTATCATTTTGTTATTGTCATTTTTTAGAAAGTCTAGGAAATGGTTGGTTGAGGTAGGTATTTGTTCACTAGTGACGTTGCCGATTCTGGAAAAAAAACTGAATTAAATTTATTTGCGATTGACTTACTATTAGTTAGCTGATTATTACCGTCAATGAAGGATGATGGGGGACTAATTACATTTTTTGAATTATTAATAACTCCTTTTATGATCATCCATGTTTGTTTTATATCATAAAAATTCTGGGATAAAACTGAGTTATAATAACTGGCCTTACATATTCGTTTTGACTTATTAAACTCACGACAGTAGGTTTTATATGTTCTTGTATTGAAGTCTGTTGGTGACCGAAGTTTCTTCATGTTTTGTTTGTGTTTCTGAAACGATGATTCTAAAAGGCCTGTCGTCATCCACGGTTCTCGCTTGATTTTCTTCCTGATAGTGTTAATGATTCTCAATAGAAACGCTTCCTGGAATGCTCTTTTATAAACATCCTGGAAATTTGAGTAGGCATCAAGTGGCGATTTTGCATTTATTACGCCTGAGAAATCGGAGGACAAAAGCAGACTTTTAAAGTGATTAACATTCGCCGCTTTAAACGACTTTTTGGGATCAGTTGACGACTGGGAGTAGGTTTTGCTATTTTCATCTACTGGAAAAGTTTCAAAGTGATCGCTTATGTCTGTGATTAGGAAACCTGATCTTAATACTTTTCCAGTTGTGTTACATAAAATATGATCTATAAGTGTGGCTGAATAGTCTGTAACTCTTGTTGGCTTTGTAATGACCGGAAAAAATCCAGCACTAAATACGCTGTTTACGTATTGGGTGGTTTTGTTTGATGATTATGGAAGTTAATCAGATCAATATTAAAATCTCCCATTAGATAAGTTGATTTATGTTCCGTGTTGTTCTTACCAAGTAATTCGTTCAGGTTGTTCGAGAAAGAGTCTAAATCTGCCTTAGGGGCTTTATTCGAGAGAAATATTACACCAACTAAGATTTTTTTATTCAAATTAAGTTCTATGAAGAGAGATTCAAAGACATGAGGAATGAAAATAGACAAGTCTTTGCGGATATTGAACGTTAGGGTTTCTTTGACAAATATACCTACACCACCCCTTCCATCGTCATCATCAGGCCGTGTTCGCAAAAGTAGAGGGTGATATCCCTCCAGTGTGTGGGTGACGTTTTCCTTTACAGTAAAGGTTTCCGTCAGCCCAATTACGTCAAAATGATTAGAGTCACTTTGTAAAGCATGCAACAAGTCCTTTAGAGGCTCCCATTTCGCACTCAAGCTACGGCAGTTTAAGTTAAAGACTGAAAACGCCCTTTTTGTGTTCGGGCCATCTTTCTGAAGTCTTGTGGTGCATAGTATTTACAATTGTGAGTATTTACAGTATAAGGTGAATCATTGTCGTATTCTGGGTCACTTGTTGAATGTGCATTAAAGAGTTTTGGAAAATTACACATATACTGGCTCTGAATTTCGTCTTATGTGATTTTATTAGACATAATTATTTGTAATTACTAAACCTTTTACAATGTGCAAGAACACAGTTTTGGTGAGTGACAAGATTATCATAATTGGGATCGTGAAATACACTTTGAGAGTAGGGTATATTTTGCAGTTGAGAGTGAGAGAAAGTAAAGTAAAAAGATAAAGAGGGAAAATTAAAATAGGGTGTAGCGATGTGAGGTGAGTAAGGATCATGGACGGGGGTATAGAATTACTGTGAGAGGGTAGCAACATTATATTCAAAATTTAAGTAGAGGTAAGTATCCGACGGATTCAACTCGCCCACCATTAATTTCTTTAGATTTTTTAATGGATATTTTAAGAATTATTTCAAGAATTTTGCTCCATAGTTTGGCAACAAAAACAAATTCATGGGGTGATGTATACAGAGAGAAAAAAAGAAGGAGGGGAAAAAATCTTATGAATTGAGGTGTGAGGGGACATGTCATCATAACTATTCGGTCGGCTGGAGAGAGAGAGAGAGAGAGAGGGGGGGGGAGAGAGAGTGCAAGAACCTTTTAGCTGAGCGCCTCTGAGAAAAACTAGTACGATTAGCTATGGAGCAGTTCATTTCGAAATGTATATATACAGTCACAGATGGAATTTGAAAAGGAGGTCCAATATGTACAAATGTTGGCTGATATAATTGATAAAACAAAAAAAAAACAAACAAAAAAACCCAAAAAAACACGCTATAGACAAGATTTGGATGGAAAAACCCTCTAAGAGACAAGAACAGTTTGCGTTGTAACATTATAAACATTATATACAAAGTATTTTTAGATTTTTCAATGCTTGGGTCTTTTGCTCCTATTAAAAGTTGTCGGCACATGGCCACAGCCCCCCCCCCCCCCCCCCCCCCAACAAGTTGCAGTTGGCTGTATGATTATAAACAGGAGCCTCGTTGGATCGATTACAGAAAGAGTAATCATGAATCGGAGCCAGTGTCGGCATTTTGTCATAAATACAATATGTTGTGGAGCGCCTACAGGTCCTTACCAAAAACTGCAAGAAGCAAGATCATTATAAACAAGATTGTCAATGGATCGATATCAAATAGGAAATAAAGTATTTTAATGCCAACAGCGGTCTTTTGCTACATTTACAGTTTCCAAGAGCTCCCGCCCTATCCACTCCAACGAATTGCTAAGGATTTGTATTTGAAGGTTCTCTGGGAAATACAAGTAAAGTTTACTTTGCAGCAGTTCATGACGGAATGACAACACGCACCCAAAATGTAGTTTAATCAAGGACGTCCAGTGTACGGGTAGGGCAGATACGATTAATATAACACTCTTCGGACCAGTAGTGGGACAACATTTTCCTGGCCCACAGTTTTTACTCCGGCTTGCTCTGTTATATTTTTTGGGGCGAGCCCACGGCGAACCTCCAAAAAATTATTTTAAAACACTATATGAATAAGTGTAAACTAATTGCAATTAAGAATCATTCCCTCGGTCAACTGTACTTTCACTTTTCCTACAACAAACTTCTTCATAAGTAGCCAGATTGTCTGTGGAATGATAAACGTACGAACCGCAGTGTTTCGATGCCAGTGTTTGCATTTGCTACGATTACAATCTGCTGGATGGTGCTCACGGGACCCTTCCAGCAAAATGTAAGAGGCAAAATCATTATAAACAAGAGCTTCAATGATCGTTTACCGACAGAACAGCCACGGGTCGATGCTGGCTCTGTCATTTGCTACTTTTGCAGTGTGTTAACGGGGCCCCACTCCAACAACGAGTGGGAGGCAAGTTCATTTTAAACAAAAATGACACTCGGTCGATATCAAATTGGCAATAGTAATGTTTTAGTGCCAACATCGGTCTTTTGCGACAATAGAGATTAGTTGCATACTTCCCAAGAGCACCCACCCCTTAATCACTTGCAGTAGGCAAATACATTAACATTAGGGGCGAGATTTGGACGAGAGGGACCTGTAGGAAATACGAGTGCGGTTTGAGTATAACATTACAAATATTATAAGCAAAAGTGTCTGTGGGTCGATAACCGATACGTCTACCCTTATTCGATTCATGCCTTGAAGTTTTGCTGCTATTACAGTATGTTGGAGGTGCACATAGACTCCCTCCAGCGAGTTGTAAGAGGAAATACCGTCGTAATCAGGAGTCACGATTCCATCTTGTGCCTTTTGCTACCATTACAGTTGTTTGGCGAGTGCCCAAAGGCCTTCTTCATCGAGTTGTAAGAGGCATGGTCATTATGAACAAGGCACCTCTAGGAGCTACAAGTGCAAGATTTAGTCAAGCGGGGCCTCTAGGAGATACAAGTATAGTTTGGTTATAACACTATAAACATTATAAGCAAACGTGTCTATTGGTCCATAACCGATACATCTACCTTTATTCGATTCATGTATTGGTCTTTTGCTACTATTACCATTTGTTGGGGAGTGTCCATTGGCCCCCACCAATGAATTGTAAGAAGAAATGAGTGACGATTCCAGCTTGTGCCTTTTGTTAACATTACAGTTCGTTGGCGAGTGCCCACAACGCCCCCCCCCCCCCCCCTCCATCAAGTTAGAAGAGACAAGGTCATTATAAACAAGGGACCTCTGGGAGCTACAGGTACGGTTTGCGCTATAATATTATAAGCAAAAGTGTCTCTGGGTCGATAAGCGACACAGCGACCGTAATTCGATTTATATCTGGGTCTCTTGTTACCATTACAATTTGTTAGGGAGTGCCCACAGACCCCCCCCCCCCCCTCCCAACGAGTTGTAAGAAGCAACGTGATCGTAATCAGGAGTGACGATTCCAGCTTATGCCTTTTGCTACTATTAGAGTTCGCTGGAGATTGCCGAGAGCAAAAGTGTCTGTGGGTCGATAACCGATACGTCTACCCTTATTCAGTTCATGCCTTGACGTTTTGCTACCATTACAACTTGTTGGGGAGTTCCCGTAGACCCCCTCCAGCGAGGTGTAAGAACCAATGTCATTGTGATCAGGAGTGTCGATTCCAACTTGTGCCGCCTTTTGCTACCATTACAGTTCTTTGGCGAGTGCCCAAAGGCCTCCTTCATCGAGGCAAGGTCAGTATAAACAAGGGACCTCTAGGGGCTACAAGTGCAAGATTTAGTCTAGAGGGACCTCTAGGAAATACAAGCGTGGTTTGGTTACATCATTATAAACATTCTAAGCAAAAATGTATATGAGTCAATAACCGATACATCTACCGTTATTCGATTCATGTCTTGGCCTTTTGCGACCCATAGGCCCCCACCAACGAGTTGTAAGAAGAAATGACATTGAAATTAGAAGTGACGATCCCAGCTTGTGCCTTTTGCTACCATTACAATTCGTTGGTGAGTGCCCACAAGCACCCCCTCCCCCCACCCTCCACATAGAGTTATAAGAGGAAAGGTCATTATAAAAAAGGGACCTCTATAAGCTACAGGTACGGTTTGCGTTATAATATTAGAAGCAAAAGTGTCTATGGGTCGATAACCGCCATAGTTACCCTAATTCGATTTATATCTGGGCCTCTTGCCACCATTACAATTTGTTGGGGAGTGCCCACAGACCCCCTCCAACGAGCTGTAAGAAGCAACGTGATTATAATCAGTAGTGACGATTCCAGCTTATGCCTTTTGCTACTATTACAGTTCGCTGGAGAGTGCCCAACCCCCCCCCCCCCCCCACCTCCGCCGAGTTGTAAGAGGCAAGGTCATCATAAACAAGAGTGACTATTCCAGTGTGGTCCTATTGCCACTATCACAACCTGTCGGATAGTGGCCACGGTCTCTCTCCAACAATTTCCAAACGGACTTGATGATTATAAACAGGAGCCTCATTGGGTCGATTACCAAAAATATGATCATGGTTTGACGACAGTGCCGACATTTTGCAACCAGTACAGTGTGTTGGGGTGTGCTCGCGGGTATTTTACCAACGAATTGCAAGAGGCATTTACATTATAAGCAAAATTGTCAATGGATCGATATGAAATATGATTTTTTTTTGTGTGCTAATCGCGGTATTTTCGGAGAGCACCCCCCCCCCCACCCTCCCCCCTCACCCCCTCCCCCCAGCCAACCTCTCTCTGTGACGACTTGCAGAGGCGGAAACATTATAGACATGTATGGACGAGAAGACCCTATGGGAGATAGAAGTCTGCATGTTTGCGTTGTAACAGATCGTTACGGAATGCCCACATACCCCGAAATGGATTTTAATAAGGGAAGTCCAATCTACAGATTTTTGCAGATATAATAGCACTATGCAGTCACTAATTGGACATTTTCCTAACCCAGGGTTTTTTAACAGAAGCTTTCTCTATTATATTTTATTGAGTGAGCCCTCGGGAACCCTCCAACAGGTTATATCAGAGCACAGTATGTACAAGTGTTGACAAGTTGCAGTTGTGGCAGATTGCTATATAAGCTATTGCCTTGGTCAACTATGATATCACTTTTGTTACAAAAACATGACCAATCCTTTACCACACTTGTTTTATGATGAATTTGTCCATTTTGTTTTTTTGGGTTTTTTTGAGTAGCAGTTTTCCGTTTGATGACCATGAATTTTTCACGTCCGGGGATTTAAATGCCTTGTTTAAAAGGAAGGAGTACAGTTACTACTACATTCATCAAATAATAAATGAATATGTGCAAATTCCAAATACTTACATTCAGTGACAATTTTAACCCACTTATCACTCTTCAAGTCAACTGAGAGTGAGGCTTCTCGGTGCTTACGGCAATGGACGTCCAGTGCAGATACGATTAATATAACACTCTTCGGACCAGTAGTGGGACAACATTTTCCTGGCCCACAGTTTTTACTCCGGCTTGCTCTGTTATATTTTTTGGGGCGAGCCCACGGCGAACCTCCAACAAATTATTTTAAAACACTATATGAATAAGTGTAAACTAATTGCAATTAAGAATCATTCCCTCGGTCAACTGTACTTTCACTTTTCCTACAACAAACTTCTTCATAAGTAGCCAGATTGTCTGTGGAATGATAAACGTACGAACCGCAGTGTTTCGATGCCAGTGTTTGCATTTGCTACGATTACAATCTGTTGGATGGTGCTCACGGGACCCTTCCAGCAAAATGTAAGAGGCAAAATCATTATAAACAAGAGCTTCAATGATCGTTTACCGACAGAACAGCCACGGGTCGATGCTGGCTCTGTCATTTGCTACTTTTGCAGTGTGTTAACGGGGCCCCACTCCAACAACGAGTGGGAGGCAAGTTCATTTTAAACAAAAATGACACTCGGTCGATATCAAATTGGCAATAGTAATGTTTTAGTGCCAACATCGGTCTTTTGCGACAATAGAGATTAGTTGCATACTTCCCAAGAGCACCCACCCCTTAATCACTTGCAGTAGGCAAATACATTAACATTAGGGGCGAGATTTGGACGAGAGGGACCTGTAGGAAATACGAGTGCGGTTTGAGTATAACATTACAAATATTATAAGCAAAAGTGTCTGTGGGTCGATAACCGATACGTCTACCCTTATTCGATTCATGCCTTGAAGTTTTGCTGCTATTACAGTATGTTGGAGGTGCACATAGGCTCCCTCCAGCGAGTTGTAAGAGGAAATACCGTTGTAATCAGGAGTCACGATTCCATCTTGTGCCTTTTGCTACCATTACAGTTGTTTGGCGAGTGCCCAAAGGCCTTCTTCATCGAGTTGTAAGAGGCATGGTCATTATGAACAAGGCACCACTAGGAGCTACAAGTGCAAAATTTAGTCAAGCGGGGCCTCTAGGAGATACAAGTATAGTTTGGTTATAACACTATAAACATTATAAGCAAACGTGTCTATTGGTCCATAACCGATACATCTACCTTTATTCGATTCATGTATTGGTCTTTTGCTACTATTACCATTTGTTGGGGAGTGTCCATTGGCCCCCACCAACGAATTGTAAGAAGAAATGAGTGACGATTCCAGCTTGTGCCTTTTGTTAACATTACAGTTCGTTGGCGAGTGCCCACAACGCCCCCCCCCCCCCCCTCCATCAAGTTAGAAGAGACAAGGTCATTATAAACAAGGGACCTCTGGGAGCTACAGGTACGGTTTGCGCTATAATATTATAAGCAAAAGTGTCTCTGGGTCGATAAGCGACACAGCGACCGTAATTCGATTTATATCTGGGTCTCTTGTTACCATTACAATTTGTTAGCGAGTGCCCACAGACCCCCCCCCCCCCTCCCAACGAGTTGTAAGAAGCAACGTGATCGTAATCAGGAGTGACGATTCCAGCTTATGCCTTTTGCTACTATTAGAGTTCGCTGGAGATTGCCGAGAGCAAAAGTGTCTGTGGGTCGATAACCGATACGTCTACCCTTATTCAGTTCATGCCTTGACGTTTTGCTACCATTACAATTTGTTGGGGAGTTCCCGTAGACCCCCTCCAGCGAGGTGTAAGAACCAATGTCATTGTGATCAGGAGTGTCGATTCCAACTTGTGCCGCCTTTTGCTACCATTACAGTTCTTTGGCGAGTGCCCAAAGGCCTCCTTCATCGAGGCAAGGTCAGTATAAACAAGGGACCTCTAGGGGCTACAAGTGCAAGATTTAGTCTAGAGGGACCTCTAGGAAATACAAGCGTGGTTTGGTTACATCATTATAAACATTCTAAGCAAAAATGTATATGAGTCAATAACCGATACATCTACCGTTATTCGATTCATGTCTTGGCCTTTTGCGACCCATAGGCCCCCACCAACGAGTTGTAAGAAGAAATGACATTGAAATTAGAAGTGACGATCCCAGCTTGTGCCTTTTGCTACCATTACAATTCGTTGGTGAGTGCCCACAAGCACCCCCTCCCCCCACCCTCCACATAGAGTTATAAGAGGAAAGGTCATTATAAAAAAGGGACCTCTATAAGCTACAGGTACGGTTTGCGTTATAATATTAGAAGCAAAAGTGCCTATGGGTCGATAACCGCCATAGTTACCCTAATTCGATTTATATCTGGGCCTCTTGCCACCATTACAATTTGTTGGGGAGTGCCCACAGACCCCCTCCAACGAGCTGTAAGAAGCAACGTGATTATAATCAGTAGTGACGATTCCAGCTTATGCCTTTTGCTACTATTACAGTTCGCTGGAGAGTGCCCAACCCCCCCCCCCCCCCCCCACCTCCGCCGAGTTGTAAGAGGCAAGGTCATCATAAACAAGAGTGACTATTCCAGTGTGGTCCTATTGCCACTATCACAACCTGTCGGATAGTGGCCACGGTCTCTCTCCAACAATTTCCAAACGGACTTGATGATTATAAACAGGAGCCTCATTGGGTCGATTACCAAAAATATGATCATGGTTTGACGACAGTGCCGACATTTTGCAACCAGTACAGTGTGTTGGGGTGTGCTCGCGGGTATTTTACCAACGAATTGCAAGAGGCATTTACATTATAAGCAAAATTGTCAATGGATCGATATGAAATATGATTTTTTTTTGTGTGCTAATCGCGGTATTTTCGGAGAGCATCCCCCCCACCCTCCCCCCTCACCCCCTCCCCCCAGCCAACCTCTCTCTGTGACGACTTGCAGAGGCGGAAACATTATAGACATGTATGGACGAGAAGACCCTATGGGAGATAGAAGTCTGCATGTTTGCGTTGTAACAGATCGTTACGGAATGCCCACATACCCCGAAATGGATTTTAATAAGGGAAGTCCAATCTACAGATTTTTGCAGATATAATAGCACTATGCAGTCACTAATTGGACATTTTCCTAACCCAGGGTTTTTTAACAGAAGCTTTCTCTATTATATTTTATTGAGTGAGCCCTCGGGAACCCTCCGACAGGTTATATCAGATCACAGTATGTACAAGTGTTGACAAGTTGCAGTTGTGGCAGATTGCTATATAAGCTATTGCCTTGGTCAACTATGATATCACTTTTGTTACAAAAACATGACCAATCCTTTACCACACTTGTTTTATGATGAATTTGTCCATTTTGTTTTTTAGGGTTTTTTTGAGTAGCAGTTTTCCGTTTGATGACCATGAATTTTTCACGTCCGGGGATTTAAATGCCTTGTTTAAAAGGAAGGAGTACAGTTACTACTACATTCATCAAATAATAAATGAATATGTGCAAATTCCAAATACTTACATTCAGTGACAATTTTAACCCACTTATCACTCTTCAAGTCAACTGAGAGTGAGGCTTCTCGGTGCTTACGGCAATGGACTTCAAACTGCAAGGTTAAATCACTATCAGGGGCAACTGCATAATTTATTTTGGCAAAACACTTAATTCCCATTTCCCTCAATCATACTTCTGATCAAATGTTTGTATTGTATTTTCATTGAAGTCTATGTGAAATAGGTGACTCAAAAATCATTAAACCATGTACCATGGAATGACTTAACATCAGTGGATGTAAAATTAGTTCATACCCAGAAATTTATGCGACACAGCCTACAAATGGAATGGAGTCCTGAAGTTCTTGAAGTTCATTATCAACACAATAACTGACAAAATGGTAATGACGATTACAAGTATGACATGGTACCTGAAATATACAATTTACAGATGTAATGTTCATCAGCTCGAAACATTTAGTGAGAATATTATGTTGTTAACAATTCAAAAAAACTATTAAATATATATTTTTATATGAACACATCTTTCGTTTGCCTCCACCATGTTTTTTCATTCATATTGAGTAGGGTCCATACATCCTGTATCAAGACTAGGGCCCTGTGAATGAGGGGTTTTAGCTCAAATCGAATTTCGAACCGAATCACCTTCTTGCTATCGCATCGAGCTTGACTCTCAAACATTTATACCATTAACCCTTTACCTAACATGAAAAGCAGACGACACTTGCAAAAAAAATTCTTGAATAACTAATTTTTTTCATTTTTTGTCTCAAAAACATAGGTTATGACCCCTCGTTGGAACGAGCTCGTTCCAACGAGGGGTCATAGCCTATGTTTTTGAGACAAAAAATGAAAATATTTTGAAAATTAATTGGCGATTTTTAAGAATAGCGCTGGCCGGTTTTGGCCGTTACGTTGGGTAAAGGGTTAAAACAAGCACGTTCAGAACTGTTAATGTTAATAATAAACGAATCACCCAAGCTTTCAGAGTCTTTTTTTCGTTCAAAAAGAAGCGCTTGTGAGTAATGTATTACACCAATAGCACATTTTTTTGTGTTGAGAATCTCGCTCATCAATATAGCATACACTTTACAGCATTCAAAGTTAGTAACCAGATTGACAACCGTAACAATATACCGTTTTATTCTTTCTGCTTGCGAAATTCATCAACGAGTCACTTGGGGTCAGATAAGCAGTCACAGGGTAGTTTCACCGAGCAGATGATATTGATGATTCGCAGTACTTGGCAGGGGAAATGTAATAGGGTGTATGACCTGTGAACTTAGTGTGAAGTAAAAAGACAGTAGCCTGAATTAATAGAAGGGTGTTACCGCTTGGTAAGCAAGTCTCCACTAAGCCATTCCGGATCTTCTGAAGCCAAGTTTTTACGTTATTCAAACTGAAGTTAGTTTATTTCTTCTTTGGATATGAGCGTATAACCTTATCCTACTCCACGTTTGCTTTTTGTTGTAATGAATTAACTTACTGATTTTCCTTTTAACGACCCCCCCCCCCCCCCCACTCCACACCTCTTCTCCCTATCTCCCCATCCTCCCGGTTCAAAAGCCTCGAATCCACGTCAAACGGTTCGAGTCGAGCCGAA
The DNA here is from genome assembly GCA_031216915.1 of Pictodentalium vernedei. Taxonomy (NCBI): domain Eukaryota; kingdom Metazoa; phylum Mollusca; class Scaphopoda; order Dentaliida; family Dentaliidae; genus Pictodentalium; species Pictodentalium vernedei. The sequence continues at coordinate 201,796,529 of CM062295.1, forward strand.
CCTTGGTGGTGGTTTTTCGAATCGAGTGGAATCTCAAACGGTTTGCAGAACCCTAATCAAGACTTACAATTCCCTCATTCTCAAGTTTGGGCACAAACATTATCAATTATGTATTTTCCGTAAAAAATCAATAAAATAATTTAAATACAAAATGAGTGGAAATTTTATCTTGGCAAATGAAATTGCACATTCCGCTGCTTCATTCCAATCTATGTTGTAGCCACATGTTGGACAACAGTCTTTCAAAGATTCTGTAATAGAAAATTATAAGACTTGGTAAAAACTAAATATTTTTTTTTATATTATTCAATTTGTCCACCAAACACTTGAACAAATCACCTGTAGCTCAAAGGACTCATCGGGTAACAATGTGTTTGCATACAAGTTTTCAATTTACAGTCTAGACTTATCCTGTTGACATTCACTTCCAACTGACTAAAGTCTGATTGTGATTACAGCCCAGAAAGAATTGGATACATATGTTTAACCCTTTACCTAACATGAAAAGCAGACGACACTTGTAAAAAAAATTCTTGAATGACTAATTTTTTTCATTTTTTGTCTCAAAAACATAGGTTATGACCCCTCGTTGGAACGAGCTCCACGAGCTCGTTCCAACGGGGGGTCATAACCTATGTTTTTGAGACAAAAAATGAAAATATAATGAAAATTTATTGGCGATTTTTGAGAATAGCGCTGGCCGGTTTTGGCCGTTACGTTGGGTAAAGGGTTAACAAGAGGTGGCTCTACCTAGATAGCTCTGCCAAGGGTCACTGCTCTTAGAGGAAGCTGAATACAAGACAAGAATCCAAGTGTTACTGTTTGTGGCCTTAACCTTCATGATATGACAATGGGCCAAGGTCATGGCACAAGGTTAGGTTATAGGTAACAACTGTGTGAAGTATGAACAGGATATGTCACACAGATTCAATTATACAGACCAGACAAGAGTTGTATAACAAAATCAAAGTCTTGTTGTCTGTGACTTGATCTTGATGATATGACCTTGAATCAAAGTCATGACACACCTTTGACTCATGAGTAATAATTGTACCAACTATGAATAAGATCTTTCAATCACACCAAGTTATATGGACCAGACAATATCATTAAGAAGTTTTGCTGTCAGTGACCTGGACCTTGATGATATGACCTTGGAACGATGGCGCGTCACAACTTTGAACCATGAGCAATAATTGTACCAAGTATGAACAAGATCAGACGATTAGATCAAATTCTTTGGACCGGACAAATGAAATGTTGATGGCAGGCGGACGGATAGACAGATGGGCAGCAGACAACTTATCATTAGAAAAGCTCCATTGACTTTATGTCAGGCAGAGCTCGTGTTCAGTGGTAAGAAATTAAGGCCCAGACAAACAAATGTCCAAGTTTTGCTAAGTGTCACCTTATCATAGGGCCTGTGACCTTTACCTTTACCATATTATAATTCGCGACATACTGTCTTTTGATATTACATATTATTATGAAGTTTCATTAAAAATAGTCATTGCTTAAGAAATTAATGCCCAGACAAATGAATATCAAAGTTAACCCTTTACCAAACGTAACGGTCAGAACCGGCCACTTTATTCTCAAAAATCGCCAATTAATTTTCATTATATTTTCATTTTTGTCTCTAAAACATAGGTTATGACCCCTCAATCGAGCTCGTTCCACCGAGGAGTCATAACCTATGTTTTGAGACAAAAAATGAAAAAATTAGTTATTCAAGAATTTTGTTTGAAAGTGCCGTCTGCTTTTCATGTTAGGGTAAAGTGTTAAACATAACAGAAAAGTTACAAGACCAAATTATTCATTTTATCGAAATTAAAACTGAACTCAAAATAACAAAACAGGTATATAATGTATAGCAGTTGTGGCGCCAGGATTTCGATTCAGGAGGGGGGGGGGGGGCGGGGCTAAGTAAGATGTGGGGTCCAAGGTCGAGATGCCTTTGGCATCTCCCAAAGGTCGTAGGCCTGAGCCAAGAGTGTGGATATGGGAGGGCGTGTCTGCCACTGACTTTGGCATCTCCCAAAGGTCGTAGGCCTGAGTCAGGGGTGTGGATATGGGAGGGTGTGTCTGCCACCCGTTGGTTTGGGATCTTATCTGGATAATTTGGATGCCATGGGGAGATATCTGAGCGTGTCTACAACGCCTGACGTGGTCTTCAAAGGTGCCCAGATTGTGTCAGATAGCAATTTGAAGTTTGGTTTGGGGGGGGGGGGGGGGGGCGAGGGAAAACACCACGGATGAACAGCATTTACCAAATAGAAGATATACAACAAGAACAAAAACAAAAGACATACATTCTACCCCAAATTCTCAGGTGACATTTCTATGGGCTTTTCTAGTAAGACGATAGTGATTTAGAATAATTGAAAGGCCTGGAAATAATACCGAAAAACCGAACCGAAACCGAAGTTTAAAAAAAATAAAACAGAAACCGAACCTGGAAAAAAACCTCCATGCACTAGTATGAGAGGCTGAGCGGACAAACCTTTATGATGGAAAGTTTGCTATTTCCACGGAATATTTGTCGCATCGAAAATTCCTGACTACATGCACACCTACACTTGATACTAATACTTCAGACTAAGTTTCGTAAAAGTCCACTGAAAACTGTAGGATAAGTTAAGCGGACAAAGTTTGTGATGGATAGATAAATAGACGGATGGATGGATAGTCAGATGGATAGATGAACACCATTTCAATATCCCCATATATTCCCATTTCATAGAAACAAATAGTAAATTTTCCCGTAGAATCTATGTTAAATTTCAAACTGGTTGGTGTCCACCAAAATAATTCAAGGGTAACACCTTGAACAATGCTTTAATCTAGGGGTTGCAGTAACGCTAAACATCAAATATCAAAACATTCTGCTGCGTGCATGTGAAGATATTTGAGGAAAACTCAATTTGAATTTGGGTTTCCATAAGGAGCCCAAATATAAAACTAGCAGTTTGATTTGAACAAAATCGAATCGCATCGCCAAGGATGCTACAAATTTATTAACCCTTGGCTCAACGCAGGCAATATCAAAATTTATGATTTTAAATATTTTTTCAAAATTTTCAAAATATTTTAACAAAACCATATCACGTGACCCCCCCCCCCCCCCCCCTCGCAGGAACGAGCTCGTTCCAATGAGGGGGTCATCTGATATAGTTTTGTTCTAATTTTCTGAAAATTAATATTTTTTCAACTGCTGAATTTGCATTTTATCCGGACAGATGCAGCCGATTCGTTAGTTAACCCTTTACCTAACATGAAAAGCAGACGACACTTGCAAAAAAAATTCTTGAATAACTAATTTTTTTCATTTTTTGTCTCAAAAACATAGGTTATGACCCCTCGTTGGAACGAGCTCGACATAGGTTATGACCCCTCGTTGGAACGAGCTCGACGAGCTCGTTCCAACGAGGGGTCATAACCTATGTTTTTGAGACAAAACATGAAAATATTTTGAAAATTAATTGGCGATTTTTGAGAATAGCGCTGGCCGGTTTTGGCCGTTACGTTGGGTAAAGGGTTAAAGGGTTAACAGAAGACAGGTGGATTTGAAGAATATTTTATTTTAATTTGACTTCCACTGATGATACTGTGTATACCAGATATCAAGGGGTTTTGACTGGACCCCCCAAAAAAGATTGTTACGAAATTTTCTCATATTGCACCAAGTTAACATTCAGTCTGTCTCTTTCGTTATCCCTGAAAGATAAAGAATAATGAATTCACATGTAATTGTTGTAAAACATTTATTACTATTACGATTATATATTTTCCATGCACTGCTTTAAATTTCTTAACTGGTAGAGTGCTGGAAGCCCTTATTTGGGCTTTGTTTTGAAGTGAAGGTTCCTCAATTTAAAGGTTTCTTATTCAGTGGATGTGCTTCATATTATCTTTGAAGTGAAATTATTTCATCTGTATGGAATTGCCTTGTCAAAATTTATGGGAGAGTGCCTTTTGGCACTCTCCCATAAATTTTAACAAGACAAAGACCTGTGTAAAAATTTTGCTGATCAAAAATAATTTAGCACTCTACCAGTTAAGAAGAGCATTCACAGTGTTTTGCACAAGTTCATTTGTCTTTTAACATTGAATTCTATCCCTATTAGTGCAAAACAACCCCCATTGTTCTCAACAGTAAAGCATTTAGGCTTCATAGGCTTCATAGCCTCCTTTCGAACATACTGATAAGAATTTTAAAGAATGGCAGATAGTTGATAAAAGTCAGTTGTCTTTTTGGCGAGAAATAAAATGGATTCTATTGAATACTTGATGTGGATTATTAACGCTATTCTTTAGTACAAAATAAATTGTCAGCAGGCTATTTAACGATGCCTTCAGGGATTGAACCTTATAGCGATTAGTAGCTCTGTAGAGTACCTTGGCGCTAGATCCATTTAGGCATCAAGATGGACCAGTTTGACAAATTATTCGTGTAAGACGGTGTAAGTAGTCACCCAAGTTTAAGCTATGTTTTTAACTATTTGAATGCTGGGAGACCAAATTGGGGATTTGTTGAAGAGAATGTTGTTCACTGTAACACACTGCTCTCCATATTTTTGCTTCATAACCATTTTTTGTCGAAACTGACGAGACTTTCTTTACAATGGCAGATAGTTGGTTGTATTCAACTTTATTCTTAAATCCAGAATTGCCTTTTAGGCAATATATAAAATGGATTGCATTTAATACTTACTGTGGACTATAGCTTCAGATTTAACTATTTGTGCGCTGGAAGCCCAAATTTCGATTCCTTAAACAGTATGGGCATCATGGTAAAACTCCTCATCTCTTAGCATGTGTTTTCATAATAAACTACAAGTAATTAACCTTTTATCAGTGTTGAATTGCATTGTTACAACTCTTTAGAGAGTGCCCACAAGTAATCTCCAATTGATTGTAACAAAACACTAACTGGTGAAGAGGTTATCAGTAGTCCATATGCAATGTTATTTTTTGCCAGATATAAAAACAGGATGAAATGTTTGCAGTGTTTGCTTGTACACTTGGACTGTACATAATTAGTAATGTGTAATTCATCATCAAATATTCATGTAATTTCTATATGAAGTAAACGTTATTTTTGATACATAACCGCTTCCAACTAACATTTTGCATCCCCATCTCACTCATATGTGGTTGGATGTCCTAGTGAAAAGACATCATTTCCTTTTCATCACCTCCTCCTCGTAGAATGTCCATAAAATAGTCACCAAACTTGGTTATGTGTTTTTTTGCATTGGACATCCAGTCACCATGAAACTTTGGTGTGTATACTCAGTTCAGTTCATACAGTGTCACTTGGCGTTAAGGCTTTCCAATAGAGATGGATAAATGGGTGGAAATAGGCGAAAGCATACCATTTTCTTTTAAAACATCTTACCCAATCTCCTCCAAGATTGCCCATACTATTACCGACAAATGTGACATGTCTACTGAACACAAACTACAAAAAGTGACAGGGGGAATAGTAGATTGAGGGAGATAAGAGATTCCATAATCTTGCACATATACACTTAAAACACAATGAAGGCAGATTCAGGTTATTGTTAGGAAATAATTCCATATATGATTTCAATGACCAATGAAAGAAAGTTGATGCTATCTGTCTGTGATTAATATTATTAGTTCTTAAAAATTTCAGTTGTACAATTTAGATGTTGCTTTTCACTAGAAATGCATAATTATCCAACAAGGTGATGCCGGCCGCTGGTAAATGGCTGGAAGGAAGAATCCAGGCTCTCCTGATAAAAGACTGAAGTGACAATCAATTAATTAGATAAAGAAATATATAGATAAATAAATTTTAACAATCATTACCTATAATTTAAGATGCAGTATTTTTGGAAAACATCTGGAAGAAAATCCTTCACAATCAGCTCCAGTAAGGTACTCAATAAACTAGACCCCGACAGTTTTAGGTGGAAATGCTTTAAAGACTTGTTGAGTGTTTCAACACCATCGTTTGTTGTAACAAGTGTATGAAAACCAATATCCATGAAAGCACGACACCATCGCTAAAAAATATGTTGTATAATTAACATTAAGATTTTTTTTCAATTCCCGTAGCAAGCCAGGAAGAAAAATGAATAAAAATTAAGCACAAGGTTAAATGTGCATGTTATGAAGAGTTTGAAAAGCAATTTCTTTGTGCACTGATTTAGTACTAGTCATAAAGGTTTGAAAGAGCAAGTTGTGTATGGCTGCATGTAGCAGAAACGAAAATCAGACCAACTAGCAATATTGGAGTAACTCAACACATATACCTAAAAAATCACCAAAAATTACTCAGACTTAACATGAAATAAACAAGAGCAACGCAAATAGTGGCATATGCCCCATGAGTAGTGTCATAAAAGGGTAGGTAAGTCTCTAGGGGGTATAACCAAAATCAAAAGGAAGAGTCCTCTAGATACCAAAAATGCATCACAAAACAATTTAATTGATTTGAATCAGAATTCATAAGTTATTGGACGAAAACCATATTCAAGATGGCTGCCTTGGCGGCTATATTGAATTGGTTACCTGTCCTAAAATCGAAAGAGAGCTTCCTCAAGACACCAATGCCAGATGCCTTACCAAAAAAATGAATCTGGTTCAAGTCAGTAATCATTTGTTATTAGACGGAAACCAATTGAAGATGACACCCATCATGAATTGGCGACTGGTGGCCATCTTAGTTCAGCTGACTGGTCCAGCATTGAAAGGAAGCTTCCTCTAGACAGCAACAATGCATGATTCAAAAATCAAAAAAATGATTCAAGTCAGCATTCATTAGTTATTGGTCGGAAACAAAATTCAATGTGGCCACCATGGCGGCCATACTGAATTGGCTAGCTCATCCCAAAACTGGTCCAGCATTGAAGGGAAGCTTCCTCTAGACACCAACAATGCATAATTAAAAATAAAAATGATTCGAGTCAGCATTATTTATTTATTGATGTTTTAAGGTCACATATTTATGCACAATGGCTAATCATGACCGTGACAGTTTTACGGGTGGAGGAAGCCGGAGTACCTGGAGAGAACCACCGAGCAACGACGAGCAGCTGCCAGCTCACCAACATCGTAACTCCGCACTGCAGCACAGGCAGGGTTAGATTGGTTGAAGACATGCGTACCATCGACGTGCAGTACGCCTTAGTACACGGCGCCATCGTGCCCCCACATGGGCAATGGGGGTGAAGTGTCGTGCCCAAGGACACAACGCGGTTGCCGCAGGTGGGATTCGAACCGAGGACCTCTCGGCTTGCAGCCTGCACCTCTACCTACTGAGCCACCGCGCCCCCAGTAAGCATTAATTAGTTATTGGATGGAAACTAAAATCTATATGGCCACCAAAGCGTTCATATTGAATCGGTTGAATTGGCCAGCTGATCCAAAATCGAAAGGAAGCTTCCTCTAGGCACCAATAATGCATAACCAAAAAATGAAATTGATTCGAATCCGTATTCATCACTATAGTTATTGGGCTGAAACCAAATTCAAGGTGGCCACCATAATGAATTGACCACAGGAGGCCTTCATGGTTCAGCAAACTGGTCCAAAATCGAAAGGAAGCTTCCTCTGTTTTTAATCTTTTGACTTCTCATCTGTCCATAACTATTTCACAGGTTGATTCACACAGCACTCTTTGTACTACTGGTCTCACTTTTTTTACATTGTGTTTTATACTGCTTAGTTTTATTCCTCACATTTCATATTTCAACGACTCTTTTTTAATTACTTCATGGTGGATAAAGGTCTTTTTTAAGAATGCATACTTTTATCGCAAAGATATAGCCTGAGCTGCTGGTGTGGCATTAAGCACCAATAAATAAATAAATAAGACAGACATGGTGAAAACATAATGCTCCCGAGTGAATCTCTCGGGGATTAAAAACTGCTATTCAATTTGTTTTAATACAATTTACAAAGTATTATCTGTTATTACATCAGTTTATTCAGCTTGTTGAATTCAGGAGTGACAGGTTATGTACTGAATGCCAAAAAAATATAAAACGAACAAGAATATACTGGATATTTTCTTGAGTTAGTTATTATTGAAGGACTACTTTGTAAATCGAAACATAAATAAAAATATTTCACATCTTCTATGTTATGGGGAACTGAATATTTACTGAAAATGTATTCTCTTGGATATTTTGGAGTCTGAAACACGATAGAGTAAAATTACTGTAATTTGTTTTATAGATTTTCAAACTACTTATACCATGCTAAAAGTTAAATACAAAGTCAACATGCATGCTAGAAAAGTTTGTTCTAATCTACCACAAAATTTTGGAAAATGTCTCACCACACTTGCTGTACATTTTTTGGAACGTGGACCCAGTCTGTAAACAAAAATGGAAATAGACACAAATAATTACAAAATCCGAAAATTCTGTTGTTGATCACTACCTAGGCAGAATTGTTTCAAGTCTTACCAACTGGTCCACAGCACTTTTCTTGTTTCTGAAACCACATTCAACATTCGTAAATAGATTGTCTAATTTCATTTACCAAGCAAGTAAATCATTGATCATCATTCAATAGTTTGGCTCAAACAACTTTTAAGGCAACAAATACACATTTGTATTTACTGCAGGCTGGTGATTGTACAAGTCCATCTGCACTTAAATATTTTCGGTTCATTTAATGAAAGTTATAATAATGTTAAAATTATTTCCTTTTCTCAGAGCATTCTGGAGGTGACATTTTTTCACCACTGAAATGAAAATTATTTCTATATATTTGCGTCCAGGCTAACTGTTGACGCCTCCAGGATTTTAACCTAGTGACTGCACCTACTAGACGTAGATACCAGTGCCCAAACGAAATAGGCATCTTGATGGGCCATTGTGGCAAATAACTGAAGAAATAAATTTCATTCAAGTGGGCACAAAGCATCCGGTCTTGTAATTAAATTTCAAACAAGGACAACAAAAAGCGTAAGCCAATGCCCTCGACCCGTATGCAAGTTCAAAGTAGCCTTGAAGGTATTGTGGGACCGAAACATTTTCTAAGTAGAAGGAGTGAAAACAGAAAACATTTCTAAGTCGCAAAAGTTCCAAAACTCGGGAAAAAATTATTGGATGGAATCCCGTATCCACATACAGGTCTATAAGCATACCAAAGGAGATTCAAATCCAAATCCGAGCGATGGTTTTGAAATTACAATGCAAAACATTTGTACGTGAGACGATTGGACAGACAGCCAGATGGACAGATGGATGGATGGAGGGCTTCACTAGATACCCCAAATCCTCTTCAGCAGAATGAATTTAACAAGAAAGGGCTTCTGTTTTTAATTTATTAGCTAGGAAATTATTAGAAATTTCCACATTGAACAGAAATATTTCATGACATACAGCTTCCTCAATATTCAGAAACACTTATTGTAGAGACGGTAGAATGAAGGGACTAAAAAAATTGAATTTGTTCTCTAAATCCTTCTCCCTGATTTTTCATTGTTTCCAATATAATGTAAACAAAAAAGCATGAACCAATCAAACCATCTTAACACCTTATCTTTTACACTATTTGAGGGTTATACAGTAAAACCTGTTTTGAGAGACCACTGTCGTGAGAGACCACTATGACCTTGTACCATTGTTTTACTCTGTATTATATTTGGTGGTCTAAATTTGTTCCTCAAAATTTTATTTATTACAAATTATTTGTAATAAAACAAAGTTATATAAACAAAATATTATTAGTGTTTAACTGAATATGAAAGATAAGGAAGGAAAATATTGGCTTTTGCTCTGGTACCCTCATATTGTCTGAAAGCCCTAATTGTGGTTTTAGCACTCAATCAGTTAATAAAGGTCAATAACCCCATAATTTTCATCAGTTAGTGGTGGTTTCTGAACTTGACGTAGACATTTTTGAGAAAGAGACATGTGCTAAATGAATTGAAATCCAGTTACTATTGTTAAAGTTATGCCATAAACAAGCATTACACGATCGTTTTGTTATACCATAAACAAAGTTTGGATGGACAGAGATGGACAGACAGACAGATGGAGGTCTCCACAATATCTATCCCTGGCAAGGGAATAATAGAAGGCAGCATATCACAATTTTTCAAAATGAAAACCTTAGGTATACTTTTCAAGTAAACAAAGAAAAATTACAAATTCAAGTTATACTGAAGCAATGAAGGCCAATAACTCACAAAACTTTCAAAAAGGCATCAGACATAATAATTTTTTAACTAATCCAAGACTCTATTAAAACGAAATAGGATTGCAAACTTCACTCGAATTTGATGTTTATTCAAATTACAAGGCAAATACACCACACAAAGGGCAATAACTCACTCGATTTTTTTAAAAAAATCACTGTTGTTTTTTAATCTATGAAATTGTTAATGTAAATCAGGATAGTAACTTTTATTGAAATATGAGGTCAACTGTTCAGGTGTATGTATAAATAATAAAATTTGTGGCCAAACGCAAGAACAAACCGCAAGAACTCCTTCATTTTCATCAGATAATGTTAGTTATTGAACTATTGTTTAAGTTGAGGCATAAACATGCTTCGAACAAATGACAGGATGGACATTATTCATTGCAACATCATTTCACTGCTGGAAATTAAAAAAAATATTCTGGATAATAATTGTGGTATTGCTCGATTTAAAAACTTACCTCTTTAATTTTTAGCCAGGTGTTTGTCAAATAATTGTTAAGTGCTGTATTTGTTTCAAACCATTCTTTTGTTGTCAAGCTGTCTATTTCACCATGAAGAAGCTCCATGGTTGGTGCACAGGCAATGCGTAGAAGATGGCAAAGGAGTTCCTTTGTTTTCACTTTTTATTTTTCGATCTGTTACAAATATGACAAATCAAGTATAATTTAGCTACTACAATTAACTTATCAAGTGTAACTGCACCATGTCCAGCCAGTACACCACCATGGGAACCCAGAGAAATAAAGTACATATTTGACCACTAATTGAATATAGATTCAAGAATAAATTCCTTTTTATTGAATGAAATGTGCTGATTTAAGGGGTCGTCCAACGTAACTTTGGTCAATGTTTTGACATTTTTCCCAATGCCTCAGAAACAGATAAGAGAAGTAAGGAAAGGCAATTTTTTTATCAAAATAATGAGTAAAGTGCATAGAAAAGGTACATATAATTTTTTTCAGGAAAAAAAGTGAATTTTAGGATTTTGAAGAAGATTAATTTGCAAATGGCGTAAGTAACGAACCGGTAAAACCACAAAATAATCGGTAATTCGAAAGCCTTGTCCTCAGTATAATGATCACATACTACAGACTCGGAGAAAGCATTTTTTTGACACACACTCTGGTGGGTTTTGACGTTTGAATGTAATAACACCAACACAAATTTTGGATGTTCCGGATGTGGCCATGTTTCAATGATGTTTTTCCGGTCATGTGATTACGATGTGGTTCTTGCAGAAATACTCAATTTGGGCAATCGTAAGAATGCAAGGACGTGATCACGCCCTTTATTTGTTTGAGACAATGTATGAACGGATTTGCAAACAGGTGACAGCAAATACTTGAGTTGTTAATGTCATCACTGCAAAATATGGTTCGAAATTCCCTCTCGTGTTTACAGGCCGTCTGAACTTTTTTGTTGACAAAAAATCTGAATTATTGCGCACTAGAAAGACAACATGAACCACTTGTAAAAAAATAACCGAGTGTATAAAATCGGGACGATACACATAAAATTAGGCAATATTCATAACAAAGTAAGCAGAATGCTTCAGAAATCACTTTTTCACGAAGTATGTTCCAAGTGACCTGGAACTATATTGAGCGTGTTGATTTCCCCCGATGTTGTGATGTTGTAAGTTACCACGGACTGTGTTGATGTCTGCAAAGGACCGATTGAAGATGGGTTGAAAATGATGCATTCGTGCTTTTAAATAAGGTGCGCTTGGACGATGCTGAGAATTTAGTTTTTTCTTGCAACCAACCATAGTAATACAAGCGTCGATCAGTGTCTTTTATGATCGTTTTACACTGACAAATGTGACAAATCTCCTTTACCGGAAACCATCCCCCAATTTGCATATCACAATAAACATAACCGCTGTCACTGAGTGTCAGCGTGGCCGTGTGGTCAAAACCGAAACGAATTATCGAATGCACGGTCAATATTAGCTGCAATTGGCTTTTAAACAAATGAAATACACGAAATATTCGCAATTTCATCATTATTCATGCCGAGTTACTTTTTAACCAGACCACATGCGTTCAGTTTCGTTTGTCGGCATCAAACTGATATTGTTTGTGGTAATTAAATAGTACGAGAAGGCGAAGGAAGCCAAATATTTTCCATCATCTATTAATTAATTCAAATTGATAATTTCTTTTATTTTACTGAAATTATGAACTGATAAGGTGGGTGTGTTGCGATTATTATGCCCCAGACCTGGAAGTTGGAAAATCAAAGGTGCATCTAGTGCCGTGCAGTGGTGACCCCTGTCCTCTTAATCTTAGTCTTACCCATTCATCATTACATGTACCAACATTCTCCCTTGTATCTCAATCATTGCTACTCCAATTTGAAGGATATTTGGTGTTGTGATCGAGCATCATGGGGAAACAATGCCTGTGTAGCTGCAGTAGCATGTGTTTCTTCCCACATTTTTTCAGTTGTGGTACTTTTTCACTTTGTTTATAACTAGTTGATTTGTTACAATTTGTTGCAAAGTGCCTGCTAATACCCTCAATTGTATTGCTACAGAATTTTCTGGTGAAGATTTTGTTCCTATTACTTATCAAGCAATAACGTAATAAATATTCTGTATAAAGCCACAGATCTGATGTTTGATACTTTTATCGGAGCTGTTTTGAAGGCTTATGGAACTCAAAATGTTGATTATGGCAGGACTTTTCTATTCACCCATTAATCGATAAATTAAGTGTTATAGTTGGAAGTAAGAAGCATGAAAGGTCCAGAACTAAAAGTCTAAAAAGAATGTTTTGCAATGTAACATGATTTTTGCAGATACACTTATTTGGAGGGTTACCTGTCTTATAGTGTTTGGAACATGTGTGGCCAGGATCTTTCAAAAGAAAAAAAGAGTTAAACTTTGAGAAAAATAGGCATATGCCTTGAGTGCCGGAGATCGAGTCATACAAGGAAGCGAGCCCCCCCCCCCCCCCCCCCCCCCCACCAGGAATTTTTTGTGTCAAATGGAGCTCACTTGTCACCTTTTGGGGATTGCTTTGTGTACTGCGTTCCTGAAAAAAATATGTGAGACCCTCTGGATGTGCCCTTCTGATCTCAATATCTCAATAAGCCTCCTTGGGGAAAGTACATGCAATAATGGTTATGTAAGGTTGATTTGATGTGTTTTGAATAACAATGTACTTTTAAGTACATTGGATGGTTTATTGCAGTGACAGGTTACAGTTACCCTTATTTCTTCTCCAACAGATATTATGAGTGTATTGGTGTCCACGAGTTAAACAAAGCTATTATACTTATTGATAAACCAGACAAATTTAACAATTTAATCATTATCAAATTGGTGCATGGGATAAAAGGGGTTACAGTGCAAGGGGTTTGTAAATATATTTATTCAACTACAATGTATGACTTTGCAGTGCATTCTACATAGGAGAATATCATATTTTCTTTCCAAACCATTACAGTAACACATACATCTTTATATTGGGAGACACTCTTTTGTCCTTCCATACTTCTTCCGCTGGACTCCTTCAAGTTGACCTTTGTTGAACTCCCCAAATCAAAACATAAACAAAAGAAAATGTCTGCCTTCAGTCAGTGAGCACACCACTTATAACATTTGGTCTCAATCTTTATTACTTTCATGAATTAGGAAAAGATTTCTTCGAGTATGTACTTCAATGTTTATAGAATACAGCTGTTATTTTATTTTGAGGTATTTTATTGTAAAAATTTTGTTCTCTTTCTTATGCCACAGCAGACTTTCAGGTGGTGCTATTTACACATGGCAGCAGTTCCATGGCAAATTTCAGTTTCCACATGTTCTATGTTTCATTCCAAGCATTTTGGTATATAATTTATTGGGGTTATTCATTTTGGGACTTTTTTAGACTTGAAAGAAAATTACATGAAATTTGACCAAAGTTAGGTTGGACGTCCCCTTAATAAATAACTAATGAATGTAACTTCCTAACATAAATCCATTTACAATACCTTCAGTACAGATTTAGCATGCAAATTAAATATAGGTTTTAGAATATGTTCCGGTTTATTGAATAAAAGGTATTATGTATAGAAATAACCATGACAAACATAAAAATGTCCTTGTTTATAGACCTACATTAAGCCTGGTGTTTTCAAAATTTTGCGTAACCCTGGACTGAGCTTTGGTAACTTATCGGTTGTTCCCCTGTACTCGATTCAGGTGATACATTAGGTAACCTAAACATATATGTATCACAATTATGCTGATAATGAACTGATCAGAGCTAAGTAATTGGGTAACATCCTGATGAATAGAGATGAATCCCTATCAACAATAAGGAGGCTGTGTTGCAGCAATTTTTATACAAATTATAGCCCAAACCTGACATGAACTAGCAAATCTATCATGCTGCTGAAGAGTATGGGATCCATAATCACTATTTGTGGTAGAGACATGGATTATTGCCATTTCCTGAGTTTGTACCTGTGTTATGTCTTGATATGATCAACAGTTTAAAATGATGTTGAACATCAAACAATCATCACCATAGGTGATTGCATCTGCCTGAAGTATAGCTCTTCTGTCGGGCCATTATTGCGGCTATACTTCAGGTAGATACAAACACCTATGCAGGTGATGATTGGGTGATGCTCAACATCATTCCCCAAATCATTTGTACTAGGTTACTCAAATTGGTAAGAATTCTGTGGGACCCAAAGACAATTTGGTGCAACCGGGTTTTCGTTCGTCTGTTTTTCATTTTAGGTAATCTGCACGCGACCCAAATGGTGGTTCACCTCAAACCTACAGGCCTGTACATGTATCTGGCTGCAACACATCTAATAAAATCATTTCATCCATTATATCCTGGTTGACAGAGTTTATGGATTGGAGTTCTTTCAAACATAATGTAATATAACAAATGCTCAGCTTATTAATTTTTAAAACATAAACTGAATTTGAAAATTAAAAACAATTAAACAATATTTACATATAAAATCTTGCAAATATGGATGTCATTGGAAACTGATTATTTAGCCAGTTCCAATGACGACAACATTTGTACAATTTTGTTGACAAAGTGTCTGGATATTTCAGGTTTTGTTAGGTCTGTAGTGGCTAATTTGCTCCTACTGTGTTAGGTAAAGGGTTAAATTCACTCAGATCTTTTAATTTGAATCCTAGAAAAGATGCAGCGTGAATCTACAGATTCTTGCTGGTTTTGTTGCGTGAATCTTTGCATGAATCCATTCACGGAATCTTGTCAAAACATAAGCCCTGCTAAGGCAGAAAATAAATAATTTCTTACCACTCGTACACCACCTCTCACATGCCTGTTCTCTGTGAAATGCACAAATAACAATTTGTGTATCCGAGAAGACATTTTTTATGGCATGGAATTCTGCTTCACAGTAATCAGTCATAAAATATGGGGGGGGGGGGGGGGGGGGAGGGGAGGGGGGGTTCAATTTGGATTCCATCTTTTAATAATCATTAAGGCTTCTTTTATACTTTCCATAGGTTCATTTTCAGTGACAAACTGTGCAACTGGATGGTAGTCAACATTTGTTTTAACAACTAATAAAAACACTGGAAGAGCATACTTTGTCGTCTTATAAGTGGCATCTAACAATCAAATGGTATTTCCATATTTATTCAACAAATTTTGCTGCCACTCCTCTTGTGGAACAAACAGAAAATTTTCATTTCCCCACTCACCTCCTACAGTTGCAGGACGAAAAAATCATGTGGTTTGCTTTTTCATGTTGCCATTCAAAAACCTTTTTTTCAATATTATTTTGATCAACGGCTGCAAGTTGACTGGCTGTTAAAGCAGAGTGAATGTGATTACTGATGTCTTTAGATAATGGAAAGTATTATCTGTCCAAATGTGATGGCTTGATTTCAGCATTAGAAAATTGTTTTTTGACAAACATCCTCAGAGTTTTTTTATCTATAGTCACTGGTGTAAAATCCTGCAGAGACCAGCTCATAAATTTTAGTTTTGATATCGGGCATATTCTTTTTGTTAGTCCACTTTCTGATGTTAGTTGATGGTCTGTATGGGCATTTGGTTTTTTGTTGTTTTTTTTTTTTTTTTTTTTTTTTTGGGGGGGGGGGGGTGTCACATATATTCGCTTCATCCCATAGTCTTCATTTCTTTCAATTTGTTTTAATGTCTTTTATGATATCTTCTTTTTTTTGCTTTTGTTTTGTATTGATTTCTCATTGAAAATATTGACGAGTCTTATTATTAATTTTACCGAACAGTCAACTTTTCTGGTTTCTTGAATATGAAAACGATGTTTTTTGGAGTAACTGTGTATATTCTGTGGCTCCTAGAAAAGGGAAACAGTATCTTTTTAACTGATCTGACCATCATTAAAATGAAGATAGAAACAGTCTCATATATACTAATAGTTTGAATAGGAGTACCAGAGTAAGTAATTTAGCAGGCAGCACCATAGCCTCAGAATGTTTGCTAAAGCTACCGATCACAAACAGGTAATTTCAGCCAGCAAGTGGAAGAAAACAGAACCTTCCGCATACGATAGGTGCATTTTTATCAACTAAATATCAGCCAATGCTGATTTTGTATGGTACAGTAACTTTAGTTGTTGAGGTGTAACATGTGTTCATGCAACCACAAATTTTGTGAGGTTTGTGCAAAGATCATTCTGATAAATACTGCACACAGAAATGCCATAAATGAGATGTACTAAATATAATTGTTTCTTTTTGTGTAGATTTGTCTCATAACAAATAAAAGGAACTCTCCAATGAAATGTAACAAGCAAATCAGTCTGAACCAATTAAAACAAGCAATATTTATTTATATTTATAATTAGAAACATGCCATTTCCTACAGGCTAAATGCATACTCCTGAGTGCGCAATAATCATACATGTATGATAAATATTTTTCTAACAAAATTCCCGCCTGTATTATTCTTATTTGACCCTGTATGATTCTTAATATCCATACAGACGATCAGTGAACCAAAAGGATCCATTAATAAAGGAAAAACCAGAAAGACTTTTTTCAATTTTTGAAAAAATAAAGTACATTTACTTTTTTATCATCAATTTTCTTCTGTCTCTTGTGTTTTCTCAAAACTGATATTGCTTAATGACATTTCTTTTCAAAATAAACGAAAAAACAATCTTCAGAATCTCCTAATGAGTCCAAAGTATTCGATGATCTTGTGTGTCCATACATTGCTTTCTATCACCATGCCTGCAATTAATACAACTTATAAAGAATGTGTTCAGCAGGTATCAACTCAACCAACAGTAGACGATTCATATATTTTTAGGTATCCCATGGTTATCATGTTATAGAAAACGAATAGCACAGAATATGTAGTACTGTAGAAAAACTAACCTCATCATAGAGCATGAAAATGCTTCTCAAAACACACTGTACATCTGAGAATATATATGGAACTATCAACATTTAAATTATTCGCCTGTGTGTGCATTAATAGATGATTTATTGAACAGTTTAGTTTTCTGAATGTAATTCGTGAATTGGTCACTACATTCAAATTGCTAAACAATCATACAAACATTACAAGGAGATTTTCCACAATGGCGCGTCTGAAAAATTAGTCAAGTGGACAAATTCTAGTGTAAATCTTTTATTCTTGTTGAAAACCTATCTCTCAAGTAATCAGTTTATTATAATGTAAAGTGATATTATTCAGGGCTGTCATGTTACACTGCACTACCTCTCTTCCACACATGCCCCTTCATTTCTTATACTGGTTACAACTTAGTATCACAAGTGAACTGACTGTTTACTAGTAGATAACTACCTCACTTTTACAGTTCTGTTGCTCCAAAGGGAGTTGGGTCATTCCATGGTACATGACGATGATTCCATTAATCTATTTACTCTGCATATCTCTATAACTTCCAGAAGTTCCAGTAACCCTGGATTATTCAAATATTACAATATTTGAATGTTACTCTTTAGTAAAAATTAACAGAATGCTAATAATACAAAACTGGTACTCAGTTATTCAGTACTGAAAGGACAGCGTTTACAATAGCCAACAACGGCCTAAAGAATGACAAGGCTTGGTGTTTTTAAAATTATGTTGTTGTACAATAAGGCGAGAAACAAAGGCCATTAGAAATTAAAAGTAACTATGGTAAGACATCTTCAAGATTAACAATGTAACTGTTCATTTAAATCATTATACAGAGCAATTTAAACCTCACCTGTTCCTGTGTAACATTTTAAAAATGAATTATGTTCTACCGAACAAAACAACAAATTAAAAAATTAAAAAAAATAAACTTTAAATCTGCCAGAACTAAAAAGTTCTGTCGCTCCAGAACCCAGATAAAAACTGATGTGATTTTTATTTTTATCAAATATTACTACTACAGTGATCTGTGTTGTGACACCCAAGCAGCACATACACACTTGATCCACACACTGAGGTAGCCTGGTGATTACCAAGCTGCCTACTAAGAATCTTGGTCGATCTGCACCACTGGCTATTTGCACCAGTCGATTTGCACCATACCGACAGTAGATTTGCACCGTTAGAAAAGTCGGTTTGCACCATCGAAAAAATCGATTTGCACCATAAAAAACGATCGATTTGCACCACCCACAAGTCGATATGCATCACTCAAAATTTGAGTACTGACCTTCTTTTATATATAAATTTAATTCCGCAGATAAACTTTTTATTATTTACAAATTTCTTTTTTAGTGGTGACATAAAATATGGCTGTTGTCAGTGAGTATTGATATCAATTTACAATTTCCTTTAAAGATGGCTACAGGTAGAAGATACCAGTCATGGCCAAGCCCATCTCATTTCTATAAAATCTAGTAATTTTGTGGAAGTTCATCGATTTTTTTGTGTTTGTTTTCCTCCCATCACCCCGTCATATGTTCTCCCTGAAGGCAGACCAGATGGCCAAGGCTCAGCATCCACTCTCCACTTCAAAACACACTCCAAAATGATACAGACTGCCTATATTAATGTAAGTTTAAATTGTCACACCATTGATGCAGACATGGTATATTTGGCTGTACTATTTCGGAGTTTGTTTTCAAGCTTTACACAATAATCAACAAACTAGATTAGTTTTTACTGTTTTTATTTCAATTATTATTTTGCAGTTGGAGTCTGTCAGCTATCAAAATATAGGGAAGCTGTGTCGCCACTTTAAAGACACTTCAAACAAAACGAACTGACCATTTGCTGCCACAGTTTAGATATCAGAACATTGCATGCATGTTGCATAAATGGGCAGTCTGTTTTTTTAATTGTTTTTTTCAAACTTGATCTGATATAGCTTAAAAAATATCTTCACTATCCCGACAAGCAATGTCAGTTTATTCGGTATGATTGGATAATGTCTCATATGCAACTCCCAAATTCCAGGAATAAAAAGTTCCATACCCCTTCAGAAAATCGCTTTGGAACAGACTGCACTTATGGGTCCACAACCCTATTCTGCTTCAGAAAATCGCTTCGGAACAGACTGCACGTATGGGTCCTTAACCCTATTCTGCTTCGAAGCGATTTTCTGAAGCTTGAAGGTATACATGTCATATGCTGAGCTTCTGAATGATGCAAATCGACTGTCCAGTGGTGCAAATCGACCGAAGAAAATGGTGCAAATCGACCGAGACGGTAGTGCACATTGGCTGTGCTGTGGTACAAATTGACCGTGGTGCAAATAAGCAGTGGTGCAATTCAACCATTCCCCCTACTAAATATCAAACGATAGTTTTCGGCAACGGTTGGGTCTACATGTATATATCATGCATTTTCTCAAATAAATCAATGGTTATTTCACTTATATTGCTTTAGAGGATTCCATTATATGTCCACACATATATTTAAACATTTTAAACAACCCTTACTTATTTTCTTTCATCTCCATATCCTTCAGTGTTTCGTAGTGTTTCCCCCACCTATAGCATATATTCCAGTCTCATTTTCAGATAGTCCAAACGTGGCCTGAAAGTCTGCAATATAATTTTTTTGGCTTGGTACGTCCTTTGAAAGGACGTACCAAACCAAAAAATTATATTACAGACTTTCAGGCCATGTTTGAACTAGTTTTCAGGCTACTCATCTTAATTCTTATTCTGATAGTAGAATTGTTACTAATAATACATGAACTTGAATAATAATTATTTACAAATATTGGGAGTTGGAGATATATATACTCTTTTGACTCTACATGTATATATGTTTACAGTTCCTATCCCATTATGTTTCAGTCATTTATTCAAAACAACATTGAACCTGTACATTGGTGTTCTCTTTTGGGCTTGGTCACCCCCGAGCCGTATGAAGTCAGTTTTATATATTTTATGAATATACATTTTTGTCAAAGATCAAATAACTACAAAATAACCATCCATACGTGTTAGAAAATATTCTAAAGCACAAATAGATAAGACAATCAACAGTCAATTTCTCGTGTCATATGCTTCAATCAGGCATTTGTGACAATACCGGTACTGTAACTGACTGTCAATCAGCAGTGCTGTGCTAAAAGCTTCTAACCATGAAACAAACTGACTGAGAGTTTTGCGAGAATGACCGTCGATGAGGTTCTGTAGTTCTTAGTCGTCATTCACCCATCCCCTCAGATAATTATTGTCTGATGAAACAAGATTGAAATTGAAGTGATGATATTCGTTGCCTTCCATTTTGATGTCTGTTCCACTTCGCTCAGCATATGCACGGATCATTCTACACCATTACAACATTTGATGACGTCAATTTGGATTCCATCTTTTAATAATCATTAAGGCTTCTTTTATACTTTCCATAGGTTCATTTTCAGTAACAAACTGTGCAACTGGATGGTAGTCAACATTTGTTTTAACAACTAATAAAAACACTGGAAGAGCATACTTTGTCGTCTTGTAAGTGGCATCTAACAAGCAAATGGTATTTCCATATTTATTCTACAAATTTTGCTGCCACTCCTCTTGAGGAACAAATAGAACATTTTCATTTCACCCCTCACCTCCTACAGTTGTAGGACGAAAAAAACATGCGGCTTGCTTTTTCATGTTGCCACTCAAAAATCTTTTTTTCAACATTATTTTGATCAAAGGCTGCAAGTTGACCGGCTGTTAAAGCAGAATGAATGTGATTATTGATGTCTTTAGATAATGGAAAGTATTATCTGTCCAAATGTGATGGCTTGATTTCAGCATTAGAAAATTTTGTTTCGACAAACATCCTCAGAGTTTTTTTTAACTATAGGCACTGATGTAAAATCCTGCAGAGATCAGCTCATAAATTTTAGTTTTGATATCGGGCATATTCTTTTTGTTAGTCCACTTTCTGATGTTACTTGATGGTCTGTATTGGCATTTGTTTGTTTTTTTTGGGGGGGGGGGGAGGGAGGGGGGAGGGGAGTGTCACATATATTTGCTTCATTCCATAGTCTTCATTTCTTTCAATTTGTTTTAATGTCTTTTATGATATCTTCTTTTTTCTTTTTTGCTTTTGTTTTGTATTGATTTCTCATTGAAAATATTGACAAGTCTTATTATTAATTTTACCGAACAGTCAACTTTTCTGGTTTCTTGAATATGAAAACGATGTTTTTTGGAGTAACTCTGTATATTCTGTGGCTCCTAGAAAAGGGAAACAGTATCTTTTTAACTGCTCTGACCATCATTAAAATGAAGATAGAAACAGTCTCATATATACTAATAGTTTGAATAGAAGTACTAGAGTAAGTAATTTAGCAGGCAGCACCATAGCCTCAGAATGTTTGCTAAAGCTACCGATCACAAACAGGTAATTTCAGCCAGCAATTGGAAGAAAACAGAACCTTCCGCATACGATAGGTGCATTTTTATCAACTAAATATCAGCCAATGCTGATTTTGTATGGTACAGTAACTTCAGTTGTTGAGGTGTAACATGTGTTCATGCAACCACAAATTTTGTGAGGTTTGTGCAAAGATCATTCTGATAAATACTGCGCACAGAAATGCCATAAATGAGATGTACTAAATATAATTGTTTCTTTTTATATAGATTTGTCTCATAACAAATAATAGGAATTCTCCAATGAAATGTAACAAGCAAATCAGTCTGAGCCAATTAAAACAAGCAATATTTATTATTTATATTTATAATTGGAAACATACCATTTCCTACTCCTGAGTGCACAATAATCATACATGTATGATAAATATTTTTCTAACAAAATTCCCGCTTGTATTATTCTTATTTGACCCTGTATGATTCTTAATATTCATACAGACGATCAGTGAACCAAAAGGATCCATTGGTAAAGGAAAAACCAGAAAAACTTTTTTCAATTTTTGAAAAAATAAAGTACATTTAATTTTTTATCATCAACTTTCTTCTGTCTCTAGTGTTTTGTTCCAAATTGATATTGCTTAATGACATTTCTTTTCAAAATAAATTAAAAGCCAATCTTCAGAATCTCCTAATGAGTCCAAAGTATTTGAAGACTTGTGTGTCCATACATTGTTTTCTATTACCATGCCTGCAATTAATACAACTTATAAAGAATGTGTTCAGCAGATATCTACTCTCAAGCAACAGTAGACGATTCATATATTTTTAGGTATCCCATGGTTACCATGTTATAGAAAACGAATAGCACAAAATATGTAGTACTGTAGAAAAACTAACATCATGATAGAGCATGAAAAGTCTTCTCAAAACACACTGTACATCTGATGATATATATTGAACTATCAGCATTTAAATTATTCGTCTGTGTGTGCATTAATAGATGATTTAATGAACAGTTTAGTTTTCTGAATGTAATTCGTGAATTGGTCACTACATTCAAATTGCTAAACAATCATACAAACATTACAACGAGATTTTCCACAATGGCACATCTGAAAAATTAGTCAAGTGGACAAATTCTAGTGTAAATCTTTTATTCTTGTTGAAAACCTATCACTCAAATAGTCAGTTTATTATAATGTAAAGTGATATTATTCAGGGCTGTCATGTTACACTGCACTACCTCTCTTCCCCACATGCCCCTTCATTTCTTATACTGGTTACAACTTAGTATCACAAGTGAACTGACTGTTTACGAGTAGATAACTACCTCACTTTTACAGTTCTGTTGTTCCAAAGGGAGTTGGGTCATTCCAGTGTACATGACGATGATTCTATTAATCTATTTACTCTGCATATCTCTATAACTTCCAGAAGTTCCAGTAACCCTGGATTTTTCAAATATTACAACATTTGAATGTTACTCTTTAGTAAAAATTAACAGAATGCTAATTGTATACAACTGGTACTCGGTTATTCTGTACTGAATGGACAGCGTTTACAATAGCCAACAACAGCCTAAAGAATAACAAGGCTTGGTGTTTTTAAAATTATGTTGTTGTACAATAAGGCGAGAAACAAAGGCCATTAGAAATTAAAAGTAACTATGGTAAGACATCTTCAAGATAAACAACGTAACTGTTCATTTGAATCATCATACAGAGCAATTTAAACCTGACCTGTACCTGTGTAACATTTCAAAAGGAATGATGTTCTACTGAACAAAAAACAAATTAAAAAATTTAAAAAATTAAACTTCAAATCTGCCAGAACTAAAAAGTTCTGTCGCTCCAGAACCCAGATAAAAACTGATGCGATTTTTATTTTTATCAAATATTACTAGTACAGTGATCTGTGTTGTGACACCCAATCAGCACATACGCACTTGATCCACACACTGAGGTAGCCTGGTGACTACCAAGCTGTATATTAAGAATCTTGGTCGATCTGCACCACTGGCTATTTGCACCAGTCGATTTACACCATACCGACAGTAGATTTGCACCTTTAGAAAAGTCGGTTTGCACCATCGAAAAAGTCGATTTGCACCATAAAAAACGATCGATTTGCACCACCCACAAGTCGATATGCACCACTCAAAATTTGAGTACTGACCTTCTTTTATATATACATTTAATTCCGCAGATAAACTTTTTATTATTTAAAAATGTCTTTTTTAGTGGTGACATAAAATATGGCTGTTGTCAGTGAGTATTGATATCAATTTACAATTTCCTTTAAAGACGGCTATATGTAGAAGATACCAGTCATGGCCAAGCCCATCTCATTTCTATAAAATCTAGTAATTTTCTGGAAGTTCATCGTTTTTTTGTGTGTTTGTTTTCCTCCCATCACCCCGTCATATGTTCTCCCTGAAGGCAGACTAGATGGCCAAGGCTCAGCATCCACTCTCCACTTCAAAACACACTCCAAAATGATACAGATTGCCTATGTTAATGTAAGTTTAAATTGTCACACCATTGATGCAGACATGGTATATTTGGCTGTACTATTTTGGAGTTTGTTTTCAAGCTTTACACAATAATCAACAAACTAGATTAGTTTTTACTGTGTTTATTTCAATTATTATTTTGCAGTTGGAGTCTGTCAGCTATCAAAATATAGGGAAGCTGTCTCGCCACTTTAAAGACACTTCAAACAAAACGAACTGCCCATTTGCTGCCACAGGTTAGATATCAGGACACTGTATGTTGCATAAATGGGCAGTCTGTTTTTTTAATTGTTTTTTCAAACTTGATCTAATGTAGCTCAAAAATATCTTTACTATCCCGACAAGCAATGTCAGTTTATTCGGTATGATTGGATAATGTCTCATATGCAACTCCCAAATTCCATGAATAAAAAGTTCCATTCCCCTTCAAAAAATCGCTTCAGAACAGACTGCACTTATAGGTCCGAAAACCTATTCTGTTTCGAAGCGATTTGCTGAAGCCTGAAGGTATACATGTCATATACTGAGCTTCTGAATGGTGCAAATCGACTGTCCAGTGGTGCAAATCGACGGAAGAAAATGGTGCAAATCGACCGAGACGCTAGTGCACATCGGCTGTGCTATGGTACAAATTGACCGTGGTGCAAATAGGCAGTGGTGCAATTCAACCATCCCCCCCCCCCTACTAAATATCAAACGATAGTTTTCGGCAACGGCTGGATCTACATGAATATATCTTGCATTTTCTCAAATAAATCAATGGTCATTTCACATACATAGCTTTAGAGGATTCCATTATATGTCCACACGTATATTTAAACCTTTTAAACAACCCTTACTTATTTTCCTTCATCTCCATATCCTTCAGTGTTTCGTAGGACCCCAACCTATAGTAAATATTCCAGTCTCATTTTCAGATAGTCCAAACAAGGCCTGAAAGTCTGCAATATAATTTTTTTTGGCTTGGTACGTCCTTTGAAAGGACGTACCAAACCAAAAAAATTATATTACAGACTTTCAGGCCATGTTTAAACTAATTTTTAGGCTACTCATCTTAATTCTTATTCTGATAGTAGAATTGTTACTAATAATACATGAACTGGAATAATAATTATTTACAAATATTGGGAGTTGGAGATATATATACTCTTTTGACTCTACATGTATGAGTGTTTATAGTTCCTATCCCATTATGTTTCAGTCATTTATCCAAAACAACATTGAACCTGTACATTGGTGTTCTCTTTTGGGTTTGGTCACACCCGAGCCGTATGAAGTCAGTTTTATATATTTTATGAATATACATTTTTGTCAAAGATCAAATAACTACGAAATAACCATCCATAGATGTTGGAAAATATTCTAAAACACAAATAGATAAGACAATTAACAGTCAATTTCTCGTGTCGTATGCTTCAATCAAACATTTGTGACAATGCCGGTACTGTAGCTGGCTGTCAATCAGCAGTGCTGCGCTAAAAAGCTTCTAACCATGAAACAAACTGACTGAGAGTTTTGCGAGAATGGCCCTCCATGAGGTTCTGTAGTTCTTGGTCATCATTCACCCATCCCCTCAGATATTATTGACTGATGAAACAAGATTGAAATTGAAGTGATGATATTCGTTGCCTTCCATTTTGATGTCTGTTCCACTTCGCTCAGCGTATGCACTGATCATTCTATACCATTACAACATTTGATGACGTCATTTAAAGATTGTGTGCTTGAAAATACGGGCCTAAAATATTCAAGGGCTTATAGCTTCTCCTCGACCAAATCACTAGGCAAAGGGAAATAATTTGAAGAGTTGAGTTTCACTTCGAAGTGCAATCATTCAATTAAATTTAGTTTTGTTTATATTACAACCCAGTTTCTCAATGGCAGTGTGCAACGCTGCATTACCATTAACAAATGTACTAGCTCATGAACAAAAGAAAGATAATTTTGTTTTCTGTGGGAGACATTTCCTCTTCTGGCAGCCAAATTGAATTCCTCTAAGTTATGAGAATAGTGAGCATAGCTCACTTTTACCAGGACTGAGAATAAATCAATTACTTGTGACACAATAAGCTAAATTTTAATATATATATCTTTTTAACTTCAAATTCAATGTTTCTGGTGACGTCTGTAGTAAGGCTTTTATGTATGTCCTGTTCTGTTTTCATTTTCAGAATCTCTGGAAATGTCTTTCAAGGGTGCTCTGGCAACCACTGATGAAATTCTCTCCCTGGTTTCCTTCGAGCGGTTCTGTAGAATGACACTAGTTGATAAACATTCAAGCTGTTGTGAAAATCCACTTGCAACTTCTTTTATGGCAGTTAAATTTTTGACCATTGTTGAAATTTGTTTGGCATTCAGCTTCAAGGCTTCTGTAACACAGGATATGATATTGTTGTACAAAAAAATTCCATAGTCTTGGTTAGAACAGATGTTGCCCTTTCCAGTTCTTGATTGTTGTAACTGTGTGTATGGGACTCTGTCTGGTCATTTTCATCGTCTTCAGAATCAGTATAGATCAAATCCAGAGAGTTGTCAGTGTCATCTTCTGCGATTTTTGTTTCTGTGGATTGCTTCTCCACTACTATCCTTAAATCCCAAGGCTCTGTTTGGGGTTCCTTGGATAAGTTTACTGGTTGAAGTTGTATTTCTTCTTCCCTTACAGTAGGCCATGTTGCTTGGTTTTCTGTTTCACATAGTTGGTCATTGTGGCTATTTTCTTCTACATGTACCATGGTAAAATCTGAGGTTTCTTCTTCCTGCAGCATTATCTGATTCAAAATATTTTCTACTCCACCTTCTACCAAAGTTTCTGCATGCTATCTTGTTTCTTTGGGTTTTGTTTCTGGTCAAAATCTTTTCTGCCCTCCCACCTTTTCTGATTGTAATTGTGATAGCTGCGTTAGATGATGATTGCCATTGACTGGATTATTCCCTTTCTTTAAAATTTTTTTTTCTATTACCCTTTCCCTTCTTGACAACATTTCCTGTATCTTTATTTTATGTGTTGTATATCATGTTGTATGTCTTTGTAAATCTCTTTCTCTTGTTGATCTGAATAGGCAAATTGAGCAGTAAAATGGTACTTTTCTAATTTTATGCGATATTTGAGCACATGACCTTCTACCCTCTTCTTTTCACATTGTAGTGGCAATGGTTACACCTATATGCCCGACCTCTCTTTGCTGTCAAAGAATATTTATCCGCACAACACACCATTTCCATTTTCTGAAAAATAAATATGAAGGTTTTTGAGTATAATGTTATTTATTAATGGCTTTTTTAAACATTCCTATCAAATTTATTTTCTTTTGGATGACTGGAATTTCTTCAAAGCGTGCTTCTTCAATTTTAAATATTCTTTCCCTGTGTAAGGCTTCAACTTGTTGTGGTGAACTACCTTTTGCTTACCTTGTTCATCGAGTTGAATCCTGTACATTAACTCATTTATTTTCTGAAAATTAAATAAGGACCTGTAGAAAAGGCTTGTAGCTTGGGGCAAGTGTTATTTTTCTTGTTCTCATTCAAAGACCAAACTAGCTCACCAACACAGTATTGGTTTAAAGAGACTTATAAATCTTTATGTCTCTTGGCTCTTTTTAGGTGCTTTCTGGCTATGGTATGTGCCTTTTGCATCCTTTCTTTTAGTATATCAACATATTTCCCATAAGTTGCAATTTCATTATTATCAATTGTTCTACTGCCAAAATGATGTCAGATGGGAGTTGGACTTCATGACCTAACATGAGTAAATTAGGAGTTAACCCTGTTGACTCATGTGGTGTAGCTCTACACACTGCTGCTAAACACCCAACTTCAAGATCCCAATCTGTCTGTTGATCCCTTCCTAGGGGGGGTTTGACCAACCCCTACTAAGCAGGTCCTCAGGTGGCAGATAGAGGACGGCCTGCTCAATTCAGCAGGTTTGCTGGTTTTAAATTAGCAAGTTTGCTCAATTGAGCTGGTCTGCTGCGGAATATATGAATACACATCCCCGGACCAAAATGGTCAACCCTGCTAATACCATCTTGCAGGCACCTTGTCCTCCCGTGAGGTGTGATCCGAAGGCACCGGAGGAAGGAATCCTGGCAGTTGAGAACAGACTAGTTTCCGGTTAGGACAAATCTCCAGGATGGAGATCAGTTCATAAACACTGCTTTGGCCCTGATCTCTATTATGGAGGTACCTGCTCAATACACTGTTTTGGCCCCAACTTCGGGAGTAGAAGGATGGTCGGATGGTCCGTTCTGGCCAATCCGGAGCCCCCATCCCAAAAGTACAGGGTGTCACGTCGGGGGGCATTTGGTAGTCATTCATTCGGTCATTTCTTTTATCACATACCATAATTGCCATCGTGTACTGTTTATAAAGACATAATTTTACCAAATACATAGTTTTGCTGCACTGTCTGTTCCAGCTGTACGTGGCAAATTTAATTTCAGTGTTTTGTAAAGTGATTAGTTGAATGATCGCCATCTGGAGACATGGCACTTCCACACACGGGTCAATTAGCCAGTGGCAACACTGGCTGAGTAGACTGCTCCATACCAGGTATGTGGGAATACCGGCAACCAGGTGGGTTCACTGCGTGGCAGTAACCCTACCCCTTGTTTGACTCTGTTGTGGGTGGGAGCCGGGGCAGTGAACAATTTATAATAAACAATATGGCAAACCAACCGACAAAAAACAAAAGACCTTTTTTAGTTACTGATATAAAGGACTTTGACTCTGACGACGATTTAATAGCATCTCTGATTCCACCAGAGGATAACAGTCCAAAATTTATTTTATTGAAATCAACAGATGAAAATAGGAAATTAGGCGCCATTAATCCCTTTGCTCTTGAAAAGGCCATCAAAGGGTATTGCAGGAACTGTTAAGAACATCAAAAGGATAAGATCAGAGGATATTTTAATAGAATGTATGAAACAAATTCAAGTTCATAACTTCTTGCACACCACAAAAATAACTGATTTTAATGTAAAAGCAAATTTCCATAAAACTCTCAATTCAAGTAAAGGTATCATACGAACTCTGGAACTGGCTGATATGAAAGACACTGAAATCACATTAGAACTGAAACCTCAAGGAATTACTGCAGTGAAAAAAATCGAAATTAAAAAAGAAGGAAAAATTATACCAACAAATACTTACATCAGTACTTTCGATGGCACAAGACCACCCAGAAATATTAAAATTGGTTACTTGAACGTCAAAGTGGATTTGTATATTCCAAATCAACTTCGTTGTTTCAAGTGCCAAAAATTTGGTCATGGACAGAATACTTGTCGAGGCGAGCAAACATGTCATAAATGCAGCAATATTCATGAAGGATCATGTGAAACTCAAACATTTAAATGTATTAACTGTCAGGGCAATCATATGTCACCTTCGAAGGATTGCCCTGTCTGGAAAAAGGAAAAGACAATACAAAAAATCAAGTGTGAAAAGCAAATCAGTTTCAAAGGGGCCAGAGACATTGTGTCATGCATGCCTGGCATGAATATATCAACACCATCCTATGCTGCCACATTGAAACAAAAATTACCAACACGATTGGTCGAATGTCAGACACCATGGACATGGCTCAGCAATAGCTCCATTCCATCTTTATTACTGGCCTTTACAATGCAGCATTCAGACCAAGTAGAACCTAAATCAACACAGACACCATCAGCAACTCAAACAACAACACCACAGGAAAAATCAAAAACAAAACTGCAGAAAAAAACGGGAAAAATTAACCCAGAAGACAAAGTAAAGGAAACAAAATCCGAACAAAAAAATGACCAAACTAAACCAAAACTTGAAACCGGAATCACAAATCTAAGTCAGAGTCAGAGAAGAAAGCTAGAAAGAAACAAAAATAAAATGGAAAAACAAAAACAGTTCTCAGAGAGAACACCTAAGGCTCTTCAAGACCCTGTGACCCGCAACAGGTTTGAAGGCCTTGAAGAGATGGAGGTTGGTGATTGCATTGATGAAACGTTCGAGTTCTTATGCTCGAACTCCTCTCAGAATAAGTCCCCAAGGAAAAACTCACCGAAGAAACATACTGGGGCTATATCGCCCATACGTCCACCATCCTAATCTCCAACAAAATATGGATAACACACAGAAAAATAATATAATACAGTGGAATTGTCGAGGTTTTAGAGCTAATTTTAATGAACTTGGTCTTCTAAGCCAAAAATATAAACCTGCAGCT
Organism: Pictodentalium vernedei; assembly: GCA_031216915.1. Lineage (NCBI taxonomy): Eukaryota > Metazoa > Mollusca > Scaphopoda > Dentaliida > Dentaliidae > Pictodentalium > Pictodentalium vernedei. Next base: position 201,827,186 of record CM062295.1, read on the forward strand.
CTTTGCCTGGAGGAAACTCTTTTAAAGAAACCTGAAACTCTGGATCATTCAGCTTTTAAGCATTATACATCGTATAATGCCTGGGCAGATGAAACTGACCTTCATATTTATGGAACGTCTGTCTTGGTTAGAAACGACATTATTCACAGTTCTGTATCTTTGTAAGCAAATGTACAGGCTGCAGCAGTACGCCTAACCTTAGACAAGACAATCACCTTATGTTCTATTTACGTTTCACTGAGTAAAATGCTACACCTGAATGATCTTGAGTTACTAGTTCATCAACTCCCAACTCCGTACATTTTGTTGGGAGATTTTAACTCCAATGGCCCTATTTAGGGTGATTCCTGCAGTCAGGAAGATGCAAAAGGTAAAACTGTAGAAGAGTTGATTACAAAATATGACTTGTGTTTGTTTAATGATGGTTCAGACACTTATCTGCACCCCGCATCTGGTTCGTTTTTATCAATTGATCTTTCAATTGCATGCCCTTCTATCTTCCTTAATTTTTCTTGGAAGGTAGAAGATGACTTGTGCGGGAGTGACCACTTTCCAATTGTGTCGGAGAGTGTAGTTCCGGCGGATGATGAGAGGGTGCCCCAGTGGAACTTTAAAAAAACGATTGGGACACTTTCTCATCACTTTGTTCTGAACACCTCACACAGGAGAAATTTCAAGATAGTGCTGATCAAATAGAACATTTTACAAACGAGCTGCTTGATATTATAAACACAATCATCCCTATAACCTCGGCAAATCCAAAACGTTTTACCAAACCATGGTTTGATAATGAATGTAAAAAAGCTGTAAAGGATCGTAAGAAAGCTGAAAGGGAATTTAACAAGTCACCGACTGCATATAATTGAGACAAACTTCGTATAAATCGGGCAAAAACAAGACGACATATAAAACAAAAAAAGAAAAGTTCTTGGGAATCCTACATTTCTAAGATTAAGCATCACTAAAATTTGGAAAATGATTAAAAAGATTAAAGGAAAAGAAACAAAATCAACTGTACAACACCTGAAGGAAAACAACACCTAAATTACATCTAAAACATAAATTTTAAACACTTTGGCCTCCACATTTTCGAAACATTCATCGTCTAAAAATTGTAATCCAGAATTTATCAAAAGCAAGAAAAACAAAAGATCAAATTTACCTCCAACAATCTAGAGGATTACAATGAACTTTTCTCTATGGAAGAGTTATGTAACTCTTTGCATAGAACAAAGGATACTGTCACTGGTCCCTATGAAATTCACTACCAAATTTTAAAGCATCTGCTTCAATCTTCACTAGAACTTTAATTATCAATTTGTAATGGCATTTGGGTGACTGGCCAGTTTCCACCATCCTGGCGTAAAGCAACAATAATTCCTATTCCTTAGCCTGATAAAGATCACAGCAACCCAACCAATTACAGGCCTATTGCCTTTACCAGTTGTCTGTGCAAAACCATGGAGAGAATGATCAATGACCGACTTGTCTGGTTTCAGAAATCGAACAATCTGCTTGCAGATGTTCAGTGTCGTTTCAGAGGCCAGAGAAGTACTGTGGATCATTTGGTCAGACTTGAAACGTTTATTAAAACTGCCTTCACCAGAAAAGAACATGTGGTCGCCATCTTCTTTAATCTGGAGAAGCCATATGGTACAACGTGGACATATGGGATTTTAAAAGATCTTCTTTTTAACATGGAGTTGAGAGGGCGCATGCCCCTTTTTATTGAAAACTTTTTAAAGGACCACCAATTTCAGGTTCGTGTTGGGTCAACGCTATCTGATCCTCACGAGCAGGAATTGGGGATTCCTCAGGGTAGTATTTTGTCTGTTACCCTGTTTTTGATAAAAATCAATAGTATCATCGATGCAATTGAGAATATGGTAGATTCTTCATTGCATGTTGATGATTTTTTAATCTGCATAGAGCGCAAACTTCAGCTGTGTTTAAACAAAATCCAGAAATGAGCTACAGAAAACGGGTTTAAGTTTTCAAAGACCAAAACTAATTGTGTTCATTTCTGTAAGCTCTGAAAGCATCATCTTGATCCAAAGTTCAAAATGGATGAAAATACCATTAACATTGTAAAGGAAGTGAAATTCTTAGGTTTGTTGTTTGACAGCAAACTGAATTTCACTTCTCACATAAAACAACTGAAAGTTAAATGTAAGAGATCATTAAACCTCCTGAAGGTTGTTGGTAGCACTGATTGGGGTGCTGACCAAAAACATTACTTCATCTGTATAGATCACTTGAAATTCTTAGGTTTGTTGTTTGACAGCAAACTGAATTTCACTTCTCACATAAAACAACTGAAAGTTAAATGTAAGAGATCATTAAACCTCCTGAAGGTTGTTGGTAGCACTGATTGAGGTGCTGACCAAAAACATTACTTCATCTGCATAGATCACTTGATAGATCTAAATTAGATTACAGTTGTGTGGTTTACAGATCTGCAAGGAAGTTGTATCTCAAGCCACTTGATGTGATTCATAATAGAGGCATTAGAATTAGTCTAGGTGCATTTCGAACATCACCAACAGATTCAATGCTTGTGGAAGCTGAGGAGCCTTCTCTTGAGAAGTGCCGAATTAAACTATCTCTCCAATATGTATCTAAACTTTTAGCTAATAGATCAAATCCTGCTTTTAATTGTGTTTCAGAACCTCAAAATGTTGAATTTTTTAATCGCCACCAGAAACATATTCCTCCATTGGGAATTAGAATTAAACCCCACACAGAGTCTGCCAAAATTGATTCTGATTCTATAAAAGAAAACCGTAAAACTCATATTCCTCCTTGGCATCTTAGAAAACCTACAGTTATTTTGGACCTTGCTCCTTCCAAAAAACCTGATACCAATTCCTTGCAGTTTAAACAAAAATATGCTGAAATAAAGTCCAGGTACAGTGCATATACAATGATCTATATAGATGGATCTAAAGATGGTGACAAAGTATTTTCAGCTGCTGTTACTGGTGATCATATCATCTCAATCAGAATACCGAATCAGAGTTCTATTTTCACGGCTGAAGTTAAAGATATACAACTTGCACTTGAACACATCGAAAATGTACAGGAAAAGAAGTCGACTATTTTTTCAGACTCCCTTTCCACTTTACTTGCTTTACTCAACCCCAGGTTGAAGAATCCTCTCATTTTGGAACTTCCTGAGAAGTTATCAACTCTCATGTCTGACCAATATATCGTGCTTTGCTGGTTACCTGGACATGTAGGTATCGCTGGTAACACCAGGGCAGACAGTGCAACAAAACAGGCTTTATCCAAGCCTCTCACTGATTTTAAGATTCCGTTCAGTGATTTCACGCCTTATATCAGTAGTTACATCAAATCTATGCCACAGGCGGAATGGGATGGAGCAACAAATAACAAGCTTCATCGCTTCTGACCAACCATTTCAGATCACTACCTGTCTAGTAACCTTTGTAGAAAGGATCTTGCAGTTTTGATGCAATGTCATATTGTTCATACACGACTTACACATTCCTTTTTGTTAGAGGGTAATTTGCTACCAGAGTGTGTTCCCTGCCAGCAGGTGCTGTCAGTGAAACACATTCTTTTGAATTGTATTGATTTTAATCATGTTAGAGGACAGTATTTTATAGTCAGATCTTTGAGAGATTTATTTTATCTTATGAGCCCGCAAAAAGTCATCTTATTCTTGAATGTAATCAACCTTTTTAATAAATTTTAAATTGTTTTTACATTTTTAAATTTCATCTATCCATATTTATTTCACAGGTTGATGTACACAACATTTTTTGTAAAACTGGTCTCACTTTCTCATTATGTTTCACACTCATCATTTTTAAACCTTTTATTCCTTTCATTTCATGTTTCAATTAATAGTCTTTTTGAAATACATACTTTCACGATATAGCCTACGTTGCTGATGTGGCATAAAGCACCAATAAATAATAAATAATAATAGCTGACTTCTTTGGTATGACTTTTTCATTCTTTATCATTCTAATCAATGTCCTGTTGAACCTTTCTGCTTGCCCATTACACCTTGGATTATAAGGGGTGGTTCTCGTTTTTTTATTTCAAGTAATTGACAGAGCTCGTGAAATACTTCAGTTTCATAGTAACAACCCTGATCTGAATGGAGGGTGAGGGGACATCCAAATCTACTAATAACCTCGTTTAGAATCTGTTCAGCACAAGTTTCTGCAGTTTGGTCAGGAATGGGGAAAATTTCTATCCATTTAGTGAAATAGTTGGTGACAGGTAGCATTCTTCAGGTAGCACACCCTCTGGCAAGCATGATGTCACTGTTTGATCTTGAGAAAATACTGGCCAATGACTCATCATTTCTGTGGCCATTCTCTTACATTTTCTGTGGGGTCCACATGTTAAAGGTTCTAAATTATCTGTGTCTGGACAGTCACAGTACCGTGGATTTTTACATCTTGTCATCAAATCAGCATTTAGATGTTTACGTCTATGTGGAATATGGAAATTATAGTCTGATAATATTTCAATCCATCTTGTAATTCTACTCTTCAGTTCCTTAAAACTGAAAAAAACATTTAATTGCTTGGTGATGTGTCCTTATCAAAAATTGTTTTCCTAGTAAATATTCCGGGTAGTACTCAATGAAGTATCTCACTGCCAGTAGTTCTTTATCTGTGATGCAATGATTTTTCTCTGCTTTACTTAATGCCCTGCTACCATAAGATATAACTTTCTCTTGCCCATCTTGTACCAGACTTAATACTGCCCTAATGATAATATCAAATGCACCTGTAGTTAATATATATTCACCATCATCAGCAGGACAGGACATTACTCCTGGGGTGCTTAGGATCTCTTTTAATTTTTGAAATGATATTTGGCAATCAGTTTCTATTTTTCTTTGTTAGATTGACTAAAAGCCTTGACAAGCTTGCAAAATCCATTATAAATCTTCCGTAGTATGGTGCCATACCTACAAATTGGCGTACCTCATGTGCATTTTATGGTGTGGTTAATTGTAAAATCTTTTGGACATTATCTGGGTTGGGTTTTACTCCATCTTTTGACACTACATGGCCTAAAAATAATGTGTCTTCTGATCTCATCAGGTGATATTTTTCAGGTTTCCTCTTCAGTCTCGGTTTTCTTACTTGCTCGAAAATCTCTGTTAATTTTTCTATGTGCTCATCAAAATCTTTCCCAAAACAAATTATATCATCAATGTATACTAGCAATGTTTTACACTGAAGACTGCTTAAGGCAATTTACATCAGTCTTTGGAACGTTCTGCAACTGTTTGTCATTCCAAATGGCATAGTTTTAAATTCATAAAGTCCACATGTAGTTACAAAAGCTCTTTTGCATATGTCTTCCTCCTTAACAGATACTTGGTGAAAACCTGCAGTTAACCCTTTACCTAACATGGAAAGGAGATGACAGTTGCAAAACATTCTTGAATGACTAATTCTTTTCATTTTTTGTCTCAAAAACATAGGTTATGACCCCCTGGAATGAGCTGAATGTTCCAAAGAGGGGCCATAACCTATGTTTTTGAGCCAAAAAATTGAAAATATAATGAAAATTAATTGGCGATTTTTTTAAAATAGCGCTAGCCAGTTTTGGCCATTACATTGGGTAAAGGGTTAAATGTATAGTGGAGAATACTTTTTCTCCAGCTACAGCATCCAAACAATCCTGTATTCTTGGAAGTGCAAATGCATCTTTTACAGTGACCTCGTTAAGTTTTCGGTAATCACAACAGAGCCTTAATTTACCATTTTTCTTTTTGACAAGTACAATGGGTGAAGACCATGGAGAGTATGATTTCCATAAGGTGCCTTGTTTTTCTAACTGTTGAATCATTTTGCACTCCTCCTCAGCATAACCTAATGGACTATTCCTGGGGTGTTGTTTTATTGGTTTTGCATTTCCAGTGTCAATAGGGTGCTCAATAAGATGTGTGCATCCTAGGCCTGATTCGTCTTTGGAGAATATATCTGCATACCTATTTAGAGTCTCTGCTAATTTCTGCTTTTCACACTCCCTCAAATTATTACAGGTTTCAGAGTGCATCTGTTGGAGGTGATCTTTTAGGTTCACTTTGGTGACACTGCTAGTGCTTGTTTTGGTGATTGTGGCCCTGTCTGTTTCTTCATATTTTGTTTTAGTTAGTTGTATCCTTCTCATATAGCTGAAGTTGGCCTGGTCATCTATACTGTCACTTTCTAAATCTAATACTGTAGTTACTTCATCAAAACATTCAGCTTTTGCAATTACACAGTCCTGTTTAATATAAACATGAGTCAGAATAGGGTTCATAATTCTGACTTTTACAGTTGTGTTTTTTTTAATGTTAACTATACAGGGAGCCATAATTAAGGAGTTATGTTCTGTAAACATTGAAGCAGGTTCAAGCAGAACTTCCTAAGGCCATTCTTTATGTTGTGGTCTATCCACAAATGTATCAATTACTGCTTCACAGTTTCCTTTGAGTATATAATGATCCACTGCACAGACTTTGTATTCTTCTTTCAAACCTATTTGCATGCAAGGTATATTATAATCTCTAAATTTAATGATATCTTGACTTAAAAGTCTGTCTGCAGGGCCTTTTTCTCCCTGCAGTATGTATATCCCTAATAGGCCATCATCTTCTATTTCAGCTACTATGATTTCAGTAGGTATAAATTGCCGATTCCAAATCACTTGTACATGTACGTGTACAAAACACGCACACGATGCATTCACCAACGTGGAATTCGGTGTTAAATCACACGCTTGTTCACAAAAACTGTACATGATTTAGAATCGGCTCATGTACAGTCAGTGACTCCTAGATCGCGATTTCAGTAGGTATAAATTGCCGATTCCAAATCACTTGTACATGTACGTGTACAAAACACGCACACGATGCATTCACCAACGTGGAATTCGGTGTTAAATCACACGCTTGTTCACAAAAACTGTACATGATTTAGAATCGGCTCATGTACAGTCAGTGACTCCTAGATCGCGCTTTTAGCGTCAAACACTCGTGGTGAACGCATCATGTGCGTGTGTTGTACATCTTCAGTTGTATCGTGTACATGATTTTTGGTCTACGTTCGCATCGCAGATCAGGCCCACCGATCCATCGTCGGCGAACGCGAGCGAAGGCAAAAGATTTTGGGTGATCATCAAAAAACAGCTTTTGCGGTTCTAAATCAGTGATTTGGAATCGGCAATCGAGTTGGTACAGATGATTTAGAATCGGCAATTGTTTTTGAGGCGGTGGTGGGTTTTTTTTTGTTCAAACAGAGTCGATTGTGAATATAGCCTGTATTATAGACATTGATGTTTTCCAGTGAAGGGATGGATAAAAATTGAGTTTTGGGGTTTTTTGGTGAATTCCTCCACTATGAGCAAATTCTAAAAAAAAAACACTCAGCTGATCGAGCGATCGAATCTCGTAATAAAAACTCGATCTGAACGAAGAGTGTCTGTGTGTTTGGAAATTTGCAAACCCAGTCACGTCTTTCCTGAAGTAAGCAACTAGCACATGTTATCGTAATTGAGGTGTTTTCTTCAAACAGAGTCGATTGTGAATATATAGCCTGTATTATAGACATTGATGTTTTCCGGTGATGGGATTGATAAAAATTGAGTTTTGGGCTTTTTTGGTGAATTTCCTCCACTATGAGAAATGAGGTTGACTGTTAAGCGTTCCTTGAATAAAAGTCAAGAAACACTTATCAGAATGTTTAAAACACATTTTCCGCTCAGTTAGGTTTCGAGTGGTAAAATTTTTAATATATTTACGATAGCAATCTGAGAGAGAGATTTGTTAAATCAGTTTTCCATTGTGTGTGTTAAAACTGTCTAACAGTCATCAAAAAAGGATTTTCTCTTAATTCGACACTCGATGAATTGATGTGTGAATGAATGAAATCTTTTGACAAAATGTGAACACCGCTGTCAAAATGCGTTACATCAGAAATCGGTTTGTCATGTTCTGTTTAAAACGTATTTTTTTTTTAACTTCAATTAACACAGCGAGTTTGAGATGTAAATATTTTTTCAGATATTATATTAAGATGGAAAGAGATTTTAATACTTAAAACATAAAATATAAAAAAATATAATTAAACATTTAATTTTGAAAAATAAATAAAAATAATTAAAACGAAAGATGACGTTTTTCCAGATGGATCCAAGACGCCGAGATCGAATTTTAGCCGAGTATTTAAGTGCTAAGAAGGCGATTCAGGCAGCTGATAGCAGCAGACGTCTCGGTGAGATGGAACTCACACGCGAAGCCACAAAAATATTTAAACCCGTGACAGAGGGTCAAGAGCGAAGCAGGAAGGAGATAGTCGAAGAATTGAGACCCATAAAGGAGAGTTCTTTGAGAATGGGTTCGTTGCCTTCTAGTTTTGGAAATTGGTATTCCATTCAATCTACACCGGATTACGTTCCCACAAGAATCGAAACCGATGTGAGTGAGAGCGATGATACGGCTTCGACTATCACCACTGATAGCATCGCATCATCCGATGATGATGGTGGCGGTAAGAGAGATCTGTTGTATGGAATTCGCGAGGATTCGAGCGGTAGGAAATTCGTGGACGACACTGAAGTGGAAATGGACGATGATGAATTGATCGTGGGTTCGAATAAGTATAAAGTAACCGATGGTCTGCAGAGATTGCTCCTTTTCGATAAGCCCGGAGATTATACGGAACAGGATTTCCACAATTATGGAGACATTCTAGTTCAAACTCACGCTGTGAATAGAAATAACGATGCTAGATAGACGAGACCCAAAGCCAACAGAGGTTACAAGTGGACGAAAATAGTGAAGCCCATATGGAATGCGAACAAGAAGTTCATCGAATCGATGACTGGCAAAGGGGTGAAAACCACTACTTTTCTTCCGAGCGATCCCGACGCGGGATTAGATAATCAGATAGTTGCCATATCTGACGAATTGTTGAGACAGAAGGTTTTGAATAAAAATCAGTATAAAAGACTGATGAACGAATTGAAGGATTGATGTGAATATAATAATAAGTAGAGAGAGAGAAACAAACAAACAAACAAAACAAACAAACAAAAATAAAACAGTAAATTCTTACACTAGAATAATAGAAGTATTTAAAAACGACAAAACGATTTACCAGTGAAAAAAAAAACACAAAATATATCATAAAAAATAAAATATGTTGGTGATAAAGAACAGGGGATACGTCAGGACTTACGTTCAAGGCGGTTCTGGCATCGTCAATTCTATAATGTGAGCGTTCACGAGCAATGCGGGTAGAAAACTCGCATCGACCGCGTTTGAGGTCGGTAAGAAGACAGCTTTGGATGCTGGTAAGAAAGCCGCTTCTGAAGCTAGTGGTAGGATAGATTCTGTGGCTGGCAAGAGGGCAGCCGACGCATTGATCAACAAGTTGATCAGTCCGCCGGCGAAGCGAGCTGCATTAGAGCGAATGTCGAAAAGTTGGATAGATTTTAAGGATGCCGTAGTGCCCATACAAGATTTAGCCAAAATGACGAGTGGATCCGGATTGAAGAGAACTCACGACGGTGTGATATAAACAAAATAATAATAATAACAACATTAAAAAACAGAGTTTGAAAAACATAAAAAATTTTGTGTTTGAAAAGAATCTAAAATAACAGACAAAAAAAAAAAAATAAAACAAAAAGATGAACATTAAAGATATGTCTTGGAACGACGCCGCGACCAAGAGGTCGAATAACGAGTACTTTCCCAAGAGCATAAGAGGTTTGATAGTGGGAAAATCGAATTGTGGAAAGACCAATCTGTTGATGAATCTGTTGTACCGACCCGACTGGTTGGATTACGACAGATTGTTCGTGTTTGGCAAGAGCTTGTTTCAACCCGAATACAGATTGCTTCGAGAGTGCATGGATCGTAGATTGCCCAAGCACGTCATAGCCAGAATCTTTGACAGTAGGGAGGAATTCGACAAGTGTGGAGCTCCGCTCGAGACCATTTTGGACGACGCGGCGACGAAGCTGACGAAGAGAAATGCATCTTCGAACGTCGAGTGTCGATTTTACGAGAATGCTAGCGATGTTCCAGATCCTAGGGAACTGAAATCAGAAGATAAGAATCTCATGATTTTCGACGATCTGCTTTTGGAGATACAGAACCGACGTGAATCGTATTATGTTAGGGGTCGACACAGCAACGTGGACTGTTTCTACCTGTCGCAGAATTATTTTCGATTGCCCAGACAGACGATAAAGGAGAACGCTAATTTTCTGTGTCTCTTTCGCCAAGATCTCAAGAATCTCAATCACATCTACGGCGATCACGTCGCGAACGACATGAGGGCTGTTGAATTCAGGAGATTCTGCAAGAGGGTTTGGGATGGTGGACTTTACAATTTCGTCGTGATCAATTTGACGAGCGAATTTAATCGCGGAAAATATCGGTGCGGATTCGACAAGTTTTATGTTCCCGATGGTGATGATAATAATAAGATAGAGCGTGAAAAAATAAAAAAATTAGAAAAATAAATAAATCTTCAAATAATTAGTTTTGAATAAAAAAAAAATTAAATTAAGATATAATGTTCCAACATGGAGAATTGTTAGAATGGATAGCCGAGAATATGGCTGCGAAACAATCCATTCAAATCGTGGTGAGTGGCGATTCGACTCGATTCGCAACGAAATTCGAACCTTCCATCGAATTGAACAGAGAGAAAAGTTACGAGATGGCGTTGGTGAATCTGGAGACTTATTATTCCTTTCCCAATGTCACCGAAAAGAATAACTCGTTCAAGTATTCTGACGGAGTGGATTGGTTGGAGATTCGAATTCCCAAAGGGAGTTACGACATAGATGATTTGAACCATTACATTCAGACGCGAATGAAGACGGATGGAAAGGGAAGTAACAAGATCAGACTCGGTCCCAATCCTAATACATTACAGACGATGTTGGATTTGGAAGATAATTTTCGTGTGGATTTCAACACAGACGATTCTATAGGCAAGATGTTGGGATTCAATCGAAAGATGTATCGAGGCCACGCGGCATCTGAAAATACGGTCGACATTCTCGCTGTCAATAGCATTCTGGTGAACATGGACGTGATTGCCGGAAGCTACGTGAATGGTAGCACTCAGCCGATGATCTATTCCTTCTTTCCAAACGTGTCGCCGGGTTATAAGATCGTGGAGCGACCTCGAAATTTAGTTTATCTACCAGTGATTTTAGACACGTTGTATAGTCTCAAAACCATGTTGATGGATCAAAATGGTGAACTGTTAGATCTTCGCGGAGAGAGAGTGATGATACGATTTCACATAAGAGAAATATAAAAGCAAAAAAAAAAAAAAAATATTATATATATATAGATAACAAAAATAAAATAAACGGTAATATTAATTTTTTTTACAAAATTATTTTAATATAATTATTAAACAAGAAACAATTGAAGTAAAATATATTTTAAAAAAACAAACAGAATTATGACACAATACGTGGTTAAAAACGTGAACATATCCGCAGGACAGAAGAAGAAACTTAAGAGAGCTTTAACAACTCGAGGCGAGGCGGTGAGATTCAAATTCACTCATGAAGATCTGACGAGAGGCGGACAGGATTCGATCGCCTGGACCAGAAGTCAAATCAAAAGGATGGAGAAAGCGATTCGCGATGGAAGAGGGTTGGCGGTGAGATTGAGTCCGGCTCAATTGAGATACAATTTGAGAATGAAAGGCGGTTTCCTACCGCTATTAGCAGGAATCACCGCAAAAGCATTACCCTTCGCCGCAAAGGTGCTACCCTTTCTCGGAAAGACTCTCGGCGTGGGAGCTCTCATGGGACTCGCTAGTTCGGGAGTTGAGAAATTAATGGGTGGCAACGGACTGTTTTTGAAGAAAGGAGGAGCCGTGTGTTGCGTTCACGTAGACAACAGCAGTAAAGGATTGTATCTAGAACCCGTTAGAGGTGGCAACTCTCTGAGAGGAAACGGTCTCTTTCTGAAGAGTGGACGGAACGTCAAGCGATATGGCAAGGGTTTGTTGCTCGGTGACAATTCGCCATTTAAGAACATACTGATTTTGAATATGTTATTATAAATATAAAAATTATATAAAATATATAAAATCATAGAAAGTATAAAATAATATATATATTTAAAATGGGTGAAGAGGTGGAGAAACAAATTTATCACCTGGATGAATTTGACGATAATGACGAACATCGCGAGTCAGAGAGCAAAGAAATAAAAAAATGGTTAGATGCTAATGATGGATATCTAAGGAAAGAGATAGATAAAGCGTGGGATATACAGTTGGGAATGAGACGATGCTTTCCACGGTCACCACTACCTTCTGAAGTGAATGGTAATGATGCTAGTGTTACCAAGAGATGCACAACATTCGTTCATAATTATGATTCGGATAAACAAAAATGTTACCATGAACGTATCACATCACAGAGAAAAAGAAAAAAAGAAAAAGAAGAAGAATTGATGCAGAAATTTGAGAGAAAAGGAAACGTTATTATAATATATTATGATGATAGTGAAGAAGGAAAACAAAACAAAAAAAAAAGTAAATGAGATCTCATTTACTTTTTTTTTTTTTCATTTTTTCTTCACTAAAAATCAATCGCTCTATTGTTTATATTTCCAAGTCCGTTATTAGCATGTTGACGCTCGTGTCTACTCCTTTTTCGAAAACGTGTTGAATGTTTATCTTTACTCTTTTGAGTTTTTTTACATCGGTCAACTCGCTCTCACCACCCAATATTTTCACGAGTTCGAATGAGATGTTTGGAAATATGTAATTTCCATAGGGCAACGACAAATCGTCCTTGTCGAATTCTCTATCTTCAGCGATGACGATGTTCTGCAGATCGCTTTGGTACTCGTAAATCAAATCGAGCGCAGCTTCATTCAATTTCAGAGGCATCTTATATTTCTCGTATTTGTGCTCTAAGCCCTTCATCTCGACATCGTTTAATTCGATGGGATCGTGTCATTGTAATCTATAGATTTTATGACCGAATTTCTTATACGTTTCGACTCGTTTCAATTTCAATTCGCATCTTTTAGGTGTTGTTGTCTTCATGATTGATTATTTGTTTTTACGAATTCTTGCAATAATGTATATTTTAAATTTTGTATTTAAATCATAATTTGTTAAAAAAAAAGTTTGTTATTTTTTTTGCTCTTTATATATATATAAAAAAGTTGTTTTTTTAATTTTTAATTTTCTTTAATGTAAAAATTTTTAGTGAAAGTTTTTTTTTCTCTTTATATATATATAAAAAGTTTAATTTTTTTTAAATTTCAATCTCTCTATTGTTTATATTTCCAAGTCCGTTATTAGCAAGTTGACATTCGTCATTTTTCCACATACAAAAATGGTGTGAATGTTCATCTTTACTCTTTTGAGTTTTTTTTCATAGGCGAATGCGCTCTCACCACCCGATTTCTTCATGAGTTTGGGTGAGATTATTGGATATATGTAACTTCCATAGGACAACAATAAATCACCCCTGTCGAATTCTCTGTCTTCGGCAACGATGATATTAATCAACAGTTCACTTTGGTACTCGTAAAACAAATCGAGCATGGCTTCATCCACTTTCAAACACATTCGATATTTGTGGTAGTAGCGCTCTAAGTCCACCATCTCAACCTCATTCAATTCGATGGAATCATGTGGTTGTAATGTATAGATATTAATACTGCAATTCTCATGCCCTTCGTCTCATTTCAATTTTAATCCACATCTTTTAGGTGTTGTTGTTGTCATGATCGATTATTTGGTTTTTTATGAATTCTTACAAATAATGTTTATTTTAAATTTTGTATTTAAATAAATAATTTGTTAAAAAAAAAGTTTCTCTTTATTTCTCTTTATATATAAATAAAAGTTAAAAAAAAAAATTCTTACAAACTCAATTTTGAGGTAAAAACAATGATCAAGTCCAAACATCCGAATTATAGTCTAGAACATGCAAGACTTCAAACGTTTAAAAATTGGCCTTCGCATCTCGCTCAAAAACCCGAAGACTTAGCCGCAGCGGGTTTCGTTTATGTGGGTAGAGGCGACAAAGTCAAATGTTTTTGTTGTGACATACATTTGATGAATTGGGAACCTCACGACGTACCTTTACTAGAACACATAAGTAATATTAAAGAAGGTGACTGTGATTATTTAAACAAGATCCTAACATTAGGATTGATTAAAATCCAAGACGAAGAGAGAGATAGAGATAAAAACCAAAAATTATTAATGGATATGTTACAACTCGGATACACCAAGGAACAATTGTACAATGCGTTAAACATCGCGAACAAGACCCTGTCTCAATTCATAACTTTAGAGCATCTCCTTAAATTCATGTTGGAAGCGGACGAGTTATCGTCACTCGTCGAAAACAAACCGAGTAAAACGTTCACCACCAAGTGTCTGGTCTGCGAAGGTGTCGCAAACGTCTTGTTTCTACCATGCGCACACCTGCGTTACTGTAGAGAATGTCATTCCGAAGACGAGAAAACGTGTTCAGTTTGCGAGCGAGAAATAAAAGCGGTCTTAAATTGTTTTTGAATAAAAACACATTAAAGAAGAAAAAAATTAACTTTTTTTTCTATTATATATATAGAGAAAAAAAAACAAACTTTTTTTAACAAATTATTTAATACAAAATTAAAAAAAAAAAAAATATTCTTACAAATGAAGCAAACAGATAAAACAATGGTAAATTTAAATGAGAAAACCGTACCTCAGTTAAACGAGATTTGTAGTCTATTACAAATTTCAGATTTCAGGAAGCATAGAACTAAAGCAAAAAAAATTGAAGTCATACAAGAATATTTGCGAAACGCTAGAAAGGCAAACGAAATGTCGATAGCAACGACGTCAAAAGATGCGCCGGTTGTGAAAAATAAGAAGACGACTAAATGAAAAGCCGTTCAAAAACATCAAGTTTCCAAAGAAAAGAAAAGAAAAACTAAAACGAAAACGAGTGATGCACTTCAGATTCGAGACAAACGAGATATATCAAGCAAAATTCAACGAGCAATCGACGAAGAGAAAAGAGAAGAATATGTAAGACGACTCGTTTCGGAACTATTCCAATCGAAACCCGTAGAACGGGAGAGTGCGATTGAAGACATTTTTAAAACTTTCGACGTGTTTCCCTCGTTGAAGAAAGTCGATCCAAAATTGTTTATGGAACGGGTGAAGAAAAAAGTATTGGATTTGTTTCATGAATACACAAACTTGGGATTAAAAATTAAGATGATACTCCATTGCATAATGAATAAAATCGACGTGAAGTCCGGCGAGAGCATCATGAAAAATGCATATTTCAGATCTAACGTCGAACCCGTATTTCGAGGTTCAGATCTAGCGGACGTTTTCAAAAAGATGAAAGACAAGATGTTGACGTCTCTCGCGAATTATCAAAATGAAGGTAGTAATTGGACGTTCGACGAGGTGTTGAAACTCGAAATTCACATGACTAAAAACGAACCATTGAAAGGATCTTCCTACTTGGAATTACCATATTTCTTGACTAAGAAATGCACCGTGGTCAACGTGAGAAATAAAGATGATCAGTGTTTTAAATGGGCAGTCACCTCCGCTTTATACCCTGTCGAAATAAACGCCGATAGAGTTTCTCATTACGAGGAAACTTCTAAAAATCTCAATTGGACCGGAGTGACTTTTCCAACAAAGTTAAAACACATCGAACGTTTCGAGGTTCAAAATCCCACCATAGAGGTGAACGTCCTGGGATACGATGACGAAAATCAAAAGATCTATCCTCTCAGATGGACTTCGTATCGCGGAAGAGAAAAGACGATTATTTTATTATCGATTTCGAATGGTGACAATCATCATTATTGTTGGGTTAAACATCCGACCCGATTACTGTCGAAACAAAATAATAATCATGGACATAAGATATCTTTATGTTGCAACTGCATGAACATGTTTCACAGCGAAGACTCGTTGGCGAAACATCAGGAATATTGCAACGAAAATCAAGGTGTCGCCGTCGAAATGCCCAAACCCAACACCATCGTGAAGTTTGAAAATCGCAACAGAAGGTTAAAAGTACCATTCGTCGTGTATGCCGATTTCGAATATTTCACCGCGAAAATGAGTTGCTGTCAACCCAACGCTCTTCAAAGTTACGTCGAAAGATATCAAAAACACATACCTTCGGGCTATTGCATTTACGTGAAATGCGCTTTCGACTCGCAACACGACATGGGTCCCTTCACCTACATGAAACAGCGTGAAGACGGCGACGTGGCTCAAAGGTTCGTGGAAGAGTTAGAATCGAAAATTCAAATGTTATACGACAAATTCAAAACTCCGGCGAAAATGATCATCATGCGAGAGCAGCAGGACGAAAATAACAGAGCCACCGAATGTCACATATGCAGACAATTCGGAGGAAAATAACAAGGTCAGAGATCACGATCATTACACGGGTCTGTATCACGGTCCAGCTCACAGCAAGTGTAATTTAAAATATCGAGACGCCACTTTCTATCCGGTGATGTTTCACAATATCTCGGGTTACGACAGTCATCTGTTCATGAAAAATCTCAGCACCTCGCACGAAGAATTAAATTGCATCGCGAACAGCGAAGAAAGATACATTTCCTTCACAAAATGGAAGCTCATGGACAGGGAAAGAGTAATCAACGGAAATACGTTGAAAGAAAAAACGAAATCCATTCGTAGATGCATACGTTTCATCGACACTTTTAAATATCATGTCGACCGCTCTGGAAAAATTAGTCGATAACATGAGCAAGGATAAATTTAAAATCATGAGCGAACATTTCGGAGAATGAGTAGACGTCATGTTGAGGAAAGGAGTCTATCCTTATGATTACATGAATGATCTAAAGAGATTCGAAGACACCACACTACCTTCGAGAGATGATTTTTATTCGAAATTATACGAATCCGACATTTCCGACGAGAATTACAAACACGCCAAAAACGTGTGGAAATCATTCGATATGAAAACCATGAGAGATTATCACGATCTCTATATGAAGACCGACGTTCTGCTCTTGGCAGACGTGTTCGAAAATTTTCGAGACGTCTGTCGTCGAAATTACGATCTGGATCCCGCTTGGTATTTCACAGCACCCTGTCTGGCATGGGACACTCTGTTGAAGACCACCGAAGTCCAATTGGAATTATTATCCGACGTGGACATGTTGCTCATGTTCGAAAGGGCTGCGAGAGGTGGCGTATCGATGATCTCCCACAGACATTCTGAAGCTAACAATCCCTACATGAAAGAAGGTATCGATTCGAAATGGTCGACTAAATACATACAGTATTGGGATGCTAATAATCTGTACGGTTGGGCTATGAGTCATCCTTTACTGATTGGAAATTTCGAATGGGTGAAGGAACCGGAAGAGATGCAAAAATGGAGAGACTATCCTTGCATTTTAGAAGTCGATTTGAACTATCCGGAAGAATTACACGATCCGCACGATTATCCGCTGGCTCCCGAACGAATGGAACCGAACGAAGGTGACGAGGAAAAACTCATTCCCAATTTATTTAACAAATGTAACTACGTCGTCTACAGCGAGAATTTGAAACAGTACGTCGATTATGGGATGAAATTAGTCGACATACATCGCATCATTCGATTCGACGAAGAGCCTTGGATCAAAAAATACATCGATCTCAACACGAATCTCAGAACCCGAGCCAAGAATGATTTCGAAAAAGATTTCTTCAAACTCATGAACAACTGCGTGTACAGCAACTCGATGGAAAACATCAGGAAGAGAACCGACGTTCGACTCGTCACGTCTGAGAAAAGAGCTAAAAAATTAGTGGCGAAACCCAATTACAAACACCGAACCATATTCGGCGAAAATCTAGTGGCCGTTCACATGCAAAAGACGCACCTGAAGTTCGACAAACCGTATTATCTCGGACCGATCATCTTAGATGTCAGCAAGCGATTGATGTACGAGTTTCACTACGATTACGTCAAACGAAAATTTGGCGACAAAGCCAAACTACTGTTCACTGACACGGACAGTTTAGTTTATGAGATAGAGACGAAAGACGTCTACCGAGACATATCTCCAGACGTGGTCGAGTGGTTCGACACGAGCAATTATCCCGTCGATCACCCGTCCAACATTCAATCGAACGACAACAAGAAGGTGTTGGGTAAATTTAAGGACGAGAGCGGCGGTAAACAGATCGTTGAATTCGTGGGCTTGAGACCCAAACTCTATGCTTATCGTCTAGAAGATGATGAAGAGATCAAGAAGTGCAAAGGAGTTAAAGCGTGCGTGGTGAAGAAAAACATCTCTTTCCAAGAGTATAAAGATTGTCTGTTAGGAAGTGGTCCGGTGTATAAGACTATGAAATCGATTCGAAGTGAAAATCACGAGCTGTATACCGAAATAGTCAACAAGATTTCGCTGACGGCCGACGACGACAAGAGATTCGTGTTAGACGATAAAATAAGCACTTTGGCACTCGGACATTGGACTGTGGATCTAATTAGAGACGATATGAATGGGGATGATTGGATTCCAGATATGATTGTAGATGATAAGATTCCAGATACGATTGTGGAAGGTAGGATTCCAGAAAATCAAGAGGAATTAGATGAACATAAAATTATGGAAATCGATAGTGACATTGAGAAAGTTAGTTTAAAAGAAGAATTAGATGAATCCAAGATTATAGAAGTCAAGGAATTCGACGGATTCAAGATTGTGGAAGTCGATAGAGTTAGTTTAAAAAGAAAAAGAAAAAAAATAGAAAAAAAATAACGTCATTTTTAGTGAATTATAATAAAATAAATAAAAAAAATATATATACGCATCTATGAATAAGAAAATAAAGATATCCGTAGAAGGTGTCGTCTTACCCAACGAACCCCTATCCAACATCGATCTGTTGAATGCGGCAAAAGATTTGAAAATCGAAGATTTTCTAGGAGTGTTTTCCAGAGATGCCTTGCCGAAGAGAAGACCTCGACAATCGGAATGCGGAATTTTAAATCTAGACGATTCATCGGGTGAAGGCACTCACTGAGTGGCGTGGTTCAAGAATGGGAAGAAGAAGAAGAATTATTATTTCGACAGCTACGGAATCTCGCTGCCGAAAGAAATAAAGAACTATTTCAACAAATCGATGGTTCTTTACAACACGGATCAAGTGCAATCGCCAGATCAAGTGTTTTGCGGTCACTTGTGTCTCTACGTTCTCAAGAGATGGTCTGAAGGAGATGAATTTCGAGACATTCTCAATGACTTACATTAGAGAGAAAAATTATTTTTTTTATAGTATATATATAAAGATAATAAATTATTTTTAAAAAATTTTAATCGAATAAAAAACGAAAAATAAAATAACATAGTTCATTTTTTAATAAACTGCGTTTTGAACACATTTTTTTTCTAAACAACAACAAAAAAAAAAATCCTACAACAACATGACAGTCGATAAATTTGGTAGAAGTGACGACGAAAAAGTCAACCTGAGAAAGAAGAGGAAGACGTTCGAAGGTTACGACGTTGCCAACTTGTTGGACGAGCGTTACGTTCGGAGATACGAACCTCGAGAGGAACCTCTGAACATGAATGATAAGAAGCTCTACAATCTTCCCAAGCCGATAGATCTCGCAGATGCCGCGACTAAAAAATACGTCGACAGGGGGAACTCCGATTTCGAACGAATCCTGCTGGATAATTACAGGGATAAAACCATGACCGACGATCTCGATCTGAAATCCAAACGTTTGGTGAACGTCACAAATCCCGTAGATCCCACCGATGCCGCCACCAAGAAATACGCGGACGACTCTCACGCGAGATTCAGTGAACACCTGAGAAATAGATACGTTCAGAAAACGATGCACTCGGAATTGAACGCCAATTCTTACAAGATAACGAACATGGCCGCTCCCACGAATCCCAAGGACGTGGCGACCAAACACTACGTAGATCTGGTATGGAGAAAGTCTGACGAACGTGAAATGAAATCGGATCTGAATGCGGGATTCCACAAGATATTGAATCTGTCGAAGATCGACAACACGGATGCGGACTCAACCGCGGTCAACAAGGGCTACGTGGATTCTTCCGTGTTACAATCACAAGAATACCTAGAATCGCAAGTGGACAATCTCTCCCTGAACAAAGAATCTGGCGGAACCATGGAGGGTGGCATCAACATGAACGGTGAGAATTTATTCGGTCTCAATCCCAGTCCCGAATTCGATTCCAGCGCTGTCAGCAGAAAGTACGTGGACGACAACTTGGTCTGGAGAAAGGGCGACATTATGGAAGGTAAACTAGACATGGGCGGACACGCGCTCTCGAATCTACCGGAACCCGTGCACATGACGGATGCCTGAACCCTGATTTCAGTGATGGAGAAAGTCAAATATACCAGACAATTGATCACCGTGTGGGCCGAAGAGGCCGGCACCTTAGATGAAGGAAAAGCCGAGTGGTCTTTCAGAAACGGAGGTAGCAGATCGAAACACGGCCAGGTTGGATATCCCATGCCGTTGGGAGGTGAAATCCTTCGAATGAGTCTGGCTTCCTCGGATTTGAATAACAGAACGGTCGTCAATCTCATGGTGAATGGTGTGGAGAGCGATAAGAGATACAGCGTTGAAAAGACCGAGAATCAACACGCGAATGTCAGCACATTCGGCATGCCTCTCAAAGTGAATGCCGGAGACAGGATTAATTTCGTCACGAAAACCAATAATCCCGAAGCCACCACTTCCGTGGTGAGTCTACTGATCGAACTGGATCCTTTGAACAAACAGTGAACGCGTGCAAAAATAACGAAATAAAAAAAAAAAAAATAATGTGTGATTATTAAAAACAACAAAAAAAAAAGTAATGAGATATAGAGAGATGTTCAATCTCTCTATATCACATTACTTTATTTTTTTGTTTGTTTTGTTTTTAATAATCATACATTACTTTTCATTTTTTTTTTTGTTTTTTATTTTTTTTTTTCACACACTCGTCTCTCATCGAATGATCGACATCTTATTTCCGTCCGATTCGAATTGTAATTCTCTGTCTGACAGGACCAGGGCGAAGGCTTTGGTTTTTCTCAGCACGTTCCTATCGAATTGCATCTTGATCTGAATGTCTAACACGTTACTCTTGAGTCGTTCACTCTGTTTACTGACGTCGAACACGAACATGGGATACATCAACTTGTATTCGCCGGGAGATATGTTGGGATTGCTCATCAATTCGTCTAGACCGTGATACTTCTTTCTAAAATCGGCGGCGTCGCAGAAATCGTTCTTGTCGATCGATGCATTGTAATCGATTGCCGGATATCTCGTGGCGTTCAGAAACACTTGCATGTTTCTCAAATTGCAGTGATCGAACAGCGACGCATTCTTTTCCTGAGACCCGTCTCTATCAGTCTGAAATGCGACCACGATGAAACGCAGAAATGCTAGCCGTGTCGCACTGTCTCATTCTAAATCCCATGGGTAATTTACTCTTGGATTGTATGATCTTGTAGAGATGCGTTTTCTCATCCGTCATAGGCTCCACGTGTGGAACGAACCATGATATCTTTTGTAGAGTTATCTTACCCGTACCGGTCACGGCGAGTCTCACTACTGCGTCGTCGTTTCCTTTTCGAATCAACGTCAGATTGTGTTTGAATCCGTACATGATCTTGTTGTAATCGTCTGCAAATCCGAAGATGTGTTTCAAAGGTATCCTGAACGAAAACGTTCCTTTAGGTCTGGACGTCTTGACGACGTAGTCGAATATCGTGGTGGCGCCGGCGCTAGCAGGTCCTATAGTGTCTTTCACCCACAACTGATTAAGTCCTCTGGATTTCGAAAAATCATCAGGATACGCCAAGAGTCCGGACATCGTGGTGGCCTGACCAGGATGAAAAACAGATTCTATCTCTTGTCCGGATAGCATGTATTTTATGTTACTGAATAGATGCATGATGCCATTATTGGCAAGAGTAACCATGTCGTCGTCGGCGTAGTCGCTCCCATCTTCCTTGGTGAGATGTCCCTGCACCACTATGTAACTCTCGCTAGGATGTACGAATAGATCTTGAGTTTTGACATTGATTCTTATCTCTCCCGCATTGTTCAAACTCGTTCCGGTTACCGGTTCATATTCGTGAACCTCATATTCTTGAATACTTACATCTTTCACTATGCTTTGTGTTATATCTAGTATATTTGTCATTTTAAAGGATTTTTTAGTTTTTTTTTGTTTATTAATTCACTTGCTTTTCTTTATCTAAAAAAAAATAGTTTTTAATTATTTTTTATTATTATTTATTTTTTTTCTCTCTTATATATATATGTGTGTGTAAAGAAGAAAATGTCAAAGAGAGTAAATAAAAAAAACATTTTTTTTGCGTTCTTCATCAAAACTTCGTCTTCTGCAATTGTTGTTCGTAAAACTTTCCGATGATCTCTTCTCCATCCAAAGCTTCGATTTCGTAAGTCACCGGATCGGTGTGAAATATTTTGATGATCACGAAGATTTCCGAGGTCCATCGAGGAGTATAACCCTTTTCGAAGTGCTTCTTATAAGCGTAGATTCTCACTCGATCGCCAACCGCAAATTTCGGCGTTCTAGACTTCTTCTTCCCGATCTTAGATCTCTCGGGATATAGATTCGCGTAGACCCGTTTTTCGTTTCGAGGATCGCTAGCTTCCACGGGAGTCATCTTGATCGATCTGTGTCGCGTGTCGTTGTAATCTTTCACCAGACCATTCAGTGCATATATGTATTTCTTGGTCGAATTCGCCGTGAAGTATCTGTACATCTTCTCCTTCATCGTTCGATTCCAACGTTCCACCACGCTGGCTTTCTCTTCGTTTTCGATCGAGTAGAGGTCTACCAATTGACGAACGTCCTTGTTGTAGAATTCCTTTCCCTTGTCCACCCACAATTTACTCGGTTTTCGAGAAGATGAGTCGAACACGCTCTTCAGAGCCTCAGTGACGCAAGGTCCCGATTTATTCTTCAAAGCTCTGATCCAACCCAACCGTATTTGGAAAACACGTCGTTGACTGTCAATAGATATTTGACGCCCTCGTTCCACCTCGAAAACGATCTCATGTCGACCAAGTCGGCAGACCAAATATCGTCCAGACCCTTCACGAACACCCTTCTCTTTCGAAATTTACGCACTATGGGTTTGTGTAACTCCTCGGCCAATTCACGCGTCAATAATCGTTTCTTCTTCTTCTCTTTTTCAGATGCGCTTTTTTTTTTTTGAACGCCCCATTCGAATCGACGTTTCGCACCGATCAGATTGCCGACCAGCAAACGTTCCATCTTCTCTCTCCTGGTCGGATTTGATATGCCTTTCAATCTCATCAACATGTTTTTGTCGCAGACCTCGTTGCGAGTCTTGGTGTCGGGATGTCCGGCATAGCACAGATCATGATCGTAAGCGGCCGCGTCCACCCTATTCACAAGTTTGCTCCAAGATTTAAGTGTCAGATCGGCGTTGAGTCTCTTGTTCAATTTGGTTCCTGGTCCCGTGAAACTGTGACCGGGTAGATGCATTTCGAAAGGTAGATTGTTGATCATTTTATTCATGATGCCTTTGCCTTTGCTCGCATTCTTTTGTTTGACGAATCTAGTCTTGATAGAACCACACACGTCGCAAATTCCGCGAAGCATCCATCTGTCGTTTTTAGTTCGCACTTCTCTAGAATTACTCGTCTCGGTAACTCTCTTACACTTTACGCAATACATTTTTTAAGAGTTAATTTAAATTAATTTCGTTTTTTTTATTTTATATATGAATTTAATATTTCTTTTTTTAAAATTCTGTTCTTATTATATATATATATATATTTTTTTTTTTTCAATCGCTACCCTTGAGTTTTATCATCTTACTGAATTCCTCCCTGGCCTCTTTCCTACCCTTTTCCACGAGAGAATCCTTCAACTCTTCCTTGATGATCTGACGAGTCTTGATTCTCACGGCTTCTTTCATGGCATCGTATTTCGTTTTCTCGCTCAGTATCGCGAAGTATTCTCCGTCCGATATCCTACCATCTTTCAACACCATAGAGATCATTTCAGATATCGTGTCGATCTTGGAGTCGGCCAAGACGTGAATCTTGTCGTATTTCCTCGCCTTCAGATATAATTTCCTACTCAAAAAGTTTCTGAGCGTGCTGAACAATCCGGCGGCGAGAGCCACTCCTTCCACGGTCAGCACGATCGGAATGCCGACCGCGGTCGACAACAATCCGATGCCGGCCGCGTGTAAACCCATGGAAATCGTGATGAGTGTCGTGTCGATCCCGTTGACGAATTTCACGAAACGCGAATACTTCTTCTTGAGGGAACGACAAGAATCTCTCTCTCGAGTCAGATACGATTGGATTCTACTGATTTGATCGATGCGATACCTCTCTCCTCTTTCTCTTTCTTCTAGCAACGGCGCCATCGGCAAAACGCCGTTCGGCTTCTCGTCCTCGTCGTCCACTAACGTCGGATACAATTTAGTTCTGGTTCTCATTTTTTTGTGTTTTTTCTTTCTAATATTAGATAAAAAAATTTATGTGTGTATTTATTTTTTTTTTTTATTTTCTACTCTCCCTTATTTTTTATATCAACGAAAAACAAAACTTAGACGTATGCTTCGTTCAGCAATAATTTCTTGATGCATCCCTTGTCTTCTAAAGTCAAACTTCTACGCACCAATTTCAGTTCTTCCAAATCTGTGGGCCTGTCGCGATTCTTACAGTAGACTAATCTCTTCCAAAACGTGATCACATCATCGAATTTAATGCATTCGAACGCCGGTTCAAAATACATGACGACCATATCTTCCCTTTCCATCGTCAGACTCGAATGATCCTCGTGATTGAAGTCTAGATGATCCCGACATCTGACGCATCGTTCTAACAAGATGGGACATAGTTGTTCGTTCACGCAGATTGCGTATGCTCTCATCAGCATGTTTAAAAGAAACCTCGCTCTAATCATCTGTTAATCGCTCATGATTTACGTATTTTTTTTTATTATCTATTCGATTTGATATATTTATTTTTCTAAATAACTATTTATTTATATTTTTTTTTCTCCCCTATATTTATATCAATCAAAAACCCACCGCCTCAAAAACAATTGCCGATTCTAAATCATCTGTACCAACTCGATTGCCGATTCTAAATCACTGATTTAGAACCGCAAAAGCTGTTTTTTGATGATCACCCAAAATCTTTTGCCTTCGCTCGCGTTCACCGACGATGGATCGGTGGGTCTGATCTGCGATGCGAACATAGACCAAAAATCATGTACACGATACAACTGAAGATGTACAACACACGCACATGATGCATTCACCACGAGTGTTTGACGCTAAAAGCGTGATCTAGGAGTCACTGACTGTACATGAGCCGATTCTAAATCATGTACGGTTTTTGTGAACAAGCGTGTGATTTAACACCGAATTCCACGTTGGTGAACGCATCGTGTGCGTGTTTTGTACACGTACATGTACAAGTGATTTGGAATCGGCAATTTATACCTACTGATTTCCAATGTCAATTTCATAGATCTGAACTTGATATGAAAATATATTTCCTTTTCCAAGCTCTTCTATTGGCTCACCACTTGCACCTTTAGGGCATATAAGCTCTTATCTTTTGGGCATATAAGCTTTTATTTTTTGTCATAAAACTCTGCTAGAGACAAAGAATTCTGATTTTGGACTTAATGGTGTAGCTGCTAGCTGGCTATCATCATACCTCAAGAATAGACAGCAGCGTGTATCAATAAATGGTAATCTGTCAAAAGACTTCAGTCTTGAATGTGGAGTCCCACAGGGCAGTTGCCTTGGTCCTGTTCTGCTTCTATTCTATATTTCAAAAATGTTCACCATCATTGAATCTCACCTGCATGACGTTCATGGTTATGCTGATGAAACACAGGTCTATTTCTCTTTTCGACCATCAATCAAGGATCAAACTAAAGCTCTGGAAACTATTGAATCATGTATTTCGGACATTCGCACATGGATGGTTTCAAACAAATTAGTGATAAATGATTATAAGACTAAATTCCTAATAGTTGGTTCACGACATCAACTCACTAAAGTTGACATCAATTCAGTGAAGGTAGGAGATTCCGCCATCAGTGCAAGTAACAGTGTACATAATCTTGGTGCCTTCTTCGACTCTACCATGTCTATGAGCAGACATGTTACAAATATGTGCAATAAGGCTTTCAGGGGTCTATACAAAATTAAACAGATAAGACAGTTCCTCACGAAAGACTCCACAAAAACCCTAGTTCATGCCTTTGTAACTTCACATTTGGATTATTGTAATGCCTTACTGTTCAACCTTCCACAATATCATTACTCTCGCCTGCAGAGGGTACTAAATGCATCAGCCCGAGTGGTATGTAGGGTATCACGATCTCCAAACATGACTCCTGTTCTGAGGGATATGCACTGGCTGCCAGTGAAGTACAGAATAATTTTCAAAACTTTATTATTAGTTTTTAAGATACAAAACAACATTTCACCAGCCTACTTAGAAGAACTCCTTAATACCAAGAATGTGTGTCAATGCAACCTGAGGTCAGATGGTAAAATGCTACTACATGTTCCAAAACATAGGTGTAAGACATTTGGAGATAGGTCATTCTCATTTGCTGGCCCTCACTTGTAATAATAATTTACCAGAACACCTAAACAGACTGTCAAATGTCAACTTTTTCAAGAAAGATCTCAAAACATACCTGTTTCAAAAAGTCTATAAGTGATGTTGTGGACTGTAAGATACTGTATATATTCCGTTTGTATATTTGCACGAGCTCAGTAACATGTACAGCGCCTTAGAATATGGTTCTACATCTTCTGAACTATAATTTTTGCGCTATATAAATGTGTATATTATTATTTAATTTTGGCCTTTTCTCTAAGGGTATTCTTTTAAAAAGCTTTTTTGGATATAATAGTTCTTGATGCACCTGTGCCTGCAGTAAAAATCTGTTTAGTGCCTTCAATTTCACCATTGATATAAATGCCATCGGCTCTTGGAGAAGATCTTCTTTGGAGTATTATTGTTTCATTTTCTTGTGATCTTGGAGAGTAGTAACTTAACTTATTTATATCATAAACTTCTTGGCCTTTAAATTTGTTCTCTCTTTGTTGACCAACTCTCAACCATCAGAGCGGGTCTCCTTTAGTTCAAATGACTTTTATTTCCTTCATTCTGGCTGACTTGGTTTTCTCTTTTTCCAGTATTTGGATAGAAAGGTCTTTAAGGAGGCTGTCAGTTCAGTTCTGCTTGTTGAGGTGCAAACTGTGTATTTGGCCTGTATTGGGTACTCCAAAGAATGTTTGAGGTTTTCCATTGTGTGTAATTATTTTTACCATTGAAGGGTTGCACTCAATTTCTTCTATTTTGATGACTCAGGCTTCCATTTGTCTTGAAAGTGTTCTGTTGCCTACAGAGTTGAGGACATTCCCTCCTTATATGACCAACTGTGTTACACTGGAAACAAACTGTTTGTCCATTGCTATATCTGTTTGATTGGTGAGATTTTTCTAATTGTAGCGTTTTATTCATAACATCATTAAACTTTTCTTCCAGCTTGGACACCACAGCTAGAACTTTCTCTAATTTATTAGTTTCTGATTGGTCTGATGTTATATTTGCACCCTTCTTTGTTTCTACTTGATTTTTAGTGTTCCTCGCCACTGCTTTGACAGATTTTCCAGCATTTTCTACTAGCATGAGCCCTTAAAAAATCACTATCGTCGCTGCTGCTGGTACCACTTTCAGAGTCAACACTCCTAGCCATAGTTCTTTGTCTTCTGTTGCTGAGCTTATCAAAATTATTTGGACTTTTAGTTTTGACAAAATTAACCATCTGAACAACAGCATCATCTATGTTACTTGGTTCTTTGAAAAATTCCACTTGGAATCTTACTTCCTGGTCAGTTAACCCTTCTAAAAATTTCTAAATAGGTTTTCATTTCTTGTATTAACATCTCTTCTTGGATATGCTTTATCGTATAATTTCTTCAGCTCAACTGCATAGTCTTCTACCCTTTCATTTAAATGCTGATTTCTATTTCTAAATCGTACACTATACATTTTGGCAGTTTCTATAAATGGTATCTGTTTCCAAGTTCATTGACTAATTTATTGTAATCAGCTCTAATTTCTGACGTCAATTGCCCAAAAACAAAATCTCCAGCCTGTCCTTGTAGTCTGGGTAATAATTCATCAAGTTTATCAATATCTGTCCACCCTCGTCTAGTGGCTATTTCATCAAATCTGTTAAACCATAATATCCAATCTTCTTTTCCTGAAAAAAACTGGTAGTTTACATGTACTTCCATTCCTATAAACAGGGGTAACTTTTTTTCAGTCCTTTTGAAGCTTGTTGACTTTGTGAGATATAGCCAGCTTTCTCACTCCATCTCAGTCTTCACAGTCACTAGAGTCACAACTGCTCACTGATCTGTAAAGTGGATCATTTACTCTTGAAGTCCTAGTACCCGTGACATTTTTCCAATTTGCCGTTTACCTGAGTTTGCTCCTTGTAAGTACTTTTCACATCTAATAAATCTCTAACTGCATTCTGAAATTTTCTCGTCATATTAATAACCATTCCCAGCATTTCAAAAAGTATGCGTTCATTCTCTTCCTTTCAAGTATCCATAATAATTTTCTTCATTTCACAATTCATTTGTACCGGTACTTCTTTAATAACACTATTATCCTTAGTCGTTGCTCCACGACAGCGACCTTTCTTCCCAGCAGGCTCTTCTGAAGTATGCTTGTTTGCAGTACCAATGTCTACATTATTTCACCTTTCGTGTCCTGATTCATCCCCCCACATATCAAAATTCATGCGGTCGGTTCTTTTCATACAATGTACTCATACACAGCAAATAAAAAGTATTGGCTTGCAAATCATCCCGAGGAGCTGTGTCCCGCATATCAAAATTCATGCGATCATTTTCCCGCTCACATGTATTTTTGTCTATACCATATTTATCACTGCGTTCTTCTCTGGCATGACCAGCTAGCTGAATTTTACATGCAGCTGAGTTTCCAATGTCAGTTATTTCTATTCCATTATTTTCAGGACTTTCTGCATTACATTGATCATCTTCTTTAGTTTCATCAACTGATATTGCAGTACTTTCAATTATATCGCTGAGTACTTCTCTTTCATTTTCTAAACCAGAGCGTTTAATCACCCTCGGCACCACTTTCGACAAAGGTGTTTTCTGCCCTATTCTTCTTAGTTTTACCCATTTTAGTAATTCAGACAGGTTTGTATCACTGGATACAATGTAGAAAGCTTAATTAGGTAAAGGAGAATCAGGACTGTTACTTGTACAATATGCCTTCAGGAAATCCCAACTCATAATCACTCTTAATTATCCTATTTATAATTACATAATAACACATGAGTGTACAAAGGTTGCACTTCATGGGTTAACTTAGCTTCCAATATAGAATATACATTTTCAGACAATGACTATAGTAGGAGGAGAACCCAACTGCAATAACCAGGTAGGAACTTATTCTGAAAATTTCATTTAATGGTTTTATCGCCAAACATTAATTTACTTGAAAATAATCCCAAGTAATTATATTTCAAATTGTGCTTCATATATCCATAGTCATGAAAACGTCATATTCTTCCTACGTATTGCCTGAACAACTGATCCATGTAATTTAATATTTACTAACTGATTTTAGAGTTAATCTTTGATTAAACCATAAATTCCCAGTAAACCTGTTATTTATTAATTATTCAATTTTAAATGACTTCCACTAGTCAATAAAAAGATTTGTATAAATTATCATTATTATAGTCTTGTTTTATTGTTTACACTGAGCGAGAATGACCTTCATTCTTGCTCTGTGAAACACGCCCACCTTTGCCATTTCCCCAAAAGCAAAATAAGAGGGTTAAATGTAGATGTCTACATTATTTATAGCTGTAACATTGTTCGCACCTTGTTTAAAAGTTTTTAGTTCGTTGTTAAGGTTGCTTTGTTTTGTCCGATAGCTTAGAATGAGGGGGGCTTGAATGTGGAGTGGAGTGGAGTGTCGATCACATGACGTAATCTCGTACTTCACAGCTTTCCAAATGTGCGAGTTACAGCATTTGCGTTACAATAGGAATGTAAATGTATAAGCAATTGCATGATTATAAAAATTGAAACATCACCCGGCAACAAATTCACCGCTATTTGTTTTAATTGTTTAATTTCGAGGTGAAAGGATTAAGAATACCGTGGAATTGTACAAGAATGCACTTTTGAACCTGGGGCAGAGGCAAAGCTAAGTGCGCAAGCGCGATGTTCGACTTTTAAACTGAAAGCATGTTTCCAATGAAAATGTGCGCATTTACGGGATAAAATTACACAATTTTTCGAATGGATTGTTGCTAATTTGGATAGTAATGGATGAATATATATAGAATGTTGTGCTAGGTATTTGTTGCAAGGTGAATTCATTAATGTCAATGTGATTTTATACGAATAATTTCACTCGGATGCGGAGATGCCAAGGTGACCTACAAAAGCTAGATTGTACGCAGCAGCGAATACAGGTTGCCAAAAGCAACATAAATAAAACGGGCCAATCGTAGTTACAAACATAGCTTTCAGAAGATCAGAGCGCCGTTTACAAAAAACGAAAGCCAACAGTTAGGGGCGTTTCGTCACAACACTTTTGTTTTTTTAGATTAACCTTTGCCCACTCCATTTCTTTAGATACCTCAACCGGGTACTGACATCTGCCAGGATTGTAATAAACGACGGTTTAAAATCCTCATTCACGTACATGACTACCCTCCCTTTTCTGACCTTCAGTTCGTCATACACCTCTCCATACGCACATTCTTACTTGGTCTACACGTTCATTGTGCCTTAACCATGTTTCGCTATGATATCATCGTCCTCTCCCTAGATCAATGTAGCTGTTGCACCTACTTTCCGGTGGAGACCCTGGATGTTGCTGTACCCCACTTTCAGAGTAGCGGGATGCCTTGTACCCAACACTAGTGTCCCCAACCTGCTAAGATGCAGCTCGTTTCACTCGTGCATGCTCTCTTTATCGAACAAATGTGTCCAAGTGGTCAATAAAAGGTATTCTCAAATTAACATAGTAGTCCTCCAGCTCCTCATTAAATGCCATATTCCTCTAATTTCATTCATTCCCCAACCCCAAGAACAGGAAGAATACCTGATATCACCACCCTTGCAGTCATACTGAGCTGTTTACTGATTAAATCCCTGTACGTCTCCTCCAGGCTTAGTGGTTTCCTCTCCCTGATGATGTTGGACCACCAGTACTGAATCTGATCCTGACCCACCACCACACCATCCACCCTCTCCCCCAAGTCCTAAACTTTCCTCCCAGGAAAACACAAGACAATCCAATTTGAACTGTCGTGACAACAAACCACCTTGCCAATTCAGCGTACAATACTACTCCCTGTTACAACTAAATTTCTTTTGTTCCCCTTCCTACTTCTCATTTTTAGACATCATTTTTCAGTATCTTTTTGCTCAGACAGGGCCAAAGATTTAAGTTGGGGAATGATGGAGCCCAAACTTTTCCGACAGACTAATAAAATACTTCGACAGATTTTTAGAAAGAACAACCAAATCTCTGGCACTTAGAATGGGGTAGTTAGTGGCAATTCAGCCCAAAAATGTATGGTTTAACGTAAATGTAAATCATTTTCCTTGAATTTTACAAGGTTTTACCACTAATAGGGTTCAAAATTTGTTCGATAAGCAGAAAATCTTCGACAAAATATTTGGTGGGCCAAACCACGCATTTACACCAATGCGCACAGGTACTGATGAACACGATAGTTGGTGCGTCAACACAGTTCAGTTTCTAGTTCACCCTTTCAGCTACCCAAACATTTTTATGGAAAAGAAATCCAGTTGTCAGTTACAGACAACATAAGGTCAACCCAAAACTAGGTGTGGTGTGGGGGTTCAGTATTAATTTAATCCAACAGTCCAACAGGATTATTGGATTAAATAATTACTGAACCTCCCTTAAAATACAACCTGGATTCACCCAGTGGCTATATCTAGTTCTGTATGCGGCAACTCCATTCAGGGACTTAGTATTGAATGGTTAAAGTAGGCCTACCATCAACGATGTAGTGATCACACAAATCGATAAAAAGCTCAACGCCCTTTTGTGTTCAATCTGGACACAGAAGGGAAAAGATTTAAACTTTTTTTCAAAAAGAGAAACAGGTGAGAGTTGGTGTTTGGCATTCCATCGCGCCTGGACGACATTGTATCCTGTCATAGCTGTTTGTTGCTCTAAAGTGACGTAACGTGGTTGTTGGAAACGTTGCGTATTCAGCGATTGTTCAATTCCATCTCAGATCGCAAACTGTGGCATTTCAGCAACTTGTTTCATTTATTTAAAGACACGTTTATAAAACAGACATGTGAGTTGAATAATTATACCTCTGGGTTCCAATATTATTATATTATTATTATTTTTTTACCGAATTGCACTAGCGCTTAATTCTAAAAGTGTTTCCAAAAGTCAAGCGAAGTCTCGATATTCGCGTTGATTTCGACGGCGAATCGATTGGAATAAATAACTTTGGTGTGTGTTTGTCTTGGACGAGCTTTTAAAGACCCTAACTCCCGCTCGCCAACCCCACTTCTGCTTCAGTTCACCTTCTAAATCTACAATCTCAATAGAATAAATCTCCATTAGCTCCCTCGCCTGCAGTTTCCATCCGGTCAGAATGATGGGGCCCCACCCCATACATAGTCAAACGTCGTTTTACACCGTCTACTGTTGGGAGGTTTACAAGGTAATTTAGCTATCATAATTTCTCCCATATCTATTCTGTCTTTAACCCTTTACCTAACAAGAAAAGCCCCGCGTTGTGTCCTTGGGTAAGGCACTTTATCTCGGTTGCCTACATGGGGCATGATGGCGCCATGTACTAAGGCGTACTGCATGTCGATGGTGCACGATGTCTTCAACCGCTGTAACCCTGCTTGAGCGGAGCTTGAACAGAGTTCTAATGTTGAGGAGCTGACAGTTGCTCGCCGATACTCGGTGGTTCTCTCCAGGTACTCCGGCTTCCTCCACCCGTAAAACTGTCATGGTCACGATTAGCCATTGGGCATAAGTATGTGACCTTAAAGTTAAACACAAATAACTAAATAAATAAATAACATGAAAAGCAGACGACACTTGCAAAAAAAAAATTCTTGAACAACTAATTGTTTTCATCTGTTGTCTCAAAAACATAGGTTATGACCCCTCATTGGAACGAGCTCGACGAGCTGAGACAAAAAATGAAAAATAATGAAAATTAACTGACGAGTTTTGAGAATAGCGCTGGCCGGCTTTTCTCGTTACGTTGGGTACAGGGTTAACCGGTATCCATCCAAGTTCCCCACTGCACGCCTCCAGTGCAGCTGTGTTACTTGACCTGGTTATCCACCGACCCGCACCATTTTGTATAATCTTGGTACAGAGGTGCTAAACGGTGCGACTGTGTGTATTATGGGGGGGGGGGGGGGGGGGGGGGCACCAATTAATATACTATACTTTCAAAACTTTTCACAAAGCCCTTTCGTGCTAAGCCATATTATTGATAACACATGGCCATATTTCAACCTGAAATTTAGCTAGAAGAAATTTGAAAGATACGGCTGTGATCACTTTTATGCGTTCAAAATGAAAGAGGGAATACAGGTACACGATAAAAATAATGATGTGTCGAGCTACACTTTTTATGTCTTTGCACGGTAATTTGACAATTTCTTAATTAGCTAATTAGATTTAGCGAATATGTACAATGAACAGAGAGTATAAACAAGAGAATATGAAGGAGAGAACAAACTACACACAGGACAGCATAAATCCCATGTGCTGGAAACAATCCCCATAAAATTCTATTCAGTTTTGTCTGAAGATGTGGGTGGTGGAAGTTAACCTTCAGGAATTTGCGAACAGATACGGGAATGATTGGGTTTTGTTGATATCTGCATAATAGCTGTGAAGGATTATGTAGTGGCGGTGCTGTAGGGTTGGGCGAGATTTGCCCCCAGAAAATATTCTTTCCACGTCCAATCACACCAGTAGCCAAACTTTCTCTTAACCCTTAACCCAACGCAGACGATAACAAAATTTATTATTTTAAATAACATTTTTTAAAATTTTTTAAAAAAAAATTCAACAAAACCATATCATGTGACCCCTCGTTGGAACGAGCTCGTTCCAACGAGGGGTCACAAGATATGGTTTTGTTTGAATTTTTTTGAAAAATAATATTTTTTCAACTGCTGAATTTGCATATTACGCGGGCGGATGCGGCCGATTCGTTGGGTAAAGGGTTAACAACAATGGCTTAAATGAGTCTATATATTTGAAGCACTGTTATTAATCCTGTATTTAACGTAACGTCCCAAACCACCTGACATTGTTCACAAAAACTGCCGTTCAAATTTTTAAACAATTTTTTTATTTCTTTCTCAATACATACATTATGTCCACTTATTGGTGCGAGTTCAACGAGCTCGTTCCAATGAGTAGTTATAATGAATGTTTCTGAGGCGAAAAATTAAAATTTTTTAAAAAGTTATCCAGGAATTTTTGTTGCGCGTATCGTCTACTATTCGTATCAATAAAAATTTAAGTTTAACTTCATTAATTTTAGTGGTCTCTGCTCTCCTCGCAAGATAATGCTTATAGCCTACCATCTAGATAATTTTATTTTTTCTGATGAAACTTCCCACGTCTCCATCACGACATTTATTCAACACATTGTAAATAAAGTCACTATCCTTATGTACAGGTGATGGCAATAACAACTGTGTTTCAACTGGTTTGGAATGGACTCCACAATATTTCTTGTGCTTATATTTCGAAAGTTCGATTAGAGAAAAACCTCTGACATTTTGCACACATTCTAACATTGTCTGGAGTCTTTGGTTTCCTCTCCCTCGTCAAATTTTCATCCTCAGTTTCAACATTATGGATATTGTGCTTGTATTTGCCCTCTATCCTTTTCTGCTCAAACCATTTATTTTGTTCCGCAGAAGGCATTTTGTGCACTGAAGCCACTTCCTCGTGTGTAGTTTTATGTGTTATGATGTGGC
This sequence comes from Pictodentalium vernedei, assembly GCA_031216915.1. NCBI lineage: Eukaryota > Metazoa > Mollusca > Scaphopoda > Dentaliida > Dentaliidae > Pictodentalium > Pictodentalium vernedei. The sequence continues at coordinate 201,862,354 of CM062295.1, forward strand.
GTTTGAGCTTTCCTCCTTTTATGATCTTTTTACAGAAAACGCACACCCGATAAGGTCTCTGAAAACATAAATAGTCTCAAATTAATCCGTGGCTGTAATCGACATAAAACAGTATGGGTTTTTCAAATCAAAAACCACCCGCTCCCCATTCCAATATAACCCAGACAAGAAATTTTGAAATTTGAATTTGGAAACTGTTCCTGAGCATTTCCAACTGTTGAACTACTGAACAAGAGCAATGAGGAATTGCGCCCCTCACTCAATTCAGGTGGAGACCCTGTATGAGCACATTCTGCAGAAAGGAATTTCCAAATATCAGCTAAAAAAACAATAAATCCAATTGTTTTGGAGAAAATCTTTAAGCAAGAGGCCCCATGAGTCCTGACTCACACACCTGACCAAAAATTGTTTAAAGAAGGATTTAATTACAATCTATGGATAGTTAACACAACATAGGAATGAAGTTATTCAATTATTTATTTATAAATTTGCCATCCATGCCAGATGATTCTGTACAAGCACAATGTTTATTCCATATACAGTTTGATCAGTTTTCAAAATTATAAAGAATTCTCATCCCAACACATTTTATATAGAGTGGAGAGGGAATTCTTATGCCATCAGCTGGTAAAATAGTAAAGAGCTTCTCATCCACGGTGAACATTTTGTTTTTGGTCGGCAGAAAGCATTTGACCCAAGGGTATCCTTCCACTCATCTGAATGCATCTGGTGGTTCCACAACCTAAAATGATGGGAAGAAAAAATTATTACTGAATAACATATAATAAAAATGTAATAGTGTACACGAAATCAGATTTTACCCCAATGATACCTAATTTAGAATCTTGCTAAAAAAACCTTATCGCTTTTTACAAAAACAATCTTCTGAAAATGAGGCACGCTGAATGATTTATCCATTTTAACCACATCCTTTTCTAAAAGCAAATTCCAGAGTAATCTCGAGTAGAGAGTAGGCTGATTTCAATCACTCTAAAGTGTATATATTTCTTGAACAAGCCACATTTCCACACAGCACATCTGTTCAAATGTACCAATCTAATTTGAAGCAAGAGGCACCAACGGGCCTTAATCTCTCACCTGCCAAAGTGGTTAAAAGAAGTATTTGAGGTAACATTCATCTACACATGGGAATGAAGTCATGAAGGGCAGATTTTGTGGAAAAACACTAAGGAATTGATTTGAACACACCTGAACCTAACATCCCGCCACCCCCACCCCACCCTATCCACAGAGAGCCCTAATATTAAGCCAGGGACTCAAATTGAACAAACTTGAATCTGATCCCCCTTGAGATGTTAAATACCAAATATGAAAGAATTCTGACTGGTGGATCTGAAGAAGAAGATTTTTAAAGACATTTCATCAAATTGCACCAAGTGTTTAACTTTGGGCTCCAATTCCATTTATAGAACTGTGTTATATTTCATCAGAAATTATATATATATATATTCTCTTTAAATTTAAAATAAAAAATGAAAACTGAAGTATGGTTCCCACTGAAGAAGGTTATTAAAACCGAAACGTTTGGGACAATAATTCACCAGAGTTTTTATTTTCTTTTTATATATGTATAGTCTAAGTTGTTGAACATGGAAATCTCATCTCCAGTTCAACATGTGATTTAGATTTCTATATATACAGACTGCGTCATATTTAATGTGATATCAGTAATGATACTCACACCTGAATTTAATTGTGTGTAGTCCATATCAAACACATATCCTATCAGGTATTCATTCTATCCAAAATCTAGTTGCCAGTTTTGCTTATAACACAGCTGATGGGATATGTGTCTGATATAGACTATATGTATCTTAATTCAGACAGGAGCATATCAGTACTCTCACAGATCGCAGCATAAAATAGTAAACTTCTATGTTCACAATTGGAGCTTAAGCCATACATATGATATATTATATAGCATGCTGTGTTTTCTTTGTGATAGTGAATGAATGTAAAAATAAACAGCATTGTACAATATGTGCGATTGAAACGTTCTCTTTTGAAGAATATAGTGGCCTTGAAAAAGGCTAGCACGGAGCCTTTCATAAGTGATATCCATCTTAATACATGTTTTTTTTCAGATGGGAAGGAGAACTACCATGTCTTTTTCTGTAAATAACTCATTCTCCTGCTTCTCACCCTGAGTAATGGAACACTGCTTCTACTACCTATCTCGGAGATGAAACCAATCATTGCATCAGTTGTGATTCTGTACCTGTCTAAAATTTCCTTTTAGTTTTGACAATGCAAGGATATCTTGCCACCATTTGCTGACATTCGACAACTGATAGGATTTTCCAACACTGTCTAAAAAGACTAAATGGCATCATAAAATACTTTTTCAAAGCTGCAGTACTCAATACAAATCAAATACGAATTATCTGGTTAAATAAAATGCCTATTTAACTATACCTTGAATAGTTTTCAACAAGTGCATTCATGATTTCGTATAAATTGCAATTGTAATCAATGTTATAGTCCCCCAACAGTGACAAGACAATCATTCAATTCTTCCTCATACACCAGCTGTTCAGATAAAGAACAAAAAACTCTGATTGGCAGGATATTAAATAGTCCAAACCTGGATGGTAAGGCCATAAGTTGCCTGTGGGACAAATTCCGTTTGGCCATCCAACATGTTACCAAATCAAAACAATGACAGGTGACAATTTGAATCAATTCGGAATACTTAAAATTCCCCTTTTCGGTAAAATTCAGCAGAGTTTTTGCATTAACAAGTTACTCTTATAGTTCACCTTGCATACATCATTGATATTAAAGGCCATCAGATTCTCAGTAATAATTTTTCCTCTATTAGTTCAAATTTGGGGTCTCCACAAAAGATCTCTGGTAGAACCCGACTTGTTTTCATTTGGTGTGCTGAGATCCCCCGAAGAGCGTTTCGCTTTTCCATTTTCAGATGCAGGTAGATACAGCCACGTCAGCGTCTGTAAAATATTGGGGTAAATTGTGTAATGTATTAAACTTAGATGTAGATGTATATAATAGCAATCGGTTAATACAAAACTATGCGATAAAATGTTGCCAAGAAAGTGGGATAGGCATTTCGAATTGATGGTTTTATTATAAATACGAGCTGCGAAGTGAGAGAGCATTCCCCTTTCGTTGGTGGGATGTCCGGGGTTGCACACCCAGCATTTGTTTTTCAAAATTAAAAAAACAATGCATTTTCCTTGATTCTTGGGCCGTTGGAAGTTATGTAATTTGATATTCCACTATAATTTATCACTGACGAACTATGTATATACCGCAATTAATGGCTTTCAACCGTCAAGTGCCATCGGTGCCGATAACCATTGTCCCTATCTGCTGAGATGATATTCCCTTGGAGAAATAGGAGCACCCCCCCCCCCCCCTCCCAGGATCCACCTCTGATGTTTATGCTTCCTATTTAAATCAATTCTGACACTCTTGCTCCAACAGAGTTTGTTAGTATGGTACGTGGGGCCTTGATAAGATATTGTTTTGTTCGTATTGTGAGCAACAGGTGTCAGGTGCCCTACGAATGGAACACCTGAAATATTTAGGGGGAGGAGTGACAGACCCCCCCCCCCCCCCCCCCAGTTTTAGCTGGTGCAAATCAACTGACTGTGTCAATGGAGAAAATTAATAGATCGACAGTGTGCTGCAAATCGACTGTCCGATGGTGTAAATTGGACGTGGTGTAAATCGACCGTTCCTTGCTAACAGCCTGCATTAAAGAGAAGATACATGTTTTTTAAATCTTTTTGACCAAGAGGTGTTGCCGTGGGGGTAATTAGCCTACTCAATGAATAATCCTAAATTTTTATCCAGTTACCAAACTGGTGAGTCGCGAAAAATTAACGAGTACAGCAAATCAGTTTTGACAAATAAGCTAGGGGATATTGTCCGTCCAAATTCTGATAAGCACACTGACAGGTTTGTCATGTTTATGATGCTAGACCCAAAATGTCATTTTCATTTCCTGACTGTATTTCGTTCGGAATAACGACGCTTTCTGTTGATAGGGTGATGTGAGTCTATCGTCAGAAATGTTGACTCACAGAAGAAATATTTATGAACATAAAACATATTCACCTTCAGTTGGTATTTTCGCTGGCAGTCAACTTGATCTGTAGTTTGAAAACTAGCCGGAAAAAAACTGTTCGTTCCAAGGTCAAAGAAAGCGTAAAATTCTGTTGCGTATGTCATGAACGTCAGTGTTTGATGTATTTTACATTCGCAAATTACGTGGAGCAAGTGTATACAGGTCGAATGTTTCCCATTCTATAGCATAACATAATCACTGAAGATTAATTTGACATCGAGAACGACGCATGTAATGGCAAATATCAGATTAATTAGAAGTGTTCATGAAAACTACCCCTCAAATGTGGGACATGAGTCTGTCAAAAATTTTATTTACTTTCCAAGTTATGTAATCTCAAGAGGATTGAAATACCATGATATTGTTCAGTTATTGTGGTGTTTCATTTGTTGATCCTGACCTGCAAAAAAGTTCTTGATATTGGTATACTTTTAAGCCATATTTGCGTCACATTCGTATCTGAATATCGCAATATTTCTATAGGAATAACGCGTCTGTTGGTAGTGATCTGGCCGATCGAACACGCCAAGATGACGAAATCAAAAAGCCCTTTCTATCATATTAACTTCCAAACCAATTTTTGTTATATTGTTTACAGTATATGTATATTATTTACAACACATCAAGATACAAAATTTAAAAAAGCTTATACCAAATATCCAAATATTCTGATCTTGGGATCTAAAAAAAATGATTTTTAAAGATATATGGGATTCTCTGCGACAAGTGCAATGAAGTTGTGTACGTGGGAGAGACGGGGACCAAATTGTATGAGAGAATGCAAAATCATCTGAGTAGAATAAAACTTGAGGCTATGAATGAACCGATACCACATCATTTTCTGACCGAAAACCATAGTATTGTACCGGTAAAGCTGTAGTCCGGACCCAGAGGATCATGACAGCTGACCCCTGTCATGCCTCCTCAGTGACCAGCCCACAGATCGACCAATTTTTTTGGAGCCATTACAGACCAACCCCAAACCCAGTGCCACAGTATACCCATGGTTCAGACCCAGAGAATGATAACAGCTAACCCCTGTCATCATCCTCAGTGATTGTTCCGCCGATACACTAGTTGCCAACCACCCACTTGAATAAGGCCAAGTTAAATCTGCGAACGGTCACACTGGTAGGGGCAGGGATTAGGACAATGGCAGTGGGGAAGTCACATATGCAAGGATATTAAGGGAGATAACTAGGGCTGGGAATGGATTTGATTTGGGAGTGGAAATATGGGGAAGAAAAGAAGTAGCTTTGGGACAAGCCACCCCTTTTAACTGTGACTACTAAAAAGATTGTATTAATGTTTTGATACTTCAATTTAGGTTAACATTCATTCTTGAAAAATCGGACACGGGCCCTTGTATCCCACCATTCAAGAACGACCGCCAAGCTAAAGTAGGAAAATTATCCCACATGCCGAATGTCCAAATACATCGATAATAACTCCTGTCAGGATTCCGACACCAGTAGACTAGGTCTACAGTTAAATTAAATGATAAAAGAGTACGTCGAACTTATAATTTATTATTTTAAAGAACTAAGAAAATTATTTATTTACATTATATACAATTTAGGGATCCCACTCACTCATTCATACCAGACAAAACACAACACGACAAATACAGACTTCACAATACATCAACACAAATTGACAACATGAAAGTGAACATTTTGATGAAGTGCAAGTGAATATTGCACAAAGGATGGAGTTTGATTGATGATGATTAGTAGTTATTATCCCAAGGATGAGCCAATTAGAGAGGTCTCATCATCAGGATAATCTCTACCAATCCCTGTAGTCCCAGACTACGTGCAGTCCAACTGCACATCGAGATTACACCAGATAATTTGCCTAAAGTTGGCTAATGCATCATCTACGCATAGCGTACATATTCTTAACTATGGCAGATGTGCTTAAAATGATTATAAAATTGTTAAACAAGCTACAACTGAACAAAAAAACGTTACAGTTTATCTCCACACAATACTCCCTTTTGAGTATACAGCATACTAGCTTGTTGGACAACATGTTCCAACAATAATACCACTTTACCATCACCCTGCACAGTGCTGGGAAGAGCCCTTTTCATACTCTCGCCACAACTGCACAGGACGACAAAAGGAGGTGTACAAAAGGACACCAGATTAAATAATTACTCTACCATTTACAGTTATTTAATTTAAATAGGGTATGATTAGACTGCTGGACTATGGATGGAAAGGATATATGGAGTTTGGGGTTACGCAACAGGAAATATGTGATTTACACGGTTTAATTATAGGTATATGTTTTACAAACACGTGGGCTAAAAGTCGCTTGAGGTGTTGTATGCAGCTGGAAAGAGCCATAGCATAAGGTCTCTCCAACAACACCCAGCACATCAAATCAGGGAATATACAATTTACAGGAGCATGTTTTACAAACATACGGGTGAAGTGGAGTTTGAAGTGTTGTATGCAGGTGAAAGGAGACATAGCGTGAGATCCCTCCAACAACATCCAACACATCAAACTAGGATAAATACTAAAACTTTTTATTTAATATCGTTTAGGTGGTCGGGGAAATTTCTAAATATGAACAATGATCCCAGGTTCACTTTCATGAGGGACAAAGTACGGTACTCAGGAACGGCACGCAATACAAAAAAACCCTCTGCTGACTATGTTAAGTATGTTTCTCAAACACTTACTAATTGACAGTTGCTTTAATTCTGGGGAAATCCATACACACTCACACATGGGGATATAATGAATTTTAAGCCACCTTGGCTCAAAAGGCAATTACACACATTTTATACCGATACTTTTCATCACCCGAGTATGAGAACCATTTGTGTTTTAAAACAATAAGACATTCTGGCCCCTTCAGGCCTTGATGTCACAATAACATTCTAGCCCTTTCAGGCTCTGATGTTCAAAGAGTATCTGACACATCCTAGCCCTTTCAGGCTTTGATGTTACTCAGATATGTCATTAAACCGTTGGAATAAAGAAAGAGGCACAGGGGTGTTTATTTAGTAGTGCCCGGGGATGGGGTTATGACAGAGTATTGAGCAACTGAGTTATTTACCAGAGATGGGCTTTAGGCTAGAAGGGTGATTCCATATTATTTTACAGGATAACCTATTGTAACGGCTCGATCAGTGGCTGGTGTTAGCTGAGGAGCCCCAAAAGGGCTGTGCTATTTTCCCACAGTATATTTCTCTATCTTTCAGGCTTCTGACACCACCGCAATTAAGGATTTGCGGACACTAAGGAATACAAATGAGGTGGCTGACTAGTAACAACATGTAAAACTTGGGGTTGGTTGGGAGGCTATAGCCTTGGTTGCTTAAAGGCAAGGAGGGGTTCCTGTTGTGGAGGGTCAATGCAGACAGGAATTATGTGTACATCTAAAGGGATAATCTGTGACATCTATGATTCTGAACATCTGAACATCTAGGCTAACTTCTCACTAATCTTGGCTAATAGCCCAAGAACATTAGGTTTCACTGGGGAAAAAAATCGGAGAAAGCTGATTTTTTCAGGGAATGTCGAGTACATGTCACTGAACGATTAGACAAAAGTCCCCTAAAATCCCAGTTGAGCTTTTTTTTCTACAGCCTTTTTTCGAAAACGCGTTTGAAAAAAATCAAAAAAAATCGCACGAACTTTGTAACCTCGAATTGATCCAACTGTATTTTTTGTTTACGCGTATTTCGAGCTACATAATGTCTAATATACATTTACCTAGAGGAAAATGTGCATTCTGTGACAATTTCTGCGAAAAATTATTGAAAATTCACAAAAAAGTATCGGATTTACGCAAAAAATGACGATTTTCCTAACGGATTTGCCCAAAGGGTCGTAGTACAGAACGGGATGTTAGTTGGACAGACGATAAAAAATCCACCACCATTTGAAGACTTTTATCATTGCTTACAAAATAGACATTATGGAAGACCCCCTCTGCTTCTGGCCGAGTTCCCCTTTTGGCATAAAATTCGTCAGCATGAGAACTCAACTATTTTCGGGCTTGGGACCGAACAGACACGTCTGTGTCTGGCAGCATTAGATCAATAAATAATATTTACAGAATGTACAAAAATCAATAAATAATATTTACAGAATGTACAAATCAATCAACATGGATTAAGTTACATTGACTATTATCAACGCTATATACAGAAATGACATGACCTTTTTACATATTATTCATCGAACTCAGAAATTTCCGACAGGACAGTGTTTCTGTGGTTGTTACAAGAATCCGAACTGCAATTACACAAACCTGAGCAAGAGAGTCCTGCCTTCTTACACCCACACCTTTTTGTACAAGCACTCTTGCAACCACAACTGATCAGATTCAGTAGGTTATCGGGGGCACATGGCTTTGTGGCTGCAGTCGGTACAAGAAGTCCATTGTCTAGCGACCACCCCCAATCCGTCGGAGGAAGCGAAGTGCCCAGCCATTGTTGGACCTGGAGATAACATCTGTAGACATGTTGTTGTGCAGCATCGCTGCTTGGTGGGAGTGAGGCTAGGTCGATGGGTTTATTCAGTTTTTAGATTTTGCTACATAACGCTTGTAAGTGACATATCTATATTGGTCGAGAGAGGAAACAGTTTTACTCCCGTATAAAATCAGGAGAAGTTGTTCCCCGGCAGCGGCTACTGCACTTGGTGTACTGTCATCCGCCAAAATTGTGTTGACATACTGTTGTGAGTCGCGAGTAACATCGGAGACAATTGTACTGATTACTTTCTTCTTACCAACTCGAAAGAGTGCAGAAGTAGTGTCACAATCACTTATAGAATGTGCTACAAGGAGGTTGCTTCTATGGTCACCCATTTTGGTTGCTATTTCACTAACTGAAACTAGTAAGTTTGGGGTAATGGAATACATCATGTGAATATTACATCCCGGTTGAACTCGAGAGGTAAGAATGACTAACAAGTCTGTGTCTGTTCCCACAACGACAACATTGTTGTCATCTTGAGCGATGTCAAGTGCAGTTTCGGCTATCAGTACATCAGCATCAGCCTCGGCCTGCTTGGACTGAATATTGATAGCAGATAGCTCCTGCATTAGAAGATCGATCAGTTGGGTTTTGTTCTTGGCATTTGCAAGGAAATCGGATTGGGGTGTGGTGGCTGGTAACTCGGGTGAGATATTGATATCAATGGAATACCTGTCTTTAGATCTACGGGCTTGTTCCATGCCCTTTGTCGACATTGTACAAGCATAACCATAAAAAACAACCACGACGTTCGCCCCAAAATGTCTCACTAGATAATTGGAATATGATGTACATATGTCCTTATATGACGACTGTTTAGGCCATACAACTGCCCTCAATAAAAATCCACCATCTACAACAAACAGAGAATGTTCTGGGATTTTAGTTTGCTCGGAATCGTCTGTTTTGAGGATCTTACCGAGCGTGCTTTTCTGTGTCTTCCTCATTCCAGCAGAATCAAACAATGCTGGTGGTTTCGGGGCGAGTTCATATTTGAGATACTCTTCCATCTCTGCTTGTGACTGAATAACACATGTGATGCGGTTGAACAGAATTGTGGGGTCAATCACTACCTTACTTCCACGGACTTTGATGCTATTTGCCATCGATGCGAAAGACTTCACAGTGTCAACACGTCGTAGTTTGATGCTGTTGAACGTTTTTGCTTACAACATTCGATACGCAACATTCACCAATTTTGCGAACTTGGTCACAGTTCACAGTTTCGTCGGCCACAAGCCCGGTCGCTATAAAGACTAATTGTAGTGGATCTCTATTCTGAAAGGGGGAATGCACTCTGAGCCAGTTCAATAATTTGGTGATATCATTGGCATCAGTCAATTGTGAACTTTGACGGAGATCCCGATGTTGTTCGCCATGACCAGTGTGAACATGAACAAAATTTTCGAGAGCATTACATATCGGAAGGCAAAGAGGTAGTCCATGTACCCATTTCGCAACAGTGCTATCGGTTATTCCCCTGCCATGTGTGAGACCACCAGGGAGCTTGAACATTCTCATTAAACACTGCTCTATGGTCTGATCAGAATATATCCCGTCCCAGAATTTATCTGAGCGCCTTATGGTAAAGTAACCTTTCTCAGTGAACAACTTCAAATCATCCTGTTGCTTTATTTCTGTTAGCTCATTCATCTGCTGCAAATAGACCATAGTATGCAAAATGACCACCTGCGTGAAATACTGGAATCATATTGCGAACACAATATGTGTGGAGTTCCCAGTCGCCTGTGCGCTCTGCTCTCAAGAACAACTAGAGAAGACCTATTTGCTCGTAGTATTGTACCCAAAGCTTTCCGGTGCGTCCTACGGACGCATTCTGGAGCAGTTCGTGTAATTTTGATAGTAGATGGTTGACACTTTCTTGATTGACAGCGTCAGCTGTTGTACAGTCACCTCTGGCAAGTCCACAGAATATTTCATTGACTTCTGTGCAGTCTATGTTATCTAGTGTTCGGCTTTCTTCAAACACAAGTTTTGTAATGGCAATTTGTGTTAGCAAATGGGCACGAACTGCTCTTGAATATGCATGACCACTGATTAAATGATGGATTGATCCACCAGCATAAACAGTCCCCCAAAGTTCATCCAAGCCGCTACCAGCCATGATCGAACCAATTGCCCCTAAATATGACATAATCATATGGAAGCCGCCGAGTCTAACGAAAACTTTTGTCAACTTATCTGACGAGTACACATCAAGGGCGTGCACACATTACATGCCAATGCATCTTGAGTGGAGGCGAACACCACATTATGTGATTTAAGCGAACATGGAAATTGAAACAATGATGCTATAATACGGTATTTGAATGAGAAAAGTCGATGCCGTTTTAATTTGAGTTTAGGGGGTATGGTTAATATTTCACACGTTTCACCAGTTCATTATGGAATAAATGACTATTGTTATATATCATTATAAAGCCACTGCTTTTCTGCAATTTTTGATATATAATTTAACTCCCAAAGTAGTCGTAGATTTGATTTAATGGACGTTGTGTACCGTTGTGTGTATGAAAGCAATAAATTTTTTTTCGTAATTTTGTACATTTTCGTGAATATTTCACCATTGAGTGTGAGGATTGGTACAAAGTTGGCATTTTCTGTTGGGGATATGTATTCTCAATATAATTCAGCACGATATTTATGATTCTCACCCTACTAAGGCGAATAAGAATGAGAAATATGGAGCTGGGTCGAATTTTTTTTAAATTTTTTTTTTCATCAAAAAAACGCTATAACTAAAAAAGCTCAACTCGGATTCGCGGGGACTTTTCACACTTTATCCGCAATGTGTGTCCCGGAAACATATAAAAAAAATCAGCTTTCTCCGATTTTTTTCCTTACTTTCTCATTTTTATGTCTAATGTGCCTGGACTATAACATCTGCCCAATATAAGTTTTTGGCATTTGATCATCTAGGCTGACATCTTAGGTATAACATCAGTAAATGGCAGTTGGGGGGGGGGGGGGGGGTTAATTTGCAATACCACATTGGTTGTTTACATTTATGACAAGATCAATTAAAAGTTTATAAACTTTTATTTCTTTGATTTAATCTAGCTATGTACAGTCATTGGAATTAATTTTGCATTGGCATTTTGCTGGTTAAGTGGTACACTGTGGGTTAACTTAACTAATTTATTTCTGACATAACTCGTAGCTGTTGGCCTGGGACTTTCTTGAACAACTCTTTACATTGCACCTATGTAGTGAAAGGGGAATAACTCCAAACATCTCTGAGTGACTTCCATTATTTACATCAACAACAGCCAAAATGATAACTTATTTTACATTTTACATGTTAAATGATTTTGTTAAGGAACCCGAGCTATTGCATTGTATGCGATAACGCTTTAACAATGCCTAAGCATTCTCACCTTCCCCTTTTTCAATACAAGGTTGTTTTAATTTCAGCTTGATTCGGTTTATCGAATATTTTGATTTGATCAAAAGAGATGAGATAACGAGCGACGGGGCTCCTTATATAGGAAATTTTCGTACCACGTGACCATCACCAACCAATGACATAGCGTAAATTATAAAATCGAAAGCGCACACAAACTGACTTAAATTTGACAGTATATTAGTGAATTAGTGAATGTAAGACGGCAGAAAAGCGTCAATACAATGACAGTTAATAAAACACCCCTATAATTTAACTGAATAGTTGATTCTGATCGTTGATCCAAATAAGGTAACTTGTTAACACGTGACCTGTTTGCTTAGCAGGAAACAGTTGACAATGGAAATCAGTAAAAAGTTAAAATTGACTGCGGTAAAAATCGCACATTACCGAATAAATAATAAACGTGAGATTTCAGCATGGATGTACTTTTTGAAGAAGAGTAATTTCTTCGAATTACCAAAAGCTCCAGGCATGACAACTCCTACTTTTATAGTTATGATTGAAAATGTCTGAAATTATCACCAAAATATGTACAACTTCACACCGGCGAAAAATGTGCAATTTTTAGAACACAAATTGGTGTGTTAATAAAATAGTTTAACTTAATTCTTACTAAAACTTATATACCAATGATAATACAAAATCAGCGGGTAAGTTGGTACAAAAATTGATTCGAAACTTAACGTATTTTGATTTAAATATCACATTTTATAATTTTCTACAACTGGCTTAATTTCACGACAAAGCTGGCTGTGCTGTACAGATTAACACAGGCTGATTTGGGTAATCTGCTATAATAAATACACGAAGGAATATACCACAGGGACCACTGTACCTGGGTTATATTACACTATGTTGCAAAAACACAATTAGGAATATTACCCATTGGTTATTCATGGTGGAACCAGTCGGAAAGAGCTAGATATGTGAGCTCTTTCCTACCACCCTCACCATGAATAATACTTGAAGGTATTATTCTTTACTAACACCAGAAAGGAAACGGTACAATAATTTTATGGGCAGGGTTATAACTGGTTATAGGTTGCTATATCTTTATGACAGATTTATTTACAAAGACATTAGTGAACGCTCAACCATTCAAAATCTGCAACACTGCAATTCTCTGAAATGAGCCATGTTAAAATCATTCCAAAAAGCCCTGTGTGGCAAATCATGATCTGTTGAAGGTATAAGTTTTTGTAGGTTTAACAACAGTACACTTTTAGGGTAACTTATGTAAACTTTAAGATTTCTGTCTGAAATAAAAGAGAGGGTGGTAGGGTCATGAGAAGTGGCGATTGACATAATTTACTTACCTGTTGATGGAATACAACACCATCTCACTAAATAAAACTCTGTCCACTGCAGGCTCTGTAGTCTTATCATGAAGATGGATCATAAACCAAATGACTTAAACAATCCTTTGCTCAATAAACTGACATTAGGGTGGGGTGGGGTAGATTCTGCAAAATACAGCTATTTCAAGCTTTGGTGTATACAAGTTTATAAATAAAAAAATTATGTATATAGCCTTAACTGGGATAGGGTCTATTACAAATTCACACTGGCTCTTTCAAACCTTCTGTGTGATACTGAGAGATTAAATAAATAATAAAATGGAAAGACCCGGGGGGGGGGGGGGTAAATAGTGTCAATTATTCTTATATGGTAGTGCCTTTTCAAATTTCACACTGGCTCTTTCAAGCCTTCTGTGTGAAACAACAGTGAAATCATTTTTGAAAAATAAATATAATTGGTGGCCCTTTCAGGCCTAAACTAAAGAAAATTCTGCCACAAGTTTCAACTAAAATAAAACTTTTGAACCTTTTGCCCTTTCAGGCACTGACTCTAAATCTTATCCTAACTGGGTCAAATAAAAATAAAGTGTTATTATTTTCTGCCACTTCAGGCTTCATATTATAGAAACAAAAGAAAAATACACAAAATAAATGGGCCGAGACTTACGAAAAATTAATTTCCCACTCCTCTTAAGGCACGGCTTGTTTCCTATTGGATTTCAGCAAATGGGCCACGGGAGTCAACTGATTTTATAGTGTTAAAATTCTGCCAAGTCACATGACTTCTGCCAGAATTCTGCAAAGGTGATACTTTGAACCCTGCAGAATTCTGCCGAAAGCCAAACGCCTGACAGAACTTTAACACAAAAACTATGCTTGGATGAGGCAAACGCAGATGCTGGCATAATCCAGAAGCCGTATTTTCCCCAAATCAAACATATTACCCATAATTAAAACTTTAATTAACCCATAAATAAGAAAATTACATCACAGAATACTCAGGTGAACCACATTTACTGGAAGTTGTGGCTACAACTTTTTTCACTGATAACAATGAAAGCACCGCTTCAGTCCTGACCCCGTGTTACACATACAGTAGTCTATATAATAATAGACAAGTAATGAAAGCCTATTTTGCCCTGACCGATACCCCTTCCCAGTTCATTTGTGAATTCGTTCATTGAACAAAGATTCATCAACACAGTTTTCTTGTACAGCTATCCACAAGGTATTCAACTTCATGTTTATCATATATTAATAATCAAATCATCATACTACGGCTTCTTTATTTGATAAAAAAAAACTCTTTGTTCGACTATTTTGCCCACGACTCGACGCCATTGGAACAACAATGATGACATAACGTTTCTAATATCTAAAAATACCATCTAACAATGATTGCGGAATATGGAAATGGATCAAGTTCTTGTCATCTGCTTTACAGTCATAGTCGGTGAATTTTTAGACTGCAGTCGTATGTTTTATGCTATTTATGATAAGAAAAAGGAAGTACTTAGAAGTTGGACATGTCTGCAGCAGTATCTGCGTGTGCGGAAAATCTGCAGCTAATGTTATGGTTAGTTCAAAGGAAAAAATTAAATAAATAAATAAAGGAAGTAATTAGAAGTTGGACATGTCTGCAGCAGTATCTGCGTGTGAGGAAAATCTGCAGCTGATGTTACGGTTAGTTCAAAGGAAAAAATTAAATAAATAAATAAAGTCTAGGCCTACCCCCATTTATACACCTCATTAGTGTTATTTCGTTCTCTCAGGTTATTTGCCTTTGGAAATGCGCTGCAATCTAGGGGTGGCGCCCAACATTCCCCCGATGTAGGCATATGACCCCCCACCCCCGATGGGAGGGTCTAGACAATTTATTTATTTATTGGTGTTTAAGGTCACATATTTTTGCACAATGGCTAGTCATGCCCACAACATGAGTATCAACTCAACACCAGGGGTGAGTGTTAATAAGCCATGTTGCCCATTTTAGAGAGGGTTTACACCTTCCAAGAATTGGTGACTGGGTCCTATTTTACCAGTAAAACAGAGCCTGTTTACCGCAGGGAAAAAGGGTGTATTTAAGGTATGGATCTTTAAAGGTGGCATTTGTTACATTACCCTCCCCCTAGAAAAAGTTTTGTGTCCCCACAAAACACTTAACATTAAAATTTATTTTACCAGAACACTATCATTGGCAACATTATATTTTGTTTTTCAAAAGGGTTATATTTACATGGGGCACAAGTGTGAGTCTCTGTGATGGTAATGATACAAGTTAAAATGAGTCAAATATCAGTACCATTCCAGAGAGTCAGCATTGCAACAGCTGAGAATCTGAAACAAAAACACAAAAGTTAATAATAATAGCATGTAAAACAACTTGGAACTCACTTTCTCTCTCTTTTTTTTAAAAGTTATTCCTCATTAGCACAAACACTCTTGAGTCTTAAGGGCTCCGAGAACAACTCCTTCCAGGAGATGGCTGGACCGGACCTCAAAACACTTCTGCTCTTCCTGTTTCTTTTAGTTTTATCTGAGTCTTTAAAGTTTAATTTTCTTTTCTTTTTCACAAGAGATATTACAGTTTACTTTGGAAACTTTGGAGTAATATTCATCGCATTCACCAGTGCTGTGGTCATCAAATTCATGCATGATTCAGAAGTGGTTTTCAACAACATTTCAGTTTTTACACTGTCAATCTCACGTTTCATGTTTTGCAGTTCATTATTTCTGAGACTATTTAGCGTCTTTTGGATTTCCGACTCAGTATTTTCTGTCAGCTCAACTTTTCTTTCATCAACACCACTACCCATACTAATTTCATCAATACTATCAACTGATGTTATAAGATTTTTTATGAACTCATTGTCCTCCTCCACACCTGTTAAACCAAGATCACAAAAATCAAGACTTGAAGGCACCACTGCATCACCATCAAACTCCGAACTGGTTGCACACATTCGATTATTCATTTTCGTCTGCCATAAGTTCTGTGATTCCTCTTTTGTTTGTCTAACAATGTCCTTACCATCGGTTATGCAGTAGGGCTTTTCTGAATGTTTTTTGTAACTGTCTTCATTGAGGGTGACACCCATGCTCCTGATTTTTTTTACTTTTTCTCTGTGTATGGTAAAAGTTGTATTATGTTTGCTAAACACCTTCTCATTTATAGCTTTGAACCCACACAACGTACAGTTAAGTGGTGCTTCTTCCACTGTCAGGTGCTTAGAAACAAAATGGTTCAGCACTTTATTTCTTTCCCCTTCAAAGGTACATCTTTGACCTTTATAACTTCGTCCTCGGTTAATTTTACCTGGCTCCATATTGAACTAAAAAACAAAAGTTATCATCAATAGAATTGTTATTTTTTGGGTTCTATCTAATTACAACATATAGGAAACACTGTTGACATACACTACATGTAAGATTTTGTCCATCTTTTATTTGGTTTATTGACAATTTTTGGCTTCAGTTTGAATTTATTTGGTTTTATACGTCTCGTTTAAACTTCTTTATCCACATGGGCACACATTCACCTCTATATGGCTTCAGTTTATTGTGATTTACAACCTTAAAATTTTCTCCTTCATTCAATTTAATTAGGTAATTCAAGTCTGATATTTTTTTGATTTTCACCCCTGGTCCTCTATATAGGGCTTGTAGTTTTGGGCAAACACCTATCTGTCGTTTTTCATTCAAACACCATACAAGATCGCCTTTTTCAAATTTTATCAGTTTCACATTCACATCATATAGATTCTTCTGGCTGTTTACTGACTTCTTCAAGTGCTCTCTGGCAATGGCATGGGCATGACTCATTCGTTCTCGCAAACTGTCTACATAGTCTCCATAAGAGTTTAAAGACTCATCAGTTTTATTTCTGTCTAAGCTGAACATCAATTCTGCAGGGAACCTAACTTCTCTCCCTAGCATCAAAAGGTTTGGAGTCATACCGGTACTTTCATTGGGGTGGCTCTATAAGCAGCTGCTAAGCAACCAAAATTCAGATCCCAGTAGTCTGTTCTCCTTTTAGGAAGGCTTTCACCATCCTCAGGAGGGTTCTATTGAATCTTTCAGCTTGCCCATTACACTTAGGATTCCGAGCACAGTTTCTGGTTTTCCTAATTTCCAATAGTTCACACAACTCTTTCAAAATGTCACTTTCATAATTCCTCCCCTGATCAGAGTTTAAACTCAATGGACATCCATATCTGTCCACAACCTCATTGAGAATCTTATTGGCACATGTTTGGGCTGGCTGATCAAGTATGGGAAATATCTCAACCCATTTTGTAAAATGGTCTGTGACCAACAGAATATATTTGTTTCCTCTTGGTGTCCGAGGTAAAGGACCAAGTATGTCTGTAGCCATTCTGCCTAATGGTGCGCCAACATTCATTGTCCCCAGTGGGGCCTTAGGGTTCTTTATTGGAGGTTTAATGGACTCACATCTATCACATTTCATCACCCAGTTTCTGACATCTACTCTTTACTCAAACCAGTAGAAGTGTTGCAATGTTTTCTCCACAGTTTTCTTATTCCCTAGATAGCCTGAGAGCAATGTGTCATGCATCTGGTACATAACATAATCTTGTATAGCAGATCATCTTTGATTTCTAAGGCATCCCAAATAAGCCAATACTGGCAAGTGGCTGGACTAAGTGTCACTACTTCTGTATGGGGTAGTCTAATGCCCTTTAGTTTTGCTATTAGTATAGGCCTAATGTCCTCATCTTTTTCTTGCATTTGTCTCATATTAACCGACGGTTTATATGGTAGAAATGACAACTCCTCCTTTATGCCGAGATCCTGCTCAGCATGGCATGTCAGATGTGGAGGTGGTCTATTAGATGACCTTGTTTTCACCATTCTGGTGGTGGGCAGGGAAAGGCTATTGCCCTCTTCAATTTTCTGAGCCTCATTCCATTTATATTTTTGACCCATTGCTTCTGCTCTTCTTTTACATTTATTGCAAGGACCACATTTTAATGTTTCCATCATGTCTTCCTCTGCATACAAGCACTTCCATGGATTAGGACATCTCGACGTTCCATCAGCATTATTATGTTGGCTACCTTTTCGATATGAGATTGAAAAGTCATAGGCTGATAAAATTTCAATCCATCTTGCTACTCTTCCTTTAGGTTCCTTGAACCCAAAAAGCCAAATTGAACTGCCTGATTTCTTTGATATTTTTGGGAGTAGGTCATTGCTTCATCTTGGCTAGTTTCTCAGGACTCGGCTTCACTCTTTCTTTAGATACAACATGGCCCAAAAATGACACCTTTTCTTGTAATAGGGTACATTTCTCAGGCTTCAATTTTAAACCTGCCTCCTTCAGTCGCCTATGGACTTCTTTTACTCTATGGATATGTTCATCAAAATTTTTGCCAAACACCACAAAATCATCAATGTATATCAGGCATGTCAACCACTGCAATCCCTGTAAGGCCAATTCCATTGCTCTTTGGAAAGAGGGGGCTGAATTACAAAGGCCGAATGGTATCATTTTATATTTACATAACCCATATTTGGTGACAAATTCTGTCTTGGGTATGCCCTCCTCCTTCACTGGTATGTGATGGTAACCTGATGTGAGGTCAAAGGCAGAAAACAAGCTAAAACCCACAACTGCATCTAAACAGTCTCTTATCCGTAGGAGGGGAAAGGCATCTTTCTTAATCACTGCGTTAACCCTTCTATAATCCACACGTAGTTGCAGGTTTTCCATTTTTCTTTGGCACTAGGACTATTGGCGAAGCCCATGGTGAAGTAGACTTCCTTATAACATCTTGATCCAGTAAATGTTTAATCGTCTTTTCTAACTCACTGGCATAAGCCAGAGGCACACTTCTTGGTAACTGTTTAATTGGTGGATCATTTCCTGTGTCTACTGTGTGTTCGACTAGATTAGTACGCCCTAAATCCTTCTCATTCTTGGAAAATACCTCCTGAAACTCCAAAAGTAAATCTCTAACAATTTCAGCTTCATTTTGGGGTCTGCTCATAGTGGCATCTTCATATAAGTTTTTCAAATGTTCAGGGAGCAGGTCTGTTCTGCATGTGCCTCTTTCTTCAACCTCATGTTCAGTTCTATAACTGTTCGTAGTTTTAATTCTTCTCACGCTATTTATGTTGTCGACTTCACTTGCATCTTCACAAGGAAATAGTTCAAAATGCTTTCCCTGAGTTGCTTCTGCATTGCCTATCACTAGATCTTGATTAAAGGAGATTTCACTCTGAGTAGGATTTATCACTCTGACTTTTTGAGTGCAGTTTTCCATACTAGTAAGACTACTAGCCATATACACTGGATATCTCTCAAGGAAGGTCTCTGCAGGCTCAACGATGGCCTCTTTTATGTCTTTGGCATTCCCATCAATAAGCACATCTATAATACATTCTGCATAAGGTGGTATACAGTAATGATCTGCTGCTCTTACTCGACCTATTCTTACATGTACGCCAACTTGAATGCATTTAATAGGTGTCCTGAATAGATAAATCAGGCCTTTACTCAGCATTAAATCAGCAGGTCCATCTAATTGATTCTGCAGGACATCTATACCCAATAAAGCATCATCTTCAATTTCAGCCACTATGGCCTCATTATACAATGTAAGGGCTCCTAGTTGAATATGGAAATGTCCTCTCCCATATTCTTTCAATGGTTTCCCATTAGCTCCCACAAGTGAGGCTGAAGCTTTTAAACAGGGTCTGTTCTCCTTAGGCAATTTATCAAACACCCTTTTAGAGATAATAGTTTTGGTGGCTCCGGTATCTGCTGTGAATAAAACCTTGATACCTCCAACTGCACCTTCCATATAAATACCATCATATTTTGGCATATTTGCTTCTTTAACTTCATTAATAGAAAATACATCATTGTCGTCCAAACTGTCACTGCTTAATGGGGCCTTTGACTGTTCAACTGGCTGTCGGCCCTTGTCGCCAGTCTTTGACAGTTTAAATGACCACTTACATCATAATAGCACTGCTTTCCAAAGCTGTTCTTGTTGCTCATGGGCCTATACAGCTTCTGTCTCGGTTCATCTTCCACCCCAAATAAGGCTTGACTGCTTGTTTACTTCCTTGTCGATCCGTAAAATTGACTTTATGTGGGCAAGTCCTAGCCCAGTGACCAAGACCCTGGCAGTGAAAGCACTTTAGTCTGGTCGCCACTTTCATCTTTGTATTTCCTCATGTTGTGTTGGGTCTTATCCTCATTTTCTCTTTCTAATTTACTTATACGCTCCAATAGCTCTTTTATGACCTCTTGGTTCACTTCCCTTTTACTTGCATCATCATTTGTATCTGATAGCTTCTTTGGATTGGTATCAGACGTTTTCACATCTTTGACCTCTGGAACTCGGAAGGCTCTATTGTCTAGATTATTGTCAGCAGATATTTGCCTCACAGGACGTCTGTTCTTCCTCTCATAGTAGGGTTCATAAGAGGATGACATCAGTTTTTGTTTGGTCTCGGAAAAATTTACCACATAACTGACAGCCTCATCTATATTTACTGGTTCTTTTACAAACTCAACTTGGAAACGGGCTCTGTCATCTATGAGACCATCTAAGAATCTCCTTAATAAATCCTCATTTCTTGTTTCTCCCACTCTATTGGGATGAGCCCTGGTATACAGGCTCTTCACTTCAGCCGCATATTCTTCAGCGCTTTCATTGGGTTGTTGGCTTCTCTTACTAAATTGTTCCACATATGTCTTTGTAGTTTCCACTACTCGGTATCTGTGCTCTAGTTCAACTGTGAGAAGTTGATAATTACTAAGCACCCTCTGAGGTAGCTGACCAAACACAAAGTCCCCAGCAGGACCTTGTAATCTAAGAAGGAGTTCATCTAATTTGGTACTATCTGACCAGTTCTTCCTATTTGCCACCGCATTGAAGCAGTTAAACCACACTTTCCACAGTTCTTTACCAGTGAAAATAGGCAGCTTAGTATCCATTTGTGCACCTGGACCCACCTTGACTGGAGTTGCTATAATTGATTCAAAGCTAACTTCACTTTGAATTCCAGACTCACTCTGTTCAGAGCTCACATCATTATGACAGCTTTTAAACCATCTATTACACTCTCGTCTATCATTTTTGTGGTCAGCACTCTTACAAGGTACCTCTCCTGGAGTTGAACCAGTTACAAGGCCTTGAATCAGATTCTGCATGCTTTCTGCCAAATTACTCGACATCTCTTTCATAGCATCTCTCATAGCATCATTTATAATATATCTTTATTCTGCAGTATACTAGTACATTAACAACATAACATTACAATCTATAAGAACATAACCTAGTACACAGCATGGAAATAGCATAGCCTAAAAGGCTGTCTTCCTGCCATCCCACAAAAAAAAAAATATATATATATGTATATATATATATATATATATCAACACGGTTTGGCATCAGTGTAACAAACGTTCTTTTCAAAGACAGGAATATTTAATAGTTTGTTTATGAATCATGCGGCTAGATGGGATCAATAGGTCATGTGCTGAGAGGAGGATGAGATACCAGAGAGTTTTGATGGCTGATACAATCAGGACAGACTGGGTTGTCTCACTTGAAGTTTGGGCTGGAATAAGTACTTAAAATTTTATGCGTTAATGATTTTTTGAACTTGGGCCTACTATATTGCTGAGTTAGAGGGTCTATACTATTCCAAATTCTTGGGAAGGAGTGGAACGGCAGTTCTGCAGAAAATTGAGTTCTTGGTTTGTGTGTTTCTATTTTACCAGTCTGCCTTGTATTCATCCCCGAAGGGTTTCTGCAGATCTGAAAGGTGTTGTCGAATGACGTAGGAAGTTTTTTGTTCATCCAGTCATGCATAAAGAGGGAGACGTGAAGGCTGTAGAGATCTTTAAATTTCAGAATGCCACAATCTCTGAAAAGAGGGTCTGTGTGCGAGTTATATGCCTTCCGAGTTATGATTCGGACGGCTCTTTTTTGCAGCTTGAAAATTCTGTTGGTGTAGGTCGAATGACCCCAAACCTGAATACCATATATGAGATGGCAGTGGATCAATGAAAAGTACAAAGTTTTCATTGCCTTTGCGGGGAGAAATTTCTTTGCCCTATTTATGGCATAAATTGCACTTGCCATTCTTGAACATACTGCAGAAACATGGTGTTTAAATTTCATATTTTCATCTATATACACACCGAGGAACTTTAGAGCGGCCTGATCTTATTCGTTCCCAACGGCCTCAATATTTGTATTATTCAGAGATAATTCAACGTTTTTAACCCTATATAAATCATTTTGTGGGTGAAGAAGCATATATTTAGTTTTGGTGGGGTTGAGGGCTAATATGTTGGCAGAACACCAGTGATTTATTTTGTCTAATTCGGAATTTACACTGTCTGTAAGTATGTCAAGGTTGTTGCCTGATCTATATGCCGTTGTATCATCGGCAAAGGAAAGTAGATTCAGCACAGTGGAGTTGCTAATATCGTTAATGTACAGCAAAAATAGAATAGGACCAAGGATAGACCCTTGAGGTACACCGGTGTTTATGGTTAAAGTTTCTGAAACAATATTAGAGAACGAGATAAATTGTCTTCGGTCGGTTAAATAATTTTGAAACCACTAGTGGGTTATGCCTCTAATACCATAGTATTCAAGTTTCTGGAGTAAAATTGAGTGGTCAATGCTGTCGAATGCTTTCGAGAAGTCTAAGAATATAGAAAGGGTGCAGTTCTTTGTTGGTTTATCATTTTCAGTTACCACGCTGTTCAGTAAATGCAATATGGGGTGGACAGTCGAATGCTTTGTTCTGAAGCCAAACTGGTACTTGTATAAGATATTACTTTTATCAATAAACTCCACTAGTCTTTTGTACACTAATTTCTCAATTACTTTTGAGAACGTGGGTAGGATACTGATAGGGCGATAGATTTGAGGATCACCAGACTTGAAGATTGGTATGACTTTGGCTATTTTCATTTTGAATGGCACGTGGCTTGATGAAAATGAAGTATTAATGATGTGTGTTAATGGACTGGCAATTTCATAAGCGACTGCTTTAAGGAGTTTCGTGGACAGTTCGCCCTGATCCCTTGTTGGTTTCGAGGACAACTTAGAAATGTTATTAATAACTTCCTGGGTATTCGTTGGAGTCAGAAATAATGAGTTTCCGTTACTTTGCTTCATATAGTGTGAAAAATGGATGTTCGTATCGGACACGTGTTCACCTACTGATTTTCCAATGTTTGCGAAGAATGTATTGAATTTATTGGCAATGGTTTTGGGATCCGTTACAAGGGTATCACCATCAAAAAAAGTATCGGATGAATCAGTTTTTCGGTCTGATTTATTAATTGCTTTACGTAGGATTTCCCACGACTTTTTAAGGTTATTTTTATTTTCCAGCAAAATATTATGGTAATAATTTGATTTGCTTGCCCGTTTGATCCGATTGAAGATGTGACAGTACTGCTTGTAGGCTGTAGTATTTTGAGCTGTTGGGGATTTTAGCTTTTTGGAGTACAATTTTTGTTTATGTAGAGAAGACTGTAATAGTCCAGCTGTCATCCAGGGCGAGCGTTTAATATATTTCAAGGGAACTGATGTTGCTTTTAATGGGAAAGCTTCATTGAATGCTTTATAAAAGGTGTTCAAAAATAGGTCGTATGCCAGGGTGGTATCGGAAGCGTCGAAAACGCTTGAAAAATCACTGCCTAATAAGAGTCTTTTAAAGCGATCGATGTTCTCTTTCTTGAACGAGCGTTTATGAATTTTGGTAGGGCGCGCAAGTTGTTCTTCCAAGTTACCGATGCAAAACGTTGCAAAGTGATCACTGATGTCAGAAATAATAATTCCCGAAACATGCTTACAGGAATCGTTACTAAAGATATGGTCTATAAGAGTTGCTGAAGTATCGGTAACTCTCGTTGGTTTAGTGACAAGGGGCATGAAACCAGAGCTGAACATAGAGTCGATAAAGAGTTCAGTTTTATTATGATTAGTGAAGTTGAGCAGGTCAAGGTTGAAATCACCCATAAGGTAGGCTCTTTTGTTTTCAAGGTTGATTTTATTCAATAGATCGGACATTGTGGACAAAAAAGGTCAAGATCAGCTTTTGGTGCAGTGTTGGGCCTGTAGACAATCCCGATTATGCATTTCTTTTTAGAGGTAGTTTCAATGAAATGGGATTCAAATACGTGTGGTATAAAGATTGACAGATCACTTCGATGTTTAAAGCTGATGTTGTCCTTAATGAATAATCCTACACCTCCCCTGCCATCATCATTTGCAGGTCGAGTGTGGTGAATTAGAGGGTGATAACCGTCGAGTTCAAAACATATTCTGTTTGACATCGAATATTTCAGTAAGTCCCACGACATCGAACAAATTTTTCCCAGGATGCATGTCGTGTAAGAGATTTTGGATATTCTCAAAGTTAGCATTCATACTTCGGCAGTTCATGTTGAAAAGAGAAAACGACTTATTTTTTGCTGGGATTTCCCTACTAAAGTTTTCTGGTGTATAGTATTTACAGCTGGGGTTTTCAATAGCGTAGGGAGTGTCTGTGTCATTATCGTCAATTCTCAGTGATGTGTTAAACTTAGATATGAAGTCATAAGCATCAGAAGTCTGGATCTCATCAAAATGGATAGTATTAGCCATAGTCAAAAATAGTTTGAACTGAAGCCCTGCCTTTGGAAGATGACATATTTTTACTTAAAATGGAACATTTACAAAACAATTTAGGCATTTGCGGGATTACACTGATGCCAAAGATGTGTGAGCGGAAACATGGTATCATTGAAATGATGGGAGTACCCTTTAGGAGTTATAAAATTGTCTATAGGCAATGAGGCGTAAATTGAGAAACCAGATGCTTGTAAACACTCGACTATATAAAATGTACGAATCCATACATACAGGTGCATACACATGTTCATATGTATGCGGCCTCCTACAGACATGATCCTTCCACGAACTAGCCAACATATTAGCGTGCAGGCTAATTTGTAAAAGGGTCATGTGTGCATGAAGGTACAAACCTCATCTTATAAGTTTTATCGACGTTGCACGTACTCTTGTGCTACGGAAGCGAGTGAGATAATTGCAGTGCGAGTGAAACACGCCACTCGTATAACATTTTCAGAAGTGTAACTGTAAATGACTGAATTCTTAGAATTGCCATTGTATTATCAACCGAGAATTGTTTGGATGGTATTTGATACTTTTTGTTTGAAGTTGCGCGGATGCAGAGAAGTTCTCGGGGATTCGTGCAACATCACTGGTCCAAATTGTGTCAGTAAACGGTTTGTTACCACAAACTGGACACTTATTACTTTCGAAACCTCTTTTATTGATTTATCATCAACTTTCAACTCATCATATTGCTTAGGGCAATGATCACACTCTGCCATACTGACACGCTCTAACATTGGGACAGCATCTGCTTCATGTGACCCAAGGACCTCATTCTCCACAGGCATATCAGTTTCTTCACTCATCAGTTCAATGTCTACTCTATCATCAATAAAGTTTTGATTTCTCACATCTTTAACCTCATTAGACTGGACTTCATCATTTTCCTTATTTATCAGTTTTTTAAATGCTAGTCTATTGCTTCTTCTATCCATATTTGAACTTTTAATTTATCACTGTCAGTTTATTTTATATCACAGTAACTGTTAATGATAATTTTATCACACTTTCTGAAAGAAAATAACCCTGAGTACAACATCATGAACCATAACAAAACAAGAAAATTACAAACACAGACGTGCATTCGCATCACTGGATTCAACTAAATGTAGATGAATCCCACTTCCGGACACCAAATATATGTAACGGTAAAGCTGTAGTCCGGACCCAGAGGATCATGATAGCTGACCCCTGCCATACCTCCTCAGTGACCAGCCCACAGATCGACCAATTTTTAGGAGCCATTACAGACCAGAGCTGTCTCGGTGTCGAAATTTGACTTTGATGTCGATTTTCGATTTTTTTGGACAAAAAACCTTGATGTTGATGTCATTGTCGATGTTAATAACACATGTGCCTCATTCAGTCTTTCGAGTTTGAAAATCGTGCACGAGTGAGGTTTTAGTAATTTTTAGCGCTGTCGCTGTTTTGAGAAAAGTGTTTCAAGTCCATAAAAACACTTTTTTGTAAAATATAGAAAAAAACACAGTACCTTTATGATCGTCAGGCATTAATCTAATAATCTATGCATGTCATGATGTGTATTGAATATTCTATCAATCAACGTGATGAAATTAAGAGCCTTTAAATCCACAGTGTTAGTTTAGGTTTCACGTGTAAAGATCTAATTAACATAAGAGCACGTGCTGAATATGCACACTCGATTGACAGTTGAGTGTTCCTGCTGCAAACTCTTGAAACAAAAGTTCAGTAATTGAACAGAAAACGGCACACAGATTGTAAGATTATCGGGACTGAGGGATTTGCACAATTAGCAGCAGGGACACTAGACTATCAATCAAGTGTGCGTATTGTCTATTGACCACACACACGCTCTTATGTTAATTAGATGTCTATTATGAATTATGAAAATATTGAGAGAAAAAATTGTAACTTGCTGACTTTCTTTTATGCGAGTGGCAGTCGCTCCAACGATTTTCCATCCACGCGAGTGGAGGCGAGTGGGAGTCGCCAAAATCGAAAGACTGCTAACTGCTTATTACCTAATTTACCTTTCACTATCAGAGTGAAGAATGAACTGAAGATATATGTATGAGACTATGAGGAATGATCGGGAATTAACTATTAACTGGCATAAAGCTGGTGAGAGTGGAGGGCAATAGCTGATGAATTAAATAAAATTAAAATTGCGAGATTCACTTTTCTGTGTTGTGTGTTTCTTTATAATTCAACCTGGCTTACCTAGGTAATCCACGTGTCAAAAGATAAAACCCAAAATGGCAAAATAGCTAACTAAGCCTAACTTATAGTCAACTTGCTCCAGTCAAGAGTACTTCAAGAGTCAGAATAGTCATCACTGATCGCTCAGTGTTTGAAAAGTAAAATTAGTATGATGAATTCATTGAATTGATGATACTTTGATCAACCATATTTCGAGCGAAAGGGCTGGACAATTAGCATTTTCAGCCTCTGTTAAAGCCATTGAAGTTTTGAATGGTTTGATTCATACCTCTATAGATCTGTTGCTGGCCCAGTAAATCTGTTGTTGGCCCAGCATGGCCAACAACAGATCTACAGAGGTATGAATCAAAATCTATTTGCAGGAGAAAGGGTTCAAAGGTTATGGGCACTATAATAGTATAAATGTGAAATCTGCTGCCATCTGGCTGCAGGTTCCTAAATTTAACATGCTTGCCCCTTTATAAAAGGTTATTTGGCGACTGGCAGGTGCTGGCCTGCTGGGTGGGTTATTTTGTGACTGAGTCTGAGGCAGAACGAGGACGACTAGATGAACTAATTGAACTATACTGCTATTAACTAAATTTTAATTCTTTACATGCCACCAATGGCTAAAAGGCATCGATGGTAGGGAGAGAGTTAAGTTCAGTTAATATAACAAATAGTCAAATATCACCACAAAAGTTGACAAAACAGACCGGCTTCAAATGAAGACGAAGTTTTAATTTGTACTCATGGGTCAATGGGACAGCATTGGGACTATGGGAGGCTGGGAGCAATGGAAAACAACAGTGTATTCAACCATTCAAATTCAGTTGGGAAATAGCCACTCCAAAACTAAAAGCATAAAACGTCAAGTAACTGAAATGGCAGAACAACAATGTATTCAACCATTCAAATTCAGTTGGGAAATAGCCACTCCAAAGCTAAAAGCATAAAACGTCAAGTACCTGAAATGGCAGAACTTACAAGAAGTCACAGTCATACACACACAGATGAGTAAACATACTAAACAATGAATGAGGTCACATTGGGGTGTTCAGAACTTCAGAGCCGTAGAGCAAAGGTGTTCAACACAAGCTGAGAATCATGCAAAAATAGTGTAGTTGAGTTTTTTTGTTGGGGGTTGGGGGGGATTAAATTTTTAATATTCTCAAATCAAAAAACCCGCTTTGGGAAAGGAATACCGAACGTTTCTGAAAACAATGACAAAAATCTTTCAAATACTCCATTTAAACATGATTTTCAGTATGTGCCCGGCACCTGTGATTCAGAAGCCAGAATTGTTATTCACTGGTTCACTGAATTGCTTTCAAGTTATGATTTAGAAAGACCAGTCTTTCTGCTTGTGCAGTTGTTAGACTTGCCCTTCTGGTAGAAATGACAAGGCCTGATTTGCTAAAAATTCTCTCGCTCGCCACACTGGTGCCAGGGATAAACACATAGCGTTTGGCCACACAGCAAAGATATGGGAACTGTTTAAAATTTTCTTTCCACCACAAAAATGGAGATTTACTAGGGTCAATGGGATCAGCCCTGAAGAATCTTTCAACCTCCACTTTAACAACTTCCTTCAGTTCACAGTTCTGTTGATTAATAGAATTGTTGTCGTTTCATTTATCTGCTACTTTTTTCTTGTATGAATCCCAAAAATCAAGGATTTTCCCACCACGCGCGTTTGTGACTCTAGTTTTCCCCCTTGGTCAGAATGTTGATGTTCCTTTGATTCTGTGGCATCTGTGGATACATTTTCATTTTGTTCATTTGAATCATCTTTTACTTTCATATCACCAATTATTTCATCTACGAGAAGACCACATCATTTGTTTTTAGCTTGGTTACTAGAAAAGGGAAAGTATTTGAAACGTAGGTCGACTTACGTTGCCAAAGCCATGAGTCTGTCATTTTCGTAATCACCCCACCGTATATTAATGTTTTCTATTACATTTTCTCCAAATGAATCCATTTCTATTTCTTTCATTTTTGATTTAAGTTCATTCAGTATGGGAATGATCATGAATATGGTTGGATATTTTGACGCAGACATTATTATAACTGTGGCGTCATCGAAAGGTTTCAGGGCTTTTACATAGGCCTCTACAGTTTTCCACTCAAACGCATTTAAGTTTTGTACTTTACGGATTGTTGCTAGAACTACATTCAGCGGGTCTTTTTGCTCAAAGAGACGACCTAACATGGCGTAAGTGCTATTCCATCTGGTCTCGCTGTCTTTCTATAGTTTGTGTTCAGGCACTTTCAAAGTTTTTTGCATTTCGTGCAACACTTGGTACGCTTGTGGGCTGTGTGCAAAATGATTCACAATTGCTTTAGATTTCGCCAGAAGAGCTTTAAATCTAGAAAACTCCCTTAAGGAGTCTTTAATGACAAGCTGCAACGTGCGCGCGAAGCAGTTAATGGACTCAAAATTTTCTGGCAAAAGCCTACACACTTTTTGAATATTTGAAGCATTGTCGGTTATAACATAAATTTTTACTTCGTCAAATTGAGGCAGCCACTTTCTCAGACTTTCGATCAAATCGTTTGCTATGTTTTCTCCTGTATGACTCTCAGGGGTGAAACACACATTAAGGCATAGGTCTTTATCTCAAAATTTCCAGTGAAAAAATGTGCTGTCGTTGACATGTACGCCTGCTGAGATCTAGATGTCCAGTGATCCGTTGCAACACCTATAGCTTCAACACCTTCAAGTTTTCGCAACACATGTTTTTTGACATCTGTGTATAAATTTGGGACAAGATCCACTGACAACCTTTCACGACTTGGAAGTTCATATGCAGGCTGAAGATAATCAATCAGTTCTCGGAATCCCTCATCTTCTACTACACTAATGGGCTGCATGTCTTTTGCGATCAATTTAGCAATTTTTTTGTCAACGTTTATTTTTCGTGGATCAGTTCTGTCCCATTTTGCTTTGCTCGCAAACAATGAAGGGAGTCTAATTTGTTTTGATGAAGAAGGTTGAGGTTCATCGCCTAACTCGTCTTCAACACTTGAGACTGAAAAAAGATAAGTTTTCAGCTTTACTGGGGTAACAGAATCAGAATGTAGACACTCGGTCAGTCGGTCACAGGATAGACATTAGACAAGGCATATTTGCAACAGTGGCATAACGTAACAACAAAGGCTCTTTAAGGCTGTTTTAACCCTTTACCTAACAAAAGGCTAAAACAGTCAAAAAACATTAACCGAAGTAAGGCCCACACAACACAACGACGAGCGCCCTGTAATACTTTGGCACTCTCTGGAGTCTCGATGAAACCATACATATATGGATATCATTGGAACTGGCACATTGAACCAGTTCTAATCTATTGATATTCATATTTTGTCTTATTTAATAATAAAAGTTATTTTGTTCGAAACCTGCAAGAAGTTGTTTTCAAAAGTTATTTAATTTATAATACTTTTGATAACGTCAGTATGGGAGGGGGGGGGGGGGGGGGCTGGCATTTTTATGAGGACGATTTTTTTGCCCTCCTAAGGCCTCCTTTATGCTCGCCCAAACAAGTTGAGGCTGGCGATTTTTTTAATTTTTGCCACCCTAAATATTTACAAACTTCAGAAATGGTGTCATGCGAGACGCTCATAATCTCATTTGGAAAAAATCATTTCAGACTGAAAATGTGCCAGTTAAACCCATCTAATATGGGTGTCATTGGAACTGGCTCTGTGACTCTGTCTCTGTGAGCCAGTTCCAATGAGATCCATTTGTAGGGAGGAAGGTACTGAAGTTCAATGATTTTCCAATGAATGTTGGACTGTTGGTGAGTACTATAGTTACCAGGGTGCGTTGGTTGAATGGTTGGATGTATGAAATAACAAATCAAGTCAGTGAACCCATTTACATTGCTTGTTCGTACGCTTGGTCACAATTCTAAAATACAAATCCTGTCTGTGCTCGGACTGCTCGCGCAAATATCTGTCAAAAATAGTAAATACCCACCTATTACCCGGTGGAGTAATTCGCCATCCTCACATGCTTCAGGGTGGCGAATTATTGCCCTCCTCAATTTTTCAGAACTCCAGCAGGCCTGGGGGGGGGGGGGGGGTGTCGTCGAATCCAATAAACAGGAATATAAAAATTTGATTGGAACAGTGATATTGCTAGTTCATTATAAATATTAAATAGTAAAACAATGGGCCATTATGAAAATAATATTTGTGATATAACGGCCAGTGTTCGAAATAACTTTAAAATCTACAGGCACAGGAACAGCGTGCACCCGTTATTTCGAAGTTCGAACACTGAACGGGTTGTTACCTTGTCCTGGACACCGGCACGCCGCTGATTTATTGTGCAGCAGCTTGTAACTTGTATGTAAGTTAGCTCCCCTGGTGTGCAAATACCCCAATTCGTAGGTGCGATTTTGCAATGACCAATGCAATGCGACATGAAATTTCTATGAAATATGAATTTAATGCAGACCTTTCTTTACCCAGCTGACCAATTTCGCCAGGTACACTATTCTCATCTGCTCATTCTGCTGTTATTTTGTTAAACACGCGACATTTTGAGGAATGAAATCCCCAAAGTCATTGTGATTGTATATAATTATAAAGTTATACTTTCTCTTCATCACCGTATCCTCCATTTCAATAAATTCTTTTCGGTGGTTGGTTTTCATGTGGCCCCTTAAATTTGATGTGTTTCCCTTTGGGGCCACAATGAGCTTGAGACATAGCTTACATTTTACTTTCTGAGCGTCAACTTTTTCAAAAGTTCGCGTCCACGGACTTTTTTTTACGTCGGCCATGTTGCAAACGCACAACAGAAACAGAAAATTGCATTATGGGTATAACATCGACTTTCGCGATTTTTTAAAAATTGCTTCGGTTCGATTTTCGGTGTTGTTATACACCGAAAATCGCACCGATAAAACCGACACCGAGACAGCACTATTACAGACCAACGCCAAACCCAGTGCAACAGTATACAGACCCAGAGAATGATAACAGCTAACCCCTGTCATCATCCTCAGTGATTGTTCAACCGATACACTAGTTGCCAACCACCTACTCGAACGAGACCAAGTTAAATCTGCGAACGTTTACACTGGTAGGGGCAGGGATTAGGACAATGGCAGTGGGGAGGTTACATATGCAAGGATATTAAGGGAGATAACTAGGGCTGGGAATGGATTTGATTTGGGAGTGGAAATTTTGGAAAGAAAAGAAGCAGCTTTGGAACAAGCCACCCCTTTTATCTATGACTACTAAAAAGATTGTATTAATGTTTTGATACTTCAATTTAGGTTAACATTCATTCTTGAAAAATCGGACACGGGCCCTTGTATCCCACCATTCAAGAACGACCGCCAAGCTAAAGTAGGAAAATTATCCCACATGCCGAATGTCCAAATACATCGATAATAACTCCGTTCAGGATTCCGACACCAGTAGACTAGGTCTACAGTTAAATTAAATGATAAAGGAGTACGTCGAACTCATAATTTATTATTTTAAAGAACTAAGAATATTATTTATTTACATTTTATACAGTTTAGGGATCCCACTCACTCATTCATACCAGACAAAACACCACAGGCCAAATACAGACTGCACAATACATCAACACACGATGACAACATGAAAGTGAACATTTTGATGAAGTGCAAGTGAATATTGCACAAAGGGTGGAGTTTGATTGATGATGATTAGTAGTTATTATCCCAAGGATGAGCCAATTAGAGAGGTGTCATCTTCAGGATAATCTCTACCGGTCCCGGTAGTCCCAGACTACGTGCAGTCCAACTGCACATCGAGATTACACCAGATAATTTGCCTAAAGTTGGCTAATGCTGTAATGCATCATCTACGCATAGCGTACATATTAAAAAACACTACAATTTATCTCCACACTATACTCCCTTTTGAGTATACAGCATACTAGCTTGTTGGACAACATGTTCCAACAATAATACCAGTTTACCATCACTCTGTACAGTGCTGGGAAGAGCCCTTTTCATACTCTCACCACAACTGCACGGAACGACAAAAGGAGGTGTACAAAAGGACACCAGATTAAATAATTACTCTACCATTTACAGTTATTTAATTTAAATAGGGTATGAGTAGACTGCTGGACTATGGATGGAAAGGATATATGGGGTTTGGGGTTACGCAACAGGAAATATGTGATTTACACGTATAGTAAAACACGGTTTAATTATAGGTATGTGTTTTACAAACACGTGGTCTTAAAGTCGCTTGAGGTGCTGTATGCAGCTGAAAAGAGCCATGGCATAAGGTCTCTCCAACAACACCCAGCACATCAAATCAGGGCATATACAATTTACAGGTGAATGTTTTACAAACATATGGGTGAAGTGGAGTTTGAGGTGTTGTATGCAGGTAAAAGGAGACATAGCATGAGATCCCTCCAACAACATCCAACACATCAAACTAGGATAAATACTAAAACTTATTATTTAATAGCGTTTAAGAGGTCGGGGAGATTTCTAAATATGAACAATGATCCCAGGTTCACTTTCATGAAGGACAAAGTACGGTACCCAGGAACGGCACGCAATACAAAAAAAACCCACTGCTGACTTTGTTAAGTTTGTTTCTCAAGAACTTACTAATTGACAGTTGCTTTAATTCTGGGGAAATCCATACACACTCACACATATATAATGAATTTTAAGCCACCTTGGCTCAAAAGGCAATTACACACATTTTATAACGATACTTTTCATCACCCGAGTATGAGAACCATTTGTGTTTTAAAACAATAAGAAATTCTGGCCCCTTCAGGCCTTGATGTCACAATAACATTCTAGCCCTTTCAGGCTCTGATGTTCAAAGAGTATCTGACACATCCTAGCCCTTTCAGGCTTTGATGTTACTCAGATATGCCATTAAACCTTTGGAATAAAGAAAGGGGCACAGGGGTGTTTATTTAGTAGTGCCCGAGGATGGGACAGAGTATTGAGCAACTGAGTTATTTACCAGAGATGGGCTTTAGGCTAGAAGGGGTCTACGGGGAAATTTACCATTTAACTTATGAGGGTGATTCAGTATTATTTTACAGGATAACCTATTTTGCAAAAACACAATTTGGAATATTACCCCATTGGTTATTCATGGTGGAGCCAGTCGGAAAGAGCTAAATATGTGAGCTATTTCCTACTGCCCTCACCATGAATAATACTTGAAGTTATTATTCTTTACTAACACCAGAAAGGAAACGGTACAATAATTTTATGGGCAAGGGTTATAACTGGTTATAGGTTGCTATATCTTTATGACAGATTTATTTACAAAGACATTAGTGAACGCTCAACCATTCAAAATCTGCAACACTGTAATTCTCTGAAATGAGTCATGTTAGAATCATTCCAAAAAGTCCCGTGTGGCAAATCATGATCTGTTGAAGGAATAAGTTTTTGTAGGTTTAACAACAGTACACTTTTAGGGTAACTTATGTAAACTTTAAGATTTACGTCTGAAATAAAAGAGAGGGTGGTAGGGTCATGAGAAGTGGCGATTGACATAATTTACTTTCCTGTAGATGGAATACAGCACCATCTCACTAAATAAAACTCTGTCCACTTCAGGCTCTATAGTCTTATCATGAAGATGGATCATAATCCAAATGACTTAAACAATCATTTGCTCAATAAACTGACATTAGGGTGGGGTGTGGTAGATTCTGCAAAATACAGCTATTTCAAGCTTTCGTGTATACAAGTTTATAAATAAAAAAAATTATGTATATAGCCTTAACTGGGATAGGGTCTATTACAAATTCACACTGGCTCTTTCAAGCGTTCTGTGTGATACTGAGAGATTAAATAAATAATAAAATGGAAAGACCTGGGGGGGGGGGGGGCGGGGGGTAAATAGTGCCAATTATTCTTATAGGGGTAGTGCCTTTTAAAATTTCACACTGGCTCTTTCAAGCCTTCTGTGTGAAACAACAGTGAAAACATTTTTAAAAATAAATATAATCGGTGGCCCTTTCAGGCTAAAACTAAATAAAATTCTGCCACAAGTTTCAACTAAAATAAAACTTTTGAGCCTTTTGCCCTTTCAGGCACTGACTCTAAATCCTATCCTAACTGGGTCAAATAAAAATAAAGTGTTATTATTTTCTGCCACTTCAGGCTTCATAATATAGAAACAAAAGGAAAATACACAAAATAATTGGGCCGAGACTTACGAAAAATTAATTTCTTACTCCTCTAAAGGCACGGCTTGTTTCCCTTCGGATTTCAGCAAACGGACCACGGGAGTCGACTGATTTTATAGTGTTAAAATTCTGCCAAGTCACATGACTTCTGCCAGAATTCCGCAAAGGTGATACTTTGAACCCTGCAGAATTCTGCCGAAAGCCAAACGCCTGACAGAACGTTAACACAAAAAACTATGCTTGGATGAGGCAAACACGGGTGCTGGCATAATCCAGAAGCCGTATTTTCCCCAAATCAAACATATTACCCATAATTAAAACTTTAATTAACCCAAAAATGAGAAAATTACATGACAGAATACTCAGGTGAACTCGGAAATTCCATGTCAGTTTTTATAGGTCAAGATTTCCCAGTAGGCATTTCGACAGTGACGTCCTTGACTTCTTGTACTACAAAATTTACGCTCACATGTTAAAATAAGGATGAGTGAATTTGAGCCAATAAAGGCACGAAACCAACATTATATAATGTCCTTGATAATTTTACTGGCAGAAAGAGTTGTGGCAAAACATTTATACTGCTTAACATCCAACAGATAACAATTTATAACCTACGGTATGCTTTGATTACCACAATGACGTTTCCCAACTTCCACCAGGTTCAAGAATATACCGATACCCCTAAACACTGGAATCCACTGAAATTTTTTATGAGACGTTGTAAACAATTTAAAAAAAAATCTATGGGGCGTGAATACATTAAAAAAGGGTGTATCTAAGGTATGGATCTTTTAAAAGTGGCATTTGTTACAGTATAAACAATTTTAAGATTATTTGGATTGAACAAATTAATCAACAAAATACAGCTTACAGGAGGGGTCGTGAAGCATTTTGGATTAACAAACTTCAAACACTAGAACCCAATGGGCTCAGTAGACAAGAATGATTCCAAATATTCTCATCTATAAACTTGCTGAATGGGGGGTGGGATGGGGGAGTGTATAAATTAGTGTATAGAGCAATTACACCTAAAAGCGCGTTGGTGTTGAACATAGCGTGTATATGTTGTGAGATTATGATCATTGTGTATATGTCAGTGCGTACATCATGCGTATGTGGGAGCGGGGGGGGGGGGTGTAGATATTATAGCAGGGGCTGCACTCAGATCAGTGGTGGGGGGCATATGTATGCTGCAATAGTAGACAAGACATTTACACACACTGGAAGGATCGGGCGGGGGGGGGGGCGGCTTTATTACTACGCAAGGAAGGTGTAAAAAGATTCTATTTTTCATCAGCGGTACTAATGTCTGATTGACGCGGATTGGGTATTGGGGCGAGGATATGGAGGCGCGCTTTTGAATGATTGAATGATTCGGGCCAAGGAGTGGCTGGATGCGTGAATACGGTAAACGAACTTAATTGCCTCTACCTCTGTTACCAGGGCGGGGTTTTAGCAATAGTGTGTAATTCATATTTGCTTTTTGCGTAATAACGCGGGACATATCTTTACTTGTTGCCACCCAAGGAAGATATGATACGGTTATTTTGCGCGTAATAGACTCGGATACGGGGAACATATCTTTACACGTTACCACCCAAGGGAGATATGATACGGTGATTTTACAAGCAATACACTTGAATATGGAGAACAACGCGTTTGAACAATTCGGGTCAAGGAATGGCTGAATGTGTGAATATCGTATGCGAACTCGCTTCTGCCTCTGTTACCAGGGCGAGGTTGAGATAAATGATTGAATGCTCGTCTAAGACTGAGAATAAATTTTGCGCGTAATAACGCGGAATACATCTTCACTTGTTACCACCCAGGGAAGATATGATAGGTATTGTTTGTCCATAATTTACACTTGAATACAGTGAACAACGTGAAATGCGGAACATGATATCTTTACTTGTTGCAACCCAAGGAAGATTTGGAACGGCGATTTTATAAATGGGTTCGTGATACCGAGTAATTTCGTGTGTACTGTGCCAGTTCCATGGACGCTCGATCTGCTAGCATGCCTTTTTGGGGGGCTTGTCGGTAGTCGAGTGGTCTATGGCGCTGGTCCAGTTTCGCTAGGCGATAGGTACCGCAGAAGTGTACTCTCATCAAGGCAATGGTTCGATCCCCATCGGCGTCAGAATCTTTCATCCTAAAAAATGCATAACAGAAATGCCGAATTTTGTATCCTGTACCGTAGGCAGGCAGTTTGAAAAAGAGATTGATTCTCACTGATTTCAGAGTATTCCGTGTGATATGTTTTCTCTAGTGGGTTGTTAATTTTGAGTCCCGTCAACCAGACCTATACGGCTACGTATCTATAATGCCACAGAACACCGCAACCAGCCGTCCAGATTGGAGAATTATGAGACTAAAGAAGCATTACGCCCAAGTTAACAGTGACATATATTTCATGCGGGAATGCAAGAGGGAGCAGCTTATACCTGCGGGACTCAAAATTAACAACCCACTAGAGAAAACATATCACACGGAATACTCTGACAAACTCTGTCTACGGACTAGTGAACGGATTAGGAACCACCTACTTGATGTTTTATACAACAAGAAAGCTACCATCGAACAGAAAATAGGAAATTTCTTGGAGTCTACCGTAGGTTGGGATATTCAAACTATAGATAACGTCTATCAAAACACCCTTCGGGATCTCATTAAACGTAAACAGAACAAATTACTTAAACTAAAAGAAAAACACAAGGTCAGTTCCCTTACCACAAACAACAATGTTGTCAATCTTTCAGACTACAATCCTAGCAAAACAGAACTCTCCGTTCTACACAGGGGCCTTTCTTTCTGTCCGACATCTAATTTGGATAAAGTTCAACTTTGTGCGGACAATGAAGAATATTTCCGTCGCCTTCGGCTTAAAGAATATTTTTACGGAAAAGAAGAATTACCCAACCAGCGGAATGAGAACGAAAAAGAGTCCACATGGACACCTCCCACGGGTCGTAACCAGAAACTTGACTTTTACATTGAGTCGGCACGCAACAGAGTGAAATCAGATATCCTTTCGAAAAAACACAAAATGCTATACAATCTCAAAGCTTCAGAGAAAAAAGCAATCAGGAGTCTAAAGAATAATCCTAACATAACTATAAAACCCAGTGACAAAGGAGGGTCTGTAGTGATACAGAACACTTCTGACTATGTATCTGAAGGAAACCCCCTGCTACTTAACACTGTGAATTTTATGAGAAAATGCAAGACGACCCCTTCGAAAGATTTAAAGAGGAATTAAAAAAACTTATTGCGTCAATGGATAAGAACGACAGAGACCAAGTGAGATCGCTTCTCATTGATAAACCACGTCCAGGGATTTTCTACATGCTTCCCAAAGTCCACAAGAACGGCGTCCCCGGTAGGCCCATTGTACCTGGACGGGGAACTATGACCGAGAAAATTTCAAAATTTATTGACAACACACTCAAACCTATTGTTCAACAAACAGACAGTTATATTCAGGACTCGACGAATTTCCTCAACAAACTTTCTGAGATTGGAGATATTAAGGAAAGTACTATTCTCGCCACTTTAGACGTTAAGGGATTATATTCCAATATTCCACACAAGGACGGTCTCAACGCACTAGAACATTGGCTGAGCACCTTCAGAGCGGATACCATCAGTAACGACGCCATCATTAAACTATCTAAATTTATCTTGGAACACAACTTCTTCACCTTTAACGGAGAGACCTTCCTACAGAAAATGGGAACCACAATGGGAACGTCCATGGCGCCTCAATACGCCAACCTGTTCATGGCAGATTTTGTAAATAAATTTCTCAAAAACACCCCATTGAAACCCAGGATATATTTTCGCTTCATAGATGACATCTTCATCATTTGGGACCACGGACTTGCAGAGCTCAATAAGTTCCACCAACAACTCAACAGTGTACATCCCTCTATAAAATTCACCATGGAGCATTCAGTGGACGAAATTAATTTCCTGGAAGTCAAAGTGTTCAAGCGGAAAGGTAAATTAGGCACCACAGTGTACAGAAAACCCACGGATCGATATTCGTACCTCCATTCCCAGAGCTTTCACCCTAATCACACCAAAAGATCTGTGATATACAGCCAAGCTCTCAGGTATCACAGCATCAACTCCGACCCGAGTGCACGGGATCAGCAGTTGTGTATACTTAAATCTCACTTTCGAACTCTTGGATACAAGCAAAATTTTATCAGTAAGGAAATGTCGAGAGCCACTTCGAAGGATCGAAATGAACTTCTCAAATACAGTGATAAATCGAAGGGGGATCGTTTTCCATTTGTTGTTACGTATCATCCTTCTACACAAAAACTGAGACACATTCTTCGTGACCTCCAACCTATTATTGACAACGATATTTACCTCAGTGATGTCTCCCCAGAAAAACCCGTGCTGGCCACAAGGCAACCGCCTAACCTACGTCTTAAGCTTGTCTCTAGTCAGCTCAATTTTGACAAAACTACACCAGGAACTACTGCATGCAACAGGCCTAGATGTGGCACTTGCAAACTTATTTGCCGTGATAAACTTACTACAAAGGATGGTCATGGATTCAAACCCAGTGGATCGTTCAATTGCACAAGTAGTGATATCGTGTATGCTTTGACCTGCTCCAAATGCCCCAATACACACTATATTGGTGAAACTAAACAACTGTAAAGCAAACGAATCACTGGTCATCGGCAAAACATAAACAACAAGGACGATTTGCCGGTGGCGGACCATTTTAATTTAAGAAACAACTCACCCAAAGGTATCCGAGTACAGGTTATTCATGGCAATTTATCTGACTCAGAGCATAGAAAGATTGCTGAGCAGAAATATATTCACTTA
The DNA here is from genome assembly GCA_031216915.1 of Pictodentalium vernedei. NCBI lineage: Eukaryota > Metazoa > Mollusca > Scaphopoda > Dentaliida > Dentaliidae > Pictodentalium > Pictodentalium vernedei. Next base: position 201,902,589 of record CM062295.1, read on the forward strand.
TTCGACAGTCTAAAAGCAGGCATCAACCGGGATGCAGGATTCATGTCGCCTTGGCTCTTAGATTCCACTGTATTCAGGCCCCACCCCTTCTAGTCCTTTAGTACCCGTGTACATTTTCAGTGTTGTTTTTGCCCCTTCTCCACTCCCTGTTCCTATGAAGGTCTGGGTAGTATTCACCTTATAGCCGTCTAGGTTTTATTGTCTTATTATAGCTTCGTCGTTTTAGTGTTTATTGTACTTAGTAGTTTATATGGGAGTGGTGGGGAGTGATGAGGGCGGTTGGGTGGGATGTGTTTGGGTTAGTTTTTGATTTGGATTCTGTCAGTTTTTACCTTATGTTATCTTGGGGGTGGCGGAGGTGGGGGCAGTCTTGCCGTGTCTTTAGAATTATGATTGTCATCATCCTATATGTCGTCCAGCTGTCACGTCTAGGTGTTATACTCTAAATCTTATACCCACCCGGTTACTTAGTTTAGTCCACCCCTCCCCCCAACCACCCTCCTCCATTTATCATTCACAACTTGTAGTTGCGAATGGTGGGTGGAGGTGGGTGTTGGGGTTGGGGGTGGGGGTACTTTTCGGGGTATTTAGGATATTCCATTTGTACTTCTATATGTTCTCCCTATAGCGACCCGTGGGCTTGCTGTTGTTTATCTTGACGTTCTAGTATGCTTAACGTCATTGTTTACGTACGTACTTAACATTTACAGTACTGGTTTATTTTGCCTCATTGTTGTTCGTCTGTCACCTGATGAAGGCTTTGAAAGCCGAAAACTCGTGATGAAATGACTAAAGTAGGTCTTCAATGTGTTACCTACTAATATTTTATACGCCAACCAGACCTATACGGCTACTTATATATCTCACGTGACCTTCTAGGCTCCTGATTGGACGAATGCTACACCCCTATTTCGTGTAGTTTGCATCCACAGAACTGACCTGGCACTACACCCAGGCACTACACGTTTTCTGTTTTAGCACACTACTGTATCGGTTTTCTTTTCATACTGGGCGATTAAAACTAATCAGGCTAAATTTAAATATCGATTCACAGAGGCACAACATCCACAAAACGACCCGGAAAGAAATCACTGTGGAAAAATGTATCGTTTTTCCATTGTTGAAGTCACATTTTCCGAGGAGTTCATTTTATTCCTTGAGAAGGTGATCCATATCTCGTTTCGAAGAGAATGATCCATACCTGGGTGCAACTTTCATGAGAACGCGTCCGGATATGAAAAATCGTTTGTTTCGCTGCTCATATTATTTCGCTATTTAATTGTAAACGAATAAAAAATGAAATTCATTTGAATCTTCGGAGTTTTGTATCCCGCATTGACCCATTCGGTAATGTATATGTGTGACAAATGGGTGGAAATTATCAAACTGCGTTGTCAAATTTCGAAAATTTTAGCTTTCATTCGCGATTTGCGTGATTCTAGAATACACAGTTCCGTTTGGGGGAAATGTTTTGTTTACCCTTGCCGACCGATTCAAAATTTGTCTTCTGCTCATATCAATAATCCAAGTTAAACGTTTCGTAACGAGAATGACAGCTTCAAATCGTGATTTAAACTACAATCGATTTGGCGATAATGAGCAGCAGGAGTTTATTGAGCAAAATTTGCTGAGTAAATAAACGAAAGAAACAACAACATTTTGCAATGAGTGTGTTATTCTCCTTCCAATGAGGGGTCATAAGCCGTATTTTGGAAGAAGAAAATGTTTTTTGAAAACTACATGGTATTTTTTTTCCATATAACGCTGGTCGGTACTAGTAGGGCTGTTACCTTGTTAATAGATTAACAAATCGGACAGATGTTTTTCTTGATGGGTGTTTGACATAATAAAAGGATTAGTGCATGTCTTGTCTTTGACTACGCCATATAGTGCCCAGTGCGGTGGTGTAGTTCTACACCACCTCACTGGGCACTATATGGGCGTAATCAACTCCAAGCCATGCACTATTCGTTAAACAGTATGTTACTGTGGTCTAGATATAACGATTCAAATGTGAGGTGATTAATGAGTGTGGGGGGGGGGGGGGGGGGACTTCTCTTGGGGTTTTTAAAAAATGTCAATACATCCTTGGAATCTAGATGTCTATATAAAACCAGCCAGCCACCAAAAATACTTAGCGATGCATGGAGATATGGTGGCACCTTGGGTTGGCCGATGGCGGAAATCTGTGCCTATACACCACTAATTCAAATTAAGAGTCACCAGAAAAGATCCAGTCCACCAGCTGCGATCACAATTTATTTGCACCTTTCAGTACTCCCATAATATTTTATTTAACCAATGGGCGAGCCATAGCAAACACATTCATACCATAGGAAAATTATTCATGGTGTTATTTAAAGCTCAACTCGATCAATTATATATACAAGCAAATATGATATCATTAAAGAAATTTAAATTATTGAGCATTGCTTTTGAGGCAGAATGAAAATTTAATGCAAATAGCATATATACTTAGTGCTGAACGTTACGTTTACGTTAGGCAAAGGGTTAATACTTTGGTCTCCTAAATTTGACATATTTTACAGGAGAAATGAACAAGAATAACTTCTGTGGTTTCAAAAAGGGATTCCTTTTATAGATGTGCATGAACAAGAGGGAAAAGGTACAACATCGTGCTTGTTTTGGAGCGTCTCAAACATACAATCATCTATCCATAGATTAACGATTACATCCGCAAAATGTAAATTCACAAGACTGTCCACAAAACAACCAAAGATGCAGAGAAACGGAACAATATCTACATTGCGAATATCTTCATTGCGATCTTCAATTTAGCAGATGAAATGAAGGGAATGCATCAATTCAGAATATTGTTTGAGGTATTTCAAAACTATTACACTGTCGGAGAAAACTTCACAACAGTGAACTTGAGACCTTCACAGCTAAGAGTATGCATGTTCGTCTAACACCTAAAATGAAGGGTGAGGGGCATCACCACCGTCCATATTTGACACTTTGGCTTTTACATTCGTAATTCCAAAGTTCACCACCACCCAAGACTGCGTGGTTCAAATTGGTATATACGATCTTAACGAGTAGAGTGTTGATTTATTTTTCAAATGTTGTTTTAACAAGAATATTTGTTTTCAAAGGTACCATATTATAAGTAATGGGAGCCGTAGTTTAGGAAGTTTTGGTTAAAAAATAAATGTTTTGTTACAATACCCATGGGCACTCTCCAATAAACTTTAACAAAAAATGTTATTTTACCCTTTACCAAACATGAAAAACAGACGACACATGCACACAAAATTCTTGAATAACTAATTCTTTTCATTTTTTGTCTCAAAAACGTATGTTATGACCACACTTTGGAACGAGCTCGGCGAGCTCGTTCCAAAGAGAGGTCATAACCTATGTTTTTGAGACAAAAAAAAACGAAAAAAATAATGAAAATTAATTGGCGATTTTTGTGAATAGCGCTGGCCAGTTTTAGCCGTTAGCCCGGTTAGGTTGGGTAAAGGCTTAAACATTTGTTTTCTAATGTTGAGTAAATAAGCTAATGCATACAGCATACTGAAGGAGATATCAGCACTTTTCAGTAGAACCGTGATGGAGAAGTCTAGCAATCAACCTGTTAACAATCTACTAAACTCTGTTTTCTGCCACCCCCCTACCCCCCCCCCCACCCCCACCCCGCCCAAATAAACAAAAAAAACAACAACAACAACAACTCCATGTAAGTAATTCAGGACATCTGCGAAAAATTAATAATCAAAATGTTTTTTCACTTTGTTTCCCCGCAGCACAGTTTATGAATGAGCTTGTTCTACTGAGGGAGTCATAAATATGTTGCAGAAGAAAACAATTAAATTGTGAATTTCGTAAATGATGCTGAATGGATATGGTCGTTAGGAAAGTAAAGGGCTAAAAGCGAACCTGTCGTGCTTGGTAGTGTGAAAACAGAAACAGCACTTGTCGTTAGGGAACACATTTGGAAGTGACCATAGCGTTTGATGATGGTCATTATGTTGAGTTTCCAAGATGGCGCTTTGGAGCCACTTTAATAGGTACTAATGGGTGATTTTTTTTTTTTTTTTTTTTTTGTGTATGTTCTGTGTGGGGTCATGGGAGTGCTCCTAAAAATTCAAATCAGATCTAAGGCCGTCGAGTTGGAACTATGGGGTGGCACATGATTTTATTCAATGTGGAGTTTATCATATCCTGCATCCTACCTGCCACTGCCTTCTTCTACCTACCCTAGCTGTATCTATTTTTCCGTTCCTCCACTAGACTATGTAGCTCAGACTATGTGTCGATTACCCCTCTCTTCGAGAAACTGACGCAGTGAACCCGCCAATTTCCTGTTGCGTTCGATAAACCTTTATTTGCTTGTCCCGATTCGGGTCGATCCTTGTCTTTTTCACAGAGACATATCCTATTTGTATTTCATCATAAAGAAAGACGCTCGAACCCGATTCTTTCTTGAACTTCAATCAATCAATCAATCTGTCAATCAATCTCTCTTCAACAATGTACCTGGGGTTAAACAATATTGTACACGAAGAAAAATTTTGACATGTGGTACATCGCTGGGAGGCAACATGGTCTGCTTGGCCGTCTTCCTGGTGCCACCCCACCCCACCCCCACACACACACCCCTTGTCTCATTCAACAAGCGGCGAATCACATGCGGATGAATACAGACGCGATACAAAAGAGTCTAGAGGCTAAAGGGAAAAAACAGTAGGCTACCTTGTATCTGAGAAACTGAGAAAACCTGGGGTCGTGACCGGTAATCCCTGCTGTCTTCAGGTACAAAAGGTAAGGAATATGTCTGCAAATTTAGGGTTAATAAGAGGACTAAGAGTTAATACACCATGGATTGGTAATAGTTGATGAGCTAGATGTAAAGATGGCTGGGGGTGTTTTCGACTGGCAAGAATTCAGACACGTTTGAGTCGTAGTCGCCAAAGAGCTACAGAGATATGGTTGGTACGAGCTTTAAAGCTTGAAGACAAAGGGTCGACGAGAGATGATTGATACGAGTATTGTCAAGTATTGTATGAATCAAGTATCAAAGAAGCCATCAATTTGCAGTAGCTAGTAAGCTGCAGGTAAATGGTAGATAGAAGTCGAAAGCCTTTAGGTGCTGTGGAGTTAAGAAACCACGGGCTGGCAATAGCCAAGGAGCTAATATGCTTGGTACGAGCATTAGGTACGTAAGAACAAACTATTTGAGAAACGTTAGGTTGGTAGTTGCCAATGGGATGAAGAGAGATTGCCGGTAGCAGACGTAGGCTTACATGAGCCAAGTAGTTACGAATCCATGGATTGGTAGTATCTTATAATCTACGGGTAAATGGTAGGTAGAGGTCGTAGATTGATAAGCACCAATGGGTTAAGAAATCAAGGCGCTCGATGGCTGGTGGGACCCAGTAGTATATGGGGATTTTCAACCACTTCCTGACAGAGGACTGAACATTTTTTGGAACCCAAAATGAAACGAGTTTCTTCCAAAAGGGACCATCTGTTATTGGGTTCATACACACCATGTATACATACCTCAGTATAGTGTTCTAGAATGCATCCTTGTAGATGTCTTACATGGCATCTTACAGAAAACTCATAGGAAAAGGTAAGTTTCCTCGGTTTTTTTTTTCAAAGAAACGGTCGACGTAGCTATTGACGTTGGAACGTTATATGATGCCGCTGACGTTATAAAGAAGTAGTTAGAATGTCTGTTTCGCTGACCTGTATATATCTGGGTTACTGGAACGCAGTTCTCCTTTTTGAAGATGGTGCTATGTCAATCAACGCCTGTAACTTCTCCCATCGATGGCGTATGATTACAAGGAAGTTGTGACGCTGCAACCTACATGTTTACCGAAAGCCACGCACGAAATATGGTAACACGGGCTCAACTTTCCAATATCAGCACTTGTATTTTGTCAACAATACACTGAAATATGCTGCGAATATCTAATTTGCAGTTCCTTGAAAATCCTGCACATCATCAAGTATTCGTTTCTCCCAGACAACAAATTGTATTTCTAACCCTTTACTGAACATGAAAAGCAGACGACACTTGCAAACACAAGTCTTGAATAACTCATTTTTTCATTTTTTGTCTCAAAATCATAAGTTATGGCCCGTCATTGGAACGAGCTCAACGAGCTCGTTCCAAAGAGGGGTCAGAACCTATGTTTTGAGACAAAAAAATGAAAATATAATGAAAATTAATTGCCGATTTTTGAGAATAGCGCTTGCCGGTTTTGACCGTTATGTTGTGTAAAGAGTTAAAAAGCAATCGGTGAGTACTGTTGTGGGAAACGGGACATTGTCAGAAAAATCTTTTACTTGGCCAGACTATATATAGGAACAAATGCCTCCCTCAAAATGGATGAAGTTGGAACACTTTTAATTTGTTGCCAGTGGACGTTCCGGAAACGCAGTTTTGAAAGATCAATATCCGCGGTGTGCCCCAACTTTAGGGTGACCGGGTCATGTTCGCTTCTATGTGTTAGGCTGTCGAGCTTGTGAGGATACTGTCATACCTTAGTCTAAAATATAGTGGACCAAATATGTTTATTTACTACATATAGGTGAGAAGTGTTGTTCATAATTAACAAGTGATTGTCTTGCCTAAATAGTGGTGTAAAAACTCGCACTGCCTTCCCGACGCGATATTCATTCCCCTACCACCTCGTTCCACCAATTATTCCACTTTCGTTAGCTGGAAGGTAGGCACAAAGACTGTCCGGTTGGAGCTTATTTGAACAGGGCTGTTAATATGCATTGGAATAGAATGGGATGCAGTGTGGTAACTGTCACCTACCCCCTCTGTATGCCATTTGCCTCCGCCCACCCGTTTACGTCCGTTAGTTGGAGTGCAGAGACTGTTTGGCTTGTCTGAACGGATCCTCTTATATCCCCTGAGAGGGAACAGAAGATGGTGCAGTAGGGTAGCCAGCGGCGTCTATGTCGACCCGGTTTTCTTGTCCCTGGCCTAGACTAATCAAAATGAGCCCATGATTCATGGGAGCAATGCTAGGTTCAAGTGACTGCTCGTACTACTCGTCTAGGTATTTGATGAGCCGTGGCGACCATCGCTTGGTGGGTATCACAGTCCAACGAAAACCTGTACGACCATTGCTGGTACACCACGGCCTTTGGAAAATTCCCTTTTCCTATTATTCACGACAGTGACCTATCCCGATTTCCAGCACAGACGTCAAAGTCCACGGGATGGTTGTGTTAAGTGGGCCTAGTTATCCACAAGGGAGCTAGTGTGCGTATGGTGTATAGGGAAGGGGTGGGGGTCTGTTTTAGCAGTTTTGTGAGAACCTATACAATAGTGTTTGGGTTGTCACGAAGATTTCCTTTCTTCATTTTCTTCCAGACCTCTCAAAGAAAACAGTGGTGGGTTTTTTACCCATTTTGTGTTTGTCAATGAGAACAAAAAAAAAAAAAAACGACAAACGAGAACAAAAACAAGTCCTTACAACGGGGTCAAACACGCCTGATGGTATTTTCTGTGTCTGTGTGTATTTGTGTCTCTATGTGTGTGTGTATAGGTGGGAGGTTTCTTTACCCGATTTTGTGAAAGCCCGGACATAGTGTTTGGGTTTTCACAAAGAGTTTCTTTGTTTTCTCCGTGTCTTTGCAAAGAAAACAATGGATTGAGGTTTGTTTACTCGCTTATCTATGGACTTCTTTCTCACCGAGAGCAACAGAAAAAACAAGCAAGTCCCCATATAGTGGTTAAGCAGGCCGATAGGCGTGCGTGTGTGTGTGTGTGTGTGTGTGTTGGAGTGTGTGTGTGTGGGGGGGGGGGGGGGGCTGTCTTTCTTATTTTGTGAGAACCTAGATAACAGTGTTTGGGTTCCAACACAGATTTTCTTTGTGTTCTTCCAGTCCACGCGAAGAAAACAATAGTTTTGGGTTTGCCTTCCCGATTTTGTGGAAACCTGTTTATTACCGAGAAGAAGTGGAAAAACAAGTCCCCACAAAAACGGTTAAACAAGACTGATACTGTGTGTGTGTGTTCGTTGTTGTTGAGTGTTTGGGCCTGTTTATCCGCTTTTGTGAGTCCTCGTAAAGTGATTAGACAAGACTTTTCAGATGTGTGTTGGGAAGGTCTGTTGAGCCATTTTTTTTTTTTTTGAGAACCTGAACAATAGTGTTTATATTTTCACAAAGATTTCCTTTTTTCGCGGATTCCTCCCAAAGATTACAATGGTTTGGGGCTTGTTTAACCCCTTTTGCAAGGCCTTGTTTGTCGCCGAGAAGGAAAGGGGCGGGGCTGGGGGGGGACCCCAAACAAGTCGCCTACAAGCGGTTAAATAAGACTCTCTGTGTGGGTGTGTGTGTAGGTGTGTGGGTGTGACTTAGAGTGTGTGTTGGTGGTTGCGTTTGTGTGTAGTATTGCATGCGTGTGTTTGCGTCGGAGAGCAAGTGGGAACAAAAACTATTTTCCCCCAATGTTCTCTTTAGTGCCGTCACAGCCCATTACTATAACCGGTCGCTTTATTGTTGAAATTAAAATAAAAAAACGCAGTAATAGTAGGAGCCATTAGCCGGAAAGTAGTGTGAGAGCCAGCGCCAATGGCCTTGTGGTGCAAGCTGGTTGCGGTCGTTTTGTCGTTGAAACTATAATAACTGTGACCTTGTAGTAGAAGCCTTTGACACTGGCCTAGTGATAGAATACACAACATTGGAGACAAAGGAAACCAGTAGTTCTGATAGGGATAGGTGATTGTAGTGATAGCAATAGTAGTGTCAGTCTGCAAACAATAGTTTGCCTCGACGAACCGATACCAACCACTTCTACTACTTCTGGCTTCTATAATTACCACCCCAACTATAAATATGTCTGCAAGTTCTACGACTGCTCCCCACCCGAACCGGCTTTGTGGTTAGCTTCGGCCACTAACAATTTAGTGCAGATTATCTATAAGATCAGTCGCTAAGAAAGTGGTCAGGAACTCCTGATTACAGCATTCCAATCTCGGCCTTCACTCTGAGTAGAATCTTTTTGTCGTTGTATGTGCTTCTGTTCAAGATCATGATGATTTCCCGAACCATATGGCACACACCCACATAAGGGTACTTGAGGACCAGTGGGTACTATCGTTTCAGGGATCAGTATTGGATATACTGTTGGTGATGGACTACCGTCTTAGGATCACTGACCACCGACACTTTTGTCATTACAGTGACTTTCTTCTGTCACAACTACTTGATTCTTAATTCTCAGCGGGTATGTCTTCTAGCAAAAAGCCACTGCCACTGACTTCAGGGACGCAGCGAAGTGGGGTTTGAAATGACACCTCCAATAATTTTCCCAATCGGGATATATTCGGCTGGTAAGATATCGATTTACTAGAAATGGTGTATTGTCTTGTGATATCCCATTCGGGAAGTTGTAGCCCACGTACTACATGTCTGTATTATTTATCCACAAATAAGTCTGGAGTTCTTGATCTATACTTCCGACTAACTAGTATTCCAACTACATCATCAAGGCATGCCTTCGAGAAGGCATGCCCTGGTGACGTAGTTGGAATATTTCATGAGTCTGGACTGTCGAAGGCATGCCTAAGTGATGTAGTTGGAGTATTTTATCAGCCAGGACTCGAGCCCTCAAAGTCGAGTCAAATCAGGTTTAAAATCGGTCAACTTCGCTGTGCCGATGGTTGGCTTCTACTACGAAGGTATTGTCATTGTTTTAATCGGAAAGTCAGTTCAACTAACGTCTATAAAAAAGGCCACTACAACCGGCTTTTGCCACTAATCTGAAGCTACTGGCTTTTTACCACTACTTCCCGCCGGCCTTTTTAATATCTTTTTCTTAATTGCAGTCTAAACCCTACTAATCACCACAGCCACTCGCTTACAGAACTTCGATCATTATATTATCACCACTGTTACTGGCCTATGCCTTATATGTCTAGACAAATTGATTTTTACTTACCAGTAATACAATGTGTTATTTCGTCCTTTCCCTGTCAGGCCGTATCGAAAACCCTTACTGAGGATTAGCATACAACATACCAACCCCTTTCTCCACTCACGTATACATCAGAATATTGTCCTTCTGTGTCCATTAATTGGAAAGTGAGGGTCGTTTGACTGCCCCAGTAGGACAGTTAGTATGCGATGGGGTGGAATGAGAGATAGTGCAGTGTTCTCCCTTCAGTTTTGACGAGGAAACCCCCAGAGGATGCCAATAGCGTGCGTTTGTAGGTGCCTCTACTATAACCACTATGTATCTAACAAGTAATGGTCATGGAGATAAAAGACTAGTTGTAATGGTAATTACTGAAGGCAGAGCAGAAGTAAGGGGTAGCTGGAGATGGTATGGGCGGGTGAAAATAGTGGTGGAAATGGGAATGATAGTTAACCGCCGTGGTAATGTTTGGAACACCACCCGCGCTAGATACAGGATACTTCACTCCATCTTTTGAATACTAACAGTCCTATTCAGTCCGGCCCCCATCAAACAACACCGCCTTCTATTTAACGGATACAGATGGACAATATGAGGATATGAGGGATGTAAAGCTAGACCCTATTACAAGATTTTCTGATGGGCCTTATGACCTCATACGGTAAAAATCAAAATGACGCATCACTGGACTGGATAATGAAGACCACTATGTCTAGATATACACGGTAAATACTAGTATCAGTGATAATGATCGTAAGACTTCAATAAAGGTGCAGTGAGCGTTGGCCTTGTACTATTGTAACCAAGAAACACCGGTGAGAAAGCAGTAGTGGGAGAAGCCATTAGCCGGAAGTTAGTGTAGGGGCCACAGCCAATTATCCTATTCCATAAGCCTGTTGCGGTCGCTTTATTGTTGAAATTAAAATAAAAAAAACGCAGTAATAGTAGAAGCCATTAGCCGGAAAGTAGTGTGAAAGCCAGCGCCAATGGCCTTGTGGTGCAAGTTGGTTGCAGTCGTTTTGTCGTTGAAACTATAATAACTGTGACCTTGTCGTAGAAGCCTTTGACACTGGTCTAGTGATAGAATTCACAACATTGGAGACAAAGGAAACCAGTAGTTCTGATAGGGATGGGTGATTGTAGTGATAGCAATAGTACTGTCAGTCTGCAAACAATAGTTGCACACCGAAGACGGTAACTCAAGTACTGATCCCACAAATAGTTGCGCTTACTGATTCCAAAGCAGTGGTTTTCAGAGGGCCCAAACGTATGTATGTAAGTGCGCGAATTCAACATACTTCATAGAAACATCATCACCTGGATCTCAACTCTCTATACACCAATGACGAAATAACAAAATTTCAACATAACGAATCAATCTCACCCGCCTGCGTAATTTACAAACTGAGAAGTTGAAAAAAAGTTATTTTTTCCAACAATTTCAACAAAGCCATATCATGTGGCCCGCTCATTCGAACCAGCTCGTTGAGCTCTTTCCAATGAGGGGAGTCACATAATGTGGTTTTGTGGAAAAAAAATGAAAAATAATATTTAGAATACATTTTTGATATCGTGTGCGTTGGCAAAAGGTTCATGCAACAAGGAAATTAACCAATCCATTCTTGTGTGCAAGAGCTCAATGGACACTATCAAACAAGATTAATTTGAGTAAGTGCCTCGTTGTATTGTGGGAAAACGTTGTGGCTTGAAATTTTGACATTTTGCCACCAGAGGGTTGAGAATATAAGCTCAAATCGAAAAAAAGACTTTTCATGATCAGAACCAAGATTTTGCGAAAGAGATTCTTAAACTGACCCCTTAAGACAGATCCTGGGAGGGTCTACATTGGATTTTATGTGATGGAAGACAACTATAAAACCGTTAGCGGGTCAGTTCTAGAACTTGTATAGTATCTATGGTTGTGTTGGTATGATACAAGCAAGCAGAAGTAAACGTAGGTGGTAGTGGTGGAGATAGACGACTTTAGTAATAGTAGGAAGTGGTAGTTATCCAAAGAACTTAAGTACGCTTACAGTGGTCTTGCGGTTACATTGGTCTGCGACCCCACCAAATAGCTGTCACCACACCAAATACTATGACGAGTCTTACAAGCAGTGACCCGAAGCAAGGATTGGTGAAACGAATTTTAGGCTCTTTCGACTGGTCTAGACCAGGATGAAGAAGGCCGAGCGACAAAAGCTCCCAAGTAGGGTTACCTATTTCACTATCCTGTGTTCCTTCTCGACGGATACAAGCAGTTCCATTCAGACAAACACCAGCAACAGTCTCTAAACTCAAGCTAACGAACGCAAACGGATGGGCGGAGACAAATAGCGTATAGGGCGGAGGTGGGGGCTTACTATACTACTTCCCATTCCATTCCAATGACTGACAGTCCTGTTCGAAAAATCACCAACCAAGTCATTTTGTTTACCGTTAAACTGGCGAAGGTGGACAGATAATTTCGATTTAGACACAAGGAACCTATGACGTATGGGTGGTGAAGATCGCGCCGAAAATGTCGTGCCTGTTTGTACATTTGATATGGGGACAAAACATCACTTGAGCAACCCTCCCCGCTTAACTGGTAGAGTGCTAAATTCTTTTTCGTCACAAAAATTTGTTCAAAACTCCTTGCCTAGTTATAATTTTTGGGAGAGTGCCAAAAGGCACTCTCTCAAAAATTATAACAAGGCAAATCCACACAGACTAAATAATTTCACTTCAAAGATAATATGAAGCATATCCACTGAATACGAAGCCTTACGTTGTGGTACCCACACTTTAGAATAAAGCCCAAATATGGGCTTTCAGGACTCTACCAGTTAACCACAGTCAACTAGATTTTTGCGGAAGGTAATTAATACCCCAGTTCAGAAATGGAAGAGGAACAGCGCACCCAAAACTCCTTACAGCAATCTATATTAAATCTAAATACAAGGGGAAATACGTTTGTCAAACTTGTCGCAGCTGCAAAAGTTTGAAATATGAACATATCCACTCACAAGTTAATATGTCCAAAACATATGATCAGAATCAAATGCCTATGTAGGATGAGTTTCACGCAGAAGAATTTATTCAGAAATCTGAATGAAAATTAAGTTCAAAAGGAGATAACCTGGTGGAAAATTTTGCGGATTAAAAGTTCCAGAATATGCACATGCTCACTCGTTGGCGATCATTTTGAGATAGCAAGTCTTTTAATTTGAAGGAGAGATAACCAAGTTCATATTAGCAGCAGATTGAAAATCAAAATCTTCGAATATGCAAAAGTTCACTCACTAGTGGCCATGGTTAATCGAAAATCAGTAGATAAGTTTTGGAGGAGTTGCGCACACAAAAATCTCATTCAGAAATCTTTTATAAACCTAAATACAAGGGGATAAAATCTGGTGAGAATCACCGTTGATTAAAAATTCAAGGATATACGCGTGTTCACTTGTTAGTGAGCATGTTTGAGAAGCTTCACGAAAATTGATTTTATAAATGTAGGAGAAGTTCAACGCATAAGGAATTCCTATAAAAAATCTACCTTAAGTCTTTTGAGCTGCAGTGGATATAAGCTGATTAAAATCATCACTGTTGTAGAATGTGAAAATATGCGGATGTCCACTTGGTTGTGCCCATGCTTGAGAAGTTTCATCGAAATCGGTTAATTAGTGTAGGAGAAGTTACATGCACTAAACTCTAATATAGAAATCTGTATTAAATCTCCCATGTTGAGAGGAGATAACCCAGTTGAATCATCGCAGATTTAAGGTTTTAGAATATACACATATTCACTCGTTTTTGATCATGTTTGAGAGATTTTTAAAATCAAAATCACTTCTTAAATATACTAGAAGTTGAGCACACAAGAATCTTGTATAGAAATCTATCACAACAAATCTTTTTAGTTGAAATCCTAGCAGATTGAAAATTTGGGAATATGCGCAATACCGCCTATTTCCAAGTGGGAATATACAATTGGTCACTTGTTAGAGGTCAGATTTCAGAGGTTTCACCAAAAATCGATTAATAAATGTAGGAGAAGTTGCTCACAAAAGAATCCCGCGTGGAAATCTGCATGAAACCTTATAAGCTGAAGGAGAGATAAAATCGTCGCAGATTGAAAATTTGTAAATATGCAAATGATCACTTGTTTTTAGTCCTGTTTCAGAAGGTTCTTTGAAATCCGGTTGATTGATGTAGGAGGAGTCGCACACACACGTCTCGTAAATAAATCTATAATAAATCCTGTAAGTTGAAGGGTGATAACTTGGTTGAAATCTTTATAGATTAATAATTTGAATGTGCGCATGCTCACTTGTTAGTTGACATATTTGACAAGTTTTATCGAAATCACTTCACGAATGGAAGAGGAATTGCGCACATAATAATCTCATAATAGATCTAAGTTAAAGGGGATATAACTTCGTTAAAATCACCACAGACTGAAACTTCTGGATTATGCGCAGTATCGACTTGTTGGTGGCAATGTTTAGAGAACTTTCATCAAATTCGGTTCATTAGTGTTGGGGGATTTGCGCCCACAAGAAGTGCGGACGTAGGGATGTACCGACGCACGTGTGGACCTTCAGGGTTACGACAACATAGGTTACGACAAGACAGTCCCCACTTATTGGAAGTTGTGGAACAATAAACTACATTATGGTAAGGGGCGTGTACATGGATTGTACGCAGAGCGGTAGAACAGTGATAAGACGAGGGACGACACGGTCGTCATTAGACAGACATATGTAACACACAGAGGGAGAACATGGCCTCAGAAATGTGAGACTGGGTTGCACTGTGGATATATCCAGGGTTATAATATTAGACCAGTAGGAAAATTTCAGAAAAGGTTTATTTTTCGAAGTTGGGAGGATGGAATGTTAATGGCTGGCAACTGTAAAAAATATCATGGCCATGTATTCCTCTAACAGAAACATGTGGTTGCCCGGCCAATTTTCGCTTCTAGTCTGAGAAATAGGTCAAAAGGTGCATTTTTCCCAATTTTCACTCTGAGTTCCGAGTACATGACAACAGAGAGGCCGTATGTGCTTAATTTAGAAATATATCAAGCTTTATCTTTGTCAAATGTATTTACTAAAGTTTTGGAGTAAAATGAGAAGGTATTTATGGTCAATCTAGGTCAAAGGTAAGCAGGTCAAAGGTCAAAAGGTACACTTTATGGCCTGTCTTCTAAAATCAGATTTTGTGAGTTAAAAATGAAATTAAGAGTTGTGGTCCGGCTTCAGTAGCATAGCATCATCAGTCAATCCAGCAAAAATGTCTGTTGGCTTTTTGCCAATTCTAAATGCACCGGTTCATGAACAAGATACAATGTGGACTGTAATAGGTCGTTGCATCCAGATATCTGCAGCCATGAACCCTGGTCAGTCAACTGTTCTCACCCTTGATCGGGCATTATACTGCAAAGCTAAGCAACTACAGAGGGCAAATCCTGGACCATGTACACCCCCTGTTATCAAACTTGGTGGCTTCCACATAGCACTGACATTCATGAGTGTAATTGGTCAGCATTTTACCGACTCAGGACTAGTCGATGTGTGGGTTGAAAGTTTCGTATATGGAGAGAACACAGCACAAAACAACATGTCAGCAAAGTCATATAAGAGGACTATTCACATAAACTGACATTTGAAGCTTTGTGGCGGATAATGTGGAATGAGTTAGTGGACTGGGCCAAGGATCATAATGAACCAGTTATAGCTGATATCATGGATAAAGCTGGTCATGTTCCTGGTGCCATGATGAATCTTTCTGACAATTCTGATGTCAGTTCTGAAATTGATAAAATGATCCATGCCTTTCAGACTGATGAGCTCAAGAGCATGCTGGAAGCATTTGAAGCAGAACGTTCAGCATCTTTCGTCTACTGGCGTCAGTATATGGAAATGGTATCAGTTCTACTTCTGCTCAAAAGAGCTGAGCACGAAGGTAACTGGGAACTACACCTGACCTCATTTGCTACTATGCTGCCACGGTTTGCAGCCTATGACCACACTAACTATACGTGGTGGGGGATTGTATACTTGGCTGATATGAGACAGTTAAACAAAATCCATCCAGGTGTTTATCAGGAATTCATGAATGGTAACTTCGTTGTTAAACGATCTGATCACCTTTTCAACCAACTTTCTACGGACCAAGCCTTGGAGCATGTGAATAAAATCTGCAAAGTAGCTGGAGGCTTGATTGGAATCACTAGGTCTGATAGTGCAAGAGATAGGTGGTGCTTGACGTTCAATGAGAGGAGTGATATTGTGGAGAAAACATGTATTATGTTTCGTATGCAGGATGATGACCCAGATCTAGATGAAAATACCCACAAAGAAAACGGACCTGCAAGAATGGCTAGAGATGAAGCCGTTGATTAAAATCAAAGAACACTTAGAGCGATTGGGCGTGTTTAAACAGAGTGGGTCATTGTTGGTATCACTTGCCAGCCATGATATTGCCACCGAGGTAATAACAACCTCACTGCTAAGTTCTGAATCAAAAGGAACACAAAAAGCAGAGATTATATGCACAGAAAGTCGGGTTCTATTCCTATGACAGCTTGGCCAAATGTAATTTGCCGACATTCAAGTCACTCTATGTCAAGAAGAGTTCAGTTCCAAAGGATAAGACCAGAGTTGTAAAAGCTGACAGGTCTCTATTCCAGCGTATTATTAGGGCTTAGTTATCTGGTCGCAAGATAGACATGTGTGAACTGTTAAAACATAAGTTGTTTCCAGTACCTCTTTCATTGGCTGATACAGCTGGAAATCTGCTGTTAGCTTCTGGAAATCTATATTGCAACATATCATAGAGGGTGACGTTTACTCCGATAGGCTACCACCATCTAATGGTATGAAGACTTGTACAATCATTGATGGACAGGCCCTCGTCATGGCATTGGGCAAACCAAAAGACGCACATGCATTTGCTGACCTTGCTGGTGCATTTGTAAAAGCCATTTTGAAGCATGTCCGTGAGGATTGTTCCAGAGTAGATGTTGTCTTTGACCGGTATGGAGACAAGTCTATAAAGGGTGGTACAAGGGATAAGCGAGGATCTGGTCGACATCCCATTAGGCGAATTATTGAAAATGGAGATGTGCCTCTGTCATCAGTCACCCAGATAACAAGTCAAACCTTGCCAACTTCCTTTCACAAAAATTGATGCGCCAAACCACTGTCGAAGATGCTGAAATAGTCACTGCTGGAGGCTTTACAGATATTCAAATAGCCAAATCATCTACTGGAAGGGATGTATCTTTCCTTGAGGCAACACATGAGGAAGCCGACACCAGAATTGTACTTCACGCTGTTGAAGCATCGAAACACGGATATCAGCGTGCTACTGCAGTGTGTCAGGACACAGATGTTCTCATTCTCCTAATCTACCTCACTAGACAGCTGACCGCAGAAGTATGGTTTCAGACGGGAACATCAAAAAAGCACAAGTTCACAAGATAAATATTTCTGAACAAGAAAAATCTGTTTTGCGTGCTTTCCAAGCTGTTACTGGTTGCGACACCGTCAGTAAGCTTGCTGGACATTCAAACAAATCAGCTTGGCAAGTTTTCAGGAGCATCTAGATCTTCTGAGTGACCTTGGCGAAGGCGAGCTTAGCCAACAGACATTACATAATGCTGAAACTTTCATATGCAAAATCTTTGCACCATCGGTGGATTCCTCCTCGACTGATGAGTTACGTTGTAAGTTATTTTTGAATGGGAAACGAGAGTTGAATAACCTTCCGCCAACCTCCGATTCTGTTGAATTACACATCAAACGTGCTCACCATCAAACTCGCATTTGGTTATCTGCTGATCAACCGGTTCCTGCCTCAAGTTCACCTGATGGTAATGGATGGTTTGAGTCAGAATGGACGTTGAAACCACTATTAATGAGAACAGATCCAGTTCCGAAAGCATGTGAGGAACTTTTGACATGTAACTGCAAAAACTGTGTGACAAAGAGGTGTACTTGCCGAACACATAAACTAAAATGCATAAGTGCTTGTGGGTGCAGTGATAAGGGACAGTGCAGGAATCCTCCTAATGAAGACACAGATAGTGAGGGTGAATGAGCAGGTGTTGAAATCCATTGCACTGTGCCGACATACAACGTTCCAAACACTTTACCTCTGACGATGTTCCTAAATGTTGAATTTCATTCTCTAGCTCTTCCAAGAATTGGCATCGCTTAAATTGGTGATGCCAATTCTTGAAAGAGCTAGACAATTGAAGGGCCTACTTGCACTGGATTAATATCTAATTTGGAAATTTCAGCGATGCATCTAGATATGAATGAATAACAGTTTTTCATCTAATGTGTGCGACAATATCTTATCCTTTTTGTATCAAGAAGTACCAAAAAAAAATTAATTTTTCTATTTCCCGGTGAGAGTTGCCCGTTTAAGTCCATAATTTTGTTACAAAAAGACACTTAGCATCTAGAATTTAAGAAATTGGTGAATTTAGTTAATAAAAAACGAAATCCACCCCGACAAATAAATACTTGGAAAAAAAAATTACGGTTTTTGAACATGTGTTTGTATTCTAGTATGATTTTTAGATACATTTTGCACTCAATGACCTTTGACCTTGGTACTGACACACAGAAGCTCGGGTGGCCGGGCAACCGGGCTGCTTGTGTTCTACATACCCATAGGCACCCACACAGCATTGTTGCCGTCCATTAACATTCCGTCCTCCCAATCGAGATTCTTATTTTTTATTCTACTAGTCTATATCTCGTGTAGTGGGGCGGATATGTGACAGGGCCGTGCACTTCTGGAAAGAAACATAAAGAATTGCCCTAGTAGGAGTTTGAGCATGCTGATTTCAAAAATTGTGGGAACCACGACGTCACTCCAACATTTCCCGCCAAACAAACTGAAAATTCAAAATGGCCGCCACAAAATATGTATTTGCCTATAAAGCGGGCCGTAGTGTCCCGACTGTCATGATCTTGGTGTCAATACATATGTTTGTGGGGCCAACTAATCCCGAAGTTGTTTTCTATATTAGTGATCCTTTATTAGTGATCCCATGATATTAAAACGAGTAGTCTAGTCGTTCGAATATTTATTCGAATTTAGTACTTTCCGAATAACCTCAGGGCTCATTTTCGTTTTCAGTGTTGAAATGTCTGATAGATTTGATCGAGGTCAGTGTGCATTGACTGAAGTGTCGGGCTCCGGCTCGCAGGAAAAATTGATAGGTCTCGGCACTCACTCCTCTCGACTGACATATCGAAAGATTCTTGAACTCCACGGGCTACACTGGTTTAGATACAGACAAGGAGGTCACGTTTTATGAGCAGACAAGTCTTGGGTAAGCAGAAAAGGACACGCTTAACCCTTTACTTTAGGCAGGGAAAAAATAAAATGGTTTAGGTTTCCCGACCGACCCAAATTTTCATGCATGACCCTAATTTTTTTATGAACTCTTGGCAAAAAAATTATATCCACTTAAACAATATCTGATGATACTTAAAATACATGTGCACCGCGAATATTGGTAATACATTTCAACCCTTCGCCTAATCTGAAGAGCAGACGACACTTGATAAGAAATGTTTTGAAAAGATATGAATTATCATTTTTTGCCTCAAAAACATAGCTTAGAACTAGTTTTTGAGATAAAAATGCAAAATAATAAAATTTGAATGGCGATTTTTATAGATAGCACTTTTCGGTTTTGTTCATTACGTTGGGTAAAGAGTTAAGCGACTGTATGAGAAAATAAAATGTTAAAATATTTCGACCGAACTACCCTGTTTTTCTATTACATGTAACCTTAACCAAACCATTTATTTTTTTACTTAATGAGCCGATAAGGCGTCAAGTGAACTTGTAACTTTGATCGGTCTAAATGTGTTGTTTGTAAATTTGAACTCGTCTTGAGAGTTATTAAGTTAAAGGTCATGCGTGTTGAAAGGATTAAACTTCATGTCTCTCCCACTTCAATAAACTTGACCAAAGGAAGGGGTGGGGGTTACGGTCCAACTATACAATTCTTCTGGTATTTATGATTGACATGTCAGTACCGTTGTGTTTGCCGGTCTGGTAGGTACATTGCGAGGGAAACGGGGTTGGGCAAGATCAGCAGAAACAGGGGAGAGTGTTCCGCAATTTTTTTTTTAAGTCACACATTTTTTTCACACCCACCCGCACTGCTTTTGATAAAAAAACTCCAACAAACATGTTTTGATCACAAATTATTTAGATTTTATCTTCACAGAAATTTTTAATACCAATAATTACAATTTTATTGAGATAAGTCGCAGTTATAAAAGTAGTTTCATCTTTTCGGATCTCAAAAATAATAATACCTTAGTTCCATGATGGATTCTCCTATTTGTGTGGTGATAATTATATACTACTCACATTTAGCTGCGAATCACTCATACCAATCTACATATTTGATACATCTACATATTTGAATAGTTTTAAGTTTTTGTTGTTGTTGTTGTTGTTGTTGTTGTTGTTGTTGTTGTTGTTTATTAGGGTTAAACGACACTTCTAAAAGCTTGGGTCATGTCATGTCGTTCAATTTTACAGGTGGGGAGATCCGAAGTACCCGGAAAGAACCACTGAGCAATTAATTTATTCATGATTGACATATCAGTACCGTTGTGAACGTCGGACTGGTAGGTACATTCGCGAGGGAAACGAGGATGGGCAAGAGGCAAGATCGATGGAAACAGGGGAGAGTGTTCCGCATTTTTTTTAAATCACACATTCCACCCCTCCCAAACCTACCGTACCCCCCACCACCCCGCACTGCTTTTGATGAAAAAAACTCCAACAAACGTGTTTTGATCACAAATTATTTAGTTTTTTCTCCAGAAAATGTTTTAATACCAATAATTAGAATTTTATTGAGATAAATCGCCGTTATAAAAGTAGTTTTCGTCTTTTCTGATCTCAATCGTTCAATTTTACGGCTGGAGTGAGACTCAGTACCCGACGAGAACCATGGAGCAATGGTCAGTGACTTCCGGGTCTCTCATTTACCATTCTGATACAAGCAGTTAGTACTGATTGAAGGTAAGTGTTGCGTTGGCATGTTGTACGTCTATGGTCGATGCACTGTATGCCCACGGTTCACATGCCTTCAACCAATGCTGGATCTGCTTGTGCCAGGATGATCATTTAGAGAGCGCGATAGTTACCCAGCATTGCCGATTGCTTAACTTTGGGTACTCTACCTATCTCTGCCCGTAAATTTGTACAACTTGATATGACCCTGGCTGTTAAAAGTTTCGTTGCTCCCCAATAAATAAACAAACAAATAATGTAAACATTTTCCTTTCATGTACAAATTATGTCGATAAATAGAGGGTGATAGTCAGCAAATTGAGAGTAGTATATTATTTTAGATTATTGAAAGACATTGCTGTGTGGGATAGCGGATCATCCCATAGGACAACTTGGCTAAACATAGGCCCAGAGCTCGAAGTGGCCCGTGAGGTTTGTTCAGCAAGGTTTTTCTTTACGGAGGGGCCCCAACAAAATTAGCCTGGACGTTACGGAGTATCTTAATCCGATAGTGGCTGCGTGGCAATTAACGTTTGTTGTGGTGGTATGTATAACAGCAGGAGCAATCGTATTAGATTAATGTTCCCCTCCGCCCCACCCCACCCCACACCGCCTGCCCACACCGTGGCTTTCATTTTAGTGCTACTGAACTCTTGGGTCTGCAAGTAATCCTGCAAATCAAAATTTACTTTGACAACTAACTTTGTGAACACTTGTTTTCAACAATTGTGCATGCAACTGTTCCTTTGGTCTTGGTGTGGTGGAAACTTTGGAATAGATGGACGGTCCAATGTTGATTGGATGAAATTAATTCACTCTCTCAGCATTTGACCGTAAACTCTATTCTCATGCCTTGTATTCTGTCTCTATTTTTGTTCTTGAAATTTTCTATGAATATTGTAATTTTAAATAAATTATTGCTCAATTTAATTGTTACTTCTGTGTTTTAACGTTTGTAAATTGGTGTTTGGTACCCTTAGAGCCCTGTGAATCGGAAATGTGACATCGAAGCGATTCTCGAATCGTATCGAGCAATAGATTCGCGAATTAATTCACTTTTCGAATCGAATCCACTAAATAATAACGTTCGCGACTTCCCGTTTTCTCCACGTGATGCAATGGATGCGATGACACGTTTAATGCTCAGAATTGTATCCCACTGCAGCGATTTCTTTAAAGAATATTTCACTCTTTTTATCTCTTTTGCTCGTAGCATTGTCGGGAAAATTACATGCCTTCCCTCGAGTGCAACAAAGCACCATCTGCAATGATTTAGCATTGCAGATTGCACCTTGTTATATTCACGGAGCGACGTCTCTAACAAGAAGAAGCCGCGCGAGTCGCGGAAAAACTTGAAATTCATAGCCTATTTCGCAGCCAAGGTTGCATCATGTACGCGAAAACTACACTTTACACGATCTCTATTTGTCGCGGATGATTCGATAATCGAGAGGCCGATTCGAGAATCGATTCGAAATTCGAATAATCGCAGGGTCCAGTGTACTCTGATTGTCACCTAGAAACTACTCTAAACAGCTACGACTTATTTCAGAATCAGTTTGGGAATGGTAAATGGTATCGCTGCTAATAGTCAGGCCCAGAACCTTGCTGAAAACGGTTCGTACGCAATGATGGCGACGTGTAATGTTACTCTGCTTCATATTTAGTAAGTCCGATCGACACAGTATGTGCACGGATGTGTGCTCAAATTTCATGCTACAGTTCATCGAAGTGAGAGATTTAAAATGACGACGGCACCTTGTCCCTTTTGACATTATCGATACAAATAGACTTTATCAGCATTCCCTATGTTTGGTCACGTGGGTGTGAGCACACATCACATTTGTTTCCAAAACAGGAACTAAACGTGTGCCTATGGAGATAGGCCTAAAACAGGGGTGTATCCTTTCGCCAATTCTTTTTGAATTGTACATCAAAGGTTTAGGAGATGAACTCCTGCGTAGCGACGAGGGGGTTGCAGTTGGTGACTTGAAGATCCCAGGGCTATTTTTTGCAAACGATATGGTGCTAGTGTCAGAAAGCGAAGAGGGGCTAGCGAAGATGCTGGGAATTGTTGGGAAATATGGGAGCAAATAGAGACTCGAACTCAATGAAAGCAAGAGCAAAGTTATACCCGTGGGCCGCAAAGTGGATCCCACTCGAAGGTGGAGAGTGGAGGAGTTCTGCATTCCGGAAGGTAGCAGTAGACTTCTTAGTGTAGGAGAGACTAGTGACTATGAGTACCTGGGGGTAAATATAAACATCACAGGAAGAGGTATCTACCGAAACCACATAAATAAATTGATTCTGAAGGGGAAGCGAATCCTTAACCAAATGAAACTTATAGGGAGAAACAGTTTCAATAAGGTTTTCGTGGGGAAAACTATTTGGGAAATGGTGGGTCTGCCAAGTATAACATACGGTACGGAAGTTGTACCCCTAAACCACACAGTTGCTAAGAGCTTGGAAATCCTGCAGAACGATGCAGGCCAATGGATAACAGGCTCGAGTAATGCCGCAGCGCTAGAAGCGATCAGGGGTGAGCTTGGGTGGATGAGGATCAAGGACAGGATAGACCTATTGAAACTCGGTTATCTTAATTATTTGATAAATCTCCCCGATAGCCGATGGTGTAAAGTAATGTTCTTGAGAACTTTCAACTCAAATATCAAGACGGGGTGGATGGTCCAAGTGAGGGAGCTAGTAGAAAACTACTCATTGGAGATTTCGGACCTTGACGTTGGGGCAAACCAGGGCAAAAAGATCGTCAGAGAAAGGGTCATGGAGGATTGTAACCTAATTGGCGAGAGGGGGTCAAATCAAAGAGATCTTTGGGTGGCCTGCGTGATAAAGAGAAGCCTGATTTTGAAGAGTACCTTGATGGCACCTTTGGGGGGGGGCACTGTTGTTCAAGCTGAGGTTGCGGTCCCTGGAGCTGAGGGGAAAAATTGGGAAAAACAGTGAAAAGGAGTGCCAGATGTGTAACTTGGGCGTGGTGGAGACCCTGGAACACTTTCTTATAAAATGCCCAAAATACCAGTCTAAAAGAACAAGATTCACGGGGAGTATATGGAAAAGTGGGATGGTAGAATGAAGGACATGTGGTTGAGGGGCGACTCAAAGGAGAGGGTTAATATACTAATCGAAGAGATTGGGAAGAATGAGGCAAGGGATGCCATCAAGCAGTTCGTCTCCGAGTGTTGGGAGGAGAGAAGAAGCGCGGGAATAGGGAGGCAGTTGGTATAACATGGGTAACCAAGGCCTTCTCATACGAGAACCGCCACAAATCAGCGGCCGGCCGAAGTGTTATTATTATTATTAGTGGGAAGCAAACAAGGGAACCAACGATGGCGGTTACTGTCAATCGCTTCATATGCCACTCGTTTCCTTTCTTATAACTGAACTATGCAAACACCTATGATACAGGTGTTGATAATGCTTTATTTATATCAGTGCATTTCGAATGTTGACCTTTCGAAAGAGTAGCTTAGTTTCGCTTTGCAAAGCAGCGAAGATACGCAACACGATTTGGACTGTACGCAATCACATTTCATGGTGTTCTTAATATAAAGTTTTCTTTTTCAACTTGTAGTTACCATATTATTAATAATGTTACAAATGATACATAATCACGTGGTCCAACTATCCCATGCGTTAACCTACATATAAGGGTAAAAAAACACAAGTTCGCTAAAAGTTGGCCACGCGTCAATACGCGGCATACTATGATGCTTAATCAGTCCTGGGACAAACATAAAAAGGTGTGCAACGAGAACACTGCGCTGGCGCTCCAAGACTAGGTGGCAACAGGAAACCTTGGATGACAAATACCGGACTAGTCTGGAAGGGTCTATTCATACAATAAAAAGGGATTTCAAATCAATGACAATGGGGTGAACCCTCTCTTATCTGCTAACCGCGAATCTCAAATCGTATTTTGTTTCATTTGAAAGGATAATAAATGATAATGTCGCCTTCCTTGTAGTCACCTCGATATTCTGAGATGAATTTATAAAATTTTATAAATCGCTAACTGATGCACATCCGCTATATTGAATCTGTAATATCTGTTCTATAAGATGCTTCAAAAAAAACAAAAAAACAGCCCGGACAAAAATCAGTTTGCAGCAAAAATGTTATCAAAACGTACTGGGTACGTCGTCATTTCAAATTTCACATCTCTCGTTTCCATGAACAGTAGTATGAATTTGAGCACACTTCCGTGCACATATTATGAAGATGCGAAGTGCTCCCACAGTACCAGGACCGCAAACTCTTTCTATTTCCCTACCAGATCGCGCTCTGGTGGCAACACATGCATTATGACTTGTTTTGGTGATTACTTCTGGATTAATCATAATATGCTGCCTGCCTAAAAGTTGTTGTTCACGCAGTTTCTGCCTGGGCTCAATATATACACGCTCCTGGCTGCTGTTATGCAGACACACCTATATATATTTGTAAGTGACCTAATTATGTCTCTTCCAGTTTCAAGCTAAGGGGAAAACGTACTTCAAACTTTGTTGCTGCTATCCTTGTGGCTGCTGCACGGAAGCCAGACCAGTACTCACTCATACATGCAAATAAAATCCATCAAAACTTTGTTCACTCCAGCAGTAAAATATTAATCTTGTTTAAATTTCAGCTTTCTTTAACCTAACTAACACTTTGGAACCTAGTTTCCTGAAACGGTATCGTCTTTGTGTACACTGACGGTGAACGGATTGCGGATGTTGTCTGACCACCCCCCCCCCCCCCCCCCCCCCCCCATACACGCATTTTCTGTTGGACTGAGACCATGTTCATTCACCTACAAAGAGGTGAGCGTTACTGTCGGGGAGTTGGGGGTTAAAAGGGTTAATAACCACACGAACAATGTCATCTTAACCCACATTTGGCTACGGCCCGGCTGCTCCAAAGCAGCCATGTCTGAATTGTTGTTATTGTTGTGTAAATAATTAACCATTTCGTTGTAATGTAATTTAGCTGTACAGAAACCCACCTGAGTATCCAAGGAGGCTCAGACTCTTTTTGGAGTAATATGTATACACAGGCAAGGTGTAATACGTCATTATTATTATTTTTTTTATTATTATTATTATTTTCTGCTTGTTTGTCTATTGTGAAATGTCACATCCTGATTTCCTCAAATTAAACACCATAAATGCACCTTTTAAAATCCATTAGCACAACACTTCTCTGAAATGCCAGTTTTATTTACAAAACAAAACAGATCAACACTAGTTAACGACAGTTCCCAAGTAAATTAAGTAATTAATCCTCTCCTCTGCAAGGCAATATTTCCACAAACACTGGCATAACAGGTTATGAACCACTAAATTGGTGAACACGTGACTTGGAAAATTTAACACCCAAAGTTGTGAGTAGGATTAAATAGGCCCGATTGGCTGATTGGTTCAATATCAGTGGGATTTGAAACCATTAATTAAAAAAAAAATTTGTCCTCTTTAGGGAGGTTTAAAAAGTTTGTTTGCAATTTTTTGCCGGAATGTGTGAGAATCTCTCAAAAACATGAGGCATGAAAAAAAAAGTGTCAAGGCCATTCAGTGCAGGACCATAGGGTAGTAGTGAAAATTCGAATTTTAAATTGAAATTCAGTGTGGCAACATATATTTTTTTCCAGTTTTTTTTTTCAAAAGATGATGTACTTTGTGGATATATATTTATTTTTTTGCAAAACAACTTGGTGAGTTGTACAGAGAGTCAAAGGTTAGCACTGTGTTCAATGGGATTTTCTTAGTGGTTCATAACCAACAGTAGAACGCCTGTTTTGATGAGTTACACTATTCTGTTGTTACGTGAAAGACACAAGGAAAGTCGACCTGAGACTTACTCAGTTTACAATATCTGACTGCAAGAAAACTGTCAGGTTCGGTTAAAATTTGTCAGTTGCTCTGATTTGAACTCGAAGGAACAACGCGATCTCGAACTTCTGATCAGTAAATTACACACATTTTCAAACACGGCAAGGGTGTGATAAACATATCCAATTTAATCATTTTTCTTATCCATTGCAGCCTGAATGTCTGCTTCATTTTTTTCCAATCCTTGAAGCTCCAAATATATATATATATGTATGTGTATATATACAAATATAAATGGTTTCGTCGATTTTCCATCGTGTTCGGGAGGTTTCTCCCTTCTAAGCCGCTTGGAGGGGAGTGATCTCCCGGGCATGGCGGCTGATTGACGAAATTATATGGGGTGGTTGGTGAAGGGTATACATATAATCAAGGTAGCCGTGTAGGTCTCGTTGGCGAATGGAATGTTGGTGGGTGTGGCACCTTGAAGACCTGTTTTGGTTATTTACTAAAATGGGACTTCGGGGTGTGGCACTTGCCGATATTTTATACATATATATATGTAAGTATGTGCTTTATCGATTACTTTTTATAGGTTTGTCGGGCTGCCGTCGTGTTCTGGGGATTGCTTCCTTCTGGGCTGCTTTCATTTCTGACTCATCTTTGAGTCAGGGGTGGGGGCCGCGTGGTGGGGTGTGGTCCCGCGGGCATGGCGGCGGTTTGACAGGGTTATATGTATATATAAGGAGCAAAAAGTGGAACCAAAATGTCAGTAAAGCGACCCACATCATTATATCATCCATCCTGGGGCCGCCCGAAAGGTGGGACACGCGGGATCAATTGTCCCTTGCCCTAAAGACAGCTTCCATACCTTAATGGTAAAAGTAGGGAAAACACCCTGAAATAAGGCTCCCCCGCCCCCGCGTCTTGAGCTTCCGGTGGCCCAGCATCATCCAACCGGTTGAACCACATCACCTAAACCCGCCATCAAAATCGATCTCAATATGCTTAAAGCTACTTCAGATTTGTGTACAATAGTTTGTATATCTCATGTTATTCATCTTTTTCTCTTCATTGATGTCCCTCTATGCTTTTCCGATTTGGATCTTTGTCTGAAACAAACTCTGGACAAAACTAAACATGATCAGATGACGCCTTCGTACTGCAGTTACCTACCATATAGTGTCTTAGTTTAAACAATATTTATTTCAGAAAACATGTTGAAGAACAGATTACATATTAACACAATAGTACATAAACTGAAGTGGATTCAGCAGTAAGCTTGTTTAGCTTATACAAGGCTGTCTCCGAGATATAGTGTCTCACACTCATATCACAATGGGGATTGAAATAACACAATATAGGCAGTCGGTGGGCGTCTTCTACAACTCCATCTACTCCAAAGTAAAGGCCTGTCATGGACGCTATACTGCGTCATCGTACGCAAATATCTTGGTTTTGCTCACATTCTTTTTATTTTCTATTTCTGTCGTCCTGAACCTAATAATCGCTCGATGTGGAGACATCCGTGTAAATCCCGGTCCTACAAAGACATCAGTTGCCGAATCATTTACTGTAACAATACTAAATTACAACATTCGGAGTATTCGCACAAACTGCCTCTTCTTATTGATGATATTGACGATTTTGACATACTTTGCTTCACGGAAACTCACCTTGACGACGAGTATGATATTAGCAATATTTTATTACCCAACTTTTCAATTCCTTTCACACACAACAGGAACCAGTTTGGTGGTGGCATCGCAGTGTATTTCTCAGACAAAATTTATCACAAGCAAATAGACGGTCTCTCGTTCAACGACGACATTCTCTGGTTCGAGGTTGGAACCAGCCACAAACTTCTTTTGTGTGTGACGTACAGTTCCGAGAGAGAAAGTATTGCAGAGTATTGGTCTAAATTAGAAGAGAAAATTGATCTTGCATTAACCATTAACCCGGCAATAGTTATTACAGGAGATATCAACTCTGATCTCCTGAAGCCTCAACGTAAACTGTACGCTCTCATTACATCGTTCAACCTAAACAACGTATTAACGGAACCCACCAGAGTAACTACCACGTCGCAGTCACTGCTAGATCCGATAATTGTAAGTGACACAGTCAGCGTGGTCAGTTCAGGAACACTTGAGCTGGGGTTATCTGATCATAGAGCTACATATGCCCACATTTCGCATTCACGTTGCAACAATTCTGTGACCACACGCGACGTTTGTCTTTACAATAAAGCCAATTTTGAAAGAATGAATATTATGATAGCTGAAACAAACTGCGAAAATCTAATATGTAAAGCCCCAACAGTAAACGATTCTGTATCCAACTTTGTTTCTGAATTCTTGAAAATAGCACAACATTGCATTCCCAATTCCACAATAACAGTGAGGAAAAATGACAAACCTTGGTTTGACAGCGCCATTAGAAGAGAGCTACGCCACCGTGACCGACTAAGGAAATCAGCCTTGAAAAATAATAAGCCCCAACTATGGGCAAAGTATAAGTCAGCTAGGAACAAGCTCAACAACATGAAAAAAATTGCCAAAAATACGTATTTGGAAAAAGTTGACGCTTCCTTATCTCACGATACGGAACCTCGGCAGTTTTGGCGTGTTGTTAAGAAGTTTTGAACAACTTTTCCAGCTCTGCAGGCATCCCCTATCTCCAGCGTGAATCTGATGAGGGCTGTGAAATAATCGAAAATGACACAGAAAAAGCAAACCTCCTAAGCGAGACTTTTATTATTAACAGTGAATTAAACTCACATTCAAAAAAACTCCCACCCTTTATACGTAGATGTTCACAATCCATAAGTAACATATCTTTTTCTGAACAGGACATTATCGACATTCTAAAAAGCTTGAAAACCAACAAGTCAAATGGTCACGATGGAATAGGCCATAAAATGTTAAAGGAAACAAAGTTTTCTGTCAGTAGACCGCTTTTCCTTCTTTACGAGAAATCCCTATCAGAGTGTGCCTACCCAGACCAGTGGAAATTAGCTGATGTGATTCCACTTTTTAAAAAGGGGGGACAAATACGACCCCAAAAATTACAGGCCTATATCCTTATTATGCTGTATTGGGAAAATCATGGAACGAGTTGTTTTTAAAGATATTCATAAATATTTCCATAATAACAGGTTATTTTATAAATTTCAATCTGGATTTTTGCCGAACAATAGTACCGTATTCCAATTAATAGAAGTCTATCATAACCTTTGCAACGCAATAGACAAAAAAATGCAAACCTGTGGCGTTTTCTGTGATATTTCCAAGGCTTTTGACAGGGTATGGCACAAAGGATTAATTTTTAAACTAAAGCAGTATGGTGTTTCTGGTCCACTCCTACGATGGTTTCATAGTTATCTTACAAACCGAAGGCAAAGAGTGAAAATTAACGACTGCAAATCGGATTATAAAGATATAGAAGCTGGAGTCCCACACGGTTCCGTTCTTTGCCCTTTTTTTATTTCTCGTGTACATCAACGACATAGCCGACTATATCGAGTCTGTTGTTCGACTGTTCGCTGACGATACTTGTCTGACAGAGTCATCTTCTGATACTCATAGAATTCAGTCTAAAATGAACACCGAACTCCAAAAAATTAACAAATGGGCTGACACGTGGTTGGTCACATTTAATGCTAAAAAAACTAACGTAATACTATGTACACTCAGCAGGGATGTTATATTTCTAAATATTGTTTTCAACAGCGAAACATTAGATTTTGTTGCTGTCCACAAACATTTGGGGTTATCAATTCAATCCAACTTAAGTTGGGAAGCCCATATTGATGATATCTGTAAAAAAGCTTGTGCAAGACTCTCTCAGTTGAGAAAATTGAAGCACATTTTTAACCGACAGATCCTGGGAAAGATGTATAATGCTTTCGTACTACCAATATTAGAGTACGGTAGTCCTGTTTGGCGCGGTGCTCCGCAACATTTAATGAAGCGCCTTGAGGATATACACTGCAATGTCGCACGAATCGTATCGGGCCTGACACGATCAGTATCACGCGATCGCCTCTTGTTCGAAGTTGGGTGGAATAATCTAGAAACAAGAAAACATGTTCAAAAGATGTGTATCTTTTACAAAATCATACACAACGATGCGCCAGATTTTCTCTATGAACTTCTTCCACCACGGGTTTGTGACACATCGTCTTATAACCTCCGCAATTCGTCAAATTTTATGCCTTACAGCATGCGAACTGAGCTATTTAAACGATCATTCTTTCCGTCTTGCACGGAAACGTGGAACAATTTATCCCAATCAGTGCGAAATTGCTCATCGCTTACTGAATTCAAAAAACTCATATCGCCCCCGTATGAAGACCACCTGCATATTTCTCGCATGGTTCTAGAAAACAAAATATCATTCACAGTAGAATTAGAACCGGTTGTAGTGATCAGAAAAGTGATAAATTTCTCAATTACATCTCTGAATGTCCATATTGTCCACATTGTATAACTGTTGTTGAGGACGCAGAACATTATTTCCTTGTCTGTCCATCTTATTCAAACGCTCGTAACGCTCTTATTGGTAATTTATCAAATCTTAATATTACTCTGAATTCGGTGGATAATCTACTGTACGGTGATCCGGTGTTAGAAACCAAAACTGACACTTTGATTTTTAAATTTGTGCAAAAATTTATTTGTAGCACTGGGAGGTTCGACAACGAGTTTCCCATCTAGTAATATTTGTAAAACAATGCTGACTCAAGGTATCCACTTCAATATAGAATACGCATGGAGGGGTTACGGAATGGACGCGTCATCGGGGTGACGTTGAGCCAGCGCATCGGTACACAGATTGTGCAGTCACGATGATAGTTACGGTTGCGCTGTCTGTGGCCTGAGTCGCTGACGCGGCGTTTTCCCCACCTTTTGTGTGAATCAGCATGGATCTAATGAGACACGTCCCTAAGCTGTAGTACAGAAGGCGAAGAAATGATGATGATGAACAGCGCCCAAGCGGCCTTTGGCTTTGAATATTAATTGATTCAAATCGAGAGAGATACAGAATGCAAAAGGGACATCAACAGCTTTTCTTTCTTTCTTTCTTTCTTCCTGTTTCTGTCTTTGTTTAGTGCTACATATTCATATTTATTTATACATATACGCACATATATATATATATAAACCCATTCAAATAGTTTATTTTACATTTATGAATTTCAAAAACTTGTTTGTTTCGCCATTGTAACATTTTCTGTATTCATGTTATGGGAGCGGAGGTTTCTACTAAGTGGAAAGCACTTGTCCTCCTATCCCTTTTTGCTCAATAGTTATGGCAAATAAAAATGTGTTTAAAGTATGCATTAGGTGGTTGACATTTGCTGATAAAAAACTGGAAAATCTGGACTGAATCAAGAAGAAAGCGACAATAACATTTGCGATTTATCGTTCATTTCTTTTATGATTTGTAAAGCGGATAAGGAATATACATATACCCAGTCGCGATCCGGTCGAAATTCGCTCTCCGATTTTGTGGTGATCGCAGTACTGCAGATTAGGGGTAACTGTAAAGATGAACGTTTGTTGTCTTAATGCATTGGGTTTATGCTCCTTTCAAGAACCCATAGCCACTTCGCGATTGCAATACAAGTAACTCGTTCAGACAATCATTTATAATTATTCTGGCCACCTTAGAAGACAGTAACGCCATAAGATGATCACCTAGTTATATTATACCAGTCAGGACTGTTATCCACTGGACGGGAGAGTGGTGGCACGGTGATTTCAAACTGAAAGGTTCACGATTCGATCCTGCCCAGCGGTAGGTGTATTGTGTCCTTGGGCACGGCACTTAATCCCGATTGTCCACGAAGGGGCATGGCGGCGCTGTGTACTACGGCGTACTGCGAGTCAATGTTGCATTTGCCTTCAATGAACGCTATCCTCGCTTTTGTGGAGTTAGTTCTTTTGGGAGTCTGGCAGTTGCTCGGTGGTTCTATCCGGGTACTCCATATATAAATTTCTAAGAAGTCTCTAGTTCTTTAACTTTAATTCCGACTGACTAATATTCCAACTATATCATCGAAGCATGCATTCGTCGAAGGCATGCCTCGATGATGTAGTCGAAATAGTAGTCCGTCGGGATTATAGTTAACCCTTTACCTAACATGAAAAGCAGACGACACCTGCAAACAATATTCTTGAATAACTATTTTTTTTCATTTTTGGTCTCAAAAATCTAGGTTATGATCTCTTTTAGGAACGAGCTCGTCGAGCTCGTTCCAACGAGTGGTCATAACCTATGTTTTTGAGACAAAAAAATGAAAAAATAATAAAAATTAATTGGCGATTTTTGTGAATAGTGCTGGCCGGATTTGGGCGTTACGTTGGTAAATTGTTAAAAAAAACAAGACTTCTTGGGAATTTATTGGAGAAAAAATAAAATAAAAATGTAGTAGGAGTGACGAAACTTCTTATTTAACACGTACCTTTACCGGCAGTCCAAATTGGTCATGACGGGGAACAACAGTCCGAATGGGATACTACAGACCTCAGTTTGTATGACTGACTATGTATATGGTACAGGTTCCAAGTAGTAAATCAACTCTTTTAATAAATTACATGATTACTAGCAAGAGAGGATTGATATATTAAGCTCGAATCCTGTTGAAAATGACCCGACTGGAAAATTACTGGGGAGGTGTCACATAACCTACACCCCCCCCCCCCCCCCCCCCCCCCGTAGTTACGCATCTGGATACTCTTCAGTTAGATATCATTGAACTAACGTAGAAAATATTGTAACGGTCCAGCCTCTAGGCTCTCTCCAACCGACCACATACTTTTGGGTCAACCAATGACTCGGGGGAACAGCCCAGGACAACCAGAACATCGACATCCCTTATAGCTGGAATTACTCGTATACTTCTGATCATCAGTAATAATAATATAACAGGTTTGTAGAGTGCTTTGTTCAATTGCTGATAACCAATGACTTCAGTGTTGGTAGCAATATGCTTGTTCAATATGTAAGTAATTGGATCAGTAACAGTCTGTAGTCGCCATGTCACATGATGGTTGTTGCCGACAACATGTAAATTAGCTGGAGTTTGAGGTTCAGTTTTTTTTTTCTGTTAAATGCTGTTATTCTTGGGTAGATGGAGTCGTGAGGTTTAATTTCTCGTTTCTGTTAAATGCTGTTGTTCTTGATCACTGTAAATGTGGGCCACCAGTAGTTAATGCCCGATTACAGTACCCCTTCAGTATTTAGAACATTCCCAATGGGCTACATAAAATGTGGGCAAGAGGTGGGTGAACAGGTGCGAGTTTGCAAAGATGAGGAAATGCCAACAAAAAGTTAGTTCACGTGAAAATACCCCAATCACAATAAGCCATTTTTGGGGGAGTTCAGTTAGGGTAAATGCACATAACGTTTGTATCGGCACTACATGGGCGTCTGTATCAACTACACAGTGCACTGTGAAGAACTGCTAATAGGGTATACATGGATAACTTTGAAGAGGAAGTACAAAGAACACAGATCATTTATTCATAGTGAGGGTGATGGTAACTAAATTGGTTGGCTTCTTTCCGGGAGAAGTTATGCATAAAATAATGATGTGGGATGTGTGGTCCAAACTTATTTCTAGACCAACTCACTCGAGTGGTTGTTCATATAATACTCTGAAGCCCTTATATTTTGTCATCTTATTACAGTAAACAAATACTGTGTTCGTCGTAAACGGTATTCAACATGAGTGTACACCCTCCGGGTATCCCCCAAAGTCGACAGGACTGTGCCTGAACTACGGTACAGGTAAAATACTACGAGCATTTGTTGCGAATGTAAACAAACTGTACTAAAATTCGCAGTAAAAGTGTGAAACTGGAAGTGGGTACTATTGGCTATGAGTGAGCCGTATAGATGGTAGATCATAAC
The DNA here is from genome assembly GCA_031216915.1 of Pictodentalium vernedei. Lineage (NCBI taxonomy): Eukaryota > Metazoa > Mollusca > Scaphopoda > Dentaliida > Dentaliidae > Pictodentalium > Pictodentalium vernedei. Next base: position 201,937,287 of record CM062295.1, read on the forward strand.
AGACTGTTTGTAGAGTTCCAACAGTTATATGTATGGGATGCTGGTGTTTAAGTACATATTTTCACTCCACAACTCTTTTGTATGTACCTTTAAAGTTAATTTAGTGTGACTTTATATAATTCAGTTGGATACTTTTTGTGAGCTGTCGTTTGCTAATTGGTCGCCGGTAAGGCTTGTTGTGGTGGCGGTAAATGACGTAGAGAAGTTCTCCGTGAATGAGCGTCTCTCCTTTTATACACCTGACCACCGGAAAGTACCACGGCTTTAGATCAGCCAATAAGCTTCTGGATGTCGGTTGGATGTACTTTCACCTCCAAAAAGTGCCAATAAAAGACGTGGAGGGGTTGGAAATCGTAATAATCCTTCCAATTTCGGAGGTTGGAGGGTGGGAAAGTATCCATGACTACTGACAAACGTAGCTAAATTTAGTATGTGTCCCATAATACCTTGCGTAGTAATGGCTGACAGAAGTAAACATTGCGGCAATAAATTGTCTTACAATGTGCATTTTGTCTCATATTAACACATTATTAGTTTATTTATTAAGGTTTAACGACACTTTAACAGCCAATGTCATATCTTGTCGGTGACAGTTTTTCGGGTGGAGGAAGGCAATGAACCACCGATCAACGACGAGCAGCTGCCAGCTCCCCAACATGTGACTCCGCACTGCAGCACAGGCAGGGTTAGATTAGTTGAAGGCATGCGCACCATCGACGTGCAGTACGCCTCAGTACACGGCGGCATCGTGCCCCCACGTGGACAATCGGGGTTAAGTGCCTTGCCCAAAACACACATTAACAACCCTAGCCGTGACGAAGGACCAAGATATGTGCTTCTACAGACGCCCCATCAATGACTGGCAGACCAAGTGGAACAAGTGTATTGAATTACATGGGGACTATGTTGAAAAATAAATATGTTCTGTATCGATAATCCAGCTTTATTTATGTCAGGCTCAAAACCTTTTGACATCCCCTCGTAGATGCACAAACCAAAGGGGCGTGTTCATGACGGCCAACAGGTTGCAAAGAGTCTGAACTCTGTTTTTGTTTCTGCGTTGAATTGAAAAAGAAAATAACACTTGCTTGGTGAAGTGAATATCGACTTTTGAACACTTTAAACTGGAGCTAAATATTCAAACCTCATTTTCATACTGAAGGGGTTTGTACGTGTTTTGTTTTGTTGTTGTTTTTTTTTTCTCAAAAGCAATACACCGATAAAAGCTTTATTCACCACTTTCCTTCGAAATTCACAGAGAACGTTTCATATGAAAATTTTAGTATCTCCAGTCAAGAGTTATTGCCACCTTCCTGAGACCTTTGTTTTTATTTTTTTTTATTTTAATTTATTTATTTATTATATTTTTTTTTGGGGGGGGGGGGGGGGGCGGAGTAGGAAGAGTGGGTGTTTGTTTGCTTTTCTCTTTCCAAGTTAAGTAGGAGAATGAGGACCTAATCTACATGAAACATACGCGGGTGTAAAAAACTACCCACAACAATTTTAAGATCATTCGTTCAAAGATAGGAAGAAAAATACATGTCAAAAGTACAGCGTGTTGCTTTGTTTTATATAAATATGAAATTATCAACCGAAAGTCAGCAGTAATCCCTAAATCCTCAGAATAATTTTACGACAATAAGGCCTTGAACGTGTTAAAACATCAGCCTATACAGGTAATGCCTTAAAAACATGTTAACCCTTTACCTAACCTAAAAAGCAGACGACACTTCCAAAAATAATTCTTGAATAACTAAATTTTTTCATTTTTTGTCTCAAAAACGTAGGTTATGACCCCTCGTTGGAACGAGCTCGACGAGCTCGTTCCAACGAGGGGTCATAACCTATGTTTTTGAGACAAAAAATGAAAAAAATAATGAAAATTAATTGGCGATTTTTGAGAATAGCGCTGGCCGGTTTTGGCCGTTACGTTAGGTAAAGGGTTAAGATAAATGAAGCCTTGAGGTTTTGCTCTCATGGAACCCTACAGCAAAACACTTGTGGGCAACCTTTTTCAATGCAATATTTTGAGAGGGGCGGTTTAGGGCTGTATGAAGACTTAAATGTTAACCGATAGAGTGCAAGAAGCCATATCAGGGGTCTACTGAAACGTGTTTACTCTTTTCGTATTAGCTCTTTCTTTTTCAGCGGTAGATGAAGAAATGTTGATATAAAATTGTTCTGTTACAATTTATTGGAGAGTATCAACATACAATAAACAGTAACAAAGAAATCATTGATGAACAAAATCTTGATAAACTAAGGATCCCCATGTTAGCAGCATTGTATCTTTGCAAAAATAGCTATGGTTCAAATCATCTTTGAAAAATAATTTAGCACTGTACCAGTTAATATCACGATGGACAATATACTGCTGTGGGTAAGATATCGTCCTGGTAGCGCGGCGGCTCAGTGGTTAAGGCATTGGACTTCAAACTGAAAGGTCCACAGTTTGATCCCCAACGGGGGTAACTGCGTTGTGTCCTTGGGCAAGGCATTTAATCCCGATTGCCCACATGGGGGCACGGTGGCACTGTGTACCAAGTCGTACTGCACGTCGATGGGGCACTTGCCTTCAAGCAATGTTAGCCCTGGAGATCGGAGTTACTACATTGGGAGTCCGACAGTTGCTCTCCACTGCTAGGTGGTTCTCCGCGAGTCCGGATTCATCCACCTGTAAAACTGTCCGATACCAGGTGACCCTGGCAGTGTCGTTAAACCTCAATAAGAAACAGAGAAAGATATCGTCCTTTTTAGTCAATGTTGTATTTCGTTGGTGCAACATCTGTATCCATACGGTAAGCTTCCCTGAAACAAACAAACGAACGTTAGGTTTTACGGATGTTGTGGAGGGAATGACAGGTTAAAAAAACAACATATTGCACCTTTGCACCTCAAAAGGCGGAAAGGAAACTGCATATACAACTCTCTCACGACTCATGAGAATAACTCTGAATTTTTTCATTTTATTTCTCACAACAATCATTCTGAAATTTTCCTTTTTTCTCTCCTAAGAATAATACTGACATTTTCATTTCACTTCTCAAAAGCCTTTATCATATTCTGAGACAGCGCCATCGCTAATAGTGAACTTTGCATTCTACATAAAGCGCGATCAATGTGACCAATGCGAAACAAATATAAGCATATTTTTTTTCTTTAGAACACGGAATTCGGACACTGTGTATTAACTGTACTTCTACCCTGCTATAAAAGAAAGATATTAAGGGCCTATGTAAGTAATGAAATTGTGTTTATTTTGAAAATTCTCACCTCTGATATTCCTTCAATTCAAATTAAATATACACAAAGTGTACATCAAAATGAAGGTTGGGATGTATAGAACACGAAACACATGTGTAATCAACTCATAGAGTCGACTGTAGGCACCACTGGTTCCTGGAAGTCTGCTGCCGCATTCGCACCAGAACTGATAATTTAATACTATTTCACAAAAACAACTTGTGTCCAAATGTGCTTTACATATCCAACAACAAAGCTGGGGGATAAAAATTCTTCAAAATACGGCGACAGAGCTGCATGGGGGAAAATTCCAAAGCCTTTGCTTTTGTTTACGTATAAGTATACTTTCGATTTCCGGTCGACGTCATCGGACAGAAAAAGCATGTAAAAACAACGCCGTCTAAAATCAAATAATGAAAAAGATCGCCTTCATACAGTATATTGTTATTAGATAGAGATTGCACAGTTGCCATATTCAATACAAGGTATCATGATACCTGTTGAAATTTCTTAGAATTACGATTTTGTTTCTTGATGGAAATTCGTGGTAACGAGTGATTTGCACATGTCTGTCGAGCATGGAATCCATCTTCAATAAGAAAAATGCAGACAGTGTTGTCCTTTTCCAAAATGCAGACCTATCGCTGTATTCGAAAGTGTTTTGAATGCCTAGCTTTGTTCTTGGATATATGAAGCACATTTGGCCACAAGTTGTTCTGATGAAATATTATTTTATTATCAGTTCTGGTGCGAATATGGTAGCAGACTTCCAGGAACCAGTGGTGCCCACAGTCGACTCTATGAGTTGATTGCATATGTGTTTCGTCTTCTATGCATCCCAACCTTCATTCTGATGTATAATTTGTGAAAATTTAATCTGAATTGAAGGAATATGAGAGGTGAGGATTTCAAAATAAACAAAATTCCATTACTTATATAGGCCCTTAATAGGCCACACTGAGCTCATTGTCCAAAAGGAATTTACAAAAACCGACTAGAATTGGCCACAACAGATCGTGGCGTCAGATAATTGCAAACGTTTGCATACATGAGCACTGACGAAAATGTGAGCAATCTTGGTTGGCGCAGTTACGTGATCTTGTTTGAATAGATCGCTGCTGTCCGATGAACTTTTATTCGTGTCAAAAAATGATGTGTGACATATCGATGAAAACTGCTGTCTGAGTTCCTTCCCACAGTGTGTCAAACAATTTTATTCAGTCATTTTATCTTTTTACCTAATGTAATGGCCATATCGACCCATACCTTTCTAAAAAACATCACCATTCAAATAGTATTTTCTTTTCATTTTTTACCTTAAAAACACAGCTCATGGCCTCTCGTGGAAACGATCTCGTTGAGCGCGTCCCCGGGAGGTGTCAGGAGCAACGTTCTTAAGTCTAAAATAAGAAAACTGATCGGTATTCAATACATTTTTTTTTTCAAGTGTCATCGTCTCCTTGTAGTCAGTTTGCTGCCGAGTTCATGAATCCCCGTAATGTACTAGTCAACAAAAGTAGGGGATATCCAACTGATATTGATGTTTTCGGAAAATGCTATTTGATACGCGTGATTGGACACATCAATATGTTATCAAGTTTAGTGTGTATGAATGTCAACGGCCCACGAAAACTTCGTGCGGGTTTTTCGCGTTAATGTCTGTGGGGTACGTTTTGAAATATTCATTTGTACTGGCGGTCTCGTCGTTCTTTTCTTGATATAACTCGTTCATCAATAGTTTCTGATCGAAACGTAACTTTTGAGGTATACAAAGACTGACACGTGACTAATGTTTACGTGCCGTTGGCATGTTGGAAGCTGGCAACAGACAGACTGCACTGGATCAAATTCTCTACGTTACTCAATCGGTGATCAGCAGGTTGTGGTCGCGCTACCGTAGGACAGGCAATGTTGATGACAGACGTCGGTCAGGTCGTCCGAACCACAACATTACATAACCGCCATCAATGTGCCTCAGAAATTGGACAGCAGCTTCACCGAGCGACAAATGTGTGAGTCAGTGGTCCGACATCGCCTTCCAGCTGGAATTTGTAAGCTCGACGACCATGAATGATTCCACGTTTGACTGAGCTTCACATCGCAGCAAGGAGTAATTGGTGTTGAGCACGACAGCGCTGGGACAATTGTCGGTGGAAAAACGGCACGTTTTCCGGTGAATCGAGGTTCACTCTCGACTTCCACGACAGGAGAAACAGAGTGTGGTGGAACGAACGATACCATGACGTAACCATTAGGAAGCACGATCGTTTTGGTGGTGGATCGGTTATGGTGTGGGGAGTCATAACCATGACAAACAGAACATGTCATCAAAGTGCGCGTCACAGGACGGTACTACCCTGACAACATGTTAGGAGCTCATGCGGTGCCATTTGCGCGATGTCATGACCGTCGATTCACTTTCCAAGATGATAATGCAAGAGCACACATGTCCCGCGTCGCTACGGAGTTCCTCGCTTGAGCTGAACATCACTACACTGCCTTGGCTAACACTAAGTCCAGATCTTTCACCAATCGAGCACATCTGCGATATGCTTGATAGGCGCCTACGACAACGCCAAAAGCCCTTACCAATGTCCAAGAACTCGCCGCTGCACCGCAAGAAGAATGGAATAACAGCAGTCAAGCTGATATTGGACGTTTGGTGAGGAGTATGCCACGTCGGATCCGTGCTTGCCTCGCGAACCGAGGAGGATTTACAAGGTATTGCGGTCTTGGAGTGAATGAAGTAAATTATCTGACTGACCGTCCATGTCTTCTAAAGTTCAGTGCGTGGAATGTGTGCTTGCCATACACACAACTATAACTGAAAAAATTCACCAGATGTCACAGTGCAATGGCTCAACTGTCTTTTTGTTGAAAATATAAATATATTTCTTCATATATCTCACTTTTATCAAATATACCCTACTTTTTGTTAAAAAGTACAGTCGTGGTTCGTGACTCCTCAAATTAATCTTGCAACTTAATCAGTTATTAACGTTTTAAATAATAGACAGCATACATCCCGGATAACTAATTTTAACCAACAGGAAGTGCAGATAACTTGTGACTCCCCACTGGTATAAGAGTACTAACTATTTAAATTAGAGTTACCCGCCAGTCGAAATTGATGCAATCTTCGAAATTAAGCAGCTGGCCTTGAGACAAATATATTGTTTAACTGGTTAACGGCTACATTATATTTAGCGTTCTGAATATATTCATCATAATTTGTTTCATTACAAATTATTGAAGAGTGCCCACAGGCAGTCTTCAATAATATGAGACAGAACAAGTTTAAATAAACAAAATTATTTGCATTTGACTGAATATGAAACATAAGCAAGAAAACTGTTGGCTTTTGCTCTGGTACCCTCATTTTTGAAACCCCTGATAGTGGTTTCTTGCACTCACCCAGCTAAAAATACCCTTTGAATCATTCTGCTGACATATTACACTATTGCTAAATGTTCAAAAGAAATAAAGTGGGTGATCCGATTAATATTTGGACCTAAAAATAAATTGACTCTGGTTATGAGTTTGTTAAGAAGACCCAGAAAATGTGCACATGGCAGGTTTTTCCCACTCGTCAATTCTTCTCTCTTATGTCTTGAATCACCCTCTGTTTTGAGGAACTAAAATGTTGTCTAAAGGATTATACTTGACAGAAGTAGGACATGTACCAGCACGACCCTCATCTTCTGGATCTCATTCTCTGGATCTCGAATATGACTTCATACCGCGATACATTATGAGTATCACGTGGTTGTCATGCTAGACTAAGGGAGCGACCATGCTGGGATAATTATGCCATGGTGATGGATGCTTTGAGTACACATGGGTAGCTCTTGTCGTTAGGGTAATACGTGTTTCCGTCGTCCATTTTGTATGATGGAGGCGACCATCCTGGTTTCTATGGTGGCAGGTTATTGCTATGAGCCTGGAAGAGTTTCAACAGGCAGAGGTGGTTTCTGAGGGTGTCTGAGGATGGATGAGAATTGCCAAAAACGACCCGACAACCATCACAAATTTCCCAAATTGACCCGATAACTACCTTAAATGACCCAAGTGGATTCCGAAGCTCACTATCTCGGTATCACGCCGTGGTATGGTGTTTGAAAGGTATCATTAACCCCTCCAGGTTTATTGCTCCTAGGGGTTTGGCGGAACTGCTCCGTTCTTCTGGGGTATACAATTACTATTTCTTCGGTATTTTCGACTGTTCCAGTTGCTCCAAACATTATTCCGTCCATTCTTGACCTTTTCCTGTGTATTTCTAATTTGCATTAAATAACCAATTAGATCGCTTTACCAGGGCTGAACGGGAAATCAAATCACTCTATTCACATTAGCCCCCGTCTTCACCTTCTCCGCCTCAACGATTCTGATCCCTACACAGCACAGCGCATGTAGCACAGAACAGACTGAAAGTGCTAATGTGTGCTAATGCACAATCTGCGCACAGCACATGCAGCACATTTGGTCAAGGCTCCTGATCAGATTGTGTGTGCATGAGCTGTGCCATCAGTTTGACTTCAGACTCTTATAGAAGGGTGGTTGACCTTTCAGAAAAAGTTGGTCAGGTGATCAGGCTCGTGGTCAATTGTCCGCCATTTTGAAATCCAAGATGGCCGCCATTTCCATTTTTTGAAAAGTACACATTTTTTTCAAACTCATGTTAATTTGTTTTTTGGGGGCTATTCATTACAATTTTATGTCCAAGTGGTACAAAATTGGTCACAAATTAACAGCAAGAAGAGTAAATTGGTGTATATTCTTTCATTATGGGTAAAAACTACAAAAAAGGCTCAAATTTACCCCCAAAAATGGAGTTTTCGAAAGGGGGGGGGGGGGGGGGGGGTGTCATATCAATTGTTTCTATTTGAAGGAGCTGCACCAAATTTATGCATGTCATACACCGTTGTGTTCCTTGATGAAGGGGAAAAACAATTACACAGAAAGTACTGCCCTTAGGGCTAAGCGTTAACCAAAATTGCAGTTTGATATACCCCACCCCCATTTCTGAAAATTTCCGCAAACTCCAAATTTAGAATTTTTGCTCACAAATTCTGTGGTTGTCGCAGACATCGTATTCATGTTTAGCTTATTAATATATGTTATAATTCATTGAGCCCCAAAATCGAAAGTTTGCTGAACAAAAAAGCTTCTGGCTAAATTTTGGACAAAACAAGATAATTTTCAAGTTCGTAGTATCCAATATGAAACTAATATTATGGATAAACATTTTGAATTAAACTAACTTAATTGAGAAAGTCAGTTCATGACATTCATCTGCACAGGTCTTGTTTTCGGCAATGGAAGAGTGGCGAATCTGTCACATGTCACATTTTGATTGAATATTCCCATCTTTCAAGGGTGGGGGTGGGGGTGGGGGGTGGGGGGTCATGGGAGGGGGGCATACATTCTCAAGAGTCCAAGAGATGCTATTGTAAAAGATGCGGCTGGTCCAAGTTCATCTGGACTAAGTACTCCATCAACACGAACTAAATCAGTTTCACCAACAACAGTTCCTCCTGCAGTGTGTGTTATTTGCAACCAATCAAAGAAAAAGGGTGACTTCAAATTATTTTTTCGTATATGTGAAGAGGAACGTGCCAAAGATGTTTTCAATGCCACCAGGCACAATCTGGACGATGTTTTTGAGCGAACCTCAACATTAAATGATGTTAGAGATGTGTTTGCTGCCGATGTCGTGTGTCATAAGAACTGTGTCAAAGCTTACATAATTTTATATAAACGTTTTACGAAAATTGAAGACAGTGTGGTACATGGCGAGGAACCCCAAACAGACACTATTAGTGTGGCGTTTCAGCGCATGTTGGGCAAATTAGACTTAACAAAGTTTGCCTACTCAATCAGTGATTGTTGTGACACTTTAAAATCATACCTCGATGACAGTAAAAAAATTACAAATAGACGCTTGAAGGGTCTACTCATAGACCAATATGGTGAGGAGATTGGCTTCACCTTCCCAAGGTCACGGGCTAAGAGTGGAATTTTTTTTCATGGGAATATAGCGCAATAATGTTTGATTGGGCACAGCAGAATACAGTCCAGTCCCATGAAAGACTGTGCAGTAACATTAAGAGAAGAATGTAAACATTTCAGTTTCGATTTGACCAACAAGATAGGAGATGCGTCTGATCTACGAAGTTCTGTAGAGCTGTACAATTTCAATTTACCAAAGCTGTGGACTTCATTTGTTGATGTTTTACTACCGTCTCATTCCAAGTCAATGGCTGTTACTCGCAAATGCTTCTCTGTTTTCCAGATTATGTACTCTATTTTACATGATGGTCGAATGGAGACATCATTACACGTGTCTCTCACTCAAACTATACATGAGACCACACGCTCCAAAACATTAATTCAGGTGTGTAGTTGGCTTGGTCTGTGTAACAGCTATGATGAGGTTTGTCGCCAGGATCGAATGCTTATGAACAGAACTATGTTAGCGTCTGCTGGTCATCAAGTTCCTATCCCTCCCAGTGTTCATTTTGAAGCACCACTACATGCAGCGATGGACAATTTTGATCACGAGGAGGATACACTTTCAGGCATCGGAGGTAGCCACGATACTGTGCTTGTTTTATTCCAGAACCATGATCGTGGTGCAACAGATTGTTCTCAAGTAGATGTTGATGAACCAACTGTCATAACCCAACAATCTAGAGTTCTTGCATGTCAAAAGCTACTTTATTCTGGAAAATCAAACAAATGAGGAACCATATCTCCGGAATTCGTTCCAACACCGCATCCTGGAACTCCACAGTGTATTGCATCTGTCCGAGATATAGATATTATATGGGGCTTGAGTAGATACATTGACGGACAAATTATTCCACATGAACCATTTCCAGTTGCCCACAAGGTACCCTCCTGGATTGCCTTTAACAGCCTAATATCTGATGACACTGGAGAGTGCACAGCAATTGGATGCACACCTATTCTTCCATATCCTGCTACTCAGCATGACACCATCTTCATTTGCATGATAAATTTTCTTCAAGTTGCCTTGAAACAGACCGGGCAACCTTGCGGCTCGCTGTGGTGTGACGAGTCCGTGTACAGCACAGTTAAGGAACTGCAACTCTTGTCACCGAAACACTTTGACATTTTTCTTGGTCTTGGGGAATTTCACATGTGTAAAGTTCTGCTATCTTGTATTGGAAAATATCTATCGGACAGTGGAGCTGAACATGTGTTTGTAGAGAACGAAGTGTTTGGACCTAAAGTAGTAGAGAGCATAATGAAAGGATCTCACTATTCCAGAGCAATGCGCCGCATACCAATATTGGACGAAGCAATGCAAAGACTTCAATTAAATGTATTTATGGGTGGAAAGCCAAAAAATGCCTACTGTGACCTTTTTAATCATGTGTCGAAAATTCAGGAAGCCTGTTACAATAAAGAAGGAGATGATGCAATGTCAGCTACGCAAAAAGGTATTTCCCTTCTAACTGAATTCAAAAATGACTTAAACTCATTCATTGAAGATGGCTGCAAAGCTAGTGCCTTGTTCAAATATTGGAACATACCAATGGACCAGGCTTTGGAGCAGATGTAAAACAAGCCTGCTAAGGGTAGAGGTGGGATTATTGGCATGACAAAACGAAAGGAAGCAGTGGTGCAGCATGACTTAATCAAACATGAGAAGGCTCGGTTTTCACAGCTAACCAGACAGTTATGTAATTTGGATGATGACAATGAGCACGCTCTCCACCACGAATTTTCCGACGCGACATCAGCAAGAGATGAAGAGAGCATTGTGCAGATTGTGACGAAAATACTGGAGCGAAGGAACCCCTTTGATGTTGCTGGTGATTGCAGCATCAGGAATCTATTAACGGGCGCCTAGGTTGAGAGTAAGAGAAGCGATGTCCTGCTGAATGTGACAAACTGTGGATCTGATGTATACTCAAACTTCTTTGAAACTCGGTTTAAGGAAAAGTCCAAACAAATTTCTGATAAAATACCTAACCCTAACTTGCATCACAAAATGCGTCCCCTGAAGTCCACTACAAGTGATCTAATGACAGAAACGCAAGAAGCACTTCGATACATAGATGTAGCTAGGTCATGTGGATACAGCATTCCAAAACTTTTGTGATTCGATCTGACATTCATCTCATATTATTTAACCAAAGACGGTTACTTGAGAAAACCCGTAAAAGTGGAATTGCAGCGTGAAATTGAAAAAAACCTGTCTGAAACAGGACAGATGACAGATGTTTATCTCTCTGACATTAGCGACACAGCTATTGTCATTGATTTCATGGTACATGCACGCAAAGTTCCAAAAAACAACAGAATATAAAAACATTTGGTGAATTCGCAGAACACCTCTTTGTCAGATTCAATAAATTGTCTTCGCGAACTTCCCGCCTAGATATTGTGTTTGACGTTTATGTTAATGGTAGCATTAAGGATTATGAACGTCAGCGTAGAGTTAAATCCATCGATACAAAGATCAACCGCAATGACACACCTATACCAATTGATATAGACGCTTTTTAGTCATCAAGTGACAATGACACACCTATACCAATTGATATAGACGCTTTTTAGTCATCAAGTGACAATGACACACCTATACCAATTGATATAGACGCTTTTTAGTCATCAAGTGACAATGACACACCTATACCAATTGATATAGACGCTTTTTGGTCATCAAGTGACAATGACACACCTATACCAATTGATATAGACGCTTTTTAGTCATCAAGTGACAATGACACACCTATACCAATTGATATAGACGCTTTTTAGTCATCAAGTGACAATGACACACCTATACCAATTGATATAGACGCTTTTTAGTCATCAAGTGACAATGACACACCTATACCAATTGATATAGACGCTTTTTGGTCATCAAGTGACAATGACACACCTATACCAATTGATATAGACGCTTTTTAGTCATCAAGTGACAATGACACACCTATACCAATTGATATAGACGCTTTTTAGTCATCAAGTGACAATGACACACCTATACCAATTGATATAGACGCTTTTTAGTCATCAAGTGACAATAAAATGGGCCTCCAAACATTTTTCGCACAATGGGTAATGCAACATGCGTTTAATTCACCGTCTACAGTCATACTGAGTGGTTGTGCAGGAACGGATGTTTGGAAAACTGTTCAAGCGGTGAGGGGTGTGTCATCTGAAAATAAGGCTCTGCTAAGTCACCATGAAGAAGCTGATGATAGAATGCTGTTTCATGTTAACCATGCTGTTCCATCTGGTGCATTCAAACGGATAGTTGTATCCTCCACAGACACTGATGTTTCTGTGTGCCTGTTATACCACTTCACTTCGACTTGGAAGCATCAAGGTCTTACTGAACTATGGGTCCTGTGCGGTCAAGGGAAGACTTCTCGGGCAGTTCCGATTCACAAACTTGCTGAAGTGATGAAAATCGAACTTATAACAGTCTCGCCAGCTCTCCATGCATTAAGTGGCTGTGATTCGACTAGCAAAGTGGCAACAAAGGTCTCAGTACTAAAAGTGGCAAACACCTGCCACTCCAAGCTGTTATCGGACTATGGTAAAGAAGACCTTACTGACATAATAATGGCAAACGCAGAACATTTTCTCTTGAAAGCCCTCACACCTGATGGAAAATTTGTGACATCTGATGACCTGCGATACCACCAATATCACCAGAAGGCAATATCTAATAACTTTGAAAAGTTTACCGCAACTTCTGCCAGCATTAGACTTCACATTCAACGTGCATACATGCAATGTCATCGGTGGCTGTGTGCTCCATTCCAGTCCGACATTAAACTAAACCCACTAGAGTTTGGCTATGAATTATGTGATGGTTTTTTTGTGCTATTAGTGACAAATATGCCACTGATTCCAGAGGACTTCCCAATTCCTTGTCGATGTGGGAAATGTTGCAGAGTAGCAAAAACCAAGAGTGGTGACTTCTGTCGATGTGGAGTTGCATGTCGCAATCCGAATTGAAGCACTGATAAATTTGAGTTTCTTTCGCTTAGCAGTTGGATATGATTAGGTATGCCAGTGTCAAATTTTTAGCTGTCTGGGAACCTACTGCCATCAACTCTCATATTTAATGGCTCCCTGTCATTAAATATGACAGGAAGCTATTAAATAGTGTGTTGCATAAATCGTGTATATACTCAGTATGAACTGTTCCAACGAGAACAAAAATGTTTATCATCAACATACATGTTATTTGCTCTTTTTGACTGTTTGGCTACACTTTTTTTGTCACAAGTGGTGAATCTAAAATGAAGTATCTTCAGTTGCATATACATTTTCATTTTTGGACAAGTTGGTTTATGTCATTTTTTTGTATATTAACTCATGAATAGATTTGCTTTTTTGAAAATCAATATAGCAGCCATATTGGAATTGAAGATTGTCGGAAATCGAACATGTACCACATCACATCCACTAATTCTGTATTAAGGAGTAGTGGGTAAAAACGTTTTACAAGTTTATGATTTAACCCTTAACCTAACGTAATGGCCACAACCGGCCAGCGCTACACACGGAAATCGCAATTAAACCTTTTTATTTTTCATTTTTTGCTTCCAAAACATTGGTTATGACCCCTCATTGGAAGGAGCGCATTGCACCCGTTCCAATGAGGTGTCATAACCTATGTTTTAGAAGCAAAAAATGAAAATTAATTTAGTTACACAATTTTTTTATGAGTGTCGTCTGCTACTAGCGTTATGTAAAGGGTTAATCCAAACTCTGCTAGATTTTTATTTTTTTTAAAAAACAAAATCAATATTTTCCTGTATGATCTGACTGCATTGAAACAAGCACCAAAGTGCTAAATTTGAAATCAATATGTGCAGCAATCGGAGAATCTGTGGGCAAAAGCTCAAAATTTTGACGTTGGTCTAAAATTTTAGAAATGGGGTAGGGTACATTAAACCGCAATGTTTAGTCAACCCTAAAGCCTAGAGCTTTCCCGTCTGTCGCATTGTTTTCCCCCTTCATCATGGAATATAACGGTATATAATATGCACATATGTATTGCAGTTCATTTAAATAGAAACAAACGATATGACCCCCCCCCCCCCCCCCCTTTTAAAAAATCCATTTTTCTAGTATGTTTTAGCCACTCTTTGTAGTTTTTTTCAAAATGCAGTTAAATAAACTTAGCTTTTCTTTTGGGATTACTGATTTTCAACCCATTATACATCATTTAGGCATAACATGGAAACTAATAGTCCACAATAGTGCATTTGACATTACTTTGAAAATGAAAGTGTCAATGACACTGTAGCTCAACTTGTCAAGACAAAGACATGTACATGTATAGTATGTGACACAGCAATGACAAACATCTAGGTAATGACCTGATAACAAAGGTACATATAAAGTATTGTAACGGTCTGTACATAAATACTGACCGTTGCCTGTAATAAATGTATAGGTAAAGTATTGTAAAGGTGGGTGACAGTCAGATGCTAAACTAGAAAAAAATCTTTGAGTCCTAGAGTGGGTCTGACTCAACCCCAAAATATTTGTTCTCATAGCACAGTGATAACAACGGCACCCCAAAACACACTCGTTCCTGTCCCAAGGTGAAAACAAAGGTACCCAAGAAGTTTTGTGAAGATCAGTTCATAAATACGAGCTGTATCGAACTTGTGACAAAAAACTGATTGGCCCAAATTTTTGTACAAAATGGCCACTGGCAGCCATCTTGAATTTTGGACCGCACCCAGAAACACTCATTCTCGTCCCAAGGTGATAACAAAGGTACCCAAGAAGTTTTGTGAAGATCGGTTCATAAATACAGCCTCTACCCTGAGCTGTATTGACATGTGTGCTTACATTGTGTAAGTAGCACTGACTAAATCAAAGTTCATCTAATTTGCATAATTTCTGCACGAAAAAAAAAACCTTACAATATGTGATGTATTCCATGTTACTAAACATTCATACAAAAATTTATTCAAATCAAAACTTTCATACAGAAGTTCTGTACAAAAGACTGATTGCACTAATTTTGGTACAAAATGGCTGCTGGTGGCCATCTTGAATTTCAGACCACACCCAAAAACACTCGCTCTCATCCCACGGTGATAACAAAGGTACCCAAGAAGTTTCGTAAAGATTGGTTCATAAATATGGCCTCTAGTCTGAGCCGTATAGAAGTTGTGTACAAAAAACTGATTAGACCTAATTTCGGTACAAAATGGCCACTGGCAGCCATCTTGAATTTTAGACCGCACCCAGAAACACTCGTTCTCGTCCCAAGGTGATAACAAAGGTACCCAAGACATTTCGTGAAGATCAGTTCATAAATACAGACTCTAGCCCGAGTCGTATTGACATGTGTACTTACTGTGTGTAAGTCACAATGAAAAAATCAAAGTTCATCTAATTTGCATAATTTCTGCACGAAAAAAAACCCCGTATTATATGTGATGTATCCCATGGTACTAAACATTCACACAAAAAATTATTCAAATCAGCGCTTTCATATGGAAGTTCTGTGC
Organism: Pictodentalium vernedei; assembly: GCA_031216915.1. NCBI lineage: Eukaryota > Metazoa > Mollusca > Scaphopoda > Dentaliida > Dentaliidae > Pictodentalium > Pictodentalium vernedei. The sequence goes on from CM062295.1 coordinate 201,953,057, forward strand.
AAAAATCTGATTGCACCTAATTTTGTACAAAATGGCTGCCATCGGCCATCTTGAATTTCGGACCGGACCCAAAAACACTCGTTCTCGTCCCACGGTGATACCAAAGGTGCCCAATAAGTTTTGTAAAGATCGGTTCATAAATACGGCCTCTAGCCCGAGCCGTATTGGCATTTGCACTTACAGTGCTGAAAGTAACACCAAAAAACATCAAAATTAGTCTAATTTGCACAATTTACGCACGAGAAAAAAACCCGTATTATATGTGATGTATCCCATGGTACTAAACATTCATACATAAAAATATTCAAATCAGAGCTTTCATATGGAAGTTCTGTACAAAAAACAGATTTCTGCATCGTCGGTACAAAATGGCAGCTGGCGGTCATCTTGAATTTCGGACCGCACCCAAAAACACTCGTTCTCGTCCCACGGTCATAACAAAGGTACCCAAGAAGTTTCGTAAAGATCGGTTCATAAATACGGCCTCTAGCCCGAGCCGTATCCAATTGTTGACGTTCGGACAGACGGACGTCGGGCCATGACAAAAGCTCAAATTTGGCTTCGCCAAAGTTGAGCTAAAAATGGTATTATTCTAAAAATAGAAATGGCGGCCATCTTGGATTTCAAAATGGCGGACAACTGCCCATGAACTAGATCACCTGACCAAATTTTTATTTGAGTCCAACCAAACCTCTGCCAGAATCTGAAGTCATACTGAGGGCACAGCTCGTGCGCACACATTATGATCAGGAGCCATGACTAATTGGCAAATGCGGGTATTGTGGACTATCGGAGATCACTGTTTAGGAACTGATGAGGATCAAAGTTTGGGGAGTAGTGGGTTGCAAAGTTTGGGGACTAGTGTGGACTCGTATCAGAAATATCATTGTCGTCGAATTACTGGCTTAACCAAGCACTAAAGTATTTCATCACCACTACTGACTACTGCGCTGTTACCGCTCACACAGTCTTCATTGGCGTATGCCGCCACCACAGCTGCTAAATCGATCACTACTCTATGAGATGTGCTTGTGAGTTAGCGCACACCACACCGGCCGTCCGGGGGCACAGGCCATAAGTGGCAATATGTGCATGTGCATTACTGTTCAATGAAAGCACAATGTGGAGATCTGTTGTACCCAATTCGGTGCTCTGAGTGACCAGTTTGAAGAACTTTTATTACACGCATGTTCTTTAAAATCCCCATCTACAGCAACACTAAACCGCGTGGAAAATGAAAATCCGTTCCACACAAATGGAACGGAAATCGTTGACGGACTATTTTTAAATAGAAGCAAATTTCACTGGAATTTTCTACAAATCGTGCACCTCAGTTACAATTTGAATCGCTAGCAGTAGCTAAAAATCGTACCCTGTGTTCCAATTGGAGCTCAGGGGAAGAAATACTAAGACGGGTTCCCCTCGTAAATTTCATTGGAGATATTGATAATGATATTGGATAATTGTCATCAGGGGCGTAAATTCTAACCCCCTAACCCCAACCAAAATCTAACTGATCATGGGTTTCTTAGGGCAGATGTTGGGAAAGAAATTATGAAATACAAAGTTGAGCAGACGTCCTTGCTTGCCCACGAATATATACACATGCCTTGTTCACCTTTCAAACACAAGCATACGTAATGCCTTCTTATGTTTCTGAGTTGGTCAAAGTGTAGGCACCAAAACGCTCACTTCGCTCCTCATGCCATAACCTACTGGAACAGCCCACATATGACCTTGCATCATGGGGGGGGGGGGGGGGGGGGGGGGGGTTCTTTTAGTTACAATGCTCCAAGACTTTTCAATATGTCACCTGAATCTGAGAAAACGGCCCAATCTCTTCCAGTTTTCAAATCAAAGCTAAAATCTTTTCTATTTAAAAAATATTACCCTGATGTTGATTAATCCCATATTCTGTGTATTAAAGTTTCTTTCGTGTTGTTCAGCGCCTTGGAACTTTTTTAATATTGTGAAATGTGCGCTATATGAATCTTACCTATTATTATTATTATTATTATGATTATTATTATTATTAATAATACTCAGTTGGGTACAATCTCTTGCTTGTCCAAGAAAAATATATACAGATTAGAAAGTGGAATATATGTTGGTAAACAAACATGACAAACTTCTAAATTGCAGTTTTCATTAAAAAATTCCAGGAGAAATCCTATCTTCAAAGACAAATGTCATATATCTTGAAAAACTTAATGATTATGTACATTCTAAAATAAGTTGGGTTGAAAATTGAAAATAACAGCCCTCTGTTCCGTGTGTTTTGGAAATATGGGCATTTGAAAATATTTCTATTTTTAGCTCCCAGGGTTCTCATGGGGATGCGGGAATTTTTTTTTTGCATGGGTCAAGTACTTATGACCCAATAATACCACATACCAAATTTGGTTTAAACCGGACCATCGGTTCAGAAAATAGAAATTTTAGGCGGGGCCAAAAATCTTAACCCACCCATTACAAAACCAAATATTGCTTCACGAACTTCATTTGAACAAACTTGATTCTACACCTTAAAAGGAAGCTCCATAGCAAATATCAAGTCATTGTACACACTGGTTCAGAAGAAGATTTTAAAAATATTTTGGAGCTTTTTCCCCCACTCCCTCCCTATGGGGCTGGTCATGTTGAGTTGAACAAAAATGCAATGCCCCTTTGGGACCATCACTCACACAAACTTTCACTTGAATTGGCCCAGTGGCTTTGGAGGAGAAGACCAAAACATGGTGTTGACGGACGATGGATGGATGGACGGATGACAGACAGGGGGGGGGGGGGGAGCGATGAGATTAGCTCAGCTTGACTTTGTAAAGATGAGCTAAAAATTGCCTAATTGGCATGGGGAGGGTGTATGGGAGTCAATTTTTTTTTTTAATTCGTGGCGGCACTGGGGGAAGGGCAATAACTCTATTTTCATTGGATAATGGTGGTCATTGAACTTGATGTAGACATTGTTGCTATAGAGACATATACCAAAAAGAACTGAAATCCATTTACTATTGTTCAAGTTATGCCTTAACAAAGTTCGGACAGATGGTCAGATGGACGGAGCTCGACGCTATTTCCCTCCCTCCCTTGTGAGGGGGGGGGGGGGGATAAAAAGTAACAAAGTATGTGGTGGAAGCCTAATTTCAAATTTAGAGTAACTAAGTTTGAAAACCATTTTGAAAAGGGCTAAGTTAATACCAATATTATTTGAAATTACTGTATACAGGTTCAGTAGATCTTGCTCCAAATGAAAAACATAGACGTTGTAACACAGTGTTTGAAGAATTAAAGGTACAACCTTGGAAAGCAAAACTTTAATCCAAAACTTTAAGCTGGGAATGCTAAGTAAAACTAATTAAAAAAGGTTTAAATATTTCCTAAAACTGACAAAAGAAATCATTGATGTAAATGCAATCATTAAGTTGTATTGACATGCAAGATTTAAAGAAACAAGGTATGTGGCAAAGCCTAATTTCAAATTCAAAGAAACTAAGTCTGAAAACATGTTTAAAAGGGGTTAAAATCATGCCTATATTAATTAAAATCAATGTAGAAAGGTTCAGTAGACATTAGACGTCCCAAAAGAGAAACAGTAACATTCCACGAAACTGTTTGAAGAATTAAAGGTCTAACTTTGTAAACAAAAAACTTTAACCTGGAAGTTGTAAGTTAAATTGCCATGTAAAAAAGGGTTAAATATTCCCCAAAATAACGTGAAACAAAATGAGAATGCTACAATCAATAGTAATTAATATTAATTAAGAAGAAAAAACCCTTTAACCTTCACTAAAAAACTAACCACAAACTTTAACCAAAACTCTAAATGTGAACAGATGGTCAGATGGTCGAAAGTCATGACTATAGCCCTGACTGTAAACAATCGGGCTACAAATATCAGATACATTTTTTTTTTTCAGAGACATTTATTTGTACTAACAAAAATTACAGTAAAACTCACATTCAACAAGTTAGTCAATATGACCTGAGAAAATTTATAAAAAAAAAGTACCAATCTGAAAACTTGTGTGAGTGAATTATTTACTTATATCTTTATGGAGACCATCAATGGGGACCCACAAATGATCCCAGGCCAAAATGTTCTCCGAGTCAGAGCACAGAAACTGTTTTCAAGCTTGAACGCCCTGTGACCTCGATCTTTTGACACCAAATTGACAGGGATCATTCCTGTCCCTTTAGCTGATTTCCTGTAAAGCTTCACCCTCCAAGGCAAAAGTACTGTCGAGTTCAAGTCCAGAAACTGTTTTCAGGTAAGAGCACCCTGTGACCTTGACCATAGATCTCCAAAGTGATGGGGTTCAAGCCTGTACATTGGGAAGTATACCTGTTTAGTTTAAATCCTAGTCCAAAGCACTGTCAAGTTAGAGTTCGGAAATTGTTTTTGAGTTAGAGTGCCCTGTGACCTGTGTGGTGACGTCAATCTTTTTACCACCAGTTAGATGGAGTTCAGCCCTTTTCCCGGGCTGTGTACCTGTGAAGTTTCATGATTCTATGTCAATGTGTTACCAAGATAGAGCTCAGAAACCAAATCAAATGGACAGATTCACACACAAATGTAAGGACAGAGTGATCACTATAGAGCTCCTGCCAGCTGGCAGACCCCTAATTTGAGCAGAAAGCTCTTGGTTTCATTTTCATCTGACCTTTTGCTAATTTGCTTCATGGACTAAACAAACAACCATCTGAACAAGTGAAATTTGGCTTGAAGAGAACATATCCTTACTGGAAGGGTCATATTATCACTTGAATGCAGCAAGGTGTCATCTGAGGTTCAGTTGGTACCTTGTTGCACCGAAGGATGATATATTACCTTTTTATTGTCAGAATTGGAAGATCATCAATTGTTTTGTTTTGACTGGTGGAGTGCTAAATTATGTTTGTTCATCATAGTTTGTTCACATGTCTTTGTCTTGTTACAATTTATGGGAGAGTGCCCATAGGCACACTCCCATAAATTTTAACATGACAAATCCCTACACACTAAATAATACTTCACTTCAAAGATAATATGAAGAACATCCACAGAATATTAAGCCTTTAAGTTGTGGTACCTGTACTTTTGGAATAAAGTCCAAATATGGACTTTCAGAACTCTACCAGTAAAAGGAGTGTCCAGACACACTCTCCAATTTATTTGTATTTATTTATTGGTGTTTAAGGTCAAATACTTATGCACAATGGCTAATCAAGAATGTGACAGTTTTAGGGGTGGTGGAGGCAGTCGGAGTACCCGGAGAGAAGCACCGAGCAACTGTCAGCTTCAACATTCTGACTGTTCAAGCTCCTCTCAAGGAGGGTTACAGTGGTTGAAGACACCATCGAAGTGCTGTATGCCTTAGTACACGGAGTCATCGTGCTCCCAGGTAGGCAACCGGAATAAAGTGCCTTGCCCAAGGACACAATGCGGGTCATCCCAGACACTCTCCAATAAATTAAAAGAAATCCTTTACAACAAAATATCATTTCTTCCAGCTAAACATGAAGTGTATGCAAAGAATATATTTTAGAATTGCACAAAATCATTTGATAACCTCAGGCCCCTCGATCAAATTGTACACCCACACATTCAAGTGCATTTTCTGAATTTTTATAAGGCCACACAAAGTAGATCTCCTGTTTCTCAGGCCATTTTTTGTAAAATTGCATTCAGGCGCGCGGGCAGAAGTTTTTTATTTTATTTTTTATATTTGTAACTATTTCTTTGCCATCAAAAGTTCATGTTCTTGGTTTGTTTTAGGCCTCATGATCTACAGAATAGCATGGATGGTGGTGTGTTTCGTCCCTTGATTGCAAGAAGTCTTCTTGCACTCAAGGGACAAATTTATCAATTTTTTTAGCTTAGTAAACTAGAGCTATCACTGAAGGTGATTAATACCCCCACTTCCGGCTCACTGGAATGCACCTCTGAATAATAAATCCAAGTTCATGGGAGATAACTTAGTTAAAATTGTCACAGATCAAATAAAATTGTCGCAGATCAAAAATTTTGGAATATGCGCATGTTCACTTAATAGTGATGATGTTTGAAAGGTTTCTTCAAAATTGGTTCTTTAATGTAGGAGGAGTTGCGCACACAAGAATTTGCTCGGACGGAAAGATAGATGGATGGACGGACATACAGGGCGATTCCTACATAGCCCCCACTGCTTCGAAGCGGGGGTATAAATATAAGACATAAACCATTTAATTTTTAATTTTAATTGTTTTTAATTTGCATTGGTTATAAAATGAGAGGATGCTGCAGCCAAAAGGACCATGATGGAGGGCCTGAGAAACAGATTTTTAACTTTTTAGGCCTAAGCTTTAAAAATAATGGGTGTATCTTACCAAGTACCATACCCTAACAAGTTTGGTAATGAAAGATGTAGCTTTTTTTTCTAAGTGCACACACACACAGATACTAGTGCTAGCCCTATACATAGAGAGATACTAGTGCACAATCTATCCATGGTGAGACTATCATCACATGAGTAATGAAGCCCAAGTATGAGAACTGTTGCACCACACTAGTTTACCAGGACTACAATACTGTGATCACAAAGGCTGATGGAGAATTTAGCAGACAGAAAATTTCAACCTGGTCGAAATTTTCTGCCCGCTATCCTCCCTGCAACACTGCAGAATATTTTCTGTGGAAAAAAAAATGTGGTAATACTGAATCTGAGATGCTATTTCCGGTTTCTATTCATGACGCAGTTTTGATTTTGTAGAATTTTATTGAGGAAATCTCTACACAATGGCGATGGTAAATCATGATCAAATTGTGGTCTAGCTATGAAAAATAATAATTAAAATAAACTTTGATATCATGTGCATTGGGCTAAGAGTTAAGTGGAGTCAAATGTCAAAAGTAAAATATAATTCTTGAATATAAATTTGTCACACTGATAGGTTACATCAATATTATGATCAATGGTTTTGTTTCAGTTTGCTAATTGTTCTCCGTGCAGTTATTATTTGTGCTGCACTTAGCCAGTGATCACATCGGGCACGTGGAGGTTTTTGGGGGCCTCTCCAGTCCTAATTAGGAAGGGAAGTGAGATGAGGGGGAAATGACTGAAGCATCCGAGTTAGGACTATCCCCACTACCACTACACACACACCCTTGAGAAAATTTTTCAAAATTTAGTACTCTCTGAGGCATTTGAAGCCTGTGTGGCCCCAACGTTAGAGACCATTTTGGAGCTCTCTTTTGTGTGAAACTTGCACTGGCCAAATGTTTCTTTTTGTGTGTGTGGAGGGGGGAAGTTTTAGGGGACTTCCTCTTCCCCCACCCCAGCTACGCCACTGAATCACATAAATGGAGTTTTTCTTAATCAAATTGTGATGAAACACACTTCCACACCATTGGGTTGAAATATCATAAATACAATATTGTGAAATCATGACCGATTCATGAAAAAAAAGGGAAATAAGCTTCTCAGATTGAATGTTCTTGCATTTCTTTCAAACGGTTAAGATTCTACAGCGCTGGCAAGCAGAAATAAAATTTCGACTGGATCACTATCCAAACTATCCAAACTATCCAAACAAAATTCTCTATCTGCTTTTGTAGTCACAGTCATGTAAAATTCAAGGTGTGACAGTAAGTCAAAATTCTCAACTGAGAATTTAATTCTTCATTGGTGTTTAAGGTTGCTTTCAGCTTCTGATACAAAACTGATCACAACACAAGTTTAAAGCCAAGTTAACCAAGCATTCATGTCTGTGCTGCCCACTCAGAAGAGTTCTACCCAGGGTGCTGGTTACTGCATACTATTTTTCCAGTAAAACAAAAGTTGAGAACAGAGTTTACATTATAAACGAGCTCTGCTGCACTTCCTGTGGTCTTTACGCAGAGTTTGAAGTTCAGCTGTGTTGATGTTAACAGCTGGAATTCAACAGGAGCACATTTTTTTTGGCAGTAACCTTGACATTATGTGACAAACCTGAAAAATGATAGGGTTCTTCTCTTTCAATGAGGGTATCTACCTTGTAAGTTAGGTTATAGCTTGGAAAGCAATTGTTAGCCATTGTGGGGAGATCGCCATTTCATCCAACTTTATCACACTGTAAATCGAGTTTGATTTGGTCACAATTTGACTCAATGAAACAAGAAAAACTGAGTAATAATATTTCTTAGGTCTTCCAAGCTTCTTGCTTAACATGTCATCGGACATAACAGCCATATGCAGCCAGTTCTATACACAAAAATCGCCATCAAACTTTATTAATTTTAATACTTTCTGATGTCTTAACTCTTAGAGGCCTAATTCCAACTATGATTACTATTTACTGCAACAGAACAGGTGCTTCAACATGCTGTCTTTGGGTAAAAGTTGCAAGTTACATTCCAAGTAACTTGGCAGTTGTATGAAGATATTGCCACATAGGCAGCCAAGGCTTGCTTACACAGGCAGCCAAGACACAACTGAAAGTAACTGGATTTTGTCTGCCATTGTGTACCAAAAATGCATAAAAATCATCAGGCCTTTCTGGGTCCACAATAATCAGTTCTTTTAAGATGGACCCATAATGTTATCAGCCATTTTGTACAATGTGTGTGAAGACTTATTCTTTACAAAATCCTTACATTTATTCATTTTATTTGTGTTTAAGGTACCACTTCTGCACAATAATTAATTGTGACCACAACATGGAGATAAAGTCAAGTTTCGTCGATCATTTATACCCATGTAGAGGTATTCCATCGCAAGCTTTGGTGGCTGGATCCTTTTTTACCATAAAACAGAGCTCATTTACCACCGCAAACGAGCACCGCTTCACTTCCCCCAGCTAAGACCATAATATAAAACTGATTCAGTTCAACACTAATATCATATCAAATATTGTTTTTACTGGCACTTCTGTTGCATAAAAAGTCACAAAATAATATAAAATAAAAGTCTGAATGATACATTTGTACTTTAAAAAAATTCTAATGATTATAAAACATGCTTAGAGGATAAAGGAATCCTTGAAAATAAAAGTACCAAAATGTTATTTCAAAAACATTGCTTACACATCCGTCTTAAAACAACTGGGGGGTGGGGACACTGACAGTTGAGCCATCTCTTATTTAAAAAAAAAAATGATTGCAGTTCACACTGAATTTGTCCCCAAACCCTCTCGAATACCCGTGAAACATCCTGGCGATGCCAGGGGCATTTGGAACAATACCATTACACTCTTCATAAGGGTTGAATGAAGATATTGCCACTGCTTGTGCTGTAGGTTTGAAACTTAGATAGAGGTAGGGGTATGTGGGAGGTTCCTTCCCCAGAAATGCTATTGGAAAATCTTGAATGTCTCTCCTTAAATCATAATCTATTTCAGTTATAAAATAGGCTAAGGTTGACCTTTTTATCAACCATCGCTAAAAGGCAATACTTGCAAAAAGAGAATGCTTGAATGACTACAAATTTTAATTTTTTGTCTAAAAACCTAGCCTAGGACCCCTCACTGGAATGAGAATGAATGAGAACTATAAGGTTATTCCAATCAGGGGTTATAAACTATGATTTTAAAGCAAAAAAGTGAAATGGCAATGTTTTGTGGGTAGCATTTGGGCAATTATATTAAGTAACGGTTTAACTCATAACCTGTTGAGTATTTTTTAAATATTTTTCATCCAATCTAGTCATGGCTGCTGTGAAGCAGCCATGACAAGATTTGATGAAAAATTTATATAAATTTAAATCCAAGAATCATTGGTGAAAAACTCTATATAATTGACAGGGGTACAATTTGATTAAAATATACCCAAATTATACTTATTTCAGTGGCAAGAGAAATACTATCCTGGGCAGGAATATCCACCAGCAGCATACATGGAGTTAAGGGCAACCTCAATCTGCGACATTACTTTCCTGTTCAGTATGTCATCGGGAAGGATTGTTTATTCCATTTTCCTACAATACCAGTCTTTATATCAATTCTTGCAAACCTCTTAATGAGAGTTTTTCAAAAAATGAGACTGGAATTGGAGAAAAAAAATTATTTTGTATGGCGATTGATTAAAAAGCTCAAGAACATTTGACATACCATTTTAAAAAGACCAGTGCATTTCAAGAGTTTCGAGACATTCAAAACTGAAAAGCAAAATTCAGTCATTTAAAAGAGCATCACGTACCTGTATGAATCCTGTCAGAATTATTTTGTACATATACCCACCCCAATAAACTAAAAAAACATCCAATAAATTGAGAAAGTCATAAACAAATACAAAATTATATTAAAAATGACACAACATATAGTAGCTGTACACTGTAAAAAGAATTTTGTTCCCTCTAATCAATTGAAAGCAATCTAGCTAAATTCTTCTCTGCCATTTTCATCCCCATAACACTTCAGAGTCTTACCTTTTGAAAAAGAAGTGCAATGATGTTTAATCTCAACTGCATTTTCAGACAAGGTTTTTTTTTTTAATTCGGTCTTGGTTTCACAATATTTTATGTCTCAAATCATGACTTAGTGAAGCGTGTTGTGACCAGACTGCATTCTGATCAAGGATCTAAGTGTATATAACTTGTATATTTACTTCCATCAAACCTTCCATGAAATTCACTTCTCAACCAGAAATGTATCATGATCCCTTTCTCATCGGAGGAATGACAGAAATATCAGACCTAGTTTTTCAGCTCTTGGACACTACTAGCACCTAGTAACATACAGTGGCTCATAGGCTAAACATTTGCTGATGCCCCTAATGCCATGTTAAAAAATCATTGTTTTGAATACCTTCACCTCCCTTTTTTCATCAAAACCCTGCCCCTTCACTTCCCCCATGCCCCATCACCACCTGTCGTGGCCTTGTGAGCAAAGTGAACCAAGCATATAATTCTTTTGCGGAATGGGCAATAAAGTGTGATTCCTTTTTTTATGATACACACAATTTATTCCAAGTTTCCTTTTTTTATGATACACACAATTTATTCCAAGTTTCCGTTTTCAAGATGTGGTGTTTCTTTCCATGCACAATTTCAGTGAGGGGATGCTTTGGCCTTTGGGGGCCCCGAGATGTTTTCTCGTCAGTAACTCATAATTTTGTTTTTCACCTGCACAAATACCATTCAGAACTTTCTGGGAATAGAAGCCTCAACTATGTCTTGTACAACAGAATAGAAATGGTGGTGCTGACTGGAGTGTGGGTGCTTTTTAGTCCGTGGGCAGTCTCTGGGAGGCGATTGTCAGAAAACCTTGGATGTACATTAACCATCTGTGTGTGGTTGTTATCGTCCTCATAAATAGGCAGGTAGAATTAAAAGTATCTAGTGACAAACAAACATGAAGTAATCTGATAGGTGAGACATGATTGTGCGAGTGCTCAATGATGACTGTTCAAATGTTAATAGTGAATACAGATTATCTATTTAACCATTTGTAAAAATAATGAATTAAACAAGGTAATCAACTGCTCTAAAAATTAAATTATAAGAACTGAAATGAATTATCTGTCGCTTTATCAGAGTATGGGTGCGGTCTGTGCATGTTAAATTTGGAATGAAGTGCTTCGCTTATACACACATTAATAAAGCAGCATATAATTTATTTCGATTTTTATCTGGTGGCCCTCAGGCCTTGACTAGGGAAACACTGTTCTTGATGACAGGACTCAACCAATATGATGAGGCAGGGCGTTTATTTCATCTAAATTTGGGATAATCCATTTCGATTCTTGCAAAAATGGTTGTGAGAATCCATACTTACTATGGAGGTCCCAGGATCCCATGAAATCACCATGGTTGAACCCCTGTTGTATACTGATAACACATGTTAACCCTTTACCCTCACAGCTTTTTAATTTTTAAAACATAAACTGAATTTCAAAATTTATAAAAAAAAAATAGATTATATTTACCAACAAAACCTTATGAATATGGATTTTAATGAGTTGGTTCCAATGACAAACCTTATTTGTACAATTTTATTGACAAAGTTTCAGGATATTTCAGGTCATGTTAGCAATGTATTGGTTAAATTGTTGCTACTATGTTAGGCAAAGAGTTAAATTGACTCAATTGTTTTCACGCGAATCCCAGCAGAGGTTCAGCAAGAATCTATCGAAATATAAGCCCTGTGAGGATTCTTGAGAAACTGTACCTGAAAACAGTTCAGTAAGGGGAATTTCTAGTGATGGGTTAATCATCAGTAATGGTTATCGGTTATGGTTAATGGAATTGGCAACTAAGTTTAACCCCTAGCACTCTGGTAGTACAACAGAATTTTCTTCAATCATTCTGTTTTTCTCTTGTTTAACTATGAATTTAACCAATTATATCTTGTTTGACAGAGCTCACTGAGCTCTGTCAAACAAGGTATATTTGGTTAAATATCCAACAGCATTATGAGAAATATTTGCTACTGAAAACTTTGCCATTTTGACATCAGCGTGCAGAGAGTTAACACCAGCATGATGTCAGCAAATTTATGGCCGATAACTGATAAATCCATTTTTTATTTCAAGTACCCTGACCATGGGAAATTCATCAGGCAAATTAACTCTGCAGTAGAGAAAGCTGATTTCACAAATTAATATTAAATTGTACCGTGAAAGCATAAGGGTACCAACTGCAATACTAAAGCATTGCAGTCGGCACCTATATGCTTTTAGGGGATGAAATAATGCCACTCATATCACCATTACTACACGATTCCAGAAAATAAAAAGCCTGCATGAGTTTGGTCTACACAAAATTTGAATTTAAATACAGGTGACATTATTGAAACCAATATCATGGAATACCATAATAGTTCAGTTTGAAAGTAAGATATTACAAAATAATCTTACTGCTCAACATGACATTCAAAATTTAAACAGTTCCCTTAAATTCATCAGTAACTGTCCCATATAGTACTGAGAACCATTGGTTATTGCCTTTTCCTTTGACACTTATATTAACCCATTACTATTTATTTCCCTTTGCACGGAAAAACTTCATAAAACTGAATTATACAAGTTTACTGTCAGAAATTTATTCCATTGAAATTCTTTAAAAAAAAGGCTTCTTAATTAAAAATAAACAAGAGATTACTAAATGTATTTTGTGCCTATCTCTCTCTCATTGTTCTCCTATTATGCCTTCAGGTTAAGTATAGTGTCCAAGCCTAATGGCACAAGCACTATACCTCTCCAGACATTACTGCTGCAAGGCAACGCAAATACAGTGGAACCCTGTTAATTAAATAGCCACTTTGCCAATAAAAATTATTCAGTTAACAGGAGTATTCAGTTAACAGGGATTGTCACTTTTCTGTATTCTACAGATAAACTTAGCATTTATTCTATTATATCTTGTTTGACAGAGCTCCATGAGCTCTGTCAAACAAGATATATTAGATAATGCCTGTATAGGATGTACTGAGGCCAAATAGGTCTATAAATAAAGGAAAACTGGGGAGAGGCAGGTTAATTTCTTGACAGGTTACAATATTTTTTATTCATTTAACAGGAGTTTACTCTATAACCTACATTCAATTAACAGGTCAAATTTGTATTGGAGGTATGGTAAATGGTTTTGTGTTGGGAAATTATATTCAGTTAACAGGGTTATTCAGTTAAGAGATATCCAATTAAGTGGGCTCCACCTGTATCAAATTTTGGGGTGAACAAAGGTGAAGATTTCGAATTGAATCTAATCTTAAATCAAATTTTATGGTTTTTCAAATTGTATATATTGCACCTTTATAGAATTGTAAATATTGCCAGTCTCCACAAAGTTATTGTATTCAATGGTGACTAATCTGTTTGAGCAAGTCAATCAAAAAGGTGGAATATTACAGGCCGGAATCCAAGTAGTTTCTGAAATGGAACCTCCTTGAACTCTTCTTCTCTCATCATGTCTCCTGCACAGGAGTCTTGATGATAGAAGAAGAATTCAAGAGAAGATATTTGGTAGGATTTTAAGAACATTTCAATGATCTGAAAAATTCCAAATCAACATGAATCAAAGCATCAGGATGATTTCCAACTGATTCAAATGTTGAAGCCTTGCAGCGCCCCAGATGATAGAACAGTTCCTGAGAAGTACATTAACCCTTTGCCCAACACAGGATATTAAAATTTATTATTTTAAACAGCACTTTTTTAAATTTAAAAAAAAAATACCGACAAAACTGTGATCCCTCAATGGAACGAGCCCAATGAGCTCATTCCAATGAGGGGGTCACATGATATGGTTTTGTTGAAATTTTTTGAAAAATGTTTTTTTCAACGGCTCATTTTGTAATCATGCTTGCGGATGCGGACAGTTTGTTAGGTAAAGGGTTATAAAATAAAAGGTCACACCTGAATATTCGATCTACACTTTGTAAAGAAAATAAAAAGTTGTTCCAAACCAAGTCATTCTCACATCTAAATAAAATATTAAAAAGTCTAGTTTATGATATAAAATGAACAAATTGCATATTTAAATATTTAAAGTTATAACAATTATGAAGTGATAATACAGATCACAGTATAACATTCATTCAAAAGAAATGAATTGCTGAGGAGACAGGTTACATCTTCACTACACTACTGACATAATTTATTTTTCCACGAGTAGAAATTTCTAGAATTGGACAGCCAGCACACTTCTCTCTCAGTAATTTCTTTGCCACCAAGATGCTGAAATAATAAATTAAAATACTATCAATTTCAGTTTGCTTTTTATAACCCTTCACATAACACGAATAGTAGATAACACTTGCAGAAGTAATGTTTTAACCCTTTACCTAATATGAATAGCAGACGACACTTGCAAAAAAAATTCTGGAATAACTAATTTTGTTCATTTTTTGTCTTGAAAACATAGGTTATGGCCCCTCACTAGAACGAGCTCGATGAGCTCGTTCCAATGAGGGGTCATAACCTATGTTTTTGAGACAAAAAATGAAAAAATAATGAAAATTGATTGGCAATTTTTGAGAATAGCGCTGGCAGGTTTTGGCCATTACGTTAGGTAACATTCATTTTTTGCTTCAGAAACATAGCCTATGACCACACAGTGGGACAAAGCCAACGTGCATGCACTAATAAGGGGTCACAAGTTATGTTTTGGAGACCAAAAATTGAAAAAATAAAAAAAATTTGAATTGCAATTATTGTGCAGATCGATGAACAGATATGTCCATTACGTTAGGAAAAGGGTTAATGGTGTCACTGTCAATGAGTATCTGATTGGCGGAGGTTTCCACAAATCATCCCAGAATTTTTCTTGATAAACCTTTCACCTACCATGAATCGCCTCAATACACATTGCTTATGACCCCTCACTGGAACAAGCTCAACAAGCTAGGTTTTTGAAGAAAAACTGAAAAAACAACAAGAGGCCTGCATCGCCAAGCTAATCCTCCTGCACCCCCACTCCCCAAATGGGGAATGGGGGGGGGAGGGGGGAATAGGTGTGTTTTTTTTCCTGAATAAATCACTCTAATCCAGCTAAACCCATCTGAGGGCACAAACTCTGACAAGTTTCATTGGATAACAGGGGTCGTTGAACTTGAGGTAGACAATGTTGTTCCCAAAGAAATATATACAAAAAAAAATTGATATTTGGTTACTAATGTTTAAGTTATCCATAAACAAAGCACAATACTTTTTAACAATGGGCAACAACTCCCATAATTTCCATCAGATATCGCTGGTCATCGAAACTGACATAGACATTGTTGCTATAGAGACATGTACTGAAAAGAATTGAAATCTGGTTTTTATTGTTAAAAGTTATGCCATAAACAAGCATTACATAATATTTTTTTTATTGAACAAAGGGCAATAACTCCCATAATTTTCACTGAATATCGCTGGTCATAGAACTTGATGAAGACATTGTTCCTATAGAGACAAATATCAAAAAGAATTGAAATTTGTTAACTATTGTTCAAGTTATGCCATAAACAAGATTTACAGGATAATTTTTATAACAAGAGGCCCCAGGGGGCCTAAGGGCGCTCACCTGACATGGTAGTCTAAATATCAAACAAGGGACTTGACTTGAATAAGCTGCATATGCCCCTTCTAAGAAAATCATATACCAACTAGATGAAGCGATTGTGCCCACACAATACACAGGATTTT
The DNA here is from genome assembly GCA_031216915.1 of Pictodentalium vernedei. NCBI lineage: Eukaryota > Metazoa > Mollusca > Scaphopoda > Dentaliida > Dentaliidae > Pictodentalium > Pictodentalium vernedei. The sequence goes on from CM062295.1 coordinate 201,969,114, forward strand.
ACTTCTATTTTCAGTTCAGTCAATTTTACGTCCCAAAATTTAGATAAATGCAAAAAAAAAATTTTTTTTTTATTTTTGTTCGAAAATTTTAGAAGTCCGAAACAAAATTTTTTCAAACTAAAATTTTTTTTCATCTTCTTAAAATGGACCAAAATGCATAAAAAACAAAAAAAACTAATTTCAGCAAAACTTTCTAAGTCCCACCCGGACCACAAATTTTCAGTGTAAAAAAAAAAAAAAATTTTTTGTCTTAAAATTGATCAAAATGCATAAAAAACAAAAAAAGACTAATTTCTGGATTTTGGTCAAAAATTTCTAAGTCTGGACCGGGACCCCAAATTTTCAGCCCAAATATGAACCCAGGGATTTGGCTTGAACAAACTTGAACCCCACCTCCCTAAGCATGCTGCATACCAAATATCAACAGATTCCTATTGCTAGATCAGAAGAAGAAGAAGATTTTTAAACAATACTCCTCATACTGCACTAATTTAAACATTTGGGCTCCCATAAAGAGCCCAAATATGGACCGAGGGAATTGATTTCAATAAACATGTGAAACAATATTCCAAAGATGTTACATGTGAAATTTGAAAGCTTTTGGAGCAGTGGTTTGGGAGAAAAGTAGTGTTAAATGTTTTCCCATTACTCACAGTGTTAAAAAATGCTGACTCAGCACTTTTTCAAAGTCTCCAAAAAGTACCCCATGATAAAACCGATAGCAATTTTTTTTTACCATTCCATTCTGTTGGTCCTAAGGAAGCTTCACACCAAATAAGAATTCTCAGTGCCATGAAGTTTTGGAGAAATGGGCATTTTAATTTTTTTCTATTTTTAGCTCCAGCGGTTCCCATGGGGGGCGCCAGGGGAAAAAAATTGGGCATAAATTAAGTACTTATGACTCAATATGCCCTCATATCAAATTTGGTTCAAATCTGCCTCTCGGTTTGGAAAGTTAAAAAATTTTATAGTAATTTATATATTTTTTATTCTTACCAATGACCCAGACTTAGCTGGTGCTAACTCTTAAATTCTAGGGCCAAACACAAATTTTGCCCCCCCAATCCCCAAAATTTCTATCAAAATCCAAACAAGAGGCCCCACGGGGCCTGAAGCGCTCATCTTGTACAGAACACAATTTAAACAGAGTCCAAGAATGAGTCTACATTAAGCAAGCCATCTCCATAGGCTACACTGTCAATCCTTGAGTCCCTCAGGAGGGACAAAAATAATCTGGGCATCATGCCTTTTCTTCAGTTGATCATAAGTAAAATGTAGAGCTCCCCTATGAAGCTCCTTGATACAACCTATGTGGATTAATCTTAGTACCTCTAGAGGGTACTGAATACAAAATTTTTAATTCTTCAGCAAAATGGCCAATTCCGGCTCCCATAGAGAGCCCAAATATTAACCCAGGCTCTTGATTTGAACACAGTTAAATCTGACTTCCCTAGAGATGTTGTGTACCGAATATGAAAGCATTCTGACTGTTGGATCTGAAGAAGAGAAATTGTAAAAGAAATTTCTTCGAATTGCACTAAGTTCAAATTTGGGCTACCATAGCGAGCCCAAATATTAACCTATGAATCCGATTTGAACAAACTTGAATCTGACCCCCCTAGAGATGTTGTATACCAAATGTGAAAGCATTCTGACAAGTGAATCTGAAGAAGAAGATTTTTGAAGACATTCTCTCATATTGTACTAAGTTAAATTTCATGTTCCCATATGGAGCCCAGATATTAACCTAGGCACTCGAATTGAACAACCTGGAATCTGACCCCCCTAGAGATGTTGTATACCAAATATAAAAGCATTCAGACTGGTGGATCTGAAGAAGAAGATTTTTAAAGAAATTTCCTCATATTGCACTAAGTAAAACTTTGGGCTACCATAGTGAGCCCAAATATATACCTAGGGATCTGATTTGAACAAACTTGAATCTGACCCCCATAGAGATATTGCATACCAAATATCAAAGCATTCTGACTGATGGATCTGAAGAAGAAGATTTTTTTAAATTACCCTCCATATTGAACAAAGATAAAATTTGGGCCCAAATATTAACCTAGGGACTTGGTTTGAACAATCTAGAATCTGACCCTCATAACAATGATGCATACCAAATATTAAAAGATTCTGACTGGTGGTTCTGAAGAAGAAGATTTTTAAAGAATATTCCCCATATTACCTTATGTTAAAACTTCGGGCCCTGTAGAGAGCCCAAATATGAACCAATGAGCTTTATTTCAACAAACTTTTATCTGACCCCCCTATGAATGCTGTATACCAAATATCAAAAGATTCTGATGATTGGTTCTGGAGAAAAGATTTTTAAAAATTTTTGCAAATATGCGGACTCAGCATTTTTTCGATGCCCATTACAGAACACCCTAACATAACCGATGGAAATTTTTTTTTTACCATTCAATTCTACTGGTCATAAGGATACTTCATACCAAATAAAAGCTCTCTGTTCCGTGGGGTTTGGGAAATATGGGCGTTTGAAAATATTTCTATTTTTAGCTCCCAGGGTTCCCATGGGGATGCGGGAATTTATTTTTTTTGCATGGGTCAAGTACTTATGACCCAATACTACCACAAACCAAATTTGGTTCATACCGGACCATCGGTTCAGAAAATAGAAATTTGGAGCGGGGCCAAAAATCTTACCCCTCCTATTACAAAGCCAAATATTACTTCACGAACTTCGTTTGAACAAATTTGATTCTACACCTCATATGGAAGCTCCATAGCAAATATCAAGTCACTGTACACACTGGTTCTTGAGAAGAAGATTTTAAAAATATTTTGGAGCATTTTCCCCCACTCCCTCCCTATGGGGCTGGGCATGCTGAGTTGAACAAAAATGAAATGCCCCTTTGGGACCATCACTCACACAAACTTTCACTTGAATTGGCCCAGTGGCTTTGGAGAAGAAGACCAAAACATGGTGTTGACGGACGACAGACGACGGACGGACGGATGGAGAGCGATGAGATTAGCTCAGCTTGACTTTGTCAAGATGAGCTAAAAATAGATGTCCTATGTGGTCCTCCATACTTTTGTCCACTGCGCATGCGCAGTGTCCAAGGAAGTACCAAAATTGGAGCCAAATCCTCATTCTTACAACCAGTGCCTAGTAAGCGTTATGTAATCAGCGGGGAGGTATGAGTTCCCAACTCATGGGAGGGCCATCCCCGTCTGGGTCACTGGTAAGTATAAAAAATATATAAATTACTATAAATTTTTTAACATTTTTATACTGTACCAATGACCCAGACATAGCTGAATAAAAAAAAGGCTGGAGGGCCTTGGACATAAAGGAAAGTTAAAAAATTTATAGTAATTTATATATTTTTTATACTTACCAATGACCCAGACATAGCTGGTACTAACTCTTAAAAATCTAGGGCCAAACACAAATTTTGCCCCCCAATCCCCAAAATTTGCATCTAAAACCAAAGACATCATGTCCTGAATGGCCCTCCATACTTCACCTCTACTGCGCATGCGCAGTGTCAAGGAGGTCCCGAAATTGGCGCCATTAATCATTCTTACAACCAGTGTCTGGTCAGCGCTATGTACTCAGCGGGGAGGTAGAGTTCCCAACTCCTGGGAGGGCCATCCCCGTCTGGGTCATTGGTAAGTATAAAAAATATATAAATTACTATAAATTTTTTAACATTTTTATACTGTACCAATGACCCAGACATAGCTGAATAGTAAAAAGGCTGGAGGGCCTAGGACATTGAGGAAAATCCAATAAGCTCAACTATATAAAATAGAGTCATCCCCTCGAGGAGAAAAGGAGTATTAGGCTTTACATGTATCTTTCTTATTTATGATAAATTAGAAAGACACAACATCCTCCATAATTGAGCATCATAACATTCGTGTTCTCTATTAACATCCAGTATAATCCTTATACTAATTATTTTTAAAGTAAGCCAATAAATAAAGTTAGTCCAGAGAATTGAGACTCTTTATACTCTTTTAAAAGTGTCCGAGGACTGTATATTAACTCCCGTTTGACACGTGACATATACAAATGCTACACTTTAAAAATATGACATGAATGAATTTTTTAAACATTAACTTTTCACTTTAAAACCATCCCGGTAACAACTCAGAATTACTGACTCCGGAGGAAGTATCCCCTTGTTTTCACTATAAAACAGGTGACCCAAGGGAACACCCTCCCCCCCCCCCCCCTTCCCCTTGCCCTGGGTCAAATAGCCCAGAGTGAAGAGGGCAGCAGGACGGAGTCACTGCCTGAACAGAAAGCCTGCATAACTATAGTTGCAACTGTTTAGTGAATGACATTCTGAGCAGCAGATAATGGACCTAAACAAAGCAGGTGTCCAAAAATGGACTCAATATTTCTGAGATAAAAATTTGTGAATGTGGATGGCTGAGACCAATATGCAGCCTTCATTAAATCTGTAATAGCAACACTATTGCATAGGCCTGAGATGTAGAAAGAGCTGTTACTTAATGAGTCGAAATCTTACGCACAGACTGCTGAGTTGAAGATAGATTATCATAAGCAGTACGGATAGTTAATTGAATCCATCTAGCCATAGAATGGACCGTAATGTCCTTTCTATTAGGCATCAGAGACAGAAAGAAGCGTTTACGTCCCTTTCTGATAAACTGAGATCTTGTTTATAAATACATAAAGCTCTAACCGGACAGAGTAAAGGCCTGTGCCCGTCTGAAGACGGAAGGGCCTTAATAACAATAGGTTCCGGATATTATTAGGAGCCTGATTCTTAGCCAAAAATCCAACATTAGTAGTAAAGGTAATAGTGTTCCCATCACTACGATAGTGAGAATCGTCCACCGATAGTGCATGAAGCTCACTGACTCTTCAAGCAGAAGAGAAAGCTAAGAGAAATGCTGTCTTATAAGACCAGAATTTGAAATCTACTGTCTCAAGAGGCTCAAATGGTTTTCTTTTAGTTTAAGAAGAACCCAAGCTAAATTCATTTAGGAATTAATCTAAGGGTTCTAGGTCTATTTATCAAAAAGTTTCTAACTAATTTAGATAAAGAGACATTAGATTCAATTGTAAACTATCATGGTGTGCATAGGTATCAGATAACATAGACCTATAACCTTTAATAGTAACAGGCTGCAGTTGATCTCGTCAAACAAGTATACTAGAAAGTTTGCAATGTCTGGTATGGAGGGATCAAAAATATCAACAAAATGATCCCTACACCCATGACGAAAGACCTTCCACTTAATCGCATAGTATAGCGAAGAGGAGGTCCTCCTACAGTTAGAAATCGCGTCCACTGCTCGTCCTGTACAATGCTTGCCGTGCAAGAAGGACCGCACAACGGAATACATGAAGGTTGAGACCTTGCGGGTTGTGATGAAGTTGACACGATTTCCCCAGCGAAAGAAGATCCTCTCGTGGAGGAAGTTTTCGCGGTAAGTCCCACAGCAGACACCTGAGTAGATTTATCCACAGTCTCTGTGGAGACAGAGATGCTACCAACAGAATTGTATTGAGATTGTTTAATCTTGAGCAATATTTGCTGAATCAACGGCGCTGGAGGATACGCATATCCTATCCTTCCATCCCACGAGATCGATAGAGCTTCTACTGCATATGCTCGGGGATCCAGACATGGTGACACATACGTCTGCAATTGATTGTTGAGGTGTGTCACAAATAAGTCTATCATTGGCCGCTCCCATTGGTAGCAAATCTGATTGAATACCTGTTTGTTGAGAGTCCATTCTGACGGCAACAAGCGACCCTTCCGTGAAAGGGAGTCTACTAATACATTCAGACGACCCGGAATATGACGGACCGAAAGCAGAACTTGGTGTTCTAGAACAAACAGAAGGATTCTTTCCTTTAAATTGAATAACGGAACGGAATGAGTGCCTCCCTGGTTCCGGATATACGCAACTACTGTCGTATTGTCGGACAGGATTTGGACATGCGCTTTCTGAATAATGTTCATCCAATGATGTAGTGCAAGCCAAATTGACATCATTTCTTGGATGTTTATGTGCTTGCCTAGAAACTGCGGAACCCAAAGAGCCTGGCACTTCGAATCCGTTGGGATCAATGTTGTACCCCAACCTGTTTGACTGGCATCCGTCATAATCGTAAAACTCGGATCCGGCAACTGCAGTGGAACTCCCTGAGTCAACCACGGAATGTTTACCCATGTTGAATCTCTTGTTACACTTGATTGACAAGAGAATGTCTATATCGAGCAATTCATAGATTGCCGAAAGGTTGCCGTCGAAGAGAAGCTTCTCCGAGACCGAAGCGACTCTGAGAGAGTTCTTCACCTTACTATCCACGTGCGTGGATGTAGCTAGGGCTGCGTCATGTCTAACCAACTCCAGGTTTGCCACTGAAGGGCGGAGTTATACGTGGAAAAGCTACTGCCCTTGAAAGAAATCTCATTGAGGATCATATCCTGGAATTCTTTCCCTTGAAGACGTAATGATAACGCTTTAGTAAGGTGGTCTGAGTATGATAAAGCGTCTAAGTTAAGTCTGTTAGACATTATTGTCGTTTCCAACGTCGTGGTTGGAATTGACATAGACAGCGATATAGACAATTACAAGTCTTCAGCCTCGTCGTCTAGACGCAGAGGAACTCTCGGTATGCCCTGTCCTGCCGTTTCGAATTTATTCCTTGAATTGATGAAAGGCAGATTTAGAGCATTTGCGGACAAGAAACCAGACTTGCCTGTTTTGGTAGCAAGCTTATATATAGCGTCGTTCAATAATTCGAATGCTCTTGTGACATTACTGGACTGTGTCCAATGACGCTATTAGTTTCTTATCCCTCATCGCAGCACTCTAGTCCGACGGAACAACCTCTGGAAGATAATGCCGGAAGAAATCTATGGCAGCTTCTGTTGTTCCGAAAGGGAAAGCTCGAAATCCTCTGAATCCCTTTCGCCATCCTGTCGGACCCTATGAAGAGCTCGGTCGCCCGTACCTGATGCTTCAGCGGAGCGTACCGACCCATCGTCGTCGGATTATTCCTGATCCGACAGAGATTCTGTCATTTACTGGGATGCTGCGATAAGTTGTGCTATTTTGGATAGCACGTCCGTCACTGAGGCCTGTGGAGACGCGGTCTTACGTTGCTTTGCCGCTGGAAGCTCCGTGTACATTGACCCGTGCATACTTCTATTATGCGAGTGTCCGGAGTCTACAGGCCTCGTGTCCCTTGGCTACCGGATGGCGTGACCTGTTCTCCGTGGAATCCCTGATTGGCGAAGCTGGCTGGATATCCGTGGTCACGTAGCCAAGGAGCGGTCGTGTGCGCTGCCGTGAGGATGAGGAAGCCTTATCGACAGTCTCTCGGACTGTCTATATAACGGAGCGTCCCGAGCGGCGGACGTATGCTCAGATTGCGAAACGTTTTGTACCACAACATCTGGTCCCAGATGTTTTTGTACGAGAGAGGGACCTCTCTCGCTCGCAGCCCGGATGGACCTGGACGAGCTAGGAACCGGACTAATAGTCTTCCTCCGATCTCTTCTCTGATCCGTCGTCACTGGGTGTGCACTTTGTCTTATTATAGTGCTCGCATCACCCAAATCTCCTTCCTGGACCGCAACGGACGAACCCGGCCACCGAACCATTCGATGAATGGACGCTACACCGGGCGAGCTAGCGGATGTCAACGCCGTCGATCCTTCTAGGGACCTCTTAGGCGATTGACGTATTTCCATGAGCACTTATTGCCGCTAGCTCTTCATTTAACAATGATGACGGAGGCACACTTTTGGAAGACATCACGGTAACTTTTGCGAACAAGAAACCAGACTTGCTTGTTTAATAGCAAGCTTATATATAGCGTCGTTCAATAATTTGAATGTTCTTGTGACATTATTGGACTGTGTCGGCAACTCAGAGACGATGTCCCTGAACCGATCAAAAAAAAAAATTCTGTGTCCAATGACGCTATTAGTCTCTTATCCAGCATCGCAGCATTCTAGTCCGACGGAACAACCTCTGGAAGATAATGCCGGAAGAAATCTATGGCAGCTTCTGTTGTTCCGAAAGGGAAAGCTCGAAATCCTCCGAATCCCTTTCGCCATCCTGTCGGACCCTATGAAGTTTTCGGACGAACGTACCTGATGCTTCAGCGGAGCGTACCCACCCAGCGTCGTCGGATATTACCTGATCCAACAGAGATTCTGTCGTTGCTGGGATGCTGTGATAAGTTGTGCTATTTGGGATAGCACGTCCGTCACTGAGGCCTGTGGAGTAGCAGTCTTACGATGCTTTGCCGCTGGAAGCTCCGTGTACGTTGACTCCTGCATACTTATCTTATGCGAACGTCCGGAGTCTACAGGCCTCGTGTCCCTGGCTACCAGATGGCGTGACCTGGTCGCCGTGGATTCTCTGATTGGCGAAGCTGGCTGGATATCCGAGGTCACATAGCCAAGGTGCGGTTGTGTGCGCTGCCGTGAGGATGAGGAAGCCTTATTGACAGTCTCTCCGGACTGTCTATATAACGGAGCGTCCCGAGCGCCAGACGTATGCTCCGAATGCGAAACGTTTTGTACCACAACATCTGGTCCAAGATGTTGTTGTACGAGAGAGGGGCCTCTCTCGCTCGCAGCCCGGATGGACCTGGACGAGCTAGGAACCGGACTAATAGGCTTCCTCCGTTCTCTCCTCTGATCCGCCGTCACTGGGTGTGCACTTAGTTGATTTATAGTGCACGCATCACCCAAGACTCCTTTCTGGACAGCAACAGACGAACCCGGCTGCCGAACCATTCGATGAATGGACGCTACACCGGGCGAGCTAGCGGACGTCAACGCCGTCGATCCTACTAGGGACCTCCTAGGCAATTGACGTATTTCCATGAGCACTTTGCCACTAGCTCTTCATTTAACTGTGAGGACGGAGGCACACTTTTGGAAGACATCACGGATACATCACCCTGTTCTTGATCGTCTGAAATAGAGATTGATAAACTAGAGTGACCCTGCGGAGAAAGGACCGGCATGGCCATTTCCCCGCTAACATACCGTGACACACGCTTCCCATGTTTGTCATCCCAATTAACACATACTGAACAGGAGTTAGTGCGAGTACACTGACTACAATTAATACAATGATTATGAAAGTCAGAGGAAGATTTCCTCTTATTACAATTGAACAATATCCTTTCATTGTGAAAAGAATACAAAAAGTCCTAGTACTCGCACCAACCCCTGAAAACAAAGATACATAATAACATGATCCATTAACATAGAAAAAATAACTGAAATCAAAAAAATTTTTTGAAAAAATATTTTTTCAGAAAAGCCCAAGTTTCTGAAAAGTAATGTTGAGCCCCAATGGATCCCAAGCCTAAGTGTGGACAAAAATTTTAAAAATATTTAAAAAAATTAATGCAACACTTACGAATAAAAATAATGTATCTTGTAATGATTAAACTAACACAAAGACAAGAAATCCCCCCTCCACAGAGACTATTGTCAATGTAAACAAGAAGTGTAAAAACACCAGAAACATGACTCCAGGCACTGATAACCATGGCCCGAAATCAGTTACCAATAATACACCATCTGATGCAAAACAGAGACTTCCAGGGAAGAAACTGCAGAACATCAGATGGTAGATGCAGAACACTACGCCTAAACACCCATGGGTGAGGACGTAAACATGGGGAAAAGAACAGAATTCATTCTGTTATCCAGCTAAACCTCCCAAGAAATTTTAGTAATAATATTACAGAAAATATGCCAAAAGCATGGGAGAATAGCAAGGGGGGACTTAAAGGAAAGGGAGAGAGGAAACACTGAACAAGCAGTGTAACTTTATAACAAGAATGACAACAACAGGCCCATGCCTCGAAAATAGGTAACTTAACATAATTTCATAAAAAATTTTTAAGTTACAGCCCTGATTATTTTCTGTCACTCATTTTTCCTCTCCTCCTTCTATTTCCTCTTTAGATCCACCATTTCTCTAATATTTATGTGTCTGGCATCATTTAAACTGAGATTTACAAGCACAAAGATCAGTCAGATGTGAACTGATGAAGGGCCAAACAAAGAATGATAAATGGCGCCAATTTTGGGACCTCCTTGACACTGCGCATGCGCAGTAGAGGTGAAGTATGGAGGGCCATGCAGGACATGATTTCTTTGGTTTTAGATGCAAATTTTGGGGATTGGGGGGCAAAATTTGTGTTTGGCCCTAGATTTTTAAGAGTTAGCACCAGCTATGTCAAGGGTCATTGGTACAGTATAAAAATATCCAATAGACTGAATTACATGTAAACAGAATTATCCCCTCAGGAGAAGAGGAGAACAGGCTTTACATGTATCTTTCTTGTTTATACCAAAAAAGAAAGACACAATACCATTCGTAATTGAGTACAATAACATCAATGATCTCTATTAACATCCAGTATAACCCATTATACTAATCTTTTTAAAGGAAAGCCAATAAATAAAGATAGTCCAGAGAATGAGACTCTTTATACTCTTTAAAAGTGTCCGAGGATTGTATATTAGTGCTCGTATGACACGTGACATATACAAATGCTTCACACCGATCTAGATCGATATTAGCTTTACACTTTAAAACCAATCAGGGCTCGATTTAACTGGATTAGCATAGCACTTTGCTCTCCAATTTCTGAATTTTGCTATTCAAGATTTATTAGTTTCAAGTGCTTTTGGATCAACTGCTAATCAATTTTCCAGGGTGAATAGTAAATTGCTATTCAAAATTTTCAGATTAAATCAAGCCCTGAAACCAATCCGGCACCGACACGGAATTACTGACTCTAGAGGAGGTATTCCCTTGCTTTTCACTATAAAGCAGGTGATATAAGGGAACACCACCATACCCCCTCCCCACCCCACCCCCCCCCCCCCCCCCCCCTTCTCCCTGCTCTGGGTCAAATACCCCAGAACGAAGAGGGCAGTTGGACAGAGTCACTACCGGAACAGAAAGCCTGCATAACTATAGTTGCAATTGTTTAGTGGACGACATTCTGAGCAACAGATAACGGACCTAAACAACGCAGGCCACCAGAAATGGACTCAATATTTCTAAGATAAAAATTCATGAACGTGGAAGGCTGAGACCAATATGCAGCCTTCATCAAATCGGTAATAGCAACACTATTAGCATAAGCCCAAGATGTAGACAGCGCTATTACTTGATGCGCCTAAATCTTAAGCACAAACTGCTGAGATGAAGATAATTTATCATAAGCAGTACGGATAGTTAATTGAATCCACCTTGCAATAGAATGGACCGTAATGTCCTTTCTATTGGGCAGCAAAGACAGAAAGAAATACTTACATTCCTTTCTGATAAACTCAGATCTACATTGTAAATACGCATAGCTCTGACTGGACAAAGCAAAGGCCTATGACCGTCTGGAGACGGAAGAGCCTAAACAATAGGTTCAGGGTACTTATTAGGAGCCTGATTGTTAGCCAAAAATCCAGCATTAGTAGTCAATGTAATAGTATTACCAAAACTACGATAGTGAGAATCATCAACAGATAGTGCATGAAGCTCACTAACTCTTCTTGCAGAAGAGAAGGCTTCTTGTAGCTTCAGAAGAACCCAAGCTAAATTCCACTTAGGAATTAACCTAAGGGTTCTAGGTCTATTTATCAAAAAGTTTTACGCTAACTTAGATAAAGAGACATTAGATCCAATCTGTAAGGTATCATGATGAGGATAGGTATCCGATAGCATAGACTTATAACCCTTAATAGTATTTGGCTGCAGTTTGATCTCGTCAAACATGTAGACCAATATATTAGCAATGTCTGGAATGGAGGGATCATAAAATCAACAGAATGATCCCTACACCATCGAGAGAAAACCTTCCACTTAGCAGCATAATTTAGCTAAGAGGAGGTCCTCCTATGGTTAGAAATTGCATCCACTGCTCATCCTGTAAAATGCTTGCCGTGCAAGGACCGCACAACAGAAATACGTGAAAGTTGAGACCTAGCGGGTTGTGATGCAGTGAGCGCGATTTCCCCTGCAAAAGAAGGTCCTCCCGTGGAGGAAGCTTCTGCGGAATGTCCCACAACACCTGAGTAGATTTATCCATGGTCTCTGGGGTGACAAGAGATGCTACCAATAGGATCTTGCAGTGAGATTGCTTGACTTTAGCAATATCAGCTGAATCAACGGAGCTGGAGGATACAAGTATCCTATCATTCCGTCCCAAGAGATCGAGAGGGCGTCTACTGCAAACGCTCGAGGATCTGGGCATGACGACACATACGTCTGCAACTGATTGTTGAGATGCGTTGCAAATAAGTCTATCATAGGACGATCCCATAGGTAGCAAATCTGATTGAATACTCGTTTGTTGAGAGTCCATTCTAACAGCAACATACGACCTTTCCGAGAAAGGGAGTCCGCTAGAACGTTCAGACGACCCGGAATATGACAGACGGATAGAAAAACTTGATGCTCTAGGACAAACAGAAGGATTCTTTCCGTTAGATTGAACAACGGAATGGAATGAGTGCCTCCCTGGTTCCGAATATACGCTTCTACTGTCGAATTGTCGGACAGAAATTGAACATGCAAATTCTGAATGATGTTCATCCACCGACGTAGCGCAAGCCAACTGACATCATCTTTTGATGTTTATGTGCTTGTTTAGGAACTGTGGATCCCATAGACCTTGGTACCTTGAATCTCATGGGCTCAAAGTTGCGCCCCAACCTGTTTGACTCGCATCCATCAATATCATAAAAATCAGATCCGGAAATTGCAGTGGTACTCCCTGAGTTAACCACCGAATATCTGCCCAAGTCTGAATCCCATGTTTCACATGATTCGACAAGACGATGTTCGTTTCGAGCGAATGAGTCTTCACACTCCAATTCTGAGCAAAAATATCTGGAGTGGACGAGTGCATAGCCGCCCCATCGGAATAAGATCCGCAGCGGCTCCGCACAAACCTGTCAGTCTCATGAATTCTCTCGCTGTTACTACATCTGAGTGAAGACAAAAGCGAGGGTAACAACTGAATAATATCGCTCTGGTTAACAGCAGACGAACGAGATTGTTGTGCAACTCTACACTCATTCCCACGTGGGTGAGTGACTTGGACGGCACTAGATCCGACTTCTTTTTGTTTACTATGAAACCGAGATGTCGGAGCAATTGAAGCAGACTCTGAACATCGTTCTGAAGCGTTAACTTGCTGCCGTAACTCTGAAAAATGTCGTCCAAGTAGGCCGTCGTTACCACAGATGAATGAGCTCGGAAATGAGTCATTACCGAGATCATTATTCGAGTGAAGGCCCAGTGCGCTAGATTCAGACCAGAGCATCATTGCTCGGAACTGAAAACAACTCCTGGGACAGCGATGCGAAGGTACTTTCTAAACGCCAGATGTACCATGACGTGAAAGTACACATCCTTGAGATCTATGCTTGCAGCATAATCGTTCACTCAAATGCTCGCTCTGACCGATCGGATGGTCTCCATATAAAATTTTGGAGCCACGATCAGCTTGTTTATCCAGCTCAGATCTATAACTGGACGAAACGAGCCGCCTGGTCTTGGAACCAAGAACAGGTGACTGTAGAAAACTGGAGATTCCTGGTTTTCTACGACTTCTATAGCGTTCTTGTCCAGAAGAGATTGGACTTCTGATAGAAGCGAATCTCTCTTCTGAATGTTTAACGGAAGCTGAGACAAGCGTGGACTTCGAGTTAACAGAGGTTTTTCCTTGAAGGACAGTTTTAGACCTTTGGAAATAACTCCTTGCACCCATGGGTCATCCGTAATTGACAACCAATTGGTTAAGAATCTCGACAGCCTTCCGCCCACTGGAACGCAATAGAGGTTTAGACCATCACCTCCTGGCCCTGCGAGCGTTGCAGGAGGAGAAACCACGTCCTCCACGACCCGCACCTTGCCCAGTTGATCTAGGGGCGTCTGACCGGTTATCTCGGCCAGCATAACGACCCCTATCTGAGTTGCTACTATAACGGTCTCCGGAGTAAGACGTAGAGGCGTTCTTAGATCCTCTATGGGAACTTCCTTTGGACGTATTTGCCCCCGAAGTGCCTGCCTTACTCCTCCCTGCTGAGTCTGACTTTTTCAAATCGGATTTAAAAGCAGAGAATCCGAAGCTTTCTTAGTAATCTGATTATAGATTGTAGAAAGCTTACCGTCGAAGAGAAGCTCTCCTGAGACATGAGCGACTGGAAGAGAGTTTTTTACCTTACTATCCACTCTTGTGGATGCAGCCAGGGCAGCATCACGTCTGACTAACTCCATATTGCCACTGAAAAGGCGGAGTTATATGTAGAAAATGCTATGGCCCTCGAAAGAACCCTCAAGGAAGTTTTGAACATCCTGGAATTCTTTCCTTCGAGACGTAATGATAATGCTCTGGTAAGGTGATCTGCGTAAGATAATGCGTCTAAACTGATTTTTCTGTTAGACAAGATAGTCGTCACCAGCGTACTGGATAAATCGACATAGATGCCGGCAATGAGAATTCCAAGTCGTCTGCCTGGTCGTTTAAACGCAGAGGAACTCTCGGCACGCCCTGTCCTGCCATTTCAAATCTATTTCTATGATTGATGAAAGTCAGCTGTAGAGCATGAGACGATAAGAAACCTGTTTTCCCTGTCTTAAAGGCTAGCTTGAATATAGCATCATTAAGAAGTACAAATGTCCGTGACATTTCTGGACTGGGTCGGAAAGTCAGGCTCAATGTCCCTATTCCGGCCGAATAAATCTGTGCCCAGTGACGCTTTCAGTTTCTTATCAGGTAACGCAGCATTTTGGTCTGGAGAAACAACTTCTAAAAGGTGTTGCCAGATGAAATCTACGGCCACCTTAAGTTGTTCAGAAAGGGAAAATTTCAGCTGCGCTGATTCCCTTTTACCATCCGCCTGGACCACATAAGAATCTTGGTCGTCCCTTTCTGACTCTGCAGGAGGGCGAACCGACCCAGTTTCCTCAGACAGTTTCTTTACTGAAAAAGTTTCTGATGGCTGCTGGGATGCTGTGATGAATTGAGCTATCTGTGATAGGAAGTCCGTCACGGAGGCCTGTGGAGCCGCGGTCTTACGTAATTTAGCCGCTGGAAGCTCCTGGGACATTAATTCCTGCATACTTCTCATATGCGAACGTCCCGACTGGAAAGGCCTCGTGTCCTTGGCTAGCAGATGGCGTGACCTGGTCGACATGGACTCCCTGGTCGGCGAAGCAGGCTGGATATCTGCAGTCACATAGCCAAGGAGCGGTCGTGTGTGCAGACGTGAGGATGAGGAAGGCAATAGACAAGCCGCGTTGGACTGTCTATGCGACGGAGCATCCCGAGTGGGAGGAGTGGACGTATGCTCCGACTAACGAACGTTACATACAACAACATCTGGGCCCAGATGTTGTTGTAAGAGAGAGGGGGCCTCTCTCGCTCGCGGTCCGGGTAGACCTGGACGAGCAAGCTACCGGACTGACTGGCTTCCTCTGTTCCATCCTCCGATCAGTCTTCGCCGGGTGTGCGTGATCCAAAATTATAGTGCTCGCAACACCCCTTCTCCTCTCCTGGACCGCAACGGACAAACCCGGCATCACAACCATTTCGTGAATGATTGCTTCACTGGGGGAGCTAGCGGGCAACAAGTGACCATTGATCCTACGTGGGACCTCTTAGGCACTTGCTGCATTCCTTTAAGCACTTTGCCGCTAGCTCATTATTGCGACAACGGAAGCACACTTTTGAAGACATCACGGAACATCACCCTGTTCTTGTTCCTCTGAAAAAGAGACTGAAAAAACTAGAGTGACCCTGTGGAGAGAGGACCGTAATGGACCTCTCACCACTAACAATATACCGTGACACACGTCTCCAATGTTTGACATCTTATTGACACATACTGAGCAAGAATTAGTGCGAGTACACAGACTTCAACAAATACAATGAACATGAGAATCAGAGGAAGACTTCCTCGATTTACAATTGAACAATATTCTTTCATTATGAAAAAATATTAAACAGTCATCGTACTCGCACCAACCCTTGAAAACAAAGATACATAATAATAATAATCCATTACAAACATTTCGAAAATTAATTCAAAAGAAAAAAAAATTTTTGAAAAATTTTCAAGATGAGCCCAAGTTCCCAATGGGAACGATGAGCTCAAATGGATCCCCAAAAAGCCTAAGTGCGGACAAAAATTTTTAAAACATGTTTAAAAATTAATGTTCCACTTACGGACAATATTAATGTATCTGGCTATGAGTAGAACTAATAGAAGACAAGGAATTATTGTCAGAAGTAACCATTGTCAACATAAACAAAAGTGAATAAAAACTGGAAACAAGACTCCAGGCACTGAGAATATGGCCCGAAATCAGTAACCAATTTTAACACTATCCGATGTAAAACAGAGGCTTCCTGAGAAGAAACTGCAGTACATTAGATGGTAGATGCATGACTGAAATGCCTAACCACCCTAGGGTGAGGACGTAACCATGGAGAAAAACAGAAAAAACATTCTGTTACCAAGCCAAAACTCCCAAGAAATTTCAGTAAAAAAATTACAAAAATTATGCCAAAAGCATGGGAGAATAGCAAGGGGGTATAAAGGAAAGGGAGAGAGGAAACTCTGAACAAACCGTGGAAATTTCATAACAAGAATGTAAACATCAGGCCTATGCCCCGAAATTAGGGAACATGAAATAATTTTGCATAAAAATTATAAGTTACAGCCCTGAACACATCCTTCCACTGTTTCTTCCTATCATCCTCTTATTTCATCCTTAGATCCACCATTTTGTGTCTGGCATAAGATTATAAGCACAGATATCAGTGAGATGTTACTGATTGAAGGGCCAAACAAAGAATGAGGATTTGGCTCCAATTTTGGTACTTCCTGGACACTGTGCATGCGCAGTGGACAAAAGTATGGAGGACCACATAGGACATCTATTTTTTGGATTATGATGCAATTTTTGGGAGCTGGGGGGGCAAAATTTGTGTTTGGCCCTAGAATTTAAGAGTTAGCACCAGCTAAGTCTGGGTCATTGGTACAGTATAAAAATATAGAAAATTTGGGCTTGGCGAAAATTCTTGCCCCTCTCATAACGAAGGCAAATATAGTTCCTCGAACTTCAAAACTTGTAAAAATTGACAAGCTTAAAATTCGTAAAAATGGACTAATTAAGGCCCATAACTCTGTAATGAGAAAGCAGACCCAGCCAGTTTTTTAACACGCCTCAGATATTTGTACAAAGGACTAGTCAAGTATTAGTCAAATTGGAGAATGTTTGTTCGAGTTATTGCACTAATGAGCTCAAAATTCAAAAAAATTGACGAGGTGCAGGCTGCAAGCCAAGAGGTCCTCGGTTCGAATCCCACCTGCGGCAACCGCATTGTGTCCTTGAGCAAGACATTTCACCCCCATTGCTCATGTGGAGGCACGGTGACGCTGTGTACTAAGGCGTACTGCACGTCGATGGTGCACCTGTCTTCAACCAATGCTAACCCTGCTTGTGTGGAGTTAGTATGTTGGAGAGCTGACAGTTGCTCGCCGTTGGTCGGTGGTTCTCTCTGGGTACTTCAGCTTCCTCCACCTGTAAAACTGTCGTGGTCATGATTAGCCATTATGCAGAAATATGTGACCTTAAACACCAAAAAATAAATAAATATAAATAAATTGAGGTCCATAACTCTAAAGAAAAATTGGGCCACACCAGTTTTTGAACTCGCTTGAGATATTATTGAAAAAGAGCTGTATGAAAAATTTTAGTCAAAACTTGTGAATTTGTTCAAGTTATTGTGCTAACAGTGCGAGGATGCCTGCCTGCCCAGATGCACACCGACCATCGCCAAACCATAGGTCTCGGTTGTTAACACAACTCAACCAAAAATTGGTGTACTGCACTCTGGTTAATTCATGCCCGAATAGAGTCTGTGATAAAAGTGGTCTATTTTCGTGATCTGATCACAACACAATTACACCAATGGGTTGATATTTCCTAAATAAAATACTACAAAATCAAGCCCTGCCAAGAAAAATTGAATGATAATAGCATCTCAGATTCAATATCCTCAAAATTTTGTTAACCCTTTACCTAACATGAAAAACAGATGACACTTGCAAACAAAATTCTTGAATAACTAATTTTTTTTCATTTTTTTGTGTGTCAAAAACACAGCTTATGACCCCCTCATTGGAATGAGCTCATTCTGATGAGGTGTCATTAGCTATGTTTTTGAGATAAACGAAAGTGTCAATGACACTGTAGCTCAACTTGTGTAAGACATGTACATGCGTAGTATGTGACACAGAAATGACACACATCTAGGTAATGACCTGATAACAAAGGTACATATAAAGTATTGTAACGGTCTGTACATAAATGCTGACCGTAGCCTGTAACAAATGTATAGGTAAAGTATTGTAAAGGTGGGCGACAGTTAGATGCTAAACTAGAAAAGAAATCTTTGAGTACAAGAGTGGGTCTGACTGAACCCAAAAATATTTGTTCTCATAGCACAGTGATAACAAAGGCACCCAAAAACACTTGTTCCGGTCCCAAGGTGATAACAAAGGTACCCAGGAAGTTTAGTGAAGATTGGTTCATAAATACAGCCTCTAGCCCGAGCCATATTGACATGTGCATTTACTGTGTATAAGTAGCACTGAATAAATCAAAGTTCATCTGACTTGCATAATTTCTGTGTGAGAATAAAACCTGTACTATATGTGTATTCCATGTTACTAAACATTCATTCAAAAATTTATTCAAATCAGAACCTTCATATAGAAGTTCTGTACAAAAAACTGATTGTACCTAATGTTGGTACAAAATGGCCGATGGCAGCCATCTTGAATTTTGGACTGCACCCAAAAACACTCGATCTCGTCCCAAGGTGATAAAAAAGTACCCTAGAAGTTTCCTGAAGATTAGTTCATAAATAGAGCCTCTAGCCTGAGCCGTATTGACATGGTCACTTACTGTGTATAAGTAGTACTGAATAAATCAAAGTTCATCTAATTTGCATAATTTCTGCACGAGAAAAAAACCCGTATTAAATGTGATGTATTCCATGTTACTAAATATTCATACAAAAATTTAATCAAGGCAGAACCTTCATATAGAAGTTCTGTACAAAAAACTGATTGTACCTAATTTTGGTACAAAATGGCCACCAGCAGCCATCTTGAATTTCGGACCACACCCAAAAACACTCGTTCTCATCCCAAGGTGATAACAAAGGTACCCAAGAAGTTTCATGAAGATTGGTTCATAAATACAGCCCCTAGCCTGAGCCATATTGACATGTGTACTTACTGTGTACAAGTTGCACTGAATAAATCAAAGTCCATCTAATTTGCATAATGTCTGCACGAGAAAAAAAACCTGTATTAAATGTGATGTATTCGATGTTATTAAACATTCAAACAAAAATTTATTCAAATCAGAACTTTCATACAGAAGTCCTGTACAAAAAACTGATTGCACTAATTTTGGTACAAAATGGCTGCCGGTGGCCATCTTGAATTTTGGACCGCACCCCAAAACACTCGTTCTCGTCCTACGGTGATAACAAAGGTACCCAAGAAGTTTTGTAAAGATCGGTTCATAAATATGGCCTCTAGCCTCAGCCGGATAGAAGTTGTGTACAAAAAACCTGATTGGACATAATTTCGGTACAAAATGGCCACTGGCAGCCATCTTGAATTTTGGACCGCTCCCAGAAACACTCGTTCTCATCCCAAGGTGATAACAAAGGTACCCAAGAAGTTTCGTGAAGATTGGTTCATAAATACAGCCCCTAGCCCAAGCTGTATTGACATGTGCACTTACTGTGTGTAAGTCGCACTGAAAAAATCAAAGTTCATCTAATTGGCAGAATTTCTGCACGAGAAAAAAAACCCTTATTATATGTGATGTATTCCATGTTTCTAAACATTCAGACAAAAACTTATTCGAATCAGAACTTTCATACAGAAGTTCGGTACAAAAAACTGATTGCACTAACTAAGGTACAAAATGGCTGCTCGTGGCCATCTTGAATTTCGGACTGCACCCCAAAACACTCGTTCTCATCCCACGGTGATAACAAAGGTACCCAAGAAGTTTTGTAAAGATCGGTTCATAAATATGGCCTCTAGCCTCAGCCGGATAGAAGTTGTGTACAAAAAACCTGATTGGACATAATTTCGGTACAAAATGGCCACTGGCAGCCATCTTGAATTTTGGACCGCTCCCAGAAACACTCGTTCTCATCCCAAGGTGATAACAAAGGTACCCAAGAAGTTTCGTGAAGATTGGTTCATAAATACAGCCCCTAGCCCAAGCTGTATTGACATGTGCACTTACTGTGTGTAAGTCGCACTGAAAAAATCAAAGTTCATCTAATTGGCAGAATTTCTGCACGAGAAAAAAAACCCTTATTATATGTGATGTATTCCATGTTTCTAAACATTCAGACAAAAACTTATTCGAATCAGAACTTTCATACAGAAGTTCGGTACAAAAAACTGATTGCACTAACTAAGGTACAAAATGGCTGCTCGTGGCCATCTTGAATTTCGGACTGCACCCCAAAACACTCGTTCTCATCCCACGGTGATAACAAAGGTACCCAAGAAGTTTCATAAAGATCGGTTCATAAATACGGCCTCTAGCCCAAGCCATACTGAATTGTTGATGGACAGACGGACGACGGGCCATGGCATAACCTCAAATTTGACTACGTCAAAGTTGAGCTAAAAATGTAAAAATAATCAAAATTGAATGGTGATTTTTGTGAATAGTGCTGGCTAGTTTTGGCCGCTACGTTGGGAAAATGGTTAAAGACAGGCAAGATTTTAAAGTATTTCAGGGAGAAAAACATACAGAAACTTTTGACCAGATAGCGATCCAGCTGAAACTCTCTGTCTGCTTTTGTGATCACAGTACTGTACCTATCAAATAAAATTGTAAAAAAATGTACTTTCAGTGCGGAAGCAGTTTCTTCTTTTCTAAAACTCTTTGACTGAAACAACAATAACATAATGTCTTTTCAACATCATACTTATGTGATAAACTTAGATGTGAGTCTTCCATGGAAGACGTGTGTTGCCTGCACTATATTTTAATATTTCAGACAGAATTCTAAGTGGAAAAGGGGCATAACTCTGGAAAAAATACAGCGGATCAAAAAATAAAATAGGAGGTGCACAATGCCATTATGTGATAAAGAATCACTGAAAGTTTCATCAAAATCCATTCATAGGTTAAAGAGGAGTGGCGGATAAGAGAAAGTGTGATGCGGACGACGATGCAGACGACGCGGATGACGCAAGACGACAAAAGTAATCTCTATATGTTGCCCCCCACTTCGTGGGGCAGGCAACACAAAAAGATCTCAAATTAGTGAGATTCTGCCAAAAAATTTATGAACCTCATCCAATAAAAGCTTTGTAAACCTTTGCTCAAATCAAATTTCGTGTACTCATACATTTCATACAGAATCATGATTCCATTATAGATCTTTTTCATTCACTAACTTGGGTGGGTCCAAATAATCCTTCCCCCCCCCCCACCTTTTTGTAACTTAATTTTTAACAAGAACACCATTTTATCTATCCATAATAACAGAGCTAGTTGATGTCCAAATGTTACTGTTGATACAGTTGAACAATGTTAATTGAATAGTCACTTTGCCAATGGAAATTATTCAATTAACACTTATTTATTTATTAGGGTTTAACAACACTTTAACAGCCAAGGTCATATCGTGTCGGTGACAGTTTTACGGGTGGAGGAAGCTGGAGTACCCCGAGAGAACCACCGAGCAATGACGAGCAGCTGCCAGCTCCCTAATGTCATAACTCTGCATTGCAGCACAGACAGGGTTAGATTGGTTGAAGACATGCACACCATTGACGTGCAGTATGCCTTAGTACATGGCATCATCGTGCCCCCATGTGGACAATCGGGGTGAAGTGACTTGCCCAAGGACACAACGCGGGAGTCTGAATCAATCACTCAGATGGTCACCCATCCAAGGACTAACCAGGCTCAATGTATTCAATTAACAGGAGAATTCAATTAACAGGGATTGTGTCACTTTCCTGTACTCTAAGAGATAAACTTAGCATTTATTCTATTATATCTTGTTTGACAGAGCTCCATGAGCTGTGTCAAACAAGATGTAATAGATTAAGTGCCTGTATTGGATGTACTGAGGCCAAATAGGTCTACAAACAAAGGAGAACTGGGGAGATTTAGGGTAATTTCTAGACAGGTTACAAGATTTTTTATTCAATTAACAGGAGTTTACTCTATAACCTATATTCAATTAACAAGTCAAATTTGTACTGGAGGTATGGTAAATAGTTTTGTGTTGGGAAATTATATTCAATTATCAGAGTTATTCATTTAAGAGATATCCAACTAAGTGGGCTCCACTGTAATACCATAACCCATTCATACAGTGTGAGTGGGTCTCTTGTTGCATGGGGCATTATAAAATAGCTTCTCTTTTTCATAATTTGAACGAGTATACATAAGACTGTGGGAATATTTTAGCAATCATTTGCAAAGAAGCTACACTGATCTCCTGTTTTCCAAAAGTTTATACATGGACCTCACCACGAGAGAAGGACATTCTCTGTTATACTCGACACTTCTCCCCTCAACTCACCATTATGTGGGTTGGATGATGCTCCACTTCATCACAGATGATTGAAAATGTAGTGGCCCCTCAGCAAAACCTTGTGGATGCATCACTGACTAAAAACTTTACAAATGAGTTAATTCAATGAAACCAAAGTGGAAAAAACAGAAATTTAAAGAAATGATTACAAACCTGGTATGTCAACAGATTTTTCAACAGGAGTATTCTCAAGAATCGATTCAAGACACTGCATAAAGTTCTTTGAAGCATCAGTTTCACTAAAACTGTCCCAAAACAAACAAAAAAATCATTTGTAATGCATTTTAAGTTTTTTAACGATTTTAATTGTTACAAATTTTAAATTTTTGCACACGATAATACAAATAAGGCTATTAAAAACAAGTGCAATGCCAAGGGTGGGTAGGCCCCATCCCCAACTGCCAAGCATGGGTTTCTGGTCATTTATCTTTATTGATATTGAATAAATAAATATCTTATCTCCATTAAACCATAGCACCAAATCAGCAGGCCATCAAAGGTGTCCATGGGACACTAATGCCCCTGCTTTATCATCTTTTAAGTTGGAAAAAGGCCATATCTCTGCAAAAAAAATGATAAATTTAAAGTAATTTGTATATTTTTTATACTTACCAATGGCCCAGACTAGCTGGTGCAAACTCAAAGTTATCAAGGGCCAAACACAATTTTGAACCCCCCAATCCCCAAAATTTGCTTGCAAAACCGAAAATTAAAAGTCCTATCTGGTCCTCCATACTTTTACTCTCCACGCATGCGCAGCCGTCAGGAAGTGACCGGAATTGGTGCCAACATCATTCTTTGTAGAAGTGAGTACTACATATTAACTCAGCGGGGAGATATGAGTGCCCACTCATGTGAGGGCCATACCCGTCTGGGCCATTGGTAAGTATAAAAAATATACAAATTACTTTAACTTTATCATATTTTTATACTATAAACCAATGGCCCAGACTATCTGAATCATAAAAAGGCGGAGGGCGTAGGACTTCAGAATTAGCAGACCAACAGAGTTCCCAAGCCTGCAATCCAAGGTGAAAGGAAAATAAATTAAAAGGAATTACATATATGTCTCTCTATACAGTAATAGAGAAGACATATCATAAATAAGGAGCCATAACCAAGTTATTTCATATTCTTAGCATGAATGATTATGCTGATTGGGTGTAACGAGCCCACAATTTTTAAGGCTAGTCTGGACTAAGCCCCATAAATTAGGATGGTGTTTTTGAAAGTGAGAGGTTAACCTCCTATACAATAATAAACAAGCTAAATCCAGGATCAGATATAATCTACAGACAAAACAGCTTCACTCATAGTTACACACTTATCAAGCCGGAGGAGAGGTAAAAAAATCCCCCCCTCCCCCTTTTTTGAAGGAATCTTCTTCAAAAATAAAGAGGGGAGCGCTCTGGGATCAGTAAAAGCGGTACCAAATAACAATATAAATATTCGTCAAACAGGCACTCAGGTATTAATTATTATTAATAAATTGGTGCTTAACACCACTTCAGAAGCTAAGGCTACCGTGGTGATCCCGGTAATTAATATCACCCGCTTGTAACATATACCGGAGTTGGCATACGTAGATAGGTCGAAAACCGGTGATATAATATATAGCATACACATGTCCAATAGAATCACAATGGACGATCTCTGGAGAGTAAACACACTTCCAAGGTAAGCCACAGGCGACCCCATTCAGGTGTACAATAAATTCCAGTAAATAACACTCTCAGAAGTGTTCTATCCGATATCTATTCTCCCAGAAACGTGCAAATATACGAGAGTGTAAAGACAAGTTGTATTCGATTGGGTACCAAAATTAATAGAAACCTGGATCTAGAAATGGAATGAGCTATGATTAACAGACACGTCACGGACCGCCCCCAAAATAATTCATTGTTTCTAAGGTCCATAACATACAATAATGCGTCTGCCTAATAATGTATTATTATGCGCATGAGCATTGAAATCCCGCATGTAACCATCTGAATACCAGCTAACTGACCAGACAGCTTCCCAGGTACCCAAAGGCTAGCAATTTATTGAAGATGAATCATATGTTCGTATATGACATATAGACAAACAACCACAGGAAACCAACCAACTAAAAAGTGGATGTGCCCATGAGGTCGCCATAGAACACGACCCAGCTGCCAATCGAGAAGTCATGAAATGCATGTAGATACTTAAATGCATACGAGGCTTACGGGAAGAAAACTATGTCTTGCCCGGTAATTGCCTCTTAACACAAGACGTAGTTTTCTTTCCATAATGTCTCTCTACACACAAATAGAGAAGATACTACGACACGGATCAACATGCTGTTATGATGATAGGTTTATTATATGACTGACACACTAACAATAACTTAATTTGCTTACCTCAATTACTTGAATCATTCTTGTGTTAGTCATCAAATAGTATAGGAAACGCAAGGATCCCTCACGTCTGACCGACTTCATAATGCCACTAAGGGCGGAGAAGGACGTGATGAACAAATACACCGTATTTACATAATAACTCACACCAAACTATACCGGTTTGAAGAGAATAACCTCCTCTAACAAACGGTATCATGTCCGATAGGACAACTAACTCAGCCTAGATGAAGCAGCTAAAGGTCTTCCTGTACGTGAAGAACATTAAAAGCTGATAACTGAGGCCTTAGAAGCTCACTAGGGAGACTTACAATGCTAGCCATAGCTTATAAGTCTTCATCTACGTGAAGACAGATATAACAGTGTAAGTTGCGACCCTGAAGGCTCACTTAATGGAGACTTACAGTTACTGTCACGCAAGGTAGGGAATGACGAGCCGCTATATAAACAGCACTGAATTCCCAAAGAGACTGCAGTCCCAAGAGATAATAAATTCAGTTATGCCACTGTATAATACTGAAAAAGTCTCACTCAAGATTTTAGCTAGGCTACTATGGTGTAAAAACAAGACTCAAGTCTATGACACCTAGGAAAAACAAACCGAAAAGCACAGTATCTTTTTTGGTTGTAATCCCAAAGACAGTGGACATAGCCTAACCGAAGAGACTGCTATAACCTTACAGAAGGCAACTATGGCATCCACAATGACATAATTGTCATGACGCCAAGACATATCTCAGCCTATCTATGCACTATCCATCCGGATTCAGGACGAGAAACAGGAGATAATAAAAAACTGGAGAATAATTTTGACGATGTCTGATGCTTTTCTTCAATAGGAAAGCTTATACGTCCAGAAGAAAAGCCTCTCTTGGAAGATTTGTCTAACAAGTATTCTCAGGCTGATAGTCGCTGGCCTGCCGAGACGACATTCTCATCCACTAATCTTCTGCAATTTATCCACTTTTGCGAGGTTTGTAACCTACTGCCAAGTGGCAAGCAACAAAAATCTATTTTCGACGACCTTAATTGATCCTTTCATTAAGAGAGCCTTTACCTCCACTAGGAGCGACTCTCTTTGACAGGAACTTCCATGATTAACGTCCAGTTTCTCGTGAAGTTGATCATCCTCCGTAAACTGGAAAGCAATAGAGGTCATGTCCATCACCTGTACAACTTACGATGCTTACGGGAGGAGAAACTACGTCCTCCCCACAAAGAAGCTCGTCTCGTCGACCTCAATTGTTCCCTTCATTAAGACAGCCTTTACCTCCACTAGAAGCGACTCTCTTGAAAGGAACTTCCGTGATTAATGTCCAGTTCTCATGAAGTTGATAATCCTCCGTAAACTGGCAAGCAATAGAGGTCATGTCCATCACCTGTATGACTTACGATGTTTACAGGAGGAGAAACTACGTCCTCCCTGTGAAGAAGCTCGACTCGTCAACCTCAATTGTTCCCTTCAATAAGAGAGCCTTCACCTTCACTAGAAGCGACTCTCTTTGAAAGAAACTTCTGTGATTAATGCCCAGTTTCTCAAGAAGATGATAACCTTACGTTAGTCGTTGGCCTAGGGGTGTCTGATCCATAGCCTTGATCAGACCTATACCCCTTTTCCGCATCGCTATGATGACGACTTCCAGAGTAAATATAAGAGGGTTCTTGTACCCTCGCAAGACATTCTCATGATGCTTTCTTAGAAGCAGAACGGCCTTGCTTACCCTGGTCTGCTGAAGTGTGTTGATGAGACAGCAACTTCAATAGCAAAGCACTGAAGCTGCTTGTAGCCTGCAAATATATCAATGCAAGCTTGTCGTCAAATAGTATATTTCCGGTAACCGCATCGACTCAGAGAGAGCTTTCACCTTGTCATCTATAAATGATGATGACGCAAGGGCAGCATCACGTTTTACCAACTCCAAATTCACTGTCCGTGCAGAGTCGTACGCGGCATACATGACTGCCTTGGAAAGAACTCTAGTGAGGAACCACATCCTCATATTTCTTTCCATTGAGACGTTGCGCCATAGCTCTGGTAAGGTGATCTGCTTAGGGCATTGCGTCCAGATTTGCTCTTTTCAATGAAATAGCACATTCCATTTTTTCCGAGCATATATTAAATGATGCAGGTAGGGACATATTTTCATCCCCGGTCTGCTCATCTAAACGCAGACTTATTCAGATGGAACAATATCCTTAAGAGCTTAAGACTTTTCATAATCTTAAAGAACCCTTCTGTGAGAGATGGAGACTCACACTCTATATCCCTCTCACCATCACAATGTTCCATCCACAAATATGGTCAACTCCATCTGACTTAACAGATGACTGGACCAACGCAGTACCGAATGACAGCTCACCATCAGAGACTGTTAACGGGACAGAGAGGGTTCTCCAATCAGTGATCTGACCCCAGATCTAGCGGTGCATCCTGTAGAGAAACTTCAGGCTTCTACTACATGCACAATTGACCGGACCGAACCCAGCACCGTCAGACAGCTCACACTGGGGTCTGCTCTTGCATTAGCTGGGATGCTGCTAATACCTGCGCAACTGCGACAGCAAGTCCGTTCCCGAGGTTTGAGGAGCAGCGGTCTTCAGGCCTCAACAATTCAGGCGAACGATCGTTCCGTTCCCCTAGAGGTTATGTAAACAAAAACTGAGGCAAACGGACTATCGGTTAACCACAAGGATCCATCAGTTAACCAACTTTTTTATGATCAGCATATTAGATGCCTGAACAAAAAGTAGTACACATACAAATAATTGTGCTTATCATTCAGCTGTAAGCATAGTCCAAACATGGCCTAAAAGTCTGAAATATAATTTTTTGGTTTGGTACGTCCTTTCAAGGACGTACCAAACCAAAAAAAAGTATTACAGACTTTCAGGCCATGTTTGGAGTACTGTAAGCATAATTAGAATCATGTTATTACAGTTTATGGAAATTGAAATGTACTGCAGCCTGATGTATGATGGGTCCACGGCCAAATCAATTCTGGACCTATTCACCGCTTTATGCAATGCTGCCAATAGAAGAGGCACAACTCTTATATGCTATGCTGCCAACAGAAGACGCACAACTCTATATTTCTAGTGATTGCGTATTTGTTTCGTTGATATTTTTATCGTCGGAAGTCATCACATGTTGCCAACAGAAGGGGCATAACTCTACATTTCCCTCCCAAACTCTCCCACCAGCATAGGCCTACGGCTTTCGGGATATTCCTGTTCATATCGTGTTTGGATTTTTAGTTTAACCAACAGGTTAATGAAACAAATTTACTTAAGCTTCAGAATAGGTTAATGAACAACTAAATGGGTAACCGGTTAATGGACTAATCAAAATATGGAATTGTCAAGGCCTGGGTCTTCTGTTTTTCCCACCGCTTGCTGCTCCTGGGATGAAGATCCGGAGATTATATCTCTTCTCTGAGCGTCCCGTTGATCGATGCCTCGGATCGCTAGCTATCGGATGTTCCGACTTCAAGGGCAAAGAAAGGCTCCATCTTCGCGTGGCTGACTGGTTATCTGAAGTCGGGAAGCTAGCCTGTGGTCGTGTGTGCTTTAATAACATAGCGGAGGAAGCCGTGACTGAAGCCGACCCCGGCTGCAGACTAGATGGAGCATCCTGAGCGGTGGGCGGACATATGCTCTGTCTCGTGCAAGTTTCCAACCAGAAAACTTCATTTCGGCTTGTGAAACGTAGCGGAGGAAGCCGTGACTGAAGCCGACACCAGCTGCAGACTAGACAGAGCGTCCCGAGCTGTGGGCGGACATATGCTCCAGCTTGTGCAAGTTTCTCATAACAACATTTGGCCCCAAATGTTGTTAGGTTAGAGAGAGGCATCTGAGGTATTGCATGTCAAAGAAATAGACTGAAATTTTTTTTATTAATTAAGTGGATAAAGGGTTAATACCTCGGGATCAAATGATCAGATTTACATAAAGAACTATACAGCACGGCAAATCAGTAACCTGAACAACTATATGAAGTAACAAGACAATCAGATTGATATTCTTTGAGTTATCGCATGTCAAAGAAATAGTTTGGGAAAATGCACAATTTGATGGATAAAGAGTTAAAATCTCAGGATCAAACTACCAAATTTACACCAAAATATATACAGCTCAGCACATCAGAAACCTGACCACACATGAAGTAACAAGGCAACCTAATCAATATTTTTTAGATTACAGCATGCCAAAGAATTGGATTAGAGTAATCCTTAATTTGATGGATAAAGGGTTAGTATCTCACGATCGAATTGACAGATTTACATCAAAAACTATACAGCTCGGCACATCAGTTACCTGAACACATCTATCAAGTAACATGACAATAGGATTGATTTTTTTTTTTAGTTATCGCATGCCAAAGAAATGGATTGGAATAATGTTTAATTGGATGGGTAAAGGGTTAATATCTCAGTATTGAATAATCAGATTTACACCAAAAACTATACAGCTCGGCGCATTATTAACCTGAACACAAATATAAAGTATCATGACAATCTAAGCAATAGTTTTCAAGTTATCGAATGCCAAAGAAATGGATACAGCGGATGGATGGACGGGCAGACGGACACACAAAGGATGGACGAACGACGGATGGCCAACCCGGATGCCGGCATTATGTGTACCATACATGGTATGGGTACACATAAAAAGGAGATTTTAAAGCACAGATGTCAGTTCATTGTTGCTGACTTTTGGGCCAAACAAAGAATGATGTTTGCACCTATTCCGGACACTTCCTGACGGCTGTGCATGCATGGAGAGTAAAAGTATGGAGGACCAGATAGGACTTTTAATTTTCAGTTTTGCAAGCAATTTAGGGGATTGGGGGGTTCAAAATTTGTGTTTGGCCCTTGATAACTTTGAGTTTGCACCAGCTAGTCTGGA
Source organism: Pictodentalium vernedei (assembly GCA_031216915.1). Classification (NCBI taxonomy): domain Eukaryota; kingdom Metazoa; phylum Mollusca; class Scaphopoda; order Dentaliida; family Dentaliidae; genus Pictodentalium; species Pictodentalium vernedei. The sequence continues at coordinate 201,999,087 of CM062295.1, forward strand.
TCATTGGTTTATAGCCTAAAAATATATCGAACCAAGCCCACTATCAATTCCAACCTGCTTTATGTAGTTATACACCTATGTATAAACTTTTGTTTCATTTCATTCAAACTAAAGTTATCATCTGGAAACCATATTTGGTACGGACGTCTGGATGTATCTCATTGATCAAATCCATTTCAAATCTCTTAACAAAATTCAACAGTATCCATCTAAAACTATGAAATGCTACTCCAAAAGGGCCAAATTTTTAAGAAAAGTGCCATACAACTGGCATAAAATGATTTACATTGCTATGATTAACCGTCTCTTCATAAAAGTCATAGATCAGGCAAAAAAATGGTTTTGTTTCTCAGGCAATCCCTCATTGAAAATGAAGCCCTTTTTTGAACATCTGCCAATGCACAGGATTAGTCACACTTTCTGGTTATAAAAAATAAATATTGTTAATTGCCATATTGCACACTATATGAAATATACACTCACTAAGGTGGCGCAAAGCACAGGGCTTAGTCGCATAAGAGATGATCGTATTTACAGCCAGAAAAAAATAGAATTACTTACCCTGTGCATTGCACAGAGTTACACAAGAATATATAAATTCAAAAATCCTTTCTGTTCAGGCCTAATGGTATTAGCGTACGTAGCCTACAGATCCATTGGACTTCATGTTGGCGTCTTCTCGTTTCAGATTGTTTACTGTCTGGGTCTGAGTGGAAAACTTGTATGATCCAAAATTTAAGATCAGTGAGGGAATGACCATCATCGTTAAAATGAAATGTGACAGGTGTTTGTTGTGAGTGTTTAATGTCGGCTTGATGTTCTTGTAAGCGTATATACAAATTTCATCTGCATATTGTTTATGACACTTGTGGCAGGTAAGTCTTTGTACACAGCCATGTTTTGTTCGGTGATGCAGACCTGTTCTGGTTTGGTCCCTTGGTATTTAGACGGACGCGTATCTAAGATGGTGGTTCTTGAGTCACTGTCGGACATGATGCCAAGGCTCATAGAGCTGCTAGTGCTTTCGGCCATTTGGGTTTCAGTCGCCATATATCGGTAGGGTAAGTGAAATATGCAATATAATTATTATTGCATGAAAGATTCGAGAGATTACCCTTAGATGTATGGCACTCTGAGGCTTCTTCCTGTTATGTAAGGGGACTGTGCCTTACAATGGTTTCTATTATTGTTAACCTGACCAGTTTCGTTCAGTCTTTGAACTCATCAGAGGGTTAATAAAAAAATATGATTTTTCCTGTATATATATATACCCTTTTTGGGCGGTTGTAAACGTTTGTCGCCCAGGTTGTAATGTAAATGTAAACACGTGGTAACCACTAAACAATTGACAACTGCTGGAAACCGGTTATGTAGACAAATGCCCAGCCAAATTGTTAAAAAATGGACAACCATTGAAAACCGGGCGACAATAATTTTAAAACCGCCCAAAATTGCTAAACAATAGACAACCGTTTACAACCGGGGTGACAACCGTTTTACAATTATAGTAATTTATATATTTTTTATACTTACCAATGACCCAGACTAGCTGGTGCTAACTCAAAAATATCTAGGGCAAAACACAAATTTTGCCCCCCAATCACCAAAATTTGCATGCAAAACCGAAAATTAGAAGTCCTATCTGGCCCTCAGTACATTTACCCTCCATGCATGCGCAGACGCCAGGAAGTTACCAAAATTGGCGCCAACATCATTCTTTGTAAAAAATGATTATAATATAATAATTCAGCGGGGAGGTATGAGTGCCCAGTACTGCCCACTCATGGGAGGGCCATTCCCGTCTGGGTCATTGGTAAGTATAAAAAATATATAAATTACTATAAATTTTTTCATATTTTTATACTGTAACCAATGACCCAGACTAGCTGAATTGTAAAAAGGTGGAGGGCCTAGAACTTCTGAAATAGTAGATCAACATAGATCAAATCCTTCAATCCATGATGGAGAAAATTAGAATAATTAGAATTTACATGCATGTCTCTTTATACCATAATATACTTGCCCAAAAAAGAAAGTGTGCATTGCAGAAATTGATCAAACTCCAAAAAAATAATTTCGTAGGTGTAAAGAGTGTTAACCTGTTCATGAATAAGTTATATTGAACACAAAAACAGCTTTCCCCGTTAAAATTGCATTAACGTTAAATGACGTGCTGCACGTTTGTGAAAAGGCATGTTTTGCACGTGGAGAGTCTGAAGATTCATGCAGCAGTGTGAATCCTTGGGTATTTAAACACTAAAGTAAGGCCTTCCTATCGTTCACATTCAAACTTGCGCTGCTGTTAAAACAACTCCACATTAGCATGCCAAGATTGACAATGAATCAACGTCTCCTTGCCCTGGGTATGATTAGAGCTGGCAGAACACACAGAGATGTTGCCCAGCATTTGAACTGCCACCGTAACACTGTAGACAGGCTAGTCCATCGACATGCATAACATGATGACGTTCGAGACCGACCCCGCTCCGGGAGACCCCGAGTTACCACCCCTGCACAAGATCGGTATATCCGTGTCGTCCATCTCCGGAAACGGCAACAAACGGCAACGACGACAGCCAGGAACATCCCTAACCTGAGACGGATACATCCTCAAACAGTAATCAACCGGCTGAGAGAATACGGCTTACGTCTTCAAAGACCTGCAATTCGTCCGATTTTGACGTTACGTCATCGTCGTGCTCGACTGCAGTGGTGTAGACATCTCAGGCACCCCTTACACTGGTGGCGACGTGTTTTATTCACAGATGAATGTCGTTTCCATCTTTCATCATCAAATGGCCGCCAGAGAGTGTACAGACGTTGAAACGAACGCTACGCAGATCCATGTGTCATGGAGCGAAACCGTTATGGGGGAGGGTCTCTCATGGTGTGGGGTGGCATCACTGCCCGAAACAGAACTGAGCAGGTCATTATTGATGGCAATCTCAATGCAGCCAGATATCGTGATGAAGTGCTTACACCTGCTGTTGTCCCATTTCTGCAACGTCCCGGCCCCGGTGTCATTCTACAGCAGGCCAACGCCCGACCCCACGCAGCTCGTGTTGTTCAACAGTGTCTGCAGCAACAACAAGTGGATTTTCTTCCCTGGCCCGCAAATTCTCCCGATATCTCACCCAATGAGCACGTATGGGACGAAATGAAACGTCAGCTATGCCGGCTTCCCCATGCACAGACAATGCTTGTGGAACTCAAAAGACAGCTTATCAGAATATGGATCAACATCCCACAACACTTCCATGCTAACTTGTTCGCTTCCATGAGGCGTAGATGCACAGCAGTAATCGATGCAGACGGAGGTCATACCAGATATTGAGTGTGCGACTTTTGTGTTTGACCCTTAGTGTCTTTGACTCTCCATGGCACCAAGAGTATTCGTCGTAGCGTAATGAAATTTCTCATGTTGATCACAAATTGATTCATTTGTGATTGAATAAAATTTCCATGAATGAAAATGATATATATCTTTTTTTAGTGTTATTTTTTAGCATGCACACTTTCTTTTTTGGGAGAGTATAGAAGAGACACACCCTAATATGGATCCCAATTATGTAAATCCTAAATCCAAGCATGAAATCATGTTAATTAGGATGTAACAAATAAACAATTATTAGTCTGGACTAAACCCTAAAAATTAGAATGGCATATTGTGAATGAGAGAAAATTGCCCATAAACGTATGCCAAACAACAATACTACAGCTGATCGCCGAATATAGTACGGACAAAACAGCTTCCTTAATAGTTACATACCCAATAAGCCAGAGAAGTGGACAAAATGCCTCCCCCCCACCCTTTTTTGAACATATCTTCAAAAGAAAGAGGGGAGAGCTCTGGAATCAATAAACAGAACCCAGAAACGATATAAATAAATATCGATCACGCACACAAAAATTAATTCATGAATAATAAATAATGTTTAATGCCACTTCACAAGCCAAGGCTATAGCGATGATTTTGGTAATAACATTATCCGCTATAAAATATGCACTGCAGACAGCATATACAGGTACGACAAAATCAGTGAAATAATAATATAACATACACATACAAAAGCAAGATACGATGAACAATCTCTGCAGAGAAAACACGCTTCAAGATCATTCACAGGAGGCCTCAGTAATATTAAATCCGGTAAGAACACTCTCTAATGTGTACTATTCGGTATCTACAACTATTAACACGTGAGAATATGCGATTTGAGAACCGACAAAATAGAGACCATGTTCTAGAAATGGAGGTGGGTATGATTAACCAGCTCCAACACAGACTGCCCCCCAAATATATAATAACATCAAGGTCCACCAAAGCGATAGCGTAATCACATATTGTGCGAGTGCATAAAAATCCAGCGTGTAATCATCTAAAAACTACTAAATGGTTATGCAGTCACCTATAAACTCAAATAGCAGTGCTTGTATATTAGAAAGCAGAACATAAACACTGGAAACTAATGCAACTGAACTGCATATATGCCTATGAGGGCGCCATCCAACACTACCCAAACACAAAGAATGTATGTATTAAAATATATATACGCCACAGTGTGAGTGTGGGGGGAATTCGAATATATGTCGAAACCTCCTCACCCACATTATTAATCATTGCTGGTCCAGACAGCAATAATATATTGACCACAAAGCTCCCTCACGTCTGACATACTCTGTAATGCCACTGAGAGCAGAGAATGACGTGAAGAACAAAACTTCCCTTGAAGAAGAAAACCCTCTCATGGGGGAAGCTTCTGGGGAATGTTCAATAACAGACACCATAACCTCAATGTAATCAATAGAAACAAATGAATTGAAGGATACACATATCCTATCATTTATTCCCATGAAAACGGCTGAGCGTCAAATGTATGTGCTCAAATGCCTAATACTGGCGACACAATAATGGAAACTATTATTCCCGTGCGCAGCAAACTAAACTATCCTGAAGTGATCCAATATAAGATCATGAAATAGCCTTACAGTTAGAATAAGCCCAAGATGCTGCCAGCGCTTTACTTAATGCGCTGAAATCTTAAGCACTGACTGCTGATTGGAAGATAAATTTACCTAAGTGGTACGAATAGCTAACTGACTTCAATTAACAATAGAATGAACCTAAATGTCCCTTCTACTGGAAATTAATGACAAAAGAAACGTTTCTTCTCTGCTGATAAACTCTGATCTGCGTCTATAAATAGATGATCGATAATAATATAATTCAATGATGTAGCGTAAACAATAAGACATCATTTCTGAATATGTGGTTTCCAAGAACCGAGGGTCCGAAGATCCTTGCATAGAGAGACCATCGGACTCAGGATTGTAACCCAATATATGAACTCACATCCATCATAATTGAGAAAACCATTAAATATATGCCCAAACTTGACCTTATGTTAAAAGATTCTCTAAAACAAAACAGGTCTAGAGCGAAAAACGTCTACCACTCCAGTTAAGAATAACTGGAGGGGACGTGTGCGTAAGCGACCTATCGAAATAACATTCATAGCCGCTCCACACAACCCCCTCCGGCACATAAAATTTTCTGCTGTTAATGCGTCAGATAACAGATAAAAGCGAGCCAAACAGCTGGCTAATTCGCTCTGCGAAACAACAGACGAACCAGCCTGTTGAAAATGAATTGTGGGATACGTGTATCCTATCATTCATCCCATGAGACATTATCTAGTTCACAATTCAAGTGATTTAAAGAACTATACTCGCTACATCGCTGAACGCTCGCTTTTCAACTGAAAGATTATCATAAATAACCTAATTCGGTCGGACCAAGCTCTATAAGAGCCTCGAGCCACCGGCTCAAGGGTGTCTGATCAGTAACTCAAACAGACGTAAACCCCCCAACCAAGTGGCTGTATAGACAATCCCAAAAGAAATATATAGGAGAGATAACTATACCTTTGCTGAGTCTTTATAGACGGTATGTGTCTAGGACAACCTCTCCTACTCTTTCTGTTGGTGTGGTCGATTAGACCCCAACTTAAAGAGTTGAGTATTGATGCTTTCTTGCAGCTTAATCCTACATTAATGAAAGTTTACCATCAAAGACTAGTGTCTGGAAAACTAAAGCGACCTGTAGCAAGTTTTCCACCTAGTCAAATGTTAAGATGAAAACGCAAGGTTTCGTCACATCAGAGGCTTCCTCTATTTGCCCTACTATTAGATAAATATTATTACCTAAATTCTAATATGTGTCATTGTACCATCACCAAACCTACATATAATATAAGATAACATTAAAATACAATAGATGAAATAAATACATCCAAAAGAAAAATTCCTTCAAAAAAAAAATGTTTGAAAAAATTATATTAGAGCCCAAGTTCCCAATGGGAACGATGAGCCCAAAAAAGCCTAAGTGTGGACAAAATTATAAAAATCTGCTATAAAATTAACTACCACACTATCAGAATATTTAATGTTACTTACAACTGTCGTTCCTAAAAATAATAGGAAACTACCTAAAGCATTGCAAATGTAAACAAAAACCGGAATCAAGGCCTCAGGCAACACGGCCCGAAGACAGTAACAGAAACAAGACTATCCGATGTAAAGCAAGATCTTCATCAGAAGAAAAAACGATACATCGGATGTATGATGCATGACCAAAATGCCCAAACACCCCACGGATGAGGATGTAACCCTGGGGATGTACAGAATAATCTTCTGTATAATACTTTAAACTCCCAAGAAAATTTATAAAAAATATTTCATTAAAACAAGCCAAAAAGCTTGGGAGCTTAACTGGGGGGATCAAGGGAAGGTAGGGAAGGAATAGTAAATAAACCGTGGATAGATCATAATCAATCAGTGAAAACATCAGGCCCATGTCCCGAAATTAGGGAACATGAACTAATTTTAATAAATATTATAAAATTACAGCCATGAACGTTTCAAACCACTGTTTCTTCCTGCCTTCATCCAGTTGTGTCCTTGGATCCACCAATTTAACCATTGATTTGTGTCTGGCATCATTATTAATTGAGATTTAAAAAGCACAAATGTCAGTAATGATGTTTGCGCCAGTTTTGGTGACTTCCTGGCATCTGCGCATGTGCGGAGGGTAAATGTATGGAGGGCCAGATAGGACTTTTTGCGGTTTTGCATGCAAATTTTGGAGATTGGGGGGGTGGGGAAATTTGTGTTTGGCCCTAGATATTTTAGAGTTAGCACCAGCTAGTCTGGGTCATTGGTTACAGTATAAAAATATGCACAGGTTTAGTTGGTTACATGTTACAAAGGATGCAGGATTCAAGAAACTAATCAAAATACTTATACTGGATTGCAGAAATTTTTTTTTAAAGTGAATTCCAAAAATGAAAACATATTCTATTTTCAATCAATACCTTGTTTTAAGGAGGTAGGTCATGAATCCATAAATTTCATAAATGAAATAAAGCAAATGATCAAATGAATAAACAAAAATGAAACAAGACCACCACCAGGCATGGGCTATGTCCTCCGACAGCAAGTTCTTACATTGGACATATTTCCAAACAACAAATTTTCAAAGTCGAAAAAATGGAAAAAGGGCCACAACTCAGCAACAACTGCTCAGACCAAACTCCCATTCGAACCCGATCTGCGTATTCTTGAGACAAACCTATGTACAAAATTTGGTGTTGATTCAATAACTCAAACTAAGTTATCACCCGGACACCAAATTTCCAAAGTTGCGAAATTGGGTGGAAAAGCATTGAAAACGGGGCATAATTCCAACAAAAATGATCGGACCCAGTTGATATTTGGAATTTACCTAATCATTGGGGACAATCATAAGGGACATAAACACCTAATTTGGTTTTGATTCAATGACCCAAACTTTAGTTATCACTCCAGACAGATGCAAGGACAGATGCACGCATGGACGGATGCAGCTCACTTACAATAGCCCTCCGACAAAATGTCTTTGTTTGGGGACAAATAGAATATGAGATTCAATGTTCTCACATTTTCTTTTTTTTTCGTTTGGTATATAAGATTCTATACCATTCTGGGTTGGGAAACAAACATAATTTTGACCAGATTGAGACCCAGTCCTGATCTGGGAAAAATTCTCTGGCTGCCTTTGTAATCATAGAAACAAAGTTTGAATTAAGTCTTTAACAGCTGACACAGTTGCAATTTAATTTAGGTCATTGGGATTTGTTTACATGGATTAACCTTATGATGGTCTATTGCGGAGTGTCTTGAGGCACGCTCCATTAAACTGCAAGATGACAAAGTCAAAACACGGGCTGGCCATGGCCCATTGCATTCCACCATCGTTGCAGACTGCCTTGCGGCATGCAAAATTTCATTGAACAACTTGTGGCAACAGCACTATTAAAAGCAGCCCAAATATAGGCTTCAGCCATCAACCAGATTAAGAAAAATGAAAGTGTCAATGACACTGTAGCTTAACTTGTGTGTTGTGTTTTATGAAAAGGATAATGTTCAATGTTTATGAAAGGATTATGAAATAAGACAAGAATGTGATAATTGGGAATATGTTCATTTCTGTTCCCTGTATGCTATGTTTTTGATAAAAATAATATGAGGTGTACACTGTACTAAAGAGCTGAGGGGTGGGTTAATATGACCTCACAGGTAATGTATGTGGCCCTCACAGTTAAAGTATATCAACGAAAGTTACCAAGTTACAGTGAAATTATTCCAAAACGAGTCATCCTATCAAGTTACATTGAAATCCCTTCATAAATATGGCCTGTAGACTGTGCTAAAGGCTTTCGGGCTTCGGGCCACTTTAGCTGCCAGTTTCCCAATTGCATCCAAAGAGGACGTTCTCATCTAGACATTATATGAAGTCAACCTACCAAGTTACAATGAAATCCCTTCATAGATATGACCTGTAGACTGTGCTAAAGGTTTTTGGGCTTTGGGCTCGGGCAGCCATCATGGTTGAATGATCGCAACCAAAAGGGGACATTCTCATCTGGGCATCATCTGGAGTGATCCTTAGAAGTTACAATGAAATCCCTTCATAAATATGACCTGTAGACTATGCTCAATGTTTTCAGGTTTCGGGCCCCTGAAGCCGTCACAGTTGACCAATCATGACCAAAAGGGGATGTCATCATCTAGGCATTATATGGAGTCAAACTAACAGGTTATAATGAAATCCTTCCATAAATATGACCTATAGACTATGCTAAAGGTTTTGGGGTTTGGGCTCGGGCAGCCATCAAGGCTGAATGATCGCAACCAAAAGGGGGTGTTCTCATCTAGACATTATTTGGAGTCATCCTACCAAGGTACAATGAAATCCCTTCATAAATATCACCTGTAGACTATGCTAAGATTTTCAGGCTTCAGGCCCCTGTAGCCGTCACAGTTGCCTAATGGTGTCCAAAAGGGGCTGTTCTCATCTAAACATTATTTCAAGTCAACCTATCAAGTTATAATGAAATCCCTTCATAAATATGACCTGTAGACTGTGCTAAAGGTTTTCAAGCTTTGGGCTTCGGGCCCCTGTAGCCATCACAGTTGCCTAATGGTGTCCAAAATGGGCTGTTCTCATCTAGACATTATATGAAGTCAACCTACCAAGTTACAATGAAATCCCTTCATAAATATGATCTGAAGACTGTGCTAAAGGTTTTCAGGCTTTGGGCTCGGGGCAGCCATCATGGTTGAATGATCGCAACCAAAAGAGGGCATTCTCATCTGGGCATCATCTGCAGTGATCCTACGAAGTTACAATGAAATCCCTTCATAAATATGACCTGTAGACTGTGCTCAAGATTTTTGGGCTTCGGACACCTGTAGCCATCATAGTTGATCAATCATGACCAAAAGGGGATGTCATCATCTAGGCATTATATGGAGTCAACCTAACAAGTTACAATGAAATCCTTCCATAAATACGACCTATAGACTATGCTAAAGGTTTTTGGGCTCGGGCAGCCATCAAGGCTGAATGATCGCAACCAAAAGGGGACATTCTTATCTAGACATTATTTGGAGTCATCCTACCAAGCTACAATGAAATCCCTTCATAATTAAGACCTGTAGACTGTTCTAAAGGTTTTCCGGCTTCGGGCCCCTGTAGCTGTCACAGTTGACCAATCGTGTCCAAAAGGGGATGTTCTCATCTAGACATTATATGAAGTCAAACCTACCAAGTTACAATGAAATCCCTTCATAAATATGACCTGTAGACTGTGCTAAGGGTATTCGGGCTTCGGACTCGGGCAGCCATCATGGTTGAATGATCGCAACCAAAAGGGGACATTCTCATCTGGGCATCATCTGGAGTGATCCTACGAAGTTACAATGAAATCCCTTCATAAATATAACCTGTAGACTGTGCTCAAGATTTTCGGGCTTCGGGCACCTGTAGCCATCACAGTTGACCAATCACGACCAAAAGGGGATGTCATCATCTAGGCCTTATATGGAGTCAACCTAACAAGTTACAATGAAATCCTTCCATAAATATGACCTATAGACTATGCTAAAGGTCTTTGGGCTCGGGCAGCCATCAAGGCTGAATGATCATGACCAAAAGGGGATGTTCTCATCTAGACATTATTTGGAGTCAGCCTACCAAGCTACAATGAAATCCCTTCATAATTATGACCTGTAGACTGTTCTAAAGGTTTTCGGGCTTCGGGCCCCTGTAGCCATTACAGTTGCCCAATCGTGTCCAAACGGGGACGTTCTCACCTAGACATTATATGAAGTCAACCTACCAAGTTACAATGAAATCCCTTCATAAATATGACCTGTAGACTGTGCTAAAGGTTTTTGGGCTTCGGGCTCGGGCAGCCATCATGGTTGAATGATCGCAACCAAAAGGGGACATTCTCATCTGGGCATCATCTGGAGTGATCCTACAAAGTTACAATGAAATCCCTTCATAAATATGACCTGTAGACTGTGCACAAGGTTTTCAGGCTTTGGGCACCTGTAGCTGTCACAGTTGGCCAATCACGACCAAAAGGGGATGTCATCATCTAAGCATTATATGGAGTCAACCTAACAGTTACAATGAAATCCTTCCATAAATATGACCTTTTGCCTATGCTAAAGGTTTTTGGGCTCGGGCAGCCATCAAGGCTGAATGATCGTGATCAAAATGGGACGTTCTCATCTAGATATTATTTGGAGTCATCCTACCAAGTTACAATGAAATCCCTTCATAAATATGACCTGTAGACTGTGCTAAAGGTTTTCGGGCTTTGGGCTCCTGTAGCCGTCACAGTTGCCCAATCACGCCCAAAAGGGGACTTTCTCATCTAGACATTATATGAAGTCAACCCACCAAGTTACAATGAAATTCCTCAATAAATATATCCCGTAGACTGTGCTAAAGGTGTTCGGTTTTGGGCTCGGGCAGTCGTCATGGTTGACAGATCACGCCCAAATGGGGGAAAATCTCATCTAGACATCATAAGAAGTCATCCTACAAAGATACAATGAAATCCCTCCATATTAAACATGACCTGCAGACTGTGCTAAAAGTTTTTGGGTTTCGGGCTTGGGCGGCCATCACGGTTGACAGATCATGCCCAAAAGGGGATGTTCTCATCTAGGCATTATACAGAGGCATCCTACCAAGTTACAATGAAATCCCTTCATAAATACGACCTGTAGACTGTGCTAATGGTTTTAGGGTTTTGGGCAGCCATATCAGGTTGACCGATCGCGACCAAAAGGGGACATTCTCATCTAGACATGACCCCAAATCTGCATATGAAATTTTGTGATGATCAGACAAGAACTGCAGGGTGTAGCCCATGCTAAAGGAAAAGGTGAACAGACTCACATACTCACAGACTAACAGACTTCCGCACGCGTGATGGCATTAGCTTATCTTGACTTTGTCAACTTAAGCTAATGAGTGACTTATTCATTCTACTTGTACCTTTTCATCAAACACTTTGCCAACAAAATCCAATTTCCTACAGATGCCTCTTTGCTAAAACTGGTCCATCAATACAGCCATAAGTTTGCATAAGTTTTTCTTGATAAAGCACCAGCAAATTTGTTTCATACAGCAGTGAAACACTTTTTTCAAAATAAATCAGTGGATGGCTTGGGTAGCAGTGACAATGTATGTGTTAGAATATATTAGCAAACAGCTGTTCTAGCAGCTAATCACAGTGTTAATTAGACAATACCCACCTTTGCATTTTTTCTTGTGATGACCACATCTCATACAATGTATACAAATTCTGGTCTTTGACTCTTCTAACACTTAGACTGCAAGATATAAATATTTAGAATTCTCATCAACCCTTTATCTAACATGAAAGGAAGATGACACTTGCAAATAAAATTCTTGAATAAATGATTATTTTCATTTTTTGCATCAAAACACAAAGCTTATGACCTTCATTGGAACGAACTAAAGGTGCTCGTTCCAATGAGGGGTCATATCTTTTTGGGACAAAAAATGAAAAAAAAGAAGAAAACTGAATGGTGATTTTTGTGAGCAGTGCTGGCCAGTTTTGACTGTTACGTTGCGTAAAGAGTTAATTACTGTTAAGCCCTCCCCACTTTAATGCAGCTAGCAGCAAAAAATGGCCAGTATTGAATTGAAAATCTGATATCAGAGCTGTATGCAAGGCTCTTTTGTACAAAAATACTAATTTCATCTAGTCCAATCACTCCGTTCCAAATTTACATTGACTACAATTTCCAGTTTTCTGGAAATTTTCACCACAACAGGTCAAGTACTGTAAAGAGCCAATAACTTAAATGAATAGACCATTTTTTTAAAAAAAACCCAATATGTGAAGTTTTTCGAATTGACTGATTTATTTGGAAAAACAATATATATATTACACAAAGTCATCGATCTATAGCCTGTTGGATACCAGGTTTTTTCTATGAAAGAGTAGAAATGGCAGTTCCTGCTGAATTTTTTAAGTAATTACAAGTTGAGAATTGACAACATATTGAACAGATTCAAAGAGCTTCCTTGTTACTAGTTTATTTATTTATTGGGGTTTAACGACACTTTCAACAGCCAGGGTCACCTCATGTCACACTCTTTTACTGGTGGAGGAATCCGGAGTACCCAGAGAGAACCACTGAGCAATGGTGAGTGACTGTCACACTCCCTAATGTACCAACTCCACACAAGCAGGGTTAGCATTGGTTGAAGACAAGTGCACCATTGTCATGCAGTACACCTTGGTACACTGTACCACCGTGCCACCACATTGGCAATCTGGTTTAAGTGCTTTGCCCAAGGACACAAGGCGGTTACTCCGGGCCGAGATCGAACCTGGACCTTTCAGTTTGAAATTCAATGCCATAACCACTGAGTCACTGCAGTTTTATGGGGGGGGGGGGGGGGGGGGAAGGGGGAGGGGGGAGGGAGGAAGCTGGAGTTCCCGGAGAGAACCACTGAGCAATGGCATGCAACTGTCAGACTCCCCAAGGTACTAACTCCACACATGCAGGGTTAGCATTAGTTGAAGAGAAGTGCACCCACGTGGGCAATTGGGATTAAGAGTCTTGCCCAAGGACACAATGTAGTTGCTGCAGGCTCGACCCTGTTACTAGAGCTTACAGAAATTCTAAACAATTCAATGAAAAGTGAAATCTTCAGAAAAATATTAACAGTTCCACATACATTTATCAAGTCTCCAATCCTCTATAATCACTGTTGTTACATATCTGTAGACAAACTCAATTTTAGAGGTAAGCCTTTAATCAGTATAGGCTATTGGTATCATCAGATAACTCCTGGTTAGCAAATCAATTCTGCTGATATCATTGCAGATAACTTTTTCTTTTTGCTCAGACCTTCCACTAACCACACAGTTCATGCATTCAATCACTAAACTAACTCCTGACAAGCATCAATTTCCGAAATGTAAATATAAATTATCGCGGCAGTGAAGTGATCTGGGTCACAGTATCACATCTCATTGAGGAGGTCAGATCGCCGGAGAAAACACGCTGTCTGTGGCAGCTCGTTTCATCCGGCGATCTGACCTCCTCAATGAGATGTGATGTGATGACCCTGATCACTTCACTGTAGTAATAAAAGGTTTATTATATGACTTATAGTTCAATATCGCATGCCAATGCTAGCATTAACAATTCCCCCAACCTTTTTTGGTAAATTTGATTGAATTAAAAAAAGAAGTATTTTTCTTTACACTTATTTTGTAACAGGTGCACACTTCCGGGGAATCCCTGATGCACATGAATACGTAACAAAGTGAACAGTCAACTTTCTTTTTGAATCTTTGTTTGAATTCTTGATTTTCAGTCAGAATTGCTGTTTATAACACGAATTCTGCACCTCTTCAGTGGATTATGATGTCGGTAGTAATCGTTTATCAAAACTTGGCAATTCTTTAATGAAGCATTTTCAAACATTCAACGGACTGAATGTTTATCCTGTCTGTTCACCTGATCTGAATTCATTCAAGGTATTGTTATTTTAATAGGATTGAAAATTTAAAAATTCAACCATCTCAAGAGATACAGGTTGAAACAGAACTGACAGACTGATGGACTGACTGTAAACAATAAGTCCTCTCATGATAATCTTTGGGGGACTAATCAATCACATGCTATGTGGAAAGGGGCTACAAAAAGGTTGTGATGAACAATTTCAAATTCCTATTGAAAAACATGAAAGAGTTTTTATGATCAAGAAAAGAACTTTTTAAATTCTTATTGTGAACGTTAAAAAATTTATAGTAATTTATATATTTTTTATACTTACCAATGACCCAGACTTAGCTGGTGCTAACTCTAACAAAACCAGGGCCAAACACAAATTTTGCCCCCCAATCCCCAAAATTTGCATCCAAAACAAAAAGAAATCATGTCCTAAAGGACCTCCATACTACGCCTCTACTGCGCATGCGCAGTGACGCAATCATCCCGAAATTGGCGCCAATTATCATTCTTACTGGCAGTGCCTGGTCAGCGCTATGTACTCAGCGGGGAGGCAAGAGTTCCCAACTCCAGGGAGGGCCATCCCCGTCTGGGTCATTGGTAAGTATAAAAAATATATAAATTACTATAAATTTTTTAACATTTTTATACTGTACCAATGACCCAGACTTAGCTGAATAGTAAACAGGCTGGAGGGCCTAGGACATAGAGGAAAATCCAATAAGCTCAACTATATAGTAAAGAGGTAACCCCTTAAGGAGAAAAGGAGTATTAGGCTTTACATGTATCTTTCTTATTTAATATTCAATTAGAAAGATACACTACCCTTAATAATTGAGCACAATAACATTCATGTTCTCTATTAACATCCAGTATAACCCTTATACTAATTATTTTTAAAGCAAGCCAATAAATAAAGTAGTCCAGAGAATTGAGACTCTTTATAATCATTTAAAAGTGTCCGAGTATTGTATATTAAAGCCCGTTTGACACTTGACATATACAAATGCTTCACACCGAGCTACACTTTAAAAATAAGACATGAATGAATTTAAACATTAATATTACACTTTAAAACCATCCCGGAAGCGACTCAGAAATACTGACTTGGAGGAGGCATTCCCTTGCTTTTCACTATAAAGCAGGTGACCTAAGGGAACACCCGCCCCCCCCCCCCCCCCCCCCCTTCCCCTTGCCCTGGGTCAAATAGCCCAGAGCGAAGAGGGCAGCCGGACGGAGTCACTGCCGGAACAGAAAGCCTGCATAACTATAGTTGCAACTGTTTAGTGGACGACATTCTGAGCAACAGATAACGGACCTAAACAATGCAGGTCTCCAGAAATGGACTCAATATTTCTGAGATAAAAATGCGTAAATGTGGATGGCTGAGACCAATAAGCAGCCTTCATTAAATCTGTAATAGCAACACTATTAGCATAAGCCCAGGAAGTAGAAAGAGCTCTTACTTCATGAGCAGAAATCTTAAGCACAGACTGCTGAGAAGAAGATAAATCTTCATAAGCAGTACGGATAGTTAACTGAATCCATCTAGCAATAGAATGGACTGAAATGTCCTTTCTATTAGGCATCAAAGACAGAAAGAAACGTTTCCGTCCCTTTCTGATAAACTGAGATCTCTGTTTATAGATACGTAGTGCTCTAACAGGACAGAGTAAAGGCCTACGCCCGTCTGAAGACGGAAGAGCCTTAATAACAATAGGTTCCGGATATTTATTAGGAGCCTGATTCTTAGCTAAAAAACCCACATTAGTAGTGAAGGTGATAAGTGTTCCCAACACTACGATAATGAGAATCATCCACCGATAGTGCATGAAGCTCACTGACTCTTCTGGCAGAAGAGAAAGCTAAGAGAAAAGCTGTCTTATAAGATAAGAATTTGAAATCTGCTGTCCCAAGAGGTTCAAATGGCTTTTCCTTCAATTTAAGGAGAACCCAAGCTAAATTCCACTTAGGAATTAATCTAAGAGTTCTGGGTCTATTTATCGAAAAGTTTCTAACCAACTTCGATAAAGAGACATTAGATCCAATTTGTAAACTATCATGATGTGCATAGGTATCAGATAACATAGATCTATAACCCTTTATAGTAACAGGCTGCAGTTTGATTTCGTCAAACAAGTATACTAGAAAGTTTGCAATGTCTGGTATAGAGGGATCAAATATATCTACAGAATGATCCCTACAAAACGACGAAAAACCTTCCACTTAGCCGCATAGTTTAGCGAAGAGGAGGTCCTCCTACAGTCAGAAATCGCGCCCACTGCTCGTCCTGTAAAGTGCTTGCCATGCAAGAAGGACCGCACAACGGAAAAACGTGAAGGTTGAGACCTTGCGGGTTGTGATGGAGTTGGCGTGATTTCCCCTGCGAAAGAAGATCCTCTCGTGGAGGAAGCTTCCGCGGTAGGTCCCACAACAGACACCTGAGTAGATTTATCCACGGTCTCTGTGGCGACAGAGATGCTACCAACAGAATCTTGCATTGAGATTGTTTTATCTTTAGCAATACTTGTTGAATTAACGGCGCTGGAGGATACGCATATCCTATCATTCCGTCCCAAGGGATCGACAGAGCGTCTACTGCAAATGCTCTTGGATCTGGACACGGAGACACATACGTCTGCAACTGATTGTTGAGATGTGTCGCAAATAAGTCTATCATTGGCCGTTCCCATTGGTAGCAAATCTGATTGAATACTTGTTTGTTGAGAGTCCACTCCGACGGCAACAAGCGACCCTTTCGTGAAAGGGAGTCTGCTAGCACATTCAGACGACCCGGTATGTGAAGGACCGAAAGAAGAACGTGATGTTCTAACGCAAACAGAAGGATTCTTTCCGTTAGATTGAACAACGGAACTGAATGAGTGCCTCCCTGATTCCGTATATACGCCACTACTGTCGTATTGTCGGATAGGATTTGGACATGAGCATCGTGAATAATGTCCATCCAGTGACGTAACGCAAGCCAAATTGACATCATTTCCTTGATGTTTATGTGCTTGCACAGGAATTGCGGATCCCAAAGACCCTGGCATCTCGAATCCGTTGGGATTAATGATGCACCCCAACCTGTTTGACTGGCATCCGTCATAACGGTAAAACTCGGATCCGGCAACTGCAGCGGAACTCCTTGAGTTAACCACTGAATGTTTGCCCAAGTCTGAATCTCTTGTTTCACTTGATCTGACAAGAGAACGTCTACATCGAGCGAATGAATTTTCACACTCCAATTCTGAGTCAGGAAAATTTGAAGAGGACGTGTGCGTAGCCGCCCCATCGGAATGAGATCCGCGGCGGCTCCGCACAGACCTATCAGTCTCATAAATTCTCTCGCCGTGACTTTGTCTGCGTGCAGACAATAGCGAGCGTAACAACTGACTAATTTCGCTCTGGTTAACGGCAGACGAACGAGATTGTTGTGCGTCTCGAAGCTCATTCCCAGATGAGTGAATGACTTGGACGGCACCAGATCCGACTTCTCCTCGTTTACTATAAAACCGAGACGTCGGAGCAATAGAAGAAGATTCTGAACATCGTTCTGAAGCGTTAACTCGTTGCCGTACCTCTGAAGAATGTCGTCCAGGTAGGCCGACGTTACCGCAGACGAATGAGCTCGGAAGTAGATCATTACCGAGTTCATTACCCGAGTGAAAGCCCAGGGTGCTAGATTCAATCCGAAGCACATCGCCCGGAATTGATACACCACTCCCAGGACTGCAAAGCGTAGATACTTTCGGAATGTCGGATGTACCATGACGTGAAAGTACGCATCTTTGAGATCTATGCTCGTTGCATAATCGTTCACCCGAATACTCGCTCTGACCGATCGAATCGTCTCCATATAAAACTTCGGAGCGACGATCAGCTTGTTTATCCAGCTCAAATCTATGACTGGACGGAACGAGCCGTCTGGTTTCGGAACCAGAAACAGATGGCTGTAGAATCCCAGAGATTCCTGGTTTTCTACGACCTCTACCGCGTTCTTCATTAAAAGAGACTGCACCTCTGATAACAGAGCGTCTCTTTTCTGTGGATTTGACGGAAGATGAGTCCACTTTGGACTTCGAGTTAATGGAGGCTTTCGTTTGAAGGATATCTTTAGACCTTCCGAAGTCACTCCTCTCACCCAAGGGTCGTCCGTAATCGACGCCCACTCTTGTGAAAAACTCGACAACCTTCCGCCAACCGGAACGCGATAGAGGTTTAAGCCATCACCTCCTGGACCTGCGAGGCCTGCGGTAGGAGAAACCACGTCTTCCACGACCCGCACCTCGCCTCGTCGACCTCGGGGCGTCCGACCGATTGTCCCGGCCTGAAGGACGTCCCGAACGAGAGTCGCTATCCTGACGGTCTCTCGAATAAGACCAAGAGGACGCACCGGAACCTCTATAGGAACCTCTCTTGGGTGCATTAGACCCAGAAGTGCCTGTCTTATTCGTGTCTGCTGTATCCGACTTCTTAGGAGCCGATCTGAACAACAGAGAATCATTAGCTTTCTTTTTAATTTTATCATAAATAGCGGAAAGCTTGCCGTCAAAGAGAAGTTCTCCTGAGACCGAAGCGACTCTAAGAGAGTTCTTCACCTTAGAATCCACTAGTGTGGATGTAGCTAGGGCTGCGTCACGTCTAACCAACTCCAGATTTGCCACTGAAAGGGCGGAGTTACACGTGGAATAAGCTACTGCCCTTGAAAGAAGTCTTAAAGAGGATTGTATATCCTGAAACTCTTCCCCTTGAAGGCGCAGTGATAACGCCTTAGTAAGGTGATCTGCGTAAGATAAGGCATCTAAATTGGCTCTGTTAGACGCAATAGCTGTTTCCAACACCGCGGTTGGAATAGAAGCTGACGACGGTAATGATAGCTCTAAGTCTTCCGCCTCGTCGTCCATACGCAGAGGAACTCTCGGTATACCCTGTCCTGCCGTATCGAATTTATTCCTTGCATTAATGAAAGGCAGGTTGAGAGTATTAGCGGACAAGAAACCTGCTTTCCCCGTCCTGGAAGCAAGTTTAAATATAGCGTCGTTCAATAATTCAAATGTTCTAGCAACATTATTGGACTGCGACGGAAACTCGGGAGCGATGTCCCTGAACCGCTCAAAAAAATCAGAGTCCAATGACGCTATAATTCTCTTGTCCGGAAGCGCAGCAGTCTGGCCCGACGGAACAACTTGAGGGAGAAAGTGCCGGATGAAGTCCACGGCAGCTTTATGTTGTTCCGAAAGGGATAGCTCCAAGACATCCGTATCCCTTTCACCATCCGGTCGGACCTCACGATGTTCCCGGTCGTCTGCCCCCGATGCTTCGGCGGAGCGTACCGACCCAGCGCCGTCGGATAATTCTCGATCCGACACCGTTTCTGTCGGCTGCTGGGATGCTGCGATAAGCTGTGCTATCTGCACAAGAATGTCCGGCGTCGAGACCTGCGGAGGCGCAGTCTTTCGCTGCTTCGCCGAGGGCAGCTCCGCATCAGATGGCTCCCACATACTTTTCCTATGCGAACGTCCGGAGTCCATCGGTCTCGAATCCCTGGCTGCCGGATGGTGTGACCTGGTCGCCGAAGAATCCTTCATCGGCGAAGCTGGTAATATATCGGCGGTCACGCAGCCAAGGTGCGGTCGTGTGCGCTGACGAGAAGAGGAAGCCTTAACAGTCTCTGCGGACTGCTTATACAACGGAGCGTCCCGAGCGACGGACGTATGCTCCGCTAAAGACACATTTTGTACCACAACATCTGGTCCCAGATGTTGTTGTACGAGAGAGGGACCTCTCTCGCTCGCGGCCCGGCTGGACCTGGACGAGCTATGAACCGGACTAAAAGGCTTCCTCCGTTCTCGCTTACTATCCGCCGTCACTGGGTGTGCATCTATTATGTTTATAGTGCTCGCATCACCCAAAATTTCCTCTTGGACCGCATCGGACGAACCCGGCTGCCGAACCATTCGGTGAATGGACGCTACACCGGGCGAGCTAGCGGACGACATTTGTCTAATCTCCATGAGCACTTTTGCCGCTAGCTCTGAATTCATTTGTGACGACGGACGCACACTTGAAGAAGATAACATGGAAACATCACCCTGTTCTGGTTCCTCTGAAATAGAAACTGAGAGAGTAGAGTGACCTTGCGGAGAAAGAGCCGGCATCGCTCTTTCTCCAGAAACAACATATCGTGACACACGTTTCCAATGTTTCTCATCCCAATGTTCACATATAGGACAGGGATTAATGCAAGAACACTGACTACAATTAATACAATGATCATGAAAGTCAGAGGAAGATTTCTTCCTATTACAATTTGAACAACGTCCCTTCATTGTGAAAGAACAACAATAAGTCCTAGTTACTCGCAAAAACCCCTGACACAAAGATACATAATAACATGATCCATTAATAAATGAAAAAACAATTGCAAAACAAAATAATTTTGAAAAAATATTTTTTCAGAGAAGCCCAAGTTGCTGAAAAGTAACGTTGAGCCCCGATGGATCCGATGGCAAAGTGTGGTCAAAAATTTTAAATTTATATAAAATAATTAATGAGACACTTTCGGATAATATAAATGTATCTTATAATGAGATAAACTACCACAAAGGCAAACAGCCCCCCTCAAAAAAGGCTGTTGCCAATGAAAACAAACAGTGTAAACACACTAGAAAACATGACTCCAGGCACTGAAAAAACTGGCCCGGAATCAGTCATCAATTACACTCTATCTGATGCAAAACAGAGACTCCCAGGGGAGAATCTGTAGAACATCAGATGGAAGATGCAGAACACAAACGTTATACACCCATGGGTGAAAACGTAACTATGGGGAAAATAACAGAAAACATTCTGTAACCAAGCAACTCTCACAGGAAATTTTAGAAATGAAATTTCTCAAAAATATGCCAAAAGCATGGGAGAATTGCCAGGGGGGACTTTAGAAGGCTAGGGGAGAGGAAACACTGAATAAGCAGTGCAACAATTAGCAAGAATGACAACAAGAGGCCCATGCCTCGAAAATAGGCAACTTAACATAATTTCATCAAAAAATTTTAAGTACAGCCCTGATTATTTTTTGCCACTTCTTTTTCCTCTCCTCCTTCTATCCTCCTTAGAATCACATTTTCTCCAAAAATTACGTGTCTGGCATCCTTTAAACTGAGATTTACAAGCACAAAGATCAGTGAGATGTTGACTGATGAAGGGCCAAACAGAGAATGATAATTGGCGCCAATTTCGGGACGACTGCGTCACTGCGCATGCGCAGTAGAGGCGTAGTATGGAGGTCCTTTAGGACATGATTTCTTTTTGTTTTGGATGCAAATTTTGGGGATTGGGGGGCAAAATTTGTGTTTGGCCCTGGTTTTGTTAGAGTTAGCACCAGCTAAGTCTGGGTCATTGGTACAGTATAAAAATATTGAAACTGCTACTAGTATAAGGTATGCTGCTATAATTAATAAAATTGTAGGCATCAAAATCTTCCATGGTACATGGTATCGACTTCAATCCTATGGGGTTGAATAATTAAATTACTGTTGAAACGAGCTGCTCATTGATTGAACCATGTGCCTTCAGTTATTGAGCCAAGTGTATCCAGTTTTCTATCTTTTAACAATGGGATTGTCTAACATTAACCATTTAAGGCTTAATTCCAATTTGACAACTGAACAGGTGCCCTAACATGCAGTCCATAGAGGCAGCCAAGACTTGTTGAGAAACAACTGCAAGGATGCAGACCGTTAAAGTATATCAAAAGAATCTCCAGATCCTTAAGGGCCAAGGCCTTCAGTTTACTTACGACTCGCTTATCAATTTTATCAGGAGTCCAGTGGTACAGTGGTTCTGTAAATGGACTTCAGACCGAAAGGTCCACGGTTTGATCCCTGCAAGGGGAAACTGCATTGTGTCTTTGGGGTAACTGGGATTAACTGCCCACAGGCACTCTCCAAAAAATTATAATTTTTTTTATACACCCAACCAGATAAGTGCACTACCCAAGGACACGAAGCAGTTACCCCTGGTTGGAATCGAACTGAGGACCTTTTGGTTTGAAGTCCAATACCGTAACTACTGAGCGACCGCACACCCTTGTGGATAAATAATATTATATATATGTCGTAGTTGTGACACAACTTCTTATCGAATACCATGTACTGTACAGATATTTTGAATTGGTCATATTTGGCACAACAGCATAAAGCAGTTACATTTGTACCATTTATATGGCGGATTGTGTGAGTGCCATTCATCCAAGTATCAAGTTGGTTTTGTGAAAAACATATTCCTATGACGAGCGAATCAATACGGCACTCTACCAGTTAATGAATACAGATCTAAGCACGTTCTTCTTTCCAATACATGTATTGGTGTATATACAGTGAATCCCACTTAATCAGATATCTCTTAACTGAATAATCCTGTTAATTGAATATAATTTCCCAACACAAAACCATTTACCATACCTCCAGTACAAATTTGACTTGTTGATTGAATATAGGTTATAGAGTAAAACTCCTGTTAATTGAATAAAAAATCTTGCAACCTGTCGAGAAATTACCCTGACTCTCCCCAGTTTTCCTTTGTTTATAGACTTATTTGGCCTCAGTACATCCAATACAGGCATTCAATCTATTATATCATGTTCGACAGAGCTCATGGAGCTCTGTCAAACAAGATATAATACAATAAATGCTAAGTTTATCTCTGCAATATAGGAAAGTGACACAATCCCTGTTAATTGAATACTCCTGTTTATTGAATAATTTTTATTGGCAAAGTGGCTATTCAATTAACAGGGTTCCACTGTAATATAAACATATGAAAATATACAGTAATATAAAAGTGTGTTCTCAGTAAACTCACTTCAAACATCCATCAACTGAATTTGCTGTTTCTATATAATTTGTCATTGCACTTTTAAAACTCTCATCTTCTCCCTCTTTCAGTATCATGCTCCTCTGTAGCAAGGTAACCTGTGAGAAAGACAGCAGCAAACTAGAGACATTGCTGAATGCAACAGGGCTCTGTGAATCTCAGATTTCAAGCTAATTCAAATCTTGAATTGAATCAAGTGGAGGATTTTGAATTAAATCGAATCTCAAATCAAATCTCAATTCTTTTTGATTGATAGATATTGCATTAGTGATAAGCCAATAAGAAGAAAGCCCCATCAGATGAATGCCAATGGTTTGAATATACAATCGTCCGACTGTCGATGCCATTGTCAGATGGTCCATCTTAAAGTGTTTTGGTGTTTGAGTATTCACACTTCATGATAATTCAGCATCTATACTCCCAATCCTAGCAGTTTTTTAATCATTTTTCGAAGCATAATACCTCAAAAGGAAAGTACACGTCAAATGAAATAAAAACTTTCAAAAATATATTTCATGAAAAATACAATTCTTTTCACAGCCTTCCTTTCAAATATGTAAATCGGACTTTGTTCCCAATTGATTCCAAATTACCACAACTCATTTGAATCAGTATTTCATTTTGCCTGATGCGAATTTGCCTGATGTAGAAACAGACTGAAATGTTTGCAGTTTTTGGTTGCACACTTTGACTGTGTCTGAAAGCAGTGGTTCTAAATATCCTAGCTCTGATTTATCATCCAAATCTAAATGATAATTTAGGTAAAGGTTCTGATGAGGATAGCATGTTCAAGATGAATTTTCATGAAATCAAAATATTCAACCCCCTGGCATTACTTTCAATTCAAATGAATGCAGAAGCTGAAACATGTAGTGTTGCAGATTGGACTGGAAAATACTGATTTGGTACCAGCCCGGGTTAGGCTGCAGTCTGGACCAGACCACACCTGAAGTACCAGAACACAAACAAGCTGGACTGTTCCTGGGCAGTCCAAGCTGACCCAGAGGAATACTGTAGTGGGTTAAATTATCAATATTTGTGACAGAACTCATTTTTTGACCGTACCTTCCAACTTGACAGGTGAAATAACTAGATTAGTTCTGGTAACACACTTCCCTCACAGTTTAAGATCCAAATCATTCCAGATAGGAGATGCCTGCCCATTATGAATGAAGGCATAAGTGATACAATATACTCTCCCTTGAGAGCAACAAGGCACCACCTGCAATGCTTTAGCATCTTACTGAACTCAATGTCAACACGAGAACATATAAAATTCACTTTTTAAAATAAAGCCATAATTTCTTATAGAATTTTTCATTTTGCTGCCAGTTTTTCAAACAGGTCTGATATCCAGTCAGGGTTTGCAATTTGTACTGGAACCAATACCGATACTGGCGGTACTCGGCTTTTTAACTGGTACAGATTCCCATCCTTCAGAACCGACAGTTCCGGTACTCGTAGTTATTATAGGTGAATGTGATACACGTTTAACACGATGGAATCTACATGGGCAGTAAAGAGTTAATTGAATGTTTCAATAATGTTGGAACCTCAAAGTCTAGAGTCCCGCCACCCGTTTGAAACAGACTGTATGATGTTGGATAGCTGAAGTCTATATAGTCTACTTCAAATTATTACTGTGTCTTACTATTAGGCTGCCCATTGATTCCAAGTTCGAACATGCAGGGTTGCAGACGAGTTGAAAAAGCATTTTTTCTGCTTTTCAATTTAAACTGGTAATAAAAATTTACCAGTTCAAAAAACAGTAAATACTACCAGAATCAGACACAGCATGTGACTGTGACTTTGGCAACTTGAAAGTAAAGCGCAGTAGACCTACTGTTCACAGCTTTCTAGTTTGCACCTGTAACCCCCTCCCTCCCTCTAACCCCCCCCCCCCCCCCCCCTTGCCCTCATGTTTTTGACAATCCATGATTGGTATTTGTGGCAGCCTGGCAGGTAGGTCGATAGTGATAGATAGATTTTCAGTTTTTCAGCCTAAATAACATGTATTTATTGATTGAATTTGACCCCCCAAAATCACTGTTCACTCTTTTTTACTGATTAGAGTTTACACAAATCAACTGTGATCGACTTTCCACTTGCACTATCGGCATATTAGATATGCTGCTCTCAGTACCGGTACTGATCCGGTTCTCAACCCCAGGACGGTACTAGTACTGACAACAGTGGAACCGACGGTACTTTGCAAACCTCTGTATCCATTAAATACCATTAAATGCAGTCACCCTCCACTATCAAGTACATACATGGAAGGTGGTAAAATGCCCTATATTAGTTAAAACTAGGTGTGTGACTGTCAAAGATGGACTAGTCCATACCTCTTGCCGCCATGATTATTCTAAGATGAAAAGGGGCACAACTCTGGTAAAAAAAAAGTCTGATCAAAACTAAAATCACAGGTGCACAGGTTGTCATGGTAGTGAACATCCATACCAAGTTCCAAAGGAATTGACACATAAACATCTGAGAAAATCTCTGGACAAAATTCAGGCATTCTTGGATGAAAAGGGGCATAACTCTGACAAAAAAGTCCTTTACCAAAACTATAATCACAGGTGCACAGGTACCAATGGTAGTGAACATCCATACCAAGTTTTAAAGACACTGACCCATAAACATATGAGAAAATCTCAGGACAAAATTCAGGCATTTTAAGACAAAAAGGAGCAAAACTCTGGCAAAATAATTTGATCGAAACAGGTTCCCAAGGAAGTGAACATCCATACCAAGTTTCAAAGAAATTGACCCATAAACATATGAGAAAATCTCCGGACACAATTCAAACATTCCAAGATTAAAAGGGGCATAGTTCTGGCAAAGAAAATCCGATCGGAACTATTATTGCCGGTGCACAGGTTCCTGTGGTATTAAACATGCATACCAAGTTTCAAAGGAATCAACCCATAAACATCTGAGAAAATCTCTGGACAAAATTCTGTTTGTTCAAGTCGAAAAGGGGCATAATTCTGGCAAAAATAATCTGACCAGAACTATAATCGCAGGTGCACAGGTTCCCATGGTGGTA
Organism: Pictodentalium vernedei; assembly: GCA_031216915.1. Taxonomy (NCBI): domain Eukaryota; kingdom Metazoa; phylum Mollusca; class Scaphopoda; order Dentaliida; family Dentaliidae; genus Pictodentalium; species Pictodentalium vernedei. Next base: position 202,025,413 of record CM062295.1, read on the forward strand.
AACATTCATACCAAGTTTTCGAGCAGATTGGCCATAGACGTCTGACAAAATTATATCCACTGACAGACAGACAGAAGGAAAAACAAACAGAGTGGTTCCAGTATACACCCCTCCCCAACTGTGGGGGGGGGGGGGGGGGGGGGGAGAGGGGGGGTATAAAAACGAAAAAAAACATTGTAGTACTAGTGGACCACCTTGGACCAGACAAGTTGTAAATGAAAGTGTCAACGACACTGTAGCTCAACTTGTCAAGACATGTACATGTATAGTATGTGACACAGCAATGACAAAGATCTTGGTATAAATGACCTGATAACAAAGGTACATGTAAAGTATTGTAACAGTCTGTACATAAATACTGACCGCAGCCTGTAACAAATGTATAGGTAAAGTATTGTAAAGGTGGATGACAGTCAGATGCTAAACTAGAAAAGAAATCTTTGAGTCCCAGAGTGGGTCTGACTGAACCCCAAAATATTTGTTCTCATAGCACAGTGATAACAAAGCCACCCCAAAACACACTAATTCCTGTCCCAAGGTGAAAACAAAGGTACCCAAGAAGTTTCGTGAAGATCAGTTCATAAATACGAGCTGAATAGAAGTTGTGACAAAAAACTGATTGGACCTAATTTTGGTACAAAATGGCCACTGGCAGCCATCTTGAATTTTGGACCGCACTCAGAAACATTCATTCTCATCCCACAGTGATAACAAAGGTACCCAAGAAGTTTTGTAAAGATTGGTTCATAAATACGGCCTCTAGCCTGAGCCGTATAGAAGTTGTGTACAAAAAACTGATTAGACCTAATTTTGGTACAAAATGGACACTGGTAGCCATCTTGAATTTTGGACCGCACTCAGAAACACTCGTTCTCGTCCCAAGTTGATAACAGAGGTACCCAAGAAGTTTCGTGAAGATAGGTTGATAAATACAGCCTAAAGCCCGAGCCGTATTGACATGTGTACTTACTGTGTGTTAGTAGCACTGAAAAAGTCGAAGTTCATCTAATTTGCATAATTTCTGCACGAGGAAAAAAACCCGTATTATATGTGATGTATCCCATGGTACTAAACATTCATACAAAAAATTATTCAAATCAGAGCTTTCATGTGGAAGTTCTGCGCAAAAATCTGATTGCCCCTTGGCCATCTTGAATTTCAGACCGCAGCCAAAAACACTCGTTCTCGTCCCACGGTGATAACAAAGGTACCCGAGAAGTTTCGTAAAGATCGGTTCATAAATGCGGCCTCTTGCCCGAGCCGTATTGGCATTTGCACTGACAGTGCTGAAAGTAACACTAAATAAATCAAAGTTAGTCTAATCTGCATAATTTACGCACGAGAAAAAAACCTGTATGATATGTGATGTATCTCATGGTACTAAACATTCATACAAAAAATTATTCAAATCAGAGCTTTCATATGGAAGTTCTGTACAAAAAACAAATTTCTGCATCGTCGGTACAAAATGGCAGCTGGCAGCCATCTTGAATTTCAGACCACACCCAAAAACACTCATTCTCGTTCCACCGCCATAACAAAGGTACCCAAGATGTTTCGTAAAGATCGGTTCATAAATATGGCCTCTAGCCCGAGCCATATCCAATTGTTGACGTACAGACAGACGGACGACTGGCCATGGCATAACCTCAAATTTGGCTTCGCCAAAGTTGAGCTAAAAATCAGACAGTGTTCTCAGGTACTGAAACGCTATTTTTTGGATAGACCACCAATGGCAGTCTGGTATGGTCTGCAATACAAGAAGACTAAATTATGCAGAATATTTTCGGAATCAAAGCTGTAATTTTGTGACATTTACCACAAGTTTCAGATCTGTGTTTACAAAGGTCCGAGATTTCGAAAAATGGAAATTTCTTCACCTAATGGATGAAGAAGGTCCTAATTTGACCAAAAGTGACAAGTTGTATACAGTACAAGCAATGTTCCATATGTTGTTACACAAATTTCAAAACTATTAGAAGCCTCAACAGTTCAGAGTTTGGATGATGGTATGATCAAGGACTGTGCAGTTTGTGAAAAACAAGTTATTGCACTAACGAGCTCAAAATTTGTAAAAATTGACTAATTATGGGCCATAACTCTGTAACAAAATATCGAGCCGGGCCAGTTTTCTAACTTGTTCCAAGATATAATTGAAAAAGACCTGTATGGCAAATATTAGTCAAAATGGAGAATGGTTGTTCAAGTTATTGCTCTAACAGAGCGAGGATGCCGGGATGCCCACCCACCTGGACACACACCAACCGTCGCTAAACTATAGGTCTCAGTTGTTAACACAACTCGACCAAAAAATATTGTCGTATTTCATGAAAAATACTCTGGTATACAGTCTTTGCATTCTTAATACCTATAGTAAGCCACTGAAATTTTTAGTACACTTAAAATGGCAGCCAAGGACCTGATCAACAACAATCTGCTATCAAACACATGACCAATTTCTTTTTCAGAAAATGTCAACTCACTTACAATGATGGGTCACATTACATGATTTTGCTAAAATTGTTTGAAATTTTTTTTTTTTAACTGCTCAATTTGTGAATTTTGCGGAAGGATGTGGGAGAGTTGTTAGGCAAAATGTTAACATCGCTTTTCATATTAATTCACAGGAAAGTTGGACTCACTGACCTGTATAATTATAATTAGCTCATTTGACGTGCCTCACAGATGGTGCTTTTCACAAGGCCTCATGCAAAATTGTTTATTCCAAAAATACCATACAACTTCTAACTTAATGCTGTTAAAATGACATAAGTTCATGGCATTCTTCAGTTTATAATTCACAAAATGATGAGCGACAGTGTAAAACCTTGAGAATGATTACTCACAGACTTAGAAATATAGGACTAGGCCATAAAAACAGAAAGATCTTGTTCCCATTCTAAATTTGATCAATTGAAATCAGTTACATTAGATACATCACTGCAATTACTTGTTGAATGAAGGGAAGAATAAAGTTGTGCTTGTTTGTATCTTGTCATATGATGTCTATTTAGTGCTGGTTCATTTTCGTTGCCTTTTTAGGTTTATTTAAATGAATTTGCAAAACGCGATACAATATCTTTATTATCGTTTTGGGAATATTTGTGGCATTTTCAACAGACAAATGAACTAACTACTTATATTCTCAGTCAATCTGATTTAGTTGCAATCCAAAGATTTCTGCAATCTAAAAATTTCTGAAGACCAACACAATTACTATACAGAAATGAACTACATTAATTTACCAGTTTATTCTCCTCAGCATTAAGTTCTTCATCAATAAATCCCTCAAAATTTATCTGTAAAAATAGAAGCAAAAATGTTTGTTATTTACTCAAAAAATAAACCAAATCAAGCCACTGCTGTATGAATTTGAATATAGGGATATTATCAAATTCCCCCTATGACATAATCCCCCAACAAATCCCTCCACGACAGAATCTCTCCCTGACAAAATCCTCTTTCTATACACCTGCAGACTATCACTAAGGGACAAAAACATCAGCAAATTTTCAGTTACTGGACAATAAGATTGACCAAATTTTTCCTATCATGCAACTAGGAATTTAACAAATTCAGTCTTGTTTGACAGTGCTCATTGAGATATGTCAAACAAGATTGAATTTGTTATATTCTTAGTTGCATTATGGGAAAAACTTGTGACTTGAAAATTAATTTTTTTCCTGTCAGTGTGCCGTGGGTTGATGAACCACAGTCAAAGATTAGCACACAATACAGGTAAAGATTTAACCCTTAGTAGGCTATGAGCCAGTGTATTTTCACGGTCCCCCCTCATTAGGGAATTTTCCAGAATATGTTTTTCTGAACGTCCAATAAATAAGTAACATTTTAAGACATGTTTGCCATGTGGCGACTGGGGCATTTAGAAGCCACAGGCATTTGATGGATCAACTTATAAAAGCTTGTGAACAAAATTGAGCAAATTCACATACAAGGTTTCATAAATTGGCCGAAAATCTGAAAGACGTTACCACACGTAAATGACCATACTGCTTTGGCTATGAATCAATATAAAGTCACGCCAACCCTAAAACTCACTCTGCTTAGCCTGCATCCCACCCCACCCAACATTACCTCACACCATCAACTTTAACAAATTTTTAAAAGTCCAACATTCAAATGTTTTAACTAGTTGAGGGCTAGATAATTTTTGGTGGTCTGAATTTGTTATCCGATATTTATACTATTATAAATTATTGAAGTGCCCAAAGGCACTCTTCAATAAAATGTAATAAAACAACTTTATATAAACAAAATATATTTGAATTTGACTGAAGATGAAACATGAGCACAGAAAATATTGGCACTTGCTCTGGTACCCTCATTTTTTTGAATGCCCTGACAGTGGCTTCCTGCATTCAACCAGTTAAAGCATGTTTTCCAGCTGGTGACAGATGCTTTTATAATTTACAAGCATTTCGTTGGCCTATTTATAAAAACTCATGTACACTGTTTTTAAAAAATTGTGTGCAATGTTTTATAAGCAAGCTGATGATTTGAATTAGTTAAATTGACCATATCATTAAGGCTATGGGCAATTATATTTTTTGAGCCCAATTCTCAAACCTCAACCACTGTAGAACACACCACAAACAAACATACCCACCCAAATTTGATTTACCCCACACATACAGCATCCCATTTTTGTTGTATGGGCTACATGTGTTGAGCACACATTGTAAATTAGCATATAAGCACATGTTGGCACATTCAGCATGTGATGCGTGTACACACTATTACACACTGTGCACTAGCACACAAGCACATTCAAATAACCACCAGACCCACATTCTGTAGAATCCCTTTCTAGTATCTAACTGTACTTCTAGAATCCCTTTTCATTGTATGTGCCTATATGCGGAATGTTTTGTGTGTACATTGTGAATAAGCACACAAGTACAAATCGGCACATCCAGTGTGTGCCAGTAAGTTGCATGCAATATGCACAGAATGGTGACACAATGTGTATTAACACATAAGCACACCAGGGCATGATCAACATCCATTTTCTTATGTGTAAGGTACCCTAGCTTGCACATGGTCTAGACACTGTAGAGACTGATAATTCTTAGATAAATTGAGGAATCTGACTGCTCCTGTTAAAGACCAGACCTAGGGCTGAGTTGAGACAGGGTGTGGCATAGCTAGGAAGTATGGAGTTAGGCTACAAGTCAATAGTAATGGTTCAAAGCTGTAAGGGTGGTAGAAGACTATAGTATTGGGTGACTACAACAGAGGCAAATCATAGGACAGATAGTTGAAGACAAGCTGGAATCCAATGGAAAGACTACCTGGCGCTTTATAGGAGCCTGGAATCCCACTTATGGAATTCCACTCATGGAGTCCCTTCTCCAGAATCCCCATAGAATCCCTTCTTAGCAAAATGAGTCGAAGAGCAGTATGATGAGACACTAGTTCAAGCAACTGCTCGATAGCTAATTTGCTCAATAAGATTTGAGTCAATCGAGCAAGCAATAGTAGAATACAACTTTGTGATATGAATTGGGACCCCTAGCAGCATTAGTGTACGAAGATCCATAGTAGTACCACAAGTTGGTAATGCTTTAGACTCTCTAGCTTAGGACAGAATAGTGGTAGCCAATAGTAATGATACAAGACAACAATTGTACGAGGCTGCAGGGCTGGTAGAACAACATACTAAAGGTGAATATCTACAATGCATACTGAACATAGAACAGATGGTGGTGACTATGGACAAGTCGGCAGCGGTAGTCCTGAAGCTATAAAGGGTTTGGGGTGGATTAGAAGCCAGAAGCTAAACAGAGTTAGGAGCCACAACTGTCTTCAGATAAATATCCTGCAGAAGGTTTTCTTCAAAAGATATCCTCAACAGGTATCCTCAGTTTATTACCATGCCATAATTAACTGCAAATGCCCATGTACAGCATGTAATGTGCGTACATTGTGCACTATCACACCAGCACATATCGGCACATCCAGCATGTGCCTATGTGCTACATGTAATGTGTACACATTGTGCACTAGCACACAAACACATCTAGGAAAGTAAGAATAATTTATAGAGAGATTGGGAAGGTCATAACATAGACAGAGCAAACCAAGGAATGGAGAGAATAATAAGCTATGGAACTGACTAGGACAGACAGAAGCAGGGGATTCTGAAGGAATTTGAACCAGTAAAACAACTGTTGGGTTGTTTGTGGTAATTCTTGATAAAAAAAATTGACTCTTATACAAAGAAAAGCACCTTATACCACAACATGTTAGTTTTATACGCCTGAAGGCGATAGAAGACTTTATGGTGCTAGAGCATGATGTGCTCCTAATAAAATACGGATTCTCAAGGAATCAAACTAATACAACTTGTCAGGTTGTTTGTGGGAATTCTGGCAAGAGGATTCTGAGTAATTAGATTGAATCATATACAAAGGAATGCACCTGTTATTGGTCAAAAGAGGATTCTGGGGGAATCATTATCAAATAAAGTGATTTGGGTGAATTGGAGGGATTGCCAGGTCTATTTGGGTAATTATATTTGCTCCTAATCAATTGAACAAAACCGCTGAAAACACCCCTTTGCTATCAGAGGATTTTGGGTCACATAGCAACCATGTGCTACAACAAAAACTAAGATAGCAGCCTCCAATATACAAAATGGACAAAGGAAACACCTATCATCCTAACAACATGGGCACCACATGCACACTAAGACTATGGTAATTATGTCACAAAATGGCTGCTCACAGGGCTACCATGACACCCAACATGGCACTAGTGGGTCATGTTACTATGACATCACATGAGATCCATAAGATGGCGTCAAAATGAAGAATTAATAGGCATGCACCCTTTATATGCAAACAAATAGTAGATCATGTACCCAAGTCTTATGGATCTCATCTGATAGATCTCATGTAACATCACATCACATGACCCAGTGGCACTATGTTGTGTAGTCATGGTAAAAACACCCACAATTCATATAGAAATCAAGGTTAATTGAGTACTATAACAGGTCAATTTGTTTACCCGGGTCGTGGTATTTACGTGCACATTACTCAGTAATGCCCCAACCCCTAATGACAAACACTGGAGCAAATTATAGCATTTTGAATAAATTCAGCTTTCTGAAAATCACAACCATTCAAAATTCCCTAATTAGGGAGGGGGGGGGGGGGGTGGGGACAGGGTCTCTGAACAGCTCACGCACTATTAGGGGCCTAATTCTGATTTTGATAACCTTTTAATGCAAAGGAACAGATGCCCCAACATGCATTGTCTGGGTAAACTCCAAACCTGTTTTCCAAGTACCTTGTTAGCTGTTTCTAGGCATTCAAGACTTGACTATAAACAACTGCAAAGCCACAGGAGGTAGACTTTGAAAGAATAGTGAAAATGTATAATGAAAGTGTCAATGACACTGCAGCTCAACTTGTCCAAGAAGGGACTGAACTAAATAGAAAGCTCCAGTACTGATCAGTCACTCAATCAAGTTTCTACAAAAAAATCCATCACACCAAAGTTACATATGTAACCTGAAAAATTATAAATTTATACCAATTTGTACATTTTTATACTTACCAATGGCACAGATATAGCTGGTGATAACTCTAAAATATCTAGGGCCAAACACAAATTTTGCCCCCTTATCCCCAAAATTTGCATGCAAATCCGAAAATTAGAAGTCCTAACTGGTCCTCCATACATTTACCCTCTGTGCATGCGCAGACGTCAGGAAGTGACCAGAATTGGCACCAACACCATTCTTTGCAAAGAGAGTATTACAAAATAATTCAGCAGGGAGGTATGAGTGCCCACTCATGGGAGGGCCCTTCCCATCTGGGCCATTGGTAAGTATAAAAATATACAAACTGGTATAAATTTATCATATTTTTACACAGTATACCAATGGCCCAGACATAGCTGAATCATAAATAGGTGGAGGGCTTAAGACTTCTGAAATAATTAATATCCTGCAATCCATAATGAAGGAACTTACATGTAGAACAGTTAGGAATTACATGTATGTCTCTCTATACAGTAATAGAGGAGACATATTCTGAACAAGGAGCCCAATGAAGTAATTCCTTAATGTAAGTATGAAGACAAGTTCCTAATTTTCCAAGGCTAGCCCAGACTAAGCCCCAAAAATTAGGATGGCGTATCTGAGAATAAGAGAAAATCTCCCACAAACATACACCTTACAATAACATTTCAGCTGTATGCAGGATATAAATACGGATAAAAACAGGATCCTTCAAAGATACATACATTTTAAGCCAGATTATGGGTAAAAACACACCCCCCCCCCTTTTTTGAAGAAACCTTCAAAATAAAAAAGGGGGAGAGCTCTGGAAACAATAAGAGCAGTACCCAACAACAATATAATTAATCGTCGAACACGCACTCAGGTATTAATTCAAGATTAATAAATGGTGCTTAACATTACTTCAGAAGTTACGGCTATAGCAACGATCCTGGAAATTAATATTGCACAGTAAATAGCATACACCGCAGACACGTACACAGATACTTCAAAAACCGGTGACATAAAATATAACATACACATATCTAATCAAGCCACACTGAACGATTCCTGAATAGAAAGCACACTTCCTACATGATCCATAGGTGGCCACTGTACAATAAATTCCAGTAACAACACTCTCCAACGTGAATAATCCGATATCTATGATCATAAAAGCACGTGTAATATGAGTACCAAACAAAATAGAAACTTGGATCTAGAGATGTACAAAGGTGTGATTAACAGGCTCCTACACGGACCGCCCCCAAAATAAATTATTATTTCAAGGTCCACCGAATACAATAAAGCATTAGTCTAATAATAATAATGTGCGATCGCATATATATTAGCATGTAATCATCTGAATACCAGTTAACTGGTTATGCAGCCTGCGAGGTACTCAAGAGTAGCAATTTAATTGTGATGATTTATATTTTATTTATTTATTGGTGTTTAAGGTCACATACTTATGCACAATGGCTAATCGTGACCGTGACAGTTTTACGGGTGGAGGAAGCCGGAGTACCCGGAGAGAACCACCGAGCAACGACGAGCAGCTGTCAGCTCTCCAACATCGTAACTCTGAACTCTGCACCGCAGCACAGGCAGGGTTAGAGTGGTTGAAGACATGCGCACCATCGACGTGCAGTACGCCTCAGTGCACAGCGTCATCGTGCCCCCATGTAGGCAATCGGGGTGAAGCGTCTTGCCCAAGGACACAACGCGGTTGCCGCAGGTGGGATTCGAACCGAGGACCTCTCGGCTTGCAGCCTGCACCTCTACCACCTGAGCCACCGCGCCCCCTGATGATTTATAAATAAACACTTGTATATAACAAATCAACCGAAATAATAGGGCATTAATTCAGCTAAAAAGCAGATGAGCCCATGGGGTCGCCACAGAACACTACATAAATGCATAAAATGCATGTATTACAATAATAAAGCTTATGGGAAGAGAACTACGTCTTGCCCGGTAATTGCTTATAACACATAAGGAAGTGCCTTAGTGGTGGTGGGGGGGGCGGCGGGGGGGGGGGGGGGGGGGGGGGGGAATTCGAAGTCATAACGAAATCTCCTCACCCACATTATTCAATCGTACCTGCGTCAGTTAAGATAAAAAATATAGGAACTGAAATGGTTCCCTCACGTCTAACCGACTCCATGCCACTATGGATGGAGAGGAACGTGAAGAATAAAACATCCCCTGAAAGACCCTCTCTGGAAGAAAGCTTCTGGGGAGTGTCACATAACCGACACTTGAGAATATTGATCCAAGATTCTTGTGACAACAGAGGCGCTACCAGTAGGATTCACTGTTTAAACTTAAACATAAGCTTCTGAAACTAATGAATAGGAGGATACACATATCCTATTATTCCTCCCCATGAATTTGCAGAGCGTCTACTGTCTGTGCTCAATAATCTGGGCATGGCGACACAAATGATGGTAACAATTGTTCCGGTGCTTCCCAAACTAAAGAATCATGGGGTGATCCCACTGGTGGCAAAACTGTACAAATAAACGCATGTTGAACATCCATACATATGAAACAGGCAACCTTTCCGAGGAGCGAGTCTGCTAGCACATTCAGGCGACCCGGTATATGACAGATAGAGAGACATGAAAATGATTCTCCGTTAGGTATTATAACAAAAGTGAATGGGTGCCGCCATGGTTCCTGATGTACGCTACCACTATTGAGTTGTTCAACAAACTCTGAACAAGCGTGAATGCATTGATATAGCGCTAACAATATTGACATCATTCTTGATGATTATGTGTTTCTACAGGACCCGAGGGTCTCAGACCCCTGCAATTATAGTCTGTAGGACTCAGGGGTGTGCCCCAAACTATTGACTTATACCCGTCATAATCGTGAAAGCCGGATCTGGCAGTTGCAGCTGAACTAATGAGTTAACCACTCAAAATCTGCCTCAATATGGACCTTTTTGTTTACTATATCCGTTAAAACACAACTGGTCCTTAGCAAATGCGTTGTCACACTCCAGTTCTGTGTAAGAATAACTGGAGGTGGCATATGCGTAAGCGACCCATCTAAACAAGATGCGTAGCCACTCAGCACATCTCCATCAGTCGCATAAAACTAATTCGTTCTGGATTATGGCAGACGAACCAGATTGTTATGAGACATTACCAAGTTAATATTCGAGTGACAGCGCAGGGCGCTATCTCCAGACCAAAGCTATCCTTAGATCTTTGCTTATAGCCTAGTCAATCACTCGAACACTCATTTTAACCGACTAAATGATAACCATAAATAAACTTTTAGAGCTTTGATAAACTTGTTAACAAGCTTCAGTTTATTATCTGTCGGAACGAGCTCTTAGGCTTCGGTACGAGTAACAGGTGGCTAGAGAATTCCAGAGAATCTTGATTCTCAACGACCTCTATTAACATCATTGTCAAGAGAACCTTTACCTCCGATTGGAGAGACTCTTATGCAAGGATTAGACGGAAGCATTGTCCATCAGACATTAATTAGTTGTGGTTCTCTCGGAAAGATAGCCGCAGGCCTTCCGAAACCACACTTCTGAACTACTAGTCTCTGTAACAGTTATCCAGATTGATGCTCATCTTGATAACCATCCGTCAACCGCAAAACAACAGAGGTCCTAACTCACACCTGTAGCACATGCGAGGCCTACGGAAGGAGGAACTGCATTTCATTCGCGAAGAGCCTCGACCCAGCAGTTTAGGTGCGTCTGACCGGAAGTCTCGATCAGACGTAAGCCCCGTATTCGAGTCGCTATACTATAATCCCTAGAGTAATTATAGGAGAGTAAAGTATACCCTCACGAGGAGTCCTTATAGGCGACCTTCTGTCTAGGATGTCCTGCGAGGTCTTCGGAAGGAGGAACTGCATCTCATTCGCGAAGAGCCTTGACCCAGCAGTTTAAGGGCGTCTGACCGGAAGTCTCGATCAGACGTAAGCCCCATATTCGAGTCGCTATATGAAATCTCTAGAGTAATTATAGGAGAGTAAACTATACCCTCACGAGGAGTCCTTATAGGCGACCTTCTGTCTAGGATGTCCTCCCTTACTCCTTTCTACTAATGCGTGTCGAATATACGTCGACATAAGGAGCAGAGTACTGATGCTTTTTTGTAGCTTGTTCATAAACCAATGAAAGCTTATCATCAAAAACTTAGTTCACCTTGTCATCTATTAAGGATGACGACACAAGGGCTCTGTCACGTCTATTTAACTCCGAATTAGCAACTTGTTAAGACAGAGTTATACGTGATAAATATATAGCCCTGGAAAGGACTCTAAATGAGGTACAAACGTCCTCCAATTCCTTTCAGTAGAGATGTACCATCACAGTTCTTAAAGGTGATCTGTGTAATACAGTGAGTCTAAATTCACTCTGAATGAATAAATGTCGTCTCAATTGTGACCATGCGAATAACGAATGACGAAGGTAAGGCCATAGCTAGGTCCTTAGCCTACTCATTCAAATGCAGAGGAACTCTCAATACATCTTCACTGTTTTCCGACCAGCGGAACTACAGAAGAAGATGACAAGAAACCGCCTTATTTCTTTCCACTGGAAAGTTGAATGTGGAGTCGTCTAAAAGGCCAAAGCCTGCGACACCTGTCTATACTTAACCGAAAAAGACATTCCTTCTCTTTTTCCGGATAATTTAGCGTGCAACAACGCTAGCGGTTTCTTGTAAATAGACGCAGTATTCTGATTTGTTGGAACACATTCAGGGTAGTGTTGATGGAATAAATCCTCTCAACCCTGTATTGTTCCGAATGTGGAGGGTAAATCCCCTCCATACCCCTTCATCATTCGTCTGAATCAGTTGAAATCATGTTCAACGGCATCTGAATGCGCAGATAACTGGTCCGACACAGCATCACGCGACAGCTTAGATTTTGAGACTGCCGTCGATTGCTACTGCACTTGCTGGGATGCTGCGAGGAGCTGCACATCTGCATCAGCAAAACCGTAACTGAGGCCTAAGGAGCAGCGGTCTTCTGGCCGCCGGCTGCTCCCGGGACAGTATGTCAGAGACGGCACTTTCTCCAGACGTCCTGATATATGAGGCCTCGTCTAAGCTATTGAATAGTGCTATTTTTGAGCTGTCGCAGCATTCTGATTCTTAGGAACAAACTCAGGGAAGTATAGATGCATAAGCGCTATCTCCACCCTGTTGTTCCGAAAGGGAAAGGTGCCACCCTGTTGTTCCGAAAGGGAAGGGTAATTCTCCTCCAAATGCCTTTCATCCTCCAACTGAGTCAGATTATACTCACGGTCATCGGCATCTGAATGTGCAGATGACTGGACCAAACCCAGCACCTTCCGACAGCTCAAGTTCTGAGACTGCTGTCGTCTGCTTCTGCATTTGCTGGGATGCTGCGATGAGCTGCGCAATCTGCGACAGCAAGTCCGTTATTTATTTATTTATTTGTGTTTAAGGTCACATACTTCTGCACAATAGCTAATCATGACCACAACATGGAGATAAAGTCAAGGTCAGTCAATTGTTTATACCCCATGTTGCCTATTTTAGAGGACTTGCACCCCAGCAAGTCCGTTACAGAGGCCTAAGGAGCAGCGGTCTTCTGTTGCATGGCCGCCGGCTGCTCCTGGGACAGTGTGTCTGAGATGGCTCTTTTCTGTGGACGAACTTATAAATGAGGCCGTGTCTCCTTAGCTACTGTATGGTGTGACTTCACTGACGAAGAGTGACTTTATCGGCGATGCAGGCTGGATAACAGAAGTCACATAGCCAAGGTGTGGCCGTGTGTGCTTGGTAGACGTTGAAGAAGCCGTAATTATAGCCGACCCTGGCTGTAATCTGAACGGAGCGTCCCAAACGGGAGGCGTGGACGTATGCTCCGACTGACGCAAGTTCCGATCCATAACATTTGGCCCCAGATGTTATAATAAAAGAGAGAGGGGGGCCCTCTCTCGCTCGTGGTTCTTCAGACCTCGCCGAGCTTCTTGCTGAACTTGCCGGCTTCTTCCTTTCCGTCGTCGCAAGGTGAGCCTTATATTGATTTATATTATAGTGCTCACTCTACCCTTTCCATTCTCCTTGAGCGCAACGGACACACCCGGCGTCACGGTACCCTCAGGCGGTGTACCACTTCACCGGTCGAGCTAGCTGGCGACCGGGATTTGAAACCACACTGTGGCCTATTGCCCTGTCTAATATTCATGAGCACTTTAGCCGCTAGCTCTGATTGACTAATTAATGTGACGACGGAAGCACACTATCTGACAGCGTCACGTAAACATCACCATGTTCTTGTTCCTCTTTTAAGTATAAACTAATAAACTAGAGTGACCCTAGGGTGAGAGGACTGGTGGCAGCCTCTCATAACGAGATGACCGGCAGTGGTCCCTCGCTAACACTGTACCGTGACCCCCGTCAGCAACGTTTGTCATACCATGCGACACATATGAGCAAGAATTAGTAGAAGTACATCAATTACAAGCAAGGCATCCTACAAGAACATAAGAGGAAAGACTTCCTCGCCTTGCCTAAAGAGCAATATGCTTACATAAAGAAGCAGACTAAGTCGATTGTACTCCCACCAATTCCACATTAAATACAAATAGAAAGATACATAACAAAAACATTCAAAATATAAATCGAATAATAGTTTACACCAAAAAAATTTTCGAAAAATTTTGACAAGAGCCCAAGTCCTCAAAGGGAACGAAGTGCCCAAATGTATCCCAAAAGAGCCCAAGTGTGGACAAAATTAATTTGTTCCTCCCAAAAATTAACTGCCACACTGTGGGACTGCATAATGTATCTTACAACAGACCTACCATATCAGAAGTAGGAACCTACACATAAATAAGAAATGTTACTAATGTAAACAATGTCAAACTAAAAACTGGAAACGAGACCCCAGGCAACACGGCCCGAAGTCAGTAACAGATTTTTAACTATCCGATGTAAGGCAAGATCTTCATCAGAAGAAAAAACGATACATTGGAAGTATGATGCATGGCTAAATAAAAACGCCTAAACACCCTAAGGGTGAGGACGTAACCCTGGAGAAATACAGAAAAAACTTTCTGTATAACACGTTAAACTCGCAAGAAATTTTTTCTAAAAAATTAAAAAAAACAAGCCAAAAGCCTTGGGAGTTAACAGGGAGGATCAAGGGAGGTTAGGGAAGGAATACTTAACCAACGGTGGAAAAATCATTATCAACAATTATGACGTCAGGCTCATGTCCCGAAATTAGGGAACATGAACTAATTTTTATAAATATTATAAAATTACAGCCCTGAACATTTTCAAACCACCGTTTCTTCCTTCCTTCATCCAATTGTATCCTTGGATCCACCAATTCAACCATTGATTTGTGTCTGGCATCATTATTAATTGAGATTTAAAAAGTACAAAAGTCAATTTGTTGTTATCTGACAAGGGCCAAACAAAGAATGGTGTTGGCGCCAACTCTGGTCACTTCCTGACGTCTGCTCATGCACAGAGGGTTAATGTATGGAGGACCAGTTAGGACTTTTAATTTTTGGTTTTGCATGCAAATTTTGGGGATTGGGGGGCAAAATTTGTGTTTGGCCCTAGATATTTTAGAGTTAGCACCAGCTGTGCCTGGGCCATTGGTATACTGTGTAAATAGATTGGGTGAGGGATGCACCCTGTAGGGTGTACCAATGGAATTGTTGACAATTTATATGCCAAATCCAAGATGGCTGATGGTGGCCATGTTTTTCAATGAAATTCAGAAAACTTTGAAAGCTCCCATATAGACATCACACCAAAGTCACATACGAAATTTGCAAAAAAATTTGGGTGAGAGATGTGGCCTGTAGGGTGTGCTAATGGAATTGTTCACGATTTACATGTCAAATCCAAGATGGCTGCTGGTGGCCATGTTTTTCAAGAAAATTCAGAAAAATTTGATAGCTTCCATCTAGATATGACACCAAAGGTACATATGAAATTTGAAACTGATCAAGTTAGAGATGCCACCTGTTGGGTGTGCCAATGGAATTGTTAACAATTTTTACATGACAAATCCAGGATGGCTGCTGGCAGCAATGTTTTTCAATGAAATTCGGACAAATTTGATAGCGCCCATCTAGACATTACACCAAAGCTACATATAAAATTTGAAAAAGATTGGTTGGCCACTAGTGGCCACGTTTTTCAACAGAATTCAGAAAAATTCAATAGCTCCTATCTAGGCATTGTCCTAAAGGCACATATGAAATCTGGAACTAATCGGGTAAGAGATGTGGCCTGTAGGGTGTGCCAATGGAATTATTGACAATTTATGTGCCAAATCCAAAAAGTTTACATAAAAACTGTCAATAAAATGGCTATATGAACTAAAATATCAACAAACGAAATCAGTAAACATTTATTCCATTCTATTAACTGGTTCATAACTGTGTTGAAGCACAAAGAACATTTAAAATCTATCATAGTTACATAATGTGAGTATTTAACAGTCACCATTGCATTTTCAATATTCATTTTCTCAAGTTAACAAAATTGGATGGTGTCAAGTCAGATAGTTTGTTGACATTATATGTCCACAGTTGTCAATTAATCAGCCCCACCAAAAAAGTAAGATTCCATTTTCTCCCACCCCGTACTCCATTTTGTACACGCAGCCTATGTAAGAAGGTAATGGAAGATTTACCCATCTCATATAGGCCATAGGACTACTATCTCATAAACCCCACTTGATTTCAGAACTATTTAAAATTGTCTGCAACTGTGCACAAAAACTATGGCTACCACTTCTCGTTTTGCTTCTATGGATATGGCCAAATTCACTGAAACAAATTAAAATAAAAACAGTTGGAGAAAAATAGCAGGTCATGTAAAACAATTCTTGTCAATGCAGCTATGATCACTCTGTAAATTTCAGGGCACTTGCACTCTTGATGAAAGACATCAACCTTTCTGACAGTGAACAACATCAACCCTGCGAGAATAGACCATGGTTTTAGTTTTTGTGGTGGATACTTATAGTATACACCAAAAATCCCCCCAAAGTGGATTGGCACATTATTTTTGTGATCAGAACGACAGTTTGAAAGCTATAAAATTGTCTTATATATCCGTGCTTGATAAGAGGATGAAAACAAGGCTCTGCGAGTGGGAGAAAAATGATCCACCATGAACTGATGTGTGAGATGGAAAAATCTCACCCAATGGATTATATCAGTCTCGAGTGTCAGGATATGGTGTTTCAGACTAAGTAAGCAAAAAAAATTTCTTTGAATGCCACACTGTGGTTTTATTAAATCATTTTCCCCATGGACCTGCCTCATCATTTTTTTTCCTTTTCTTGCATGCAACACGTAACCTTCTCTTTTTGATTTTTCACCTATGATTTGAATGACAAGTGATGATTTTGTTGCTGTTTAAATGTAGTTCACCTACTTTGTGTTCGAGTCTGTCGACGAGAGAAGTCAGTCGCTCCAGTTGTTCAGCCATCTGTACATTTACAAAGCCTCCTGCCATAGAGAAAAGGTATGAAAGATGACAATAAGTAAATTATTGTAGCAGGTTACCACAAGCTTTTAGCCCTTTACCTAACAAGAAAGGCAGACAATACTTTTAAACAAAATTTTTGAATAACTAATTTTTTTTCCATCCAGAAATAGCTAATGACCCCTCCTTGGAAAGTGCTCAACGAGCACGTTCAAAAGAGGGGTCATAAGCTATGTTTTTTACACAAAAAATGAACAAAAATAATGAAAATTGAGGGGTGATTTTTGTGAATAGTGCTGGCCGGTTTTGGCTGTTACATTGGGTTAAGAGTTAATAATCAACTTAACTTACAGCATAGGGAGAACAGGTTACAAGCATGCCACAGTGATCATAAAAGTGGTCTTTTTCTCAAGCAGATCGTGATCTGGTTATGACACACACCAGTGTATCAAGATTTCCCGAATACACTACTCTAAAATCATGGCCAGTTCAAGGGAAGCAAGAGGAAAAAACAATATGAGATTCAATGTTCTTGTGTTTCATTTTCGTTACAAATACAGAGTTGTAATTACAAAAGTAGATAGAGAATGTCAACTAGATCGCAATCCAGACACAATCTGGATAGGATTCTCTCTCAGCCAGTGTGTGTACAACACTGCAAAACACGGAAAGAATGTTTTTTTTTAATTCCCACCCAATACAATAACTCACAAACTCTATAATAAAACATAATAAGAACTGTAAAGCTCACTTAACTGGATATCTCTTAATTGAATATACTTTCTAAACACAAAACCATTTACCATACCTTCAGTACAAATTTGACCTGTTAACTGCATATAGGTTATAGAGTAAACTCCTGTTACCAGTAACTGAATAACAAATCTTGTAATATGTAGAGAAATTATCTGACAACCACCAAATTTCCCCTTGTTTTTTGACCAATTTGGCCTTGGTACAGGTATCTCATCAATTATATCTTGTTTGACAGAGCTCATAGAGCCCTGTCAAACAAAATATAATACAATAAATGCTCAGATTATCTCCAGATACAGATGTCAATCTTCAAATAACAAAGGGTAGGCTTTGAGTAAATTTGCCTTGTTTTTGAGTAGGTTTAAAAATTATATTGGGCATATCATGGGGTTTAGCCATAAGGGAGGAGGGATCAACAAGTGTGATTTTTCATGTGATGTAGGATTACCGTAATATAAATTTGACGAATGCTGTACATAATGCATGTTAACCCTTAACTGCTTGAGTACTAAATTATTTTTCAAAGGTGATTTGAAACATGGGTACTTTTTTCTAAGATACCACATTATGAGCAAGAGCAGCCTTAGTTTAGCAAGATGTTGTTCATAAATAATTGTTTTGTTACAATGTATTGGAGAGTGCCATCAGGCACTCTGCAGTAAGTTGCAACCAAACAATTTTATGTAAGAAACTTTTCTTCCACTCCTGGGCAAAACATCAAGCTAACTGCATACTGCATAAGGCCACTAAAGTGGATTTCAGCCCTTTTCAATAGAGCCATGGGGAGCGTGGTGGCTCAGTGGGTAGACTGTTGAACTTTGATGCTAGAGGACCCAAGTTTGATCCCCGTCTGGGACAACCCGCCCTATATCCTTGGGCAAGGCACTTTATCCCAGTTGCCAACATGGGGGCACGATGATGCCGTGTACTAAGGTGTACTGCACATCGATGGTGCACAGGTCTTCAATCACTGTAACCCTGCATGAGCGGAGCTTGAACAGAGTTATAATGTTGAGGAGCTGACAGTTGCTCGTCTATGCTCGTGGTTCTCTCCGGCTTCCTCCACCCGTAAAACTGTCATGGTCACGATTAGCCATTGTGCATAAGTACGTGACCTTAAACACCAATAAATAAGTAGAGCCATGATAGTGGCTTCTAGCATTCAACCAGTTAACCGAATTATGGGGAAAAAGAAAAAAAACTGCTACTTGAAATTTCGGTATTTTGCCATCAGTATGGAGAGGGTTAACAAACATCACTTTCATCTCACTAGCAGAACAAAAAAAACAAAAAAAAAACGAGCCCCTTCCCCGTCCAAAAAAAACCCCAAAATCTAGGCTGTTCAGTATAACATTCAGTTGTATGAGTTTCACAACACATTACACTATCATTGAACATAAGACAAAAACATTTTAACCATTCAGTACAATACCAATGTTTCAATCCGTGCATATTTCCTCATAATGCACCTAGGAAATTAACTAATTCAATCTTGTTTGACAGAGCCCATTAGCCTCTGTCAAACAAGGCTGAATTGGTTAAATTCCCTGAAGCACTAGCGGCAGAATCTGCAGGTTGGAATTTTGGTATTTCGACATCTGTGTGCCGAGAATTAAATAATAAATGTCTGAATAATTAATTATTAACAAAAATATCAAATCTAACTAAACAACTAATTAAAACATACATGACTTGGTGAGTGGATTACCACTATGAGTTAAAAACCCCCACAAGGTGGTGTTGACACCCCAACACTAACTCATATTTTGTGAGAAACCTTCCAGTTGCACGAGTATCAGTAATGGATATTTGGATTCAGCCTAGATGTCCATATTGCTTCAGAATTGTCATCACAAAAGTGGAAAGAGAATTTCAAACACAGGATAACCTCAACATGATCTGGTGAAATTCTCAGTCTGATTTTTCTCTTGTCCACAACACTGCAGATATTCACCTGTCAAAAAATTGCGAATTCCAACCTGAGCTGCGACAGATGGTAAAAATGAAACAAATTCCACGACAATATTGGGCAATAGGCTTGACAAACATACTATGAATAACATGTATATTGAATATGGGGTGTTTTTTCGTTTTTTAAAAGTCACATACTTATGCACAATGGCTACTCGTGACTGAATATGGGGCTTGACATCAATAAAACTTGCTTATGAAATGCCATCCTACCAAGTATTTTAAAAAGTTATTAAAAACTTGGTATTCACAGACTGACCGACCAACATTGCCACATGAATAGCAACCTGTCGCAGAAAAAACAAATGCAAAAGATTGTATCACAGATTTTTGTTTTGTTTTGTTTTTTCTTGATTTCATCTTGATTTCCAAATATTTTATTTATAAAATCTTGATCTAGTACACATAGTGTAAGTGTGTAACAACCAAGAGTGGAAATGAGCAGACTGTCATCTGCAGAATGTGGTCCCCAGAGGGTGAATTTGGTGATTCTGCCCTGCACCGCAGGGTAGCATTTAGAGACGGGCAGTGTTGGAATTTTGATTTCAGTATCACTTTTGGTATTTTTAAGGGGATATACCTAAAAATTGGTTTGGTATTCGGTATCTGACTTGACTGAGATTTGCAGTTAGTATCAAAGGGGAATTCAGATCAGGAAAATACGGAATAAGTTGTTCTTGTATCATTTTACCACAGCGCCACAAATGCCAGAGCTGAATATCAGCATTCTTTTGCCAACACAAATCATATCCACAGTAAATTTGTAACTTGTTCTAAACACACCTTAACCTTTAAAGGCCTATTTCAGGCATATGCAATCTCAGAGTGTGTGCCCTGACCATGCCATCTTCAGGAGGTCAGGTTGTCAATGGACAAAGTACCTTAACAGGCAGCCAAGACTTGGCTAGAAATCACTGCTATGCAGCTGGACATGTAGAGTTTGCAGTCTAGTAAGAATGCAGAACAATTATCCTAGCTCCTGAGGGTTAACAAAACTGAAAAGAAAATTAGCCACTTCTTTCATGAAAATGAACCATTCACCTGCTATCAAGCCTCAACAGGGCCTTATAAATAGAGAATATATGAAAATTTGAATATTCAGACAATTTCTGTATTCAATGATTGGTTCCGTTTGGTTTTTTGGTATGGCCATGATATCGGTATCGGTTCAGTTTTTTGGTATATTGACGATCTCTAGTAGCATTACTAAATTTACCCTCTGTGAACCTCAGTCTGAATAAAGGTATCAGGCCTAAACAGAAAGAGGAATCCAGAGGATAAATTGAGGGATTTTATCCCACTGTATGGAATGGCATCACCAAATTCACCCTCTGGGGACCTCATTCTACAAATGACAGATTTCTTATTTCTGGGCTTGGCCACAACTAGATTGTAATCTGATCGAGAAAAAAACAACTGCTGAAGTTTGTTTTGTATTTTTATAAGATTTTAGTTACCACGTGGGTGGAAATTTCACTCCTTGTTTTTTTTCCATTGATAATCCACTTATCATGTACAGGAGGGAATAGAACTGTTAGGAGTGCTAGTGCTGATCATACAATATACATAGAACTATTTGGAATACAAACTCAGCTAAACATGAACATCCCAACAAGCTAATCTGCAGTTCACAGACTCGAAAAATCTTCCCCAACAGTCCTTGAACTACAAACTCTCTAGTAGGGTTCTCAGGTTCTTACTGGACTAGCAAGTACCGTGGTTCCCTATATAATGACACATAAGTTAAAGTAATCATGTTAATATACAATTATTGACTTTCCTTGAGGAAGATACAAGGAATTATGAATCCGAGAAAAGTAAGATTCACCGAGGCCATAGGCCTCGGTGAATATTACTTTTCAAGGGTTGATAATTCCTTGTATCAACCTCAACGAAAGTCAATTATTGTTTTATTATTATGACAGAAAAAATCATTTGCAAATCCCTTGCTTTATTACATATTTTGTTAAGAAAAACAACATATTCACATGCAACAACATAAATTTAATTTCAACTTATGTATGTTAGAAGCAATGTGCTTTAACTTATTTGTTCATGTTGTACTTAGTTAATTGTTATATTTGAACAGTTCCTAAACATTGGAACAGGGAAATTAAAGGAAATACCACCTCTAGTTTTATTGCAAAATGGATCTTGGAATCATTGTATGAACCTACCTGCACTATTTATAGAAAACAATGGCTGAACCATGAAAAATCAACTTGATTTCGATAAAAAAAAATAGATCAGCCAGACTGGAGCATATCAATACTTCTGACGTGTGTTTTAGCCAATTAAATTACCAGATCTTTTCTGTCATATAATAACTATATTTATAACATAAAAAGCATCAAATAGACATTAACAGAAGTATTTTTTGCAACATGTTTAATAAGAATGTGACATCAGAAGAAAACGGGACAGTGGTTAAAACAATATAAGTTGGTTTTGGAAGTAGAAATGAATTAGTCTTCTCTGTTTTTGAAGTCAAAGTGTGATAAAAAAAAATTCTCAAATTTATTATGATGCAAAATGATACTTATGAACCAAGTTCACTATAATAGATCTGAGCCGAGGCAAACTGGGGAAATCACCATTCAAATTTTGTTATTTTTTTCAATTTTTACCTTAAGACACAATGAGCACCTTCCCAATGAAATGTCAGAATCAACGTTTTTCAAGTAGGAAATTAACATTTTTTTCATTATTCAAGAAAAACCTTTTTGCAAGTGCTGTCTGCTAATCGTTTTCAGTAAAGGGTTATAAATAAGAAAGCCACCACCAGAAGGGTGTTCCCTGTATTCCCCAAACTTCACTTTGGGTAGTTACTATAAGTGGGATGCCATAAATATTTGAAGAAACTAGATGCAAAGTGATGGGAGTGCCATCATTTGAAACGGTTTGCAATTCGAACAGTACACAGTACAGTAAAACCTTCCTTGAGAGACCACCTGTCTTGAGAGGCCAGTGAAGACCCATAATTCTGGAACGACAATCTGAAAATAGTCAAAAAATTAAAAGGGGGCTCCATTTGATCGATCTCAACAGTGTGTATATAAACTATGAGAATTGGTGAAAACAAACTTGAGTAATGATATGACATGTGAAAAATTGTCATTTTTTATGATTAAAGACCCATAACTCCAGACTAACAAGCCAGAAAAAAAAGCCTTTACTGATTGTAACATTACTACAAAATTTCAAGAGATTTGGTGAAAGCATTATTGAGTTATCATACGACATGTAAAGAATTGCCAATTTTTTTAAGATTCAAGCCCCGTAACTCTGGAAAGAAAAAACAGAAACCGTCAAAACGAAAATGAGCTTCATTTGATCAATTTCAATATTGTGTATAAATATTATGAGAATTGGTCAGAGGAAACAAGTTGAGTTATCGTACGACATAGGAATATGCTGACAGATGCATTTTTTCTTGATTTAAGTCCCATAATTCCAGAATGACAAACCTGAAAATCTTAAAAATTGAAAGGGGTGTTGCCTTTACTGATTGTAACATTGTTATAAAATTTCAAGAGATTCGGCGGAAGCATTATTGAGTTATTATACAACATGTAAAAAATTGCCATTTTTTTTAAAGATTCAAGTTCCATAACTCTGTCAAGAAAAAAACAGAAAACCGCCAAAAATGAAAGGGAACTTCATTTGATCAATTTCAATATTGTGTATAAATATTATGAGAATTGGTCATAGGAAACTTGAGTTATCATATGACATAGGAATATGCTGAGAACAGACAGACAGACAGATGGACAGACAGAGTGATTACTCCAGGGCTTCTGCCAAAAGTCAGCGGGGCCCTAATATATATTTATTTATTTATTGGTGTTTAAGGTCACATATTTTTGAACAATGGCTAATCATGACCACAACATGAGTATCAACTCAAGACCAGGGGTGAGCATTGATGAGCCATGTTGCCCATTTTAGAGAGGGTTTGCACCTCCCAAGCATTGGTGACTGGGTCCTATTTTATCAGTAAAACAGAGCCTGTTTACCACAGTGAACAGGCACTGCTTCACTTTCCAGGGTTCCTGCGGGGATCGGGGCCTTAATAAATAAACCCAAAACTTGAAAATGGGGTTACATAATGAAGCTGCATTTCAAACTTGGAAGAAGTACTTTGAACATGATTGTGATGGTTAGAGTTGGGTTGAAAAAGCTTTTAATTTAAACTGAAGTCCACAAACAGCCTTGACCTTAACCCTTAGGGACCAAATTCTGACTTTGATAACTTTTTAATCATGCAAAGGAACAACATGCAGAGTTTGGGTAAACTCAAAACTTCTTTTCTAAGTACCTTGTCAGTTATTTATGGCCAAGTCTTGGCTGCCTCTGTAGGCAACCAAGACTTGATGAGAAACAACTGCAAAGCCACAGAAGGTCGACTTTCAAAGTATAGTGAAAATGTATAAAAATCTCCAGACCCTTAAGGGTTAATTTTGTGGTGATATGGGGTGTGCAATTTTTAAAAATTATTTTTATTGGGGTTTATTGACACTTTCAACAGCCAGGATCAGCAGGAGCAGACCGTTTTAGGGGTGGAGAAAGCTAAGTATGTGGAAATAACCAGTGAGCAACTGTCAGACTCCCCAACATACGAACTCTGCACAAGCAGAATTATTTGAAGGGAAGTGTACCATCGACATGCAGTGCGACTTAGTTCACATCACCACCATGCTCCCACGTGGGTAATCAGGATTAAGTGTCTTGCCCAAGGACACAATGCAGTTACCCCTGGTGGGGATTGAACCATGGATCTTATGGAGTGAAGTCCAATGTCGTAACCACTGAAAACTGTTCTGACTTTGAAGACTGTTTGAAGTGTTTCCTCATACCCCCTCCCATCTTTCTAATGAAATAAAACAAAATAAAAACAATAATTCTCCCCTCCTTCCATCCTTTAGAAAATTCAGGTTACAAAAAGGGGTAAAAATTCATTGGTCTACTCCACCCTTACCTCAGCAGGCATCTAACTTAATGAAAGTATGACACGTACCATGTCCCTGGACCAGTAAAGCGGCCTCTGGTGTTCAAAGGGTTAAGATCACATATTTCTGCACAATAGCTAATTGTGACCACCAGATGGAGATAATAATCGTTGCATATTTTAGAGGATTTCTATCCCAAGCATTGTTGAAAGGGTCCTATTTTATCAGGTAAACAGATCTTGTTTAATTGTGACCACCAGATGGAGATAAAGTCAGGCTTAGTCAATCGTTGCATATTTTAGAGGATTTCTACCCCAAGCATTGCTGAAAGGGTCCCATTTTATCAGGTAAACAGATCTTGTTTAATTGTGACCACCAGATGGAGATAAAGTCAGGCTTAGTCAATCATTGCATATTTTAGAGGATTTCTACCCCAAGCATTGCTGAAAGGGTCCTATTTTATCAGGTAAACAGATCTTGTTTACCACAGTAAACAAGCATTGCTTACTTCCCAGGGTTCCCATGGGGAATCATCCACCATAAAAAAGCAAGCTATACAATTGAAAACAAATGAAAAGAATGTGAGAAGGCTGTTAGAATACAAACACAGTTTCACCTAATGAGTAAACAAAGTAGTAATCCCCTCCATTTCCACCAGCCACCATAAAATTCAATCAAGAAAATAAAAAAAAGAAATAAAAAGAATATGAAACATTTGCTGGAGTACAAGCACGGTCTTATCTAATGGTCCAACATTATGGAAATTAAACTTGATAAATCATTAAAAACTAGAGGGCTGCCACATCCACGGGGCAGCTGATCCCCCCGAAAAAAGTGTGGTCCATCCGGAAACCAAAAATCATAAGATTTTCTAAATTAAAAAGGGGCATAACTCTGGTAATATTAATCAGGATGAACCCGGATTCGAACTTGACCTGTATTTTTATATGTTTAAGCCACATATCAAGTTTGGTTACAATCAAACTATTTCAAGGGAAGTTATCATCCGGAAACGAAATGTAAATGGACGGACGTACGGACGGACGGACAGACGGACGGACGGACGGACAGACAAAAAAAAACGCGTGACGACTATATCCCCCGAAATTTTTTTTCGGGGGGATAAAAATAGCATAGAGCAACATTTTTCCCTGTCAGTTTGGGTAAATCAAAACAGATTTGGTTCAGCTTTGGCATCTTCAGTACACAGATAGGCAGAAATATGTGCAAGTCTTAAAATTTGTCCTGATTCAGTTTTTATTCTCGTGAATGCATGTGGTGAGAAACAATTTTCAGTTCTTAAATAATTTAGAATTTGAGAGTACTGTTATACCTTTGTGAGTGCAACTAGTACATATTCCACAGATAAAAAAACAAATCTCATACATTTATATAGTTACTCGAGATTATCCCTTAAGGACTCAGTTCCAATTTTGGTGAATTTGTTATCATACATGGCCATGTAGAACACATGTTCTACCATAGGGCTTTTGGTAGTCTTGCTGATGGAATTTACACCATCTTGGAAGTGGTTTCTAGTGAAGTCTTGGCTGCCTGTAGAGGCAGCCAAGACTTCACTAGACACCACTGTAAATCAGTGTTACCTTATTATGAGAGAGCAAAGAATTCTTCAAGACTATAAAGACACTTTCAGAATCTATGAGAAGAATCAAATGAACATTTGAGAGAATCAAAGTTCATTCTCATTTTTTGTTCCTTGGGAGAATAATTTACGAGAATCGATTCTGATTCTTACAGAAATTTTAAGTCCTGACATGATTTCAGACACTTACCTCAAGCTTATCTATATCAGTTCAATTACATTTGATTAACGGAGATCAATTTGTTAATTTGTCACAATGACATTATATGGCTCATCAGGTGAGAGCATTGCCAGATTGATTTCAGTCAAAACACTCAATTATCAAATGATCAACATTCATTTATTCCCCCTTTCTCCCCCTAGTGGTTTGCACCATCCTTTTCAAAACATTACCTCAACATAATTTGGAGGATTCCATTTATTGGTCAAAGTTCTTATCGTTTTCATCACGCTTTCATGAAACTTGAAAAAACAACTTCCTCTCTCTTTCTTTTTAGCAACAGAACAGAAGCACCACTGGGCAATGGCTTCATTGCACAGCCATTTAAGGTAAATTCAATCATTGCTGCCACTTTATGTAAATACAATTCATGGCAAAATATACCTTGCACATTTCATATGTATAAATATTTCTTTCGGTTGAACAGGGTGAATAAGAAAGAAATTGTATTCCTTCGGGTGTTCTCAAACATTTGTGCGCTCGGAGTCGCACGGAGTCGCACGGGCGTAACCATCCAATTTATCAATTGGATTGTTTGACGAATTGAAGTCATTTCAGGTGCTAGAGCAGTGGAGTGCACTGGATACTAATTAATTTTTATCATTATTTTAGTGGAGACAAATTGTATTGATGTCGGCACTTTTTTGGTATTGTTGTACTGTAAGAAATATTAGTCATTCGGTTTGTGTATTTTGGAAATGTGTAGAATGCGTAATAAAGCACGACACTGTGTAGCACCTACCATTGCAACAAGGGAGTTGTTATATTTATGGGTGTATAAATGTTTGAGGGTGATCTGAAGGAATCTCAATTTCCACAGGAACCATAAAAATAGGACCCATTGGTCATTTTAGTTTAAAGTTTTACACAGATAAGAAAAAATAACAAAGAATTCATGATCACTACCATATTGAAAATGGCAGAATACTGATTATGAAAACAAATAATTCTATAGGCAACAATTCTGCATCCCCCAATGAAAGTGTCAATGACGCTGTAGCTTAACTTGACTGTGTGTTGTGTTTGATGAAAAGGATAATGTTCAATGTTTATGAAAGGATTATGAAATGTGACAAGAATTGTGATAATTGAGAATATGTTAATTGTGATAACTGAGAATATGTTATTATCTGTTCCCTGCATGCTATGTTTTCAATAAAAAATAATCTGAGGTGTAGACTGTACTAAAGAATTGAGGGGTGAGTTAATGTGGCCCTCACAGTTAATGTCATGTCAACCAAAGTTACCAAGTAACAGTGAAATTATTCCAAAACGAGTCATCCTATCAAGTTACAATGAAATCCCTTCATAAATACGACCTGTAGTCTGAGCTAAAGGTTTTTGGGTTTTGGGCTCGGGCAGCCATCACGGTTGAACGATCGCGGCCAAAGGGGGCCGTTCTCATCTAGACATTATCTGGAATCATCTTACCAAGTTACAATGAAATCCCTTCAAAAATATGACCTGTAGACTGTGCTAAAGGTTTTCTGGCTTCCGGTCACTGTAGCCATAACAGTTGACTGATTGCGACCAAAAGGGGACGTTCTCATCTAGACATAATATGGAGTTATCCTGCCAAGTTACAATGAAATCCCTCCATAAAAAAGACCTGTAGACTGTGCTAAAGGTTTTGGGGGTTTTGGACTCTAGCAGCCATCACGGTTCACCGATCGTGACCAAATGGGGAAGTTCTCATCTAGACATCATACAGAGTCATCCAACCAAGTTACAATGAAATACCTCCATATTAAATATGACCTGTAGACTGTGCTAAAAGTTTTCTGGTTTTGGGCTCAGGCAGCCATCACAGTTGACAGATCATAATCAAAAGGGGCCAGTCTCATCTAGACATTATTTGGAGTCATCCTACCAAGTTACATTGAAATCCCTTCAAAAATACGACCTGTAGACTGTGCTAAAGGTTTTCGGGCTCCAGGTCCCTGTAGCTGTCACAGCTGACCGATTGTGACCAAAAGGGGACGTTCTCATCTAGACATGATCTCAAACCTGCATATGAAATTTTGTGATGATAGGACAAGAACTACGGGGTGTAGCCTGTGCTAAAAGAAAATGTGAACAGACTCACAGACTAGCAGTCTTCCGCACGTGTGATGGCAATAGTTTATCTTGACTTTGTCAAGTTAAGCTAAACAAGAGGCGCCCCCCCCCCCCCCCCCCCCAAGGGGCCTTAATCGCTCACCTGCCAAAGTGGTGCAAAGAAGTATTTGGGGTCACATTCAGTTAGACATGGTTCATCAACACTACAAAGAAGAAGATTTTTGAAGAAATTTCCTCATATTGCATGCACTAAGTTAAAATTCGGGCTCCCATAGGTAGCCCAAATATTAACCAAGCAACTTGATTTGAACAAATTTGAATCTGAATCTGGGTGCTATCAGAGTTATGCCCCTTGTGGTGCCCCCTGTGGGTGTGGTAAGTTTATTTGAACAAACTTGAACTGACGTATGATGAGGAACATGCACACCACATTTGGTTCAATTTGGTCCAGTAGTTTTTGAGAAGTCTATAATGTAAAGGTCACGATGGACGACAGCGACGGACGGCAAGTGATAAGTTAAGCTCCCTTCAGTGAGTTAAAAATGGGTCTATGACTATTAGTATTTTATTCATTGTTCAAGTTATTATTTGGAGAAGCAAAATAATAAAAAATTAAAGATTGTTGTGATAGTGGCCATGTTGGATATACCAAAATGCTGTTTATCAAAAGAATCCCTCCTACAGTCATACAGTCAACTTTAATGCACAAAAAATAATGATAATGACGATCTGAAGAGGGTGTGTTTATTTACACAACTTGGTCTTTTGTATTTCTGTTTTCATGTGTTTCCTGTTCTTCCAGAAATGAACCACTTTGTGCTACATAGAACACACTCTCGACATCATTTCATAACATTGTGAAAGCAGTAATTTCAGGCAATCCAATTAGAAAATTACGAAATTTTAAATTTACTGTAACTATAGATTTGTTAGGCTCTCTATCTGAACACTGGCTTCCTCCTTGCCTTTGGCATTTAGTGATCCAAGGTGGCCTAAATCCCATAAATAAAATAAAGTTTTACTATCAATGCAACAGATATTGTCAAGGTATGGGGTGTGGGTAATTTCTGTAAAGCATCAGATAAAAATTGACACCACTGACCATTTCCTTTTCAAGTTGTTTCTTGGACAAGCAAATACTACAAAACAATCAAAGATGACAGCTAAAGTTTTAGTACATAATGTTACCTTGGTGTGTGCTGAAGTCCACTGCAGGCCTTATGCTTTGAGAATTCACATCAATGGAATTGAGAAAGTAAAAAGGTTGTTTCAGGTTTGGAGATAAGATATCGTGACCTGGATGTCTTTCTCCTCACCATTCACACTGTCAATAAATTTTGGGTTTTTTTTAACTTTTAATCAGCATCTGATAGAGAATTCAGCACAGAAAGGCCACAGTACGCTCGCCGTGAACTGGCCATAATCCACGTGTGGGCAGTGATATCCATGCATGCATTCACCAGATAATAAAAATCATCATCAGCAAAATTTTAATTAATGAAGCACCGGGTTGTACCGATTATTCCTATAATTAGTGTTTGGAATCTAATATTATCGCGTCCGTGGAAATACTGCCCACCCATAGAAAGTGACCAATCCACGGCGACCATACTGTACCTTCAGTTTTAACATTTCTTCCAACCCTGATCAGTTGTAGAAAGGTTTATCAAGCAGTTTGTTGGGTAGTGCGGGTACCGGAAAGTGGTAGTAAAATAAGTGATCACCAAAAATACAGTCTGATTTCTCAGTTGCTTAACAGGGAGAATTTCTAATTAATTGACAAAAAAAAAAAAATGTTATTAACACCTAATAATAATGGCGTCTTTAAGAATTAGTAATTAGATGTCTCAAAACATTAAGGTCCACATTTAAAGACAAGATAAAAATAGTTCAATTGAAAGTTTATGTACAAAGAGGAGATAGTGAATACAAAATACAAATTACAAATCTCCCTATATGAGATCTCAATCTTACCATCATTTGATCCTGTCAATGTATCAGCTGTAATGTACATATAAAATGGTGGATCATTTCGTGCAAAATAGGATAAGAGTACAGAGGTGAATACAATATTCTAAACAACTATAGGCCTGTATAAACTGGGAAACATTCATTTTGTTCAGCTATCATTCGCCTCAAAAGAAATCAGGTGACTAATTTTCAGTTTGCCTGAACCACAAGACTCAGACAAATAAGAATGTATGCTCAAAATGTGCAAAATATTCATAAATTTCTTTAGATCTTGAGCCATGATTTACTTTATATTTATTTATTATTTATTTATCTATTTATGCACAATTGCTAATCATGACCGTGACAGTTTTACGGGTGGAGGAAGCCGGAGTACCCGGAGAGAACCACCGAGCAACGACGAGCAGCTGCCAGCTCCCCAACATCGTAACCCCGCACTGCAGCACAGGCAGGGTTAGATTGGTTGAAGACATGCGTACCATCGACGTGCAGTACGCCTTAGTACACGGCGTCATCGTGCCCCCACGCGGGCAATGGAGATGAAGTGTCTTGCCCAAGGACACAACGCGGTTGCCGCAGGTGGGATTCGAACCGAGGACTTCTCGGCTTGCAGCCTGCACCTCTACCTACTGAGCCACCACGCTCCCATTTACTTTATATTGACAATAAAACTAAACTTAACCCTTAATATAACAAATCAACTGCATCTGCATGTGTAATTTATTTACTGGGATTTAAGAACACTTTCCACAGCAAGGGTCACCTCATGTGGACAGTTTTACGGGTGGAGGAAGCTGGAGTACCCAGAGAGAACCACCAAGCAATGGCAAACAACTGCCAGACACCATAATGCACTAACTACACACAAGTAGGGTTAGCTTTGGTTGAAGACAGGTGCACCATCGACGTGCAGTATGCTTAGTTCATAGTGTCACCGTGCCCACATGTGGGCAATCAGGATTACGTGCCTTGCATTGCCCAAGGACACCACATAGTTACCCCCTGTAATTTACAGATTGAGAAGTTGAAAAAATGTTATTTTTCAAAAAATTTCAACAAAACCATATCATGATATTTAAAATAGAAAATGTTGATTCCTGTGCTTTGGGTAAACAGTCCAACAGGGTTCTGATGTTTTAAAAAATGATGAGAAATTAGAAACATAAGGCATGGAAAATGGTAAGCAATTTATTTATTTATTTATTTATTTATTGGTGT
This sequence comes from Pictodentalium vernedei, assembly GCA_031216915.1. Lineage (NCBI taxonomy): Eukaryota > Metazoa > Mollusca > Scaphopoda > Dentaliida > Dentaliidae > Pictodentalium > Pictodentalium vernedei. The sequence continues at coordinate 202,057,157 of CM062295.1, forward strand.
TTAAGGTCACATATTTATGCACAATGGCTAATCATGACCGTGACAGTTTTACGGGTGGAGGAAGCCGGAGTACCCAGAGAGAACCACCGAGCAACGACGAGCAGCTGCCTGCTCCCCAACATCGTAACTCCGCACTGCAGCACAGGCAGGGTTAGATTGGTTGAAGACATGCGCACCATCGACGTGCAGTATGCCTTAGTACACGGCGTCATCGTACCCCCACGCGGGCAATGGAGATGAAGTGTCCTGCCCAAGGACACAACGCAGTTGCCGCAGGTGGGATTCGAACTGAGGACCTCTCGGCTTGCAGCCTGCACCTCTACCTACTGAGCCACCGCGCTCCCTGGTAAGCAATTGGACATTTTAGAATAGCATTTTGGGATGTGAATCCAGGCAACAGACACCCTTGGGCAGTCAAGTGCTGTGAAGTAGAACACTGTTGGAAAGGACTCTCAGAGTCCTTTCCAATTATGTAGCACAACACAGCACTTCATAGGCAGAATAAAATTCCAAAATTCCAGCAGGCTTGGTGTTTTGAAAAATGGAGGTGAGCTGTAGGTAGCTCTCCTTTTAATTTTTTTTCCAGGTGGGCTGTGCTCTCCTCAGTTGAAAACTGCTTAGTAATCTATAATATCATAAGTCGTAGGGACAATCAACCAGTGACCACTCCAAGTATTCTCAGTTGCACAAGTTTATCCGTACCAGCAATTTGAAAGTTGAAAATTACATCGAATCCATCGAATTCAGGGAAAGAACACTTTGACACATTTGTGTATATAATCTCATGTTTTCATGTGAAGGAAATACTATAGGGCCTGTCCATACCCCCTGTCACCATGATTATTCTAAGACAAAAAGGGGCATAACTCTGGCAAAAAAAGTCTGATCGAAACTATAATCACAGGTGCACAGGTTTCCATGGTAGTAAACATCCATACCAAGTTTCAAAGGAATGGTCCATAAACATCTGAAAAATCTCCAAACAAAATTACAGGGGGCATAAAGCTGGCAAAAAGAATCCAACTGGAACTATAATCGCAGGTGCACAGGTTCTCATGGTGGTGAACATTCATACCAAGTTTCAAGCAGATTGATGCATAAACATCTGAGAAAAGCTCCGGACAAAATTATGTCTACAGATGGATGGATGGATGGACTGACAGATGGACAAGGTGATTCAAGTATACAACTTGTTGCTGTGGGTATAAAAATTAATCACAAAATCATTTTAGGGAGGGTTTGTTTTTATTTATTCTATCCATTCAAGGAGGAAATAAAACCTGGATCCAGATTGATAAACATTTCTATCAACACTGTCAATGTGAACATTGAACTTATAAATCTGAATATTAATGAGCAGTTCAATGGCAATGAAGACGGGTAAGACGTCCATGTCACTTTTGGTACCAGTCTGAAAAAATGACAACTAGCGATCTCAAACTGAATTTTTTTTATCATCTCTTCGATTATTTTTTTTCTACAAACATTATCCTAAAAATTAATAATGAATTCAAATAAAGATAATATTTATATCTTAACCCTTTAAGAATGGGGTTTTCCAGGCATCACATCAGGGGCAGTTGTGAGTATGTGTGTACACAAAGTGAAGAAACAGAAAGAGAACAAGAAACCTGCACAACAATAATCCTTTCAGACATTAATAATGACACTTACATGAACATTAATAACTAACACAAACATACATACTATTGGGTGTACCTATTAACTGGTTGATTGCTAGAAGCCACTATCAGGGCTTTCGGAAAAATGAGGGTACCAGGACAAAAGCCAACATTAACCTTGCTCATGTTTCATCAGTCAAACACACATAATATTTTTACATAAATGTTTTATTACAAATTATTGGAGTGCCAATGGGCACTCTTCAATAATTTGTAAAAAAAACAAATTTTGAAAAACAAATTCAGACAACCAATAATAACCCATCCCTCAACCAGTTAAGAGTAAAAACACAAAAACTCATCAGAACTAAACAATGGAGAACAAAACTCATAACAGTGGTATTAATATTCATGAACAAGATAAATGAAAGACTGCAGTAATGAATTGCGGGATATTGTTTTCGAAGAAAAGGTTATGGCACATAATTGTTCTCCCTCTTGATGAGACATCCATCATATCTTGTGATTAAATCGAAATAATAAAATAAAACTGTGCATGCTTTTAAAAAATGCTTTATTAACCCTTTACCCAATGCAGACGATATCAAAATTTATTAATTTAAATATCATTTTTTAATTTTTTCCGAAAAATTTCAATAAAACCATATCATGTGACCCCTCATTGGAATGGTTTTGTTGAAATTTTTCGAAAAATAATAATTTTTCAGCTGCTAAATCTGCATATTACGAGGGCGGATGCGGGCGATTTGCTGGGTAAAAGGCTAAAGAGAGTTGTGTCAGCTCAGTTGGTGAGTACCGTAAAGTTTATTCAATTGTTAATCGCCAAAAATTATAAAACATAACTGCATTGTGAATTTGTCAATAGATTACCAAGTCAGCTGCCCAGTACATCGCAAAATTTTTCACCCCCCAAAATTGATAATCACCAAAGCAGAGGCATAACTCAACTTATTACAGGCCTGTTCCATGAAATCCTCATCTATAGCAACACTAAACCATGTGGAAAATGAAAATCTGTTCTGCACACATTTGCAGAACGGAAATTGTTGATAGACTCTTTTTATAAAGAAGCGAAATTTCACTGAAATTTTCTACAAATTGTGCACCACAATTACAATTTGAATCGCTAGCGATAACTGAAAATCATCCCCTGAGTTCCAATGTGTTCTATGTGCCAGTACACACATAGAACACATTGGAACTCAGGGGACGAAATATTAACACAGGTTCCCCTCCAAATATGTTTGGCGATAAAATGTGTTCTTTTTGTTGATAGTTGCCTCGAGGTTTATCCTTCCACAGTGGCACAAGTGCCATATCAATTAACCCATTCTCACGCATGTGTCGTTCTGTGCATTTACTGTCTCGAATACAGATCAGCTGTAAGTTGTGTAACATTTGCCAGATTATCACACTTTTGATTGTAATTTGGAATGCTGAAGGCAGTTAATAGTGCATGGGGGCAATCGCTCCTCTCAAAACACCAAGCCTGTTCTAGGTTGCTCATTTATGCCTTTTTGCAAACACCAGTTAACTAAATAAACATATCAGTCTAACCACACCCTATTTTCCCTAAAAGGCAGAAAAAGGACTACCCCCCACCAAATGGATTGCCTGAAAAAAGCTGAGGTACCCCTTTTTTGAGTCATTTTGATTTCTAAAGTTGTAAAGGCCTGTCACTGGCAAAAATGATAAAAAAGAAAACTGGTGTTCAAAGGGACTTATCATGCTGGGGGTTAAGGAAACATAATGTATTGTTGCTTTGATATGCTTGTGCATTCTCTCAACAATTAGTCATGCCACAGAAAAAGTTAAAATACAAGAACAAAAAACTCCTGAGAGTTAAGTAGACTGTCAAAAACAAAATATTCATGTAACACAGATTACCCTATTCTGAAATTTAGTTATCACTCTTCCACATGTAACAGCAATATTGACCAGTGATATGCACAACATTTTATTTTTTCAATTTTTGCCTCCAAAATAAAGCATATGACCCATCACTGGAACAAGCTTGGCAAGCTCATTTGAAGGAATGTTCATAAGCCACAATTTGGTGGCAAAAAACCAGTTTAGTCTTTGGAGTTTTCAACATTGACACCGATTTTTAATGGACCAGATAACACCGAAAGTATAAATACATCCTCGAACGTAAAAAAGCCTCATATGTAAAACCTCTTAAGCTATAATATTCACAGATTGTTTTCCGAGTTTTCAAGGAGTGGGTGTGGAATTCAAGGATTTTCCAGATCCTGGAAATTCCAGTATATTCAAGGCTTTTCAAGGAGCCGTCCACCCTGCAAAACCAACCATTATTAAATATAAAAATCAAGACCACTTACTGCTTTTTTTATTTTTAATTTTGGCCTAATAAGCATAGCTTATGATGGAACAGGCTTGTTGAGCTCATTCCAATGGGGGGGAGGGGGGTGGTGGGGGGCAGGGGCATAAACCATAGGGTTTTTCAGGCCAAAGTAAATTTTTTTTAGTTGTTTCAGAATTTGTTTTGTAACTTCACCCATTATTCATATTAGGTAAAGGGTTAAAGGGGAAGTAGAGATTCGTATCCTAAACACAAATCAAACATTTTAAAAGAATCCGATCATAACTGATCAAACTGTGGTTCTATCAAGTCCATTATTTTCAAAATAAAAATGGAAAAACTCAAGTTGAAGCAGACATTAATATATTTATCAAATTTTGAGGTAATGCATTTATATTTGTTCTGAGATATGACACTAACAAGGTAATCAGCTAAAGGATGGACACATGCATACACACACTGATTGGCACAGGCACACAGATGATGTCCCAAAATATTTCCCCCTTGGGTATCTTCCCCAACTGGAAAAGGAAAAGTAGTTTATATTATTAAAGGGAGAGGAAAAATCTTGCTCATCTTCTACTCTGCATATCTTGTTCTCATCTGGAATTTTTTCTGAGTTGAAAATAACTTAACCCTTTAGCCTTTACCTTACGAATCGACCAAATACACCTGCATAAGTTACAAATTAATCAGTTGAAAAAAGTAGAATTATCAAAATATTTCAACAAAACCACATCATGTGCCCCTCACTGGTGTTGATTCAATAACACAAACTAAAGTTATCAGCTGCACATCTAATTTTCAAAGTAAACAAGAGGCCCCAGGGGGCCTGAGGGCGCTCACCTGACATGGTAGCCTAAATATCAACCCAGAGAATTGATTTCCACAAGTTGCATCTGCTCCTCCTAAGAAAAGCTGAAACCAAATATCCAAATATTCTGACCAGTGGATCTAAAAAAAGATTTTTAAAGAATATTCCTCATATTGAACTAAGTCGTAATTCGTGCTCCCACAGGGAGCCCATATATGAACCCAGGGACTTGGTTTAACAAACCTGAATCTCACACCCCTAAGGATTCTGCACACCAAATATCAAAACATTCCGACTGCTGGATCTGAAGAAGATTTTTAAAAAAAATTCCTCATTTTGAACCAAGTTACAATTCGAGCTCCCACAATCAGCCCAAATATGGACCTAGGGACATGGCTTGAACAAACTTGAATCTTACCCCCCTAAGGATGCTGCATAAAAAATATCAAAAGCATTCATCTGCTGGATCTGAAGATTTTTAAAGAAAATTCCTCATTTTGAACTAAGTTGTCATTCAGGCTCCCATAGTGAGACGAAATATGAACCAAGGGACTTGGCTTGAACAAACTTGAATCTCAGCCCCCTAAGGTTGCTCCATGCCAAATATCAAAACATTCCAACTGCTGAATCTGAAGGAGAAGATTTTTAAAGAAAAATTCCTCATATTGACTAAGTTATAATTTGGGCTCCCACAGGAAGCCCAAATATGGACCCATGGACTTGGCTTTAACACACTTGAATCCCCCCCCTCACCCCAAGGATGCTACTCACCACATATCAAACCATTCTGACTGCTGGATCTGAAGAAGAAGATTTTTTAAGAAAATTCCTCATTTCGAACAAAGTTATAATTCAAGCTCCCACAGTGAGCCCAAATATGGACCTAGGGACATGGCTTGAACAAACTTGAATCTCACACCCCTAAGGATGCTGCATACCAAGTATCACAAGATTCTGCCTGCCGGATCTTGAGAAGAAGATTTTCAAAGAAATTTGCCTGAAATGCACTAAGTTCGAATTTGGGCTTCTATAGTGAGCCCAAATATGAATCCAGGTGGCCGATTTGAACAAACTGGAATCAGATCCACCCCACAATGTTGCATACCAAATATCAAAAGATTCTGCCTGCAGGATCTGGAGAAGAAGATTTTTGAAGAAATTTGCCTGAAATGCACTAAGTTCGAATTCGAGTTTCTATAGTGAGCCCAAATATGAATCTAGGGAGCAGATTTGAACAAAATAGAATCAGATCCACCCAACAATGTTGCATACCAAATATCAAAAGATTCTGCCTGCTGGATCTGGAGAAGAAGATTTTTTAAGAAATTTGCCTGAAAAGCACTAAGTTCAAATTTGGGCTCCTATACTGAGCCCAAATATAAACCCAGGGAGCCGATTTGAACAAACTTGAATCAGATCCACCCCACAACGTTGCATACCCAATATCAAAAGATTCTGCCTGCTGGATCTTGAGAAGAAGATTTTCAAAGAAATTTGCCTGAAATGCACTAAGTTCAAATTTGGGCTCCTATACTGAGCCCAAATATAAACCCAAGGGGCCGATTTGAACAAACTTGAATCAGATCCACCCCACAATGTTGCATACCAAATATCAAAAGATTCTGCCTGCTGGATCTGGAGAAGAAGATTTTCAAAGAAATTTGCCTGAAATGCAGTAAGTTCAAATTTGGGCTCCTATACTGAGCCCAAATATAAACCCAGGGGGCAAATTTGAACAAACTTGAATCAGATCCACCCCACAATGTTGCATACCAAATATCAAAAGATTCTGCCTGCTGGATCTGGAGAAGAAGATTTTTTAAGAAATTTGCCTGAAATGCACTAAGTTCGAAATCGGGCTCCTATGCTGAGCCCAAATATGAACCCAGGGGGCCGATTTGAACAAACTTGAATCAGATCCACCCTCCAATGTTGCATACCAAATATCAAAAGATTCTGCCTGCTGGATCTGGAGAAGAAGATTTTTTAATGTTTTTCCCATTGCCTACAGTGTTAAAAAGTGCCGAGTCAGCACTTTTTCAGAGTCCCGAAAAAGTACCTTAGAAAAAGACCGTTAGCGATTTTTTTCTACCATTCCTTTCCATTGGTCATAAGCAAGCTGCACAGTACATAAAAAGTTTCTGAGCCGTGCAGTTTTGGAGATATGAGCGATTTTAATTTTTTCTATTTTTAGCTCCTGAGGTTCCGACGGGGATATGGGAAAATTTTTTTTAGCATAAATTAGATACTTATGACCCAATAAGTCCTCAAAAAAAATTTGGTTCAAATCGATCTCTTGATTCAAAAAATAGAAATTTAGGGGTGGAGCGTCAGCCAATCAGAAGCTGTGGCAGCCATGTTGGATGGCGGGTGGACAAACCAAACACAATTCTGAGAGAGGACCACCCACTGGTTATCCCCAACAAATTTTATTCAAATTGATCCAGCGGTTCTGAAGAAGAAGATTTTAATGTGTTTTGCCAATCAGCAGCCAAGGCAGCCATATTAGATGGACGACGGAGATTTCGAACACAATTCTTCGAGTGTTCCACCTAATGATCAATCCCACAAAATTTTATTAAAATTGGCTTAGTGGTTTGGGAGGAGATGATTGTTGACGCGAGAATAAGAGTTTTTAATGTTTTTGCATTACCTTCAGTGTTAAAAAGTGCAGAGTCAGCTCTTTTTCAGAGTCCCAAGAAAGTACCTTAGAAAAAAAACGTTAGCGATTTTTTTCTACCATTCCTTTCCATTGCTCATAAGCAAGCTGCACAGCAAATAAAAAGTTTCTGAGCCGTGCAGTTTTGGAGATATGAGCAATTTTAATTTTTTCTATTTTTAGCTCCTGAGGTTCCCATGGGGCTACGTGAACATTTTTTTTGGCATAAATTAGATACTTATGACCCAATAAGTCCTCAAAAAAAATTTGGTTCAAATCGATCTCTTGATTCAAAAAATAGAAATTTAGGGGTGGAGCGTCAGCCAATCAGAAGCTGTGGCAGCCATGTTGGATAGCGGGCAGACAAACCGAACACAATTCTGAGAGAGGACCACCCACTGGTTATCCCCAGCAAATTTTATTCAAATTGATCCAGCGGTTCTGAAGAAGAAGATTTTAATGTGTTTTTGCCAATCAGCAGCCAAGGCAGCCATATTAGATGGGCGACGGAGATTTCGAACACAATTCTTCGAGTGTTCCACCCAATGATCAATCCCACAAAATTTTATTAAAATTGGCCTAGTGGTTTGGGAGGAGATGATTGTTGACGCCCAACGACGACGGACGATGGACGACGACGACGGACGGAAAGTGATCAGTAAAGCTCATCCTGAGCTTTGCTCAGGTGAGCTAAAAAAATGGAAAAAGGCCCATAACTCAGCCAAAATTGGTTGGACCGAAACCAATTTCAAACTTGATCGGCATATTCTTTAGATGAACCTATGTACAAAATTTGGTGTTGATTCAATAACTGAAACTGAAGTTATCATCCGGACACCAAATTTCCAAAGTTGCAAAATTGGATGAAAAAGCATCGAAAAAGGGGCATAACTCAAACAAAAATTATCGGATCTAGCCGATATTCGGAATTCACCTAATCACTGAGGTAAGGGACATATACACTAAATTTGGTTTTCATTCTATGACCCAAACTTTAGTTATCACTCCTGACTTACACACTCATGCAAGCTCTGATGGATGCAGCTGATTACAATAGTCCTCGGACAAAATGTCTTTGTCAGGGGACAACAAAAATGGCAACCAGTCATCCATCTTGAATTTTACATAATGTCTGATCATTGCAGAAAATGTGAAACAAAAGCGTCAAAGCATTTCTGAGATACAGGTGGTAACAGGACACACCAACATAATATGTACAAAAATGGCTGAAAAAAAAGCTTAACTTTATCTAATTTGCATAACTTATGCACGAGAAAAAAACCTGTATGATATGTTATGTATCTTATGCTGCCACACCTCCATACCAAAAATTATTGAAATCCGAAAGGTCGTTTAGAAGTTCTAGGCAGAAAACTAATTACATGCAATTTAAAACAAAAATGGCCACCAGTTGGCAAGCTTGAATTTTTTCTAAAAACAAATTGACATGCTTCATCATCTTTCCATAATGTATTATTAATGCTGAAAATTTGAAACGCCAACATTCAACCATCTCGGAGATACAGGTGGTTACAGGTAGGAGGGACACACAGACAGAGTGATGGATGGAGTGCAATCCATAAGTCCCCCTTCAACGTGAAACCGTGGGGGACTAATAATAAATTTGGAGATTGTGTGTGTTGGGTAAAGGGTTAATTTCCTTTTCTCCAGTTTAGATATCATACAATCCATAGTCAAATTTCTTGTGAAGAATAATTTTTCGGTGTGACTGATCATCTGATAGAGAGATGCTCACTATTAATTTTTGTTTGCTGTTGACCATCAATTAGGTAATTAATCTCAAAATGGATTTGTACGAAACTGGTACAAAATTTCAAGTGGGGTAAGATATGCAAGGTCAGGCATGGAGGGGTGGGGTGGTGATAAACTATTACCACAGACAAAGCCATTTGTATACCTCCCACCAACAGGAGATAATGAAAGTGTCAATGACACTGTAGCTTGACTGTGTGTTGTGTTTGATGAAAAGGATAATGTTCAATGTTTATGAAAGGATTATGAAATATGACAAGAATTTTGATAATTGAGAATATGCTAATTTCTGTTCCCTGTATGCTATGTTTTCAATAAAATAATTTGAGGTGTAGACTGTGCTAAAGAATTGAGGTGTGGGTTAATGTGGCCCTCACAGTAATGCATGTCAACCAAAGTTACCAAGTCACAGTGAAATTATTCCAAAACGAGTCATCCAATCAAGTTACAATGAAATCCCTTCATAAATACAGCCTGTAGACTGTGCTCAAGGTTTTCAGGCTTTGGGCCTGTATAGCCATAATGGTTGACCGATCACAACAAAAAGGGGACATCCTCGTCTAGACATTATGCTGAGTCATCCAACAAAGTTACAATGAAATGCCTTCATAAATACAACCTGTAGCCTGTGCTAAAGGTTTTTGGGTTTTGGGCTCGGGCAGCTGTCACAGTTGAACGATCATGACCAAAAGGGGATGTTCTCATCTAGACATTATCTGGAGTCATCCTACCAAGATACAATGAAATCCCTTCCCTTCATAAATACGACCTGTAGACTGTGCTAAAAGTTTGTGGGCTTTGGGCCCCTGTAGCCATCACAGTTGATCGATCGCAACCAAAAGGGGACGTTCTCATCTGGACATTATATGGAGTCGTCCTACAAAGTTACAATGAAATCCCTCCATATTAAATACGACCTGTAGACTGTGCTAAACGTTTTTGGATTTTGGGCTTGGGCAACCGAAACGGTTGACAGATCATTACCAAAATGGGACGTCCTCATCTAGACATTATACAGAGTCATCCTACCAAGTTACAATGAAATCCCTTCATAAATATGACCTGTAGGCTGTGCTAAAGGTTTTTGGGCTTGGGCAGCCATCACGGTTGACCAAACATGACCAAAGGGGGATGTTCTCATCTAGACATTATCCAAAACCTGCATATGAAATTTTGTGATGATCGGACAGGAACTACGGGGTGTAGCCTGTGCTAAAGGAAAATGTGAACAGACTCACACACTTACAGACTCACAGACCAAGACTACAGACCAAGACTTGCACACGCATGAGAGCAATAGTTTATCTTGACTTTGTCAAGTTAAGCTAAAAATGGAAAATGTTTAGTTATTATAAAAAAAAATATCCGTACTGACCTGAGAATAAGAACTGGGTGTGTGTGAAGAACAAGAGGGAAAAAGTATATGGGTGAGCTTATCTTCAAGAGGTCAAGCCTGGAGGACATGAAGTTAGGTGACTGGTCAATCTCATAACAAAGATGAATTAACCCTTTACCTAACAAATCAGCTACACACACCCGCATAATGTATAAATTGCACAGCTGAAAAAAGGTAAATTAAAAAAAAATTGAACAAAACCATATCATGTGACTCCCTAACTGAAAACACCTTGTTAAGCTCATTCCAATGAGGGGTCACATGATGTGGTTAGTTGAATTTTGTAAACATTCAAAAAAATAATAATTAAAATAACAAATTTGGGTATCATGTGCATTGGGTAAGGATTAACTCCATTGCATTTTGTTCTAACAACTTATAAGCATGGCTGTCATTGAAGTTGTCATTCTAAAGTCAGCAACTGGGCATATTTACAAGGAGGGGTTCTGAAACTGAACTCTGAAGAGTTGGTAGGTGGACTTCTTCAGTTATGGGCTCATTCCCAGGCAATCCTTAAGTCATCTGCAATTCAGGTGTGGTGAAGGGATAAATGGTTAACAGATCACATACACATGAATACATACATGCAGGCATGCAAAGTTAATATCACAATGAAGTAATGATAATCTTTTATGTCACAGATCTCCTGCAGCTTTCTTTAAAAATTGAAATCACTGATTTTTCATGATAAATTTTAATAAATTTCCATGTCCAATTAAAAACTAAAAAGCTATGAATTTCCTGAACTACACCATACACAAGACTATTTTAGCATGAACAGTGACGGCTGAACTTGGTTAATAGTGGCTAAAGTCCACTGTGGTCATACAGAATTAGCATTTTGAAATTCAAGGCTTTTTTAGGGCTAGATGTATAAAATTTAGGGTAATTCTTTAGCTATTTAAATCCACCCGAATTTCATAATTAAATCTTCACAAAAACAATCTTTCTGTGTGCCAAAATTACAATGTTTCTTGATTTTTTATTGTTCCATTTTATTTGTTTTAATCCATCCCTTGAGCACAAAAGGCAGATGGCACCCTGTAGCACTCAGTGGTTGAATTATTTCGAGAAACCTAAAAACAAAATGACAATTATATATAGTTTTACTTATTACTATTGCGGGGGAAAAATGGATAAAGACACTTTCTTTTACTTTTAAAACAGCAGTTTTCAGCTATTTAGGTTTTTGGTAACTTCCCACTAATTACAAGACTATTCTATTAGCAGTAGTGTATTGTTAGTTGGGGTAGAGACTTTTAGAGAACAGCAATGGATGTGTCAATGCGAACAAATTTACTCTGCGGAATTTACTTCAAAACTTGTTTTATAAACCGCTGCTTAATATTCACTTTATTGACATGCTTAATGAATAAAAGTTACAATACACACATAACAGCTGCCCACATTGCATACGCAATGATATTTAAGGACCTTTCATGGTAGTTTGCCAATTTTCAAGGGCTTTTCAGGACAATTACATCTTTTAGAGCCAGGGTTGAAAATTCAAAGGCTTTCCAAGCTTATATGAACTCTGGTCCACTGAGATGTTGCTTTAGCATCTCAAGTAATAATATCTTCCACTGTTTTCAAGTGGCAAGGATAAAAAAGTTGATAAGTAATTTAACAACAGCTTTTCTATTCAGCTCTCTCATGGAAAAATGTATTTTACCAAGATGGGAAAAAGTTTGGCATATCTTCATTTTTGCAAATGAAATGCTGTTACACTGTATATGAAATTCTCTTGGAAAAGGCTCATGAGCTCTTTCCAAGAGAAGACAGTAATTTTAACTGGTAGAGTGCTAAATTATTATTGGTCATCAGAATTTGTTCACATGTCTTTGCCTTGTTACAATTTATGGGAGAGTGCCTAAAGGCACGATCCGATTAATAGTAACAAGATAATCCACTAAAGAACAAAAAAATTCACTTGAAAGGAAACATAAAATGTATCCACAGAATACATTGCCTTTAAGTTGGAGCACCTGCACTTCAGAATAAAGCCTAAATATGGGGTTCCAGCACTCTACCAGTAAAAATATTGCACTTAGAAATCAGCAATTTACACATAAATTACTCAAAATGTACTTATTAATCCTCAAAGACCAAATTCCAACTTTGGTCTATTTTACTGCTCTAAAAGAGGTGTCCAGCATGCAGGCTCAAGGTAAACATGCAACCTATATTTCACAAGCAGTGATTTCTAGTGAAGGCTCGGCTGCCTTTACAGGTAGAGAACACTTCACTACAATACACTGCAAGAGTACAGCTCTTGTCTTGTTTTAGTCTGTTTTGTTTTATTGGTGTTTAAGCCAGGGTCACAGGTCATAAATTCCATTCTGTTTTTCAGAAATCTAAATGAGAATCCTGTTGTACCTTACTATGGGATTTCCTTATAATTTTCTTACGAGAATCAGATTCTGGATACTCTTCCAAATTTAAGCCTTGGGGGTCATCTCATGTCAGACAGTTTTATGGTGGAGGAAGCTGGAGTATCTGGAGAGAACCACCAAGCAGTGACAAGCAACTGTCAGACTCTCCAACTTACTAACTATGCACAACCAGGGTTGGTAGTGGTTGAAGTTATGGCATTGAATTTCAAACTGAAAGGTCCAGGTTCGATCTCGGCCAGGAGTAACCGCGTTGTGTCCTTGGGCAAGGCGCTTAAACCAGATTGCCAATGTGGTGGCATGGTGGTACAGTGTACCAAGGTGCACTGCATGACAATGGTGCACTTGTCTTCAACCAATGCTAACCCTGCTTGTGTGGAGTTGGTACATTAGGGAGTTTAACAGTCAATCACCATTGCTCAGTGGTTCTCTCTGGGTACTCCAGATTCCTCCACCAGTAAAAGAGTCTGACATGAGGTGACCCTGAGTGTTGAAAATGTCATTAAAACCCCAATAAATAAATAAATATATAAATAAATAAGTGAAATGTTTTCTGGAAATATTACGGAGTAAAAATTCTTTTCAAATAATTGGATATATTTCTTGGGTATAATCTAGGTTTCAAACAATTGTTCCACCTTGCATTGAATAAACATTCATTAATTTATCAGTTATTTTCAATCAAAACGTACTTACCATCTGATGAAGTACTTTGTGAGCTTATTTGTCTCTTTGCTCTTCTGACAATTCGCCCTGGAATCACACTGCCCCCACCTTGTTTCTTTGATACTTGATCAACTTCTACAGGTGTTATATCACTCCTGAAACCATAACTCAAGTATAGTGATCTTCATTAATTGTGAGCACCCCCGACAAAATTCTCTGAATATTTTACCTAGGCAAGCAAAGTGTGGTGAGTCCAACCAATAGAGATGGCCAATAAACTGAACAAGAGGCCCCAGGGGGGGCCTGATGGCGCACACCTGATATGGTAGCCTAAATATCAACCAAGGGAATTGATTTGAACAAGTTGCATCTGCCCCCTCCTGAGAAAAGCTTATACCAAATATCCAAAGATTCTGCCTGGTGGATCTGAAAAAAAAAAGATTTTTAAAGAATATTCCTCATATTGAACTAAGTTATAATTCAAGCTTCCACAGGGAGCCCAAATATGAACCCAGTGACATGGCTTGAACAAACTGAATCTCACAACCCTAAGGATGCTGCATACCAAATATCAAAAGATTCTGATGGGTGGATCGGAAGAAGAAGATTTTTAAAGAATACTCCTCATATTGCACTCATCTGAACATTTGGGCTCCCACAGAGAGCCCAAATATGGCCCCTGGGATTTGATTTCAACAAACATGTGAATGAATCTTCCAAAGATGTTACATGTGAAATATGAAAGCCTTTGGAGCAGTGGTATGGGGGAAGAAAATTCTTTAATGTTTTTCCCATTACTCACAGTGTTAAAAAATGATGACTCAGCAGTTTTTCAAAAGTCCTGGAAAAGTACCCAATGATAAAACTGATGGCAATTTTTTTGGACCATTCCTTTCTACTGTTCCTAAGGAAGCTTCACCAAAAATAAAAATTCTCATTGCCGTGTAGTTTTGGAGATACGGGATTTTTGAATTTTTTCTATTTTTGGGCATAAATTTATTAGATACTTATGACCTAATAAGCCCTCACATCAAATTTGGTTCAAATCGGCCTCTCAGTTCCAAAAATAGAAATCTTGGTACAATTCAGGCTCCCACATGAAGCCCAAATATGAACCCAGGGACTTGGCTTTAACAAACTTATATCTCACCTCCCTAAGGATACTGAATACCAAATATCAAAAGATTCTGACTGATGGATGAGAAGAAGATTTTTGAAGAATATTCCTTATATTGAACTAAGTTATAATTCGGGCTCCCACAGGGAGCCCAAATAGGAACCCAGGGACTTGGATTGAACAACCTTGAATCTCACCCACCTAAGAATGGTATATACCAAATATCAAAACTTTCCAACTGCTGGATCTGAAGAAGAAGATTTTTAAAGAAAATTCCTAATTTTGAACGAAATTATAATTCAGCCTCCCACAGTGAGCCCAAATATGAACCCAGGGACTGGATTGAACAATCTTAAATCTCACCCCCCTAAGGATGCTGCATACCAAATATCAAAAGATTCTTATTGGTGGATCTGAAGAAGATTTTTAAAGAATATTCCTCATACTGCACTAATTTGGGCTCACACAGAGAGCCCAAATATGGACCCAGGGATTTAATTTCAATAAACATGTGAAACAATCTTCCAAAGATGTTATATGTGAAATCTGAAAGCTTTTGGAGCAGTGGTTTGGGAGAAGAAGAATCTGAATGTTTTTCCCTTACCCACAATGTTCAAAAATGCTGACTCAGCACTTTTTCAAAGTCCCGAAAAAGTACCCTATGATAAAACCGATGGCAATTTTTTTTTACCATTCCATTCTGGTGGTCCTAAGGAAGCTTCACACCACATAAGAATTCTCAGTGCCATGTAGTTTTGGAGATATGGGCGTTTTAAATTTTTTCTATTTTTCGTTCCTGTGGTTCCCATGGGGCCGCAGAAAAAATCTTTTGGCATAAATTAAGTACTTATGACCCAATAAGCCCTCATATCAAATTTGGTTCAAATAAGCCTCTCGGTTTGGAAAATGATAAATTTAAAGTAATTTGTATATTATTAATACTTACCAATGGTCCAGACTTAGCTGGTGCAAACCCAATATTATCAAGGGCCAAACACAAATTTCGAACCCCCCAATCCCCAAAATTTGCATACAAAACCAAAAATTAAAAGGCCTATCTGGCTCTCCATACTTTTACTACCTGTGCATGCGCAGTACTCAGGAAGAGACCGGAATTGGCGCCAACATCATTCTTTGTAGACGAGCCTACTAAAGTAATAACTCAGTGGGGAGGTATGAGTGCCCACTCATGGGAGGGCCATCCCCATCTGGGCCATTGGTAAGTATAAAAAATATACAAATTACTTTAAATTTATCATATTTTTATACTACAACCAATGGCCCAGACTTAGCTGAATCGTAAAAAGGCGGATGGCCTAGGACTTAAGAATTAGCAGACCAAATACTGCTCCTAAGCCTGCATTCCAAGGTGAAAAGGAGATTAAATTTTTAAAGGAATTACATGTATGTCTCTCTATACAATAATAGAGGACATATCATCAATAAGGAGCCATATCCAAGTAATTCCATATTCTTAGCATGAATGATTATGCTAATTGGGTGTAACAAGCCCCTAATTTTTAGGCTCGTCCATACTAAGCCACATAAATTAGGATGGCGTATTCGAGAGTGAGAGACTAACCCCCACAAACATATGCCATATGTATATAATAAACAAGCTGTATCTAAGATCAGTAATAATCTACAGACAAAACAGCTTCACTCATAGTTACATACTTATTATCAAGCCAGAGGAGATGGAGAAAAATCACACCTCCCCCCCCCCCCCCCCTTTTTTTTTTGAAGGAACATTCTTCAAAACAAAGAGGGAAGCGCTCTGGAATCAGTGAAAAGTGGTACCAAATAATCTATATATATTTGCCCAACAGGCACCCCTGTTATTAATTATTATTAATTATTGGTGCTTAACGCCACCTCAGTAGCTAAGGCTATCGATCCCAGTTATTAAAAGCACAAGCTACTAACATATGTCGGAGTTGGAATACATAGATAGGTCGAAAACCGGTGATATAACGTGTACAACCTTACACTTGTCCAATTGAATCCCAATGGAAAGTATCTGTTAGAGTAAACACGCTTCTGAGGCAACCAACAGGCAACCCCGTTCAGGTGTACAATTAATTCCAATAATGAAACTCCAATTGAACTGTGCGAATATACGAGAATGTGAATTCTCCTGTGTACAGTCTCTAATAGAAACCTGGATTCAGAACATGGAACAGGCTATGATTAACAGACCCGTCACAGACCGCCCCCCAAATAAATCATTATTCCCCAGGTTGGTTACAACCAATGATTGTTCGGAGAAAGAATATACTACTTTGAATAATGAAGCCAAAAATTGAGAGCGTATGCATAGACAACCTATTGGAAATTCCATAACTGATCCAAATAGCCCCAAAATTCTCATAAGCTCTATAAAGCAGAGCAAGAATTTTATAGAATCTGTTCAATAATGCGTCGGCCTAATAAATATATATATTATGCACGCGAGCAACAGAATCCTGTACGTACTTATCTGATTACAGTTTGTATACACGGTATGACCGAGTGATATAAATGTAACCAGGAAATGGAATGAATAATACAATGTTAATGAAGTTAACTGAATTACAACTCATTCGTCGTAATAAAAGGCCAGACCGCTCTGAGCGAAACTTCTCAGAGTGGACTAATTGCCACATTTTGAGAATGTCGTCCAGGTAACCGACATGTCAGCCACACAGGTACACGAAGGATAGCAATTTATTGATCAGGAATCATATGCTCGTATATGACTTATAAACAAACACCCACAGGAAACAAATCAACTAAATAGTGGATGTGCCCATTAGGTCGCCATTAGAACACAACCCAGCCACCAATCTAGGAGCCATGAAAGGCATGGATATACTTGAATGCATACAAGGCTGACAGGAAGAAAACTGTGTCCTGCCCTGTAATCATCTCTTAATATTTTGACTGGGGGGGGGGGGGGGGGGGAGGGGGGATGTGTTCATATAATTCCTATCGAACCCTCCTCACCCGCATTACTTGAATCACTAGATAAGTAAGGCTGGTGCAGTAGAATTAAGGCTATACTGCTGCTGCTATTCTCAATAAGAGTAATAAAGCTAAAAAGCTTATAGTCAAAGCAATCATAATAACAATTACCCGTAACGCTTTTGTGTTAGTTATCAAATAGTATAGGAACCGCAGGGCTCCCTCACGTCTGACCGACTCCATAATGCCACTAAGGATGGAGGGGGGTCGTCTTGACCGAATAATACACCATACAGACACAATATCCAATCCTTAGAGTGGAAATATAATCCACAATAGATTGGATAGAAATGAAGAGGGAGACGAAAACAATGTTCCGACACCCGCTCAAAAAAACCAAGATGAACTCCTTACGTTCGATCTGATATCAGGAAATATATTCCTGAGAAGGAGTTTAGTATAGGCATTTGAAGAAACACTCATTAATCACACTAGGTTAATATGGCATCATCAATAGGGCTTATTGCAAAAAAAAGCACTCTTTCCTTTAGCGGTTTTATTCCCAAAAGATAGCGGTCTGAGCCTAGCTAACATAGCTTAGAAGTCTTCATCTCCATGAAGACAGATATCTCAGAGTAACTTATGACCTTGAAAGCTCACTGAACAGAGACTTACAACTATCATCGTGCAAGGCAGGGAATGACGAGCCGCTATTCTAACAGCCGTAATTTCCAAAGAGACAGTAGTCTCAAGGTAGTTACACAGTTATGAGTCTTAATCTGCGTGAAGACATATCTGTGTCACCTGCAGCCTCTGAAAGCTCACTAAAAGGAGACTTACAACACTAGCCGCTAATGTATAAGAAAAGGCCACTGTGACAGAACATAAGGCTGCAAGGGCAATGTCATTGAATGTCTTGACGCCAAGGAATACAACACCGAGAAGGAAAAGACATACTTATTCCCTCTAACGGCTCTATTCCAAACAAGACAGCTGTCTCAGCCTATCTATGCACTATCGAACCTCTATACGTAAGGAATAGGGCATAACATTTCTTATACTATTGCTAAGGCAGGAAGATGTCATTAATCGGGACAAAAAGCCCTCGACACCTGAGACAAAAGATTCAGGGAGGAAAGATCTTCATCTTTCCATCGCCCAGTATGATAAGCTATTTTTTGCCTAGCAAAAGCAGACTTATATTCAGATGGAACAAGATTCGAAGAGCTCATGATTAAAATTTCATAGTCTTAAGGTGCCTTTCTGTGAGGGATGGAGACTCACACTCCATAGCCCTCTCACCATCCAAATGTTCCATCTGAAAATATGGTCAGCACCATCCGACTGAACGGATGACTGGATCAACGCAGCACCGTCTGACAGCTCACCATCAGAGCCTGTTAACGGTAGTACCAGCGACTACTGGGATGCTGCGATATGCAGAGCAATCTGCGGCAGGCAGTATGTGAACGAGGCTAGCAAAGCAATGATAATCCGCTTGTTACCATTAGCTGCTCACGGTACGGAGATCTGGCCCTAGATCCTCGACACATGTCCTGTATAAAAATGCCTGCAACCGGATCCGGCTGCATTGTGGAAGGAGCACCCCGAACCGCAAGCGTGAACAGGCGTCCCAACTCACTAGTTTCTCAAATCAAAAACAGTTGAACCGACTGCTGACGGAAAAGGAGAGGGTTCTCCAGCTCAGGGTCTACTCCATGCCTCGCAGAGCATTCTGTTAGAAACTTGTAGGCATCTACCCCTTAGCGTGCATATCCAAGGAAGAAGAGGAAGTCGTAACAACAGCTGACCCGGCTGAAGTGCAAAAGAAGCATCCAAACTCGTCACATTTTGGACAGATGCTCCTACTCATTGAAGTTTCTTACAACACACTACAGTCTTCCCCGACTGCTAACGGGAAGAAAAATGATCTGCACTCTTGATCTGTCCCCAGATCCCGCCGAGTATCCTGCTTAGAAACTTCTAGGCTGATCCCCTTTCGTGCGCTTCCATGTAAGAAGAAGAAGCCATAACTGCCGCCGCCCCCGGCTGCAGTGTGGAAGGAACATTCCGATGCATGTTCCAACTCAATATGGTTGATCATAACGGACACAGTCGACCCCAACTGTTAACAGGACGGAGAGGATTCTCCAATCGGTGATCTGACCCCAAATCTAGACGAGCGTCCCATAGAGAAACTTCTGGCTTCTTCTACATGACCGGACCTACCCAGAACCGTCCGACGGCTCACTACCGAAGTCTGCTGATGGGTGCCCCTTGCTGGGTTTTTTAAGCTGTGATAAGCTGCGCAAATTGCAACAGCAAGTCCGTTACGGAGGCTTGTGGAGCAGCGGCTTATATTCTCCACCACATATTGCTCCCGGGACGGAGATCTGACCGCCAATCTCTCCGTCGAACGTCCCGATGAATCAAGCCTCGAATCACTAGCTACCGGATGGACCGACTTCGAGGGCAAAGACTGGAGCGTCTTCGCTTGGCTGCATGAACATCTGGAGTCAGGTAGCTAGTGTGCGGTCGCATGTGCTTCGCTGAAGCAGAGGAAGAAGCCGTAACTCCAGCCGGCCCCGGCTGCAGTGTAGAAGGAGCGTCCCGAGCGGCCAGAGAGGACATTGCTCCAACTTAGTGCAAGTTTCTCAAAGCAATGGTCGACCCCGACTATTACTGGGTTAGAGAAGGCTCTCCCACTCGGGGGCTGATCCAGACCTTGCCGAGCTTCCCAAAGAGAAACTTGCAGACTTCTTCCCCTTATTTTGCCGTCATCGTTGGGAGAGCTTTTGATTAAAATGGTGCTCGCTCTACGCAAATCTACTCTCCTCGACCGCATCGGACATACCTGGTATTACAGTTCCCACTACCGGGTAACCGCCTAACCGGTCGAGCCAGCGGCTGGAATAAGAGGCCTTATTCCCTTTATATTCAAGAGCACCTTAGCAGCTAGCTCTGTTTGCTCCTCAGAGCGCGGCGACAGCAGCACTTTCTGGACGGGTGTCGCAATACCATCACCATATTCTTGTTCCTCTGGAAAAGAAACTGAAAACTCGAATTATCTTGCAGTGACAGCCCTGATTATCGGAACTTCACTGCGAATACATAGTGCAACACCTGCTTAAAACATTAGTGTCCTAATGAGGTGACCCCGACCACACAAGTAGGACCTGAATCAGTAGGAGAGCAGCGACTAAAGGCAAGGCAACATGCATGTAAGTCCGACGTAGACTACTTCAACCTACACTGAGAGCAGTAATTTCATAAATAATTATAATCCAAACAAGTTCACTGCACTCCTAACATCTAACATATAATCATACAATATAAGGATACATGATGAAGACAATCAAAAATAATTTCGAAATAAATCAAAACAAATTTTTTCCAAAAATTTTTTTATTTGAAAACACCTAAGTTCCCCAAGGGAACCACACGAGCCCAAGGGCATCCCAATAGAGCGTGGACATACACCAAAATATTAAAGCTACACTACCGAAATATTAATAAATGTATCCTAAAATAATTGTGATGAAATAAAACCCTGAATATTACCTGTTAAGGGCGTTTTTAAAAGTAAACAACATCAGGATAGAACAAGACCAATACCGGGTCTGGACCTGCGTCGCTGCATGCAATTGAATCGGCAAACAGGAAGTGGCTGCACAGCAGATCTGAAAATTGCATACACGATACAACTGATCATTATCAGGCTCCAGATGAAATATAAAATCAATCCCTTGCATAGAAGGCGAGAAAAGTTTGACGAAAAATTTCAATGTTCAGTGGGTACAGTAAAATTTCAAAGTATTGGCAAACAGGAAGTGGCTGCACGGCAGATCTAAAAATTGCTTACACGATACAAGTCATCATTATGAAGCAGCAGACCAAATATAAAATCAATCCCTTGCATAGAAGCCGAGAAAACCTTGATGGAAAATTTCAATGTTCAGTGGGTACAGTAAAATTTCAAAGTATCGGCAAACAGGAGGTGGCTGCACGGCAGATCTGAAAATTGCTTGCACGATACAACTCATCATTATGAAGCAGCAGACCAAATATAAAATCATTCCCTTTCATAGAAGCCAAGAAAACTTTGACGGAAAAAGTGTTTCGGACAGACTGACGGAATGACGGACTGATGGACGGAGTTGAGCGGTTACTAGACCTGCTCTGCCGCTGGCGACGCAGGTAATAAAAATCGGAAACTAGACAAAAGGCCCAAGTCAGTATATAATTAACTGATACCTGATGCAAAGCTAGATCTTCATGTGAAAAAAAACAATGCATCCGGTAGGAGATGCAAGACAATAATGGCCCAACTCACCTAGGGTGAGGATGTAACAGTGGGGATAAACAGAATAAACTTTCTGTACAACACGTTAAACTCCCAAGAAATTTAATAAAAAATTTCAATAAAAAACAGCCAGAAAGCTAGGAGTTCAACTGGAGGGTTCATGGAAGGATCACATAACCAACAGTATGTAAATCATTAACAAAACTAATGACGTCAAGGCGTAGATCCCAAAATTGGGTAACATGAAATAATTTTCATATTATTTAAAAGTTACAGCACTGAACATCTCAAATCACCGTTGTTCACTTCCATCATACATTTACTGCCTTTAATCCACCATATACTTCATTGATTTGTGTCTGGCATCCACCAAAAGAGAGATTTAAAGCACAGATGTCAGCTGAGATGTTTACTGACTTAGGGCCAAACAAAGAATGATGTTTGTGCCAATTCCGGTCTCTTCCTGAGTACTGCGCATGCACAGGTAGTAAAAGTATGGAGGGTCAGATAGGACTTTTAATTTTTGGTATTGTATGCAAATTTTGGGGATTGGGGGTTCAAAATTTGTGTTTGGCCCTTGATAATATTGGGTTTGCACCAGCTAAGTCTGGGCCACTGGTTGTAGTATAAAAATATAGAAAAGTTCACAGACGACGGACGGTGAGTGATCACTATAGCTCACTTGACTGAAAGTCAGGCAAACTAATGAAAGTGTCAATGACACTGTAGCTTAACTTGTGTGTTGTGTTTGATGAAAAGGATAATGTTCAATGTTTATGAAAGGATTATGAAATAAGACAAGAATTGTGATAATTGGGAATATGTTCATTTCTGTTCCCTGTGTGCTATGTTTATGATAAAAATAATATGAGGTGTACACTGTACTAAAGAGCTGAGGGGTGGGTTAATATGACCTCACAGTTAATGTATGTGGCCCTCACAGTTAACGTATATCAACAAAAGTTACCAAGTTACAGTGAAATTATTCCAAAACGAGTCATCCTATCAAGTTACATTAAAATCCCCTCATAAATATGGCCTGTAGGCTGTGCTAAAGGTTTTCGGGCTTCGGGCCCCTGTAGCGGTCAGTTTCCCAATTGCGTCCAAAGGGGACTTTCTCATCTAGACATTACATGAAGTCAATCTACCAAGTTACAATGAAATCCCTTAATAAATATGACCTGTAGACTGCGCTAAAGGTTTTTGGGCTCTGGCAGCCATCATGGTTGAATGATCGCTACCAAAAGGGGACATTCTCATCTGGACACTATTTGGAGTCATCCTACCAAGCTACAATGAAATCCCTTCATAATTATGACCTGTAGACTGTTCTAAAGGTTTTCGGGCTTTGGGCCCCTGAAGCCATCACAGTTGCCCAATCATGTCCAAAAGGGGACATTCTCATCTAGACATTATATGAAGTCAACCTACCAAGTTACAATGAAATCCCTTCATAAATATAACCTGTAGATTGTGCTAAAGGTTTTCGGGCTTCAGGCTCGGGCAGCCATCATGGCTGAATGATCACAACCATAGGGGACAATCTCATCTGGGCATCATCTGGAGTGATCCTAAGAAGTTACAATGAAATCCCTTCATAAATATGACCTGTAGACTGCGCTCAAGGTTTTCGGGCTTCGGGCACTAGTAGCCATCACAACTGACCAATCACGACCAAAAGGGGATGTCATCGTCTAGGCATTACATGGAGTCAACCTAACAGGTTACAATGAAATCCTTCCATTAATATGACCTTCTGCCTATGCTAAAGGTTTTTGGGCTCGGGCATCCATCAAGGCTGCATGATCGCGATCAAAATGGGACGTTCTCATCTAGACATTATTTGGAGTCATCCTACCAAGTTACAATGAAATCCCTTCATAAATATGACCTCTAGACTGTGCTAAAGGTTTTCGGGCTTTGGGCCCCTGTAGTCGTCACAGTTGCCCAATCATGCCCAAAAGGTGACTTTCTCTTCTAGACATTATATGAAGTCAACCTACCAAGTTACAATGAAATTCCTTCATAAATATGACCTGTAGACTGTGCTTAAGGTTTTCGGGCTTCGGGCTCGGGCAGCCATCATGGCTGAATGATCGCAACCATAGGGGACAATCTCATCTGGGCATCATCTGGAGTGATCCTACGAAGTTACAATGAAATCCCTTCATAAATATGACCTGTAGACTGTGCTCAAGGCTTTTGGGCTTCGGGCACTTGTAGCCATCACAGCTGACCAATCACGACCAAAACGGGATGTCATCATCTAGGCATTATATGGAGTCAACCTAATAGGTTACAATGAAATCCTTCCATAAATATGACCTTGTTTGTTTGTTTGTTTGTTGGTGGTTAACATCACATATTTATGCACCATGGCTAATCGTGACACAACATGGAGATGAAGTCAAGTTTAGTCAATCGTTGATCAACATGTTGCCCATTTTAGAGGACTTTCACCCCAAGCATTGGTGACTGGGTCCTATTTTACTAGTAAAGCGGAACTGGTTTACCACAGTAAACAAGTGCTGCTTACTTCCCGGGGTTCCCACAGGGAAAATATGACCTTTTACCTATACTAAAGGTTTTTGGGCTTGGGCGCCCATCAAGGCTGAATGATCACGATCAAAATGGGATGTTCTCATCTAGACATTATTTGGAGTCATCCTACCAAGTTACAATGAAATCCCCTCATAAATATGACCTGAAGACTGTGCTAAAGGTTTTCGGGCTTTGGGCACCTTTAGACATCACAGTAGCCCAATCATGTCCAAAAGGGGACTTTCTCATCTAGACATTATATGAAGTTAACCTACCAAGTTACAATGAAATCCCTTCATAAATATGACCTGTAGACTGTGCTAAAGGTTTTCGGGCTTCGGGCTCGGGCAGCCATCATGGTTGAATGATCACAACCAAAGGGGACAATCTCATCTGGGCATCATCTGGAGTGATCCTGCGAAGTTACAATGAAATCCCTTCATAAATATGACCTGTAGACTGTGCTCAAGGTTTTCGGGCTTCGGGCACCTGTAGCCATCACAGTTGACCAATCACGACCAAAAGGGGATGTCATCATCTAGGCATTATATGGAGTCAACCTTACAGGTTACAATGAAATCCTTCTATAAATATAACCTTTTGCCTACGCTAAAGGTTTTTGGGCTCGGGCACCCATGAAGGCTGAATGATCATGGCCAAAATGGGACGTTCTTGTCTAGACATTATTTGGAGTCATCCTACCAAGTTACATTGAAATCCCCTCATAAATATT
Source organism: Pictodentalium vernedei (assembly GCA_031216915.1). NCBI lineage: Eukaryota > Metazoa > Mollusca > Scaphopoda > Dentaliida > Dentaliidae > Pictodentalium > Pictodentalium vernedei. The sequence goes on from CM062295.1 coordinate 202,082,458, forward strand.
ACCTGTAGACTGTGCTAAAGGTTTTCGGGCTTCGGGCACCTTTAGCCGTCACAGTAGCCCAATCATGTCCAAAAGGGGACGTTCTCATCTAGACATTATATGAAGTTAACCTACCAAGTTACAATGAAATTCCTTCATACATATGACCTGTAGACTGTGCTAAAGGTTTTCGGGCTTCGGGCTCGGGCAGCCATCATGGCTGAATGATCGCAACCATAGGGGACAATCTCATCTGGGCATCATCTGGAGTGATCCTAAGAAGTTACAATGAAATCCCTTCATAAATATGACCTGTAGACTGTGCTCAAGGTTTTCGGGCTTCGGGCACTAGTAGCCATCACAACTGACCAATCACGACCAAAAGGGGATCTCATCATCTAAGCATTATATGGAGTCAACCTAACAGGTTACAATGAAATCCTTCCATAAATATGACCTTTTGCTTATGCTAAAGGTTTTTGGGCTCGGGCACCCATCAAGGCTGCATGATCGCGATCAAAATGGGACGTTCTCATCTAGACATTATTTGGAGTCATCCTATCAAGTTACAATGAAATCCCTTCATAAATATGACCTCTAGACTGTGCTAAAGGTTTTCGGGCTTTGGGCCCCTGTAGTCGTCACAGTTGCCAAATCATGCCCAAAAGATGACTTTCTCATCTAGACACTGTATGAAGTCAACCCACCAAGTTACAATGAAATTCCTCAATAAATATGACCTGTAGACTGTGGTAAAGGTTTTCGGGATTTGGGCTCGGGCAGTCGTCACGGTTGGCAGATCATGCCCAAATGGGGAAATTCTCATCTAGACATCATAAGGAGTCATCCTACCAAGTTACAATGAAATCCCTCCAAATTAAACATGACCTGCAGACTGTGCTAAAAGTTTTTGGGTTTCGGGCTTGGGCAGCCATCACGGTTGATAGATCATGCCCAAAAGGGGACGTTCTCATCTAGGCATTATACAGAGGCATCCTACCAAGTTACAATGAAATCCCTTCATAAATACGACCTGTAGACTGTGCTAATGGTTTTCGGGTTTTGGGCTCGGGCAGTCATACCGGTTGCCCGATCGCGACCAAAAGGGGACGTTCTCATCTAGACATGACCCCAAACCTGCATATGAAATTTCGTGACGATCAGATAAGAACTGCGGGGTGTAGCCCGTGCTAAAGGAAAATGTGAACAGACGTCACAGACTCAGACTCACAGACTAACAGACTTCCGCACGCGTGATGGCAATAGCTTATCTTGACTATGTCAAGTTAAGCTAAAAACCAAACTGATACTGATATCATGGGGATACCACAAAACCGAATCGTACTGAACCAATCTTCAAATTTTCCTACATTTTGCTATTTATAAGACAATGTTGAGGCTCGATAACAATTGAAAGGTTCAGTTTCATGAAAGAAGTGTCTGATTTTCTTTTTTTTTTAGCCTCCAATGGACTGGGCAACTGTCCTGAATTCCCACTAGACTACAACCTTCACATGTCCAATTGCTCAGCAGTGATTTCTTTCTTAAGGCAGCCAAGACCTGACTAGAAATCACTGCCCATGTATTATGTCTATTGTCAGCAGGACCTCCTAAAGATGGCATGGTCAGGACACATACTCTGAGATCACGAAAGCCTGAAATAGGTCTTTAAAAATTAAGGTGCGTTTAGAACAAGTCATAAAATTACTGTAGATATGATTTGTAGTCATAAAAGAATACCAGTGTTGAGCTCATTGGCAGTGTCATTTATAGCATTGTGGTAGAATGATACTACAACAACTTATTCTGTTTATCCTGATGTGAATTCCTCTTTGGTACTATCAGCAAATCTCAATCAAGTCAGATACCAAATGCCGAACTGATACCGAGGTATACCCAACTAAAAATATCGAAACTGATACCAAACTCAAAATTCTAATACCGCCCTCCAATACCAACCAATCAGATAAAGGGTTGTAGACACAAATTTGCTAACCTTTTTCAAGAATTTCAAAACCTCCTACAAACCCTGCTTTCAACAACCAGAGTCAGTGAAAGAACTATCAAGCCAGGGCTAAAATTTCGACGAGAATCCAAGAATCGATTCGCACAAAGATTCGCGCAATAAAACCGGCGAGAATCCACGTAGATTCTCGCTGCATCTCTGCTAGGATTCGCATGAAAAGAATTGAGGCAACTTAACCCTTTATTTAAACCAGCCGCAACAAATTTACCAGCAGAAGGCTAACATGACCTGAAATACCCTGACACTTTGTCAATAAAATCTTACAAATATGGCTGTCATTGGAAACGGCTCATTGAGCCGGTTCCAACGACAGCCATATTTGTAAGATTTTCTTGGTAAATATTGTTCATTTAATTATTTTATCATTTATTTATTATTTATTGTTTAAAAATCATCAAATTTAGTTTTAAAAATTAAAAAGGTATTTTGGGTAAAATTGTAAACTTGTGTTATCAGTATACAACAGTGGTTAAACCATGGTGGCGTCATGGGATCCTGGGACACTCATAGTAGGTATGGATTCTCGCAACCATTTTCACGAGAATCCAAATGGATTCTCACAAATTTAGACAAAATATAAGCCCTGCAAGCAGTGGTAATTATCAGACTCTCTAATTTACTAACCCCACACAAGCAGGGTTAACATTGGTTGAAGACAAGTATCCCATTATCATGTTGTATGCCTTAATACACTGTGTGATCTTGACCCAACATGGGCAACTGCAAGTGAGTTTTCCAAACAAAGGACAAAAAGCAGATGACGTGGGTCAGAAACGACACCTCATCCTTTTCATTTGAATATAGATGGAGATGCTGCCACTCATCTTACCCTAGTACAGTGGAACCATGTTACACTAATAGTCATTTTGTCAGTGAAAAAATATTCAGTTAACAGGAGAATTCAATTAATAGGAATAAGGTGAAGTTTTTGAAAAATTTTAAAAAACAATAATTAAAATAATAAATTTGGATATCCTGTGCATTGGATAAAGGGTTAAAATAAATATATTAAACCTTCAATTTGTCATAAGAGAATCAAATGCAGACATAAAAAATGTCTGTAGAAATACCTTTCCTGTCGAGACTGTTGGTCCAGAACATCTGAAGCAGCATCCAAAGGTTTCTCTACAGATGTCAACTGATTCATAAGTTCTCTCATCAAAAACCTGGCTATAAACTTCTCTGTTCTCGATGACTGTGGGTATGTCTAGGAAAAAATTTTAAAATTAAAACTTCCGGTCTCATAAATATTAATGAACACTTTAACCAAGTAACTGTACTAAGGGCTAAATTTTATTGACGCAAGTTCTTATCTCACATCCAGTTTTATGATACAAGAATGCTAAGTTTTTAATTAACTCCTGGCAAGCCACTATACTTTAGCCCACTAGACAAGTAGGAATGAGACAAAACAAGAGAATTTACAGTTCACTGACCATCAGGTCATTTACCCAGAAGTCCACAGGCCTGTCATTTAAAGGATGGTGACCACTCAATGGCTCTCCTAAAGTAAAATCTGCGAGGGTGGTCAACACCCTCCTTTTCAAATACAAGGAGTGCCACGAAATTGAACTTTGTTCAGTAGCTGTGATCTCTTTTGCTCATCTTAATATGTGAACGTGCACTTCAGAAAAGCTTACTGGTAGCTAGTCCCTGTGAGGCGCCTCAGGCAGGCCTGGTCGTTTGAGGGGAGCTATTGCTCCGGCTCTCCTAAAGGCAAATTGAGAAGAGCCATAATTGCTCTCCTTAAACTGTAGTGGCTCTCCTCAATTTTCATATTAATAGCCTTGTATAATTGATATTAGTGTAGAATAGCTCCCCTGAAACAGATTTAGGAGGGCCATAGTGGCTCCCCTGGATTTTTCAAAAGGTCAGGCCTACCCCTGCATCTGGCCTCTGGCTTGAGCCGGAGGCCAGGTGTAGGTTTCTCACAAAGAATACCTGGTAGCCATTTTGCTTACTTATTGGATACTGACTATAATTGTCTGACTACATACATAATTCAAAATCCTTACATGTTCTGTGAGAAATTATTGCATTTTTTCAAACCTACCGGTACTTTAGATACTATATGCACAACCCAAACAATAAGATGCAAGGATATGGTACATTTACCAATCTCAAGAACAGACCTCAGTGGTTCTCCTAGTGTCAAATTGAGGTGGGCCAAAAATGGCTCTCCTAACTTCATTTAAGGCAGGTCACTATTGTTCTCCTCCCATTTTGAAAATGAAAGGCCCATTTCCATGAAGTGGAGATTTGCTTGTTGGTCCCTCAAATTTCTACAGGTCAGATGTCATCTAACAAGTGATCAAAGTACAAAATCACCTTGTTCTGTATGAGCTCTTAAAAGAGATCAGTTGAACAACGGGTAACAATAAATTAGAAAAAGAAGGCAACCCTAAAAAGAGTAAGCTGGAAAAACATGATAAATCTGATATGGAAATAGGCCTAAGGAGGAGGGGTATCCTTTCACCAATTCTTTTTGCATTTACATCAAAGATTTGGGAGATAAACTCCTGCATAGCGATGAGGGGTAGCAGTTGGGGGCCTGAAGACCTCTGGGCTATATTTCGCAGATATGGTGGTAGTGTCAAAAAGCAAAGGCGGCTAGAGAAAATGCTGACAATTGTGAGGAGATTACGAACAAATGACGACTCAAACTAAATGAATGCAAAAGCAAAGGCTCGTAAAGTGGAGCCTACTCGAAAGTGGAGAGTGGGGGAAGTCTGTATTCCAGTAGGTAGCAGCAAACTTCTTAGTGTAGGAGAGACATGTGACTACAAGTATTTAGGGGTAAATATAAACATTAAGGGAAGAGGCATCTACTGAAACCACACAAATAAACTACCTGTGAAGGAGAGGTGAATCCTCAATCAAATGAAACTGATAGAGAGAAACAGCTTCAATACAGTTTTCATGGGGAAAACAATTTGGGAAATGGTGGGTGTACAAAGAAAAACATATGGTACGGAAGTGATACCTCTAAACCAAATGGCTTTAAAGAGCTTGGAAACTTTAAAAATCTTCCTGACAGCCGATGGTGTAAATTAATGTTCCAGAATATTTGGAATTCAAACATAAAGACAGGGTGGATAGACCAAGTGAGGTAGTTAATAGAGAACTATTGAATGAAGTGGGCACCAACCAGGGTAAAAAAACGCGCCAGAGAAAGACTCATGGCAGATAGTAACCTGAATTGGTGAGGGGGGGTCAAAGCAAAGAGGTTTTGGGGTGGCCTGCATGATAAAGAGAAGCCAGGTTTTGAAGAGTACCTTGTTGGCACCTTTGGTGGGTCAATGTTGTTCAAGATGAGGCCATGGTCACTGGAGCTTAGGGGAAAAACTGGGATTGACAATGAAAATAAGGACCAAATGTGTAATTTAGGCATAGTGGAGACCCTGGAACACTTTCTATTAGAATGTCCAAAATACAAATCTATCAGAATAAGATTCACTCGGATTAGGTGGGAAAGTGGGATGGGAGAATGAAGGACATGTGGTTAGTGGGTGACACAAAAGAGTGGGTCGTTATGCTTATCAGAGAGATTGGGAAGAATGAGGCATGGGATGTCATCAAGCTGTTCATCTCAAGAGTGTTGGGAGGAGAGAAGCGGCATGGGGATAAGGAAGCATTTGGGAGAACAGGGTTAATTAAGGCTTTCTCACCTGAGAACCGCGACAAATCAGAAGCAGGCCAAAGTGCTGTTATTATGTTCACCATGTTTAGTGTAAATATTGATATGCAAAAGCCAAAATTTAGCAACTTAATATTTTATGAGTTTCCTTCATTATGTCGATATGCTGTTTACTGATGGAAAAGGATAATGATTCTCGCATATTCATATTTGAACTGTAGAATAGAATAGGCATCATGTCATTTTGATTCTCGCAATGAAATTTCAAAATTCTGTCCCTGCCAACAGTGTTTCAAGCCACAGCATATTTTTATCATTATTTATTAATTTATTTATCATTATTTATTTATTTATTTATTTAATTATTTATTTATTTATTGGGGTTTAACAACACTTTTGACATAGGCTTACCTTGGGTCAAGAGTTTTACAGGTGGTGGAGGCCGGAGTTCCTGCAGAGAACCAATGAGCAGCAGCAATCAACTGTCAGACTCCCCCAATGAACTAACTCCACACAAGCAGGGCTAGCACTGACTGAAGGCAATTACACCACTGGCTGAAGGCAATTATACAACTGACGTGCAGAACACCTTAGTACACAGTGCCCCATATGGGCAATCAAGATTAAGTGCCTTTCCCAAGGACAAAACGCAGCTACCGCTGATCAGGATCGAACCATGGACGTATCCATTTGAAGTTCAATGCCTTATCCACTAAGCTGCAATTCTCCTTTTATCATCATTATAAAAGAGATCAGGGTACTGGAAGAGTCAAGAATTGAATATCATGGAGCTCTTTGAATCAAGGCATAATAGATTAAATGCCTGTATTGGATGTACAGAAGCAAATAGGTATATAAAGAAGGAGAATTTTTTAACTGTCAGAGTGATTTCTTGACAAATCACAATATTTTTGTATTCAATTAATGGTAGTTTATACTAGTAACTTATATGCAATCAACAGGTAAAATTTTGTACAGAAGGTACGGTAAATAGTTTTGTGTTTGGAAGTTATATCCAGTTAACAGGGTTATGCACTGAAGAGATATCGAATTACGTAGGCTCTACTGTATTCTGGAATATTTATTAATTTATTGGGGTTTAATGACACCTTTGACCACCAGTGTCATCTCATGTCGGACAGTTTTTCAAGTGGAGGAAGCCAGAATACCCAGAGAAAACTACCAAGCAGTGGTGAGCAACAGTCAAGATTCCTCAACGTACTAACACCAGCCAACTTCACAAGCATGGTTAGCATTAGATGAAGACAAGTACACCATCGATGTACTGTATGCCTCGGTACACAGCACTATCAAGCCCCCACATGAGAAATCAGGATTAAGTGCCTTGTCCAAGTGCACTACACAGTTACCACCAGTCAGGATCAAATAATGTACCTTTCGGTTTGAGAATTCAATGCTCTAACCACACTTTGGAATATAACATGAAGAATAAGTGTTAATCAAGAGATGAATAAATTTAATCAAAAAGAAGGCCTGGAAGTAAAGACCTTACATAATAACCCTTTTGCAGGTTACACTATACATGTATAACATAGTGGTAACCTACAGTACGTGTAGAGTGTATCATCACCAAATCACATGCAAAGTAGAGATTACACTCAAGCAATAATTGCAAATTTGTTGCAAATCCTAACAAGTACAAGAAAAGTTCCAGCCAATAGACCTTCGGGTTGAACCCGGAGGTCCATTGGCTGAAACATTTCTTCTGTTTCTTGTCCGTACGGACAGAATTTGAAAGTTATAGTTTGGGTGATAACTCCACTCCATGGGTGATTTTGTTACAATCCACTCTCCACGTACTGTATAGGAAAATGAAAGTGTTAATGACACTGTAGCCCAACTTGTTAAGACATGTACATGTATAGTATGTGACACAGCAATGACAAACATCTAGGTAATGACCTGATAACAAAGGTACATATAAAGTATTGTAATGGTCTGTACATAAATAAAGTCTGACCGTAGACTGTAACAAATGTATAGGTCAAGTATTGTAAAGGTGGGTGACAGTCAGATGCTAAATTAGAAACAAGAGGCCCCACGGGGCCTGAAGCGCTCATCTTGTACAGAACACAATTTAAACAGAGTCCAAGAATGAGTCTACATTAAGCAAGCCATCTCCATAGGCTACACTGTCAATCCTTGAGTCCCTCAGGAGTGACAAAAATAATCTGGGCATCATGCCTTTTCTTCAGTTGATCATAAGTAAAATGCAGAGCTCCCCTATGAAGCCCCTTGATACAACCTATGTGGATTAATCTTAGTACCTCTAGAGGGTACTGAATACAAAATTTTTAAATCTTCAGCAAAATGGCCAATTCCGGCTCCCATAGAGAGCCCAAATATTAACCCAGGCTCTTGATTTGAACACAGTTAAATCTGACTTCCTTAGAGATGTTGTGTACCGAATATGAAAGCATTCTGACTGTTGGATCTGAAGAAGAGAAATTGTAAAGAAATTTCTTCGAATTGCACTAAGTTCAAATTTGGGCTACCATAGCGAGCCCAAATATTGACCTATGGATCCGATTTGAACAAACTTGAATCTGACCCCCCTAGAGATGTTGAATACCAAATGTGAAAGCATTCTGACAAGTGAATCTGAAGAAGAAGATTTTTGAAGAAATTCCCTCATATTGTACTAAGTTAAATTTCATGTTCCCATATGGAGCCCAAATATTAACCTAGGCACTCGAATTGAACAACCTGGAATCTGACCCCCCTAGAGATGTTGTATACCAAATATAAAAGCATTCCGACTGGTGGATCTGAAGAAGAAGATTTTTAAAGAAATTTTCTCATATTGCACTAAGTAAAAATTTGGGCTATCATAGTGAGCCCAAATATATACCTAGGGATTTGATTTGAACAAACTTGAATCTGACCCCCATAGAGATGTTGCATACCAAATATCAAAGCATTCTGACTGATGGATCTGAAGAAGAAGATTTTTTTAAATTACCCTCCATATTGAACAAAGATAAAATTTGGGCTCCCGTAGGAAACCCAAATATTAACCTAGGGACTTGGTTTGAACAATCTAGAATCTGACCCTCATAACAATGATGTATACCAAATATTAAAAGATTTTGACTGGTGGTTCTGAAGAAGAAGATTTTTAAAGAATATTCCCCATATTACCCTATGTTAAAACTTCGGGCTCCTGTAGAGAGCCCAAATATGAACCAATGAGCTTTATTTGAACAAACTTTTATCTGACCCCCCTATGAATGCTGTATACCAAATATCAAAAGATTCTGATGATTGGTTCTGGAGAAAAGATTTTTTTTAATTTTTGCAAATATGCTGACTCAGCATTTTTTCGATGCCCATTACAGAACACCTTAACACAACCGATGGCAATTTTTTTTTACCATTCAATTCTACTGGTCATAAGGATACTTCATACCAAATAAAAGCTCTCTGTTCCGTGGGGTTTGGGAAATATGGGCGTTTGAAAATATTTCTATTTTTAGCTCCCAGGGTTCCCATGGGAATGCGGGAATTTTTTTTTTTGCATGGGTCAAGTACTTATGACCCAATACTACCACAAACCAAATTTGGTTCATACCGGACCATCGGTTCAGAAAATAGAAATTTTGGGCGGGGCCAAAAATCTTACCCCTCCTATTACAAAGCCAAATATTACTTTACGAACTTCGTTTGAACAAACTTGATTCTACACCTCATATGGAAGCTCCATAGCAAATATCAAGTCATTGCACACACTGGTTCTTGAGAAGAAGATTTTTAAAATATTTTGGAGCATTTTCCCCCACTCCCTCCCTATGGGGCCGGGCATACTGAGTTGAACAAATTTTAATTTCGGTACAAAATGGCCACTGGCAGCCATCTTGAATTTTGGACCGCACCCAGAAACACTCGTTCTCATCCCAAGGTGATAACAAAGGTACCCAAGAAGTTTCGTGAATATCGGTTCATAAATCCAGCCTCTAACCCGAGCCGTATTGACATGTGCACTTACCGTGTACAAGTAGTACTGAATAAATCAAAGTTCATCTAATTTGCATAATATCAGCATGAGAAAAAAACCTGTACTATATGTGATGTATTCCATGACTAAACATTCATACAAAAATTTATTCAAATCAGAACTTTCATACAGAAGTTCCGTACAATGAAAGTGTCAATGACACTGTAGCTTAACTTGTGTGTTGTGTTTGATGAAAAGGATAATGTTCAATGTTTATGAAAGGATTATAAAATAAGACAAGAATTGTGATAATTGGAAATATGTTCTTTTTCCTGTTCCCTGTATGCTATGTTTTTGATAAAAATAATATGAGGTGAATACTGTACTGAAGATCTGAGGGGTGGGTTAATATGACCTCAGAGTTAATGTATGTGGCCCTCACAGTTAACGTATATCAACGAAAGTTACCAAGTTACAGTGAAATTATTCCAAAATGAGTCATCCTATCAAGTTACATTAAAATCCCTTCATAAATATGGCCTATAGACTGTGCTAAAGGTTTTCGGGCTTCGGGCCCCTGTAGCCATTAGTTTCCCAATTGCATCCAAAGGGGATGTTCTCATCTAGACATTATATGAAGTCAACCTACCAAGTTACAATGAAATCCCTTCGTAAATATGACCTGTAGACTGTGCTAAAGGTTTTTGGGCTTTGGGCTCGGGCAGCCATCATGGTTGAATGATCGCAACCAAAAGGGGGCATTCTCATCTGGGCAACATCTGGAGGGATCCTATGAAGTTACAATGAAATCCCTTCATAAATATGACCTGCAGACTGTACTCAAGGTTTTCGAGCTTCAGGCACCTGTGGCCACCACAGCTGACCAATCACGACCAAAAGGGGATGTTATCATCTAGGCATTATATGGAGTCAACCTAACAGGTTACAATGAAATCCTTCCATAAATATGACTTTTTGCCTATGCTAAAGGTTTTTGGGCTCGGGGACCATCAAGACTGAATGATCACGATCAAAATGGGACGTTCTCATCTAGACATTATTTGGAGTCATCCTACCAAGTTACAATGAAATCCCTCCATAAATATGACCTGTAGACTGTGCTAAAGGTTTTTGGGCTTCGGGCCCCTGTAGCATTCACAGTTGCCTAATCACGTCCAAAAGGGGTCTTTCTCATCTTGACATTATATGAAGTCAACCCACCAAGTTACAATGAAATTCCTCAATAAATATGACCTGTAGACTGTGCTAAAGGTTTTCGTGTTTTGGGCTCCGGCAGTCGTCACAGATCAAGCCCAAATGGGGAAATTCTCATCTAGACATCATAAGGAGTCATACTACCAAGTTAGAATGAAATCCCTCCATATTAAACATGACCTGCAGACTGTGCTAAAAGTTTTTGGGTTTCGGGCTTGGGCAGCCATCACGGTTGACAGATCATGCCCATAAGGGGAGGTTCTCATATAGGCATTATACAGAGGCATCCTACCAAGTTACAATGAAATCCCTTCATAAATACGACCTGTAGACTGTGCTAATGGTTTTCGGGTTTTGGGCTCAGGCAGCCATACTGGTTGACCGATCGCAACCAAAAGGGGACGTTCTCATCTTGACATGACCCCAAACCCGCATATGAAATTTTGTGACGATCAGACAAGAACTGCGGGGTGTAGCCCGTGCTAAAGGAAAATGTGAACAGACTCACAGACTAACAGACTTCCCCACGCGTGATGGCAATAGCTTATCTTGACTTTGTTAAGTTAAGCTAAACAAGAGGCCCCACCTGGCCTTAAATCGCTCACCTCTGACAAAGTGGTTCAAAGAAGTATTTTGGATCACATTCAGCTCGTTATGGTTCATCAACACCACAGAGGAATGACATCATGAAATTAAATTCAGGTGTCCATGTCAGATAATCATTATAATAGCATAGGTCTTGCCAACTAGATCCAATTCTCCCAGCTATAGATAAGCATTTCCAAATTTCCAAGCATTGTTACGCCACTGCAGTTTGAAAGCCATAACTGATGAAACAAGGGACTCGATTTGAACAAACTTGAATCTGACTCCGGACCCCCCCCCCCCCCCCCCAGAGATGTTGTATACCAAACCTGAATCATTCTGACTGGTGAATTTGAAGAAGATTTTTAAAGAACAGTCCTCATATTGCACTAAGTTAAAATTCGGGCTCCCATAGGAAGCCCAAATATGAACCCAGGAGTTCAATTTGAACAAACTTGAATCTGGTGCCCCTAGATAAGTTGTATACCAAATATGGAAGAATTCTGACTGGTGGATCTGAAGAATAAGATTTTTATGGAATAGACCTGATATTGCACTAAGTTGAAATTCAGGCTCCCACAGGGAGCTCAATTATGAACCCAGGGACTCGATTTGAACAAACTTGAATCTGACCTCCCTAGAGATGTTGCAAACCAAATATGAAATGATTCTGACTGGCAGATCTGAAGAAGAAGATTTTTAAAGCATATTCCACATATTGCACTAAGTTAAAATTCGGGCTCCCATAGGGAGCCCAAATATTGACCCAGGGATTCGATTTGAACAAATTTGAATCTGACCCCCCAGAGAGATGTTATATACAAAATATGAAAAGATTCTGACTGGTGGATCTGAAGAAGAAGATTTTTAAAGAAAATTGCACATATTGCACTAAGTTAAAATTTGGGCTCCCATAGGGAGGCCAAATATTAATCCAGGGATTTGATTTGAACAAACTTGAATCTGACCTCCCTAGAGATGTTGTATGCCAAATATAAAATGATTCTGACTGGGGGATCTGAAGAGGAAGATCTTTAAAGAATAATCCTTATACTGCACCAAGTTAAAATTTGGGCTCCCATAGGGAGCCTAAATATGAACCCAGGGACTCAATGTCAACAAACTTGAATTTGAGCTCCCTAAAGATGTTATATACTGAATATGAAATGATTCTGGTTGGGGGATCTGAAGAAGAAGATTTGTAAAGAATAATCCTCATATTGCACTAAGTTAAAATTCAGGCCCCCACAGGGAGCCCAAATATAAACCCAGAAACTCGATTTGAACAAACAGGAATCTGGTACACCTAGATAAGTTGTATACCACATATGGAAGAATTCTGACTGGTGGATCTGAAGAAGAAGATTTTTAAAGAATAGACCTAATATTGCTCTAAGTTGAAATTCGGGCTCCCACAGGGAGCTAAAATATGAACCCAGGGACTCGAATTGAACAAACTTAAATCTGACCTCTCTAGAGATGTTGTATACCATATATGAAAGGACTCTGCCTAGTGGGTCTGAAGAAGAAGATTTTTGAAGAATAATCCTCATATTGCACTAAGTTAAAATTTGGGCTCCCATAGGGAGCCCAAATATGAACCCAGGGACTCGATTTGAACAAACTTGAATCTGACCCCCCTAGAGATGTTGTATACCAAATATGAAAGAATTCTGCCTGGTTGATCCGAAGAAGAAGATTTTTGAAGAATAATCCCCATATTGCACTAAGTTAAAATTCGGGCTCCCAGAGGGAGCCGAAATATGAACCTAGGGACTCAATTTGAACAAACTTGAATCTGACCCCCCTAGAGGTATTATATACCAAATACGAAAAGATTCTGACTGGTGGATCTGGAAAAGAAGATTTTTAAAAAAATTCTACATATTGCACTAAGTTAAAATTCGGGCTCAGATAGGGAGACCAAATATTAACCCAGGGACTGGATGTGAACAAACGAGAATCTTATCCCCCTAGAGATGTTGTATACCAAATATGAAAGGATTCTGACTGGTGGATCTGAAGAAGAAGATTTTTAAAGAAAATTCCACATATTGCACTAAGTTAAAATTCGGGCTCCCATAGGGAGCCCAAATATTAAACAAGGACTCGTTTTGAACAAACTTGAATCTGACATCCCTAGAGATGTTGTATACCAAATATGAAAGAATTCTGCCCGGTGGATCTGAAGAAGAAAATTTTTAAAGAATAATCCTCATATTGCACTATGTTAAAATTCGGGCTCACATAGGGAGCCCAAATATGAACCCAGGGGCTCGATTGGAACAAACTTGAATCTGACCTCCCTATTGATGTTGCATGCCAAATATGGAAGAATTCTGCCTGGTGGATCTGAAGAAGAAGATTTTTAAATAATAGACCTCATATTGCACTAAGTTAAAATTCGGGCTCCCATAGGGAGCCCAAATATGAACCCAAGGACTCAATTTGAACAAACCTGAATCTGACCCCCCTAGAGATGTTGTATACCAAATATGAAAGAATTCTGCCTGTTGAATTTGAAGAAGAAGATTTTTAAAGAATAATCCTCATATTGCACTATGTTAATATTCAGGCTCCCATAGGGAGACCAAATATGAACCCAGGGCCTTGATTTGAACAAACTTGATAGAATTCTGCCTGGCGGATCTGAAGAAGAAGATTTTTAAATAATAGACTTCATATTGCACTAAGTTGAAATTCGGGCTCCCATACCTAAATATTAACCCGGGGGCTCGATTTGAACAAACTTAAATCTGACCACCCTATTGATGTTGTATACCAAATATGAAAGGATTCTGACTGGTGAATCTAAAAAAGAAGATACTTAAATGTTTTTCCCATTGCCTACAGTGTTAAAAAGTGCTGACTCAGCACTTTTTCTAAGTCCCGAAACTGTAACCTATGATAAAACCAATGGCAATTTTTTTTGACCAATCCTTTCTGTTGGTCCTAAGGAAGCTTCACACCAAATAAAAATTCTCAGTGCCGTGCAGTTTTGCAGATATAGGCGTTTTAAATTTTTCTATTTTCAGCTCCTAAGGTTCCCACGGGGCTGCGGGAAAATTTTTTTTGGCATAAATCAAGTACTTATGACCCAATAAGTCCTCACATTAAATTTGGTTCAAATCGGCCTCTCGGTTCAGAAAGTTAAAAAATTTATAGTAATTTATATATTTTTTATACTTACCAATGACCCAGACATAGCTGGTGCTAACTCTTAAAAATATAGGGCCAAACACAAATTTTGCCCCCCAATCCCCAAAATTTGCATCTAAAACCAAAGAAAACATGTCCTGAATGGCCCTCCATACTTCACCTCTACTGCGCATGCGCAGTGTCAAGGACGTCCCGAAATTGGCGCCATTAATCATTCTTACCAACAGTGCCTGGTAAGCGCTATGTCCTCAGCGGGGAGGTACGAGTTCCCAACTCCTGGGAGGGTCATCCCCGTCTGGGTCATTGGTAAGTATAAAAAATATATAAATTACTATAAATTTTTTAACATTTTTATACTGTACCAATGACCCAGACATAGCTGAATAGTAAAAAGGCTGGAGGGCCCAGGACATAGTGGAAAATCCAATAAGCTCAACTATATAAAAACGAGTCATCTCCTGGGGGAGAAAAGGAGAAATAGGCTTCACGTGTATCTTTCTTATTTATGACAAATTAGAAAGACACAATACCTTCTATAATTGAGCATCATAACATCCATGTTCTCTATTAATATGCAGTATAATTCTTATACTAATTATTTTTAAAGTAAGCCAATAAATAAAGTTAGTCCAAAGAATTGAGACTCTTTATACTCTTTAAAAAGTGTCCGAGGATAGTATAATAACATCCGTTTGACACATGACATATTCAAATGCTATACTTTAAAACTATGACATGAATGAATTTAAAAACATAACTATCACTTAAGAAACCATCCCAGTAACCGCTCAGAATTACTAACTCCGGAGGAGGTATCCCCTTGTTTTCATAATAAAACAGGTGACCCAAGGGAACACCCTCCCCCCCTTTTTCTTGCCCTGGGTCAAATAGCCCAGAGCGAAGAGGGCAGCAGGACGGAGTCACTGCCGGAACATAAAGCCTACATAGCTATAGTTACAATTGTTAAGTGATCGACTTTCTGAGCAGCTGATAATGGACCTAAATAATGCAGGTCTCCAGAAATGGGTACAATATTTCTGAGATAAAAATTCGTGAATGTGGATGGCTGAGACCAATATGCAGCCTACTTAATCTTATAATAGCAAAACTATACGTCAGCCCAAGATGTAGAAGAGCTCTTACTTCATGAGCCGGAATCTTAAGCACAGACTGCTGAGTTAAGGATAGATTATCCTAAGCAGTACCGATAGTTAACTGAATGCATTAAGTAATAGAATGGACCATAATGACCCTTCTATTAGGCATCAGAGCCAGAAGAAGCTTTACGTCCAACTGATAAACTGAGATCTGTTAATAAATACATAAAGGTCTATCCAGACAGAGTAAAGGCCTATGCCCGCTCAAAGACGGAAGGACCTTAAGAACAATAGGTTCCGGATATCATTAGGAGCCTGATTCTTAACCAAAAATACAACATTAGTAGTAAAGGTAATAGAGTTCCCGATACTACGAAAGTGAGAATCGTCCACCGATAGTGCATGAAGCTCACTGACTCTTCAGCAGAAGAGAAGACTAAGAGAATCGCTGCCTTAAAAGGCCAGAATTTGAAACTGCTGTCTCAAGGGGTTCAAATGGTTGCTTTTATTAATAAGAACCCAAGCTAAATTCCGAATAGGAATTAATCAAACGATTCTAGGTCTCTTATCGAAAAGTTTCAAACTAACTTAGATAAAGAGACATTAGGCTCCATTGTAAACTATCATGGTGTGCATAGGTATCAGATAACATAGACCCATAACCTTTAAAAGTAACTGACTGCAGATGATCTCGTTAAACAAGTATACTAGAAAGTTTGCAATGTCTGGTATGGAGGGATCAAAAATATCAACATAAAGATCCCTACACCAACGATGGAAGACCCTCCACTTTAGCCGCATAGTATAGCGAAGAGGAGGTCCTTCTGCAGTTAGGAATCGCGTCCACTGCTCGTCCTGTACAATGCTTGCCATGCAAGAAGGACCGCACAACGGAATACGTGAAGGTTGAGACCTTGTGGGTTGTGATAGAGTTGACACGATTTCCCCAGCGGAAAAAAAAGAAAGATCCTCTCGTGGAGGAAGTTTCCGCGGTAAGTCCCACAGTAGACATCTAAGTAAATATATCCATCGTCTCTGTGGAGACAGAGATGCTACCAACAGAATTGTATTGTGAATGAATAATCCTAGCAATACTTGCTGAATCAACAGCGCTGGAGGATACGCATATCCTATCATCGCGTCCTACTAGATCGATAGAGCGTTAACTACATATGCTCAGGGATCCGAACACGGTGACACATACATCTACAATTGATTGGAGAGTTGTGTCGCAAATAAATTATCACTGGGCGCTCCCATTGATAGCAAATCTGATTGAATACTTGTTTGTTGATAGTCCATTCCGACGGCAACAAACGACCCTTAAGTGAAAGTGAGTCTGCTAATACGATCCGACGACCGAGAATATGACGAACCGAAACAGAACTTGGTGTTCTATAACAAACAGAAGGATTCTTTCCGTTAAAATTAATAACGGAACCGAATGAGTGCCTCCCTGGTTCCGGATATACGCAACTACTGTCGTATTATCGGACAGGATTGAATATGCGTTTCTGAATAAAATTCATCTAATGACGTAGTGCAAGCCAACATAATATTCTTCCTTGGAAGTAAGGAGCTTGCCTAAAAACTGCGGAACCCAAAGACCCTGGCACTTCGAATCCGTTGGGATCAAAATTGTGTCCCAACCTATTTGACTGACATCCGTCATAATCGAAAAACTCAGATCCGGCAACAACAGTGGAACTCTCTGAGTCAACCACCGAATGTTTGCTCACGTCTGAATCTCTTGTTACACTTGATAGACAAGAGAACGTGTATATCGAGCAATTCAAGATTGCTCAAAGGTTGCCGTCGAAGAGAAGCTTCTCGGAGACCAAAGCGACTCTGAGAGAGTTCTTCACCTTACTATCCATGCGCGTGGATGTAGCTAGGGCTGCGTCACGTCTAACCAACTCCAGGTTGCCACTGAAGGGCGGAGTTATACGTGGAAAAACTACTGCCCCTGAAAGAAATCTCATTAAGGAACATATCCTGGAATTCTTTCTTTTGAAGACGTAATGATAAACGTCTCAGTAAGTTGGTATACGTATGATAAAGCGTCTAAGTTAAGTCTATTATACATCATTGTCGTTTCCAACATGGTGGTTGGAATTGACATAGACGGCAAAAAAGATAATTTGCAGTCTTCAGTCTCGCCGTCTTAGACGCAAAGGAACTCTCGATAAGCCCAGTTCTGCCAATAAACAATTATTTCCTAGAATTCACGAAAGGCAGAATAGAGCATTGCGGACAAGAAACTATACTAGCATGTTGATAGCAAGCTTATATATATATAGCGTCGTTCAATAATTCGAATGTTCTAAAGACATTATTGGACTGCGTCGGCAACTCAGGGACAATGTCCCTGAACCGATCCAAAACTCTGTGTCCAATGACGCTATTAGTCTCTTATCCAGCATCGCAGCAATGTAGTCCGACGGAACAACCTCTGGAAGATAAAGCCGGAAGAAATGTATGGCAGCTTCTGTTGTTCCGAAAGGGAAAGCTCGAAATCATCCAAATCCCTTTCGCCATCCTGTCGGACCCTATGAAATATTCGGTCGTCCGTACCTGATGCAACAGCGGAGAGTACCGACCCAGCGCCGTCGGATTATTCCTGATCCGACCGAGAATCTGTCGTTTGCTGGGATGCTACGATAAGCTGTGCTATTTTGGATAGCACGTCCGTCACTGAGGCCTGTGGAGAAGCGGTCTTACGATGCATTGCTGCTGGAAGCTCCGTGTTCGTTACCCCGTGCATACTTCTATTATGCGAGCGACCGGAGTGTGCAGGCCTCGTGCCCTTGGCTACCGGATGGCGTGACCTGTTCGCCATGGAATCACTGAATGCCAAAGCTGGCCGGATATTCAAGGTCACGTAGCCAATGTGCGGTCGTGTGCGCTGCTGTGAGGATGAGGAAGCATTATCGACAGTCACTCGGACTGTCTATATAACGGAGCGTCCCGAGTGGCGGACATACGCTCCGAAGGTGAAATGTCTGTACCACAACATCCGGTCCCATATGTTGTTGCACGAGAGAGGGACCTCTCTCGCTCGCTCGCCGCCCGGACGGACCGGACGAGCTAGGAACCGGACTAACAGGCTTCCTCCGATCTCTCCTCTAATCCGTCGTCACTGGGTGTGTACTAAAGTCTATTATAGTGCTCGCATCACCCAAATCTCCATCCTAGACCGCAACGGACGAACCCGACTGCCGAACCATTCGATGAATGGACGCTACACCGGGTGAGCTAGCGAATGTCAACTCCGTCGATCCTACTAGGGACCTCTTAGGGGATTGACGTAATCCATGAGCACTAATTGCCGCTAGCTCTTCATTAACTATGACGACAGAGGCACACTTTTGAAAGACATCTCAGTAATTTTGCGAACAAGAAACCAGATATGCTTGTACATAGCAAGCATATAAAAAATACATATAGCGTCGTTCAATAAATCGAACGTATCTGAGACATTATTGGACTGTGTCGGAACTGAGGGACGATGTCCCTGAACCGAACCAAAAATTTCTAAGTCCACCGACGCTATCAGTTTCTTATCCGGTATCGCAGCATTCTGGTCCGACGAAGAAGCCTCTAGAAGATGACGTCGGATTACATATACAACAGCTTATGTTGATCCGAAAGGGAAAGCTCGAAAACCTCCGAATCCCTTTCGACATTCCGTCGGACCATATGAAATTTTCGGACGTCCGCACCTGATGCTTCCGCGGAGCGTCCCGACCCAGCGTCGTCGGATATTATATTATGCGACAGAGATTCTGTCATTGCTGGGATGCTGCGATAAGTTGTGCTATTTGGGATAGCACGTCCTTCACCGAGGCCTGTGCAGAAGCGGTCTTACGATGCTTTGCCGCTGGAAGCTCCGTATATGTTGACTCCCGCATACTTTCTTATGCGAACGTCCGGAGTCTGCAGGCCTCGTGTCCCTGGCTATCGGATGGCGTGACCTGGTCGCCGAGGATTCTCTGATTGGCGAAGTTGACTGGATATCGGAGGTCACGTAGCCAAGGTGCGGTCGTGTGCGCTGCCATGAGAATGAGAAAGCCTTATTGACAGTCTCTCCGGACTGTCTATATAACGGAGCGTCCCGAGCGGCGGACGTATGCTCCGAATGCGAGACATTTTGTACCACAACATCTGGGGCCAGATGTTGATGTACGAGAGAGGGGCCTCTCTCGCTCGCAGCCCGGATGGGCCTGGACGAGCTATGAACCAGACTAAAAGGCTTCCTCCGTTCTCCCCTCTAATCCGCCGTCACTGGGTGTGCACATGGATATTTATAGTGCTCGCATCACCCAAAACTCCTTTCTAGACCGCAACGGACGAACCCGGCTGCCGAACCATTCGATGAATGGACGCTACACCGGGCGAGCTAGCGGACGTCAAACCTACTAGGGTCCTCTTAGGCAATTGACGTATTACCTGAGCACTTTTCCGCTAGCTCTTCATTAATTGTGACGACGGAGGCACACTTTTTGGAAGACATCACGGATACATCACCCTGATCATGATCGTCTGAAATAGAGATTGATAAAGTAGAGTGACCGGAATGGCCAATTCCCCACTAACATACCGTGACACACGCTTCCCATATTGTCATCGTAATCAACACATAAAGAACAGGAGTTAGTGCGAGTACACTGACTACATAATACAATGATTATGAAAGTCAGAGGAAGATTTCCTCTTATTACAATTGAACAATATCCTTTCAATGTGAAAAGAAAACAAAGTCCTAGTACTCGCACCAACCCCTGACAATCAAAATACATAATAACAAGATCCATTAACATAGAAAAAATAATTGAATCAAAAACTTTTGAAAAAATATTTTTTCAGAACAGCCCAAGTTTCTGAAAAGTAACGTTGAGCCCCAATGGATCCCAAGTCTAAGTGTGGACAAAAATTCTAAAAATATTTAAAACAATTTATGCAACACTTACGGACAATAATAATGTGTCTAGTTATGATTAAATTAACATCAAGATATTATTTTCAAGAAATCCCCCCTCACTCAGAGGGCTGTTGGAAATGTAAACAATAAGTGTAAAAACACTAGATCAAGACTCCAGGCACCCTGGCCCGAAATCAGTTACCAATAATACACTATCTGATGCAAAACAGAGACTTCCAGGGAAGAAACTGCAGAACATCAGATGGTAGATGCAGAACACTATGCCTAACCACCCATAGGTGAAGACGTAAACATGGGGAAAAGAACAGAATACAATCTGTTATCCAGCTAAAACTCCCAAGAAATTTTAGTAATAATATTACAGAAAATATGCCAAAAGCATGGGAGAATAGCAAGAGGGGACTTAAAGGAAAGGGAGAGAGGAAAACACTGAATAAGCAGTGTAATCTTGATAACAAGAATGACCACAACAGGCAGTTGCCTCGAAAATAGGTAACTTAACATAATTTCATTAAAAAATTTTAAGTTACAGCCCTGATTATTTTCTGTCACTCATTTTTCCTCTCCTCCTTCTATACCCTCCTTAGAATCACCATTTCACTAATATTTATGTGTCTGGCATCATTTAAACTGAGATTTACAAGCACAAAGATCAGTCAGATGTTAACTGATGAAGGGCCAAACAAAGAATGATTAATGGCGCCAATTTCGGGACGTCCTTGACACTGCGCATGCGCAGTAGAGGTGAAGTATGGAGGGCTATTCAGGACATGTTTTCTTTGGTTTTAGATGCAAATTTGGGGGATTGGGGGGCAAAATTTGTGTTTGGCCCTATATTTTTAAGAGTTAGCACCAGCTATGTCTGGGTCATTGGTACAGTATAAAAATATAGAAATTTAGGGCGGGGCCAAAATTTTTGCCCCTCCCATAACAACGCCAAATATTATCCCTCTCACTTCTCTTGAACAAATCTGAGTCTACACCTCAAAAGGAAGCTGCATACCATATATCAAGAGTCTGCTACTGCTGGTTCTTGAGAAGAAGATTTTCAAAGATTTTGGTGCCCCTTGGGGGTGTAGCCCCACCCAGGAGGAGGGGCAACTTCATTTGAACAAATCTGAATTGGCATTAGGTAATAAATATTTAGCCAACATTTGAATAAAATTGGGCTAGTGATTTAGGAAGAGAAGTCGATAATGTAAAGTTAACGCCGGACGGACGACGGACGGATCACGATCAGTAAAGCTCTAGCTGAGCTTCGCTCAGGTGAGCTAAAAACTGACTGCACTAATTTTGGTACAAAATGGCTGCTGGTGACCATATTTCGGACCACATCCAAAAACACTCGTTCTCATCTCACGGTGATAACAAAGGTACTCAAGAAGTTTTGTAAAGATTGGTTCATAAATACGGCCTCTAGCCTGAGCCATATAGAAGTTGTGTACAAAAAACTGATTAGACCTAATTTCGGTACAAAATGGCCACTGACAGCCATCTTGAATTTTGGACCACACCCAGAAACACTTGTTCTCGTCCCAAGGTGAAAACAAAGGTACCCAAGATGTTTCGTGAAGACCGGTTCATAAATACAGACACTAGCCTGAGCTAGTGTAAGTAGCACTGCAAAAATCAAAGTTCATCTAATTTGCATAATTTCTACACGAGAAAAAAACCTGTATTATATGTGATGTATCCCATGGTACTAAATATTCACACAAAAAATTATTCAAATCAGCCCTTTCATATGGAAGTTCTGCGCAAAAATCTGATTGCATCTAATTTTATACAAAATATGACCTATAGACTATGCTAAAGGTTTTGGGGTTTTGGGCTCGGGCAGCCATCAAGGCTGAATGATCGCGACCAAAAGGGGACGTTCTCATCTGGACATTATTTGGAGTCATCCTACCAAGGTACAATGAAATCCCTTCATAAATAGCACCTGTAGACTGTGCTAAAGGTTTTCGGGCTTCAGGCCTCTGTAGCCATCACAGTTGCCTAATGGTGTCCAAAAGGGGCTGTTCTCATCTAGACATTATATGAAGTCAACCTACCAAGTTACAATGAAATCCTTCATAAATATGACCTGAAGACTGTGCTAAAGGTTTTCGGGCTTTGGGCTCGTGCAGCCATCATGGTTGAACGATCGCAACCAAAAGGGGACATTCTCATCTGGGCATCATCTGGAGTGATCCTAAGAAGTTACAATGAAATCCCTTCATAAATATGACCTGTAGACTGTGCTCAAGATTTTCGGGCTTCAGGCACCTGAAGCCATCACAGTTGACCAATCACGACCAAAAGGGGATGTCATCATCTAGGCATTATATGGAGTCAAGCTAACAAGTTACAATAAAATCCTTCCATAAATACAACCTATAGACTATGCTAAAGGTTTTTGGGCTCGGGCAGCCATCAAGGCTGAATGATCGCGACCAAAAGGGGACGTTCTCATCTAGACATCATTTGGCGTCATCCTACCAAGCTACAATGAAATCCCTTCATAATTATGACCTGTAGACTGTTCTAAAGGTTTTCAGGCTTTGGGCCCCTGTAGCTGTCACAGTTGCCCAATTGTGTCCAAAAGGGGACTTTCTCATCTAGACATTATATGAAGTCAAACCAACCAAGTTACAATGAAATCCCTTAATAAATGACTTGTACACTGTGCTAAAGGTATTCGGGCTTTGGGCTCGGGCAGCCATCATGGTTGAATGATCGCAACCAAAAGGGGACATTCTCATCTGGGCATCATCTGAAGTGATCCTACGAAGTTACAATGAAATCCCTTCATAAATATGACCTGCAGACTGTGGTCAAGATTTTCGGGATTCGGGCACCTGTAGTCATCACAGTTGACCAATCACGACCAAAAGGGGATGTCATCATCTAGGCATTATATGGAGTCAACCGAACAAGTTACAATGAAATCCTTCCATAAATGCGACCTATAGACTATGCTAAAGGTCTTTGGGCTTGGGCAGCCATAAAGGCTGAATGATCGCGACCAAAAGGGGATGTTCTCATCTAGACATCATTTGGAGTCATCCTACCAAGCTACAATGAAATCCCTTCATAATTATGACCTGTAGATTGTTCTAAAGGTTTTCGGGCTTCGGGCCCCTGTAGCCATCACAGTTGCCCAATCGTGTCCAAAAGGGGACGTTCTCATCTAGACATTATATGAAATCAACCTACCAAGTTACAATGAAATCCCTTCATAAATATGATCTGTAGACTGTGCTAAAGGTTTTCGGGCTTTGGGCTCGGGCAGCCATTATAGTTGAATGATCACAACCAAAGAGACAATCTCATCTGGGCATCATCTGGAGTGATCCTACGAAGTTACAATGAAATCCCTTCATAAATATGACCTGCAGACTGTACTCAAGGTTTTCGGGCTTCAGGCACCTGTAGCCACCACAGTTGACCAATCACGACCAAACGAGGATGTCATCATCAAGGCATTATATGGAGTCAACCTAACAGGTTACAATGAAATCCTTCCATAAATATGATCTTTTGCCTATGCTAAAGGTTTTTGGGCTCGGGCACCCATCAAGGCTGAATGATCACGATCAAAATGGGACGTTCTCATCTAGACATTATTTGGAGTCATCCTACCAAGTCACAATGAAATCCCTTCATAAATATGACCTGTAGACTGTGCTAAAGGTTTTTGGGCTTCGGGCCCCTGTAGCATTCACAGTTGCCCAATCACGTCCAAAAGGGGTCTTTCTCATCTAGACATTATATGAAGTCAACCCACCAAGTTACAATGAAATTCCTCAATAAATATGACCTGTAGACTATGCCAAAGGTTTTCGGGTTTTGGGCTCCGGCAGTCGTCACAGTTGGCAGATCAAACCCAAATGGGGAAATTCTCATCTAGACATCATAAGGAGTAATCCTACCAAGTTACAATGAAATCCTTCCATATTAAACATGACCTGCAGACTGTGCTAAAAGTTTTTGGGTTTCAGGCTTGGGCAGCCATAATGGTTGACAGATCATGCCCAAAAGGGGAGGTTCTCATCTAGGCATTATACAGAGGCATCCTACCAAGTTTCAATGAAATCCCTTCATAAATACGACCTGCAGACTGTGCTAATGGTTTTCGGGTTTTGGGCTCAGGCAGCCATACCGTTTGACCAAGCGTGACCAAAAGGGGACATTCTCATCTAGACATGACCCCAAACCCGCATATGAAATTTTGTGACGATCAGACAAGAACTGCGGGGTGTAGCCCGTGCTAAAGGAAAATGTGAACAGACTCACAGACTAACAGACTTCCGCACGAGTGATGGCAATAGCGTATCTTGACAAGTTAAGCTAAAAAACTGATTGCACTAATTTTGGTACAAAATGGCTGCTGGTGGCCATCTTGAATTTTGGACCACACCCAAAAACACTCGTTCTCATCCCACGGTGATAACAAAGGTACCCAAGAAGTTTCGTAAAGATTGGTTCATAAATACGGCCTCTTGCCTGAGCCATATAGAAGTTGTGTACAAAAAACTGATTAGACCTAATTTCGGTACAAAATGGCCACTGACAGCCATCTTGAATTTTGGACCGCACCCAGAAACACTCGTTCTCGTCCCAAGGTGATAACAAAGGTACCCAAGATGTTTCGTGACGATCGGTTTATAAATACAGACACTAGCCCGAGCTAGTGTAAGTAGCACTGAAAAAATCAAAGTTCATCTAATTTGCATAATTTCTACATGAGAAAAAAACCTGTATTATATGTGATGTATCCCATGGTACTAAATATTCACACAAAAAATTATTCAAATCAGAGCATTCATATGGAAGTTCTGTGCAAAAATCTGATTGCACCAAATTTTGTACAAAATGGCTGCCATCAGCCATCTTGAATTTTGGACCGGACCCCAAAACACTCGTTCTCATCCCACGGTCAAAACAAAGGTACCCAAGAAGTTTCGTAAAGATCGGTTCATAAATACGGCCTCTAGCCAGAGCCGTACTGAATTGTTGACGGACAGACGGACGACTGGCCATGGCATAAGCTCAAATTTGACTTACGTCAAAGTTGAGCTAAAAATGTTGTGATGCTTTTCTGCCTTCTGTGCTTTTACTTCATCGGCCATGCTAGTTACATTTTAACAGACTTTCTATCGAAGTAAACAGCAACAACTAACATGCAATCTCTCTTGGCAAGTTCATGCGTCAGTTAAAACTATTTATATTGGTGAAAATGCTCTTACAATGTAAATGGCATGCCACTCTATTCAAATCTATTCATATGTGTATGCACCGCACAACCTTTGTGATGAGTTACTGTTAGTTCCGACACAAAAAGGTACTCCCACCTCTCTACCAAATGTGAGAGTGACTTGATTTGATAATTCTGTGAAAAAAATATTTTTCTGCAAACTTTATGTATGTTGCACATCTGCAAGACAGTTGTAACCAAATCCTAAAGTTTCAACTCTCGACTTTAGAAATTGTAGGAGGAGTTGATTACACCATGAAGGTACCCTTAATTAAACATGTTATTCATGATTGAATTTTGTGACGTACAAAATCAAAGTCCTTAAAATGCAATAACTCCTAAATAATGCATTGCATAACATCTGCCATGTACTGTGGGTAGACATCAATAGGATAGACTTGCCCACCAAATATAAAGTCATTCCACTGAGTACTCGACTAGTTATTCATGAATTAATTTCAAGGTGGACAAATTCTATGTCCATAAAGGGCAATGACTCTGGCAATAAAATCTCACACAACACCTGCCTTTCACTATGGGTTTACAATAATAGGATATATTTGCATACCAAATATCAAATCACTCAACCAAGTACTTTACAAATTATTCATGACTGAACTTCGGGAAGGACAGACAGACTGATGGATGGATGAACTGACAGACGAATGGACAAGCGATTCCTATATACCCCCGCTAGGGGTATAAAAAATTCAATAGACATCACACCAAAGCTTATTATAAATGGAATTTGAAAGAGATTAGGTGAGAGATGCGGCCTGTAGGGTGTGCTAATGGAATTGGTGACAATTTATATGCCAAATCTACGATGACCACTGACGGCCACGGTTTTCAATGAAATTTGGAACAAGAGGCCCCAAGGAGCCTTAATCGCTCACCGGCCAAAGTGGTGGTTCATCAACACTACAAAGGAATGAAGTCATGAGAGACAAATTTTATGGAACTAAGGCCATGGCTTGAACAAACTTGAATCTTACCCCCCTAAGGATGTTGCATACCAAATATCAAAAGCATTCATCTGCTGGATCTGAAGAAGACTTTTAGAGAAAATTCCTCATTTTGAACTAAGTTATCATTCGGGCTCCCACAGTGAGCCCAAATATGAACCCAGTGACATGGCTTGAACAAACTGAATCTCACAACCCCATAAGGATGCTGCATGCCAAATATCAAAACATTCCTACTGCTGAATCTGAAGAAGATTTTTAAAGAAAAATTCCTCAAATTGACTAAGTTATAATTTGGGCACCCACAGGGAGCCCAAATATGGACCCAGGAACTTGGCTTTAACAAAGTTGAATCTCACCCCCTAAGGATGCTACACACCACATATCAAAACATTCAGACTGCTGGATCTGAAGAAGAAGATGTTTTAAGAAAATTCCTCATTTCGAACTAAGTTACAATTCAAGCTCCCACAGTGAGCCCACATATGGACCTAGGGACATGGCTTGAACAAACTTGAATCTCCCCCCCCCCCCTCCTAAGGATGCTGCATACCAAATATCAAAACATTCCAACTGCTGGATCTGAAGAAGAAGATTTTTAAAGAAAATTCCTCATTTTGAACCAAACTATCATTCGGGCTCCCACAGTGAGCCCAAATATGGACCTAGGGACATGGCTTGAGCAAACTTGAATCTCACCCCCCTAAGGATGCTGCATACCAAATATCAAAACATTCCGACTGCTGGATCTGAAGAAGGAGATTTTTAAAGAAAATTCCTCATTTTGAACTAAGTTATAATTCCGGCTATGACAGTGAGCCCAAATATGAACCCAGGCACTTGGCTTGAACAAACTTGAATCTCCCCCCCCCCCCCCCCCAAGCATGCTGCATACCCAATATCAAAAGATTCTGTCTGCTAGATCTTGAGAAGAAGATTTTTAAAGAAATTTGCCTGAAATGCACTAAGTTCAAATTGGGCTCCTATACTGAACCCAAATATGAAGCCAGGGGGGCGATTTGACCAAACTTGAATCAGATCCACCCCACAATGTTGCATACCAAATATCAAAAGATTCTGCCTACTGGATCTGGAGAAGAAGATTTTTTAAGAAATTTGCCTGAAATGCACTAAGTTCGAATTCGAGCTTTTATAGTGAGTCCAAATATGAATCCAGGGGACCGATTTGAACAAACTTGAATCAGATCCACCCCACAATGTTGCATACCAAATATCAGATTCTGCTTGCTGGATTTTGAGAAGAAGATTTTTTAAGAAATTTGCCTGAAATGCACTAAGTTCGAATTCAGGCTTCTATACTGAGACCAAATATGAATCCAGGGGGCCAATTTGAAAAACTTGAATCAGATCCACCCCACAATGTTGCATACCAAATATCAAAAGATTCTGCCTGCTGGATCTGGAGAAGATTTTTGAAGAAATTTGCCTGAAATGCACTAAGTTCGAATTTGGGCTTCTATAGTGAGCCCAAATATGAATCCAGGGGGCCGATTTGAACAAACCTGAATCAGGCCCATACCAAGATGCCGCATACCAAGTATCAAAAGATTCTGCCCACTGGTTCTGGAGAAGAAAATTTTTTAATAATTTTTCTATAATTCATACGATGCTATCAGAGTTATGCCCCATACAGAGCCCCCAAGGGACGTGGCCATTTCATTAGAACAAACTTGAATTAACATATGGTAATGAACATCCATACCAAGTTTCGAGCAAATCGACCTAGCGGTTTCAGAGGAGAATTCGTTTGAAAAATGTTCACGACGCCAGATGGACTACGACAGACGACGACGATGGACAAGTGATAAGTTTAGCTCCCTTCGGTGAGCTAAAAATCCAATAGCTCCCATCTAGACATTGCCCAAAAGCCATGTATGAAATGTGGAACTGATCGGGTGAGAGCTGCTGACTGTAGGGTATGCTAAAGGAATTGTGAATGGACAGAGGAACATACGAATGAATGTACAGAGGATCGCCACCCATCCTAATTGCTCATACTTGACGTTGTCAAGTTAAACTAAAAATTAATGCCCAAGATGAAGTTGAAGTTATTAATTTTTTTTCCAAGGTTGATAATCCACCACATAGGTTATGACCCCTCGTTGGAACGAACTCGACAAGCTCGTTCCAACGAGGGGTCATAACCTATGTATTTGAGACAAAAAAAAATGACACTGTAGCTCAACTTGTGTTAGACATGTACATGTATTGTATGTGACACAGCAATGACACACATCTAGGCAATGACCTGATAACAAAGGTACATGTAAAGTGTTGTAAAGGTCTGTACATAAATACTGACCGTAGCCTGTAACAAATGTACAGGTAAAGTATGACTAAAATAAGTTCTAAGAACGTTGGCAGCGGCAACATTTTTTGACGGAAATTGAAGAAAATCGATAGCTCCCATCTAGAGGTCACCCCAAACAAGCATGCCAGGTTTCGAAGCAATCCAATCATAAATGTGCCCTGTAGGGTGTGCTAAAGGGAAATATTGTGATCTGACTAAACTAAGTTCTAAGAACGTTGGCCGTGACAACATTTCTTGACAGAAATTGAAGAAAATCGACAGCTCCCATCTAGAGGTCACCCTATACAAGTAAACCAGGTTTCAAAGCAATCCAATCATAAATGTGCCCTGTAGGGTGTGCCAAAGGGAAATATTGTAGTTTGACTAAACTAAGTTCTAAGAACGTTGGCCGGGGCAACATTTTTTGACGGAAATTGAACACAATCGATAGCTCCCATCTAGAGGCCACCCCAAACATGCATGACAGGTTTCAAAGCAATCCGATCATAAATGTGCCCTGTAGGGTGTGCCAAAGGGAAATATTGAGGTCTTCTGACTAAACTAAGTTCTAAGAACATTGGCCAGGGCAACATTTTTTTACGGAAATTGAAGAAAATCGATAGCTCCCATCTAGAGGTCTCCCCAAAACAAGCATACCAGGTTTCAAAGCAATCCAATCATAAATGTGCCCTGTAGGGTGTGCCAAAGGGAAATATTGAGGTCTGACTAAACTAAGTTCTAAGAACGTTGGCCGTGGCAACATTTTTTGACGGAAATTGAAGAAAATCGATAGCTCCCATCTAGAGGTCACCCTAAACAAGCATATCAGGTTTCAAAGCAATCCAATCATAAATGTTCCCTGTAGGGTGTGCCAAAGGGAAATATTGTGGTCTGACTAAACTAAGTTCTAAGAACGTTGGCCGCGACAATTAATTGGCGATTTTTGAGAATCGCGCTGGCCGGTTTTGACCGTTACATTGGGTAAAGGGTTAAGCATTCAAATGTTCCTCAAGATTATTCATTGTTGACATCTGTGAACACTACATTCCTGTTGCTGTGGGGCCTGAGGTGAGACTATAGTTTGGAAATGATCAGTGGTCACGTGTTTAATTTTTGATGTTTTGTCACTTTTGGAGCTAGCAGTTGACAATGAAAAACATTAGCTCTCAAAGGCCTAATTCTGACTTTGATCACATTTTATTGCAATAAAACAGGTGCCGCAACATGCAATATCTGGGAGAATTGGATACTGCATGCTTACATTCTAAGTACCTTAACAGTTGTATCAATATTTGCCTAGAAACAACTACAATGCTATAGAACAGAGACTATCAAAAGTGTAGCAAAAAAGTATAAAGATCTGACTTTTAAAGTAAAGGTTTGCTCTGAAGCACGGACATATGTTGTCAAGGAGGAGTGAAGTCAAAGAGTTCAATCATGGTGTCAGGGCAAAGCCTGTCTAAATGGAGGAGGCCCCCCTCCCCCAACTTTCAAGTTCAGATATATGCATATATTTCTTCTGTCTGTGTTGTAACACACTTTTTAATCATATAGTTAGCCATAGGTGAAACTGAGTGGGATACGTCGTTGACATTTTACCAGTTAGGATAAGATGTCGCTGTGTTATCATCAGACAATTAATCTAGCAGTGACTGCCATTTACATATTGATTCCAATCGACATGGCTATCAAGTATATTGAGATACACTTGATAGCACATACAGTGGAACACGCTGATTTTACATTCAGGCTTGTCGCGTGCCATTTTTAGGCATCTGAAAATATTGTTATCTGACATCCCAGGACAAGGAACAAAGTTTACAGAACTAGCTAGTTTAGTGACACTTGGGTTTTGGCCTTTTAGGAGATGCCATAATAGGGTCTTGAGCAAGTGGGATTGCTGAGCACCCGCAAAGTTCCACTGTACGCCACTATTGTCAGATTAGGTGGTTGTAGGAGGGCTACAACCCTGAATTCATAGAAGAGATTACGAACCCATGTAAAGGCTTAGTTTAAATGTCGTTTACGAGGATTGGCTCGCACCTGTCTCAAAGTGTAGGCTATTGTATTGTGATAGAAACCCTTAGGAATGCAGAGATTGATCACGGTGTACCCTGTTTTTCCTGTCAGATTTTTGTGCATATCGACGCGAAGTCGATCAGTGAAAATTCACGCAAGAACGTAAGCACATTTCGAAATTGTGAGTTCTGTCATGAACTATGTGTGAGAATTCCAAAGGAACAGGAACATTTGAGGAGAGGTCTCTCAAAGGACACATGTATAAGATATGTGATTTAAACTTGCTAAGCTACCCAACCGAGTAAATAAACCGAATACAAATAAGAACTAAGTTGACAGGGCAGCACACACGCACAGACGTGAAAGTTAAAACTCGGTGTATGAAGCTCCTGTTGCGAGCCCGCAACAGTGACATTTTCAAAGAACACTACAGTGCCAGTACAGGGCTATAGATCAACTGAAATTGATGAGAAACTACTTAACCCATGTGATATATTTTTCTGCCATGTTGATCAAATTGTTGAATCTGCTAAATATTGAAATCAGTTCATTTTAAATGTTAACCAGAAAAACTGTGAGTACTGCACACTAAATAATACCACCCACTCCCACCAAGAAACATTTTACAACCAACAGTAAGAGTGTGTTTAATGTAGAGAGCACAAACACTGACACCACCCCCACCCCCCCCCCCTCCAACCTCCACCCCAAAGCTTGAATTGACAAAGTCCATTTTTCAATATGTGAAACTGTAAAAATGAAAATATCTGAAAACAAAATAGAAGGTACACATCTTCACTGTATGTAAAAGAATGTTTGAAGGTTTCATTGAAATCCATTCACTAGTTTAAAAGAGGTCGTGGATAGCGAATGTCCCCACACCCCCCCCACACCCCCTCCCCCACAAAGCATAACACCCCTATAGCATAACGGACGAACAGAGGTATGTCAGAATATGAAAATATCTGAAAGAAAAATAGGAGGTGTACATCTTCAGTGTATGTAAAAGAATGTCTGAGAGTTCCAATGGAGTTTGTTCAATGGTTTAAGAGGAGTAGTGGATAGCAGATCTATACCCCCCCCCCCCCCCCCCCCTACTAAAACCTTAATTGACAACGACCATTTTTGAATATGGGGAACTGTAAATATGAATATATCTGAAGAGAAAATAGGAGATACACATCTTCAATGTATGTAAAAGAAGGTCTGAAAGTTTCAATGAAATCTGTTCAATGGTTTAAGAGGAGTTGTGGATAGCAGATCTGCACAGAATGTCAATTGAATTTGACAAAGTTCATTTTTCAATATGGGAAACTGTAGAAATGAAAATATCTGAAAACAAAATAGGAGGTGCATATCATCAATGTATGTAAAAGAAAATCTGAGAGTTTCAATGGAATCCGTTCACTGGTTTAAGAGAAGTTGCGGATAGCAGATGTGTACATCCCTTAAGCGTAATGGATGGACGGACAGACGGACATCGAAATATGAAAATATCTGAAAGAAAAATAGGAGGTGCACATCTTCAATGTATGTAAAAGAAGGTCTGAGAGTTCCAATGGAGTTCGTTCAATGGTTTAAGAAGAGTAGTGGATAGCAGATCTATACCCCTCCCTACTAAAACCTGAATTGACAAAGACCATTTTTGAATATGGAGAACTGTAAATATGAAAATATCTGAAAAGAAAATAGAAGGTGCACATCAGTAATGTATTTGAAAAAATGTCTGAAAGTTTCAATGAGATCTGTTCAATGGTTTAAGAGGAGTTGCGGATAGCAGATCTGTACAGAATGTCAATTGAATTTGACAAAGTTCATTTTTCAATATGGGAAACTGTAAAAATGAAAGTATCTGAAAAAAATAGGAGGTGCACATCTTCAATGTATGTAAAAGAATGTCTGAGAGTTTCAATGAAATCCGTTCACTGGTTTAGGAGTTGTGGATAGCAGATGTGTACCCCCCTCAAGCATAACGGATGAATGGACAGACAAACAGACATATGGAAGTACAGACATACAGATGTATGGACAGACATACCGAACACTATATACCACCCACTTTTCAAGTGGGTGGTATAAAAATGCCGATAGGATCACCGATCCAATGTCGAGTTGTGACAGCACAACAGTGGGTTTAATCATTATCAACTTATCGTCCAGAAACCAGTTGTTTACAATTTAATATGTAAAGGGTCACTGTGATCTTGACCTTTAACCTAGTGATTCCAAAATAAATAGGGCTCTTTCTTGCAGCAATGCCAACATACCTATGAAGTTTCATGAACATGGGTGGAACCATTATCAAGTTATCATCCAGAAACCAATTGTTTACGATTTATTATGTTCAAGGTCACTGTGACCTTAACCTTTGACCTAGCCAGTCCAAAATAAATTGTCGTCTTTCAGTCACCTAGGCCAACCTACCTATTAAGTTTCATGAAATGTGGGTCAAACCATTATCAAGTTATCATCCGGAAACCAATTGTTTATGATTTATTATGTTGAAGGTCACTGTGACCTTTATCTTTCACCTAGCGAGTCGAAAATAAATAGGGTTCTTCCTCACAAGAAGGCCACCCTAAATATGAAGTTTCATAAATGTGGGTTGAACCATAGTCAAGTTATCATCCGGAAACAATTGTTTATGATTTACTATGTTCAAGGTCACTGTGACCTTGAACTTTGACCTAGCAAGTCCAAAATAAATAGGGTTCTTCCTCTCACTGATGCCAACCTACCTATGAAGTTTCATGAACGTGGGTGAAACCATTATCAAGTTATCGTCCGGAAACCAATTGTTTACAGATTTACTATGTTGAAGGCCACTGTGACCTTGACATTTCACCTAGCAAGTCCAAAAAAATCCGGCAAGAGGATCACAGATCCACAAGTCGAGTTTTGACATTAACTTTCGTGAAAAGTCAGAAAAGCAAGTTATTTGTCGCAACAGCAACTTTTGCCAACAGTGATAACTACAGTATTCTGTTTATAGTAACAGTGACCTTGACCTTGAGGCTTCAGACTCCAAAATAAATAGGTGTCTTCCTTTCCTATGGAGTAACCTCTGGTGTAAATTTGGTGAAGGTGTGACAAACAGAACTAAAGTTATTGCCCGGAAACCAATTTGTTGAAAAAAATTCTATTTATAGTAACAGTGACCTTGACCTCGGGGCATCAGACCCCAAAATCAGTAGGTGTCTTCCTTTCCTATGGAGTAACCTCTGGTGTAAATTTGGTGAAGGTGTGACAAACAGAACTAAAGTTATTGCCCGGAAACCAATTTGTTGAAAACAATTCTATTTATAGTAACAGTGACCTTGACCTCGGGGCATCAGACCCCAAAATCAGTAAGTGTCTTCCTTTCCTATGCAGTAACCTCTGGTGTAAATTTGGTGAAGGTACGACAAACAGAACTAAAGTTATTGCCTGGAAACCAATTTGTTGGAAAAAATTCTATTCATAGTAACAGTGACCTTGTCCTTGAGGCTTCAGACCCCAAAATCAATAGGTGTCTTCCTTTCCTATGAAGTAACTGGTAGTGTAAATTTGGTGAAAGTGTGACAAATAGAACTAAAGTTATTGCCTGGAAACCAATTGTTTATGCCCACCCGCCACTTCATCAAACTATTAGTCGAGTTTGAATTTGTCAAAACTCAACTAATAAATGGGGTTCTTCCTATCATTGATGCCAACCTACCTATGAAGTTTCATGAACATGGGTCAAACCATTATCAAGTTATCATCCGGAAACCAAGGGTTTTGATTTACTATGTTCAGTATTACTGTGACCTTGACCTTTGACCTAGTGAGTCCAAAATAAATAGGGTTCTTCCTCTCACAAAGGCCAACCTACATATGATGTTTCATGAATGTGGGTTCAACCATAGTCATGTTATCATCCAGAAACCAACTGTTTATGATTTAGTATGTTCAAGGTCACTGTGACCTTCACCATTGACCTAGTGAGTCCAAAATAAATAGGGTTCTTCCTCTCACCGAGGCCAACCTACCTATGAAGTTTTATGAAAGTGGGTAGAATCATTATCAAGTTATCATCCGGAAACCAACTGTTTATGTTAATCAATATGTTTACTTTGATCATTGTTTCCTTTCCGCAGTCTGGTGTGTTTAGGAATCACACCTAACGAAGAACGAACCTATTTCCAGTTCACTTGGCAGGGAAGAAAGTCATAGTGAGGTTCCATCTCAGCTCTGCATGCCCGGATTCTGACCCTCCTAGTTGGCTCATCCCCAAACACTTTGAACAGTGAGGCTAAACAACCTCATGTCATCCCTCCCATTCGGATAAAGGTGTTGACACATGGTAATTATTCAATGGTAACTGACAAATGAGATACCCAAATATTACATGAAGTATAATAGCAGTTAGACCCTACTGTGATTTACAACAACTCTCCGAATGAGAAAAGAGGGCAGTTGGGCATGGGGCCAGGAACCCATCCCATAAACATCACAATGCTACAGAAACCAGAAACAGAGCAAATTTATCAAACTTCTGAGATGTAGTGGTACCTCATACAGGAAGAGAAAACAAGATGCATTTGAGTCAAGGGATAGCGTGCTAGTGCTACCAGTACTCTGGTATTGCTGTGAAACATGGAAAATGAACAAAATGGATGAGAGAAGGGTTGTGTTTCAGTGTATATGAGGGATCCTGAACACATCCTGGACAGAGAAGGTATCAAGTGAAGAGTTAATTGAGAGAGTCAACTTGAGGCCACTGTGTGAAAATATCACAAGGAGACAATGAAGGTTAACTGGTAGATAACTAGAAGGAACTATCATGGCTCTACTCAAAACTGCTAAGAGCCACTTCAGTGGCTTTACGCTGTATGCATTAGCTTGTCGTATTCTCGGTAGTAGAAAGCAATAGTTTGGATGGAATTGCTTTGTTGCAATTTATTGGCAAGTGCCAATAGGCACTGTCCAATACATTGTAACAAAGCAATTATTTTGAACAAACTCTGTGCTTAAAAATAGTTTTCATTGCTGGTAACATGGTATCTTTGAAAAAAAAAATTGCGTTACAAATCACCTTTGAAAAATAATTTAACCCTTTACCTAACCTGAAAAGCAGACGACACTTGCAAAAATAATTCTTGAATAACTAATTTTTTTCATTTTTTGTCTCAAAAACATAGGTTATGACCCCTCGTTGGAATGAGCTCGACGAGCTCGTTCCAACGAGGGGTCATAACCTATGTTTTTGAGACAAAAAATGAAAAAAATACTGAAAATTATTTGGCGATTTTTGAGAATAGCGCTGGCCGGTTTTGGCCGTTACGTTAGGTAAAGGGTTAACACTCTACCAGTTATTTGGATAAGTGCTGATGAGGGAACAAGACAGTAATGTAAACATTACGCTGATATGGGAACCAGAAGGGAAAAGGAAGCCAGGCAAACCAAAGACAACATGGAGACAGATACAAGAGTTTAAGACGAAGATAGCTGTGTGACAAGCCTGGAATGAAGCCAGATGTGCTGCTGCCGACAGAGAAAAGTGGGGATGATCTGTAGAGGTCTTAAGCACTAGGGGGGAAGGGGGGTGGACAAAGAAGATTGGTAAGGAAAGGTGATTTCCAGCATCATTTTGTGAGATATTACTTCCTGTTTGTAAGAAAAAATTTTCTTTAATACATGTATATAAAGCCCGAAGCTTTGATAAATACAAGTCAACATTTACTTACTTGGGATGTTGATACAAGGACATCTGTAATCCTTTGATTCAAATCTTCAAACACACCAAATATTTCCTTGAATTTCCCAAGGTGTTCTGAGAAATATGAACACAATTCATCTGTATCTATGTGGCTGAAACAAAGAAGTAGAGTTTCTTTAGTGAATCAATTTGATCCCCAAAATATTTTACAAGCACGCATACTGGAAACAAATACAGTACACCTAGAGAGGAATACAACTAAAACACTCACAAGAGTGGAGGAGATTCCATCCAGAAAATAAAAGTTGATCCATGAGATATACTGCAAAAGAAAGACACACAAAGTTTTAGCAAATGGACCTCCAGGTTAAGGTCCTTTGGCAAAAACTTAGCTGGACATTCTTATGCTGCTTCACAAACAATATACATGGAAATTACTTTACCTTAACTCTTTATCCAACGAATCGGCCACATCCGACAACGTAATATGCAAATTCTGCAGCTAAAAAATGTTATACCACTGGTTCCAAAATCACAATGTTTGCAAAAGCACAAGTTCCATAGAATGATGTCTTTCCAAAAGGAAGAAGCTCAATATTGGCACCAAAGAAGTCATTTCCTTATCTAATATGATCCTAAACGACACTTGTAAAAATATTCCTTCAATAACTGAAAGGCATTTTTCAGCTTTGTCCTTGAAAACACAGCTTATGACCCCTCACAACTTTAAGATATGTTTTTGAGAAAAAATGTTAAAATGTAATAAAATTTGAAAGCAGAAATTTTGTGGATAGCCATGTTACGATATGTTGAATTATATACATCAAAAGAACATACCCTGTATTGTGAGTGTCGATTTCATTAAACAACGTCTCCAGTTCGTCTTTCCCCATAACACCATCAGCCCAAAAGGCCAGAAATTCTTCCCATGATATTTTACCATCATCTGTAATGAGAAAACATTATTCACTTAACTGGTTGAGGGCTAGATTATTTTTGGTGGTCTGAATTTGTTATTCAAAATTTGTTTTATTCAAAATTATTGGAGAGTGCCCACACAGGCAGTCTGCAGTAATTTGTAATAGAACAAATTTATAAAAACAAAATATTATTTAGATTTAACTGAAAATGAAACATGAGCAAGGATAACATTGGCCTTTGCTCTGGTTCTGTCAGGCCTTTAAATTTACCCCAAATTCAAGCGGTAAATGCTGTGCCCAAAATAGGAACTATATTAAAATATTGTCCTTTATTTGTCTCACTTAGAGGTATTTCAATTTTTCCACCTGGTGGAGTGTTTTTCTTTCTTTTTTATGCTATGTAAAGTTACTTTCTGCTTTAAAAGCAATAATATTACTTGAAAATGGAATTTTCTCTAATTTGGGCACATTTATTTATTTATTGGGGTTTAACAACACATTAACAGCCAGGATCAGTGACAGTTTTACGGGTGGAGGAAGCCGGAGTATCCGGAGAGAACCACAGAGCAACGACGAGCAGCTGTCAGCTCTCCAACATCGTAACTCTGAACTCTGCACCGCAGCACAGAGAGGGTTAGATTGGTTGAAGACATGCTCATCATCGACGTGCAGTATGCCTTAGTACACAGCGTCATTGTGCCCCCATGTAGGCAATCGGGGTGAAGTGCCTTGCCCAAGGACACAATGTGGGAGCTCGAATCAGTCGATGAAATGGTCACCCATCCAGCTACTAACCGTGCTCGACGTAGCTTAACTTCGGTGATCTAAGCCCTAGAAAAGATGTGCCCAAAATAACACAAATAAAGGCCTGGGTTCTGTCATTTTTATTGAAAGCTCTGATAGGGACATCTACAGGCCTGAAAATAACCTGCGAACGACCGTTTAGGTTTCGTCAATTGTAAAATATGCGAACGAACTACAGATAATGGCAGGTTCCGACAGGTTATGGCAAAGTAATACAGCATAAGTTTATTAAATGATCATCTTAAAAGAATTTCTGTCAAAATAAATAGCAACAACTAACGCGCAATCTCGCTTTGGCGAGATCACATGTTTGTTGTTGATATTTATATACTGGTAGGTGGGAATCCCATTAAGACGTTAAATGAAAGTATCAATGACACTGCAGCTCAACTTGTCCAAGAAGTGACCGAACTAAATAGAAAGATCCAGTAATGCCATGTCATTCACTCAAGTTTCTACAGAAAAGACATCACACCAAAGTTACATATGAAATCTGAAAAAAATTGGGGGATGGATGGGTGTACTAATGGAATTGTTGACAATTTATAGGTCAAATCCAAGATGGCAGCTGGACAAGCCTGCAGGAGAATTTGGACATAAAGTTGACATGAAGTTAGGTAACTCGGTCAATCCTATAAAAAAGATGGATTAACCCTTCACCTACATGTAATGGATCAGCAACATACACAGTCTGCATAATTTACATTTCGAACAGCTGAAAAAAAAATATTTAAAATAACAAATTTTGATATTATGTGCTTTGAGTAAGGGGTTCTCATTTATTCTAACAACTTACAAGCATGGTTGTCAATGATGTTGTCATTCCAAAGTCAGGGACTGTGCTTATTTACTAGGAGACTAGGACTCTGAAAATGAACTCTGAAATGTTGGTAGGTGGGCGAATCTTTAATTATGGGCTTACTTCTGGGTCAGTAGGGAAGACTAAGTGCATGTATCAACTTGATGTACCAAGACCAAATAGGTCTATAAACAAGGGGAGTTTGGAGATTGTCAGGTAATTTCTCAACATATTTCAGGATTTTTAATTCAATTAACAGGAGATGACTCTATAATCTATATATATGTACAACTAACAGATCAAATTTGTACAGAAAATATGGTAAATGGTTTGGTGAAAGTTATATTCAATTAACAGGGTTACTCAATTAATAGCAATCAAATTAAGTGGGCTTCACTCTACCATATACACATTTAGCTTCCATTTGCCTAAAAATGCAGTCGCAAACCACAGTATCAGTAGATATAAATTTTGGCGATAAAAAATCTAGTACCACTATTGCAGTAGCAATAAAAGTAAAAAGAAATGAATGCATGCACAACTGACAGATTATTTCAGTGATACATGTACTGGCAATCACAAGTCATTTCCTTAAAAAATTTGTACTGCTGCAATGAATGATGCATCTAGTTTCCATCAACATCCATTCCATGTTGCAAGGAACTGCACAATCCAGTACATAAACAATCCACCATGCGAAACACCAAAAGTAAAATAAGATGAAGGTGCATCGCAGTGTGCAAAATTTAAAAAATGACTCTAACCGACTGACCATTCACGTGGGTTGGAGATGGCTAACCGAGCACACGGCTATGTAAAAATTCTTGGGAAACTGCTTTTTTTATCATTAGTAAGTATTCACATATTGTGTGGAATTGAAATATTGTTTATACAGCCTCTTATGGCAAAAGTCTAAAAATCTATCAAGACACAAGAAAGGCTGCTTCACTGATAGAGTGCTAGAAGCCCAAATTTGGGCTTTATTCTGAACTGCAGGTACCTAATGTTAAAGGCTTCATATTCTGTGGATGTCCTTCATATTAATTTGTAAGTAAAATTACTTCATCTCCATCGATTTGCATTGTTACAATTTATGGGAGAGTGCCAGGCACTCTCCCATGAATTGTAACAAGACAAAAATGTACGAACAAATCTTGAGGCTGAGAAAAAATTTAGCACTCTGCCAGTTAACCCTTTACCTAACGTGAAAAGCAGACGACACTTGCAAACAAAATTCGTGAATAACTAATTTTTTTCATTTTTTGTCTCAAAAACATAGAGCAGGATGAGCTTGTTCCAATGAGAGGTCATAACCTATCTTTTTGAGACAAAAAAATGAAAAAATACTGAAAATTAATTTGCGATTTTTGTGAATCGCACTGGCCGGTTTTGGCCATTACATTGGGTAAAGGGTTACATGTAAGTGACTCAGACTTTACCTTTCAAGATGAAACTTTTGGCTAACCGGTCAACCGTTCGCGTAGATTTAAATTTGCATAACCACCACGAAATCGAAACAAGCATTCTCGTCAAATTTTGCACACTGCAATAGTAAAAATTGAAAGTTACAGCACAAAAATTTCAAAACATAACGTCAATCTCATTGTGGTTTGCACGCGCAGTGATGTCATGTATTTAAAGCGATTCTTGCACACTACAAAATTATAATTCCCTACTTGTTTTTTTGGAAACCACCCATCTAACCATTGGGAATAAATTGAATTGAATTTGGTTAGAAATGTCATTGCCAGACGGAAAAACATAGTTGGACAATGTTTGAATATTTTTTATCACAATGTATAATTTCATTCATTCTGAAGGAATTTCTTCACATGCCGCTGTTTTGAGAGAATTGAAAATGGAAACTCATTATATTTTGATCAGCTGGGGGAGGGGGGAGTTAGGGCTATGGGTTTTGT
Organism: Pictodentalium vernedei; assembly: GCA_031216915.1. NCBI lineage: Eukaryota > Metazoa > Mollusca > Scaphopoda > Dentaliida > Dentaliidae > Pictodentalium > Pictodentalium vernedei. The sequence goes on from CM062295.1 coordinate 202,123,709, forward strand.
TGACTGAATGGTAGATACATGTAAAAGTCCTTTGTGCTCACTGTCCTTGTATACAATCTTTTATTGCAACTCGGCTTGTTTTATGGTAGGCATAGCTACTCATCACACAAGAGTGACTTATAGATTTATGGCCTCAAAAATGAGTCTTGTCGTGGTAAAAGATTCTGTACAAGCACAATGTGCACATATATACTGCTAGATAACTAAACAGGGCTTTTACATCATTGTTGATTGTCTGTATAGGCAGCATACATATACTTCTGGTGGAGGCAACCTTAACAAAGCAAGATAAAAGTGGTAGCTTATGGCAGTCTGTTTTAGCTGCATTTTCACACTCTTTTAGGTTATCTAGCATGAAAAATCCTTGCCAAGGTGGAGAATTATTAAGTCCTCAATTATGACTCTAAGCTTTATCAGTACTAACATCATTTCATGGCTGAACTGGGTGATGGTTGCAAGATTCTATTTATAAATTTTTTCTTTACATGTTTCCAACACTGCACCTGCTTTCTCCTCAGAGAAAAAACTATTCCATCTGAAAGGCTCTGGGGCTGTTACATGAGTTTTCCTCGAGTATCCTGTCTTTTTCGCACCTAGAAATGGCTGGGAAGACAAATGTGAAACTGAACACAAAGGATTCACCAAGTTATAATGTATCTGGTATTCTTGATATTTCATAAACAAGAGGTATGCATCGGAGTTGAGATGGCAATCGTTAAGTGTTGCACGTCCATAACCCGGTTATCAATCATAGGCCGGTTGTCAAATCTGGAACCTTTGTTCAAGTTATAATGCTAACAAGTTCAGACACTTGACCCCCATTGCCCACGTGGGGTCACGGTGGCATTGTGTACCAGGGCGTACTGCACGTTGATGGTGCACTTGTCTTCAACCAATGCTAACCCTGCTTGTTTGGAATTAGTATGTTGGGAAGCCTGACAGTTGCTCGCCATTGCTCAGTTGTTCTCTCTGGGTACTCCAGCTTCCTCCACCCATAAAACTGTCTGACATGAGGTGACCCTGGCTATCAAAATTGCTGTTAAACCCCAATAAATAAATGAATAAGTTCGGAATACATAAAAACTATTTAATTAAGGCCCTTAAATCTGTAACAAAAAATCAGACTGGACCAGTTTTCAAAATTCCTTGAGATATTATTGCAAAAGACCTGTATGGCAAATATTAGTCAAATCGGAGAGCGTTTGTTGAAGTTATTGCACTAACAAGCTCAAAATTGTAAAAATTGACAAATTAAGGACCATAACTCTGTAATGAACAATCAGGCCGGGCCAGTTTTCGAACTCGCTTGAGATATTACTGCAAAAGACCTGTATGGCATATCTTAGTCAAATTGGAGAATGTTTGTTCAATTATTGTGCCAACAAGCTCAAAATTCGGAAAAAAATGACGAATTAAGACCCATAACTCTAACAAAAAATCGGGCTAGGACAGATTTCGAACTCGCTTGACATATTATTGCAAAAGATCTATATGGTAAATATTAATCAAATCAGAGAACATTTGTTCAAGTTATTGCACTTAATTTCTCTTACCTATCACCATTCATCATGTGTGTGGGTGATTAAGCAGCGAGTAATGCTATTAACTTCGAAAACTATCCAAATTATTGATAATCGGATATTAACTGGTTCAAGCAAGCACTTGAGTGGTTGCAAAAAATCTGCAACTGTTTCAACTCCACTACCAGTAGCCCAAGTTCAGGTCCTGAACTTATTACGCCAGCTGGATTGATTACCCAATGAACAGTCATAACTGGTGACCGAGGACAGAGGAATAAACCAACAATAATGGTCACTGTACCTTGCATTACTTCAGTATACCAATGCTTGCAGTATATTAATTGTCACTGTCTGCCATATTAACTGTCACTGTCTTTCAACCCACAGGAACAAAATGAGATCGTTTGTAGAGGACCTCCCATAGGCCATCTCTGCCAAGTTTGGTTCACGTCGACTCAGTAGTTCCAGAGAAGAAGATGAAAATGTGATTTCAAATAGGATCGTTGGTAGAGGAGGTCCCAGTCATCTTTTATGTGAAGTATCAAAACATTTGGCCTGGCAGTTCGAGAGGAAAATTTTTTTGAAAATCCACCATCCACCAATCAGAATCAAAGAATGCCTCTGGCGGCCATGTTTTTCAACCCACAGGAACAAAATGAGGATTGTTTGTAGAGGACCTCCAATAGACTATCCCTGCCAGGTTTGTTTTCACGTCGCCTCAGTTTTTCCATTGAAGAGGAAAATGTGATTTCCCACAGGGTTTCTATAGTAACTATAAGCCGCAATTGTGGCCATGTTTACATCCCGATCAACATTAAATGAGGATCGTTGGAAGAGGGGGTCCCAGTCATCATTTATATGAAGTTTCAAAACATCCACCAATCAAAATCAAAGAATAGCCCCTGGTGGCCATGTTTTTCAACCCACGGGAACAAAATGAGGATCGTTTGTAGAGGACCTCCCATAGACCATCTCTACCAAGTTTGGTTCACGTCGTCGGCTCAGTAGTTCCAGAGAAGAAGATGAAAATGTGATTTCCCATAGGGTTTCTATAGTAAATGTAAGCTGCAATTGCGGCCATGTTTGCAACCTGATCAACATTAAATGAGGATCGTTGGTAGAGGGGGTCCCAGTCATCATTTATATGAAGTTTCAAAACATTTGGTCTGGAAGATTCAGAGAAGATTTTTGAAAATCCACCAACCAGAATCAAAGAATGTCTCTGGAAGCCATGTTTTTCATCAGATGGGAACAAAATGAGGATCGTTTGTAGAGGACCTCCCATAGACCATTCCTGCCAAGTTTGATTCACACCAGCTCAGCAGTTACAGAGAAGAAGATGAAAATGTGAAAAGTTTGCAGATGCCAGACGATGGACGACAGACGATGGACAGACGCCAGGTGATGAGAAAAGCTCACATGACCTTTTAAGCCAGGTGAGCTAAAAACTAAAGCATGATCTTGCCAAAGCCAGATCATGCATTACAGTAAGGCCGACGTGGACTGGACACTTTCCATGGGGTGGGCAGTATTTCCACAGATGCAATAATAAGATTGCAATTATCATTATAGGAATAATCATAAAAAATTTAATTAATGAAGCACCAGGTACAACCCGGTGCTTCATTAATTAAAATTTTGCTGATGATCTTTATTTCCTGGTAAATGCATGCATGGATATCACTGCCGACACATGGATTATGACCAGTCCACGGCGACTGTACTGTAGTTCTTGCAATTTATTTCTGATAAAATTCTTTGAAGACGCAAACGTGATTGGTGAAGTAAAAATAGAGATGGCATAAAAGCATCACAACACTTTCTTCTTGTAGGATACTACTATAAGTTACAGGACGTTCAGGTGGCAGATACGGTATCATATGAGGCGAGGTGAAAACAATATTGGACGAGGCGGTACGCCGAATCGAATATTGTTTTTGCCGAACCTCATATGACACCGTATCCGCCACCTGAACGTCCTGTAACGTATTTATTATGCCAGCGAAAACAAAATAACAATCAAATTTGAACGCCGGCACATTTTTAAAACTGGTGCAAAACGCTATGTAAGTTGTAACAAACGTGCACAGTTGTCTCCCTGTTTGTGTATAATTTCCTTGAGAACACAGACAACAGCAATAGATGCTTTTCTTCGTACTGTCACTTTGTCTTGAGTGTGCAGAAAATGTCCAAAACGTCCGATTTTATAGAATTCGAACAAAATAAATGTATCTCGCATCTTTTCCTTCATAGCTATGATTCATTTCTTACAATTTCATTATAGTGCAGTCGCTATTTTTAAAAACGAGAGAAAATGAGACATATAGACACGTTGGGATGTTTGATTGATCTGTTATCGGTAGATCGAATACAGTAGTATTTCTCACTTCAAATAATTAAATTTACATTTAGAAAATAAATTTCACAATAAATTTATTATAAAACGAGAGAAAATGAGACATATAGACACAGAGGGACGTTTGATTGTACTGCAATTTCTTCAATATGGATATAAAAGCACCGCGAGGTGAGGAATTTCCATGTCAAAACAAAATGGCGGTACTGACCTAATACGAGTTTCGTATTAGGTCACCTCGGGCTGCAGGTGACCCAATATGGCTCAGTACCATCCCACTATTTGGGGGCTGAGATTGGCAAATTTCATTAGCTGGCATAATATTTATTTATTTATTTAGTGTAACCTGCTAACAGGTTACAATATAAGTTGTTTATTTCCAAGTCTGCCGTACACCACTGTAAAAATACCCTGCCAATACTCACCATTTTTGTCTGCTCTTCTGAACACCTGAAAAAAAGGTTAAAAGTCTTTATATATATATATATATATATATATGTATATAGATATATTTTTGTTTTTCCAATGGCACATCTTCTCACAATTGAGGTTAAGTTGTCCCAACAGAAATATGAAATGTTTGTTTGCAGTACAAATTTACATAAAAGGAAATATATCACCGAAGTTCGCATCTTGAAAATTGGTCCAGGCCTAAAAATAATTCCCCAGGATTTGAGGGTTGAGGCCTAGTCGAGGCTGATTTTTAAACATGCCTTTTAGGCATGTTGAATGACAAAACTTCATGCAAAAATTGTTAGGGGCTGAAAAAAGAGCCTTGACAGAAGCACTCTAGGGGCTGATCTCGGGGTCTAGGCTGATCAACCCTGATAAAACGCGAACCCTGATATCACCACAAATAAAACAGCAGTAATTTATAGCTTTACAAAACAATTAATTGGTAATTTAAACAAGAGGCCGCAAGGGGTCTTAATCGCTCACCGGCCAAAGTGGTTCAAAGAAGTAATAATAATAATAGATATTTATATAGCGCTCATTTCACAATAATAAAAAGTTCCATGGCGCTTTACAAGAAAAATCATGGTTACATGTGACAGTACTTCTGTACTGTAGATTTGCATAGTGCTACGCGGAAATCACTCCGAGTATGGTTTACCAAAAAGATAGGTTTTCAGTACCGATTTGAAAGCACTTGGCGCAGTCTGTCGCACTGAAATGGGTAGCTCATTGAAAAGCCTAGGTGCACTATGAGAGAAGGAGCGGCCACCATATGATACCAAGTTGCAGGTAGTCTCTTCAAGCAAGTCATGCATAGAAGACCTTAACGTGCGTTTAGGCTCATACGGAACCACTAGGTCGCTTATATAAGCCGGGGTCAGATCACAGCAGCGAGCCCTGTGTGCAAAAAGTAAGACCTTGAACTGAATCCGTGATGAAATAGGAAGCCAATGAAGATCTTTCAGGACTGGAGTTATGTGTTGGCGCCGCTTCGTCAGTGAGACAATACGGGCAGCTGTGTTCTGTATTTGTTGCAACCTTTGTATCTGCTTGCCTGGAAGCCCATACAACAATGAGTTGCAATAATCTAAGCGTGATGTGATAAATGCATGCACCAGGCACACTGCAGCCTTCTTCGTCAAAATTTTTCGAGAGCGACCCAGTTTACGGAGGTACCAGTTGGCAGACTGACATATTTTGGTAATATGATCAGCCATAGTTAGGTGTCTGTCGAAATAGACACCTAAATTCCGAACCTTAGTTGACGGATTAATCACTACATCACCAACCATGAGCCGTGGCAGAGTGTCTGGTGCGGGTCTGAATCTTGAGGAAAATACTATCAGCTCAGTTTTTTCGTCATTTAATTTAAGTTTGTTTTGTAGCATAAATGCTCTCACTTCCTTAATACAGTTTTCGAGACGCATAAACTGTGTGGCTGTATCTTCATAATCAATGGGGTTAAATTCTACATATAACTGGGAGTCGTCAGCGTAAAAGATGCACTCAATACCGTGTGAGCGAATAATGGCGCCCAGAGGCTGCATATAAAGGGTGAATAAAATTGGGCCGAGAACGGAACCCTGGGGTACCCCAAATTCAAGTGAGGCTATTTCAGATTTGTTGCCATCAACGGTAACACACTGGGTTCGGTTACTCAAATAAGATCGAAACCAATCTAGTGCTGATCCTTCTATTCCTAGCTGAGAAAGTCGTTCAAAAAGAATTTCATGGTCAATCGTGTCGAATGCGGCTGAAAGGTCAAGTAGCACCAACGCAACACCTTTTTTGTTGTCAATAGATTCCAAAACCGCATTTTGGACTGAGAGAAGGGCAGTCTCTGTTGAATAACCAGGTCTATATGCAGACTGCTTAGGGTCAAGTAAACAATTATCGTCCAAATGCGCACGCAGTTGTTGTGCAATGACTTTTTCTATAATCTTGGAGATAAAAGGAAGATTCGAGACCGGGCGATAATTTTTCAGCATTGTGGGATCAAGAGATGTTTTTTTTAAGAAGTGGGGTAACAAGAGCTGTTTTCAGACTAGGCGGTAGATAGCCAGAACTCACTGAGTTGTTAACAATTTCTGTAATGCTGCCAATGAGTACGGGAAGAGATGTTTTAAGGAGTGTAGTTGGTATCGGATCCAGATCACAAGTTTTTGATGGTGAAGACATTATGATTTTTTGAACAGTCTTCTCTGAAACCGTGTGAAAATGAGTTAGTTTTGAGGATGGGTTGACAGTTTGAAAGGGCTGGTCAGGTTGCCTATTCTCCGTATCTGCCTTATCCAAAGACTCCCTGATGTTTTTAATCTTTGTGATAAAAAACTCTGAGAACGCATTTGCGACCTCTGTTTTGGAAAGATGATCGGAGAAATTATGGGTTTCTTTGGCTTCCAGTGACTTTAGGATCTTGAAGAGCTGTTTTTGGTCAGATTCACAAGCGGAAATTTTCTCACTCAAATATTGCTTTTTTAGGTGGTTTATCAAGTTTTTAACTTTTTTACATTGTTGTTTAAACAACTCATGATGCACAGTCAACTTAGTTTTACGCCATTTCCGTTCGAGTTGATGGCGCAAACGCTTAGCCGACCGTACTGCAGAATTGATCCAGGGACGAATGGCTTTTAGAGTAAAGGTTCTTGATAAAATGGGGGCCATTTCATCAAGTACATTCCTCAACTTGACATTGTATGATTCTACTTTTGAGTTTAAATCGTTGCCTGAAGTTTTTCGCATACAATCGGTAATACACTGCATAAAATTATTGATGTCAAGATCCCTAAGTTTTCTGAATGAGACAGTTCTTTTCTGCAGAGATGCCTTCTTGATAGACAAAATACATTCAACAAGAAAGTGATCTGACAAGGATAAGTCATGAATTCTAGTTGAAGATATGATGTTGTCAGTATTCCTGGAAATAATGGGATCCAGCGTGTGACCTAAATTATGGGTCGGTTCATTTACATGCTGTTTGAGGTCCAAAGAACCAAGAAGATCCATAAATCGTTGGGTGTCTGTGTTGGTCGCCTTATCGAAGTGAAAGTTTAAGTCCCCAACTAACACTATCCGGTCAGTCTCGGAACAGATGTTGTGGAGAAAGGGATCAAATTCTTCGAAAAACATGGCACTAGTTATATGTCTTTTCTTACTGGGAAGCAGTCTGTAGACTATTAAAAGCCTGAAAAATGACTTTCCATCAGCGGATATGAGAATATCCATGTGTTCAAATGTTGAAAATACAGTTTTTGAAGTTTTAGAGGTCACCGTGAGGTTTTCTTTGAACAGAAAGCCCACCCCACCACCTCTAGACATCCGGGGTACATGCTTGAAAAGATACCCTGTTGGTGTTAAACAGCTAATTACATCACCATCGTGCTGGTGTAACCAGGTCTCTGTTATTGCGAGACAGTCTAGATCCTGATCGAGAACAAAATCGACAATAGCATCTGTCTTTTCTCTCACGGACTGAGCGTTAATTGTTCCTAAACTGAAGGATGAGTGTCCTTGTCTATAACCATTAAGGTTAACTGAGTCGGTGGAATGAGTGTCATTTAAACGCTTAGTAGTTGAAATTGCTATGAGGTTCTTCCAGTTCACACCTGTTTTACCTTTTTGTGGATGAATACCACGCGTGTTTCTAACAACTGGTATGTGTCTTTTACCACCCCCTCTTTTTCCACGGTGAGTTGGACAAAAAGGAGCTACATCTTGCAAGCTAACAATCTGTTTCCATATATTGGTGTTTAACCTGCTTGGGACTAAAACAGAAGACCTCAGTTGGAGCAATTCATATTTGATATATACTATTGGCATAATTGGTAAGGAAGGTGTTAACAAGCAAAACACATTAACTGCTGCAGTGGCTGGCTGTGAGAATGTCAATTGTGCAATCATCCAAGATACTTCAATGGTTGAGCTTATAACAGTGCAATCAGTCATCCACAGTACAAACAATGGTTTATAAGAAAAATAATAAGGTAGTGAGTTGGTCTCAGTAACTGTCTCTATCAAGATGAACAGGAACAAAAGCCAGTATAAGGTGTGAAGAAAATCCATCATGTATGAATGAACACAGAGTCAAAAATACAGCTAATTTTTACAAAGTTTTTGTTCTTAAAATCCATATAAGTCGGCATTCCATGAACAAAACATATAAATTTAAACATAATCTGATCCAACAGAGTTTCTAGAATAATCCAATCCAAAAATATGTGCAGAAGTCACAGTAATAATTTTGAAAAACTTGAAAAATGTCAAGAGCAGGTTTTTGTGGCTGCCAGTAAAACAGCGCTCACAATAGTGTTTGGGGTCACATTCAGTTAGACATGGTTCATCAACACTACAAAGGAATGAAGCCATGCAAAGGCAAATTTTATGGAAATGGATCTGAACAAACCTGAACCTAACATGCTCCCCCTGCCTCCCCCCCCCCCCCCTCCAACCCTGCCCAAAGAGAGCCCAAATAATAAGCCAGGGACTCAAATTGAACAAACTTGAATCTGATCCCTCTTGAGATGTTACAAATGTATATACCAAATATGAAAGAATTCTGACTGGTGGATCTGAACAAGGAGGTTTTTAAAGAAATGTCCTCACATTGCATTAAGTTAAACTTTGGGCTCAAACAGGGAGCCAAAATATTAACCCAGGGACCCGATTTGAACAAACTTGAATCTGACCCACCTAGAGATGTTGCATACCAAATATGAAAGGATTCTGATTGGTGGATCTGAAGAAGAAGACTTTTAAAAGAAATTTTCTCCTATTGCACTAAGTTAAAATTCAGGCTCCCATAGGAAGCCAAATATCAACCCATAGACCAGATTTTAACAAACTTGAATCAGACCCTCCTAGAGATGTTGTATACCAAATATGAAAACATTCTGACTACAGGGTCTAAAGAAGAGGATTTTAAAAAAAAATTCCCTATACTGCACCAAGTTGATATTCGGGCTCCCATAGGGAGCCCAAACATTTACCCAAGTAAGCAATTTGAACAACCCTGAAACTGACCCACCTCAAGATGTTGTATACCAAATATGAATGCATTCTGACTGGTGGATCTGAAGAAGATTTTTAAAGAAATTTCCTCATATTATTTCATTAAGTTAAAATTCAGGCTCTCATAGGGAGCCCAAATATAAACCCAGGGACACGATTTGAACAAACTTGATTCTGCCCCCCCCCCCCTCCCGTATAGATGTTGTATACCAAACATGAAAGGATTCTGAGTGGTGGAGCTGAAGGAGAAGATTTTTAAAGATATTTCCTCAAACTGTACAAAGTTAAACTTTGGGCTTCAATAGAGAGCCGAAATACTAACTCAGGGACCCGATTTGTACAAAGTTGAATCTGCCCCCCCCCCCCCCTCCCCTCCCCCCCCCCCCCCCCCTTATAGATGTCGTATACCGAATATGAAAGGATTCTGACTGGTGGATCTGAAGAAGATTTTTAAAGAAATTTCCTCATATTTCACTAAGTTAAAATTTGGCCTCCTACAGGGAGCCCAATTATTAACCCAGGGACTCGATTTGAACAAACTTGAATCTGACCCCAATAGAGATGTTATATACCAAATATCAAAAGATTCTAAATGATGGTTCTGGAGAAGATTTTTTTAATTTAAAAAAAAAATTTATGGGTGCTATCAGAGTAATGCCCCTTGTGGTGCCCCCTGTGGACGCAGAAAGTTTATTTGTACAAACTTGAATTGACATATGATAAGGAACATGCACACCAAATTTGGTTCAATTTGGTCCAGTAGTTTGGGAGAAGTCGATAATGTAAAGTTCACGACGGACGACGACGGACGGCAAGTGATAAGTTAAGCTCCCTTCGGTGAGCTAAAAAATACCATTACATGTATTATTAAAATGAAAAAAAATTTTCTACCGTAGAAAAATAATGATATGATGGCCTTTATGATTGTGTTCCAATGGTTATGTTTAACAGGTAGAGTTCTTTGGCACTTGAAAATTTATTCATAAATTTTTCCGATACAATTTATTAGAAACTACCTCCACTCTCCAACAAAATGTAAATGGACAGAGCCGTTACATGTAAGAAAGATAGTATATACATAGTGCTGAAACGATTAGTCAACTAGTCATTGTTCACGCTGATATTCCCAACGTCGACTCTGGATTTTGGCATCGACTCGTCGGAACATGTAGTATTTCCTATAAAAACATTTCAATTTAACAAAATTCTGAGGAAGAGTTAAAATGATTGTCAGTTGATCTGGTCAGAGAGTGAAATAAACAAAACTAATAATGAGATAACTGACACATACTTTGAGATCCACTGTAGAGGTGAAAGTTAACTGTGTTGCATTGGCCTCTTTGAACTCGCTGACAGTGGTGCACCATACATGTACAAGCCTTAATACTGTTAAGAGCATACTTAATTGGACTTGTCTCCATACAATAAAATTTCTATCATAGAGAGATTCCCATGCTATTCAATTTATTACTTATCAACCGGCATCAGTAAATTGCACAAGTGGAGAAAATATTCAACTGCAGAGGTATTGTCAATACCTCAGCAGTTGAATATTTTTCTCGACTTGCACACTTTCCTGATGCCGGTTGATAACTAATAAATTAAATAGGTTATTATTACTATGTAAATCTTGGCGGCAGCAGGCAGACCCCCAGAGTCGCTTCAACACTACATGTACATAAACCTCAAGTGGAATTGAAGACATATGTTAATGAGATTGGGGAAATATTAAGGCCTCAGTTACATATAAAGTTAGAAAAAGATCGGGTGAGAGGTGTGGTCTGTAGAGTGTGCTAATGGAATTGTTGCCAATTTATATACCAAATCCAAGATGGCCATTGCCAGCCATATTTTTCAACAAAATTCAGAAAAGTTAAAAAATTTATAGTAATTTCTATATTTTTTATACTTACCAATGACCCAGACATAGCTGCTGGTGCTAACTCTTAAAATATTGGGCCAAACACAAATTTTGCCCCCCAATCCCCAAAATTTGCATCTAAAACCAAAGAAAACATGTCCTGAAAGGCCCTCCACCCTTCGCCTCTACTGCGCATGCGCAGTGTCAAGGACGTTCCGAAATTGGCGCCATTAATCATTCTAATAACCAGTGCCTGGTAAGCGCTATGTACTCAGCGGGGAGGCAAGAGTTCCCAACTCCTGGGAGGGCCATCCCCGTCTGGGTCATTGGTAAGTATAAAAAATATAGAAATTACTATAAATTTTTTAACATTTTTATACTGTACCAATGACCCAGACATAGCTGAATAGTAAAAAGGCTGGAGGGCCAAGGACATAGAGCAAAATGGAAAACGCTCAATAATATAAAATAGAGTCATCCCCTGTAGGGAAAAAGAAGTAATAGGCCTTACATGTATCTTTCTTATTTATGATAAATTAGAAAGATACAACACCTTCCAAAATTGAGCTTCATACATCCATGTACTCTATTAATATCCAATATAATCCTTATACTAATAATTTTTAAAGTAAGCCAATAAATAAAGTAAGTCTAGAGAATAGAGACTCTTATACTCCTAAAAGTGTCTGAGGATTGCATAATCATGTCCGTTGACATATGCAATAATCAAAAGCTATACTTTAAAAACTAAGACTTGAATGAATTTTAAAAACATAAACTTCTCACTAAACAACCATCCCAATAACAGCTCAGAATTACTAACTCCGGAGGAGGTATCTCCTTGTTTTCATAGTAAAACAGGTGACCCAAGGGAACACCCTCCCCCCCCCCCCTTTTTTCTTGCCCTGGGTCAAATAGCCCAGAGCGAAGAGGGCAGCAGAACGGAGACACTGCCGAAACAGACAGCCTACCTAGCTATAGTAGCAACTGTTAAGAGAATGACATTCTGAGCAGTAGATAATAGACCTAACAATAGAGGCCTCCAGAAATGGACTCGATATTTCTGAGATAAAAATTCATGAATGCGGATGGCTGAGCGCAATGAGCAGCCTTCAAAAATCTATAATAGCGACACTATTAATGTAAGCCCAAGATGTAGAAGAACTCTTACTTCATGAGCCGAAATCTTAAGCACAACTGCTAAGTCAATGATATACCATAAGCAGTACCGATAGTTAATAGAATCCATTAACAATAGAATGGAGCGTAACGTCCTTCTACTAGGCATCAAAGACAGAAGAAGCTTACGCCCATAGTAATAAACAGATATCTGTTTATAAATACATAAACTCTACCCGGAAAGAGTAAAGGCCTATGCCCGTACGAAGACGGAAGGACCTTAATAACAATAGGTTCTGGATATTAGGAGCCTAACTCTTATGCAAAAATCCAACCTAAATAGTAACGGAAGTAGTGATTCCGAAACTACAAAAGTGAAAGTCATCCATCGATAGTGCATGAAACTCACTGACTCTTCAGTAAAAGAGAAACCAACAGAATTACTGTCTAAAAGGTCAGAATTTGAAAACTACTGTTTCCAGAGGCTCAAATGATTACTTAGCTAAATAAGAACCGAAGTTAAAATCCATATAGGAATTTAATCTAAAGATTCTAAGTCTATTTATCAAAAAGTTACTAACTGACTTAGATAAAGAGACATAAGACTCAATTGTAAACTATCCTAGAGTGCATAGGTATGAGGCAACATAAACCTATAACCTTAATAATAACAGGCTGCAGTAGATCTTGTGAAACAAGTATACTAAAAAATTGCAATGAGTAGTATGGAGGGATCAACAATATGAACATAATGATCCCTACACCAACGGCGGAAGAACCTCCACTTTAGCCGCATAGAATAGCGAAGAAGAGGATCTCCTATAGTAAGAAATCGCGTCCAAAGCTCGTCCAGTACAATGCTTACAATGCAATACGGACCACACAATGGAATACATGAAGGTTGCGACCTTGCGGGTTGTGATAAAGATGACACGATTTACCCAGTGAAAAAAGATCCTCACATTGAGGAAGATTTCACGTTAAGTCCCACAGTAGACAAGAGAGTAAATTACCCATGATCTCTGTGAAGATAGAGATGCTATCAACAGAAATGTATTGTGGTTGTTTATCTTAGCAATACCTGCTGAAACAACAGCGCCGGAGGATACGCGTATCCTATCATTCCGTCCTATAGATCAATAGAGCATTAACAACATTAGCTCAGAGATCTGGACAAGCCAACACATACGTCTGCAATTGATTAGCAAGCTGTGTCGTAAATAAATCATCATAGGGCGCTCCCATAGATAGCAAATCTGATTGAATACTTATTTGTTGAGAGTCCATTCTGACAGCAACAAGTGACCCCTAAGTGAACGGGAGTCCGGTAAAACAATCAGACGACCCGGAATATGACGGACCAAAACAGAACTTGGTGTACTATAACCAACAGACGGATTCTTTCCATTAAATTGAATAACGGAAACGAAAGAGTGCCTCCCTGGTTCCGGAGATACGCCACTACTGTCGAATTAACGGACAGGATTTTGGGCATGCGTTTCTGAATAATGTTCATGCAATGACATAAAGCAAGCCTAAAAAACATTATTCCGCGGAAGAAAATTGGATGCTAAGAGACTACGGAATCCAAAGACCCTGGCACTTCGAATCCGTTGGGATCAGTATTATATCCCAATCTGTTTGACTGGCAACCGTCATAACAGCAACACTCGGGTCCGGCAACTGCGGTGGCACTCTCTGAGTCAACCACCGAATGTTTGCCCCAGTCTGAATCTCTCGTAACACTAGATAGACAAGAGAACGTGTAAATCGAGCAATTCATGGATTGCCGAAAAGTTGCCGTCGAAGAGAAGCTCCTCCGAGAACGAAGCGACTCTGAGAGAGTTCTTAACCTAACTATCCACGCGTGTGGATATAGCTAGGGCTGCGTCACGTCTAACCAACTCCAATCAGCCACTGAAGGGCGGAGTTATACATGAACAAACTTCTGCCTTCAAAAGAAATTACATTGAGAATATCCCGTAAATCTTTTCTTGAAGACGTAATGATAATGCCTCAGTAAGGCGGATTACGTATGATAAAGCGTCTAAGTTAAGTCTACTATACATCATGTCGTTTCCAACATTGAAGTTGGAAAAGACATAAATGGCGAAAAAGAATATTTCCAGTCTTTAACCACACCGTCTAGACGCGTATGAACTCTCGGTATGCCCTGCTCTGCCAAAATAAACTATTCGTATAAATGATAAAACGGCAGAAATGAGCAACGCGGACAAGAAACTAAACTATCATGCTTAGTAGCAGGCTTGTATGCATATATAGCGTCGAAAAATAAACACATGTTGTAATGACATTATTGGACTGCGTCGGTAAGTCAGGGGCAATGTCCCTGAACCGATCGAAAAATCCGAGTCCAATGACGCTATAAGTCTCTTATCCAAGATCGCAGCAATGTAGTCCGAAATAACAATCACTGGAAGATAATGCCAGAAGATATGAACGGCAGCTTCCGATACTACTAAAGGGAAAACTCGAAATCTTTCGAATCCCTTTCGCCATCCTGTCGGACCCTATAAAGCGTTCGGTCGTCCGTACCTGATATAACCGCAGACCACACCGACCCAGCGCCGTCGGAAAATTCCTGAGTCGACCAAGAAACTGTCAATTGCTGGGATGCTGCGAAACAACTGTGCTAACTCGGATAGCACGTCCGTCACTGAGGCCTGAGGAGAAGCGGTCCTACAATGCATTGCCGCTGGAAGCTCCGTGATCGTTACCCCGTGCATACTACCAATATGCGAGCGAACGGAGTGTATAGGCCTCGTGTCCCTTGGCTACCGGATGGCGCGACCTATTCGCCATGGAATCACTGAATGACAAAACTAATCGGATACTCGAGGTCACGTAGCCAATGTGCGGTCGTGTGCCCTGCTGTGAGAATGAGGAAGCATTATGGACAGTCTCTCGGACTGTCAATATAACGGAGTGTCCCGACCGACAGACATATGCTCCGAATGTAAAATATCTGAACCACAACATGCGGTCCCCTATGTTGTTGGACGAGAGAGGGACCTCTCTCGCTCACAGCCCGGACGGACCTGGACAAGCCAGGAACTGGACTAACAGGCTTCCTCCGATCTGTCCTCAATCTGCCGTCACTGGGTGAGTACTAAAGTAATTAAAGTGCTCGCATCACCCAAATCTCCTTCCTAGACCGCAACGGACGAACCCGGCAGCCGAACCGTTCGATGAATGTACGCTACACTGGGTGAGCTAGCGAATGTCACTCCGTAGGTGATAAGACATATTCCATGAGCACTTATTGCCGCTAGCTCTTCATTAACTATGACGACAGAGGCACACTTTTGAAAGACATCTCCGTAACTTTGCGAACAAGAAACCAGAAATGCTTGGATATAACAAGCATATAATAATAATATATATAGCGTCGTTCAATAATTCGAAAGTTTGTGTGACATTATTGGACTACGTTGGAACTGAGGGACAAAGTCCCTGAACCGAACCAAAAATTTCTAAGTCCACCGACGCTATCAGTTTCTTATCCGGCATCGCAGCATTCTGGTCCGACGAAAGAAGCTGTAGAAGACCAAGTCAGATGACATACACAACAGCATATGTTGTTCCGAAAGGTTAAGCTCGAAATCCTCCAAATCCCTTTCGGTATCCCGTCGGACCGGATGAAATTTTCGGACGTCCGTACCCGCTTCCACGGAGCGTCCCGACCCAGCATCGTCGGATAAAAAATATGCGACAGATTCAGTTGATGCTGGGATGCTGCGATAAACTGTGCTATTTAGGAAAGCACGTCCGTTCCCGAGGCCTGTGCAGTAGCAGTCTTACGATGCATTGCCGCCGGAAGCTCCGTGTACGTTGACTCCCGCACACTTCCTATGCGAACGTCCGGAGTCTGCAGGCCTCGTGTCCCTGGCTACCGGATGGTGTGACCTGGTCGCCGATGATTCTCTGACTGGCGAAGCTGACTGGATATCCGTGGTCACGTAGCCAAGAGCGGTCGTGTGCGCAACTATGAGAATGAGGAAGCCTTATTGACAGTCTACTCCGGACTGACTATATGTCGGAGCGTCCCGAGCGACGGACGTATGCTCCGAATGCGAAACATTTTGTACCACATCTGGGGCCAGATGTTGTTGTACGAGAGAGGAGCCTCTCTCGCTCGCCGTCCGGATGGACCAGAACGAGCTATGAACCGGACTAAAAAGCTTCTCCCTCCGATCCGCCGTCACTGGGTGTGCATTAGGTTGATTTATAGTGCTCGCATCACCCCAAAATTCCTTCTAGACCGCAACGGACGAACCCGGCTGCCGAACCATTCGGTGAATGGACGCTACACCGGGCGAGCTAGCGGACGTCAAAGGCCGTCGAACCTACTAGGGTCCTCTTAGGCAATTGGCATATTTACATGAGCACTTTTCCGCTAGCCCTTCATTAATTGTGACGACGGAGGCACACTGTTGGAAGACATCACAGATACATCACCCTAATCTTGATCGTCTGAAATAGAAATTGATAAAGTAGAGTGACCCTGCGGGGAAAGGACCGGAGTGTCCAATTCCCCAATAACATACCGTGACATACGCTTCCCATATTGTCATCGAAATCATACGATACAGAACAGGAGTTAATGCGAGTACACTGACCACATATAGAATGATTATAAAGTCAGAGGAAGACTTCCTCTTACTACAATTGATCAATATCTTTTCAATGTGAAAAGAAAACAAGTCCTGGTACTCGCACTAACCTCTGGCAATCAAAATACATAATAATAATATGATCCAATGATATAGAAAAAATAATTGAAATCAAAATATTTTGAAAAAATATTTTTTCAGAACAGCCCAAGTTTCTGAAAAGTAACGTTCAGCCCCAATGGATCCCAAGCCTAAGTGTGGACAAAAATTTTAAAAATATTTTAAACAATTTATTCAACACTTACGAACAATAATAATGTATCTAGTTATGATTAAAATAACATCAAGATATTATTTTCCAGAAATCCCCCCCTCACACAGAGGGCTGTTGTAAATGTAAACAATGAGTGTAAAAACACTAAAATAAGACTCCAGGCACCCAGGCCCGAAATCAGTTACCAAAAATACACTATCTGATGCAAAACAGAGACTTCCAGGGAAGAAACTGCAGAACATCAGATGGTAGATGCAGAACACAACGCCTAACCACCCGTAGGTGAAGACGTAAACATGGGGAAAAGAACAGAATTCATTCTGTTATTCAGCTAAAACTCCCAAGAAAATTTAGTAATAATAATTACAAAAACTATGCCAAAAGCATGGGAGAATAGCAAGGGGGGACTTAAAGGACAGGGAGAGAGGAAAACACTTAAAAAACAGTGTAACTACATAATCAGAATGACAACAAAATGGCTGCTGCCTCGAAAATAGGTAACTTAACATAATTTCATTAAAAAATTTTAAGTTACAGCCCTGATAATATTCTGTCACACATTTTTTCCTCTCCTCCTTCTCTATCCTCCTTAGAATCACCATTTCACTAATATTTATGTGTCTGGCATCATTTAAACTGAGATTTACAAGCACAAAGATCAGTCAGATGTTAACTGATGAAGGGCCAAACTTAGAATGATTAATGGCGCCAATTTCGGAACGTCCTTGACACTGCGCATGCGCAGTAGAGGCGAAGGGTGGAGGGCCTTTCAGGACATGTTTTCTTTGGTTTTAGATGCAAATTTTGGGGATTGGGGGGCAAAATTTGTGTTTGGCCCTATATTTTAAGAGTTAGCACCAGCAGCTATGTCTGGGTCATTGGTACAGTATAAAAATATTCAATAGCTCCCCTCTTGACAACACAACAAAGCTACATATAAATTTTGAAAAATAGGCCGATGAAATCATCAGATGTGTACCCATACGCGCAACTAGTAGAAAGCTGTATGACGGAGGGCCACCCTAGATGCCGACATTATATACACCATACATGGTATGGGTACATATAGAAATGGATTGGAGGAGTGCCTAATTTGAGGGATAAATGGTTAATATCTCCGGATCAAATTATTAGATTTACATAAAAAACTACACAGCACAGCACATCAGTAACCTGAATACATATATAAAGTAACCTAATAATCAGATTAATATTTATTGAGTTATCGCATGCCGAAGAAATGGATTGGAGGAGTTCTCAATTTGAAGGATAAATGGTTAATATCACAGGATCAAATTATCAGATTTACACCAAAAACTATACAGCTCGGAAATCAGTAACCTGAATACATATAAGAAGTAACATGACAAACGGATTGATATTTTTTGAGTTATCTCATGTCAAAGGGATTGGAGGAATTTTCAATTTGAAGGATAAAGGGTTAATATCTCAAGATCAAATTATCAGATTTACACCAAAACCTATACAGCTCAGCACATCAGTAACCTGAACACAAATATAGAGTAACTTGACAATCCAAGCAATATTTTTCAATTTATCGAATCCCAAACGGATTGGAGGAATATTCAATTTGAAGGATAAAGGGTTAATATCTCAGGATCAAAATAACAGATTTACACTAAAAACTATACAGCTCGGCACATCAGTAACCTGAACATTGAGTTATCGCATGCCGAAGAAATGGATTGGAGGAGTTTTCAATTTGAAGGATAAAGGGTTAATATCACAGGATCAAATTATCAGATTTACACCAAAAACTATACAGCTCGGCACATCAGTAACCTGAATACATATATGAAGTAACATGACAAACGGATTGATATTTTTTAAGTTATCTCATGCCAAAGGGATTGGAGGAATTTTCAATTTGAAGAATAAAGGGTTAATATCTCAAGATAACAAATTATCAGATTTACACCAAAACCTATACAGCTCGGCACATCAGTAACCTGAACACAAATATAGAGTAACTTGACAATCCAAGCAATATTTTTCAAGTTATCGAATGCCAAAGGGATTGGAGGAATTTTCAATACACCAAAAACTCTACAGCTCGGCACATCAGTAACCTGAACACAAATATAAAGTAACTTGACAATCCAAACAATATTTTTCGAGTTATCGAAAGCCAAAGGCATTGGAGGAATTTTCAATTTGAAGGATAAAGGGTTAATACCTCAGGATCAAATTATCAGATTTACACCAAAAACTATACAGCTCGGCACATCAGTAACCTGAACACAAATATAAAGTAACTTGACAATCCAAGCAATATTTTTCAAATTATCGAATGCCAAAGGGATTGGAGGAATTTTCAATTTGAACGATAAAGGGTTAATATCTCAGGATCAAAATAACAGATTTACTCCAAAAACTATACAGCTCGGCACATCATTAACCTGAACACAAATATAAAGTAACTTGACAATCCAAGCAATATTTTTTAAGTTATCGAATGCCAAAGGGACTGGAGGAATTTTCAATCTGAAGGATAAAGGGTTAATATCTTAGGATCAAATCATCAGATTTACACCAAAAATTATACAGCTCGGCAAATCAGTAACCTGAATACAAATATAAAGTAACTAGACAATCCAAGCAATATTTTTCAAGTTATCGAATGCCAAAGGGATTGGAGGAATTTTCAATTTGAACGATAAAGGGTTAATATCTCAGGATCAAATTATCAGATTTACACCAAAAACTATACAGCTCGGACATCAGTAACCTGAACACAAATATAAAGTAACTAGACAATCCAAGCAATATTTTTCAAGTTATCGAATGCCAAAGGGATTGGAGGAATTTTCAATTTGAACGATAAAGGGTTAATAACTCAGGATCAAATTATCAGATTTACACCAAAAACTATACAGCTCGGGACATCAGTAACCTGAACACAAATATAAAGTAACTTGACAATCCAAGAAATATTTTTCAAGTTATCGAATGCCAAAGGGATTGGAGGAATTTTCAATTTGAAGGATAAAGGGTTAATATCTCTGGATCAAAATAACAGATTTACACCAAAAACTATACAGTTCGGAACATCAGTAACCTGAAGATATATATATGAAGTAACATGACAACTGGATTGATATTTTTTGAGTTATCTCATGCCAAAGGGATTGGAAGAATTCTCAATTTGAAGGATAAAGAGTTAATATCTTAGGATCAAATGATCAGATTTACACCAAAAACTATACAGCTTGGCACATCAGTAACCTGAACGCAAATATAAAGTAACTTGACAATCCAAGCAATATTTTTCAAGTTATCAAATGCCAAAGAAATGGATACGGATGCCGGACGGACAAAGGATGGACGAACGACAGGTGGCCACCCCGGATGCCGGTATTATGTGTACCATACATAGTATGGGTACACATAAAAAGATTGGGTGAAAAATGTGACCTGCAGGGGTTTTTTTTCGATAAAATTCAGAAAAATTTGATAGCTCCCATCAAGACATGACACCAAAGTTACAGATGAAATTCGAAAAAGATCAGTTGAGAGATGTGGCCTGTAAGGTGTGCTAATGGAATTGTTGACAATGCTGACGGCCATGTTTTTCAACAAAATTCAGAAATATTTGCTAACTCCCATCTCGACATCACAGCAAAACTACTAGAGCCAAAACAGTTAAGGGGTTTTCTTGATTGATTAATCACGTGGATTAACCTCGGTTAACCGATTAATTACTTGTCCAAATAGATATCTGAATAATTGCCATACCGTTTATGATTTATATCATGAACCCTTTACCCAACGTAACAAACAAAACCGACTGGGACTATATACAAAAATTTCCAATCAAATTCATTATTGTTTCAATTTTTGTCTCAAAAACATAGCTTATGAAGCCTCATTGGAACAAGCTCAACGAGGGGTTTTTAGTAATTCATGAATTTATTTTGCAAGTATCGTCTGCTACCCACAATGGGTAAGGGGTTAAGAATGACCATTTCCAGCCACTGATACAGTATGATGATCATGCAAGTAAACAAGTATGTCAGCAAGAAATTTGCATGCTTTACTCTGTCTCATATAATCAGTATGACACTGTTGTCTGTTTCGGAGCAAGTTTGTCCCTTTGTTTACCTATATAATACAATAGTTCAAAAGTAAGGTTAATTGATCAATTACTTTTTGGATCGATCAAGATGTTGATCATCAATTAATCGATTAATCTCTAAAAATACATATGAAATTTGAAAAAGATCAGGTGAGATATGTGGCCTGTAGGGTGCGCTAATGGAATTGTTGACAATTTTTATGCCAAATCTTAAATGGACACTGGCGGCCATGTTTTTCAACTAAATTTGTAATAATTTGATAGCTTCCATCTAGACATTGCCCCAAAGCCACACTTGAAATCTGGGACTGGTCTGGTAAGAGCTGTGGCCTGTAGGGTGTTCTAAAGGAATTCTTGAACAATTTATATCCAAATCCGAGATGGCTGCTGGCAGCCATGTTTTTCAACAAAGTTCAGAAAAATTTTATAGCTCTCATCTAGACATCACATCAAAGCTACATATGAAATTTGATAAAGATCAGGTGAGAGATGTGGCATCATGAACAGTGTGCCAATGGAATTGTTGACAATTTATATGCCAAATCTAAGATGGCCACTGGCAGCCATATTTTTCAACAAAATTCGAAAAACTTTGATACCTCCCATCTAAATGAGGCACCAAAGCCACATATGAAATTTGGAACTGACATGAGGAAAGCTGCAGCCTGTAGGGTGTGCAAAAGGAATTGTGGGAGAATTTATATCCAAATCCAAGATGGCCACTGGCAGCCATGTTTTTCACCAAAATTCGAAAAAATTCGATAGCTCACATCTATACATTGCCCCAAAGCCATGAATGAAATTTGGAACTGATCGGGTGACAGCTATGGCCTGTAGGTTGTGCTAATGAAATTGTGGAAGGACAGAGGAACATACGGATGGACATACAGATGGACGACAGATTGCAACCCATCCCAATAGCTCATACTTAACATTGTCAAGTTGAGCTAACAACAGCCATTTCCATAAGTCGAGTAGCTCTAGCATTCAACTGTACTGAATGAAAGTGTCAATGACACGGTAGCTTAACTTGTCTGTGTGTTGTGTTTGATGAAGAGAGGATAACGTTAAATGTTTATGAAAGGATTATGAAATAAGACAAGAATTGTGATAATTGGGAATACATTAATTTCTGTTCCCTGTATGCTATGTTTTCAATGAATATAATATGAGGTGTAGACTGTACTAAAGAAGTGAAGGGTGGGTAAATGTGGCCCTCACAGTTAATGTATGTGGTCCTCACAGTTAATGTATGTCAACGGAAGTTACCAAGTTACAGTGAAATTATTCTAAAACGAGTCATCCTTTAAATATGACCTGTGGACTGTGCTAAAGGTTTTTGGGCTTCAGGCCTGTGCAGCCATCAGTTGACCAATCGCAACCAAAAGGTGACGTCCTCATCTAGACATTATCTTGAGTCATCCTACCAAGTTACAATGAAATCCCTTCATAAATATGACCTGTAGTCTGTGCTAAAGTTTTTCGGGTTTTGGGCTCAGGCAGCCGTCATGGTTGAATGATCGTGACCAAAAGGGGATGTTCTCATCTAGGCATTATCTGGAGTCATCCCACCAAGTTACAATGAAATCCCTTCATAAATATGACCTGTAGACTGTGCTCAAGGTTTTCGGGCTTCGGGCTCCTGTAGCCCTCACAGCTGACCAATCGCGACCTAAAGGGGACATTATCATCTAGGCATTATATTGAGTCAACCTACCAAGTTACAATGAAATTTCTCCAAAAATACGACCTGTAGACTGTGCTAAAGGTTTTCAGGTTTTGGGCTCGGGCAGCCGTCACAGCAGAATGATCGCGACCAAATGGGGACATTCTCATCTAGACATTATCTAGAGTCATCCTACCAAGTTACAATGCAATCCCTTCATAAATATGACCTGTAGACTGTGCTAACGATTTTCAGGCTTCGGGCTCCTGTAGCCGTCACAGTTGACCAATTGTGACCAAAAGGGGACGTTCTCATCTAGACATTATATGGAGTCAACCTACCAAGTTACAATGAAATCTCTCCATAAATACGACCTGCAGACTGTGCTAAATGTTTTTGGGTTTTGGTCTCAGGCAGTCATCACAGTTGGCAGATTGCAACCAAATGGGGAAGTTCTCATCTAGTATCATACGGAGTCGTCCTACCAAGTTACAATGAAATCCCTCCATATTAAATTTGAGCTGTAGACTGTGCTAAAAGTTTTTGGGGTTTTGGGCTTGGGCAGCCATCACGGTTGACAGATCATGACCAAAAGGGGACATTCTCATCTAGATATTATACAGAGGCATCCTACCAAGTTACAATGAAATCCCTTCATAAATACGGCCTGTAGACTGAGCTAATGATTTGGGGCTCGGGCAGCCACCACGGTTGACCTTTCGTGATCAAAATGGGACGTTCTTATCCAGACATGACTTCAAACCTGCATATGAAATTTCATGACGATCGGACAAAAACTACAGGATGTAGCCTGTGCTAAAGGAAAATGTGAACAGACTCACAGACTTCCGCACGCGTGATGGCAATAGCTTATCTTGACTTTGTCAAGTTAAGCTAAAAATCATTTTAAATGAAAATCCAAATTAAATGGTTTTGCGCGCCGAAGGCGTGCAGGGACGATATGGGGAGCAAGCCCCTTTCGACCCTCATTAGCTGTAGAATTTGAAAGTGTCAGACCGTGGTAAAGGAGAAGTTGTGGGTTGTTAGCGGCGCTTGTGTCTTTTCTGCTTCTTTTTCAGAGGTGGAGGTTTGGAAGGAGAGACAGTGGTAGTTGGTGTTGTTGGTGGGCTGCCTGATGGTGGTTGCTGAGTTTTGTAGGGTCTGGTCCTAGCCGAGTCTGGAGTGGTTGTGGGTGATTGCTGAGTCTTTTGTTGTTGTAGGTTTCTGGCGTCTATTAGTTTTTTGGCTTCTTCAATTTGTTGGAGGCATGCTTGGTATTTTCTGTCCATCTCTTGTCTGTGAAGGTCCCCTTGTATTTCGTGTTCCCGTAAGATGTTCTCTATCCTGTCGTCCGCGTCCTGGCATTCTGGTATAGAAGGAAGAGGCGAGTGGGGATCAGGAAGAGGCGAGAGGGCAGCTTCCATTTCCACCTCAGTCTCCACAGACTCTTCCACATCCGACAATGCCGACTGGGAAGCCGGCATTTGGATGGGGCTGTCCGTGGGAGTGGGAGGGGAAGTGGTGGCTGCCTCTGGCTCTTTCTTTTCCTCACCTTTCTCTTTCTTCATCTCCAAGAATGCCTCCAAACGTCGGGAATCCCTCTGCTTGGTGGACGGGCTCTTCTTTCTTCTCTTTCTCTTTTCAGGGCCTTCTGACCAACTCAGGTGAGGACCAGTGTGAGAGGGGATCCTCTCATCAAAGGTACTACCTCTCCCCGAGTAGGGTGGTGATTTCTTATCTTTCTTGAACTCAAGAGACAGATGACAGGGCAAGAGACTCCCAGAGCTGCTATCGTTTTCTTCAGTCGCGCTGGTAATTCCAGTGTTTCCATAATTAGGGTGATAATTAGGATGCTTGCACTCTGAGTTGAGGTGCGAATCGAATTTGCACGAAATGAAAAAGTCACGCCAAATATTTGTGAATTTTGTGTGTGTGTTTAAGTCATTGGTGAGGTGTTGGAAGTGAATGAGTTCCATAATCCAATTTATCAGGCACGTTCAAATAGCATCTTTGATAATAGCTGACGTGTGACTTGTTTTAACATACATCAGATTATCATCAATTAGTTTTTATTCAGTTAGGCAGCATCAAGTTGTTTCAATCAAATGTGAAAGCTTGATTATTACTAATTAAAGATAAAGATAAAGATAATTTAATAGCAATAAAACATCCATATGGACAGATTGCATAACAATGATGAACATATACATATAGAAAAGAACATACATATATATGAAGTATAATTCAAATACGTGACAGTTGAATCTCAATGTGCAAACGACTATACAGTACTTAGCAGCAATTACGGGTATCAAAGAACTGTCGGATTACACTGCTAACTTTCGACACAATTTCTGGACAATTATTTGATATAATTAGATTCATTTGTTCATCTATATTTAATTCACCAAAGATCGTATAATACATGTATTTCTGCATGGTGCCAAATAATACAGTCTTATATACTTTTTAATAGTGTTAGTGAGGATTGCCTCACTACCCATTGAGAACTTTAGTGGTGAGACTGTGAGGACTGCATCACAACCCTGCGTGTGGGGAGTGGACCCAGAAAAAAACAACCCTCGCCCCATCAACAGCAACATTCACAATATAAATAGCAGATTTATATCTCTCTCTAATAAATTTATGGAGGAGTGGAGTCAGTGAGGATTGCCTCGCTACTCATTGAGAACTTTAGGACTGAGTCTGTGAGGAGTGACTGAGACCAGTGTTTAAATAAATAAATAAACACATGAATAAAGATATAACAGACCTTTTAAGGGCTTGTGTGTGTAGGTCTGTGAGTGTGTTTTTTTCCCCCTCTGATCACCACGTTATCTGTTCCCCCCAAAGGCAGGCAAGATGGCCAAAGCTCAGCATCCACTCTCCTTTATAGGCTGACAGATGACTCCCAGCTTTCAACAAGAGGGATGTTACATCCCAACGCTCACCTACATTCGCGCTTGATAATGTCGTTCTAATGTAACATGCCTAATATTTAGTTAATATAAATCATTAACTAGGCATCAAATGATTAATGTGGTTTATGTGATGGCTTTGGAAAGTCTATATTTCTGCATTTATTATATATTAATTCAACATAGAATCATCGGATATAAAAGCATTTTTTTCTTTTAGAAATGTTTATGATTAAGAATATGAATCGTGAGGCCAGATATTAAATCATAAATAAGAATTAGGAAAGGCTTTCTTAAATCACTGAAATTGTAATTGAAGTACATTCATTGGTTAAAGAGGAGTTGCGGAAAAACATTCGTTCAAGAAAGTGACTATAAGTCCCAACAAAAATACATCACATCAACAACTAAAATAAGCCTTAATGTTACTAGTAACAAGTATGAGAAAGTATTAAATAAAAAAAAAAAGTTAAAAAAAATTTTTTTAGAGAAAGTGAATATAAGTCCCTAAAATCCCCCTCAAATTCCTCAAATATGCATGTAATAAGGGCGCAACGTTACCGCAATGTAGTTTAGTAACCCATGCGTACAATGCCAATTGCCTGGAAAGACACATAGAAACAGAACTCACCTTAACACCTCACCTTAACACAAACTTTTAGAACTTAAAATTGTGTAAGTCAGAGAAAAACGTGAACATTGTGACTGAAAAAAAGAAAATTTTCGTTAAATTTCTGCATACAGTAGGGTTAATACCTACAGTTGTTATTGAAATGAGAAAATAAACAGTAATGGGAGGTGAAGGCACCACAATCTGCACAAAAGCTGACTTTAACGCAAATTCTTACAACACCTAAACGCTAATTCTTACAAGTTGTGCCAGAAAATCAGCCTCAAATTCCTCAAATATGCATGTAATGAGGGTTAAATATTACTGCAATGGAGTTCAGTAACCCAAGTGTAGAATATTAATCGCCTGGAAAGACACACAGAAACACAACTCACCTAAACACAAAGTTTTACAACTTAAAATTTACTAAGTCCGAGAAAAACATGAAAATTTTGACTGAAAAAAAGGAAAATTTCCGTTAAATTTCTGCATACAGTAGGGTTAATACCTACAGTTGTTATTGAAATATGAAAATCAACAGTAATGAGAAGTTAAAGCAGCACAATCTGCACAAAAGCTGACTTTAACGCAAATTCTTACAACACCTAAATGCAAATTCTTACAACAACTTTTGGCAGAAAATTTTAGGTGAAATTTGGAAAAAAGTCGTAGTATCAGGGTTAAATACTGTTCTGATAGTCCCCTACAACCTACATATGCAATATCAAAGGCCTGAGCCCACTGATCTTTGAGAACTCACCTTAACACCTCACCTAAACACAAACTTTTAGAACTTAAAATTTACTAAGTCTGAGAAAAACATGAAAATTTTGACTGAAAAAAAAGAAAATTTCCATTAAATTTCCGCATACAGTAGGGTTAATACCTACAGTTGTTATTGAAATATGAAAATCAACAGTAATGAGAAGTTAAAGCACCACGATCTGCACAAAAGCTGACTTTAACGCAAATTCTTACAACACCTGAACGCTAATTCTTACAACAAGTTTTGGCAGAAAATCAGCCTCAAATTCCTCAAATATGCATGTAATGAGGGTTAAATATTACTGCATTGGAGTTCAGTAACCCAAGTGTAGAATATTAATCGCTTGGAAAGACACATAGAAACACAACTCACCTAAACACAAAGTTTACAAAGTTTTACAACTTAAAATTTACTAAGTCCGAGAAAAACATGAAAATTTTGAGTGAAAAAAAAGAAAATTTTCGTTAAATTTCTGCATACAGTAGGGTTAATACCTACAGTTGTTATTTAAATATGAAAATCAACAGTAATGAGAAATTAAAGCAGCACAATCTGCAGAAAAGCTGACTTTAACACAAATTCTAACACCTAACTGCAAATTCTTACAACAACTTTTGGCAGAAAATTTTAGGTGAAATTTGGAAAAAAGTCGTAGTATCAGGGTTAAATACTGTTCTGATAGTCCCATACAACCTACATATGCAATATCAAAGGCCTGAGCCCACTGATGTTTGAGAAATTAACCTTAACATTAAATCTTACAATATTGGACACGCCGGACACCGACGCTGACGCCCGAGGTTATGACAATAGCTCACCACATCTTACAGATGTAGGTGAGCTAAAAACACATATTTCAAATTACAAAGGCGATTATTTGATGCCGGAGACAATTATATTGCTGGTGAGTTCATCTTGTTATATCTTTATTCATGTGTTTATTTATTTATTTAAACACTGGTCTCAGTCACTCCTCTTGCATATTCTGTTGAAAATGTTTTTCTATGGATACAAATAAAAACTATAATTCATAAGTGGGTCGAAATTACCGATCAGCAAGGCAGTCAGTGGGAGGGTTTTTGAGTCAAGGAAATAGTGGGTAGAAGTTACCGAAATTGGGTCTAAATTACTTTGGGTCAAAATTACATTTTTAGGTCGAAATTACCGATTGGGGTTGAAGTTACTTTGGGTCGAAATTACAGTGGGTCGAGGTTACTGGAATTCGTTAACAAAACCGAAACAATTACAAAAAACCTGTTGTTGTGGTTTACAATTTCAATGTTGAAAAACTCTTAATCAGGTCATCACTTCTCATAATAAAGAGAGAAACAACCTAAAGCTAACCTTGTTTTCAAACTTCAGAGTTGCGATACCCCTTTTTCAGAACAGCTGCACTAACTGGTATTACATTCAAGCATGGCATTTATTGTGAAGATAAGTGACAAAATTACTTCTTGGTAGAATTACGCATCGTGGTTTAAAGATTTATCTGTTTATCAAATGCGATTTCCTTTGCAGAAGTGGAATTTGTCACTTGGTCCACATTTATAATGGCAAAAATAGTTATTTCTACACGTAATTTTGAAAGCTTGAACTCCAAAGCCAGCGTCAAAATGACAGTTGAAGTTGGATGGAATGGATGTATATGAGCGGCTTTTACTTGATAAAATTTTTATGGTCGGTATAATTTTTTAGGGTGTTTCGGGTTACCCTAAACACAGGCTTGTCATTTTGAGGCAGGCGATCGCACGGGGCCGCAGTCGCCCGCCCGAGTTCAAAATTCCGCGGACGGTAAACGTCCACCTAACCCCGCTTTCTGCGACCCATTAATTCAGTCGAAGGCACCTCAAAATCAGCCTATCAAACGGCAATTTTCGCGGAGTGAAGGAGGTAACAAAGCACAATTTGCGAAGTTCACTGTGTGTCGTCAATGCAATCATCCAGAGACACTAAGAAACATTCCAAATACGAGCGAGAGGTCTGCCAGTTCCAAAGTTGTAATTATTAGTTATTACTTTGTACATCAGACTGTGACAACTCTCGCGTGCGATTACAGGACTTGTCATCTCCAAGCCAGTTGGACCCCTGATGATTCGCCTGGGACGTTTCGTCCCAAAATCAAAGGTGGGGTGATTCGTCCCTCAAATGTGATTGATTCGCCCCAAGTTATCGACATCTGGCAGTGAGCACAGTGCACTGGCTTGTACAGTCATCATGTAATGTATAGATACGGGCTTGGTTATTTGGATGCAAGATAACTATAACACTCAGTGTTTGTGAGTGTCATGGATAACCTGGTATCTTGCATCCAAATATTCAAGCCTGCATTTCCTGGAGTAATTTTAGATGAACCCAAAATGGCCCACCTGGGGTGATTTGAGGCGAACCATAATGGCCCTCCTGCAATTTTCAAAATGACAAGTCTGTAAACACAGGTATTGAGGGTGGGGGGGGGGGGGGGGGGGTGGGAGGATTTTGCAACAGACTCAAGGCAGAAATCATTTTTCTCAAACTCATAACTCTTGAGATAATTTAAGCAAATACATTGTGGTCAGGAAATCAGAGTACCGGTATAGACTATTACACAGGTGTGTTGCCCCGGAAAGGGAGTCCTTGTGACACTGACTGGTGACAAATACATCTTCTATGCAAATGCAATGTATTGTTATGTTTGTACAATGAAAACCGAAACCGAAAACCGAACTCATTAAATGAAACCGAAACCAGAACTGACATGAAATTTGAAAACCGCCCATCTCCAGTTAGAAAATGAAGACTTTTAAGAGGTTTTTTTTTGTATTGTAGAAAATAAAAAAAATTAATTGATGTTTCATGTGATTGTACTCACTTGATTATGCCGTTTTTGTATTCATTGCACAAAATACAAAATGATCACAATCAGAGTATTTACTCACTCATGTCCAGACTGGACACGCCGAACAGCAACTAGCCACACTGGAAGCGTACAAACACTGAATTTGCATAAAAAGGAGCATCACATCAACAGAACTCACCAAAATTAGTTGAATATACAGCCAGACCGATACCTTCCCACAATGTATGTTTTACCAAGTTTTATCAAAATCTGATTATATTTGTTCGTGTTATAAAATTTGCAGATGGAAAAACAGGTGGATGAACGGACAGAAGCAATTTTGTATACCCCACACAGCCTTCAGTTTTCTCATTGCGTGTCATGTAATAAACTTAATTTCTTTTGCTACTCGTTAAACCAACTTGATTTTGTTTTTCGAAAGTAGTTGGCTATATGTAGTCCTGAGAAACATAATTTGCTTTTATCTGGTGTATTTTTTGATCATTATTTACTTTCATTTGTTTTCATTTGTGTAAAATGACTTGCCCTTGCAAAGATGTTGTTTTAAAAGTTTGATATGCATGTAAAACTAATTAAAAAATGGCAGATTGAGTTGTTTGTCACTTTCTAAAACAACACTACATCAAAAACAAGAGGCCCCACGGGGCCTGAAGTGCTCATCTTGTACAGAACACAATTTAAACATAGTCCAAGAATGAGTCTACATTAAGCAAGCCATCTCCATAGGCTACACTGTCAATCCTTGAGTCCCTCAGGAGTGACAAAAATAATCTGGGCATCACGCCTTTTCTTCAGTTGATCATAAGTAAAATGTAGAGCTCCCCTATGAAGCCCCTTGATACAACCTATGTGGATTAATCTTAGTACCTCTAGAGGGTACTGAATACAAAATTTTTAATTCCTCAGCAAAATGGCCAATTCCGGCTCCCATAGAGAGCCCAAATATTAACCCAGGCTCTTGATTTGAACACAGTTAAATCTGACTTCCCTAGAGATGTTGTGTACCGAATATGAAAGCATTCTGACTGTTGGATCTGAAGAAGAGAAATTGTAAAGAAATTTCTTCGAATTGCACTAAGTTCAAATTTGGGCTACCATAGTGAGCCCAAATATTGACCTATGGATCCGATTTGAACAAACTTGAATCTGACCCCCCTAGAGATGTTGTATACCAAATGTGAAAGCATTCTGACAAGTGAATCTGAAGAAGATTTTTGAAGAAATTCCCTCATATTGTACTAAGTTAAATTTCATGTTCCCATATGGAGCCCAAATATTAACCTAGGCTCTCGAATTGAACAACCTGGAATCTGTCCCCCCCCCCCCCCCCCCCCCCCCCCCCCCCTAGAGATGTTGTATACCAAATATAAAAGCATTCCGACTGGTGGATCTGAAGAAGAAGATTTTTAAAGAAATTTGCTCATATTGCACTAAGTAAAAATTTGGGCTACCATAGTGAGCCCAAATATATACCTAGGGATTTGATTTGAACAAACTTGAATCTGACCCCCATAGAGATGTTGCATACCAAATATCAAAGCATTCTGACTGATGGATCTGAAGAAGAAGATTTTTTTAAATTACCCTCCATATTGAACAAAGATAAAATTTGGGCTTCCATAGGAAGCCCAAATATTAACCTAGGGACTTGGTTTGAACAATCTAGAATCTGACCCTCATAACAATGATGTATACCAAAATATTAAAAGATTTTGACTGGTGGTTCTGAAGAAGAAGATTTTTAAAGAATATTCCCCATATTACCCTATGTTAAAACTTAGGGGTCCTGTAGAGAGCCCAAATATGAACCAATGAGCTTTATTTCAACAAACTTTTATCTGACCCCCCTATGAATGCTGTATACCAAATATCAAAAGATTCTGATGATTGGTTCTGGAGAAAAGATTTTTTTAAATTTTTGCAAATATGCTGACTCAGCATTTTTTCGATGCCCATTACAGAACACCCTAACATAACCGATGGAAATTTTTTTTTACCATTCAATTCTACTGGTCATAAGAATACTTCATACCACATAAAACCTCTCTGTTCCGTGGGGTTTGGGAAATATGGGCGTTTGAAAATATTTCTATTTTTAGCTCCCAGGGTTCCCATGGGGATGCAGGAATTTTTTTTTTTGCATGGGTCAAGTACTTATGACCCAATACTACCACAAACCAAATTTGGTTCATACCGGACCATCGGTTCTGAAAATAAAAATTTTGGGCGGGGCCAAAAAATCTTACCCCTCCTATTACAAAGCCAAATATTACTTTACGAACTTCGTTTGAACAAACTTGATTCTACACCTCATATGGAAGCTCCATAGCAAATATCAAGTCATTGTACACACTGGTTCTTGAGAAGAAGATTTTTAAAATATTTTGGAGCATTTCCCCCCACTCCCTCCCTATGAGGCTGGGCATGCTGAGTTGAACAAAAATGAAATGCCCCTTTGGGACCATCACTCACACAAACTTTCACTTGAATTGGCCCAGTGGCTTTGGAGGAGAAGACCAAAACATGGTGTTGACGGACGACGGACGGGAAGCGATTAGATTAGCTCAGCTTGACTTTGTTAAGATGAGCTAAAAATACTTTGTCGTAAATATAACTAAGATATTTGGACAAAAATTTTACTTTTACTTATTATCTGGCTACTCTTTTTTCAGCTAAGTGTCCAAAAGTTTACATGAAATGTCCAAAAGTTCAGTGAAATGTTGAACTTTTTATGGCAAGATGTCCAAAAGTTTGGCGAACTATCGTAATTTCCTCGCACTTTGGTACATTACTTTCAGCGAAAAGTCCAGACCTTGTTGAGTCAGTAACAGGACAAGACGTCCCATGGACAAAACAGCCCAGATTGATTTTGGTCAAAACGGCCCAGATTTTGAGATGAAACGGCCTAGATTTCGAGACAGAATGGCCCATAGTTTTGGACAAAATGGCCCTGATTTAAAAAATTTATTTCTTATCCCCCAACCCCCCATTAAAAAATTAAAAAGAAGAGATTAGTTTCTGTTTGTCTGAAATAAATGAAATGTTAAATTAAACTTTAGTGAAAATGTTTAATTCACCCCTTCCATCCTTTTGCAAATGTAACATTATTAACAAAAAATAAAAAAGTAAATAATATAGTGAAACAGGACCAACAAATTTCAGCTCATGGACCAATATCAATCAATTAAGTACTCGAAGCATGATAAGCTCTAACTGTAACAAAGCAATTAATCTACTTCATTTCTTTCTTCGATAATTGCAACTGACTCAGAATGATTGCAATGAAAAGACAAGTCGAAAAGTGATAATTGTTGACCATTGTTTTGTATACTTGATCAAGGAGTAGTAAATACCTTTTTATAGCTCCTTATTTCTTAAGCCACTGACATTGCCCACAAAACACTAGATTACAGTACCAGTCGAAATAAGTTGTAGGATGAACACAAGAAAATGTTAATGTTACAGTTAAAACTAGAAGTCCTGTCATGAACTGTGCACTTATCTAGGCTTAATTACGCATAGGAATTGCGTGCAATTGCCATATCGAATGGCAACCAAAGCACAGCAGGTTCTCATGGTTACTCATAGCAAACACAGGTAATGTTTCTACCAATGGACCTCCGGGTTACCCGGAGGTCCATTGGCAGAAACATTGCTTGTGCACAGGCCATATGAACAGAATTTGATGGCCTTACTATGGTCATAACGCATAGATTAACACGCAGATCGACGTGCTATTTGTGCGCATTTCATGACTGGACTTCTAGTTTAACTGTATAAGTGACCTCAATCAACTTCCAATATAATAATAATCAACTTCAATACCACCATAAGTAGTTTGTAAAAAAATAATGGGGGCATAAGAAATACTTTTTAATAAAACTAGTTTTTTGAATAAGGGACGTACTGTCCAAAAATGTGGGCTGTTTTGTCTCAAAATCTGCAATGAGATATGAACACATTTGAAGCGTCAACAATCGCTTCATTGTCACCCATGTTTTTTGGGTAACCCGGAGTTGCTGCCAAAACAAATATCGATGCGGAAACTGTAACTCCTAATAAAATGCCCCAATGTAATGATCATAATCAACCTCCTCTGTGCGAATGCAATTGTATTTCCATTTCCGCATCGATATTTGTTTAGGCGCAACTCCGAATTATTATTTTACAGCTGATACAAGCGAAAAGTAACATGGATGACATCGAAGAGATTGTTGATGCTCCAAACGTGTTCATATCTCGATAAATAAAGGATAACATACAGTTTGGATCAATTTTCTCTGCACAAATGTAAGGAAATATGTGCACTATCGAATGCAGCCAGTGATAAAGGCGAAAGCTTGATATATACTCCTATTTTCGACTTTTGAGTTTCCATTAAAACTTGATAGGGAATTTTACCAATGACTTGAATGGGAGGAATCCTAACGTAGAGGGATAGCCACTACGTTCAGATTGCTGAACTTGTCCATGGGCCATTTCGTCCAGCATTCTTTGAGTCTCTCTCGCAACTTTGCTGATTGGAAATAAAAGTGAAGATCTGCATATTTGCCACATATCGTAACCATCCAAATTTCAATTAATCTGGCAAAATTTGCAGTTTATTATTGAACTAGGTTTTGTGTAAATTGTTGGATTCGTATTCTTTACACTTGGATTCAATTTCATGGTGAATATGGGTAATCTGTGTTCCAAAAACATCCAAAACCCAATGAGTACCGATCAAAAAAGTAATAAAATTTATCGGTGATCTGATGGGTTTTTGGGCTCAGAGTTTTGTAAATTCAAGATAATAATGAAGATTAACGAGGTCCCGTAATTATTTATTTGCATGTTCTGTTTACTAATGACGAGAGAATGGTTTGTGTGCAGAAACATAAGCCTTATATAGCCATTGTTCTTGTGTTGTTTAACCCCTTACCCAAATGTAACGTTGGTAAAAAAGGCCAGTGCTATTCACAAAAATAGCCATTCAAATTTCATTATCTTTTCATTTTTTGCCTCATTAACATAGCTATGACCCTTCAATAAAACGAGTTTGTCAAGTTCCGCATGTGCCGCCTGCCATACAATTATCTCATTGGTTCATATTGTTTGTATATTGGGAGTGGCCTATTCTATGCAATTATTTCATTCGCTACTGTTAGTTTAAACAATATTTATTTCCAGTATACAAAGATACTACATACAACAAAAACATAAGTGTGGATTCGACAGGAAGCTGCAAGCTTTTCAAGGTCATTTCCACCAAAGTACAAATACTATGACAATCGAGGTAGCAACTACGTATGTAATATTTTTATAACCCAATCTGTTGCCAATAGCTTCATACATTTGTGAGAAATATTTCATTCGATGGGTTATAGAGAAACAGCTCGATGTTGATTGGAAGTAAATTTACTAGATTGGATATTAGGTTAGGTATAGGAAGGAGGAATATTTAGATTGAGACAAGATATAGTACTGATGTCGGACCTACGCTCAATGGAGGTCTCGACGTTACTTTGATTCCAAGCCAGACAATAAAAACCTATCTGCTTTGGGTATACAACACATGCCCTTTAAGTTAAAAATATCTTTTAAGTCCACTAATAAGGTAAGGGAGAGAAACCTTCAAGTAGAAGCATGAATAATGTGATAATAAAGACTCAAGAAGTTTGGAATAAATGTACAACGACGTTCCAGAGAGGTATTACATTGAACACAGTAATAGACAGATGAGGAAGAAAGGTAGGTAATCAACTTCAAATCCATTACCCACCAAAGCAGTTATGTTTCGAGACCTAACATTTTAGAGGAACAACGTTTTATAACCGGTTACGATTCAAGGAATAAGAGAGATTCGTGCACTATTACCAGAGAATGATAAACTATAACTTGCAACAGAAAAATGCTCCTCTTGGCTGTTGAGTAACAGATTCATGTACTATAAATAATAAGATAGTTGTTGAGGCTAGAAAAATAGTCCTAAAGTATGTAGATATTTTTGTTATTGTCCTTGTAGTTCGTCCTGACGCCCCGGTACCTGTGTGCATCAATGTTACGTGTGGCAAGAGATGAGGATCTTTATTAGTAAAACATCTCGGTAGTACTCTCGACCAGTTCTATAACTAGTTTCTAATCATTAGACTTGATATTAGGTGAATCTTGCTGAATCAAGAATAAATTTATGAACTATTTCAAAGATGGTTTTATTGTCCACTTTGCTGTAAAATTCAGAGCCGTACAACAACATATTACAGTCGATAAGATAGGGATGTTGTTCAAGTGTCACTCTTCGTACCTCGTCGTATATGGGCCAGTTTAACAAGAAGTGTTCGGTGGACTTGCGCTCACCACAGGAGCAGTACGGACTATCAGACAGGTGGTTATCAGAGAGATGCTCCTTCAGATTACTACATTGTAGGCGCAACCTGCAGTGGTAAATTTGTGCCTTGCGAGAAATCGAATTAAAGAAGAATTTAGGTGGGCGATTAACATTTCGATTAAGATAATTTTTAAACTCAACCAAAGAATGATTATTTCTGATGTTGAGAGGTAACTCGTTCCATAATGTTGTTGTCGAAGGAATAAAGGATGTTTGATAATTTGTGGTTCTACAAAGGGGTACGCGACGATTGTTTGCACCTCAGAGATCGTGGGCTTGACTGGTCGAGATAGGAGGAGGGATTCTGTTAGATATGTGAGGGGGAACCAAATTATGAAACATTTTGAAGTACTGTATCAATTTATGCTTCTCCCATCTTGTTCTGAGGGTATCCCATCCAGTTTCCACATATAACACAGTTTTGCTGGCGCTAAGGGTTGCACCAGACACAATACGCGCAGTGGCTATTTGAATGCTTTCAAGCTTCATCGAATCAAGTTCAGTACAGTTGTCCCAGACCGTATCAGCATATTCAAGCAAAGGTCGGATGAAAGCAAAATAAATTTTCTCCAGAGTTTTACGATCTAAATTGAATTTATTTTTCCTGATTTGATATAACCTTGACAAGGCCTTTGAGCAAATATGCTCAATATGGTTTTCCCAGGTACACCGTGAATTTAAGATAACAACAAGATGTGTGTGTTCAGTGACTTCTTTAATGGCAGTGCTGGCCATTACTAAATCGGCATACCCAGCGTGGTCTTTCTTTCGAGATATGGTCATCGTTTTGGTTTTTTGGGAGTTAAATTGAACTAACCAAGGTTGGGCCCAATGTTCCATTTTCGCCAAATCGCTATTTAAAACTAGGGAAGCCCTGTTAGGATTGTCAACTATTAGATACAATGTTCTATCATCCGCAGATAGTCGAATGCTACTTGTCAAATCCAAAGCTCTATCATTTATATATATTAAGAAGAGCAGGGGCTCAAGAATTGAGCCCTGGGGAACACCTGACGTAATCGGTTTCCACGATAAAATGTCGGAGTTCACAACCACTCTTTGTACTCGGCCACTGAGGTAAGATTTAAAAAATTTAAGGAGATCACCGGTGATACCAATTTTGTTCAGTTTATAGATCAAACCTTTATGCCACACTTTATTGAAAGCCTTGCTAACATCACAGAAAACAACCCTCACGTCTTTGCCTTCATCTAATGCGCGACTAAACTCATCATAAATGTCTGTGAGTTGAAGTACTGTCGAATCGTGCGGTGTGAAGCCTGACTGGAAAGTACTAAGTATATTGTTTTGTTCTAAGAACTGCCACATTCGTTTAAAAACACACCTTTCGAGAACTTTCC
Organism: Pictodentalium vernedei; assembly: GCA_031216915.1. Lineage (NCBI taxonomy): Eukaryota > Metazoa > Mollusca > Scaphopoda > Dentaliida > Dentaliidae > Pictodentalium > Pictodentalium vernedei. The sequence goes on from CM062295.1 coordinate 202,161,556, forward strand.
CAAGGCAGCTCAGTAATGATATCGAGCGATAGTTGGATACCAAATTTGGAGGACCTTTTTTCAGTACTGGGACTACGATAGCCCTTTTCCATTGCAAAGGGTAGTAAAAATTTTTAAGCAAAGTGTTGAATATCGTGGTGAGTGATTTTCTCAAAGAGAGTATACACTCCTTCAAGAGACGCGGACTCATTAGATCCGGACCCGATGCCTTTGATATTTTTAAAGATCTGAGCGCTTCACTTATTTCTTTTTCACTTAATTGTAGGTTGATAATGGTTGGGCAATCCTGGGAGGTTAATGTAGGAAGTCTTGTATGCGTGTCATCAAGTGTAGCAATACTACAAAAATAATCATTTAGGGCTTCTGCTTTATCGGCATTTCTCGAGATAAGTCTATTATCATGAGACAGGTCAGGGACTTCGGCCACTTTATTCCCTAGAAGCAGTTTTAATGTCTTCCACCAAAGAGATGGGCTGGTAGTCCTATTGTTTAGTGTCGACTGAATTTTGTTATGATATTTAGTTTTTGAGTCTTGTTTCGATGAAACTACTTTATTTCGTTTTACCCGATATTTTTCCCAAGTTTCGGGTCTATTGCTAGATTTGGCCAAACAGTAAAGACATTTTCTCTGATGTATAAGCAGCCTAATTTCATTATGCATCCACTTTGGTTCCATTCTTCTAACACTAATAACCTTGGTTGGAATATGCGCAGATGCAAGATCAAGAACTTTAGAACAAAAGTTTTCGACCATTGTATCCAATTTGCATCAGACAAAATAATATCCCACGGAGTCCTTTCCAATGAATTATTTAGTTCTTCGAAGTTGCCCTCATCATATAACCAGATTTTGCGTTTAAAACTTTTAAATCCTATTTTTCTAAAATCTACTTCGATCTTAACTGGGCAGTGGTATCTTATCTGATTGGGAATGAAGGGATCAGTTACCTCGGAAGATAACACATTTACTGATTCATTAACGGCAATAAGGTCTAATAACGTTTCTGGCCATGCACGTGCAATTCTGTTGGAAATCATTAGTAGAACAGAGTTTCCAGAAACGAATCTGATATACTTTTTGTTTGAACAGTATTTTACATAGTTTATTCTAGCAGATTGCAGACTAACCTTTTTGCGGGAGAGTGCCGCCCACATGTCACACCGCCTCAATGATGCCTGCAACATCACTTTCGGCCAATTTTGAGGCAAAATCTTCCAGTCCCCTCGCTCCCCGCTAAAAACTTTGACCCATACGCCCGTAGTTTTTGGGCCCAACTTTACTCGTGGTTCGACTTCTCCTAAATTGCTATGGGGTGGGGGTCAACTTCGTTTTGGGGCCAAGTTCTCCTCCGACTTATCATAAACTGTTTTGACCGACTTCTCCGTGGTTGATTTCGTAATGGCTGGACTTCTCTGCACCTACAGGTACTCGGCCAAACTGAGAACTCTAAAAAATGACATGTAATAAGGATTTGTTGGGTCGATTCTCTCCGCCTCCTTAATAGATCTAAAATAATATAGAATACAAGCTTGTATTTTATATCTATTGAGAATTTGAGGGAAATGAAGACAATCGATCCAAAAAATCCTTATCAAATGTAATTTTTTAGAGTTCTCAGCCTTTGCCGATCACTTGTATCCGCCCACAAATAACTGCTTAAAAACCATTTGAGATTCTAAAAAATCGTATTATTTGGGTCCGTACTCATTTAATTTTTTTAGTCGGTACTCATCGAGTTTTGGTCGGTAATTAGCACTTTTGGTCGGTTTTGGACTGCTTGGGCGGTTTTGGTCGGTGATTAGTAGAACCCGTAATCTGATGTATTTTGTCAGAGGCAAGTTGAAATGTCAGTCTGGATGATTACTTCTGATCGGATAAATTCGAAGATTGATCATTGCATTCTCTACCATGCACATTCTCTATATATAATAATCATTTAGATAGATAATATAATATTTAAAAAGTTTTTACATCAAGAAAAATTGACATTCCCTTCCCTTCCATTTTCCACTGGACACTTTTGATTGTTTGTTCCTGAACGGAAGGAAAGATTTCGAAAGTTGGACATCTCTGTTGGATTCTCCCAATTATTATTATTTACTGCGATCCTCATGTTCAGGAAAATTATCAAAGTCCATCATATTCATCACAAAATACAGCCTTCAATAATGCGTTCAATCATCCAATGTTCCAGACTACTCAAACCAACAAGATTTCTGGTTCTGCTCAATCCACAAATATGTCTAGTCATCCAAATATAAGGAAGCAAAATAAAGTAGACTCAAATGGAATATTTGATGATTTCTCTCAACATGCTATGAAAACTAATGCTATTAAAAAAGACACTGCTGACATAACAGTTAACAATAGGATGACAGAACAGTCTAAAAGTAAGCTTCACAGATCAAACTACAATCAGAAAATATCAAATAAAAGTAATAAACAAGTGACTAAAGTACACTCCAATAATTCAAACACTTCTGATCGACCTGCTAGAAAAGTTGATGACTTTACAAAAAACATCTCTGTCCAGAATTCGTTAAATTAAACCTCTCCAACAAATTCAAAGGTGAAACAAAAACAGTCTTTTTTATGCGGAGGACGGGCCACAGAAGTCATTTGGATATAGCCAATGACACAAATAATCATTCGGAGACCTGCAGTGATCAACAGCATCCTTTCAAAATTACATCATTTAATACCCATGGCGCTAAAAGTAACTACTTATACTTAAATTCTTTGCTGCAGGAAGTTTCAGTTCTCTGTATACAAGAACATTGGTTGTATAAATTTGAAGAAAATTTTTTAGAGACAATCAACGAAGAATTCATTGCATTCTCAAAATCAATAGATGAAAATCTACCGTTAATACACAAGACTCAACTACAGCGTGGTTATGGAGGAGTAGCTATTTTAGTTAGAAAGTCCATCCCCAATGTGAAATGTCTGCCTGATGGTTCAGAAAATATTATTGTTGTAGAGTTATCAACCTCACCAAGAACTTGTGTTGTAAATGCCTATATGCCAACAAAGGGAAATAAAGAACAGGAAGAAAAATTCAATTCAATGTTAGATGAAATAGCTGAAATTAAACACAAATATGAAAATACACATGTCATGATCTTCTGTGGGGACTGGTTTGCATCATTAAAAATGAGAAATGGTTACCATAGGGATGTGAAATTGAATGACTTTCTGAAACAAGAAAAGTTGGCCTTCATTATATTGATTAATGAAGGGAAAGCCAAATCCATGGAAATTGAAATTGCCGATAAAAATCATCTAAATACTCCTGATCATGTTCCGGTTACTGCCACCATAGATATAAAATTATCCGTGAAAAGCCCCAAGAAACTCAAATTACTCAGAAAACCATACTGGGATAAGTGCCAGACAGAACAGTATAGGGACTTCATCGACGAGAACCTCAAAAACCCATCAGACATAGCTGACACAAAAACTGTGGGGACTGAAATACAGCATCTAACAGACATACTAAGTAAAGCCTATCAAAGAAGTGCACCTCCTAACACAAAGTTATTTAGAATCACCAAAAAGGAAAAATGTAAAAAGTGGTCTTATAATGTACAAAATGCAGTAAAGAAATCTAAAATAGCATATTGGCAGTGGAAACAGGCTGGTAAACCATCAAGTCCAAATAATGATGCTCTCAATAGGAGAAGAAACGCCAGAAAAGAATTATCAAAAATTCAGAGAATTGAGACCGCTAAAGCCAGAGAAAATAATATTGTAGAGATTATGGAGGCTAATGAGCACAATGACAAACTTTTCTTTAAACTGATTAGGAAACAAAGGAGAACAGAAGAAATCTTGACAGACGAATTAATTGTAAATAAGAAATCCCTAACAACTTTAGAAGAAATCTGCAAAGGATGGCAGGAGTATTTCCAACAACTTGCAACACCAGCTCCTAATATTAAATTTGATGATGATTATCAAACTGATGTGGAACATGATCTACAAGTTATCAAATCAATCTGCCAACAGCAAAACACATTACTCGAAGAGGTCTCTGAAGAAAAGATATCTGAGATTATACAAAAGCTCAATACTGGAAAAGCTCAAGATATTTCAGGGTTACAAGCAGAGCATTTAAAGTTTGGTGGATCTACTGTCATCCGATTTTTGACAAACATCATCAACAAATGTCTCAAAATGAAAAAAGTTCCAGAAGCTCTAAAAATTGGAATAATAACACCAATCCATAAAAAGGAAGAGAAGAATGATCCATCCAAGTACAGAGGAATCACTGTAACATCAATAATCCTGAAAATCATAGAGAAGGTGCTAATTAATATGTCCAAAGAAAAATTGATGAACTCTCAATCCAAGTTTCAATCAGGTCTCACGGAAGGGATGTCAGTCTCAAATTCAGCCCTATTGATTTCAGAAGCAATCACCGAGGCAAAAGACATGAAGAAAATCCTTTTCCTTGCTACACTTGATGCCCAGAAAGCCTTTGATGTTGTCTCACATGCATCACTGATGAGGAAGCTATACCTTGATGGTATTGAAGGTGATGAATGGCTGATGCTAAATGATCTATATACTGGCATGAAATCAAAAGTTAAATGGAAGGGACTTATTTCCGACACCATTGACATCAAACAAGGTGTGAGACAGGGGGGTGTACTATCAGCTCCACATTACAAAAGATTCAACAACCCTCTTCTTATCAGATTGGAAAAAAGATACATTGGTGCTAGAAGTGGTAACATTCACACCCCACATACAACCTGTGCTGATGATACTGCTCTCCTCTCCCATGAAAGTTCTGAGATGCAGCAGATGCTGGATGAGGTTGAAGATTACTCCCACAAAGAGATGTATAACATCAATCCCAATAAAAGCTCTGTTTCAATGTATAAATATTCCAGAACTGCTCCTCAAGTATCAACTGACTTTGAGTTTGAAGGAAGTAAAATTAAAGAGGTAGATACTGTCACACACCTTGGTATTGAAAGATTAACAAATGGTAAACATAACATCGAGGCAAGATTACTGAAAGGAAGAAGAACAGTTCTTGCTTTGATGGGTGCTGGACTACACAATAAGGATGGACTAAACCCTCAAGTTTCAGCAAAGATGTGGACAATTTTTGTATTACCACGTATGATATATGGCTTGGAAACTTCAATACTGTCATCATCAGAAATGAAGCAACTGGAAATCTTCCAACGGAAAATACTAAAACAGCTACAATCTCTTCCCTCAAGAACTGCATCGGTGGCAGTTTATGGTCTACTCGGAATTCTCCCAATTGAAGCCATAGTTCACAAAAAAAATCCTTTCACTCTTTGGACGTATATGCAGAGGTAATGGAATAGAGAAAGAAATAGCAACACGACAACTAGCAATGAAAGATCTTAATTCCAAAAGCTGGTTTTCTGAAGCAAGAAGAATACTAACAAAGTATGGCCTACCTTCAGCATATGACCTCCTTAACTCAGCACCAACAAAAGTAGTTTGGAAAAAACTACTGAATAACAAGATTGATTTATACTGGGAAAAAGAAATGCAAAATGAAATCACAGAGAAACCATCACTAAAATATCTAAACCCCACAGCTATTCAGATTGGAAACCCACATCATGTTTGGACAACTGTTAAAAATAATGTACAAGATTTGAAAAGAGCCATCATCAAAGTTCAGATCTTGGTAGGTGTGTATACGTTGCAAGCTGACCGAGCTGTGTTTTATAAAGAATCCCCAGTCTGCAAGTTGTGTGATAAAGGGGAAGAAGATGTTCAACACTTACTGACATCATGCAGTCATCCTTCAATAAGAACAACAAGAGTAAATTTTTTAGAGAACTTATCTGAAATCTTAGCAACCTACAGCACTAAAAACTTCACCCAAAATCCAGCCCTACTAACACAACTAATACTTGACTGTTCCTCTGAATCTATTACTAACATATTCAAAATTAACCTTTCCTTGCTGGACAAACTAGAAAGTTGGAGCAGAATCTATATCATGAACCTACACCTAAAAAGAGCAGCAGCCTTGACGGATCACAGCAGATAGAGTTTATATAAAATCAAATCAAATCAGAAAATTTGAAATTTAATTTTTTATACAGAATCAGTGCAAATAAGATAATTTAACAATTACATTTTACTCTAGATAGATCTAGAGGTGCAGCGATTCAACGCTGGGATTTCAATTGAAGAAGAAGAAGAAGAATTATGTCGAGCGTAATGCAAGTAATCTCGTCTCCTCGAAACTCAACCAAAAGCATTTGCCCAGTCCGACACAACTCGGACCAAAAGAAAGGACAAGTCGGGCCACTTCGAAACAGCTCAGGTCAAAGAAAGACGCAAGTCGGCCTAGGGTAAAATGCAAGTTGAACCAAACGAAAAGACAAGATAGGCCCAAGACATCCAAGTAAGTTAGAACGACGCAGACCAAAAATTCAGAACTTTCACCAGAAGAACTGTTGATCACTGCGGCAAAGTAAGCGAATAAATGGCGACTTGAATTGAACGAAAACAAGAGTAATATAATACCCGTGGGCAGCAGGGTAGATGAGTTCCGAGGTTAAAGGATAGGTAAGTTTTTTATTGATGAAGGGGGATCAAGGTTATAATACTTTGAGAAACGGGAGAATATGAATACTTCGGTGTGAGGGTGCTACTAAATAACGAAAACGGGGACTTGACTTTTCGCCGGAAAGACAGTTCGCCGAAAGACAGTTCGCCGAAACTTTGGACAGTTCGCCGGACTTTTTGAGACAATTCGCCTGAATTTTGGACACTTCGCCGTAAGTTTGGACAGTTCGCCGAAAGTTTGGACAGTTCGCCGGAACTTTTAAGACAATTCGTCGAGATTTTGGACATTTCGCCGGGATATTGGACACTTCGCCGAAGTTTGGGCAGGTTGTTGGATGTTTGGACAGTTCGCCGAAAGTTTGGACAATTCGTCGAAATGTGCCAGACAGTTCGCCAAAATGTGCCAGACAATCGCCCAGGTGTCTCAAGCAATCAAGCGTTCATTCAGTATTCAATTACAGCACAATAGATTTATGCACACCTTTTGTGATCAACAATAAGTTCAAGACAATGAAATCCGGAAGGAACGGTTTTGCGCGCAAAAGGCGCGCAGGGACGCTATGGGGCAGGCCCATTTCGACCCTTGGTGACTGTTTATGATCGATTGTGTCTCATGTCAAGGCGTGTTGAAGGAGGAAGAGGTTCTGGTACTCGGCAGATGTCTCTGGCTAAGGTGCCGCGGATATGTGGCTACGTTGACTGGTGTGGGTTGAACTCTCGGATGAGGGCCAGTGTGGAAGGTTGGGTCCTCTCACAAAGGTACTACCTCTCCCCGAGGGTGCAGTAGTGTTACGTTTTCGGGTAAGTATAGTCTGCCACTTCGGAGTTGATGTTGATGGCGGGCCACCATTGGCAAGTATAGTCTGCCTCAAGCTTGTCTAAGTCGGGTTACAGGTTCATGGATGGACGTCTTTGGAAACAAAACAACAACGACCCCTTTCGGGGACCACCAGTAAGAAGACCCGAACTTCCCTGGTTCGGGGGCAGACCTGCATTTTGATCCTATTTGGCTGGATCAAAAGGATGCGCCATATAGACGCTTACAAAAAGGGGCTTAAAAAGCGCTTTCTGGTAGAAGGTCACAGCTAAGCTGTTAATCTGCCTGTTAGCTCACCTTCTCGTTTCCTATTTTGTCTCGATGTTTCCGACTTTTTTGTGATTTTCGTTGAGTTGGTGGAGGCAGCCCTTTCTGGCAGAAGGCCACAGCTAAGCTGTTAATCTGCATGTTAGCCCACCTTCTCGTTTCCCATTTTTTCCAATTTTAGACGACTAGGTGAAGCTAGCCCTTTCTGGTAGAAGGCCACAGCTGAGCTATTAATCTGCCTGTTAGTTCATCTTCTCGTTCCCTATTTTGTTTTGAGTCGAAGAACAGGCTTACACACAGAGCCACACCCGGGGTGTTACTTTCCTGTCTTGTGTAAAAAAAAAAGGAATATATATATAAGAAATTACCATAGATAGGATATGTGCACACAAGCCTATAAATATGTATATATATAAATATATATATATGTGTAGGTGTGTGTGCATGAATCTGGTGTATGAAGGCGAATTGGTCGTTTCGATATTGGAAGTGTTAAATCACTTTGTGGTGGCCTTAAGTTTTCGCACACATTAGTGAGAGATAGAAAAATGGGTTAATTTCCACGTCGGCTGATTGTCTCTTGTTGATCGTCGAGGTGAAACAACTCATGCGGAGTAGTATGCTTGGGGCTGGATGAGCCTGTTCTTCCGGAGGGCTAGGCCGGAGATCTGGGCCGGAGTCCTGGGTCGATGACGTCATCTTAATTAAAATGTTACGTAAGGTAATTAACGTCACTTAATGAATATTTTTTTTAATCATTTTAATAACTGTTGCTTAATTAATTTTAATTAATGACTGTTGCATAATTAATGTAATTAATGTAAGTAATGAGTGTAATTAGGGTTGATTATAATAATTAGTATATTAATAAATGAATTAATAATGTCGATTAGTACATATTTTTTTTAAAGTCATAATTTGGGATAGATATTATTAGATAAAAAACGAATAATTTATTTAAAAACAATATTGACGTACTGAACATATATATGAATGCTATCGACTGAATTTGACCTGGACACGTCCTAAGGTAAACAGTTCATTGCGTGTTTAGGTGTCATTAACAACCAATGAAATCTCGTTAAATCGATTTTTTTTTTCAAACGCCATTTATGCAAGCGCTAATCCGATTCAATATTGACAGCTAATTAATTATCCACTGTCATTTCTTGTTTTCGTTATTTAGTGGGGCAGGTCAACTACGACTAATTAACGAACACAAGTTCTGCACCACGCAACACATTTTAAATCATCTCAATGACCAAAATACTCATCAAAAGTGGATAAAATTTCACACACGAGTAAAACATACCCGTACACACATCCTCTACCCCTTTTAAACTTTTATTAGCCAATATTTTGCCATTTTTTACTTGTTTTCGTTTGTGTTCGTTTATGTTCGTTTGTTTTCGTTATTTAGTAGCACCGCGGGGTGAAGTTATGTGTCACAAGTGGAGGCATAATGCGCAGAAATCACACCAAAAAACTTAACACAAAGGGAAAAGAATACTCAGTCAGTTAAAACTTCTGGAAAGGAATGGCTTCTTTAACAAGGTCTTCGTTGGAAAAAAAACTATTTGGGAGAGGGTTGGATTACCAAGTAATAATAATAATAATAATAATAATAATAACACTTTGGCCGCCCGTGGATGAGAAGGCCTTGGTTACCCCTGTACTCCCAACTGCCCCCTATTCCCACGCTTCTTCTCTCCTCCCAACACTCGGAGACGAACTGCTTGTTGACATCCCTTGCCCCATTCTTCCCAATCTCTCTGATTAGCATATTAACCCTCTCCTTTAAGTCCCCCACTAACCACATGTTCTTCATTCTCCCATCCCACTTCCCCATTATTCTTCCAGAGAATCATATTCTTTGGACTGGTATTTTGGGCATTCTAGAAGAAAGTGTTCCAGAGTCTCTACCACGCCCAAATTACCGTGACATCTGGCACTCCTTTTCACTGTTTTTCCCAATGTTTCCCCTCAGCTCCAGGGACCGCGACCTCAGATTGAACAACAGTGACCCCCACCCCCCCCCCCCCCCTCAAAGGTGCCATCAAGGCACTCTTCAAGATCAGACTTCTCTTTATCACGCAGGCCACCCAAAGACCTCTTTGTTTTGACCTCCTCTCGCCAGTTATGGTTACCATCCTCCATGACCCTTTCTCTTGCGATTTTTTCACCCTGGTTTGCTCCAACGTCTAGGTCCGGGATCCCCAATGAGTAGTTCTCTATTATCTCTCTCACTTGGACCACTGAAAATTCTCAGGAACATTACGTTACACCATCGGCTTCGGGGAGATTTACCAAATAACTAAGATAACCGAGTTTCGATAGGTCTGTCCTGTCCTTGATCCTCATCCACCCAAGCTCATCCCTGATTTCTTCTAGTGCTGCGGCATTACTCGATCCCGTTATCTATCGGCCTGCATCGTTCTGCAGGATTTCCAAGCTCTTTACAGCCGTCTGGTTTAGGGGTACCACTTCCGTACCGTATGTTATAATTGTCAGACCCACCATTTCCCAAATGGTTCCCCTCTCCCCCACCCCCTTTAAGTTTAATTTGGTTAAGGATTCGCTTCCCCTTCAGAATCAATTTATTTGTGTGGTTTCGGTAGATGCCTCTTCCTGTGGTGTTTATATTTACCCCCCAGATACTCGTAGTCACCTGTCTCTCCTACACTAAGAAGTTTGCTGCTATCTCCCGGAATACAGAACTCCCCCACTCTCCACCTTCGAGTGGGGTCCACTTTGCGGCCCACAGGTATAAGTTTGCTCTTGCTTTCATTAAGTTCGAGTCTCCATTTGCTCCCATATTTCCCAACAATTCCCAGCATTTTCGGTAGCCCCTCTTCGCTTTTTGACACTAGCACCATATCGTCTGCAAAAAATAGCCCTGGGATCTTCAAGTCCCCAACTGCTACCCCCTCATCGCTATGCTGGAGTTCATCTCATAAACCTTTGATGTACAATGCAAAAAGAATTGGCGAAAGGATACACCCCTGTTTTAGGCCTATGCCCATAGTGTAAGTGTAACTTATGGAACGGATGTGACCCCTTTGGACCAAACAGTAGTGAAGAACTTGGAGATTCTGCAATATGATACGGGTCGGCAGCCGGTAATACTAAATACTGAGGTGAAGCAAAATAGGGGTGGGAATGGGGTTAAAAACTCTGAAAAGGGTATGGAGTTGTGTATTGTAAGAATATAAAAGGATTTAAGCAGTATGTGCACGGTTTTAAAGCCATATTTGAGAATTGTGGGCGTTATGTAATTAGCGTTCGCTGAAAAATCATCCCCTCGATATTTAGTAGGTAGCTTGGTAATTAGTATGTACAGTGGTAAGCGACAGTGTGAATTGTTAATCACATTGAGACTTGTTAATTAGTTCTCCTTGTCGGCAATTGCAATCAAAGTCCATTGCCGGGCATTTGAAGGAGAACGTGCTCCACAATTTTTAACAAAGAAAGCGTAAATAACATGATCAACATTAGGCCTATCTCCAATTCAAATGCAGTTTACGTTGGAGTGCTAGGTGGTCAATACTCAATCCCTCAACGCCTTTAAAACTATTAGAGAGTGAGCTCTATTCGGTTCCAGTTCGGCGATGGTAGAGGTTTGAGTCCCACCATGGTGGCGAGCCAGAATGTAATGCTGTGCGATGGCAAGTTTAAGGAAAGAAGAGAAAAGAAAACCAAACAGCAACACCGGTTTGGTAGCGGCCCCGGTATATGACCATAGCGGTTACAAAAAAGAAGTGGAGAAAGCTCCAACAGTTTAGTTTTGAAAAACCGGGAGTCATCCATCAAGCCTTCTGGGAGATAGGATGCCGTATGTGATTTTGAGGTATCTGGTTATCCTTCGGGAATTCCAAATGACCCCCTCCACCCCCCCCCCAAAAAAAAACACACCCTCTCACTGACACACACCCGCAAGCCCTTAAAAGGGCTGTTAAATCTTTATTCAAATTTTTATTTATATCAAATGTACACTCGTCCCCAGCCAGACAAGCTTGTTTCAATCCTTGCCTAGTGTTTGGTGGTTTCTTGTATATGTTGCAGAAAGGTAGGTTGCACCAATTCCTCCTACGCTTTGTCTACCATTTCCATGTGTCTTCTTGATAAGAGTGTTGCAAGAAAATTTGAGAATGTTCAGTTAGAAAAGTTATAGGTAGAGAGAAAGATAGGTATCCGCTATTGTATATTGTGCCTGCTGTGTGATTGTTGCTATGGATGGGGTAAGGGGTGTGTTTCTTCGGAGCTCACTCGCCACACGCAGAGTTGCGAGGCAATCCTCACAGACTCAATCCTAAAGATCTCAATGAGTAGCGAGGCAATCCTCATTGACTCCACGCAGTTTAATTCTATTGAGTAATTTTAATTTACTGTGGATTATTTTGTTTTTCTGTTTAGGGTTCGGTGTTCGTTCAGCTTCACCATTGATTCACTATCCTGGAGTATGTGGAGGGTTTTGTTATATAGACCTTATTAAACGCATTTCAATCGCGCTTCAGCAGAGTTGCGAGGCAGTCCTCACAGACTCTATCCTAAAGTTCCCAATGAGTAGCGAGGCAATCCTCACTGACTCCACGCGATTTAGTTATAATGTATAATTTTTTTTTTTTTTTTTTTTTTTTTTTTTTTTTTTTTTTTTTTTTTTTAATTTGGGGAGCGCGGTGGCTCAGTAGGTAGAGGTGCAGGCTGCAAGCAGAGAGGTCCTCGGTTCGAATCCCACCTGCGGCAACCGCGTTGTGTCCTTGGGCAAGACACTTCATCCCCATTGCTCGCGTGGGGGCCCGATGACGCCGTGTACTAAGGCGTACTGCACGTCGACGGTACGCATGTCTTCAACCAATCTAACCCTGCCTGTGCTGCAGTGCGGAGTTACGATGTTGGGGAGCTGACAGCTGCTCGTCGTTGCTCGGTGGTTCTCTCCGGGTACTCCGGCTTCCTCCACCCGTAAAACTGTCACGGTCATGATTAGCCATTGTGCATAAATATGTGACCTTAAACATCAATAAATAAATATAAATAATTTTCTTTTATTTTCTGGAAACTTATTTTGTTTTTCTGTTAAGGGATTGGTGTTCGTTCAGCTCAACCATTAATTCACTATCTTGGAGTCTGTTGAGGGTTTTGTTTTGTAGGTCTTTTAATCGCGTATCAATAGTTTCTATTTTTGCTAGCTCGTGAAGTTCCTTTATCGGTGTCCATTTCGGTTTGCATAGTGCCACTCGCAGGGCATAATTTTGAACCCTCTGTAGCTTCTGAATGTTGGTTTTGCTTAGATCGCTTGTTATTATGGCACCGTATTCTAGTACCGGACGTATAAATGTTTTGTAGAGCTTGAGAAGCACATCTTTGTTTGCTCCCCAATTTCTACCTCTGATCATCTTCAGAAAATTGATACGTTTAGTAGCTCTAACCGTAATGGAGTTTACGTGACTGTTTAGATTGAGATTGCTATCTAGAATAAATCCAAAAAAATTGGCCTCTTTGTTTGCTTCTAGTTTGTGATCGTATAACTGGAGATCTATACTCGGGACTGGTTTTTTCCTTTGCTTTTTGAAGAAGGTAACTTTTTGAGTTTTGGCGGCATTGAGTTTGATGCGCCACAGGGCACACCAGCTCTCAAGATCGCGAATGGTATCCTGTAGACGATTTTTAATTATGTTTCTGGACTTGCTGGCTGTCCAAATGCCTTTGTCATCTGAGAACTGCGATAGTTCAACAAAGCTTTTCCCTACTTTTTCTATATCATTCACATATATTATGAAAAGAAGCGGACTTAGAACCGACCCTTGTGGTGTTCCCGCTTCGAGTATTACTTCCTCTGACACCTCGCGATTAACCCTCACATTGATTTTTCGGTCAGTTAGAAATGATGATATGATCCTTAGGCTGACTATTAATTAGAAAGCTACCTACTAAATACCGAGGAACAGGTTTCGGTGACAGCTCGGTCTGCATATCTTGCATTTACTGGAATAAATCAACGGTCACATCACATATTGTGCTTCAGTGGACTAAATTATATGGCTGCACATATATTTAAACCTTTTAAACAACTCTTTCTTACTTATTTTCCTTCACCTCGGTATTTAGTAATACCCGTCGGCAGGATACCGGGTCAAGTAACGCAACCGCACTGTTTTGGGTTTGTTTGTTTTTTCTTCTCAAATCGTTCTTATCTTGTTCACCTTGTAGTGTAACTATTCTTACACGTCGTTTCCCGGGGGGGGGGGGGGCACCTCTGCCATCACGTGATGGCAAACACCGATCAGTCATATTAAAAACCCGTTCTCATTCAAATCTTATTAATATTATCTTTCCAAGTTTGGACTCGGAAATGTGGCTCTTGTCCCTCCGCTGGAGTGAGCTCGTTCCAGTGGGAGGTCAAGAGCTGTGTTTTGGAGCTAAAATTAAGAATATCTAGTTATTCAAGAAGTCTTCTGTGCAACTACTGTATTCTATCCGCGTTGGGCACTGGATTAACCTGGTGAACGTGAGGCAGGAGCCTCCGGGCGACGATGTGTGAGCTCTACTACTGACTTATACCAGACGCTTGTGTGTAATGTACAAATACTGTTGAAAATAAATACTAAAATCACTCATACCTGCCATTGTAATTAGTAACTCTTTGTAAACTTGTTCTTGGTGGAAACGGTCTTGTATATTATAGCTTCCTACCGAATCCACATTAATGTATGTAACAATTTTCCTTATTATTTTGTACTCTTGAAATAAATAATGTTTAAACTAAATTACCGTACCTGGTACAACCTCTAAACAGCAGGCGGTAAGACGACATTTAACTATGTGTGGGATTGCAACATTCAGACAGGGTGGACAAGGCAGGATAGCGCAGCAATGGAGAATTGTTCAATTGAGACTGGAGATCTAGAAGGGGGAGTAAAGTGGGGGCAGTTTTATCAGGGGAAATGGTTCTCGATGATTGCAATAGAAAACTGACGAGCTGGAGTTAGGGTCAAGAGCTCCCTGACGGTTTATATAAAGAAGATGCGCCAGCATTTGTGGGGATACCCCGATGAATTACACCCAAACCATCCGTTGGCCGAACCATCCTCTGCAATTTGTCCCAAACAGTCCGCTACATTTTGACCCAAACAGGCCGCTAATGGACCCAAACAGTCCTCAACAAAAATTATTTATTCCCACCGTTTTATAATATTTTAAACTGAATTTTTATTATTTTGAGTAAATAATAAGTTATTTTCGAAAGTTTGAGACTTTTTCAAAATCATTTTTCATCTTTGTTTTCGACATTTACTTATCACTAGTTGTTTGCCTCTCGTTATATCTGTGTACTTATTTGTTTTTCCATAGTAGTTAATGAGTAAACATTATTTGAGTACATTTAATTGATCGTGATCAATTGTGAAATGATTGTTTCGTTATCTCTGTGTACTTGTTTGTATTGTCCTAGTAGTAAACATTATCATATCTAATCTAGCGGCAGTTCATAAATATCAGTTTGTTACCAAATGTTCTACATCTGGTAGAGTAGTAAAATAATATTATAAACATTGCTCCGACAAGTATTCAGATATACTTGCCCGAAAATCCAGATCGACTGCACCCTCGGGGAGAGGTAGTACCTTTGTGAGAGGACCCAACCTCTCACACTGGTCCTCACCCGAGGGTTCAACCGACATCAGCCAAGAGACCATCACGACGCAACCGGTGACACCTGCCGAGCACCTGAAGCCGTTCCTCCTTCAACACGCCTAGACATGTGAGAATTAGGCCTAACCTAACCATCTACAGTCACTGAGGGTCGAAAGGGGCTTGTTCCCCATACCTTATCTGCGCGCCTTCGGCTCGCGAAACCATTCCTTTCGAAGTATCAAGAAGAAAGAGTTGAGTGAGGGGATGGAGGTCCTGGATACAGCTGCCAGTTCCCCTCCTAGTTCCACTGGTGCACCCAATCAACTGCCGGCTCCTGAGCCGGTACAGTTGGATGAGGAACGTCCAGTGGAGACTGAGGAGGAACTGGAAGTTGCATTTTCACCGCCTCCCGCCCCTCACTCTTACTTCACTACAATGTAATTGAGGTTTAATGTAATAGTTTATTCTTTTTTTAAACTAGCTAGCACAAGATAATAATATACATGTAGCAAGTAGCACAAATAAAACTATGATAAATCAAACAACGATAATACAGCTAAGAATAAATTTACAAGACGACTTAGATAAGAACACCCTTGGTACAAACCCATAAAATTATATTATGAGTTGCATCCATATATTATCATTGTGCCCCACCCCTCTCTGTTTCTCCCATCCCTCTGTGTTTCTTCACCTAAGTACAAGTACTTGTTGCCCAACCAATTAGCACTAAATCCAAGTAGCACAAATAAAACTATGAACGAATGGAATGGTTTCACGCGCCGAAGGCGCGCAGGGACGGTATGGGGAACAAGCCCCTTTCGACCCTCAGTGACTGTAAATGGCTAATTTCCACATGTCTACTCGTGTTGAAGAAGGAACAGCTTCAGGTACTCGGCAGGTGTCACCGGTTGTGGCGTGATGATCTCTTTAACTAATGTCGGTTGAACCCTCGGGTGAGGACCAGTGTGAGAGGTTGGGTCCTCTCACAAAGGTACTACCTCTCCCCGAGGATGCAGTCGATCTGTTTTTTCAGACAAGTATAGTCTGCCACTTTGAGGATGATTTTGAATGATGGCCATCACTGGCAAGTATAATCTGCATCAGGCTGTCTCTGTTTGGTTGGACTCTTTGAAGGAAAGCAACAACGACCCCTTTCGGGGACTACCAAAAAGAAGACCCGAACTTCCCTGGTTCGGGGGCAGGCCTGCATTGTAATCCTATTGGGTTGGGACAAAAGATGCACAATGCGCTTACAAAAAGGGACAGAGGCGGGACGCAGGACCAACGCTCGCCTCCCTTAAAGTGGTAGACCACTTTTAGGGATGGAGTGGGGGATGTTCAGGAACCATGGGAGTTACTGCTTCCACAAATAGTGTCCATAGCGGTTATTGGGGTGCTGATCAAAAAGCATCTTCTGTGTACCTGCTTAAAAGAAGAAGGCAGAATTAGTTTTCATTGGAATGTGTAAGATATAAAAAGATAAAAAGATATAGAAGGATAATTGTAATATTTTATTATAATATTTAAAGGATGAGAGAAATGTGTCGGTGTTTGTGTGCATATGTATAATGCTTGTACGTGTTCTGGATATGATGAGCGTGACTGTTGAGTTGGTGTTCCTTGTCAGTGTTAGCTGGTTGCCGAGTGGATTGGTTCAGCTATTGTAGCATGCTTTAAGAAGGACATATCGTACTGTAGGGTCGCAGTAGTGTTGCTGACAATAGCTTGGCCTCCCCAGGCTTTCTCTGTGATGGTTGCGTGATTGCTGAGTTTATGTTGTGTGAGGGGTCAGAGTGGTTCGGTTCTGCGTATTGTAGCATGCCTTAAAAATGAAATAGCTTGGCCTCCCTATCTTTCCCCATTGTAAGTGTGGGTGGAGGCAGAGTGGTTTGGTTCAGCTATTGTAGCATGCCTTAAAAGGACATATCGTACTGTAGGGGCGCAGTAGTGTTGCTGGCAATAGCTTCGCCTCCACAGGCTTTCTCCGTTTTGATTGCGTGATAGCTGAGTCTATGTTCTGTGTGGGGACTGAGTAGTTCGGTTCAGCGTATTGTAGCATGCCTTAAAAAGGACCTATCGTACTGTAGGATCGCAGTAGTGTTGCTGACAATAGCCTGGCCTCCCTATCTTACCCCATGTTGTGTTTGCGTGCTGGCTGATATAAGTCCTGATTATTATTTCTTATTTTAATATTTTTTAGCGATTGACGTTTCGGTTTTTTTGTCTGCTATCGCAAATTGCCTGTAATTCGGATATTAGCTGGCTATCGGCTAGCCGTTCGTGGTTCTTGCGGCAAGGGTGGCGAGGCGCTCTTTGATGGTGGGGATATCGGCCCTGTCGTGGAGTGTTTTGATGGGGCGCGGAGGGCGACTCTAAGCGCGTGATTTTGGACCTTCTGGAGTTTTCCCATATTAGTTTGGTTGAGGTCAGTTAGGATGATTGCCCCATATTCGAGTACTGGGCGCACAAAGGCTTTGTACAGTTTGAGTAGGGTGGACTGGTTGGCTCCCCATGAGGTTCCCTTTAGCATTTTCAATAGGTTAATGTGTTTGGTGGCTTTTTTTGCCATGTCGTCGGTGTGTTTGTTGAAGGACAGTTTTTGATCAGTGGTGATGCCCAGGAATTTCGCCTCTTTGAATTCTGGGAGGGTGTTATCCATTAGTTTTAGATCAAAATCACGTTTATTTGTCTTGCGAGTAAAGGTGATTCGTTGGGTTTTATTGGCGTTTAGCTTAATTCTCCATTTGGCACACCATCGTTCTAGGTCATCGAGAGCGTGTTGCAGGGGTTTTTGGAGCAGATTGGCCGTATTGTTAGAGTCCCAGAGGCCCTTATCATCCGCGAATTGGGAGACTTGAACACGATCCTCGGAGAAGTTGAGGTCATTTACATAAAAGATGTAGAGGAGGGGGCTTAGGACGGACCATTGGGGGTGCCTGTTTCGAGGGGGACACTGTCAGACATTTCATTGTTCACTCTGACTTTAATTTCGTGATCATTTAAGAAGGAGGATAGTAATCTGAACAATTTCATGGGGAGTCTCATTTTTGATAATTTGTAGCGCATTCCATTATGCCAAACAGAGTCGAATGCCCTTTCCACGTCTAACAGGACTGCCGCGCCTATTTGCTGATTGTTGATAGCGGTTTTCATTTGGGTTACTAGTCGGTAGACATGCTCGATGCCTTCTTTACGGTTTCTATAGGCTTTTTGCCATTTATTGAAAAAATCGATGTCTTCGAGGTGCCCCCTGAACCGATTGGTAAGGATTCGTTCGAATGGCTTACCAATGCAGCTGAGGAGGCTGATTGGGCGATAGCTGGCTGGATCGGAGGGGTCCTTGTCAGGTTTAGATATCATGACACCGATGGCTTTTTCCAACATTTGGGAAAGTAGCCATGGGTGAGGCATGCGTTGAACAGTTTGTTTAGTTTTTCGATTAGGGAATTTGGGCTTTGTTTAAGAATTTTGTAGCTTACTTCGTCCTCGCCGGGAGAGGAGGAGGAATTTTTGCATTTTTTTATGACGTTGATGATTTCGTCGTTGGTGATGGGGGTGACGAGGTCATCGTCATCTCCGTCTTTTGGCTCGTTATCGAATTTGGGGTCACGGTAGATTTCAGGGTGTTCATTGATGAAGTCGTTTTTTATTGTTAACGCTTCTAGCGTTCCTCACGGCTATTTGTACCTTATTCATGATGGGGGTTTGTGTTTAGTTGCGGGGTATTAGTTTGGGCGATACGGGCGATGCGTTTTTCTTAGGAGGTCGGCAAAAGTGTCGGCCTTGTCTTTGTTGTGCGCGTAAAGGAACCGTCTTCCCTTTTAAGGGGCTTGGCAGCGGCTTTGCCGCCTTAGTTTTTTTGCCCCGTTAGGATTTTGAAAGAGTCCCAGAATTTTTTAGCATCTTGGACCCCATTTAGATTGGCTGTTACCTTTTCCCAGTTGGTTTGTTTTTCAGCTTTGAGGGCTTCTTTGACTTCGCCAGGAAGGCGGTTATATGTTTTTTTTTAGGTTAGCTTTCTTACCGGGGTCAGTTTCGGTTTTAAGAGCGCGAAGGGCTTTCCGTTTAGTTTTGATTAATGACAGTGTGTCGCCCGAGATGGTATTTCTCCAGGGGCGCACTTCTTCTTTTGGGCATATTTCGTTTAGGGTTGAGTTAATTATTTTTTCTATGCCCTCGCATTGGGTTTCGAGTTCCGCTGCGTTGGATGGGGGTGTTTGTGAGTTTGACATCGATGATATCGCGGTAGAGGTTCCAATTAATTTTTCTAAAATTTCTGCGGAGGGTGGGGTGGTACCTGAGTGGGCCATTTCCTGGCTGCAGTGAGGCATGGACCGGGAGGTGATCGCTGCCTAAGTCATCATCGCCGACCCAATGGTCATCGATGTGGTTTATCAGAGAGTCACTGGCGATAATTAGATCGAGGATATCAGATGGACAATGTCTGTATCTTCGAAATATCGGCTCATTTGAAGTTTTTTATTGTTAACGCTTCTAGCGTTCCACACGGCTATTTGTACCTTATTCATGATGGGGGTTTGTGTTTAGTTGCGGGGTATTAGTTGTTGATTATTCTGGCTCATTTAGTCAGAGCTGATAGCGGCTTTTATCAGTGATTACGAGATGTGGGTTTTGAATAGGTGCGATGCCGATCGGCTGACATCTTGACAGATGTCGGATAGCTTGGTTGTAACGTGTTTGTTTAACACGGAGTAGAGGGATCCAGCAATAAGGGAGCAGACGGTGTGAGGTGATGACGCATTGTTGGGCTTAATGAGATTAAGTTTTTTCAGTTCAATGGCGGTTTTTACTTTTTTGAAATGGGGACACCCTCGGTAGCTGCTGAGGTGATTTCCTTTACAATTGGGGCTTGCATGATTTGGTGAGATGAGGATCTCCGCATTTCATGCAGGCTAAGTTACCTCTGCAATTATTGGCGATATGCCCGAACTTCTGGCATTTGTGACACTGTATGGGCGTGGGGAAGGTTTTATACCCCCCCCCCCCCCCCCGCGTGCCACCTGCCATTGATGTGTATCCCATTTTCGATGGGGCAAATGACTTTGATTTTCCACGTGACCTTGCCCGTGGCTTTGGAATGAAATCTTTCCCATTTGTAGTTTTTTAGGCTTTGATTGATGGCTTCACCGGGTGTATCTGGATGGACCCTAGTTACGACCGCTGTGAGGTTGGGGTGGGGGGGGGGGGGGAGTTATTCTTTTTGGCAGCAGCAGGGATCTGTTTTTATTAACGGCGTTGGCATTGGCAATGGTGCTTGTCTGGGATTCGACGAAGTGGAGTGGCTCTGTGCTTTAAATGTATTATCTGAGAGATTACTTAAGCTCGCCTTTCTTGAGGCGCTGTTGGGATCAGTATAGTCTGGAACTGGGACGGAGCCAGAAGAGCACGGGCGATGAATGAAACTCCTACACCTTTTGACTTTTCGTTCGGTCATGGTGTCGAAGCCCTCCTCGTTCGTGCTCTCCTGCAGCTCTATGTCTGAATCTGAGTCATCCTTTTTTGCTTTCGTTTTGGGGAGTTCTACCACTTGTGCATGTTTTAGTATTTTTATTGGAAGGAGCTTCCTTATCTAGGATACTGCTATCACTATAGCTATCACTATCTTGAGTACTGCTGGGCTAAATAGTTGTGATAGAGGCTTTTCTGGGATAAAACTCTTTGTGTTTGAGGGGATCCTTCGGATCGTTAGGAGAGAGTGTTCTGTTTATCGTGGTCTTCCCAGCAGCCCGAACGACCTCTGCATAGGATCTTGGGCTTCTGCCCTCCTCTGATGCTGAGGTCGCTTAGATTGCAGGGTCGCCAATCTCTTTAGCTATACTGCCAGTCTCTTTAGCTATTCTACTTTGATCTATGGTACCCTGGTCATTTGTACCTGTAACTACTGCATCATTTGCATTGACTGGAGCTGGGTGATTTCCGCCACCACCTGGATCTCCTTGGGAGGGGAGCCAGGGGTAGGTGGACTGGCTTCTGAGAAAGAAAAAAATTCAGACATGCTGGGCATACTAGGCGGGCAGGGATTGACTGCTGCTGCAGTGGTTGGAGAAATTGGAGAAAGCCTGGCAATTGTTTCGTCTTTCGCTTTAATCTCTGCCCTGAGGCTTGCCACCATCTTTCTCAATTCCGCAACTGTTGCGTTCAGACTGGCAATCGCTGCCCCAACATCAGCCCCCCCCCCCCCCCCCCATAGCTTGACTGTCACAAAATTCACTAACCTAGGTATTCTCCTCGCTTCTCTTTCTCTTTCCTTTCTAGCTTTCCTCTCATCTTTTCTCTCTTCTTTCTTTTTTGACCCTAATTGAAGCTGCTGTGGCTGATCCAGGATTTTTGTAGATATGAGGCATTTTCTTTTTCAAGGTAATATGAACGACAAGTGTGTAATTAAGGTTAAACTCTTTTATACTTGAGAATATGATGAAAATCACTTTTCTTAAGTTTTCTTTAAGTCTGCTCTCACTGATGACCGGATCACGTTTGGAATTGTGTTGTAAGCTTTAAAACAAGATTTCAAAGGAATGAGATATCAATCAACTAACCTTAATTGTTGCGTAAACAATTAGACTGGCTTAAAAGATACATCACACCGACTGTTGTAAAAACGAACGAATGGAATGGTTTAACGCGCCGAAGGCGCGCAGGGACGGTATGGGTAGCAAGCCCCTTTCGACCCTCATTGGCTGTAAGTGATTAATTTCCACATGTCTCCTCGTGTTGAAGGAGGAACAGGTTCAGGTACTCGGCAGGTGTCACCGATTGCGGCGTTAAGGTCTCTTTGACTGATGTCGGTTGAACCCTTGGGTGAGGACCAGTGTGAGAGGTTGGGTCCTCTCACAAAGGTACTACCTCTCCCCGAGGGTGCAGTCGATTTGGATTTTCAAGCAAGTATAGTCTGCCACTTCGGAGATGATATTGAGCGATGGCCATCACTGGCAAGTATAATCTGCCTCAGGTTGTCTCTGTTTGATAGGATGTCTTTGAAGGAAACAACAACGACCCCTTTCGGGGACCACCAAGAAGAAGACCCGAACTTCCGTGGTTCGGGGGCAGGCCTGCATTGTAATCCTGATGGGTTGGGACAAAAGGATGCGCAATGCGCTTACAAAAAGGGGCCGAGGCGGGACGCAGGACCAACGCTCGCCTCCCTTAAAGTGGTCGACCACTTTTAGGGATGGAGTGGAGGATGTACAGGAACCATGGGGGTTACCATTTCTGTAACGGTTGGACTGTCCATAGCGGTTATTGGGGTGCTGGTCAAAAAGCATCTTCTGTGTACCTGCTTAAAAGAAGAAGGCAGAATTAGATTTCATTAGAATATGTAGAAATAAAAAGATAAAAGTAGCACATTATGTTTTAATTGTGATCACAGTTAAGCTGTTGATCTGCCTGTTAGATCACCTTCTTAGGGTGATGGTGAGTATGTAGCGGGAGGGTAACAGGTTTAGACACTAAACCACACCCGAGGGTGTTTCTGTTATGCCCTTCGCTGGTTTCGACCATATTTTGATTAGTTTGAGCTTATTTTGGATCCTGATTAAACACTGCAAATCCCATCTCCAGCCGGGGAGGCCCAGCCCACACAAAACGTTCTCGCTTGGTATCGCGAGCGCCCCGTGTGGGCCGAGCCCCCCCCCCCCCCCGGCCGGAAATGAGATCTAAAGTATCCAATCGTGATGTAATTTTAGTGAGTCGGTGAAGGCAGCCCTTTCTGGTAGAAGGCCACAGTTAAGCTGTTTTTCTGCCTGTTTATTCACCTTCTCGTTCCCTATTTATTTAGTTCTATAACAATGTTTGATCCTGATGTAATTTTACTTGAGTCGGTAAAGGCAGCCCTTTCTGGTAGAAGGCCACAGTTAAGCTGTTTTTCTGCCTGTTGGTTCACCTTCTCGTTCCCCAGTTTTTTACGAGCGGTCTTAGTTTTGATTGCAATTTTTGGGCTTTTGTCGGCTTTCGCAGATGGCTCCAAGTTCGGAGATGAGTTCGCTGTTGGCTAACCGGTCATGATTTTTCGCGGCCAGGGTGGCTATGCGGTCTTTAATGGTGGGGATATCGGCCCTGTCGTGGAGTGTTTTGATGGGTGTGTCCCATGGGGCGCGGAGGGCAACTCTACGTGCGTGATTTTGGACCTTCTGGAGTTTTCCCATATTAGTTTGATTGAGGTCAGTTAGTATGATTGCACCGTATTCGAGTACTGGGCGCACAAAGGCTTTGTATAATCTGAGTAGGGTGGACTGGTTGGCTCCCCATGAAGTTCCCTTAAGCATTTTCAGTAAGTTAAAGCGCTTGGTGGCTTTTTTCGCCATGTCGTCGGTGTGTTTGTTAAAGGACAATTTTTGATCAATGGTGATGCCCAGGAATTTCGCCTCTTTGCATTCTGGGAGGGTGTTATCCATAAGTTTTAGGTCAAAATCCCGTTTATGTTTCTTGCGAGTAAAGGTGATTCGTTGGGTTTTATTGGCGTTTAGCTTAATTCTCCATTTGGCACACCATTGTTCTAGGTCATCGAGAGCGCGTTGCAGGGGTTTTTGGAGCAGATTGGCTGTATTGTTAGAGTCCCAGAGGCCCTTATCATCCGCGAATTGTAAAAACAAGACCACCTGTCTCCTATCTGGTAATTTCAATCCAAAATGCAAAGTGGTGTGTAAACATTTCCTCATAATTCTGAGGTTTCTTTACATCACTGTTCATTCAACCAGTGTGAATTATTATTCACTGCACACATGTCCAATATTATTTGTATCGACAACAATTTGCTCTGTAAATGACTTAGTCGAAGTAAGTACGTACCTTTCCATGAATACTGGACTTTTCGCCGAAAGTACATTTCGCCGGAAAAGACAGTTCGCCGGAACTTAAAATTTTAAAAAAGACAGTTCGCCGAATTTTTTTTTCTGTCTAATAAAAAAGACAGTTCGCCGGAACATAAAATTTTTAAAGAGACAATTCGCCGAATTTTTTTTTTTTCTAATAAAAAAGACAGTTCGCCGAAACAAAACATTTTTAAAACAGACAATTCGCCGAATTTTTTTTTTCAATGAAAATGATAAAAAGTAATAATAACTCTTTGGCCAGCCGCTGATTTGTCGCGATCCTCATAAGAGAAGGCCATCATTCCCCCTGCACCCCACCCCCTCTTCCCCTCCTCTCCTCCCAGCATTCAGATATAAACTGCTTAATAGTGTCCCTCACTTCCTCTTTTTCAATTTCTTCAATAAGCATTCCTACCCTCTCCCTCGTGTCCCCCTTCAGCCATCTATCCTTTGTTTCTTCACCCCACTTCTGCATTATTCTTCCAGTAAATTTTATTCTATGAGGTATATACTGTGGGCATTGCAAGAGAAAATATTCCAGGGTCTCCACTACTCCAGAGTGGCACATTTGGCATCCCTTTTCCCCATCTCTCCCAATTTTTCCCCGAAGCTCCAGTGATCTTGATCTCAGTTTGAACAGCAGTGACCCTCCAAAGGTGCCATCTAGGTACTTCTCAAAAGCTGGCTTTTCTTTATATTGTAATCCCTGCAGTGATCTTTTCACGCTAACCCCTGCTCGCCAGTTTCGATTGCAATCTTCCATGACTCTCTCTTTGACAAACCTTTTGCCTTCTTTCATTCCTACTTCTATGTTTGTGACCTCTATAGAGTAATTGTCCATTAGTTCCCTCACATGTTTTGACCACCCCGTTTCTATATTAGAATTCCAAATGGTATCGAGCATCAATTTGCACCACCGGTTGTCAGGCAGGTTTCTCAAGTAGTTAAAGTAACACATGTATTATGCACTTCAAAATTTACTATGTTGTCATTACTGCTTTTACAGTTTTGTGTTATTTGCAAATCAATGTTATTTCGATATAAAAATAATAAAAAAAATCTTGTGTTGTTGTTTATAATTTCCAGAAAAAATCACTAAGAATTAACTTTGGACACTTTGCCGGAAAAAAGACTATTCGCCGTAAAATATCAGACAGTTCGCCGAAATAAATTTTCAGGCAAACTGTCTGATATTTTCCGGCGAATAATCTTTTTTTTTTTGGAGAAAAAAAGACTATTCGCCGGAAAATATCAGACAGTTCGCCGGAAAATTTTATTCGGCGAACTGTCTGATATTTTACTGCGAATAGTCTTTTTTTCCGGCGAAGTGTCCAAAGTTTCGGCGAAGTGTCCAAATGTTCGGCGAAAAGTCCAGCTTTTTTCCGGCGAAATGTCCAAATGTTCGGCGAACTGTCCAATTTTTCGTTCCGGCGAAATGTATTTTCGGCGAAAAGTCCAGTCCCCCTTTCCATTTGACATTTTGACAATTCTTTTTTAATTTTATTTACTCTTTTCCCAAAAAATTCAAACCATATATTTAAACATGTTTATATATATTTTATTTACACATAATTATAAAAAAAATCTAATAGTCCATGAAGGCGAATCGTCCAGAGGCGAATCGTCCACAAAAACTAGGGGCGAATCGTCCACGGGGGCGATCGTCTAGTAACCGCAGCATTTATGCGACAATGGAAAACACTGCCAAATTAAAGACTATAAATGTGAGTCGAATCGTAAGAAGTAATATTCCCAATTGTTCTTTCCACTGGCTCATCGCTCATCCCACCCTGTTTATTTTCCTCTCAACCCCTGTCTTCTGATTTTTTTGTTTGTTTACATACTTTTCCTATTTTATTGTTATAATAAAGCAAGAAGAAATTTTGTAACATACGTTAGCCATGGCACAATTTGTATCGATAATTTGTAGGAGCGGAGGTGATCTAAGTGTTTAGCACTTGTCCTCCAATCCATTTTGCAATATTTGTGCAAATAAAATATGTTTAAACTAAACTAAGGTCGCAGAAATTTTCAACCGGAATGTTGCGAACGTCAAACCTCACATTTGACGGATTTCACGTTTGCACATTGGACATGCTAATTTTTTCAGGAGTAAAGCTCGGTTCCGAATATTCTCTGTTTTATTTGGTGTGACGGAAATTGCGACGCACGATGTGTTTTGTGTGAAGATAAGTGATACCTTTTTGAAAAATCACATTGTTCCGAATGTCATAGTTAAGACAGACAAAACTGACGTTCGCTACTAGCTTTTCAGCTGTGAATTTTATACTTTTTACCATACATAGGGATATTATGATTGTTTTCCCTTATAAAAAAGTACCATGGTAAACCATGGTAAATCCCAAAATACCCTGGTTTACCATGGGGTACTTTTTTATAAGGGTTACTCTGTACGTACGCCAATTGATATCAATTTAGCAGCTCATAACTGATCACCTGTAATGAGCAGCAACCCTAGTGCGGTGTGATGTTTGGGGCTACCCCGTGTGCATGGGAGTTGTGTTCGTCAATTAATGACGCAATCAGGGAATAAAAATATCTTTTATTAAAATATATAGGCCTACACATAGGCCTAGAATTTTTTTTTTTTTGCCATCTTAAGTTACTATTCAGAAAGTCGTAGAACATACGCCAACATAGGGCAAGAAATATTCCGGTCAATATGAAATATATGCACAGTGGACATTCGACTGCGCCGGAGACGCACTTTTGCGTGGAATGTGCCTTATGCTTACTGTCGAATCCCGTCCGTGATAAACATTCTCTGTATGATATGGTATTAATTAACTTAATTTATTTAATTTTATGTTTTCATTTTGTAGTATATTATGACGTATGTATGTAGGTATGTTAAAGTTATTTTCTACTAAATATCGTTTAAACTAAAATTTGGTAAATTATATACCTTAGATTATTTTGCGACTCAATCGATTTTGGCGTTTGTTTTCTGTGTCCACAGGTGTCTGTAAGGATACGTCATAGAATTACTGACAGCACTGTCCTAAAACATGGCTGTTTAATTTTCGAATTATTTATTATTTTGTTTCAATAAATATTGAATTCTTTCAATTAGGGCATTTAAACAATCGGAGCGAATAGTTCATTGTGGAATAGTCGTGGGGGGAGGGGGGGAGGTATACGATAGTCCACAAACAACTGGGACGAATTGGTCATGACGCCTGTGGTTCAGCTACCTGTCGGCGAGTTTCCCTTACGAAACTAACCGATAAATACCGAACATTTCATTACTTGTTCGCGAAGAAATCGCACGAAGACGAAGATATCCGAGAGCGTTGTCAATAAACAACATGGCGGCAAGCTTTGAACAGAATTACGATCATGCCGATACATATTCGGGAGAGAAATGGAGATATTTGAGAAATGGTATGCAATGCCACATCATGAATAAATGACTTGGATGCCATAATACGAGAAAAATTGAATTGTGGAATGTCTTTTACCAGTCTCCTAACGGTCGTCTGACCCAACTTCACAGCCTGTGACTATTTATCACTATCACTATCAGTACTATCAGTAATACAGTATCAACAGTCACTCAGGGGCAACCCGCCCCAGGCATATTTTTGCCAATTTTGGGGCTGGTTGTCCCACTTTTTGGGGCGGGTTGTCCAGATTTTTTTCTGATGTTCAAATAAGAAAATACAGCAGTGCTGTGCAAAAAAGGACGATGATAATGTGCCAATAATACAGTTTTACTGAAATTTTGAAAACACCATCTTTGAAATAATAAGACTGAGTATCACAAATGTTGTTTTATATAAAATATTATATTGAGGAAAAATCTGAGGAATAATTCATTTAAACTTAAACAGATCAATTTGAAAACAAATCAAAATATATTTGATTCTCGGTCAATATATTGTGGAAAACAATGAAGATGGGGGGTTTTATTTATTTATTTTTTTAAACATTTTTTTAGTATCTTTCTTCAGTAAATATGTAGTTTTCAGAAACTTATTCATGAGGAACATAGAACATTCTAGTGCTCTGGAAACAAAAGTTTTTCTGACAATTGTGGAAAACAATGAAGATGGGGGGGTGTTATTTATTTTTTTAAACATTTTTTTAGTATCTTTCTTCAGTAAATATGTAGTTTTCAGAAACTTATTCATGAGGAACATAGAACATTCTAGTGCTCTGGAAACAAAAGTTTTTCTGACAATTGTTAAGCCAAAAATGAAAGGGAATAAACCTTTTTTTCAAAGAATGCATCTGAAATTATAGAAAAAACATGACATGAAGAGCAAATATAAAGATTATTTTGTAAATTGTATGCAAATCACGTCGCTTTTTCAACAGCACTGAACGATCTGAATTTATAAATTATGGCATTTTCCGTAAATACGATCAGTTCTATCGGGGTTTTCTATCAATAACCTCAGAGTGCACAACGTAAGAAAATTAACTCGTTATACGGTGTCTGGACGATGTGGGCCATGTACGATTCGGATCAGATTTTTATAAAGGACGTTTCGGCCCAGATCTATTGACTAATGGGACCATATTTCTGGCTGATTCGGATCAGGTTTATGGGCGATTTGCCCAACAGACACACAAACTACACAAGCCAGCACAAACATACACACTTCACAAGACAACACAGACTTGTCTTTTGAATTAAGTAGGCCTAGAGCTTTATGTGCTAATTTTAGTGAGCCATTTTCATTAATTTCACTGAAAAAATACCGACGTAGCGGTATTGTTAGTAGTTATCACAACAGATAATTCTGCGAGTAATTATGAAACAACTAATCCTGTGCTTCTGGGTCATGTCAGGGAAGAGGAAAAAAGACGTGACATCAACATTGATCTGCCTGTTTTTATTTGCAATGCATTTTGGGACCGTATACCCAATTTGGTCAAAATCGGCCCAGTAGTTGACCCGTTTCTAAGGGGCGCTCTAGTTGCTGGGGAAGTCACTTGACATCAACATTGACTGTCTGTCTTCATTTGCAATGCATTTTGGGTCCGTATACCGAATTATGTCAAAATCGGCCTAGTAGTTAGCCTGTTGCTAAGGGGGCACTTCTGGTTGCTAGGGAAGTCATGAGACGTAAACTTTGATCTGTCTGTTTTCATTTGCAAAGCATTTTGGGTCCGTATACCGAATTTGGTCAAAATCGGCCCAGTAGTTAGCCTGTTGCTAAGGGGGCGTTCTGGTTGCTCAGGAAGTCACATGACGTCAACATTCATCTGTCTGTTTTCATTTGCATTGCATTTTGGGTCCATATACCGAATTTGGTCAAAATCGGCCCAGTAGTTAGCCTGTTGCTAATGGGGTGCTCTGGTTGCTATGGAAGTCACGTGACATCATGATTGATCTGTCTGTTTTCATTTGCAAAGCATTTTGGGTCCGTATACCGAATTTGGTCAAAATCGGCTCAGTAGTTAGCCCGTTGCTGGGGGGGGGGCGTTCTGGTTACTAGGGAAGTCACGTGGCGTCAACATTGGTCTATCTGTTTATATTTGCAATGCATTTTGGGTCTGTATACCAAATTTGGTCAAAATCGGCCCAGTAGTTAGCCCGTTGCTAAGGGGATGCTCTCGTTGCTAGGGAAGTCACGTGGCGACACCACTGACCTGTCTATTTTCGTTTGCAATGCATGTTGGGTCCGTGTATCAAAATTGGCCCAGTAGTTTGCTAGGGTCGTGCTTTACGTGCTATGGATGTCACGTGACATAATCAGTGACCCATTAACCTCACCCCCCTCCCCTCTCCCCACCCAGTATATTAAGGGTCCCTTGGCCCAATGAGGGTGAAAGCAATGGTGGAGAGCAATCACTTGTTCTAGCGTCCGAGTATCCTTGAAAAAAATGTAACCTCATTTGTCTTCGGTTCCTTTGGGAAAAATCCCTAAAAGTTTAATCAGCCAGATTCATTCTCGTGAAGGCTCATCTCGTTAACTGCTTCCTACATTAAAAAAAGTGTGAAATTAGTATAAAGGACTCACGAGTTTCGACGTCGGCTTCGCCTACGTCTAAACTCGGGCGCCTCTGATGCCTTCGTCCTTTATAAAAAAAAGATCTTTACTCACTTTTTTATCGAAAATTATCCAATTTTATTGAAAATTATCCACAATCCACATTGATCCTACATGTATTAACCACAGGAGTTTGTAACTTGACATACATGCATGCAATATGATATATACATATACAACCAAGCGAAGCGAGGAAGGAGTGAAAGGCACCCTCGACTGGTCATATCACTTTCACGCCTTGCATTACGATTTAAATCAACTTACCACTTATTTTTCTCTTCACACTTACAAATGATTTATCTATCTAACGGCTGAATGGTTGGATTCACTATTCTCGATTACATATTTTATTACACGATTTTCCTCCCAAAAATGACAGAATTTTAATTACCCTTTGCGAAGCTGAATGAAGTAAACAGTCGACAGTTTTACTTAACGGGATCAACAAAGCGAAACTAAATGGGTTTACCGTATGACGAAATCCCTGCGAAATTTGAATTGCTTTAACGTGTCTAAAACTATATTTGACTGCGGGAACCGATAAAGTGTTTATTAGCTGTTATGAATCGCGTAGAACTGCAGCATGGCAAATTTGCAAGATGTTAACCTTCTGCTGCTGCTGTAACTTGTAAGTAATACTAGAATATTGACACTTTTCGGAACGCAACTGAAAATCTGTTTACCTTTCACGTTTTACAAGGAATATTCGCATTTAACAAATACACCTCCCATAGTTTGAGTTCTAACACAGGAATCTGTAGCTTGTCATGTGGGCCATATATAAGACCCTCTAGAGGATATTATATGGCCCATAGGACAAGTTCCTGACTCTTGTGGTCCTAATTGGAAAAAGATCGACCACATTTTTCCAGTGGTGTCTCATTAGCTATATTTTGGCGTGTTGATATTTTTTTAATTTGGACCTTAACCATAACTAACTGGACCTAAGCCACGATATGACAACAGGTGTGTCAAACCTTTTGTTATAAAGACACATAGGCTATAGATATTTTGGGGCCAAATTACTAAAAACGTACAATTCCTGTAGCATTGTGTCATCTGTTATTCCATTATTCCTTAACCATTTTTTGGGTCATCATGTGCAAATCAACTGTTGTATAAACCTTTTTTCAAGTTATGCCTCCACCCTTCCCCCCAAAACTCACAAAATCAAGACCATGTGATTTTATTGTGATTTATTTATAGAAAATAAAAAACTTAAATAAGTGCATACAACTCTAATACAACACAACACACCAGGGGCGTAGCTGGGCTCTTAAGTTGTTTGAAACTTGCATTAGATCAATGTTTTGTTTGTTTTTTTGTGGGTTTTTTTTTTGGGGGGGGGGGGGGGGGGGGGCTGTGGCTATGCCACTGCAATGTTACACCAGTACATTCTATATTTATTGATGTTTAACTTCATTGTATGCGCTTATGTTGCCCCTCTGTCCCCAGCATGATTAGAGGAAATGTGTCACTTTTTGGGGGAGTGCCTGACCGAATTTGGTCGTAAACTTTTATGTGATAAAAGTCTGAAGTTGCATTATGAAAATCAAATTCATTGGGCAGTTTTATTTATTTTTGCAACCCAATCTTTCCCGAAAACATATGAAACTAACAGAAACATACAATTTTTTCCAAGCTGGTTGGGATGGGGGTGGAGGGGGGGGGGGTAGTTAAAATGTATGTGTTTGAAAATTATTTCTGGCAATTAGTATACCGAACCATTCAGTCGCCAAATGTTCTCACACAACAACTCAATTCAGCCAGCGTCATTCACAAAAATATGGAGTTTAGAATCCATGCGAAAATGAATGATGCCCCCCCCCCCCCTCCCCCATCCAGAGAGAGAGAGAAAGAACATTGTAACCTTGACTCTCATGGGAAAAAATCACTTGAAGGCCATATTGAGTGAAAAATTGTTGGAAGTTGGTTTGGGTGAAAATGTTGGCAGCCGGTTTAGGTAAAATTGTGGGGGCCGGTTTGGGTCAGGTGGAAGCTGATTTGGGTGAAAATTTTGCGTGTTTGGGCATCTTCCCCCACATTTGGCCTGGGCACAGAGAACAAGTCCCATATTTATATACTTACATTTACTGTAGTGCCGATAATGATAAACCATTTTTAGCCTGGCTGTTTACAGTGAGGGCTATAGTCATGACTTTTGTCCATCCGTCCATCTGTTAACATTTAGAGTTTTGGTTAAAGTTTGTGGTTAAAGTTTTTTACTGAAGGTTCAAGTGTTTTTTCTGTTCAGTCATGACTTTCTTCTGTCTGTCTGTTAACATTTGGAGTTCTGGTTAAAGATTGTGGTTAAAGTTTTTAAGTCAACTTGAGTTTTTGGGGGTTTTTTTTACTTTTAAATCGATATTACTATTGGTTGTATCATTCTCATTTTGTTTTCATTTTTTTATGTTGCATGTTATTTTGGGAAATATTTAACCCTTTTTTGTATGGCAATTTAACTTACAACTTTCAGGTTAAAGTTTTTGGTTAAAATATTTTTTTTGTGGGGGGGGGGGGGGGGGGGTTTAAAATTACACCTTTAATTCTTCAAACAGTTTAGTGGAATGTCACTGTTTCTTATTTGGGACAATGTCTACTATATACTGAACATTTCTACAGTGATTTTCATTAAAATTGGCATGATTTTAACCCCTTTTAAACATGTTTTCAGACTTACTTTCTTTGTATTTGAAATTAAACTTTGCCAGAAACTTTCTTACTCTAATTCTTGCATGGTCAGTACAACTTAATGATTCCATTTACATCAATGATTTCTTTTATCGGTTTTATGAAATATTTAACCCTTTTTTGCCAATCAATTTTACTTAGTATTCCCAGCTTAAAGTTTCGGTTTGAAGTTCTGCTTTTCAAGATTCTACCTTTCATTCTCCAAACACTCTGCTACGTCATTTCCTTTTTTTTCATTTTGGGCAAGGTCTACTGAAGCTGTACACATTGTATTCAATAATTTGTGATTAATTTAACCCTTTTCACAACACTTTTCGGGAAGAGGGGGGTGGGGGGCAATTAGGCACTATTTTTTTCCTTCGTCAAAAATGCTTTTTTACAGCTTGGGTTAAAGTTTGAGGTTAAAAACCCAGACAAACCCCCCCCCCCCCCCCCCCTTCAATTAGGCTTTTTTTTCAATCTTTTCTCCAATATGCATTTTGAACTATTTACAGTCACTACATGCGGAACCTTTTTTTTAAACTCACGTAACTCCCCCTCCATCCGCCGGGGGCCAATTAGGCACTTTTTTCTTTCGACAAAAATGCTTTTTTACAGTTTGTGGTTAAAAACCCAGACAACACCACCACCCACCCCCATGGTGCCAGTTAGGTTTTTTTTTTCTCTGCTCAAAATGCATTTTGAAGGATTTAGACTGACCGCATGTGGGAAAAAAAAATGGACTCGCCTAACACCCCCCCACCCCCCACTCTCCAACCCCACCACCACCTCCTCCTCACCCTGGGCCATTCATGCGATATTTTATCTTTGGTACAAAATGCATTTTTAGCCTGCCTGTTTATAGTCAGGGCTATAGTCATGACTTTCGTCCGTCCATCTGTCGGTCCATCTATCTGTCTGTAAACAATTGGTTTCCAACTGATAACTCCAGTTTGAATTATTTGATTTCAACCAAAGTTGATATGTGTATTTTGCAGTTAGTAATACAGGCCAGGTTTGAATATAGGTTCCACCACACACACACACACAAACGTGTCACTTAGGCAATTATTCCCAAAATGCATTTTCAAGGATTGGGAGTTATTACATGCAAAAAAGAAAATTGACTCCTATAGCCCAACATTGCTTTATGTACTGCATCTTGAATCCTTTACCTAACACAAGTTGAAGCCAACAGTACAAATTATTTTTCTGAAACATCAGATTTTTTCATTTTTTACTTCTAACCATGGCTTATTAGTCCTTATTGGAAGGGTTTATTCCCACTCAGCCAACCTTCCTAAAATACCAGTTAATAGGTGTGAATTACAGAAAGGTGTTAGGTTGGCTGAACGCAACTTTTGCAATAGAGGATTAGGCTATAGTCTGTATCGTCTTACCTACATAATCAAACAACATCATATCAAAATACATCTCAACTTTATAATAAAATCTATAAGTACCTTCACATTATTTCAATTTTAGTAATTTAGTTGCTTCGTCACCAAATTCAAAAACGTCCAGATTGCCACTATTGAGTCTGTTCTTCAGTGTTTTCAAATGATTGTCTATCATTCTGTAACGCTTTCGTCTTTTTGGTGCGAGACCTCCGGATTCAAGTTGAATCATTTTTGCTTCATTGGTTGCCTGCAATTTCTTTAGCAACACAAGGAAAGAGTATATGTTTGGGTGAGCAGCTCTGCACATTTTTTTTATTTTGCTGTGCCAACCTTCTGCATTGTTGGTTGTTCTTGCGCCGTCGTTGTTGTGATGGTTCCATTTGCTGATGGGAACACCCTCTACCCATTGTTCGGTAACATAGTCAGTAAATGCGTTGACATCCACGGAAATGTCCTCGGCTGATTCTAAAGCATTTAGCCAGAAATCTTCAACATGTTGGACGGGAATGAGTGGAAGAACAGCAGCCCTCCGGACAAGAAGTTTGACGTCATCATCTTGATTGTAATGTCTCACTAAACCAACGGATTGAGTCTTCCTCCAGATACACTGTGTAAAGTGGAAAAAACAACCTTTAACCACCACGGAAGTAAACACGCACTCCAAAACATTCATCACCGCCGTCTCGAAGTCTATCATGAATGTATCTGGTGCAAACGTTAAGTTTCGTTGAAGAATCTCATCCTTCAGAATGTTGAAAAATATTGAGTAAGTTGATTGAGTTTTATTTGGCAGAAGCGCGAACACCAAGGGGAAAACTTTACGGTCAACCATTCCATGAATACAATACAGCTGATAAAACAACTCGGGACACGAATAGAATGTTCCATCTGCAAAAATAATGTCAGAATTGCACAATCGTTGCAATTGTCGTCAGTGCTAAAAACTAAGATTCGTCGGTTCTGTTCATCTACTATGTCACGCAATAGAAACCGTTCTCCAGCAAAAGTTTTTGTCCATTCATCACCAAGTTCAATTTGGTTTTGCTCTTGTGGCAACTTTGGAAGAACTTTTAATCGATTCCTGCATAAAGACGACTTACAGCTCTCAAATGTGGGAATTTTTTTGATAACTTCATGTGAATCTGTATTTCGCAAGCTTCCGAGTTCTTCATCATAAATGCTCGGGATTGGTCCGACTTCTTCGCGACATCGCTTCTTAACTTTCGACAAGAATGCACTTGAAGCAATACTCTCAATATCAGAAGTATGATTATGTCCATTACCGAACTTAACAAGAATACTTTCTTTTGTCACCACTGTAGCCGGACAATTCCGATCAACGCACCTCCAATAGCAACGTCCATGATTTCGTGTTCTGATAGAGAATTTAAATCCACCATGAATCAAGAAAAAAACACCTCTACCATTATCAAGAAAATCAATGTCAACTTGTGCGGAAGCAATGATTACTGACAATTCATGCTGAGAAGATCCATATATATATAATATGGGACTGTGTTTTGAAAACATAAAATAATAGATGAGACAAACACCGTGCTTGTTGTTCACTTCAAAGGCACAATTAGTGAATCTAAGAAATATCAAACACCGTGTAAACAAGACAGCGGCAGAATATTTTATTTTTGCAAAACAAGACATCAAAAACAATGATAACATGATTAATCACAATTCATGCTGAGAAGATCCATATATATAATATGGGACTGTGTTTTGAAAACATAAAATAATAGATGAGACAAACACCGTGATTGTTGTTCACTTCAAAGGCACAATTAGTGAATCTAAGAAATATCAAACACCGTGTAAACAAGACAGCTGCAGAATATTTTATTTTTGCAAAACAAGACATCAAAAACAATGATAACATATAACAAATTAGAAAAAACAACATAACTGCAGAATATTTTAAAAATTAAGACATCAAAGATGATGATAATATATAGTAACAAACTAATTAATTGTTTTCTCAATTCAACCGACTGACAAAAAACAACAATATTTTAATTTGCAAAAATGATTTTTATTTTGCAAAAAAAAAAAAGACAATTTATATGCTACAGACTATAACAAGGATTAAGCAAGTGTGAAAAAAAAGGTTGGCTAGACGCTACTCCTGATCATTAAAAGGTTGGCCAGATGCTACTAATGAAATTAAAAAGGTTGGCTAGGTGGGACGACACCATTGGAAGAAGCTCATCAAGTTTGTTCCATTAATAGGTCATGAGGTATGTTTTGAAGTAGAGAAATGAAAAAATAAAATTTGAATAGCAAATTTTGTATATCACGAGTGCAGATATGGCAGATTCATTAGGTAAATGGTTAACAAAAAATGGCTCCGACTATTTTGTGTCTAAGCATTGCCATTGCTGGGACAGTAGGGCTGCATGCGTGACATCACTCTAGTTATTTTAACACTGTAAATTGATGTCAAATCAAACGCAGCAATGTCAACAAATGTATAAATGAGTTTTAAAGTTCTCTTCGGTCCGTTTCCAAATCCGACTTATTCCACAAGTTAACCCAGGCCCCAAGGAAGTTGCCACGTGCCACCCCCCCCACCCCCCCACCCCCCCTGTGTTAGTGGATACAATGCCACAAAGTACCCGATTCTTTAAAACGGAATATCAAAGTTGGGGAGGGGCTGCATAGTGAGACATCTTTAACACATGTATTCCCATTGATGTTCCCCTGCATAGGAAAGATGAGTTTTATGACTGATCACTCTTGTAACCGGTGGTTAAACAGTTAATGGTTTCAGTCGTAGTTTGCATCATGGGGGGTGGAGGTAGGGGTGTTCATTTTGCCGTGAATCAAGTCGTTGGGTTCTTACTTGGGCTCCATGTAGCCCAAATTTTAACTCTTTTATAAATCTTGAAATCAACCAGTCAGAATCCCTTGATATTTGGTAAAGCTCATCCTTTTGGGGGTCAGATTCAGGTTTTTTAGCTCATCTTTACAAAGTCAAACTGAGCTAATCTCATCGCTCTCAGTCTGGCATCCGTCAACACCATGTTTTGGTCTTCTCCTCCAAAGCCACTGGGCCAATTCAAGTGAAAGTTTGTGAGAGTGATGGTCCCAAAGGGGCATTTCATTTTTGTTCAACTCAACATGCCCAGCCTCATAGGGAGGGAGTGGGGGAAAATGCTCCAAAATATTTTAAAAATCTTCTTCTCAAGAACCAGTGTGTACAATGACTTGATATTTGCTATGGAGCTTCCATATGAGGTGTAGAATCAAGTTTGTTCAAACGAAGTTCGTGAAGTAATATTTGGCTTTGTAATAGGAGGGGTAAGATTTTTGGCCCTGCCCAAAATTTCTATTTTCTGAACCGATGGTCCGGTATGAACCAAATTTGGTTTGTGGTATCATTGGGTCATAAGTACTTGACCCATGCAAAAAAAAAAAATTACAGCATCCCCATGGGAACCCTGGGAGCTAAAAATAGAAATATTTTAAAATGCCCATATTTCCCAAACCACACGGAGCAGAGAGCTGTTATTTGGTATGAAGTATCCTTAGGACCAGTAGAATTGAATGGTAAAAAAAATTGCCATCGGTTATGTTAGGGTGTTCTGTAATGGGCATCGAAAAAATGCTGAGTCAGCATATTTGTAAAAATTTAAAAAAAATCTTTTCTCCAGAAACAATCATCAGAATCTTTTGATATTTGGTATACAGCATTCATAGGGGGGCAGATAAAAGTTTGTTGAAATAAAGCTCATTGGTTCATATTTGGGCTCTCTACGGGAGCCCGAAGTTTTAACATAGGGTAATATGGGGAATATTCTTTAAAAATCATCTTCTTCAGAACAGCCAGTCAGAATCTTTTAATGTTTGGTATACATCATTGTTATGAGGGTCAGATTCAAGATTGTTCAAACCAAGTCCCTAAGTTAATATTTGGGCTTCCTACGGAAGCCCAAATTTTATCTTTGTTCAATATGGAGGGTAATTTAAAAAACTCTTCTTCAGATCCACCAGTCAGAATGCTTTGATGTTTGGTATGCAACATCTCTAAGGGGGTCAGATTCAAGTTTGTTCAAATCAGATCCCTAGGTATATTTGGGCTCACTATGGTAGCCCAAATTTTTACGTAGTGCAATATGAGGAAATTTCTTTAAAAATCTTCTTCTTCAGATCCACCAGTCAGAATGCTTTTATATTTGGTATACAACATCTCTAGGGGGGTCAGATTCCAGGTTGTTCAATTCGAGTGCCTAGGTTAATATTTGGGCTCCATATGGGAACATGAAATTTAACTTAGTACAATATGAGGGATTTCTTCAAAAATCTTCTTCTTCAGATCCACTCATTAGAATGCTTTCACATTTGGTAAACAACATCTCCGGGGGTGGAGGGGTCAGATTCAAGTTTGTTCAAATCGGATCCATAGGTTAATATTTGGGCTCGCTATGGTAGCCCAAATTTGAACTTAGTGCAATTCGAAGAAATTTCTTTACAATTTCTCTTCTTCAGATCCAACAGTCAGAATGCTTTCATATTCGGTACACAACATCTCTAGGGAAGTCAGATCCAACTGTGTTCAAATCAAGAGCCTGGGTTAATATTTGGGCTCTCTATGGGAGCCAGAATTGGCCATTTTGCAGAACAATTAAAAATTTTGTATTCAGTACCCTCTAGAGGTGTGTAACTAAGATTAATCCACATAGGTTGTATCAAGGGGCTTCATAGGGGAGCTCTACATTTTACTTTATGATCAACTGAAGAAAAGGCATGATGCCCAGATTATTTTTGTCACTCCTGAGGGACTCAAGGATTGACAGTGTAGCCTATGGAGATGACTTGCTTAATGTAGACTCATTCTTGGACTCTGTTTAAATTGTGTTCTGTTCAAGATGAGTGCTTCAGGCCCCGTGGGGCCTCTTGTTTTTAAATCATGTCCCTGACATCATATATGAGAGCCCAAATTTTAACTTAATGCAATATGGGGGAACTTCGTTAATATTCATCTTGTTCAAATCCACCAGTTAGAATCTTTTGATATTTGGTATGCAACATACTCATGGGGGGAGGGGGGATTTAAATCAAGCAAACATTTCCATTATGAGGAAATTTCTTTCAAAATCTACTTATTTGTCCACCAGTCACAATCTTTTAATATTTGGTATGCAGCATTCTTAATGTGGGCTGATTAATGTTTATTCGAATCCAGTCTCTATATTCATATTTGGGCTGCTCAGTGCAACATGAGGGATATTCTTGAAAAATATTCTTCAGATCCACCAGTTAGAAACCTTTTGATATTTGGTATACAGCATCCATAGGGGATCAGATTCACAACTGTACCAATCAGGCCTCTCATCATTTTAATCTTTTCAAATTTATTACTCTATATTTTGTGGAAATTGATAATATTCTATTCATATGAAGTATTTGCAATTACTGGTATGGAGTTCCGTTGCATGTACTCTGAGGTGTTAGACAGTGTTTGTTCACTCAAACCATTGTCCTATTCAGTGAAAAAAGTAAATAATAAGCAACTAATATTTTTAAAAAATCTGTAAATATCTTTGTGAAGAACAGGGCTTATATTTTTCAACGAGAATCTGAGAACCGATTCTTGCAAAGATTCGTGCAATAAAACCAGCAAGAATCTATGTAGATTCTCATTGCACCTCTGCTTGGATATGCGGGAAAAAATTCAGTCAATTTAATTGTTTACCAGACAGCGAGAGCAAATTAACCGATACATGTCCTGAAATCTCTTTATTTATTGAAGTTTAACGATACTTTCGACAGCCAGGGTCACCTCTTGTCAGACGACCTGAAATATCCTGACACTTTGTCAATAAAATTATACAAATATGGCTGTCATGGGAACCGGCTCAATGAGCTGGTTCCAATGACGGCCATATTTGTAAGGTTTTATTGCTAAATATTGTTTAATTTTGTTTTAAATATCAAATTTAGTTTAGGTTTTAAAATTTAAAAAGCTATGTTGGGTAAAAGGTTAACACACAAAGCAGATATGGATTCTCATAACCATTTTCGCGAGAATCCAAATAGATTCTACCAAATTTAGATGAAATATAAGCCCTGGAAGAATCATTGGCCTTTGTCAGGTGAGCGCTTTACAGTTAAAAGTAGGAAGTCCTGTCACGAACTGTGCGCTTATCTAGGCTTAATTGCACGTAGGAATAGCGCGTAATTGCCATATCGAATGGCATCCAAAGCATGACAGGTTCTCCTGGTTAGTCATAGCAAACACAGGCAATGTTTCTGCTAATGGACCTCCGGGTTACCCGGAGGTCCATTTGCTGAAACATTGCTTGTGCACAGGCCATATGTACAGAATTTGATAGCCTTACTATGGTCATAATGCGTAGATTAACACCCAGATCGACTTCTAGTTTTAACTGTAGGCCCCTTCAAACCTCTTGTTCCTATCCATGAAGCAGTTGTATTTTTAGGGATAACAGAAAAAACTATTATGATATATAATTATGAAGTAGAAAATTTGTGTGAATATAATTTGTATGATAAAGATATGGATTTTAATGGAAGAATTTCAAGTGCTGGTATTTATTTATTTTCAGGTCATGGTGTTTATAAATATGCAAATAAATTCTATCAGTATGAAGGAGAGTGGAGAAATGGGAAGAAACATGGTTTGTGTTTTTATTATTAACATCTCAGATTTACGTCCACTCCACATCTTTACTCTCCTCCCTACACTCACACATGCACACCCTTGCACCCTCCTACACACATGTACAGGCATACTACCATGAGAACTGATACGAAGACTTAAAATGGAGACTGCTTTCCAAGAATATGAATAATATTAGTGCATGTTTGAAATTTTAGGGAAGTATAGCTCTGTGTACCATGAAAATGGATATCATCTTATTTATTTGGGAAGTTCAGTACTGAAAATCATCTAGTTTTACAACTTTTGAGAGGTCCCAGCAGAAACAACATTCCGTCCCCACAACCACTCCCCATATAGAATGGTAGATTGGTAAATGCTTCAACAAGCACACTGAGCACATTTCAAATTTTATCAAAATCCCTTGAAAATTGACAGAGAGACATAGCATTTTGCTGAAAGGAGGTAATTTTAAGCATTTGGTCCTTTTTTAATATGTATAAAATGACTCCCAGGAGTAATTTCATAGGTTTTTAGCTGCGACGAGCAGCTCTATATGTGGCAATGTCGGTCTATCTGTCTGTCTGTCAGTCGGTCTGTCATCAACGAGTTTGTCACCAACGAGTTTTTTGTCACCAACAAGTTTTAAAACATCATTGGCATTGCACGAATCGTCGCAGCTTTGGCACTGACAGTGTGTCCTAGTTATTGTACTATTGCTAAGGAAATCCTTCTTCAAACTTTCAGTCATTTTTAGCTCAACTTTGACGAAGTCAAATTTGAGCTATTGTCATGGCCCGTCGTCCGTCTGTCCGTACGTCAACAATTGGCTATGGCTCGGGCTAGAGGTCGTATTTATGAACCGATCTTTACGAAACTTCTTGTGTACCTTTGTTATGACCCTGGGATGGGAACGAGTGTTTTTAGGTGTGGTCCGAAATTCAAGATGGCTGCCAGCCACCATTTTGTACCGACGATGCAGAAATCTATTTTTTGTACAGAACTTCCATATGAAAGCTATGATTTGAATAATTTTTTGTATGAATGTTTAGTACCATGGGATACATCACATATAATACGGGTTTTTTTCTCGTGCGTAAATTATGCAAATTAGACTAACTTTGATGTTTTTTGGTGTTACTTTCAGCACTGTAAGTGCAAATGCCAATACGGCTTGGGCTAGAGACCGTATTTATGAACCGATCTTTACGAAACTCCATGGGTACCTTTGTTATCACTGTGGGACGAGAACGAGTGTTTTGGGGTCCGGTCCGAAATTCAAGATGGCCGATGGCAGCCATTTTGTACAAAATTTGGTGCAATCAGATTTTTGCACAGAACTTCCAGATGAAAGCGCTGATTTGAATAATTTTTTGTGTGAATGTTTAGTACCATGGGATACATCACATATAATACGGGTTTTTTTCTCGTGCAGAAATTATGCAAATTAGATGAACTTTGATTTTTTCAGTGCTGCTTACACACAGTAAGTACACATGTCAATACGGCTCGGGCTAGAGTCTGTATTTATGAACCGATCTTCACGAAACGTCTTGGGTACCTTTGTTATCACCTTGGGACGGGAACGAGTGTTTCTGGGTGCAGTCCAAAATTCAAGATGGCTGCCAGTGGCCATTTTGTACCGAAATTAGGTCTAATCAGTTTTTTGTACACAACTTCTATACGGCTCAGGCTAGAGGCTGTATTTATGAACCGATCCTTACGAAACTTCTTGGGTACCTTTGTTATCACCGTGGGATGAGAACGAGTGTTTGTGGGTGTGGTCCAAAATTCAAGATGGCCACCAGCAGCCATTTTGTACCAAAATTAGTGCAATCAGTCTTTTGTACAGAACTTCTGCATGAAAGTTCTGATTTGAATAAATTTTTGTATGAATGTTTAGTAACATGGAATACATCACATATAGTACAGGTTTTTTTCTCGTGCAGAAATTATGCAAATTAGATGAACTTTGATTTATTCAGTGCTACTTATACACTGTAAGTGCACATGTCAATATGGCTAGGGCAAGAGGCTGTATTTATGAACCAATCTTCACAAAACTTCTTGGGTACCTTTGTTATCACCTTGGGACGAGAACGAGTGTTTCTGGGTGCGGTCCAGAATTCAAGATGGCTGCCAGTGGCCATTTTGTACCGAAATTAGGTCCAATCAGTTTTTTGTCACAACTTCTACACAGCTCATATTTGTGAACTGATCTTCACGAAACTTCTTTGGTACCTTTGTTTTCACCTTGGGACAGGAATGAGTGTGTTTTGTGGTGCCTTTGTTATCACTGTGCTATGAGAACAAATATTTTGGGGTTCAGTCAGACCCACTCTAGGACTCAAAGATTTCTTTTCTAGTTTAGCATCTGACTGTCACCCACCTTTACAATACTTTACCTATACATTTGTTACAGGCAACGGTCAGTATTTATGTACAGACCGTTACAATACTTTATATGTACCTTTGTTATCAGGTCATTACCTAGATGTTTTTCATTGCTGTGTCACATACTTTACATGTACATGTCTTTGTCTTGACAAGTTGAGCTACAGTGTCA
Source organism: Pictodentalium vernedei (assembly GCA_031216915.1). Taxonomy (NCBI): domain Eukaryota; kingdom Metazoa; phylum Mollusca; class Scaphopoda; order Dentaliida; family Dentaliidae; genus Pictodentalium; species Pictodentalium vernedei. The sequence continues at coordinate 202,204,964 of CM062295.1, forward strand.
TTGACACTTTCATTTATGCATGCACTGATGGCTTGAAAATCAACTGGCATCCTCAAGACCGCCACAACATGACCAGACATTGCCTCTAGCTCTTAAATTTCAATTTCATATTTTCTTATGGCTGAACATTAGTGACTTTTCCACTTACAACAAATTTTTTACAAGCCTATTTTGGGGTTATTGTTTATATTTGACACACTGTTCAGCTGTTATGTCCCAATACTGTGTGCAGGTTCATTAAGCTTTGGCGGTGTTGAGTTCATATTGGACTGCTTTCAATCACAACTCATCGGTTTATTCTGGCTATTCCAACATTTCAAAATCTGAAGGTAGGTAATTATAAAATCCATGTAGGAATAGCCAGAATGCTTGTATAAACAAGGGATTATGTTTGTGTATACTGTAAAAACAAAAAGTGTGTCTTTGGGAAAAAAAAACTTTTTATTAAATATTCATGTGAACCATTTCAGCACTAAGAACATTGTAGTCAAATATCAAAAATAAGCACATATTATTAAAAATCAGATATAAAGTACAATGGATAATAACAGTTTAAGCACTAAAACTGATATTAAAAATAAGCACATATTATTAAAAAGTCAATTTCTCGGTACTTGCGCTTTCTTAGTACGCGTTTTCCACCGGCTTGGTACTGGAGTAAAGTGCAGGCTTGAACAGCTTCTTCATGTTTCAGTAGTTTTATCATGTTGAAGATGTTTGGATGTGGAGCCTTGACCAATTTCTTTAGTTTACCATGCCAGCCTTCAAGATGGTTGGTAGTTCTTGGTCCCTCTGTTGTGTAGTGGTTCCACAGGTCACGGTCTCCTTCTACCCAGTTACTGGTAACATAATCAGTAAATGGAAGGATTGGTATATTGATGTCGGCGTCCTCGATGTCTTCTAATGCTTGGAACCAAACGTCTTCAACTCTGTTGGGTGGTAGTAAAGGCAGTACAGCAGCACGTCTTACTAGAGTACGGATGTCGTCGTTGTCTTTGTAGGGTACCTGTAAGCCATGTTTCTGTGCGTTCCTCCAGATACATTGCGTATAGTGGAAAAAACAGCCCTTGATGTTGATACCTGGGAATACTTGAAATGCTGCATTTCTGATGGCTACCTCATAGTCAAGGAAGAGTGTTGCTGGTCGGAACCTGATGTTGTAGCGCTGGCATGCATCTTGTAGTAGAGTCAGTAGTCTGGTGTAAACGTGTTGGTCCTTTCCTGGTAGAAGACTGTATACTAGGGGAAACTTCGCACCGTCAACCATGGCATGGAACGTGTAGAGCTGGTAAAAAAAAGTAGGGCAGGTATAAAATGTACCATCACCATAAACTGTGTCTGCAGCGTCTAGGTGAGTAAGGTTCTGTTCAGTACTGAAGAGAAGTATGCGTCTATTGGTGTTGTCGTCTGCGAGTAGGAATTGTTGTCCTGTGGTGGTTTCCGTCCATTCTCCTTGTAACTGTAGGTCTGTTGCTGATGTTGGTAATGTGGGTAAGGTCTTGTGTCGCTGGTTGTAGAATTGGTCTTTACATGACTGAATTGTTGGTATCTGCTGAACTAGTTCTTGTGTATCATCATTCCATTCTCTGTTTCTAAGTTTCACTAGTTCTTCCTCATAGATGGTAGGTATTGGTGTGAGTTCTTTTTTGGCCCTTTCTTTCATGGTTTGAAGTATGGCATCCACTTTGAGTTTGGTTGGTTCAGATTGGTGATTGTGGTTACCAGCCATCTTGGTAGGTATGTTTTGGAGAGTGTTTATAGTGGCATGGCAGTTGCGAGCAGAACACTGCCAGTATATCCTGTCACCACGCCTGATCTTTACGTGGAACTTGAACCCATTATGGATCAGGTTCTGGTTTCCAAGTCTGTTGGTGGTAAAAGTAATTATTGGATTCACCTGTGAAATTAATTAACCACTAATTACTAAAACAACACAAGCTACTATAACAACACCTACTGTTCTCAGCATGTTGGAATAGCCAGAAGACACCAACTCAGCATCTTCTATACATATGACATTATAAAGGTCACAGCTCCCAAGGAGATTTTGAGTCAATAACAACAAAGCAACAACATTGGAAACTTCATTTATAGATGCATCATCTTCTTTGGTTGGTGTATCTTTACTAGTTATTGAGGCACGGTTGTCAACTCACCTGTGGGATAGGAAATTTGGTAAAAATAAGTACTCTTTGAATCAAATGGCTCAGTGCATAGCCATGTATCAGTTAAAGTACTTAAGTGTTATCCAAATTGATGTTCTTTGGTTAACCCTTTACCTAAAACAGAAAGAAGACAACACTTGTAAATAAAATTCTTGAAGCACTAATTTTTTGATTTTTTGCGTCAAAAACACAGCTTATAACCCCTCATTGGAATGAGCTCATTCCAATGAGGGGTCATAAGCTGTTTTTATGACAAAAAATAAAAAGTAAAAACATAGCTTATAACCCCTCATTAGAATGAGCTCATTCCAATGAGGGGTCATAAGCTGTTTTTATGACAAGAAATGAAAAAGTAAGAAAAATGGAATGGTGAAGTTTGTGAATAGCGCTGGCCAGTTTTGGCAATTACGGTGGGTAAATGGTTAAAATGTCTTATCTCGGCTAGTTCACAACAGATTTTGGGCTGGAGGCTGTGAGAGGGTTGGTATCCATTCTGGGACTTTGATTGTCAATGCACTCTCTCCTGGAGATGGAGTGTGGGGGGTGGGGGGCAGTCTCTGACATACCTCTGATGCTCTAATGTAGTTGTCTGTATTCAGCTCGAAATTTATGAGATCTAATTCCCATACCTGCAGTGTGTATGAGCTAATTACACACTTTCCCATTTTACTGCTAACAGGAGGACTGTCACAAAATCAGTGAATGGCATCAGGTGATGATTAATGGATATATAGAACTTTTTTATGCCTATGATTTTGGCCCTCCTACAGGGTATTGGTCTTCGAAGTTGTTTCGATGTGTAATAAAAATAATGGTAACAGAAAGAAATCTGAAAATCGGCAACAATAATTGCAATTTAACTATTCTAAAATTGAATAAAAAGATAATTTGAAAAGAAAATGGTACAATATATGTTACACCGTATGGTTTATTGAAAATAAAACAGAAATACTTATCAGTTAGTCCAAAACATAGTTCAATAGAATCCTTTAACAGGTATAATGAAGAAATTTTCCAGATGGTATTGTAATGTCCTAGAATGTTCTGCAGAAACAGTATCCAGTAAATTGTAATGAAATGTTCACTCAAAAATTCAGTAATATCCAATAAATTCCAACAAAACACTCAGCCAAATTCAAATAGAAATAATATCCAACAAGTTTTGGCTCCACAGAGGTGGTCTTCACCCTTTACCCAACGTAAAGGCCAAAACCGTCCAGTGCTATTCACAAAAATCGTCAATATTTTTATACTGTACCAATGACCCAGACTTAGCTGGTGCTAACTCTAACAAAACCAGGGCCAAACACAAATTTTGCCCCCCAATCCCCAAAATTTGCATCCAAAACCAAAAGAAATCATGTCCTATAGGACCTCCATACTACGCCTCCACTGCGCATGCGCAGTGTCAAGGACGTCCCGAAATTGGCGCCAATTATCATTCTCTGTTTGGCCCTTCATCAGTCAACATCTCACTGATCTTTGTGCTTGTAAATCTCAGTTTAAAGGATGCCAGACACGTAATTTTTGGAGAAATGGTGATTCTAAGGAGGATATAGAAGGAGGAGAGGAGTAAGGAGTGACAAAAAATAATCAGGGCTGTACTTAAAATTTTTTATGAAATTATGTTAAGTTGCCTATTTTCGAGGCATGGGCCTCTTGTTGTCATTCTTGCTAAAATGTTGCACTGCTTATTCAGTGTTTCCTCTCCCCTGGCCTTCTAAGTCCCCCCTTGCAATTCTTCCATGCTTTTGGCATATTTTTGAGAAAGTTCATTTCTAAAATTCACTTGGGAGAGTTGCTTGGTTACAGAATGTTTTCTGTTATTTTCCCCATAGTTACGTTTTCACCCATGGGTGTATAAATGTTGTGTTCTGCATCTTCCATCTGATGTTCTACAGATTCTCCCCTGGGAGTCTCTGTCTTGCATCAGATAGAGTGTAATTTTGATGACTGATTTCGGGCCAGTTTTTTCAGTGCCTGGAGTCATGTTTTCCGGTGTTTTACACTGTTTGTTTTCATTGGCAACAGCCTTTTTTGAGGGGGGCTGTTTGCCTTTGGTGTAGTTTATCTCACTATAAGATACATTTATATTATCCGTAAGTGTCTCATTAATTATTTAATATAAATTTAAAATTTTTGACCACACCTTGCCATCGGATCCATCGGGGCTCAACGTTACTTTTCAGAAACTTGGGCTTCGCTGAAAAAATATTTTTTCAAAATTATTTTGATTTGCAATTGTTTTTTCATTATTAATGGATCATGTTATTATGTATCTTTGTGTCAGGGGTTTGTGCGAGTAACTAGGACTTGTTGACTTTTCACAATGAAAGGATATTGTTCAAATTGTAATGGGAAGAAATCTTTCTCTGACTTTCATGATCATTGTATTAATTGTAGTCAGTGTTCTCGCACTAATCCCTGTTCTATATGTCAATATTGGGATGACAAACATTGGAAACGTGTGTCACGGTATGTTGTTACTGGAGAAAGGGCTATGCCGGCTCTTTCTCCGCAAGGTCACTCTACTCTCTCAGTTTCTATTTCAGAGGAACAAGAACAGGGTGATGTTTCCATGTTATCTTCTGCAAGTGCGCTTCCGTCGTCACAAATGAATTCAGAGCTAGCGGCAAAAGTGCTCATGGAGATTAATCAAATGTCGTCCGCTAGCTCGCCCGGTGTAGCGTCCATTCACCGAATGGTTCGGCAGCTGGGTTCGTCCGATGCGGTCCAGGAGGAAATGATGGGTGATGCGAGCACTATAAACATTCAATGTGCACACCCAGTGACGGCGGATAGTAAGCGAGATCGGAGGAAGCCTTTGAGTCCGGTTCCTAGCTCGTCCAGGTCCAGCCGGTCCGCGAGCGAGAGAGGCCCCTCTCTCGTACAACAACATCTGGGATCAGATGTTGTGGTACAAAATGTGTCGCAAGCGGAGCATACGTCCGTCGCTCGGGACGCTCCGTTGTATAGGCAGTCCGCGGAGACTGCTCAGGCTTCTTCTTCTCGTCAGCGCACACGACCGCACCTTGGCTGCGTGACCGCCGATATCTTACCAGCTTCGCCGATCAGGGATTCTTCGGCGACCAGGTCACACCATCCGGCAGCCAGGGACACGAGGCCGATGGACTCCGGACGTTCGCATAGAAAAAGTATGCGGGAGCCATCTGATGCGGAGCTGCCCTCGGCGAAGCAGCGAAAGACTGCGCCTCCGCAGGTCTCGATGCCGGACATTCTTGTGCAGATAGCACAGCTTATCGCAGCATCCCAGCAGCCGACAGAAACGGTGTCGGATCGGGAATTATCCGACGGCGCTGGGTCGGTACGCTCCGCCGAAGCATCGGGGGTGGACGACCGGGAACATCATGAGGTCCGACCGGATGGTGAAAGGGATACGGATGATTTGGAGCTATCTCTTTCGGAGCAACCTAAAGCTGCCGTGGACTTCATCCGGCACTTTCTCCCTCAAGTTGTTCCGTCGGGCCAGACTGCTGCGGTTCCGGACAAGAGGATTATAGCGTCATTGGACTCTGAATTTTTTGAGCGGTTTAGGGACATCGCTCCCGAGTTTCCGTCACAGTCCAATAATGTTGCAAGAACATTTGAATTATTGAACGACGCTATATTTAAACTTGCTTCCAAGACGGGAAAGCAGGTTTCTTGTCCGCCAATACTCTCAACCTGCCTTTCATTAATGCAAGGAATAAATTCGACACGGCAGGACAGGGTATTCCGAGAGTTCCTCTGCGTATGGACGACGAGGCGGAAGACTTAGAGCTATCATTACCGTCGTCGGCTTCTATTCCAACCGCGGTGTTGGAAACAGCTATTTCGTCTAACAGAGCCAATTTAGATGCCTTATCTTACGCAGATCACCTTACTAAGGCGTTATCACTGCGCCTTCAAGGGAAAGAATTTCAGGATATACAATCCTCTTTAAGACTTCTTTCAAGGGCAGTAGCTTATTCCACGTGTAACTCCGCCCTTTCAGTGGCAAACCTGGAGTTGGTTAGACGTGACGCAGCCCTAGCTACATCCACACTAGTGGATACTAAGGTGAAGAACTCTCTTAGAGTCGCTTCGGTCTCCGGAGAACTTCTCTTTGACGGCAAGCTTTCTGCTATTTATGATAAAATTACAAAGAAAGCTTCGGATTCTTTGTTGTTCAAATCTGCTTCTAAGAAGTCGGATACGGCAGACAAGAATAAGACAGGCACTTCTGGGTCTAATGCGCCCAAGAGAGGTTCCTATAGAGGTTCCGGTGCGTCCTCTTGGTCTTATTCGAGAGACCGTCAGGGTAGCGACTCTCGTTCGGGACGTCCTTCGGGCCGGGACAACCGGTCGGACGCCCCGAGGTCGACGGGACGAGGTGCGGGTCGTGGAGGACGTGGTTTCTCCTACCGCAGACCTCGCAGGTCCAGGAGGTGATGACTTAAACCTCTATCGCGTACCGGTTGGCGGAAGGTTGTCGAGCTTTTCACAAGAATGGGCGTCGATTACGGACGACCCTTGGGTGAGAGGAGTGACTTCGGAAGGCCTAAAGATATCCTTCAAACGAAAGCCTCCATTAACTCGAAGTCCAAAGTGGACTCAACTTCCATCAAATCCGCAGAAAAGAGACGCTCTATTATCAGAGGTGCAGTCTCTTTTAATGAAGAACGCGGTAGAGGTCGTAGAAAACCAGGAGACTCCGGGATTCTACAGCCATCTGTTTCTGGTTCCGAAACCAGACGGCTCGTTCCGTCCAGTCATAGATTTGAGCTGGATAAACAAGCTGATCATCGCTCCGAAATTTTATATGGAGACGATTCGGTCGGTCAGAGCGAGTATTCGGGTGAACGATTATGCAACAAGCATAGATCTCAAAGATGCGTACTTTCACGTCATGGTACATCCGACATTCAGAAAGTATCTACGCTTCGCAGTCCTAGGAGTGGTGTATCAATTCCGGGCGATGTGCTTCGGACTGAATCTAGCACCCTGGGCTTTCACTCGGGTAATGAACTCGGTAATGATCTATTTCCAAGCTCATTCGTCTGCTCTAACGTCGGCCTACCTGGACGACATTCTTCAGAGGTACGGCAACGAGTTAATGCTTCAGAACGATGTTCAGAATCTACTTCTATTGCTCCGACGTCTCGGTTTTATAGTAAACGAGGAGAAGTCAGATCTGGTGCCGTCCAAGTCATTCACACATCTGGGAATGAGCTTCGAGATGCACAACAATCTCGTTCGTCTGCCGTTAACCAGAGCGAAATTAGTCAGTTGTTACGCTCGCTATTGTCTGCACGCAGACAAAGTCACAGCGAGAGAATTTATGAGACTGATAGGTCTGTGCGGAGCCGCTGCGGATCTCATTCCGATGGGGCGGTTACGCACGCGTCCTCTCCAAATTTTCTTGACTCAGAATTGGAGTGTGAAAATTCATTCGCTCGACGTAGACATTCTCTTGTCAGATCAAGTGAAACAAGAGATTCAGACTTGGGCAAACATTCAGTGGTTAACTCAGGGAGTTCCGCTGCAGTTGCCGGATCCGAGTTTTACCATTATGACGGATGCCAGTCAAACAGGTTGGGGTGCATCATTGATCCCAACGGATTCGAGATGCCAGGGTCTTTGGGATCCGCAATTCCTGTGCAAGCACATAAACATCAAGGAAATGATGTCAATTTGGCTTGCGTTACGTCATTGGATGGACATTATTCACAATGCTCATGTCCAAATTCTATCCAACAATACGACAGTAGTGGTGTATATACGGAATCAGGGAGGCACTCATTCAGTTCCGTTGTTCAATCTAACGGAAAGAATCCTTCTGTTTGCGCTAGAACATCAGGTTCTTCTTTCGGTCTGTCACATACCGGGTCGTCTGAATGTGCTAGCAGACTCCCTTTCACGAAAGGGTCGCTTGTTGCCATCGGAGTGGACTCTCAACAAACAAGTATTCAATCAGATTTGCTACCAATGGGAACGGCCAATGATAGACTTATTTGCGACACATCTCAACAATCAGTTGCAGACGTATGTGTCTCCGTGTCCGGATCCAAGAGCATTTGCTGTAGACGCTCTATCGATCCCTTGGGACGGAATGATAGGATATGCGTATCCTCCAGCGCCGTTAATTCAACAAGTATTGCTAAAGATAAAACAATCTCAATGCAAGATTCTGTTGGTAGCATCTCTGTCGCCACAGAGACCGTGGATAAATCTACTCAGGTGTCTGTTGTGGGACCTACCGTGAAAGCTTCCTCCACAGGAGGATCTTCTTTCGCAGGGGAAATCGCGTCAACTCCATCACAACCCGCAAGGTCTCAACCTTCACGTTTTTCCGTTGTGCGGTCCTTCTTGCATGGCAAGCACTTTACAGTACGAGCAGTGGACGTGATTTCTAACTGTAGGAGGACCTCCTCTTCGCTAAACTATGCGGCTAAGTGGAAGGTTTTTCGTCGTTGGTGTAGGGATCATTCTGTAGATATTTTTGATCCCTCTATACCAGACATTGCAAACTTTCTAGTATACTTGTTTGACGAAATCAAACTGCAGCCTGTTACTATTAAGGGTTATAGGTCTATGTTATCTGATACCTATGCACATCATGATAGTTTACAAATTGGATCTAATGTCTCTTTATCTAAGTTGGTTAGAAACTTCTCGATAAATAGACCCAGAACTCTTAGATTAATTCCTAAATGGAATTTAGCTTGGGTTCTTCTTAAATTGAATGAAAAGCCATTTGAACCTCTTGGGACAGTAGATTTCAAATTCTGATCTTATAAGACAGCTTTTCTCTTAGCTTTCTCTTCGGCTAGAAGAGTCAGTGAGCTTCATGCACTGTCGGTGGATGATTCTCACTATCGTAGTGTCGGGAACACTATCACCTTCACTACTAATGTGGGTTTTTTAGCTAAGAATCAGGCTCCTAATAAATATCCAGAACCTATTGTTATTTAGGCTCTTCCGTCTTCAGACGGGCGTAGGCCTTTACTCTGTCCTGTTAGAGCGTTACGTATCTATAAACAGAGATCTCAGTTTATCAGAAAGGGACGGAAACGTTTCTTTCTGTCTTTGATGCCTAATAGAAGGGACATTTCGGTCCATTTTATTACTAGATGGATTCAATTAACTATCCGTACTGCTTATGAGAGTTTATCTTCTTTTCAGCAGTCTGTGCTTAAGATTTCCGCTCATGAAGTAAGAGCTCTTGCTACTTCTTGGGCTTATGCTAATAGTATTGCTATTACAGATTTAATGAAGACTGCTTATTGGTCTCAGCCATCCACATTCACGATTTTTATCTCAGAAATATTGAGTCCATTTCTGGAGACCTGCATTGTTTAGGTCTGTTATCTGTTGCTCAGAATGTCGTCCACTAAACAGTTGCAACTATAGTTATGCAGGCTTTCTGTTCCGGCAGTGACTCCGTCCGGCTGCCCTCTTCGCTCTGGGCTATTTGACCCAGGGCAAGGGGAAGGGGGGGGGGGGGGGTCGGGTGTTCCCTTAGGTCACCTGCTTTATAGTGAAAAGCAAGGGAATGCCTCCTCCAAAGTCAGTATTTCTGAGTCGCTTCCGGGATGGTTTTAAAGTGTAATATTAATGTTAAAATTCATTCATGTCATATTTTTAAAGTGTAGCTCGGTGTGAAGCATTTGTATTTGTCAAGTGTCAAACGGGCTTTAATATACAATACTCGGACACTTTTAAAAGATTATAAAGAGTCTCAATTCTCTGGACTACTTTATTTATTGGCTTACTTTAAAAATAATTAGTATAAGGGTTATACTGGATGTTAATAGAGAACATGAATGTTATTGTGCTCAATTATAAAGGGTATTGTATCTTTCTAATTTAATATTAAATAAGAAAGATACATGTAAAGCCTAATACTCCTTTTCTCCTTATAGGGTTACCTCTTTATTATATAGTTGAGCTTATTGGATTTTCCTCTATGTCCTAGGCCCTCCAGCCTTTTTACTATTCAGCTAAGTCTGGGTCATTGGTACAGTATAAATATGTTAAAAAATTTATAGTAATTTATATATTTTTTATACTTACCAATGACCCAGACGGGGATGGCCCTCCCAGGAGTTGGGAACTCTTGCCTCCCCACTGAGTACATAGCGCTGACCAGGCACTGCCAGTAAGAATGATAATTGGCGCCAATTTCGGGACGTCCTTGACACTGCGCATGCGCAGTGGGGGCGTAGTATGGAGGTCCTATAGGACATGATTTCTTTTGGTTTTGGATGCAAATTTTGGGGATCGGGGGGCAAAATTTGTGTTTGGCCCTGGTTTTGTTAGAGTTAGCACCAGCTAAGTCTGGGTCATTGGTAAGTATAAAAAATATATAAATTACTATAAATTTTTTAACTTTCATTATTTTTTTTCATTTTTGTCTCAAAAACGTAGGTTATGACCCCTCTTTGGAACGAGCCTGTCGAGCTCGTTCCAAAGAGGGGTCATTACCTATGTTTTTGAAACAAGAAATGAAAAAAATTAGTTATTCAAGAATTTTGTTTGCAATTGTCGTCTGCTTTTCATGTCAAGTAAAGGGTTAAAATAATCCAGTAGAATCCTGGTTTTTCACAAGAGTAAATCCTGGTTCACAGGAAGAATAAATTCTCTTCGAAGATTTAGAAACACTTTTCCAATAAAAAATGACATAAAAATGTCATAAATATATTCCATAGAATATTTATATCATCAACTGCTATCTAAAATAGTGCACTGTCCAATAATATTAATCCTCAATATTCAATGAATGCTGAATGCACAGACAATTGTCACTTCTCAATTCTGCATGTGAGATGAATGAGTGTCAGAAGTCTGTTGACACCTTTATATAGTCTTCTGATAGAAAGTTCTAGAATGAGAAATTTCTTATCAACCTACCTCAGTTGTTTACTACAGGCTTGCACTACAGTGGAAGAACCTAACTCGGATAAAATACTCTCTATTTTAATCTTTCCCAAGAGATTTGGGAAAGAAAAGTGGTGTAAAAACACCATGAAAAAAATAAGCCAAAACTGGGTCGAGCGCCATCGGCGCACACCCAGTATGGGACACTCTTCCATAGTACAAATCCACGATTACTGTAAAACAGTGCGCAGTGCGTCAATTCATCATTCTTTTGATTATCTGCACACGTGGTGGATGTGTGCCATTTTGCTCCGTAACAGTGATATTTTAACTCGTCGATAATGGTTTTCCTGTGACTGGAATTATGGATCTGAAGATCGTATAATAACAGGACTGTGTTTTATATATTCTCGTTTATATTTTCAACCACATTCTCATTGTATATTATTTACTATTCCGTTTTCGCGAATGTTTTTTTGTTTTCGACATCGTGTCAACGCGATTCGACAATGAATTTTTCGGTTGATGAATTTAATTGTTATTGGAGTTAGGTGTCAATCAGGGACTGTCTGGACTTGATATCTTCACTCTGTTGAGGGCTGAATTTCTGTTTTTTCGGTCCCTGTCGACCGTCTGGGTTCTGTCGTGTACCCACCGTTTTTTTTCTGCCACCTTCTCTCGTAGTTGAGGGTGTTCTTCTACTTTCTATTTCTGTTGAGTTCACCCTTTTCTTCCACTGCTCTCACCTCTGTTATTTCCAGTTCAGTTCCTTTAGGGCAATTCCTTTTGCCCTCGCCTTGGTGCGTTCTTTTGGCCGTTTCTTCCACACCCGCGGGTGGTGTGGAACGCTGTCGTTTCGCGAGCCTCCCAACTCGACCATGTCTGGTGTGAGTTTACCCCCTCCATAGGGGATGTGCCGTGCAGAGGTCTGCGGTGACTCTCATGAGTTCCCGCTATGTTGATCCTCGGGGTATGTCATACCCCTATACAGTCTGCCTTCAGACGTTTCGGCTGCCGCCTGTCGTCCACATCGGGTGTTTTGGAGGATCGTGACCCTTCGCTGGTTAAGAGGGTCAGAGGTGAAGCCACTTTGCCGGTTCATTCCCCTGTCAAACCGGCCAGTACGGGCAGTGAGCTTAGGGAGGCCCTCTCCTTACTCAGGTTCTGTCAAAGAGCCTCCCCATTGCTTCCAGCGAGGCAGCGAGTGGTTTCCAGGCGCCCCCTATGGCGCCGCCTCTCGGGATTGGAAACAGGCCGCTTTCTGATCCCCCTGGTGTTCCGACACCATGGGAGGTGTCGGCTGGTTTGCCCACACGATGGGCTATGTGTCTTCCGACTCAGGGGAAGAGTCAGACATGCTTGATGTCGAGAGCCAGCAGTCTTCGGACTTGGGGGTAGCTCTTGATTTTGTGTTTGGGTTCCTTCCGGATTTCAAACCATCAAACCAGCCGACAGTGTCTGCCAGGCCGCGATCATCGGTTGCGCACCAACAGCCTATGGAGCAACCTGCTTCTGGACGTCTTCGACCGTGCCAGTCGGTACAGGTGGTTGAAGCATTATCAGCCTTGGACTCTAAGCTGAGTTCCAAGGCTATGAAGGCTCAGTTCTTCACCAGGGTTGACACCTTTTTTGCCTCCGGCACGTTATCGTTCCTACGATTCCGCCCATCCGTCAGTCTGCAAGACTTTGACGGTTTTGGATCAGGACTCCAATTCCCTCAGGCTTTCCAAGCCCAAGTCTGCCGTCATTCCGATGACGACTCTGGAGTCCACGTTGGACTTATCGAGAGAGATGTTTGGTATGCTTTCTCTCTCCGATCACGTCGTCTCAGCTTTAGCTGCTTATCTGCCTCCATATAATTTTGACGAGGTACAGGCTCCTTTGTGTGTGCTGTCCAAGGTGCTCATGCATCTTACTCACACGCATGCCTGTAACACGGCTAATCTGGAATTAGTTCGAAGGGACTCTGTGCTGGACACAGGCCGATCCCTTCCTGAGGAGCAGCATGCTACTCTTCGATCTGCTTCTTTGGCAGGTCCGCAACTTTTCCATGGTTCTGTGTTGACGGTCCGGGATGACGTCCTCCATCATTCCAAAGATCAGCTGCTGTTTCTTCAGCTTGATCAGCCTTCTAGGGTAGGCAGGGGCCATTCCGAGCCTAACAAGTACCCTCTGCTTCCTCTGCAAAGCAAAAGGGCTGATCCTTCTGCCACCGTTTCTACTTTTTACTCAAGAAGTAAGGGTAAGCGTCGGCAGACTTGAGGGAAGTCCCAGGATTCTTCATTCAGTAGAGGAGGTGGTTTCTCCTCTCGTGGGCCTCGTCAGGGCTCGAAATGAAGTTCCTCACCTCGACTCGTCCCAGGTTGGAGGAAGGATAGCAGAGTTTGCAGACCGTTGGGCCACCATCACATCCGATCCTTGGGTGTTAGATGTTGTTCGTCCGGGCTGCGAATATCCTTCCGAAGGCACCCCACTCTGTCCAGGGTGCCTCTTCCAACCACAGTTCCTTCAGACGTTTTAAGTCGGGAACTTTTGTCCATGGAGATAGACAATCTCCTGACAAAGGGGGCGACTGAGGTCGTCAAGAACATTCAGTCAGTGGGATTCTATTCCCACCTGTTCTTGGTGCCGAAGAAGGACGGCCGACTCCGACCAGTTATCGATCTGAGTATCCTGAACCAGTCTTTCATTGCTCCCAAGTTCAGCATGGAGACTTTCAGGTCGGTCCGCCCTTCCATTCACCAGGGAGATTTCACTTCCAGCTTCGACCTGCGAGACGCTTACTTTCACGTTCCGATTCATCAGGCGTTACAGAAGTATCTCAGGTTCTTTTTTCTGGGGCGAGTTTACCAGTTCAAGGCCATGCCTTTCGGCCTCAACCTGGCTCCTTGGGCCTTCACCAGACTGATGTCGCATGTGATAGCTTTCCATCGCACACAGTCCAGGGTGACTACTTCGGCATATCTGGACAATATCCTCCAGAGGCATTCCAATGCTGCCTTACTGGAGTCGGATGTCGCCACTCTGTTGAGCTTGCTCACGTCGCTAGGATTCAGAGTCAACGAGGAGAAGTGGGACCTGTCCGTTCTCAGTCGTTTTATCATCTGGGGATGGCTTTCCGCACCCAATTCAATTTGGTGGCGGTTCCCAGGCCAAGGCTGTGATTCTCTCAGCTTTTGCTCTGACTCTGTCCCAGTCCACATCCGCGATGGCTCGGAGTATTCTCCGGCTAATCGGTCTCTGCTGTTCGGTGACGGATCTCATTCCTCTAGGTCGGCTGCGTGTCAGACCTCTCCAACACTTTCTGCTCAGTCGTTGGAGGCTGAATGTAGATTCTCTGGATCTGGTGCTTCAGTTTCCAGAATCTCTTTATCCTCACCTTCTCCCCTGGACGGATGTCCAGTGGCTTTCGCAGGGTGTTCCGTTGGACTTACCCACGTCCGATCACGTTCTGATGGCAGATACCAGCGATCTCGGGTGGGGTGCGACGTTGGATCCTCTAGGTCTTTCCCTTCACGGGATGTGGGACCAGGATCATGCAGCTTTACACATCAAACAGAAGGAGCTTCTTGCTCTTCTACTGCTCGCTCAGGATGTCCACGCCGGGGTGGTTGTTCCGTCACATTCCTGGTCGTCGGGGCAGGGTCATTTCCACCGGGTGGATGCTCCACATGGCAGGTTCCATCGATCTCTTGCAACTCGTTGGAACCATCCGGTGGTCATGTCCCCGTGTCCAGATGCTCAGACTTTCTCTGTGGATGCTCTGGCCCTCCTTTGGGATGGTCTTTTTGGCTACGCCTTCCTGCCAGTTCCGATTCGGCCGCAGGTTCTCACCCAGATATGAACCTGCAGTCGTCGAATCTTTTCGATCTCACCCGTCGCCTCGGTGGGTGTGGATCAATCTGCTCCACTCTCTGTTAGCGACGGTTCCGGCATGTCTCCCTCTACCTTGAGACTTTCTTTGCCAAAGTCGCCCGAGGAGGTTTCACGTTGACCTTACTTCATTGTGCCTTCGCAGATGTCTTTTATCGGGTCCTGCCTCCTCCATAGTGGTTTTTCGAGACACGCAGTGGAGTTGCTTTTCTTTTTCAAGGAGGCACTCACTCCACTGGTTTAGCCTCTGTGGCTAAGTGGAAGGTTCTTCTGTCGATGGTGTGCGATCACTCTGTTGCTTCTGTCACTCCTTCGATCACACCGCTTGCGGAGTTTCTGGTATATGTTTGTTTTTGGGGGTCTCCAGCAATGGGTACAAGTCCATGCTTCGGAGACCTTTTTTCATATGTGGTACCGCATTGTTTCGACACCCATCCTTGCCTCTCCAGGCTTGTTCAGCACTTTTCCTTGAAAAGGCCTAGGACTTTGCAGTTTACTCCAAGATGGTCACTTTGTTGGGCGCTGCTCTGCTTGGGGGTGGGGGGCATTCGCGCCTTTATCCTGGATGAATATGCATTTTCTCACATGCCAGATCTCTCCTGCATCCCTTTCTCGATGGATTTGTCTTGCTATTCGTGCATCTTCCGCTCGGCTAGCTACTGGTGATTGTATTATCAATTGTTTTTTCTGCTACGAGGTGCGTGCATTGTCTTCCTCTTTTAATAACTCTGTCATGTTGTCGGATGACGGATGTTATACTGGCAGCCTACTGGAGAAATGTTACATTCTCCTTTTATCTGCGACAGTTGCAGTAGCCGACAGAGGACCTTGGTCCTTGGGGCCTCTTTCTTCGGCTCAGGCTGTTGTCTATCCCAGCCTTTCAGCTTTTTTCAGGGTCAGTTCCAGCTCTGTGCTGTTACTGCCCTTTCTGTCTGTGCGTCGCACTTCACCATACGTCTCATCTTTCATTGTCTTTTCAAATGTTTGTGATGCTATGGTTTGATAGGCCTAGGGATCTCTTCCTCTGTCCACGGTTCCAGTGCTATTGAGTTATGTGTGGGTTTTTATGTGATTCCCTCCATCCTTTTGTCTATTCAGCCTTTAGTAAACAATTGAGGTAGGTTGATAAGAAATATAAATTTTATAGTAAATTTCCTTTCTTATTATACCTACCGCAATTGTTTACATGGAGGCCCTCCCGTCTTCTTATTCGGGTAAGAATCCTTCCTCCCCGCTAATCACATAACTCCTGTGTTGTCGGAATCAAAAGAATGACGAATTGACGCACTGCGCACTGTTTTGAGGTAGTCGTGGATTTGTACTATGGAAGAGCGTCCCATACTGGGTATGCGCCAATGGCGCTTGACCCAGTTTTGGCTTATTTTTTTCGTGGTGTTTTTACACCAGGTTTTCTTTCCCAAATCTCTTGGGAAAGATTAAACTAGAGAGTATTTTATCCAAGTTAGGTTCTTCCACTGTAGTGCAAGCCTGTAGTCAGGGACCAGCCGTGAGGGTGACTAGGGCGATTAAGTCACCCTTCTAAGCCCAAAGTCGCCTAGAAAAATAGTCGGGGCGATTACAAGTCGCCCTCTAAAAATTGGCCAAAATGAGAAAAGGCTGAACTGAGTGATGCGAGGTTTACATGAAAACGAGTATTTTCAAAAATTGAATGTGCTCGAGTGTGATAAATGGGCACTTTAATTCGTCAAATAAACGTCCATTTATTTGAAATCACACGACAAGCAGTTGTCCATTGCCGCTTTTGGCGGATTTTTTTATTTCTATTTTGTTGCGTTCCAGTCGAAGCTTCAAGTGTCGAAACGAAAATAGGTGACTTACACGACTCAACAAACAACCCAGTTTGAAAGTAGGTTACGTCGCTTAGGATGCCGAAAATGTATACACAACGGACGTATTTTATAACACATTATTTTCATTTCGATTTGCTGACGACTGTTAACTGTTGGGCTGTCTATTCCCAGAAAAACACGAATGGAATTGAAACACATGAAAAAAAGCTTTAGTGATGTCAAGAAAAGCTTTGTACAGGACACAAGTGTGCATGTGGACGATCTTGAAAAAGGGTCCTCCTAAACATCGGAATGACATGAAATGTCACTGAATGACACCGGAATGCCATAAAAATGATGCGGAATGACATTTCTTTTACAAAATACTCGACCCCAGAATGTATTTTGTTTATTAACTAACAAAGTACCTCCCAAGCAACCTTCTTACATCTGGTCCTGTTCACACTTTCAGACTTAGGAAATTATTAGCTTAGTAGACTTTGTTGAAAGGCAACCACAGGAGGGTGATGGGGAATTGGCACGAAGAAGAGGTGAGGGGTCATGAAGGAGAAGGTAGCAGTGGGGGATTTTCAGTCAATAATTACATTGTGAT
This sequence comes from Pictodentalium vernedei, assembly GCA_031216915.1. Lineage (NCBI taxonomy): Eukaryota > Metazoa > Mollusca > Scaphopoda > Dentaliida > Dentaliidae > Pictodentalium > Pictodentalium vernedei. The sequence goes on from CM062295.1 coordinate 202,222,264, forward strand.
TTTTTAACCTGGCACAGATGCATCATAGACAACTGGACCTGGATTATTTGTACGTTAATGGAGGACCATAAATTGAAAATATGAAGGGGCGGCGGGGGTGGTACATGAATATTCTTAATTTTCCCCACTTGCCTATGAAGTCTCCCTACATGACTCTGCAGTCTCCCTATTTTTTCTGGAGGGAGACTTGAAGTCTCCCTAAAATTCCCCCCTAGGCTGGTCCCTGCCTGTAGTAAACAATTGCGGTGGGTATAATAAGAAAGGAAATTTACTATAAAATTTATATTTCTCCAATGTTCTATTGTTCCATTAGTTGCTGATTGGCTAAATTAAACCACATCATTAAGTTTGTCGATGATTCAGTCTAATTACAAATAAACGAGTGTGACCCAAATAAACAATTAGTGAGCAAAAAATAGAGCTTGTTCAAGAGTATTTGTAAGCATGTTGATAGGTACATTCAAAGTTCACTTTGTGCAAACAACTGATCACCCCAGCCAAAGACTGATTACTCTAATTAAAAAATAATTTTACAAAATATATATTGTTTATAAATTATAATTATTAACCAGACGCATCAATTCTGATATTGTAATAGAGGCCTATAACAAAGTAAAGGTGTGGTGTGAAGCCAGTGAACACACACATACACACACACCCACATGCCTGCACTCACACCCATACTGGTGGAACCGACTGAATGAGGTACTCCAGTATATACCTAGGTATGTTGAAGTGAAGTTAATTTACCGACTGCCACCATCAAAAAGGAACAAACTTACATCAGCACAGTTTCTAAATGAATTTTCAGAATGTCTCTGCTTCTATGCCTTGTATGGATGTGATATAGCTATTGCTGGTGATTTCAACATCCATGTTGACAATTTAAATGACACTTTTGCCAAGCGGTCACAAATTTGCTTGAATGATTTGGCTTTTCACAACTGGTCTCAAAACCTACCCACAAGAGAGGACACACCTTTGATCTAATTCTTGCTCGTCAAAGTAACAGCATGTCAGTACAAATGTCCATGTCACAGATCCAGCATTGTCTGATCACTATGCGGTCTTGGCCGAATTGACACTAGCAACTTCAAAAATTCCTCCCTAGAAAATTACTTATCGAAAATATAAAACCATAAATATTGATCCCTTGAAAATGGATATCAGTTCATCAATTCTGTGTTCAAACTATTTTTGTAGTAGTCATGAATCATCTGAGCAATTACTATCTTTATTTGAAGAAACTCTTAAGGGCATCATGGCTGAACATGCACCACCCAAGTCAAAAATTATAACTCATAGGGAAAAAGTGGACTGGTTTTCAGATGTTGGAGCTGCTAAACAACAGCATCGCAGACTTGAGCGTCTTTACAATTAAATGAAGCTTGAGGTTCACCGGCAAATGTTCTACCACCAAAGAAATACAATTAATAAGATCATAAAAAGGCGAAGAGGGAGTACTACAATTCTCTTATAGAGGAGTCATCTAATACATGGGCGCTGTTCTCGCTAACCAAAAGTCTCCTTGGTAAAGAACAAAAAGTCATTCTCCCAGATCATCTAAATACTGAAGAAATTCTGGAAAAATCCAGCGATTATTTCATAACTAAAATTCAAGTAATTCTGGATAGTATACCATCATGTGAACCACCAGAGTTTGATCATCTTGACATAAAAAGTGATTTTTCTAATTTTCACTCTGTCTCAGAAGACGACATTCCAAATATGATTTTATCATCATCCAATAAATCCAATGATCTAGATCAAATTCCAACATTCCTTTTGTAAGAGACAATTGATTATCTTCTGCCAGCCATAACATCTATTATATCTTCATCCCTACATGAGAGGTTTGTTCCAAACCCATCGAAAAAAGCACTTGTTACTCCACTCATCATGAAACCATCTCTTGATCCTGACAACCTGAAGAATTATTGACCAGTATCGAATGCCTCTTTCCTGTCTAAATTATTGGAAAGAGTTTTTGCTTTACAACTCAAAAATCATCTGCATGAAAATGAACTTTTAGAGCCCTTCCAGTCTGCATATAAAGCCAACCACAGTACAGAAACAGCCAGCCTTACTGCGAGTCAACAATGACATTGTTAAATCAGTGGCTGAGGGTAAGGCTGTACAGCTTGTTCTCTTGGATTTGTCAGCAGCATTCGTCACAGTTGACCATGGTATTCTCATGCAGACATTGACACAGCATGTCATATGTGGAACTGGCTTATCGTGGTTTGCATCATATCTAGAAGGTCGCAGTCAACAAATATATAGGGTTCAGTTCTTGGACCACTCTTGTTTACTCTGTACATTTCTTATCTCGGTCGCCTTCTTAAAAAGCATGGCATATCATATCATCTGTATGCAGATGACACCCAACTGTACATCACATTGAACCCATCTGTTCAAAGTGACTCATTCACTGCAGTCAATAACATGAAAACTTGCATAAATCTTGTGCGGGAATGGATGATAGACTTTAAACTGAAAATGAATGACTCTAAAACTGAATTCTTAGTGATATCCGCGGTTCACATGCCTACACCCTCTGTTACATCAGTTCTGGTTGGAAACAACATCACTATGAAAAGTGAATCGGCTAGGAATAGTGGACTGATTATGGACTCAAATTTAAAACTAGACATCCATATCAATAAAATATGTCAAAAATGCTACTGGCAGCTTCATAATGTTGGAAGACTGCAACCTTATCTTAACCAGTAAGCACTTGAAAAACTTGTGGACTCCTTCATCACCTCACAACTAGACTGTTGTAATTCAGTGTTAGTGGGGCTGTCCCAGTGCCTGATTCAGAAGCTTCAAAAGGGTCAGAATACTGCTGCTAGGATAATTACTGGTACCAAACGCTCTGAACACTTAATACCTGTTTTAAGACAACTACATTGGCTTCCAGTTAAACAGAGAATTGATTTCAAAATATTGATCTTAGTATTCAAATGTATCCAAAAACTGGCTCCAGTTCACCTGCAAGAGCTCCTTACTGTATATAAACCATCACTCAGTCTCAGATCTAAAAACCAAATTCAACTAGTTGTACCTTTCAGCAGATCTAATCAGGCTCATGGTCGTGTGTTCTTCAGCGTGGGTCCCAGATTGTGGAATTCCCTGCCAAATAGTGTCAGAATTTCAGAAACCCACGATGTCTTCAAAAGAAATCTTAAAACTTTCCTATTTCCTGAAGCATTCTCCTGAACCTCTCTAAGAGGCAACCAAAACAGATGTGACTCTTTATTTCAGAAAAGAGTATTTACTTTTGTCAAGCATTTTAGAGCACTGTTTGTGGTTTTACGCTCTAGAAAATCAATTATTATTATAATTATTAGTTTTTTCTACTGCCTACCTCAGGATAGCTGCATCACATTCTCACTAATTAAACATGATTTCATTTCTTTGCAGCAGGCTATTTTAACTTTAATTAATTCTTCAACCCTTTACCCAATGCACAGGATATCAAAAATTATTATTTTAATTATTGTTTTTTCTATTTTTATTGGAACGAGCTTGTTGAGCTCGTTCCAATGATGGGGGTCTCATGATTTGGTTTTAATGAAATATTTTCTGAAAAACAATATTTTTTCAACTGCTCAATTTGTAAATTATGCATATGGATGTGGCCAATTCATTAGGTAAAGGGTTAAATAGAACACCTGCTGAATGCTCCTGGTATGGATGACTTGCATTCCCAACCTGAGTTTTCTCCCTCTATCCCATTGTAAGTGAATATAATCAATAAATTATCCTCTTTCAAACTGCTAGACGGAGCATAGTGGCTCAGTAGGTAAAGATGCAGGCTGCAAGCCGAGAGGTTCTCAGTTCAAATCCTACCTGCAGCAACCGCATTGTGTCCTCAGACAAGTCACTTCATCCCAATTGCCCACGTGGGGGCACGATTGCATTGTGTCCTAAGGTATACTGCACATCGATGGTGTACTTGTCTTCAACCAATGCTAATCCTGCTTGTGTGGAGTTAGTACATTGGGGAGTCTTGACATCATTGTTCAGTGGTTCTCTCTGGGTACTCCGGCTTCCTCTACCCGTAAAACTGTCTGACACGAGGTGACCCTGGCTGTTGAAATGTTGTTAAACCCCAATAAATAATAAATAAATAACTACTAGAGCCTAGACATTCAAGTTGGCTTTTCATTGTTATGTACAATATTACATGATATACCTCTTTGCTTGTTTTGGTGGCCAACCATTTTTTCAGGTCGCCAAAGCAAAGTTCAAGAGAAGCTGAATTACTGATCACTTTCTGTCTGTTGTATGTCCATCCATCATGAACTTTACATTATTGACTTCTCCTTAAAAACTACAAGACCAAATTGAACCAAATTAGGAATGCATCTTCCATGTCCAATTTAACATTGTTCAAATAAAGGTGCCACATCCACAGGGGGCACAACAAGGTGCATAACACTGTGTTAGCATCCTAAAGGTTTTTTTAAATTAAAAAAAATCTTCTCCAGAATCTTTTAATATTTGATATGCATCCTTAGAGGCTGTCTTCAAGTTTGTTCAAATCAAGTTCCTGGGTTTATATTTGGGCTCTCTACTGCCCAAATTTTAACTTCATGCAATATGAGGAAAATTCTTTAAAAATCATTATCTGATTCACCAGCTAATATCATTTGATATTTGGTATACTGCATCCTTGGAGGATTGAGGTTCAAGCTTTTTCAAATCAAGTCCCAGAGTTCATATTTGGGCTCCTTATGGGGGCCTGAATTTTAACTCGGTCCAATATGGGGAATATTCTTTAAAAATCTTCCTCTCAGAACCACCAGTCAGAATCTTTTGATATTTGGTATACAACATCCTTATGTGCATCGGATTTAAGTTTGTTTTAATCAAGTACTTGGGTTCATGTTTGGGTTCTCTTTGGGAATACAAATTTAAACTTAGTGCAATTTGAGGAATATTCTTCAAAACTCTTCTTCAGATCTACATGTACCAGTCAGAGTCTTTTACTATTCAGCATCCTTAGGGTGTAAGATTCAAGTTTGTTCAACTAAAGTCCTTGGTTCATATTTGGGCTCCATGTCGGAGCCCAAATTTTAAAGTGGTTCAATATGAGAAATATTCTTTAAACATCATCACATCCACAAGTAAGAAACTTTTGATATTTGTATCCTTGGAGAGTGGGATGTCAGGTTCAAATTTGTTCAGATGCCTGGTTTCATATTCAGACTCCTTATGGGAGTTCACATTTTAACATAGTGCAATATGAGGAATATTCTTTAAAAATCTTGTTCTTCAGATGCACTAGTTTATTTGTATGAATATTTGGTATATGTGAGCATACTTATGGGGGCCAGATTCAGGTTTGTTCACATCAAGTCCCTGGGTTCATATTTGAGTATTTACTAATTTAGGGAGGTCAGATTCAAGTTTGTTCAAATCAAGTCCCAGGGGTCTTATTTGGGCTCTCTAAGGGAACGTGCATTTTAACTTAGTACAACTGCATTTTGACCTAGTAAAATCCAAGAAATATTCTTTAAAAATTTTCAGATCCATCAGATAGAATCTTTTGATATTTGGTATACATGAGTGGATAAGATTAACATTTGATCAAATGGCCCAACCCAGTTGCTTGGGGGAGAGAGGGGAAGGATGAAGGGCCTATTGGGCAATATTGTTTGTTGCTTTAAAACCAGGTTTGAGTTTCGAAGAATTTTGAGTGATTTCATGCCCAAAAATCTGTGAAGACGATAGGGTGGGTTGGGTGGGGGACCATTGATTGAGGGTTTTTTTCCACTTTGAGATGAGTTTTGAAGGATTTTAAGTAATGTTATGCAAAAAATCCAATTCCCCCTACTGTCCCCCTCCCAAGTCACTCACCACACCCACCAAATCAATCTTGTTTGACAGAGCTCACTGAGCTCTATCAAACAAATTGATATTGGTTAACATGCTAAGGGGAAAATTTGCTGCTTAAAATATTTTGTCATCTGTGTGCAGAGGATTAAACTTTTCCGACATCTGGATATTCCTTTGTCAAACATTCATGTTAATTAGGATTAACTCTTTGCATGCTTCTGGCGGATATTCCTGCCAAGCACAGGATTTCTCTTTTCATTGAAATATGTATAATTTGGGCACATTTAATCATATTTTCTGTCTGTAAACTGAATGGATTTTTTCACAAATGATTTCTTGCGTTATATTTTGACTAATTTTTCATCAAATCTAGTCATGGCTGCTTTACAGCAGCCATGACTAGATTTGATAAAAAATATCTTAGAATATTCAGCGGGTTAAGATTTAACTATCAATGGAATTTATGGACTTGCTTTGCTTTATATGGTCACTAAGTCTTCAAATTACATAATCAATGACATTTTGACACTTTACTTGGGTATTATTTTTAAATGACTGGTAAAGCAGCTTGACATACCTCATGCTCACATATTTATGTATTTCACTTCTCAGCCTACATGTAAGATAAGCTCACTTGTTTAATCCTACATGTTTGTAACCCCAAAACATTCACCCACCATTATTGGCCAAGAGAGTTTTTACACTTCCACATTCTCATTTTACAAAACATTTTTTAAACAAAGTTATCTACTTCCTTCGTAATTCTAATGGTCCATTGTTCTACATTTGTGACCTTGAAAGTATTTCTCTTGGGTTTATTGTTTTTTATATGAATTTTAATCTACCAATTCAAGCCAAGTTCTTTTCTTTTGTAGTGGCTTCTAGTCAAGTCTTAAATCTCCCTTTCTATGCAGGCAAGACTTGATAAGATCATACAGTACATCCAGAGTGTATACCATATGAAACATGGGACGCGGTGTTTACATTTCATCAAAACACAGTTATCCGGTGAAACTCGGTGTTACAGCAGAGATAACTAACACTGTGTTGGTCGGTGATTTTGTGTGAAAGAGATTAGTGTTGTTGATTGGCAATAAACACGGTCTCACAGAAATTGCTGCTGAAGCTTTTATGATTTTTCGTTGTTCATTCGCCCTTGTCGTAAATACTTTTCTTCTTCAACGAACTGTGGATGTAGGCCTACAATTATGATTAATTATTGATTCTCAATGCCACATCAGCAACTGAGAATATATCACCACAGATGTGGCATTAAGCACCAATTAATATGATTGCCATCCCTCTCATGATTGCCATCCTTCTAGATGAAAACATATGCGAGGGGCATTTGTGCACTCACCCTGTCTGAACAGAGAAGATTTTTCTATCGGGGGGTGGAAGAATGGAGAAAATCTGCATTTATAAATTATTTTGACTCTCCTCGGGAATTCTGAAGGTGTAGGTGCTTGGCTTCCTTCCTGTCCATGTCGCCTGGGTGGGTGGTTCATTGTGTCTTGGCTGCCTTTATTTTTGCTTCCGACTGCCCTGGCTTAGAATTTGACAAAGAACATCAGTCCGTCATTCAAGGGTGTCAAGGGGCTCACATACGTCGAAAACGAAAACATGTATATATGAATATGAAATAGTAAGCGCATGGGCATCCGGGGGATTTTTTTTACTTTAGGGTTAAGAGGTCGGGGGGGGGGGGGGGGGCGGGGGGGGACAAAACAAAATTACCATTAAAGTATTAAGTTTTATGTAGAATTCATCGATTTTTTTTTGTTTTGTACTACACAGTAAAGACAATATTATTTTATTACTAACACTTTGGCCGTCCGCTGATTTGTCGCGATTCCATGTGAGAAGACCATGGATACTTCTGTGTTTCCAACTGCCTCCCTATTCCCACATCTCTTGTTGTCAATGAGTTCGCTTCCGAGTGGCAACATTTATATGAGTAGACTAGTAGAATAATCTGAGAGATGATGTTTGAGGTATTTAGATTTCCTGGTACTGACATGTACATGTACAACAACATTTGTGTCGATGTGTAGGCCCACATGTATTTTTAAGACAATACATTTGTTGAAAACAATCGTCAGATCTGTGAAAAGTGGCTCTAAAATTATTTCTGTTGAATATCCTTGAGAGCTTTGTTGCTATCGGGACAACTCGGTCCCAATAATGTGACATTTGGGACTGAGCAAAACTGCGAAAATGGTCTGGGTTGAGTTAGAACGGAACCAGAAAACAGTCAGTGGGAGGTTTTTAAAAATTCATTGACAATATCTTATATATTTTCGATTTGATGTTACCTACCTAGACATTGTCGCAGTGGATTCTACCTGAGGAAAGGGTGGGCGAGGGGGGGGGGGGGGGGGACACCCTACTGTCGATTGTCAAATTTAATTTCTTTTTTTTCTTTTTAATATCGTGCCATCCTTTATTGTTTTAGTAGATTTATCCACGCAGGTTTTAATTTAATTGTCACTGAGCACAGGATCAATATTCAATAATAAATAACAAGCTATTAAATGGCTAAGTTCTCAAATCAATTCATCAAACTCAAATATACAAGATTTATTTAAATGACATGTACTCGGTGAAACCCCGAGTCACTTCAATCAACAGCACGAATAATCCGCCGCTATTGTTTATCACCTTGGAATTGAACATTTAATCTTTTATGCACAGCAAACGCGATGTGTAAAAGTCGACGCGGTGTTCCACGGAGTCAGTTTAGTTAAAATTGCCCGCCACCGCGCTGAGTGAATGAGACGCTATACACTCTGGACGTACTTATGAAACCACTTTCTGGATGCTATGAATGTGATCAATTTTAAAAAATGCAGGCACTCGATAAAATGTGCGCCTGGTTTCGAATCCAGGTGTCCCATTTTTGATTTTGCATATATATCTGGATTTGATTGAACCTATCTGTATGTACATGTATGGGTATCTTCTCAATTTTCTCCGCCTCTTCAACAATAATTTTTTAATCATGAATTTTCTGACTGTACTCAAGAATCCAACCACCAAGGCTATGCTTTCTACCTTTATCACAACTCTGTCATGCTTAGGAGGGGACTGCAGGAGCTAAAAAAAGAAAAAAAATTGAAACACCCATATCTCCAAAACTGCACAGCACTGAGAATTTTTATTTGGTGTGAAGCTTCCTTAGGACCAACAGAAAGGATTGGTAAAAAAAAAATGCCATCGGTTTTATCATAGGGTACAGTTTCGGGACTTTGAAAAAGTGCTGAGTCAGCACTTTTTAACACTGTAGGCAATGGGAAAAACATTAAAAAATCTTCTTCAGATCCAGCTGGCAGAATCTTTTGATATTTGGTATGTAACATTGTGGGGTGGATCTGATTCAAGTTTGTTCAAATCGGCCCCCTGGGTTCATATTTGGGCTCAGTATAGGAGCCCAAATTCGAACTTAGTGCATTTCAGGCACATTTCTTAAAAAATCTTCTTCTCCAGATCCAGCAGGCAGAATCTTTTGATATTTGGTATGCAACATTGTGGGGTGGATCTGATTCAAGTTTGTTCAAATCGGCCCCCTGGATTCATATTTGGGCTCACTATAGAAGCTTGAATTCGAACTTAGTGCATTTCAGGCAAATTTCTTAAAAAATCTTCTTCTCCAGATCCAGCAGTCAGAATCTTTTGATATTTGGTATGCAACATTGTGGGGTGGATCTGATTCAAGTTTGTTCAAATCAGCCCCCTGGATTCATATTTGGGCTCACTATAGAAGCCCGAATTCGAACTTAGTGCATTTCAGGCAAATTTCTTAAAAAATCTTCTTCTCCAGATCCAGCAGTCGGAATGTTTTGATATTTGGTATGCAACATCCTTAGGGGGGTGAGATTCAAGTTTGTTCAAGCCATGTCCCTAGGTCCATATTTGGGCTCACTGTGGGAGCTTGAATTGTAACTTAGTTTGAAATGAGGAATTTTTTAAAAAAATCTTCTTCTTCAGATCCAGCTGTCGGAATGTTTTGATATGTGGTGTGTAGCATCCTTGGGGGGGGGGGGGGGGGGGGGGATTCAAGTTTGTTAAAGCCAAGTCCCTGGGTTCAAATATGGGCTCCCTGTGGGAGCCCGAATTATAATTCAGTTCAGTATGAGGAATATTCTTTAAAAATCTTTTTTTTTAGATCCATTGGTCAGAATCTTTGGATATTTGGTATAAGTTTTTCTTAGGAGGACGAGATGCAACTTGTTGAAATCAATTCTTTGGGTTGATATTTAGGCTACCATGTCAGGTGAGCGCCCTCAGACCTCCTGGGGCCTCTTGTTTCATTTAATGTCAGGAAATGGTTAACCAATTTATCTCCTCTTGAACTTAAATTGAATACAGTTTCCTGTGAAACTTGGCCTACATTATTGATTTGATTCTGATGGAACATTTTATACATCATGATTTGCAAGTCGATTTTTCTGCATATTTCAAAATTTTATGCTCTAACAAGTTTGACTAACTTATCTCCCTTTGCCGTAACATCTAACAAAGGTTTCTGTATGGAATTTTTTGGATGTGTAACTCCCAACATTTCTCAACATTTCGCAACTGATTTTGACAAAAATTCTTAGACATGCCCAAAAGCAAATGAATGTCTGCATATTGCAACATATCAAAGCTCACCATTCAGAGGTGCATTCGGGAGAAACAGAAGTGGTGGTATTAATCACCTTCCATGATAGTTCCCTGGTTGATCTTGAAATTAATAAAATAAATGAATGACGCAGCACTCTTGCAAAGTTAAATTCATAATTTAGTTTTTGAAATTGGTTATGTGATCCAAAAAGGCCAAAGACCAATGTTTTCCATCAAGTTATTGGTAGATTGGTGCACATGACGAGTCATGAGTTTTCGTCAAATAATGTTACATTGGGGATGCTCCTTGACAGATATGTCACTAGTATATTGTAAAGGCAAGCAACATGTGCATAGCCATTGTCGTACTCAGCCTTGTATTGTTGAATCCCTTGAATTTGTCAAACAAGTATGTCTAAAATGTTCTGTTTAGGTACATATTCTAACTTTGTTTTATTATTTATAACTCCACTTCCACCCAGAATTGAGGGTATAGCAGTGAGTGGATGGATTTCATTGGCATTTGGTATGAGGGTTCCTTGTGATAAGCCACTCTTGCCCAAGTTATAAAAACGTTGTTGGCATATTTTTCACCTTGCTTTGTCAATTTTTCATGATTTTTTGGTCTTTACTTTGTGATAATTCATTTATGCTTCATCAGTCCAGCGCTGTAGTGGGGTATAATTGCCTTCAGCAAAAGCTCTTGTTTTTGAAATCCCCTTTTGTTTTCTCTTTTAAACTGATAACTTGGCTTGGTACATGTATGAAAACATATCTGTTTCCCTCTTAACCCTTTCTATACTGGTGCCAAGATACAGAAATTTCAAGCAGCAAATTTTCCCACAATGCAACTAAGGAATTTAGCCAATCCAATCATGTTTGACAGAGCTCAACGAGCTCTATCAAACAAGATTGAATTGGTTAAATTCCTAGTTACATCATGGAAAAAATATGCAGCTTGAAATTTTATATTTCAACATCAATATGCAGAAAGTCATATGTAGCTTCTGGAGCTCAACTGATTCAATTTTCATTACAGGTCATGGGAAATTGATTATGGCTGATGGAACTTACTTTGAAGGAGACTTTTTAAATGGTGAAATCAATGGCAATGGTCGTAAATTTTTTTCAAGCAGTAGCAATGAATACACTGGCCAGTTTGAAAAGGGTGAGATGCATGGAAATGGAGTGATGCGCTACAAAAATGGAACAGTCTTTGAAGGCCAGTTTTTCCACAATCAAAAACAAGGTGTTTTTTTCTGTTTTATATAACTTACTGTTTTGCTTAAAACATTTTCAGTTGTTTTAGTGTCATGACCTGTTATCCCCTCAAAAAAGAGTTTTTTGTGGAATCTACAAATAATCTGTATACATGAATCCATCCAGATATGGTTTCTGTATGATAATTTCAGAGATGATTCCTCTGTTGGCTTCAAATTTGGTATGGTATTTTATCATATGACTCGTCTGTTTTGTTCACTTCAAAACATTTGATATTTTGTTTTCATATTAATCAGTGATAAATAAAGCCTTCCTTCAATTTCATTGGTCAATTTCAAAACTGGACAATTTGATTGGCTAAATAAAATACAACTGGGTCACATTTGCATAATTTCAATTGGGAAAATTTACGTTATCTGTCCTATTTAGGGTGGGTTATATTGTATTAATCTTTTACTTACAAGAAAAACGCCATTCATTTTTTTTATATTTTCACTTTTTGCTTCCAAAACATAGGTTATGACCCCTCATTGGAATGAGTTCAACGAACTCATTCCAATGAGGGGTCATAACCTATGGTTTGGAAGCAAAAAATGAAAATGTTTAGTTATACGAGGATGTTTTTTCTAAGTGCCGTCTGCAACTCAAGTTAGGTGATGGGTTAAAAAGTCATACTGAGTGGCTAATTTGTGCGTGTGTGTGTCATATGATAAATAGAATATGAAATAAGTGTTTTTCTCAGATAATATTCATGAAACTTGTCCGAATTTTCCGTTTGGGCTCGCCAAAACGGAAAATTCTTAGGCTCGTTTCATAAATATTATATGAGGAAAACACTCATTCCATATCCTCTATTACTCACATTTAAATACATGTCAAGTTCGAATCTAAAGTCGGACTGATGAAAATTGCCAGAGTTATGCCCTTTCTTGACTTAAATTAAGCTAAGGATTTTGGTTTCCAGATGATTACTTGACTTTTGTATCTAAGATTGGCTTCAAATTTGACTATATTCCCAGTACCATTCACAAAAATCACCATTCAGATTGTTTTTTCTAGTTTTTTTCTTGAGAATATTGTTTATTAAGCCCCCGACCTCCGAAGGAGGATTCGTAGGTATCTAGTGAAGCCCTCTGTCAGTCCATCTGCCCATACAAACCTCTTGCATTGTAATTCCAAAGCCATCAGTCGGATTTGGATCTCCTTTGGTATGCTAATAGACCTGCATGAGTGAACAGATATACACATGGCACGGTTTCCATCCAATGATTTTTCCCTGAGTTATGGCTGTTTTTCCTTTCTGTCCATTTGTGCGTACTAACATTTTGCATTGTATCTTCAAAGCCATCGGTTGGATTTGGATCTCCTTTGGTATGGTGATAGACCTACATGGGGGAATGGATATGCACAAGGAAAGGGTTCAGTCCAATAATTTTTCACAGAGTTATGACCCTTTTTTACTTTTTCAACTTAAAAAATTTTCAAGTCCCACAATACCTCTGAGGCTGCTTTGAACATGCCTGCGGGTTGAGGACAGTGGTCCCCGCTTTGCGTTGCTCTTGTGATTCTTTGATGGAACGAGCTAGGCAAGCTCATTTCAATAAGGGGTCCTGAGCTATGTTTTGGAAAAACAAAATTTTTATACTGTACTAATGACCCAGACTTAGCTGATGCTAACTCTTAAATTCTAGGGCCAAACACAAATTTTACTCCCCAATCCCCAAAATTTGTATCTAAAACTGAAAATTACATGTCCTATATGGTCCTCCATACCTTTCCTCCACTGCGCATGCGCAGTGTCAAGGAGGTCTCGAAATTGGCGCCAAAAGTCATTCTTTGTTTGGCCCTTCATCAGTTCACATCTGACTGATATTTGTGCTTGTAAATCTCAGTTTAAATGATGCCAGACACATAAATATGAGAGAAATGGTGGATCTAAAGAGGAAATAGAAGGATGAGAGGAAAATTCAGTGGCAGGAAATAATCAGGGCTGTAACTTAAATTTTTTTACGAAATTATGTTATGTTCCCTAATTTCGAGGCATGAGCCTGTTGTTATCATTCTTGCTATGAAAGTTCCACTGCTTGATCAGTGTTGCCTCTCTCCCTTTCCTTTATTCCCCCCTTGCTATTCTCCCATGCTTTTGGCATATTTTCTGTAATAATTATTACTAAAATTTCTTGGGAGTTTTGGCTTCGTAACAGAATGAATTTCTGTTCTTTTCCCCATGTTGACGTCCTCACCCTTAGGTGTTTAGGCATTGTGATCTGCATCTACCATCTGATATTCTGCAGTTTCTTCTATGGAAATCTCTGTTTTGCATCAGATAGTGTTTAAATTGGTAACTGATTTCAGGCCATGTTTATCAGTGCCTGGAGTCATGTTTCCGGTTTTTGTACAACTTCTTGTTTACATTTACAACGGTTACTGCTTACAGTACTGTGATCACAAAAGCGGACACCAAATCGTGGCGCGTTCTCGACGCGGTCGCGATCGAGGTGACAGACAAGAAAAAAACCTTATCGACAGAAGCGCGGCTAAAGCGAAACACAACCTCCATTCCGCCGATTGGATTTTCGCAGAGATTTTTCGCGAACGTCAACAGCGCCGCGATTTTGTCGGAGGGAACAGTCCGAACTGCATGTGCACAAATGGAACCGGTTTGCAATATTAATGTACACGTAGACCTAACCAATGTATCGAGTTGTTATATATTCTAAAAAAGGGTCAAATTCAACACTTCCCAGATGTCGTGATTGCCCACACCCCAACATTAATCATAACATAAATTCATAAACGTATTCATCTGAATTTGAAAATCGTGATAAACATGGACTTGAGGCAGACACCCCCGCTCCACCCACTATGTCTTTCACCACCCCCTCTCTTTTTGTTGTCCCCCCGATCTGACATTGTGTAGGCAGCACCCTCCAATCTCAACTTAATTTGTACCTTCCGTTTCAGTTTCACGCATATCACCACTCGTTTGGGGTGAATACAATATCGTCGTGTCCAACTATTCTCTGGGATTAGAAGAGGGATAAGTACTGGATGATTGGGGGGCGCGGTGGCTCAGTAGGTAGAGGTGCAGGCTGCAGGCCGAGAGGTCCTCGGTTCAAATCCCACCTGCGGCAACTGCGTTGTGTCCTTGGGCAAGACACTTCACCCCCATTGCCCACCTGGGGGCATGGTGGCGTTGTGTACTGAGGCGTACTGCACGTCGATGGTGCATCTGTCTTCAACCAATGCTAACCCTGCTTGTGTGGAGCTGACAGTTGCTCGCCGTTGCTCGGTGGTTCTCTCTGGGTACTCAGGCTTCCTCCACCCGTAAAACTGTCATGGTCATGATTAGCCATTGTGCAGAAAATGTGACCTTAAACACCAATAAATAAATTGGTTGATTACGACAAAAACACTCATGTAGTGGAGTTTCCGTGAAAAAAAACTTACAGCACACTGGAGACATACTTCAACAAATTCGTTTCAAAGCCTCTAGACCAAAATACTAAGTTATGTTACTTTAATTTAACCCGTCGGGGCGAACTGTAAGGAGCGAAAAAACATTGAAACGATAAAAGGTCGGACTCCTCAAACACGTGTTGTTTGAAAGTTGTGAAAAAATAATGCCCTCGTACTTAAAAAATACACTTTCTGGCGTGTTCTTTCATATGATATTCATGAATAAATAGTAAAAATGTACGATCGCTGTTTTTCTTTCATTTGAATGCGCTTTTCTTTAACCATTTAACTCGGAAATGCATGTCCGATCAGAATATCGATTCACCCCAAAACAGCCGACTTTGTGGTGAGAGAAAGTCCAACCGTAAAATTGGCTTATGACTGATTTCTGATGTTGGGTGAAGAACTTCTGTTTGAAGTAATTTGGATATCGCCGATGGATATGGCTGCCTTTTTCCTTTTTATTTGTTTATAATAATTTTACCAATTGAGAGTAATGTTTCTATCGACACCCAGACGGTGACACGGGGGGGGGGGGGGGGAGGGGGGGGGGGGGGCAATTTTTGAAAATGGAAGTAGTTTTAATCATTTAATTATTTGTTAACCTTTGGCTGCATCCAATGGTAGGTTAAACAGATAGTTCTGTAAAAAGCTCAGCCAAGTCTAACTGAAAAAAATCCTTTTTTTTTTTTGCATCAACTTAATTATAGCTCAGGTCGTGAGCTCTCATTTGACCGAGCGCATTCCAGTCAGGAGGCTAGAGACATGTTTTTTTTCAGGAAATCATTTTTTAAAAAAATAATTGAATCTGCCTAGGGATCGGGCCATCACTTTCTGAATTCAAAAAAAAGTAAGCCTATATGATTTCATTTTCATTTTAATCGAAACTCGGGGCAAAGTTGGCCTGTTTGGCTACACCAAACTATATTGGAGGACGTTTTGTTGGGGAAGGACTTATCCTGCTGAATCCTTCATGACATTCATTGATGGACCTCGAAATACTCTGTTTCTCTTAGCTACCAGGGATTTCGCAAGGCCCATGTTGACTGTATTTCCATAAAATAAAAGACTGGTGGAGTTAAGACTGCAGGCTTAATACTTTTCGTTCTCAGTTTGATGCGATGAGGATTTACCCGCACAGACCAGGTCAATTCTTATGATAGTGTTCACTTGTTCACATCTGTTTACATCTCCGCACACTTTTCTTTCAAAATTTTTACTTTTGTCGATTTGAAAAGGGAGCGAGTCGGAAAATATCTTCAGGTTTGTAACTCGACTGGATTTTGTTGTTTTTTTTAATTGCGACATACGAATACATCGAACAAATCTTAGAATGTACTACGATCCGTTCACACCGAACTTTGAAGTTTTCACCATCAAGGAATACATGTAACAAATCATCTCACAATGTATTGGTGTTTCCGTTGCGATTTTCTCTCGATTCTACCTAAATTTTGTCTCGATTCTTTCTCCATTCTGCCGCGTTTTATCGACAAAACCACAATTCTCAATCGCGACGGAACCGAAGCCGGATCGAGAGCCGATCGACTAAAAGACCACTTTTGTGATCACAGTACTGTATAGTGATTTCTTGTCTTTACATTAGTTTAGACATAGCAAGATACATTAATATTGTATGTAAGTATTGCATTAATTTTTTGAAACGTTTTAAAAAATTTTGTCCACACTTAGGCTTTTTGGGGATCGATTTGGGCTCGGTGTTCCCATTGGGAACTTGGGCTCTTGGGAAAAATTTTTTCAAAAATTTTTTTTTTTTTTAATTATTTTCTTTCAAAGATTATAATGGATTATGTTATGTTATGTATGTTTATTTCAAGGGATAGTGCGACTAATATGATATTATAATGCGAGGATATCTTCCTCTAATTCTCAGGTTCAATGTATTTGCACTAATTCCTGCTCTGTGTGTGTTGATTGAAATGACAACATTGGAGACGTGTGTCACGATATTGTGTTTGCGGGGAGGGGTCCATACCGGTCCTCTCTCCGTAGGGTCACTCTATATTATCATTTTATTTTTCAGAATTCAGAGTTATGTTTTCGTGATGTCTTCAACAAGTGTGTCTCTGTCGTTGCAGTGTTAGGGCTAGCGGCTAAGTGCTCAGGGTAACACGACAATTGCCGAAGAGGTCCCTAGTAGGATCGAAGGCATTGATCATCCGCTAGTCCACCTGGTGTAGCGACCATTCGTCGAATGGCTCAGCAGCTGGGTTTGTCCGTTATACGGTTCTGGGAAGCAGTGTGGGTGATGCGAGCACTATAAACTTGGAACGTACACACCCAGCAATGACGGATCCGAGAATAGTACGACGGAAGCCTGTCAGTCTAGTAGCTAGTTCGTCCAGGTCTATCCGGACCGCGAGCGAGAGAGGCCCCCTCTCTCTTACAACTACATTTGAGCCGCAATGTTTTTGTATGTTTGTTTGTTAGTCGGAACATACGTCCAATCCTCCTGTTCGGGACGTTCCGTCACATACACAGTCCGAACTGGCTGTGTTATGGGCTTCCTCACCCTCATGTCAACACACACCACTGCACCTTGGCTTGTGACCACAGAGTTTCAAGGGACGTTCGCATATTATATAAATGCAGGAATGAACGTTCCTAGAGCTCCTGCTTTGCCGACCAGGGAATATTGTCGACCAGGTTACTTCATCTGTTAGCCAAGGATATGAGGTCTTTCCTGATGGGACGTTCGCATATTATATAAATGCAGGAATGAACGTCCCTGGAGCTGACAGTGGATATTATGTAAGTCACGGCTCCACAGGCCTCATTCAGGAATAAGAATGCGGTGATTTTCTGTGATGTCTTCAAAAGTGTGCTTCTTTCATCACAGTCAAACGAAGAGCTAGCGGATAAGTGCTCATGATATTACGTCAATTGCCTAAGAGGTCCCTAGTAGGATCGACGGCATTGGTGTCCGCTAGCTCGCCCGGTGTAGCGACCATTCATCGAATGGCTCGGCAGCCGGGTTCGTCCGTTGCAGTCCAGGAAGGAGATTTGGGTGATGCGAGCACTATAATAAGACAAAGTGCACACCCAGTGACGACGGATCAGAGGAGAGAACGGAGGAAGCCTATTAGTCCAGTTCCTAGCTCGTCCAGGTCCATCCAGGCTGCGAGCGAGAGAGGTCCCTCTCTCGTACAACAACATCTGGGACCAGATGTTGTGTTACAAAACGTTTCGCATTCGGAGCATACGTCCGCCGCTCGGCACGCTCCATTATATAGACAGTCCGGAGAGACTTTCGATATGGCTTCCTCATCCTCACGGCAGCGCACACGACCGCACCCTGGCTATGTGACCACGGATATCCAGCCAGCTTCGCCGATCAGGGATTCCACGACGACCAGGTCACGCCATCCGGTAGCCAGGGACACGAGGCCTGTGGACTCCGGACGTTCGCATAAAAGAAGTATGCAGGAGTCAACGTACACAGAGCTTCCAGCGGCAAAGCAACGTAAGACCGCTACTCCACAGGCCTCAGTGACGGACGTGCTATCCCAAATAGCACAACTTATCGCAGCAGACGACAGAATCTCTGTCGGATCAGGAATTATCCGATGACGCTGGGTCGGTATGCTCCGCTGAAGCATCAGGTACGGACGTCCGAAAACTTCATAGTGTCCGACAGGATGGCGAAAGGGATTCAGAGGATTTGGAGCTTTCCCTTTCGGAACAACATAAAGCTGCCGTAGATTTTATCCGGCATTATCTTCCAGAGGTTGTTCCGTCGGACCAGAATGCCAGATAAGAGACTGATAGCGTCATTGGACACAGAATTTTTTGATTGGTTCAGGGACATCGTCCCTGAGTTTCTGACACAGTTCAATAATGTCACAAGAACATTTGAATTATTGAATGACGCTATATATAAGCTTGCTACCAAAACGAGCAAGGCTGGTTTCTTGTCCGCAAATGCTCTAAATCTGCCTTTCATCAATTCAAGGAATAAATTCGAAACGGCAGGGCAGGGCATACCGAGAGTTCCTCTGCGTCTAGACGACCAGGCTGAAGACTTAGAATTCTCTATACCGTCGTCTATGTCAATTCCAACCACGACGTTGGAAACGACAATAATGTCTAACAGAGTTAACTTAGACGCTTTATCATACGCAGATCACCTTACTAAGGCGTTATCATTACGTCTTCAAGGGAAAGAATTCCAGGATATACAATCCTCATTAAAAGTTCTTTCAAGGGCAATAGCTTATTCCATGTATAACTCCGCCCTTTCAGTGGCAAACCTGGAGTTGGTTCGATGTGACACAGCCCTAGCTACATCCACGCGCGTGGATGGTAAGGTGAAAAACTCTCTCAGAGTCGCTTCGGTCTCCGGAGAGCTTCTCTTCGACGGCAAGCTTTCAGCAATCTATGATAAGATAGCTAAGAAAGCTTCGGATTCTCTGCTATTCAAATCCGCTTCTAAAAAGTCGGATACAGCAGAAAAGAGTAATACAGGCACTTCTGGGACAAGTACACTCAAGAGAAGTTCCTATAGAGGTTCCTATGCGTCCTCTAGGTCTTATTCTAGAGACCGTCAAGGCAGCGACTCACGTGGGGGACGTTATTCTGGCTGAGATAACCGGTCAGATGTCCCTAGGTGGACGGGGCAAGGTGCGCGTCGTGGAGGACATAGTTTCTCCTTCCGCAAGCCTCGCAGGTCCAGGAGGTGATGGTTTGAACCTCTATCGTGTTCCGGAAGGCGGAAGATTATCAAGTTTTTTAAACGATTGGGCGTCAATTACGGATGACCCCTGGGTTCGAGGGGTAATTTCAGAAGGACTAAGAATATCCTTCAAACGAAAGCCTCCATTAACTCGAAGTCCAAAATGGACTCAACTTCCGTCAAATCCGCAGAAAATAGACGCTCTTTTATCTGAACTACAGTCTCTTCTGAAGAAGAACGCGGTAGAGGTCGAAGAAGACCAGGAATCACCGGGTTTCTACAGCCATCTGTTTCTGGTTCCGAAACCAGACGGCTCGTTCCGTCCAGTCATAGATTTGAGCTGGATAAACAAGCTGATCGTCGCTCCGAAGTTCTATATGGAGACAATTCGATCAGTCAGAGCGAGTATTCGGGTGAATGACTATGCTACAAGCATAGATCTCAAGGATGCGTACTTTCACGTCATGGTACATCCAACATTCAAAAAGTATCTACGCTTCGCAGTCCTAGGAGTTGTATATCAGTTCCGGCTCGGATGTGCTTCGGTTTGAACCTAGTGCCCTGGGCTTTCACTCGAATAATGAACTCGGTAATGATATATTTCCGAGCTCATTCATCTGTGGTAATGTCGGCCTACCTGGACAACATTCTTCAGAGATATGGCAATGAGTTAATGCTTCAGAACGATGTGCAGAATCTGCTTCTATTACTCCGACGTCTCGGTTTTATAATAAACGAGGAGAAGTCGGTTCTGGTGCCGTCCAAGTCATTCACTCATCTGGGAATGAGCTTTGAGACGCACAACAATCTCGTTCATCTGCCATTAACTAGAGCGAAATTAATCCGTTGTTACGCTCGCTATTGTCTTCACTCAGACAAAGTTACAGCGAGAGAGATCATCAGACTGATAGGGTTGTGTGGAGCTGCCGCGGATTTTATTCCAATGGGGCCGCTACGCACTTGTTCTCTCCAAATCTTTTTGACTCAAAAAGAACAGATTTGGAGGGTGAAGATTCTTTCGCTCGTTACGTACATCCTCTTGTAAGTCAAGTGAAACAGATTCAGACTTGGGCAGATATTCAGTGGTTTATTCAGGGAAATAACTTCCACTGCAATTGCCGGATCCGAGTTTTACAGTTTTAATGGATGCCAGTTAAATAGGTTGGGACCCAACATTGAGCCCAACGGTTTTCAAGTGCCAGGGTCCTTGGGATCCGTAGTTCCTAATCAAGCACATAAACATCAGGAATTGATGTTATTTTGGCTTGCGTTACGTCATTGCATGAATATTATCCAGATTGCCCACAGGCAATTCTGTCTGACAATTTGACGGTTTAGGCATATTTTCGGAATTAGGGAGGTACTCATTCCATTCTGTTATTCAATGTAATGGAATGAGTCCTTCTGTTGGTACTAGAACATCAAGTTCTCCTATCGGTCTGTCGTATTCCGGGTCATCTGAACGTATTAGTGGACTCCCTTTCACGAAAGGGCCGCTTGTTGCAGTCAAATGGACTTTTAACAACGAGTATTTATATCAGATTTGCTACCTATGAGAGCGGCCAATGATGGACTTATTTGCGATGCATCTCAACAATCAGTTGCAAGTGTATGTGTCAACATGTTCGGATCCTCGAGCGTTTGCAGTTGACGCTCTATCAATCTTGTGAGACGGGATAATAGGATATGGGTATCCTCCAGCACCGTTGATTCAGCAGATATTGCTTAAGTTAAATAATCTCAATGCAATTCTGTTGGTAGCACCTCTGTCTCCATAAAGACCGTGCATTAATCTATTCAGGTGTCCGTTGTGGCTTATGCTGTGGAAGCTTCCTCCACATTTCGGTCCATTCTATAGCTAGATGGATTCTATTAGCTTTCAGTACTGCTTATGATAATATCTTCAACACAGCAGTCTGTGATTAAGATTTTAGCTCTTGAAGTAAGAGTTCTTTCTACTTCAGAGGCTTATGCTAATAGCGTTGCTATTACAGTTCTAATGATGGCTGCATATTGGTTTTAGCCTTTCACTTGCACGAAGAGGTCGAAGAAGACCAGGAATCACCGGGTTTCTACAGCCATCTGTTTCTGGTTCCGAAACCAGACGGCTCGTTCCGTCCAGTCATAGATTTGAGCTGGATAAACAAGCTGATCGTCGCTCCGAAGTTCTATATGGAGACAATTCGATCAGTCAGAGCGAGTATTCGGGTGAATGACTATGCTACAAGCATAGATCTCAAGGATGCGTACTTTCACGTCATGGTACATCCTACATTCAAAAAGTATCTACGCTTCGCAGTCCTAGGAGTTGTATATCAGTTCCGGCTCGGATGTGCTTCGGTTTGAACCTAGTGCCCTGGGCTTTCACTCGAATAATGAACTCGGTAATGATATATTTCCGAGCTCATTCATCTGTGGTAATGTCGGCCTACCTGGACAACATTCTTCAGAGATATGGCAATGAGTTAATGCTTCAGAACGATGTGCAGAATCTGCTTCTATTACTCCGACGTCTCGGTTTTATAATAAACGAGGAGAAGTCGGTTCTGGTGCCGTCCAAGTCATTCACTCATCTGGGAATGAGCTTTGAGACGCACAACAATCTCGTTCATCTGCCATTAACTAGAGCGAAATTAATCCGTTGTTACGCTCGCTATTGTCTTCACTCAGACAAAGTTACAGCGAGAGAGATCATCAGACTGATAGGGTTGTGTGGAGCTGCCGCGGATTTTATTCCAATGGGGCAGCTACTCACTTGTTCTCTCCAAATCTTTTTGACTCAAAAAGAACAGATTTGGAGGGTGAAGATTCTTTCGCTCGTTACGTACATCCTCTTGTAAGTCAAGTGAAACAGATTCAGACTTGGGCAGATATTCAGTGGTTTATTCAGGGAAATAACTTCCACTGCAATTGCCGGATCCGAGTTTTACAGTTTTAACGGATGCCAGTTAAATAGGTTGGGACCCAACATTGAGCCCAACGGTTTTCAAGTGCCAGGGTCCTTGGGATCCGTAGTTCCTAATCAAGCACATAAACATCAGGAATTGATGTTATTTTGGCTTGCGTTACGTCATTGCATGAATGTTATCCAGATTGCCCACAGGCAATTCTGTCTGACAATTTGACGGTTTAGGCATATTTTCGGAATTAGGGAGGTACTCATTCCATTCTGTTATTCAATGTAATGGAATGAGTCCTTCTGTTGGTACTAGAACATCAAGTTCTCCTATCGGTCTGTCGTATTCCGGGTCATCTGAACGTATTAGTGGACTCCCTTTCACGAAAGGGCCGCTTGTTGCAGTCAAATGGACTTTTAACAACGAGTATTTATATCAGATTTGCTACCTATGAGAGCGGCCAATGATGGACTTATTTGCGATGCATCTCAACAATCAGTTGCAAGTGTATGTGTCAACATGTTCGGATCCTCGAGCGTTTGCAGTTGACGCTCTATCCATCTTGTGAGACGGGATAATAGGATATGGGTATCCTCCAGCACCGTTGATTCAGCAGATATTGCTTAAGTTAAATAATCTCAATGCAATTCTGTTGGTAGCACCTCTGTCTCCATAAAGACCGTGCATTAATCTATTCAGGTGTCCGTTGTGGCTTATGCTGTGGAAGCTTCCTCCACATTTCGGTCCATTCTATAGCTAGATGGATTCTATTAGCTTTCAGTACTGCTTATGATAATATCTTCAACACAGCAGTCTGCGATTAAGATTTTAGCTCTTGAAGTAAGAGTTCTTTCTACTTCAGAGGCTTATGCTAATAGCGTTGCTATTACAGTTCTAATGATGGCTGCATATTGGTTTTAGCCTTTCACTTGCACGAATTTATACCTCAGAAATATTGAGTCCATTTCTAGAGACCGGCATTGTTTAGTTTCGTTATCTGTTGCTTAGAATGTCATCCACTAAACAGTTGCAACTATAGTTGTGTAGGCTTTTGGTTCCGGCAATGACTCTGTGCTGCCGTCCTCTTCGCTCTGGGGTATTTGACCCAGGGCAAGGGGAAGGGGGGGGGGGTGCAGGTGTTTCCTTAGGTCACCTGCTTTATAGTGAAAAGCAAGGGAATACCTCCCCTAGAGTCAGTAATTCTAGTCGGTACCGGGATGATTTTTAAAGTGTAAAGATAATTTTTTTACTCATCCATGTAATATTTTCAAGTGTACCTCGGTGTGTAGTATTTGTATATGTCACATATCATGCAGACGTTAATATACAATTATCTGTCACTTTTAATGAATTTAAGAGTCTCATTTATCTGGACTACTTTATTTATCGGCTTTCCTTTAAAAATAATTACCATAATGGATTATACTGGAGGTTAATAGACATCAGTGATGTTATTATGCTCAAGTACAGAATGGTGTTGTGTCTTTCTCGTTTTGATTCAGAATAGAAAGATACATGTAAAGCCTATTTCTCCTTTCCCTTTGAGGGGATAATTCTGTATATATATAGTTGAGTTGTTGGATTGCTTTATGTCCTAGGCCCTCCAACCTTTTTACTATTCAGCTAAGTCTGGGTCATTGGTACAGTATAAAAATGTTAAAAAATTTATAGTAATTTATATATTTTTTATACTTACCAATGACCCAGACGGGGATGGCCCTCCCATGAGCTGGGACTCATACCTCCCCGCTGAGTACATAACGCTTTTCCAGGCACTGCTTGTAAGAATGGCGCCAATTTTGAGACCTCCTTGACACTGCGCATGCGCAGTGGAGGAAAAGTATGGAGTACCATATAGGACATGTAATTTTCGGTTTTAGATGCAAATTTTGGGGATTGGGGGGTAAAATTTGTGTTTGGCCTTAGAATTTAAGAGTTAGCACCAGCTAAGTCTGGGTCATTGGTAAGTATAAAAAATATATAAATTACTATAAATTTTTTAACATTTCTTTGTTGTCCAAGAAAAAAATTGCACACATCATTTGGTATTCATGTTAGATAAAGGGTTAACAAATATTTTTTTAACTGTTTCTGGGTTTTGTTTGTTACAAATTTTGATATAAATGCATGGAGAATATTTATTGAGTAAACATTTCATATGAAATTTTTAAATCAAATTTACTGACTCAATCAAGGCTCAGATCGATTTTAGTGAATGAGGTTCAGATATTTCATTTCATTCATTGAGATTCTGTTATCACATAATGTGTAATTTAACCTGTTACTTATTGTAATGGACAAAAGTGACAAGCCCTATTTACAAAAATCTTCATCCAAATCGAATTATTTTTTTCAATTTCTGCCTCGAAAACTTAGTTTATGACCCCTCATTGGAATGAGCTCATTGAGTTCATTACAATGAGAGGTCATAAGCTGTGTTTTCAAGGTAAAAAATGAAAATGTTTTAGATACTCAGTAATTTTTTTGCAAATGACCTCTTGTGGTTGAGTTTGGAAAAAGTGTTACTGGAATTAATGACAAAAACAGAGAGGATTTATTCAGTTCTACTTCTGAAACCAACTCACTTACAATGTTATGACGTCTCACCAGGGGTTGAAATTAGATTTTTTTCCAGGTCGCCAAAGTGTGTACCTCAGCCCTAAATCTGGTCGCCAATTTTGTAATCAGGTCGCCACATGAAAAGACATGTACTGAAGCAGATGCCGAATACAGGACGGTAAACGAGCCCAAATATTTACTTAGTGCAATATGGGGAATTATCGTTTAAAATCATTTCCTTCAGATCCAGCAGTCAGATTCTTTTGATATTTGGTGTACAACACCTCTGGGAGGGTTAGATTGAAGGTTGTTCAAATCGGGTTCCTGGGTTAATATTTGGGCTTTTTATTGAAGCCCAAAATTTAACTTAGTGCAATATGAGAAAATTTCCTGAAAATTCTTCATCTTCAAGTCCACCAGTGAGAATTCTTTCATATTTGGTATGTAACATCTCTTGGGGTGTCAAATTCAAGTTTGTTCAAATCAAGACTTATGTTTTTTCTTGTTTTTTTTGGGGGGGGGAGGGGGGGAGGGAAGAAATGAATAGCTAAAAAAGTTGCCTTTGGTTGTGTCATAGCAAATCAAAAAATTGCTCTTGCTGCTAATCACTTACTGATACACTCATCTCTTTTGACAATTTGAGCCATGTGAGCGTTTTAGGCTCACTTGAGCCTCTGGTGTTTATTAGACACATGTTGTTGATGATATTTCCTTTATGAGCTATCTGTTGGTGATAATATGATACAAGGTTAATATTTCATTTTTGTTCTTTTCAACATTGTAGGGCATGGTAAGATGCGATATTTACATGGTATTTATGAGGGTGACTTTTATCACAATAAGAAGCATGGTGTTGGAAGCTTTCATTATTTGTAAGTTAACTGACTCATTCCTTGTTATTTTTAGATGGCAGAATTATGCTCCAGTGATATACCGAACAATGTTCTCTCGGAAAGAAAAACAGTTGAACAATGCTAATGATAGACATTTTATTTTTACATCAACTCCATTTGAACAGAGACTATTGAAAAAACATCGGAATTACTCTTGACAACCACTGAATTTTCTTGCTTTCCTTTTGGCCTCATTACATTCAATACAGACATTTAATCTAGTGTATCTTGTTTGACAGAGCTCCATGAGCTCTGTCAGACAAGATATAATAGAATAAATACTAAGTTTATCACAAGAATACAGGACGGTAAAAGAGTTCTTGTTAATTGAATGCTCCATTAATTGATTATTTCCCACTGGCAGAGTGGCTATTCAGCTAACAGGGTTCTTCTGTAATAGTATTTTTAACAGGGAAGGGAAATTTGCCTGCAGGAGGCAAACGGTTTCTGTGATGTATTGCAGAAAGGTGGTCTCAGAGTCCTTTTGTACATTCCTGTCATACAATAGAGTTTGCACACATTAAAAAAGCCTGTAAAATCATGGAAATTTAAAGTTTCAAATTCAAGGCACTTTAACTGGTTGAGTGCTAGAAGCCACTATCAGGGCTTTTAAAGAAATGAGGGTACCAGAGCATAAGCCAACATTTTCCTTGCTCATGTTTCATGCTCATTCAAATACAATTGATATTCTGTTTATATAAATTTGTTCTATTACAAATTACTGGAGAGTGCCATTGGGCACTCTCCCATCATTCTGTAATAAACCAAATTCTGAATAACAATTTCAGACCACTGAAAATAATCTCGCTCTCAACCAGTTAAAACCTCGAAATCCAAATGATAATCTCTGAAACTTTTGGAAAATATTATAATCCCAATTGCAGGATGGTTGGGACTTTAAAATGGGCTTTGTCTGATTTGGCCTGCTTGTCTGTGTGTCCAATTCATTTGTGAACACTGCTATTCCTACATTTATTAGCTCACCTGACTGAAAGTCAGGGTGAGCTATTCTGATCACTGTTTGTCTGTCGTCCGTCATCTGTCGTCCGTCGTCTGTCGTACATCGTGAAGGTGGTGTTTGGATCATTTTCTCCCAAGCCACTGGCTGCAATTCAATGAAAATTCACATGAGTAGTGGTTATATAGGGACATTTGGGTTTTTCTTCGAATTGGGTTTTTGCTCATATTGTGGAGGGGGGTGGGGCCAATATGCACAAAATTTTAAAAAATCTTCTCATGAACCAGCCGTAGCAGAGACTTGATATTTGGTATGCAGCTTCCATTTGAGGTGTAGACTCAATTTTGTCCAAGAGAAGTTTGACAGGCAATATTTGCCTTTTTTCTGAGAGAGGCAAGAATTTTTGCCCCGCCCAGAATTTCTATTTTCTGAACCAAGAGGCCAATTTGAACCAAATTTAAGATGAGGTATTATTGGGTTATAAGTACTTGATTTATGCCAAAAAATTTTTTCCTGCAGCCTCGTGGGAACCTCAGGAGCCAAAATAGAAAAAAACGAAAATGTCCATATCTCCAAAACTGCACGGCACTGAGAATTTTTATTTGGTGTGAGGCTTCGTTGGGACCAACAGAAAGGAATGGTGAAAAAAAATTGCCATCGGTTTTGTCATAAGGTACTTTTTCTGGACTTTGAAAAAATGCTGAGTCAGCATTTTTTAACACTGTGGGCAATGGGAAAAAATTAAGGAATCATTTGCTTCCAAACCACTTCTCCAAAAGCTTTCATATTTTACATATAATATCTTCGGAACATTGATTCACATATTTGTTGAAGTCAAATCTCTCTGTCCATATTTGGGTTCCCTATGGGAGCCCAAATGTTCAAATTAGTGCAGTGTGAGGAATATTCTTTAAAAATCTTCTTCTTCAGATCTACCAATAAGAATCTTTTGATATTTGGTATGCAGCATGCTTTGGGGGGTGAGATTCAAGTTTGTTCAAGCCAAGTCCCTGGGTTCATATTTAGGCTGAAAATTTGGGATCTCGGTCCGGACTTAGAAATTTTGGTCCAAAATCCGGAAATTAGTTTTTTGGTTTTTTATGCGTTTTGGTCAGTTTTAAGACAAATTTTTTTTTTTTTTTACACTGAAAATTTGGGGTCCTGGTGGGCCTTAGAAATTTTTGACCAAAATCCGGAAATTAGTTTTTGTTTTTTTATGCATTTTAGTCAATTTTAAGAAGCCAAAAAAATTTTAGTCTGAAAAATATTTTGTTTGGGACTTCGAAAATTTCCGAACAAAAATAAAAATAAATCTGTTTTTTATGTGTTTATCTCAATTTTGGGACATAAAAGTGCAGGAACTGAAAATAGAAGGAAAATCCTGTGTATTGAGTGGGCACAATCACTTCATCCAGTTGGTATATGCTTTTCTTAGGAGGGGCGTATGCAGCTTATTCAAGTCAAGTCCCTGGTTTGATATTTAGACTACCGTGTCAGGTGAGCGCCCTCAGGCCCCCTGGGGCCTCTTGTAAATAAATCTGTTTGAAATTTGATATGTTGATATAGTTTGGTTAGTTCTTGGTTAAGTTCGATTTTCACTATTATCCATGTATAATTACTATAGTTTTGCCTCATGTTAGTTAAATTTAGCATTGTTTCATTTCACCTTCTTGTGAACAATATGATTCCTTCAGTTTTCAATCCATTTTTTGACACTTCACATGGTGATATATTTTAGTGAGTTCTTGACGAAGTTTGATTTTGGCCATCATCTATGCGTTATTACTGGAGTTATACTCCTTGTTAGTTAAATTTACCATTGTTTCATTTGAGCTTCTTGTGAACACTATGGTTACTTCAGTTTTCAATCATTTTTTTTAATTACTGGAGTTACATTCCTTGTTAGTTCAATTTATCATTATTTCACTTAATCTGGATGTGATTCTTTCACTTTTCAATAAATGTTCTTGGAATTTTACACAGTGATATTCTTTGATACGTTCTTGATGAAGTTCGATTTTCACCTTTATCCGTATATAATTAATGGAGTTATGCCACTTGTTAAATAACTTTCACATTATTTCTCTTCATCAGGTTGTGAATAACTTTTGAGAACACTGCCATTCTTACATTTAGTAAACAATTGTTTTGATTCTTGATATGCTGATATATTTTGACAAGTCCTTGACATTCATTATCCGCTGGAGTTATGCCCCTTATTAGGCCATTAAAAAAATGTCTGAGTTCTCAGGCAATTATGCCCAAAAAAGATGATGAGGGAGGGAGGCTTTTTATTTTTATTTTTTTTTTTTATAAATCTCAAAAACATACCTCAAATTAACATAATTCTGTTCTTTTCTTTTAATATATACAAGCTTCATACATGTCCATGTTTTATAATCAACAGACTTCTTTAGTACTATACATATACATGTACATGTGTTCCACAGGTCTTTCGTTTAATGACCTCATTTAGCCCAAGAACTTTAGGTTTCACTAGGGAAAAAAATCGGAGAAAGCTGATATTTTCAGGGAATGTCGAGTACATGTCACTAACGATTAGACAAAAGTCCCCTAAAATCCCAGTTGAGCTTTTTTTTCGACAGCCTTTTTTCGAAAACGCGTTTGAAAAAAATAAAAAAAAATCGCACGAACTTTGTAACCTCGAATTGATCCAACTGTATTTTTTGTTTACGCGTATTTCGAGCTACATAATGTCTAATATACATTTACCTAGAGGAAAATGTGCATTCTGTGACAATTTCTGCGAAAAATTATTGAAAATTCACAAAAAAGTATCGGATTTATGCAAAAAATGACGATTTTCCTAACGGATTTGCCCAAAGGGTCGTAGTACAGAACGGGATGTTAGTTGGACAGACGATAAAAAATCCACCACCATTTGAAGACTTTTATCATTGCTTACAAAATAGATATTATGGAAGACCCCCTCTGCTTCTGGCCGAGTTCCCCTTTTGGCATAAAATTCGTCAGCATGAGAACTCAACTATTTCTTATCAACCTACCTCAATTGTTTACAACAGGCTTGCACTACAGTGGAAGAACCTAACTCGGATAAAATACTCTCTATTTTAATCTTTCCCAAGATTTGGGAAAGAAAAGTGGTGTAAAAACACCACGAAAAAATAAGCCAAAACTGGGCCGAGCGCCATCGACGCACACCCAGTATGGGACGCTCTTCCATAGTACAAATCCCTGACTTCCGTCACAGTGCGCAATGCATCAGTTCGTCATTCCTTTTTTATCCGAGGCACGAGCAGGATGTGTTTCCGCCATATGCATTATGAAACAGTGATAATTCAACTCGTGGATAATGGTTTTCCTGTGACTGGAATTATGGATCTGAAGATCGTATAATAACAGGACTGTGTTTTATATATTCTCGTTTATATTTTCAACCACATTCTCATTGTTTATTAATTACTATTCCGTTTTTGCGAATGTTTTGCGACATCGTGTCATCGCGATTCGTCAATGAATTTTTTCGGTTGATAAAAATTTTTATTGGAGTCGGTGTCGGCCGTCTGGGTTCTGCCACCTTCTCTCGTAGTTGAGGGTGTTCTTCTACTTTCTGTTTCTGTTGAGTTCACCTTTTTCTTCTACTGCTCTCACCTCTGTTCTTTCCAGTTCGGTTCCTTTAGGGCAATTCCTTTTGCCCTCGCCATTGGTGCGTTCTCGTGTCCGTTTCGTCCGCACACGCGGGTGGTGTGGAATGCAGTCGTTTCGGGAGCCTCCCGACTCGACCACGTCTGATGTGAGTTTACCCCCTCCATGGGGGATGTGCAGCTCCTCCCACACCCACGGGTGGGGGGGGAGGCACTGTCGTTTCGGGGCCCCCCGACTCGACCACGTCTGGTGTGAGTTTGACCCCCTCTGTGGGGGGATGTGCAGCTCCTCCCGCTCCCTCGGGGGGTGGTGAACGCTTTCATTTCGGGTCGCCCGATTCGGCCACATCTGATGAGAATTGCTCCTCCTCCGTGGGGGATGTGCAGCTCCTCCCGCACCAGCGGGGGGTGGGAACCGCTTTCGTTTCATGGCTTCCCGATTCGACCATGTTTGGTGAGAGTTATTCCCCTTCCGTGGGAATGTGCAGTGTTTTACCGTGGTGGATACTGCGGGAGCTGTTGGTTTTCTGGTGTAGAGATGCCTGGTTCCGGGACTATGCGCCCTCTCCAGTCGACATCTGAGGCTGTCACTGGGGTTGTGACTCCTCCTTTGGAGGCCGAGCTTGGTGGCTCTCTCCGCTTTTCCGCCAGTTCCAACAGCTCCCGTCGTATCTGCTGCTACTGCTGTTCCGTCTACAATGTCATTGGGCACCGTTTTTAGCCGGCCTCGGCTTCTCCCTGCCAGGGTCTGCAGGGATGTCTGTAGTATGGTTGTGGGGTTTCGGCCTCAGCCTTCCCAGACTTCCACTTGGCGAAGTCAAATGGAGCTGCCGACTGAACCCCATACTGTGTCCTCTCAGCCATTGAGCACAGTAGTTTATACCTGCAGTGGTCTGCTGCGGTGTCTGGTTGTGTAGACGTGGGGGTATCGGCCTCAGCCTTCCCTGACTTCAACTCGGCGAAGTTGGAAGTGGCTGCCGGCCGGACCCTCTCCTGTGGTCTCTGCGCCGTCGAGCACCACAGTTGTCATTGGATTCGGTTGTTCTTAGTGGGACACTATGAACTCCATGACGTTTCCGTCCCTCATTCTGGCCACACGACCAGTTTTGGGGGTCCAACATCTTTTGTGCAGCCTGGACCTTCTGCCCTGCAGAGGTCAGCGGTGACTCTCATGAGTTCCTGCTATGTTGATCCTCGGGGTGTGTCACACCCCTATACACGTCTGGCTTCAGACGTTTTCGGCTGCCGCCCGTCGTCCCATGTCGGGTCTTTTGGAGGATCGTGACCCTTCGCTGGTTCAGAGGGTCAGCGGTGAAGCCACTTTGCCGGTTCGTTCCCCTGTCGAACCGGCCAGTACGGACAGTGAGCTTAGGGAGGCCCTCTCCTTACTCACTCAGGTTCTGTCAACGAGCCTTCCCGTTGCTTCCAGCGAGGCAGCGAGTGGTTTCCAGGCACCTCCTGTGGCGCCGACTCCCGGGATTAGAAACAGGCCGCTTTCTGATCCCCTAGTGTTCCGACACCATGGGGGGCGTCGGCTGGTTTGCCCACGATGGGCTATGTGTCTTCCGACTCAGGGGAAGAGTCAGACATGCTTGATGTCGAGAGCCAGCAGTCTTCGGACTTGGGGGCAGCTCTTGATTTCGTGTTTGGGTTCCTTCCGGATCTCAAACCATCTAACCAGTCGACAGCGTCAGCCAGGCCGCGACATCGGTCGCGTGCCAACAGTCTATGGAGCAACCTGCTTCTGGGCGTCTTCGACCGTGCCCTTCGGTACAGTTGGTTGAAACATTTTCAGCCTTGGACTCCAAGCTAAGTTCCAAGGCTATGAAGGCTCCGTTCTTCACCAGGGTTGACACCTTTTTG
Organism: Pictodentalium vernedei; assembly: GCA_031216915.1. Taxonomy (NCBI): domain Eukaryota; kingdom Metazoa; phylum Mollusca; class Scaphopoda; order Dentaliida; family Dentaliidae; genus Pictodentalium; species Pictodentalium vernedei. The sequence continues at coordinate 202,254,885 of CM062295.1, forward strand.
CCTCCGGCGCGTTATCGTTCCTACGATTCCGCCAATCCGTCGGTCTACCAGACTTTGACGGTTTTGGATCAGGACTCCAATTCCCTCGGGCTTTCCAAGTCCAAGTCTGCCGTCATTCCGATGACGACTCTGGAGTCCACATTGGGCTTATCGAGAGAGATGCTTGGTATGCTTTCTCTCTCCGATCACGTCTCAGCTTTTGCTGCTTATCTGCCTTCAGATAAGATCGACGAGGTACAGGCTCCTTTGCGTGTGCTGTCCAAGGCGCTCATGCATCTTACTCACGCGCATGCCTGTAACACGGCTAATCTGGAATTAGTTCGAAGGGACTCTGTGCGGGACACAGGCCGATCCCTTCCTGAGGAGCAGTATGCTGCTCTTCGATCGGCTTTTTTGACAGGTCCGCAACTTTTCCATGATTCTGTGTTGACGGTCCGGGATGACGTCCTACGTCCTTCCAACGATCAGCTGCTGTTTCTTCAGCTTGATCAGCCTTCTAGGGTAGGCACGGGCCGTTCCAAGCCTAACAAGTACCCTCTGCTTCCTCTGCAAAGCAAAAGGGGCTGATCCTTCTGCCACCGCTTCTACTTCTTACTCAAGGGGTAAGGGTAAGCGTCGGCAGTCTTGAGGGAACTCCCAGGATTCTTCATTCAGTAGAGGTGTTTTCTCCTCTCACGAGCCTCGTCGAAGTTCGCAATGAAGGTCCTCACCTCGACTCGTCCCAGGTTGGAGGAAGGATAGCAGAGTTTGCAGACTGTGGGCCACCATCACATCCGATCCTTGGATGTTAGATGTTGTTTGGTCCGGGCTGCGAATATCCTTCCGACGGCACTCCACTCTGTCTGGGGTGCCTTTTCCAACCACAGTTCCTTCAGACATTTTACGTCTGGAACTTTTGTCCACGGAGATAGACAATCTCCTGACAAAGGGGGCGATTGAGGTCATCAAGAACATTAGGTCAGTGGGTTTCTATTCCCGCCTGTTCTTGTTGCCGAAGAAGGATGGCCGACTCTGACCGGTTCTCGATCTGAGTTTCCTGAACCAGTCTATCATTGCTCCCAAGTTCAGCATGGAGACTTTCAGGTCGGTCCTCCGTTCAATTCACCAGGGAGATTTCGCTTCCAGCTTCGACCTGCGAGACGCTTACTTTCACGTTCCGATTCATTGGGCGTTACGGAAGTATCTCAGGTTCATTTTTTTGGGGCGAGTTTACCAGTTCAAGGCCATGCCTTTCGGCCTCAACCTGGTTCCTTGGTCTTTCACCAGACTGATGTCGCATGTGATAGCTTTCCATTGCATACAGTCCAGGGTGACTACTTCGGCATATCGGGACGATATCCTCCAGGGGCATTCCATTGCTGCCTTCCTGGAGTCGGATGTCGCCACTCTGTTGAGCTTGCTCACGTCGCTACGTTTCAGAGTCAACGAGGAGAAGTCGGACCTGGTCCCTTCTCAGTCGTTTTATCATCTGGGGATGGCTTTCCGCACACAATTCAATTTGGTGGCGGTTCCCCAGGCCAAGGCTGTGATTCTCTCAGCTTTTGCTCCGACTCTGTCCCAGTCCACATCCACGACGGCTCGGAGTTTTCTCCAGCTAATCGGTCTCTGCTGTTTGGTGACGGATCTCATTCCTCTAGGTCGGCTGCATGTCAGACCTCTCCAACACTTTCTGCTCAGTCGTTGGAGGCTGAATGTAGATTTTCTGGATCTGGTGCTTCAGTTTCCAGACTATCTTTATCCTCACCTTCTCCTCTGGGCGGATGTCCAGTGGCTTTCGCAGGGTGTTCCGTTGGACTTCCCCACGTCCGATCGCGTTCTGACGGCACATGCCAGCGATCTCGGATGGGGTGCGACGTTGGATCCTCTAGGTCTTTCCATTCACGGGATGGTGGACCAGGATCATGCAGCTCTACACATCAACCAGAAGGAGCTTCTTGCTCTTCTTCTGCGTTTCAGGCAGTGGATCCCTCACCTATCGAATCTCCAGGTCCTTCTGTTGTCCGACCATTCGACGGTGGTTGCTTACATTCGGAACCAGGGCGGCACGCACTCTGTTCCAATGTACGATTGGCTTGGGATCTTATACTGCTCACTCAGGATGTCCGCACCGGGGTGGCTGTTCGTCACATTGCCCGGTCGCCTGAACGTCCTCGCCGACTCCCTGTCCCGTCGGGGCAGGGTCATTTCCACCAGGTGGATGCTCCACATGCGGGTTCCATCGATCTCTTGTGACTAGTTGGAACCATCAGGTGGACAGTTTCATGTCCCCGTGTCCAGATGCTCTGGCTTTCGCCGTGGACGCTCTGGCCCTCCTTTGGGATGGTCTTGTCGGCTACACCTTCCTACCGGTTCCGATTCTGCCTCAGGTTCTCACCCAGATATGAACCTGCAGTCGTCGAATCCTTTCGATCACACCCGTCGCTTCGGTGGGTGTGGATCATTCTGCTCCGCTCTCTGTTAGCGGCGGTTCCGGCATGTCTCCCTCTACCTCGCGACTTTCTTTGCCAAAGTCGCCCGGGAGGTTTTCAAGTTGACCCGACTTCATTGTGCCTTCGCACATGTCTTTTATCGGGTCCTGTCTCCTCCGTAGTGGTTTTTCAAGACACGCAGTGGAGTTGCTTTTCTTCAAGGAGGCACTCACTCCACTGGTTTAGCCTCTGTGGCTAAGTGGAAGGTTCTTCTGTCGATGGTGTGTGATCACTCTGTTGCTTCTGTCACTCCTTCGATCACACTGCTTGCAGAGTTTTCTGGTATATGTTTGTTTCTGGGGGTCTCCAGCTATGTGTACTGGTCCATGCTTCGGAGACATTTTTTTTTCCTATGTGATACCGCATTGTTTCGACACTCATCCTTGCCTCTCCAAGCTTGTTCAGCTCTTTTCCTTGAAAAGGCCTTGGACTTTGCAGTTTACTCCAAGATGGTCACTTTCTTGGGTGCTGCTCTGCTTGGGGGTGGGGGGCGTTCACGCCTTATCCTGGATGAATATGCGTTTTCCCACATGCCAGATCTCTCCTGCATCCATTTCTTGATGGACTTGTCTTGCTATTCGTGCAGCTTCCGCTCGTCTAGCTACTGGTGATTGTATTACCAATTGTTTTTTCTGCCAGGAGGTGCGTGCATTGTCTTCCTCTTTTAATAACTCTGTCATGTTGTCGGATGACTGATGTTATACTGGCAGCCTTCTGGAGAAATGCTACATTCTCCTTTTCTCTGCGACAGTTGCAGGAGCCGACAGAGACCCTTGGGGCCCTCTTTCTTCGGCTCAGGATGTTGTCTATCCAAGCTTTTCAGCTTTTTTCAGGGTCGGTTCCAGCTTTGTGCTGTTACTGCCCTTTCTGTCTGTGCGTCGCACTTCACCATACGCCTCATCTTTCATTGGCTTTTCTAATGTTTGTGATGCTATGGTTTGATAGGCCTAGGGATCTCTTCCTCTGTCCATGGTCCCAGTGCTATTGAGTTATGTGTGGGTTGGTTATGTGATTCCCTCCAGCCTTTTGTCTATTCAGCCTGTTGTAAACAATTGAGGTAGATTGATGAGAAGTATAAATTTTATAGTAAATTTCCTTTCTTATTATACCTACCGAAATTGTTTACATGAGGCCCTCCCGTCTTCTTATTCGGGTAAGAATCCTTCCTTCCCGCTGATCACATAACTCCTGTGTTGTTCGGAATCAAAAGAATGACGAATTGATGCATTGTGCACTGTGACGGAAGTCAGGGATTTGTACTATGGAAGAGCATCCCATACTGGGTGTGCGCCGATGGCGCTCAGCCCAGTTTTGGCTTATTTTTTCGTGGTGTTTTTACACCACTTTTCTTTCCCAAATCTTGGGAAAGATTAAAATAGAGAGTATTTTATCTGAGTTAGGTTCTTCCACTGTAGTGCAAGCCTGTTGTAAACAATTTCGGTAGGTATAATAAGAAAGGAAATTTACTATAAAATTTATACTTTCGGGCTTGGGACCGAACAGACACGTCTGTGTCTGGCAGCATTAGATCAATAAATAATATTTACAGAATGTACAAAAATCAATAAATAATATTTACAGAATGTACAAATCAATCAACATGGATTAAGTTACATTGACTATTATCAATGCTATATACAGAAATGACATGACCTATATACATATTATTCATCGAACTCAGAAATTTCCGACAGGACAGTGTTTCTGTGGTTGTTACAAGAATCCGAACTGCAATTACACAAACCTGAGCAAGAGAGTCCTGCCTTCTTACACCCACACCTTTTTGTACAAGCACTCTTGCAACCACAACTGATCAGATTCAGTAGGTTATCGGGGGCACATGGCTTTGTGGCTGCAGTCGGTACAAGAAGTCCATTGTCTAGCGACCACCCCCAATCCGTCGGAGGAAGCGAAGTGCCCAGCCATTGTTGGACCTGGAGATAACATCTGTAGACATGTTGTTGTGCAGCATCGCTGCTTGGTGGGAGTGAGGCTAGGTCGATGGGTTTATTCAGTTTAGATTTTGCTACATAACGCTTGTAAGTGACATATCTATATTGGTCGAGAGAGGAAACAGTTTTACTCCCGTATAAGATCAGGAGAAGTTGTTCCCCGGCAGCGGCTACTGCACTTGGTGTACTGTCATCCGCCAAAATTGTGTTGACATACTGTTGTGAGTCGCTAGTAACATCGGAGACAATTGTACTGAATACTTTCTTCTTACCAACTCGAAAGAGTGCAGAAGTAGTGTCACAACCACTTATAGAATGTGCTACAAGGAGGTTGCTTCTATGGTCACCCATTTTGGTTGCTATTTCACTAACTGAAACTAGTAAGTTTGGGGTAATGGAATACATCATGTGAATATTACATCCTGGTTGAACTCGAGAGGTAAGAATGACTAACAAGTCTGTGTCTGTTCCCACAACGACAACATTGTTGTCATCTTGAGCGATGTCAAGTGCAGTTTCGGCTATCAGTACATCAGCATCAGCCTCGGCCTGCGTGGACTGAATATTGATAGCAGATAGCTCCTGCATTAGAAGATCGATCAGTTGGGTTTTGTTCTTGGCATTTGCAAGGAAATCGGATTGGGGTGTGGTGGCTGGTAACTCGGGTGAGATATTGATATCAATGGAATACCTGTCTTTAGATCTACGGGCTTGTTCCATGCCCTTTGTCGACATTGTACAAGCATAACCATCAAAAACAACCACGACGTTCGCCCCAAAATGTCTCACTAGATAATTGGAATATGATGTACATATGTCCTTATATGACGACTGTTTTGGCCATACAACTGCCCTCAATAAAAATCCACCATCTACAACAAACAGAGAATGTTCTGGAATTTTAGTTTGCTCGGAACCGTATATTTTTATACTGTACCAATGACCCAGACATAGCTGGTGCTAACTCTTAAAATATAGGGCCAAACACAAATTTTGCCCCCCAATCCCCAAAATTTGCATCTAAAACCAAAGAAAACATGTCCTGAATGGCCCTCCACACTTCACCTCTACTGCGCATGCGCAGTGTCAAGGACGTTCCGAAATTGGCGCCATTAATCATTCTAAGTTTGGCCCTTCATCAGTTAACATCTGACTGGTCTTTGTGCTTGTAAATCTCAGTTTAAATGATGCCAGACACATAAATATTAGTGAAATGGTGATTCTAAGGAGGATAGAGAAGAAGGAGAGGAAAAATGTGTGACAGAATATTATCAGGGCTGTAACTTAAAATTTTTTAATGAAATTATGTTAAGTTACCTATTTTCGAGGCAGCAGCCATTTTGTTGTCATTCTGGTTATTTAGTTACACTGATTTTTCAGTGTTTTCCTCTCTCCCTTTCCTTCAAGTCCCCTCTTGCTATTCTCCCATGCTTTTGGCATAGTTTCTGTAATTATTATTACTAAAATTTCTTGGGAGTTTTAGCTGAATAACAGAATGAATTCTGTTCTTTTCCCCATGTTTACGTCTTCACCTACGGGTGGTTAGGCATTGTGTTCTGCATCTACCATCTGATGTTCTGCAGTTTCTTCCCTGGAAGTCTCTGTTTTGCATCAGATAGTGTATTTTTGGTAACTGATTCCGGGCCTGGGTGCCTGGAGTCTTATTTTAGTGTTTTTACACTTATTGTTTACATTTACAACAGCCCTCTGTGTGAGGGAGGGATTTCTTGAAAATAATATCTTGATGTTATTTTAATCATAACTAGATACATTATTATTGTTCGTAAGTGTTGAATAAATTGTTTAAAATATTTTTAAAATTTTTGTCCACACTTAGGCTTGGGATCCATTGGGGCTGAACGTTACTTTTCAGAAACTTGGGCTGTTCTGAAAAAATATTTTTTCAAAATATTTTGATTTCAATTATTTTTTCTATATTAATGGATCATATTATTATTATGTATTTTGATTGCCAGGGGTTGGTGCGAGTACCAGGACTTTGTTTTCTTTTCACATTGAAAGGATTTTTATCAATTGTAATAAGAGGAAGTCTTCCTCTGACTTTTATAATCATTCTATATGTGGTCAGTGTACTCGCATTAACTCCTGTTCTGTATCGTATGATTTCGATGACAACATGGGAAGCGTATGTCACGGTATGTTAGTGGGGAATTGGACATTCCGGTCCTTTCCCCGCAGTGTCACTCTACTTTATCAATTTCTATTTCAGACGATCAAGATTAGGGTGATGTATCTGTGATGTCTTCCAACAGTGTGCCTCCGCCGTCACAATTAATGAAGGGCTAGCGGAAAAGTGCTCATGTAAATACGCCAATTGCCTAAGAGGACCCTAGTAGGTTCGACGGCCTTTGACGTCCGCTAGCTCGCCCGGTGTAGCGTCCATTCATCGAATGGTTCGGCAGCCGGGTTCGTCCGTTGCGGTCTAGAAGGAGTTTTGGGGTGATGCGAGCACTATAAATCATCCAAATGCACACCCAGTGACGGCGGATTAGAGGGAGATCGGAGGAAGCCTTTTAGTCTGGTTCATAGCTCGTTCTGGTCCATCTGGACGGCGAGCGAGAGAGGCCCCTCTCTCGTACAACAACATCTGGCCCCAGATGTTGTGGTACAAAATGTTTCGCATTCGGAACATACGTCCGTCGCTCGGGACGCTCCGACATATAGTCAGTCCGGAGAGACTGTCAATAAGGCTTCCTCATTCTCATGGTAGCGCACACGACCGCTCTTGGCTACGTGACCTCGGATATCCAGTCAGCTTCGCCAGTCAGAGAATCATCGGCGACCAGGTCACACCATCTGGTAGCCAGGGACATGAGGCCTGCAGACTCTGGACGTTCGCATAGGAAAGTGTGCGGGAGTCAACGTACACGGAGCTTCCGGCAGCAATGCATCGTAAGACCGCTACTGCACAGGCCTCGGGGACGGACGTGCTTTCCTAAATAGCACAGCTTATCGCAGCATCCCAGAATCAACTGAATCTGTCGCATATGTTTTATCCGACGATGCTGGGTCGGGACGCTCCGCGGAAGCGGGTACGGACGTCCGAAAATTTCATCCGGTCCAACGGGATACCGAAAGGGATTCGGAGGATTTCGAGCTTTCCCTTTCGGAACAACATATGCTGTTGTGTATGTCATCTGACTTGATCTTCTACAGGTTCTTTCGTCGGACCAGAATGCTGCGATGCCGGATAAGAAACTGATAGCGTCGATGGACTTAGAAATTTTTGGTTCGGTTCAGGGACATCGTCCCTCAGTTCCGACATAGTCCAATAATGTCACACAAACTTTCGAATTATTGAACGACGCTATATATATTATTATTATATGCTTGCTATTACCAAGCATTTCTGGTTTCTTGTTCGCAAAGTTACGGCGATGTCTTTCAATAGTGTGCCTCTGTCGTCATAGTTAATGAAGAGCTAGCGGCAATAAGTGCTCATGGAATATGTCTATCGCCTAAGAGGTCCCTTGTAGGATCGACGGAGTGACATTCGCTAGCTCACCCGGTGTAGCATACATTCATCGAATGGTTCGGCTGCCGGGTTCGTCCGTTGCGGTCTAGGAAGGAGATTTGGGTGATGCGAGCACTATAATTACTTTAGTACTCACCCAGTGACGGCGGATTGAGGACAGATCGGAGGAAGCCTGTTAGTCGGGTTCCTGGCTTGTCCAGGTCCGTCCGGGCTGTGAGCGAGAGAGGTCCCTCTCTCGTCCAACAACATAGGGGACCGCATGTTGTGGTTCAGATATTTTACATTCGGAGCATATGTCCGTCGGTCGGGATGCTCCGTTATATTGACAGTCCGAGAGACTGTCGATAATGCTTCCTCATCCTTACAGCAGGGCACACGACCGCACATTGGCTACGTGACCTCGAGTATCCGATCAGTTTCTTCATTCAGTGATTCCACGGCGAATAGGTCACGCCATCCGGTAGCCAAGGGACACGAGGCCTATACACTCCGTTCGCTCGCATATTAGTAGTATGCACGGGGTAACGATCACGGAGCTTCCAGCGGCAATGCATTGTAGGACCGCTTCTCCACAGGCCTCAGTGACGGATGTGCTATCCGAGTTAGCACAGTTTTTTTCGCAGCATCCCAGCAATCGACAGTTTCTTAGTCGAATCAGGAATTATCTGACGGCGCTGGGTCGGTGCGGTCCGCAGTTGCATCAGGTACAGACGACCGAACGCTTTATAGGGTCCGACAGGATGGCGAAAGGGATTCGAAAGATTTCGAGTTTTCCCTTTCGTAGCATCGGAAGCTGCCATTCATATCTTCCGGCATTATCTTCCAGTGATTGTTATTTCGGACTACATTTCTGCGATGTTGGATAAGAGACTTATAGCGTCATTGGACACGGAATTTTGGATCGGTTCAGGGACATTGTACCTGACTTACCGACACAGTCCAATAATGTCATTAGAACAGGTGTATTATTTATCGACGCTATATATACATATAAGCCTGCTACCAAGCATGATAGTTTAGTTTCTTGTCCGCAATGCTCATTTCTGCCTTTTTATCATTTATACGAATAATTTATTTTGGCAGAACAGGGCATACCGAGAGTTCATATGCGTCTAGGCGGCGTGGTTAAAGAGTGGAAATATTCTTTTTCGCCGTCTATGTCTTTTCCAACCACAATGTTGGAAACGACAATGATGTCTAGTAGACTTAACTTAGACACTTTATCATACGTAATCCACCTTACTGAGCCGTTATCATTACATCTTCAAGAAAAGAATTACGGGATATTATCCTCAATGTGATTTCTTTTGAGGGCAGTAGTTTGTTCACGTATAACTCCGCCCTTCAGTGGCTGATTGGAGTTGGTTAGACGTGACGCAGCCCTAGCTACATCCACGCGCGTGGATAGTAAGGTGAAGAACTCTCTCAGAGTCGCTTCGTTCTCGGAGAAGCTTCTCTTCTACGGCAACTTTTCAGCAATCCATGAATTGCTCGATTTACACGTTCTCTTGTCTATCTAGTGTTGCAAGAGATTCAGACTGGGGCAAACATTCGGTGGTTGACTCAGAGAGTGCCACTGCAGTTGCCGGATCCGAGTTTTATAATTATGACGGTTGCCAGTCAAACAGGTTGGGATATAATATTGATCCCAACGGATTCGAAGTGCCAGGGTCTTTGGGTTTCGCAGTCTCTAAGCAAGCACTTATCTTCCGCGGAATAATGTTTTTTTAGGCTTGCTTTATGTCATTGGATGAACATTATTCAGAAACGCATGTCAAAATCCTGTCCGTTAATTCGACAGTAGTGGCGTATCTCCGGAACCAGGGAGGCACTCATTCGTTTCCGTTATTCAATTTAATGGAAAGAATCCTTCTGTTTGTTATAGTACACCAAGTTCTGTTTCGGTCCGTCATATTCCGGGTCGTCTGATAGTTTTACCGGACTCCCGTTCACTTATGGGTCGTTTGTTGCCGTCAGAATGGACTCTCAACAAACAAGTATTCAATCAGATTTGCTATCAATGGGAGCACCCAATGATAATTTATTTACGACACAGCTTGCTAATCAATTGCAGACGTATGTGTTTGCTTGTCCGGATCTCTGAGCTAATGTTGTTAACGCTCTATTGATCTAATAGGACGGAATGATAGGATATGCGTATCCTCCGGCGCTGTTGTTTCAGCAAGTATTGCTAAGATAAACAACCACAATACATTTCTGTTGATAGCATCTCTGTCTTCACAGAGACCATGGGTAAATTTACTCTGATGTCTACTGTGGGACTTAACGCGAAATCTTCCTCAATGAGAGGATCTTTTTTCGCTGGGTAAAATCGTGTCATCTTTATCACAACCCGCAAGGTCGCAACCTTCACGTATTCCATTGTGTGGTCCGTATTGCATTGTAAGCATTGTACTGGACGAGCTTTGGATGCGATTTCTTATTATAGGAGATCCTCTTCTTCGCTATTCTATGCGGCTAAAGTGGAGGCTCTTCCGTCGTTGGTGTAGGGATCACTATGTTCATATTGTTGATCCCTCCATACTACTCATTGCAACTTTTTAGTATACTTGTTTGACAAGATCTACTGCAGCCTGTTATTATTAAGGTTATAGGTTTATGTTACCTCATACCTATGCACTCTATGATAGTTTACAATTGAGTCTTATGTCTCTTTATCTAAGTCAGTTAGTAACTTTTTGATAAATAGACTTAGAATCATTAGATTAAATTCCTATATGGAATTTAACTTTGGTTCTAATTTAGCTAAGTAATCATTTGAGCCTCTGGAAACAGTAGTTTTCAAATTCTGACCTTTTAGACAGTAATTCTGTTGGCTTCTCTTTTACTGAAGAGTCAGTGAGTTTCATGCACTATCGGTGGATGATTTTCACTTTCGTAGTTTCGGAATCACTACTTCCTTTACTATTTAGGTTGGATTTTTGCATAAGAGTTAGGCTCCTAATATCCGGAACCTATTGTTATTAAGGTCCTTCCGTCCTCGTACGGGCATAGGCCTTTACTCTGTCCAGTTAGAGTTTATGTATTTATAAACAGATATCTGTTTATTACTACGGGCGTAAACTTCTTCTGTCTTTGATGCCTATTAGAAGAACGTTACGCTCCATTCTATTGCTAATGGATTCAATTAACTATCGATACTGCTTATGGTATATCTTTGACTCAGCAGTTGTGTTTGAGATTTCGGCTCATGAAGTAAGAGTTCTTCTACATCTTGGGCTTACATTAATAGTGTCGCTATTATAGATTTTTGAAGGCTGCTCATTGCGCTCAGCCATCCACATTCATGAATTTTTATCTCAGAAATATTGAGTCCATTTCTGGAGGCCTCTATTGTTAGGTCTATTATCTACTGCTCAGAATGTTATTCACTTAACAGTTGCTACTATAGCTAGGTAGGCTGTCTGTTTCGGCAGTGACTCCGTTCTGCTGCCCTCTTCGCTCTGGGCTATTTGACCCAGGGCAAGAAAAAGGGGGGGGAGGGTGTTCCCTTGGGTCACCTGTTTTACTATGAAAACAAGGGGATACCTCCTCCGGAGTTAGTAATTCTGAGCTGTTATTGGGATGGTTGTTTAGTGAGAAGTTTATGTTTTAAAAATTCATTCAAGTCTTAGTTTTTAAAGTATAGCTTTTGAATATAGCACGTGTCAACGGACATGATTATGCAATCCTCAGACACTTTTAAGGAGTATAAAGAGTCTCTATTCTCTAGACTTACTTTATTTATTGGCTTACTTTAAAAATTATTAGTATAAGGATTATACTAGATATTAATAGAGTACATGGATGTATGATGCTCAATTTTGGAAGGTGTTGTATCTTTCTAATTTATCATAAATAAGAAAGATACATGTAAGGCCTAATACTTCTTTTTCCCTAGAGGGGATGACTCTATTTTATATAATTGAGCGTATTCCATCTTGCTCTTTGTCCTTGGCCCTCCAGCCTTTTTACTATTCAGCTATGTCTGGGTCATTGGTACAGTATAAAAATGTTAAAAAATTTATAGTAATTTATATATTTTTTATACTTACCAATGACCCAGACGGGGATGGCCCTCCCAGGAGTTGGGAACTCTTACCTCCCCGCTGAGTACATAGCGCTTACCAGGCACTGGTTATTAGAATGATTAATGGCGCCAATTTTGGAACGTCCTTGACACTGCGCATGCGCAGTAGAGGTGAAGTGTGGAGGGCCATTCAGGACATGTTTTCTTTGGTTTTAGATGCAAATTTTGGGGATTGGGGGGCAAAATTTGTGTTTGGCCCTACATTTTAAGAGTTAGCACCAGCTATGTCTGGGTCATTGGTAAGTATAAAAAATATATAAATTACTATAAATTTTTTAACGTTTTGAGGATCTTACCGAGTGTGCTTTTCTGTGTCTTCCTCATTCCAGCAGAATCAAACAATGCTGGTGGTTTCGGGCGAGTTCATATTTGAGATACTCTTCCATCTCTGCTTGTGACTGAATAACACATGGGATACGGTTGAACAGAATTGTGGGGTCAATCACTACCTTACTTCCACAGACTTTGATGCTATTTGCCATCGATGCGAAAGACTTCACAGTGTCAACACGTCGTAGTTTGATGCTGTTGAACATTTTGCTTACAACATTCGATACGCAACATTCACCAATTTTGCGAACTTGGTCACAGTTCACAGTTTCGTCGGCCACAAGCCCGGTCGCTATAGAGACTAATTGTAGTGGATCTCTATTCTGAAAGGGGGAATGCACTCTGAGCCAGTTCAATAATTTGGTGATATCATTGGCATCAGTCAATTGTGAACTTTGACGGAGATCCCGATGTTGTTCGCCATGACCAGTGTGAACATGAACAAAATTTTCGAGAGCATTACATTTCGGAAGGCAAAGAGGTAGTCCATGTACCCATTTCGCAACAGTGCTATCGGTTATTCCCCTGCCATGTGTGAGACCACCAGGGAGCTTGAACATTCTCATTAAACACTGCTCTATGGTCTGATCAGAATATATCCCGTCCCAGAATTTATCTGAGCGCCTTATGGTAAAGTAACCTTTCTCAGTGAACAACTTCAAATCATCCTGTTGCATTATTTCTGTTAGCTCATTCATCTGCTGCAAATAGAGATGAGAACTTTTTGCGTATGCAAAATGACCACCTGCGTGAAATACTGGAATCATATTGCGAACACAATATGTGTGGAGTTCCCAGTCGCCTGTGCGCTCTGCTCTCAAGAACAACTGGAGAAGACCTATTTGCTCGTAGTATTGTACCCAAAGCTTTCCTGTGCGTCCTACGGACGCATTCTGGAGCAGTTCGTGTAATTTTGACAGTAGATGGTTGACACTTTCTTGATTGACAGTGTCAGCTGTTGTACAGTCACCTCTGGCAAGTCCACAGAATATTTCATTGACTTCTGTGCAGTCTATGTTATCTGGTGTTCGGCTTTCTTCAAACACAAGTTTTGTAATGGCAATTTGTGTTAGCAAATGGGCACGAACTGCTCTTGAATATGCATGACCACTGATCAAATGATGGATTGACCCACCAGCATAAACAGTCCCCCAAAGTTCATCCAAGCCGCTACCAGCCATGATCGAATCAATTGCCCCTAAATATGACATAATCATATGGAAGCCGCCGAGTCTAACGAAAACTTTTGTCAACTTATCTGACGAAGACACAATCTCCACTGCTTTGATATAAAGTGGTTGGTCAAACGTCACTGGACAAACGTTCAGTCCCTGTTTCTCACGAACACCACATTATGTGATTTAATCGAACATGGAAATTGAAACAATGATGCTATAATACGGTATTTGAATGAGAAAAGTCGATGCCGTTTGAATTTGAGTTAGGGGGTATGGTTATTATTTCACACGTTTCACCAGTTCATTATGGAATAATGACTATTGTTATATATCATTATAAAGCCACTGCTTTTCTGCAATTTTTGATATATAATTTAACTCCCAAAGTAGTCGTAGATTTGATTTAATGGACGTTGTGTACCGTTGTGTGTATGAAAACAATAATTTTTTTTTCGTAATTTTGTACATTTTCGTGAATATTTCACCATTGAGTGTGAGGATTGGTACAAAGTTGGCATTTTCTGTTGGGGATATGTATTCTCAATATAATTCAGCACGATATTTATGATTCTCACCCTACTAAGGCGAATAAGAATGAGAAATATGGAGCTGGGTCGAATTTTTTTTAAAATTTTTTTTTTCATCAAAAAAACGCTATAACTAAAAAAGCTCAACTCGGATTCGCGGGGACTTTTCACACTTTATCCGCAATGTGTGTCCCGGAAACATATAAAAAAATCACCTTTCTCCGATTTTTTTCCTTACTTTCTCATTTTTATGTCTAATGTGCCTGGACTAATTCTGGGATTAATTCAATTGATTATATCATAAACCTTCAATATTTTATATTGAAGGGTTATGATATAATCAATTAAAATTAATCCCAGAATGAGTAATTATTCCTCAAACCATTTTAACATACTAGTATTTAATAGTATGTGTACCATAGCACTAAATTATAAAGACAAGGGGAATATGAAAGTTCTATTTAATGTTTGTTTTACACCATGGTTCCCACAGATGGCATACATATTACACAAATAGAGCTTGTTTTAAAGTAAACAATTTTTTTCAGAAACATATTAAAACTTTGAAAACTTAAAATGATTGGCTCTTCCGCCTCAGTAAAATGCTGTCCTTTCATACAAAAGATACTTCACTTTTGATACTATATGAAAATTAAAATGTGTACAAATTGTTTTAGCTTAACTTGACAAAGTCAAGATAAGCTATTGCCATCACGCGTGCAGAGGTCTGTTAGTCTGAGAGTCTGTTAGTATGTGAGTCTGTTCACATTTTCGTTTAGCACAGGCTACACCCCATGGTTCCTGTCTGATCATCACAAAATTTCATATGCAGGTTTGGTAACAATCTTTATATTTTTTGGCAATAAAATTTTTTGATGCGGCGGGTTTTAACTGCTGCGCGTGTAGCCTGAGAACCCAGGCATTTTTTTAATGGCCTTAGTTAAATTTATTATTTTATATAAGCTTTTTGTGAATACTCAAATTCCTTCAGTTTTGAATCAGTCTTTTTGATACTTGACATGGTGATACCAGTATACATACATGGAATTTTTTTCTCGGTTTTCGGTTTTAACCATTATCCATGTGGAATTATTTGTACCCCCTTCGTAGATCAAATTATCATTGTTTCTTCTCAACTTCTTGTGAACGCTGTGATTCCTTCAGTTTTCAATGAATTTTTTTATACTGATCATGTTGATATACTTTACTAAGCTCTTGCCGTAATGTGACTTTCAGCATTATTCCTGTGCAATTATGGGAGTTATGCCCCTTATTAGTTCAATTTATCATTATTTCACTTCATTTGGTTGTGAACACTGTGATTCCTTCACTTTTCAATGAAGGTTTTTGAAGCTTGATATGGTGATAACCTTTGGTAAGTTATTGTTGAACTTCAATTTTCACTATTATCTGTGTATAATTACTGGATTTGTGCCCTTGGGTAGTTAAATTTCTCATTACTTTACTTCATCAGGTTGTGGATACCTTTGTGAACACTGCTATTCTTACATTTATTAGCTCACCAACTTTAGTTGTGTGAGCTTATGGAATGGCTCGATCGGTCGGCGTCGGCGTCAGCGTCGGCGTCAGCGTTCGTGTCCAATAATGTTAAAGTTTCTGTTTAGGTCACTTATTCGCCCTATTTCCATATCATGGCTTTTATAATGCTGCTATATGATGATTATTATTTTACCATGATTTAACCCCTCATACCCTACATTTTAGACATTTTTCTTTACATTTTTAGTTGCGTTTAGTTTTCTGTTTAGCTCAGAATTTCATGTTTAACTAAGTGTTTAGGTCAGCTGCTGTGCTCCTTCTCTTCCAATGGCACTTATATTCATCATACATGTTCCTCAGTATCATTGTTCCATGATTAACCCCTCATACCCTGCATTTTAATCATTTTTCTTGACATTTTTAGTTGCGTTTAGTTTTCTGTTTAGCTCGGAATTTCATGTTTAACTTAGTGTTTAGGTCAGCTGCTGTGCTCCTTCTCTTCCCATGGCACTTATATTCATCATACATGTTCCTCAGTATCATTGTTCCATGATTAACCCCTCATACCCTGCATTTTAAACATTTTTCTTGACATTTTTAGTTGCGTTTAGTTTTCTGTTTAGCTCGGAATTTCGTGTTTAACTTAGTGTTTAGGTCAGCTGCTGTGCTCCTTCTCTTCCCATGGCAATTATTTTCATCATACATGTTCCTCAGTATCATTGTTCCATGATTAACCCCTCATACCCTGCATTTTAAACATTTTTCTTGACATTTTTAGTTGCGTTTAGTTTTCTGTTTAGCTCGGAATTTCATGTTTAACTTAGTGTTTAGGTCAGCTGCTGTGCTCCTTCTCTTCCCATGGCACTTATATTCATCATACATGTTCCTCAGTATCATTGTTCCATGATTAACCCTTCATACCCTGCATTTTAAACATTTTTCTTGACATTTTTAGTTGCGTTTAGTTTTCTGTTTAGCTCGGAATTTCATGTTTAACTTAGTGTTTAGGTCAGCTGCTGTGCTCCTTCTCTTCCCATTGCACTTATATTCATCATACATGTTCCTCAGTATCATTGTTCCATGATTAAACCCTCATACCCTGCATTTTAAACATTTTTCTTGACATTTTTAGTTGCGTTTAGTTTTCTGTTTAGCTCGGAATTTCATGTTTAACTAAGTGTTTAGGTCAGCTGCTGTGCTCCTTTTCTTCCCATGGCACTTATATTCCTCATACATGTTCCTCAGTATCATTGTTCCATGATTAACCCCTCATACCCTGCATTTTGAACATTTTTCTTGACATTTTTAGTTGCGTTTAGTTTTCTGTTTAGCTCAGAATTTCATGTTTAACTTAGTGTTTAGGTCAGCTGCTGTGCTCCTTCTCTTCCCGTGGCACTTATATTCATTATACATGTTTCTCAGTATCATTGTTCCATGATTAACCCCATATACTCTGCATTTTAAACGTTTTTCATCACATTTTTAGTTGCGTTTAGTTTTCTGTTTAGCTCGGAATTTCATGTTTAACTAAGTGTTTAGGTCAGCTGCTGTGCTCCTTCTCTTCCAATGGCACTTATATTCATCATACATGTTCCTCAGTATCATTGTTTCATGATTAACCCCTCATACCCTGCATTTTAAACATTTTTCTTGACATTTTTAGTTGCGTTTAGTTTTCTGTTTAGCTCAGAATTTCATGCTTAACTTAGTGTTTATGTCAGTTTCTGTGTTTTACTTTTAAGAGGTTGTGTTTAGGTAAGCTTTGTCGCATGTTATGAGCCTGTTTGATACAGTTCTTGTGTTTGCCAAAGTTACTATCAAAGAGGAATGTTGGTGAGCTATAGGGCGTTGGCGTCCTTCTTGTTAACCAATTGATCTGATTGATTTAAATCTTAATATGTTGATATATTTTGGTAAGTTCTTGACATTCATTATATATATGTTTTTGGAAGTTATGCCCCTGGTTAGTTAAATTTATCATTTTTAGCTTAACAACGAAGTTGTGTGAGCTTTATGTCATAGCCCGAGATGTGATGGGGGTGGCGTCAGCATCAACACTTGTGTTAAAATTATTGTAAGAGTCCACTTTGACTTTGCCACCTGTTACTATGCACCTCATACTGTTTCTGTGGCTTACTTGCAACATTACAGTCACCCACAGACCCTTACCCAGTGATATTTTTTTTTATTTTTAGAGTGTTTTTGCAATATTAGACTTTTTTGTAAGTATGGAAATTTCTGACCTTTTTATGCTATACATGTACATAAGTGGAGGCTACCACCGGTATGCTGTGGCTTTTATATTTCACATATGTGTCACATGCATCAATATGAGATGACATTAACCCTTGACCGAACATTTTTTGCAGATTTTGGAGTTTTTTAATTCCATGTTTTGTTTACATTTTTGTAAATGTTGACTTGGAAAATTTCGTACCTGTTTGCTATACATGTGCATGAGTGGAGCCTACCACTGGTTTGCTGTGGCTTCTGCATTTCATATATGTGTTACATGTATCAATACAAGATGACATTAACCCTTGACCAGACATTTTTTTCAGAATTTGGAATTTTTTAATGTGATGTTAGACTTTTTTGTATGTGTGGACTTAGAAAATTTCTGACCTGTTTTACTATTCATGTACATGAGTGAGTAACCCATTAACTGAATAAAAAAAAAATTGTATATTTTGAAAGTTTGATGGGATGCAGTCTACGTTGAGTGAGTGCAAACCTGATGTGCTTGATTTGTAATAAGCCAAGGTTTATTGCATGGCATGCATTGCTGAGCTGATGGAGATGGTCACCCCCCCTCTTGTTTCATTTAAGCTTCTTGTGAACACTCAGATTCCTTCAATTGGAATCAGTCTTTTTGACACTTGACATGATGAGATACATACAAGGAATTGTTTTGGGGGTTTACCCATTGGGTAGGGTGGACCTCCACTGGACATTTTTTTTTCACTTTAGAGTTAGTTTTGGGAGATTTCAAGTGATTTTCTGAAAAAAATCTTCATTTGGGTGGAGGGGGGGGGGGGGGGGGGGGGAGGGGGTTGCAAGTCCATTGGATGAATTGTAGGGTTGGGGATACATTGGGTAATTTTTGTTTTCTTTTTGCTTCAAAATGATTCTTTACAAATTTTAAGTAATTTTATTGATAAAAATTTCTTCCAGTTGGGGGAAAGGTATGGAGTTGTTCCCCAATCAAACCCCATTTCATCTATTTTCACCCATTTATCATGTGTTACACCCAGATTGAGGCAAAAACACTGATACATTTATTAGCTCACCTGAGTAAAAGTCAGGGTGAGCTTTAGTGATCATTCTTCGCCTGTCGTCTGTGAACATGGTGTTTGTGAATTCTCCAAAACTGCTGAACTGATTTTAGTGAAATTTGAGATGCTTGTTTGTTATGACATCGCATTTTGATTTTGTTCAAATTAAGTTGCCCTGCCCCTCGGTAGGGCCACGCCCAAAAAGTGTGCCTAAATCTTAAAAAAATCTTCTCATGAACCAGCAGTAGCAGAGACTTGATATTTGTTGTGCAGCTTCCTTTTGAGGTGTAAACTCAGATTTGTTCAAGAGAAGTTCGAGGGGCTATATTTACTATCGTTATGAGAGGGGCAAGAATTTTGGCCACGCCCAAAATTTCTATATTTTTATACTGTACCAATGACCCAGACTTAGCTGGTGCTAACTCCACAAAAACCAGGGCCAAACACAAATTTTGCCCCCCAATCCCCAAAATTTGCATCCAAAACAAAAAGAAATCATGTCCTAAAGGACCTCCATAGTACGACTCTACTGCGCATGCGCAGTGACGCAGTCGTCCCGAAATTGGCGCCAAATATCATTCTCTGTTTGGCCCTTCATCAGTCAACATCTCACTGATCTTTGTGCTTGTAAATCTCAGTTTAAAGGATGCCAGACACGTAATTCTTGGAGAAAATGTGATTCTAAGGAGGATAGAAGGAGGAGAGGAAAAAAGAAGTGGCAAAAAATAATCAGGGCTGTACTTAAAATTTTTTGTTAAAATTATGTTAAGTTGCCTATTTTCGAGGCAAACGCCTCTTGTTGTCATTCTTGCTAATTGTTGCACTGCTTATTCAGTGTTTCCTCTCCCCTAACCTTCTAAAGTCCCCCCTTGCAATTCTCCCATGCTTTTGGCATATTTTTGAGAAGTTTCATTTCTAAAAATTCCCTGGGAGAGTTGCTTGGTTACAGAATGTTTTCTGTTATTTTCCCCATAGTTACGTTTTCACCCATGGGTGTATAACGTTTGTGTTCTGCATCTTCCATCTGATGTTCTGCAGATTCTCCCCTGGGAGTCTCTGTTTTGCATCAGATAGAGTGTAATTGAGGACTGATTCCGGGCCAGTTTTTTCAGTGCCTGGAGTCATGTTTTCTTCTGTGTTTACACTGTTTGTTTTCATTGGCAACAGCCTTTTTTGAGGGGGGCTGTTTGCCTTTGAGGTAGTTTATCTCATTATAGGATACATTTATATTATCCGAAAGTGTCTCATTAATTATTTTATATAATTTTAAAATTTTTGACCACACTTTGCCATCGGATCCATCGGGGCTCAACGTTACTTTTCAGCAACTTGGGCTTCTCTGAAAAAATATTTTTTCAAAATTATTTTGTTTTGCAATTGTTTTTTCATTTATTAATGGATCATGTTATTATGTATCTTTGTGTCAGGGGTTTTTGCGAGTAACTAGGACTTATTGTTGTTCCTTCACAATGAAAGGAACTTGTTCAAATTGTAATAGGAAGAAATCTTCCTCTGACTTTCATGATTATTGCATAAATTGTAGTCAGTGTTCTCGCATTAATCCCTGTCCTGTATGTGAACATTGGGATGAGAAACATTGGAAACGTGTGTCACGATATGTTGTTTCTGGAGAAAGAGCGATGCCGGCTCTTTCTCCACAAGGTCACTCTACTCTCTCAGTTTCTATTTCAGAGGAACCAGAACAGGGTGATGTTTCCATGTTATCTTCTTCAAGTGTGCGTCCGTCGTCACAATTAAATACAGAGCTAGCGGCAAAAGTGCTCATGGAGATTAGACAAATGTCGTCCGCTAGCTCGCCCGGTGTAGCGTCCATTCACCGAATGGTTCGGCAGCCGGGTTCGTCCGATGCGGTCCAAGAGGAAATTTTGGGTGATGCGAGCACTATAAAAATAATAGATGCACACCCAGTGACGGCGGATAGTGAACGAGAACGGAGGAAGCCTTTTAGTCCGGTTCCTAGCTCGTCCAGGTCCAGCCGGGCCGCGAGCGAGAGAGGCCCCTCTCTCGTACAACAACATCTGGGACCAGATGTTGTGGTACAAAATGTGTCTTTAGCGGAGCATACGTCCGTCGCTCGGGACGCTCCGTTGTATAAGCAGTCCGCAGAGACTGTTAAGGCTTCCTCTTCTCGCCGGCGCACACGACCGCACCTTGGCTGCGTGACCTCCGATATCTTGCCAGCTTCGCCGATGAAGGATTATTCGGCGACCAGGTCACACCATCCGGCAGCCAGGGATTCGAGACCGATGGACTCCGGACGTTCGCATAGGAAAAGTATGCGGGAGCCATCTGATGCGGAGCTGCCCTCGGCAAAGCAGCGAAAGACCGCTCCTCCGCAGGTCTCGACGTCTGACATTCTAGTGCAGATAGCACAGCTTATCGCAGCATCCCAGCAGCCGACAGAGACGGTGTCGGATCAAGAATTATCCGACGGCGCTGGGTCGGTACGCTCCGCCGAAGCATCGGGGGCGGACGACCGGGAACATCGGGAGGTCCGACCGGATGGTGAAAGGGATACGGATGAATTGGAGCTATCCCTTTCGGAACAACACAAAGCTGCCGTAGACTTCATCCGGCACTTTCTTCCTCAAGTTGTTCCGTCGGGCCAGACTGCTGCGCTTCCGGACAGGAGAATTATAGCGTCATTGGACTCTGATTTTTTCGAGCGGTTCAGGGACATCGCTCCCGAGTTTCCGTCGCAGTCCAATAATGTTGCAAGAACATTTGAATTATTGAACGACGCTATTTTTAAACTTGCTTCCAGGACAGGGAAAGCAGGCTTCTTGTCCGCAAATACTCTCAACCTGCCTTTCATTAATGCAAGGAATAAATTCGACACGGCAGGTCAGGGTATACCGAGAGTTCCTCTGCGTATGGACGACGAGGCGGAAGACTTAGAGCTATCATTACCGTCGTCAGCTTCTATTCCAACCGCAGTGTTGGAAACAGCTATTGCGTCTAACAGAGCCAATTTAGATGCCTTATCTTACACAGATCACCTTACGAAGGCGTTATCACTGCGTCTTCAAGGGGAAGAGTTTCAGGATATACAATCCTCCTTAAGACTTCTTTCAAGGGCAGTAGCTTATTCCACGTGTAACTCCGCCCTTTCAGTGGCAAATCTGGAGTTGGTTAGACGTGACGCAGCCCTGTCTACATCCACACTAGTGGATTCTAAGGTGAAGAACTCTCTTAGAGTCGCTTCGGTCTCAGGAGATCTTCTCTTTGACGGCAAGCTTTCCGCTATTTATGATAATATTAAAAAGAAAGCTAGTGATTCTCTGTTGTTTAGATCCGCTCCTAAAAGGTCGGATTCAGCAGACACGAATAAGGCGGGCACTTCTGGGTCTTATCCGCCCAAGAGAGGTTCCTATAGAGGTTCCGGTGCGTCCTCTAGCTCTTATTCGAGAGACCGTCAGGATAGCGACTCTCGTTCGGGACGTCCTTCAGGCCGGGACAATCGGTCGGACGCCCCGAGGTCGACGAGGCGAGGTGCGGGTCGTGGAAGACGTGGTTTCTCCTACCGCAGGCCTCGCAGATCCAGGAGGTGATGGCTCAAACCTCTATCGCGTTCCGGTTGGCGGAAGGTTGTCGAGTTTTTCTCAAGAGTGGGCGTCGATTACGGACGATCCGTGGGTGAGAGGAGTGACTTCGGAAGGTCTAAAGATATCCTTCAAACGAAAGCCTCCATTAACTCGAAGTCCAAAGTGGACTCATCTTCCGTCAAACCCTCAGAAAAGAGACGCTCTGCTATCAGAGGTGCAGTCTCTTTTAATGAAGAACGCGGTAGAGGTCGTAGAAAACCAGGAATCGCTGGGATTCTACAGCCATCTGTTTCTGGTTCCGAAACCAGACGGCTCGTTCCGTCCAGTCATAGATTTGAGCTGGATAAACAAGCTGATCATCGCTCCGAAGTTTTATATGGAGACGATTCGATCGGTCAGAGCGAGTATTCGGGTGAACGATTATGCAACGAGCATAGATCTCAAAGATGCGTACTTTCACGTCATGGTACATCCGACATTCCGAAAGTATCTACGCTTCGCAGTCCTAGGAGTGGTGTATCAGTTCCGGGCCATGTGCTTCGGATTGAATCTAGCACCCTGGGCTTTCACTCGGGTAATGAACTCGGTAATGATCTACTTCCGAGCTCATTCGTCTGCGGTAACGTCGGCCTACCTGGACGACATTCTTCAGAGGTACGGCAACGAGTTAACGCTTCAGAACGATGTTCAGAATCTTCTTCTATTGCTCCGACGTCTCGGTTTCATAGTAAACGAGGAGAAGTCGGATCTGGTGCCGTCCAAGTCATTCACTCATCTGGGAATGAGCTTCGAGACGCACAACAATCTCGTTCGTCTGCCGTTAACCAGAGCGAAATTAGTCAGTTGTTACGCTCGCTATTGTCTAAATACAGACAAAGTCACAGCGAGAGAATTTATGAGACTGATAGGTCTGTGCGGAGCCGCTGCGGATCTCATTCCGATGGGACGGCTACGCACACGGCCTCTTCAAATTTTCTTGACTCAGAATTGGAGTGTGAAAATTCATTCGCTCGATGTAGACGTTCTCTTGTCAGATCAAGTGAAACAAGAGATTCAGACTTGGGCAAACATTCAGTGGTTAACTCAAGGAGTTCCGCTGCAGTTGCCGGATCCGAGTTTTACCATTATGACGGATGCCAGTCAAACAGGTTGGGGTGCATCATTAATCCCAACGGATTCGAGATGCCAGGGTCTTTGGGATCCGCAATTCCTGTGCAAGCACATAAACATCAAGGAAATGATGTCAATTTGGCTTGCGTTACGTCACTGGATGGACATTATTCACGATGCTCATGTCCAAATCCTATCCGACAATACGACAGTAGTGGCGTATATACGGAATCAGGGAGGCACTCATTCAGTTCCGTTGTTCAATCTAACGGAAAGAATCCTTCTGTTTGCGTTGGAACATCACGTTCTTCTTTCGGTCCGTCACATACCGGGTCGTCTGAATGTGCTAGCAGACTCCCTTTCTCGAAAGGGTCGCTTGTTGCCGTCGGAGTGGACTCTCAACAAACAAGTATTCAATCAGATTTGCTACCAATGGGAACGGCCAATGATAGACTTATTTGCGACACATCTCAACAATCAGTTGCAGACGTATGTGTCCCCGTGTCCGGATCCAAGAGCATTTGCTGTAGACGCTCTATCGATCCCTTGGGACGGAATGATAGGATATGCGTATCCTCCAGTGCCGTTAATTCAACAAGTATTGCTAAAGATAAAACAATCTCAATGCAAGATTCTGTTGGTAGCATCTCTGTCGCCACAGAGACCGTGGATAAATCTACTCAGGTGTCTGTTGTGGGACCTACCGCGGAAGCTCCCTCCACGAGAGGATCTTCTTTGGCAGGGGAAATCGCGCCAACTGCATCACAACCCGCAAGGTCTCAACCTTCACGTTTTTCCGTTGTGCGGTCCTTCTTGCATGGCAAGCACTTTACAGGACGAGCAGTGGACGCGATTTCTAACTGTAGGAGGACCTCCTCTTCGCTAAACTATGCGGCTAAGTGGAAGGTTTTCCGTCGTTGGTGTAGGGATCATTCTGTTGATATATTTGATCCCTCTATACCAGACATTGCTAACTTTCTAGTATACTTGTTTGACGAAATCAAACTGCAACCGGTTACTATAAAGGGTTATAGATCTATGTTATCTGATACCTATGCACATCATGATAGTTTACAAATTGGATCTAATGTCTCTTTATCGAAATTGGTTAGAAACTTTTCGATAAATAGACCCAGAACTCTTAGATTAATTCCTAAGTGGAATTTAGCTTGGGTTCTCCTTAAATTGAAGGAAAAGCCATTTGAACCTCTTGGGACAGTAGATTTCAAATTCTTATCTTATAAGACAGCTTTTCTCTTAGCTTTCTCTTCTGCCAGAAGAGTCAGTGAGCTTCATGCACTATCGGTGGATGATTCTCATTATCGTAGTGTTGGGAACACTATCACCTTCACTACTAACGTCGGTTTTTTAGCTAAGAATCAGGCTCCTAATAAATATCCGGAACCTATTGTTATTAAGGCTCTTCCGTCTTCAGACGGGCGTAGGCCTTTACTCTGTCCTGTTAGAGCACTACGTATCTATAAACAGAGATCTCAGTTCATCAGAAAGGGACGGAAACGTTTCTTTCTGTCTTTGATGCCTAATAGAAAGGACATTTCAGTCCATTCTATTGCTAGATGGATTCAGTTAACTATCCGTACTGCGTATGAAGATTCTTCTCAGCAGTCTGTGCTTAAGATTTCTGCTCATGAAGTAAGAGCTCTTTCTACTTCCTGGGCTTATGCTAATAGTGTTGCTATTACAGATTTAATGAAGGCTGCTTATTGGTCTCAGCCATCCACATTTACTAATTTTTATCTCAGAAATATTGAGTCCATTTCTGGAGACCTGCATTGTTTAGGTCCGTTATCTGTTGCTCAGAATGTCGTCCACTAAACAGTTGCAACTATAGTTATGCAGGCTTTCTGTTCCGGCAGTGACTCCGTCCGGCTGCCCTCTTCGCTCTGGGCTATTTGACCCAGGGCAAGGGGAAGGGGGGGGGCGGGTGTTCCCTTAGGTCACCTGCTTTATAGTGAAAAGCAAGGGAATGCCTCCTCCAAGACAGTATTTCTGAGTCGCTTCCGGGATGGTTTTAAAGTGTAATATTAATGTTTAATTTCATTCATGTCTTATTTTTAAAGTGTAGCTCGGTGTGAAGCATTTGTATATGTCAAGTGTCAAACGGGCTTTAATATACAATACTCGGACACTTTTAAATGATTATAAAGAGTCTCAATTCTCTGGACTACTTTATTTATTGGCTTGTTTTAAAAATAATTAGTATAAAGGTTATACTGGATGTTAATAGAGAACATGAATGTTATTGTGCTCAATTATTAAGGGTAGTGTATCTTTCTAATTTAAATATTAAATAAGAAAGATACATGTAAAGCCTAATACTCCTTTTCTCCTTAAGGGGTTACCTCTTTATTTTATAATTGAGCTTATTGGATTTTCCTCTATGTCCTAGGCCCTCCAGCCTGTTTACTATTCAGCTAAGTCTGGGTCATTGGTACAGTATAAAAATGTTAAAAAATTTATAGTAATTTATATATTTTTTATACTTACCAATGACCCAGACGGGGATGGCCCTCCCTGAGTTGGGAACTCTTGCCTCCCCGCTGAGTACATAGCGCTGACCAGGCACTGCCAGTAAGAATGATATTTGGCGCCAATTTCGGGACGACTGCGTCACTGCGCATGCGCAGTAGAGTCGTACTATGGAGGTCCTTTAGGACATGATTTCTTTTTGTTTTGGATGCAAATTTTGGGGATTGGGGGGCAAAATTTGTGTTTGGCCCTGGTTTTTGTGGAGTTAGCACCAGCTAAGTCTGGGTCATTGGTAAGTATAAAAAATATATAAATTACTATAAATTTTTTAACATTTTTATACTGTACCAATGACCCAGACATAGCTGGTGCTAACTCTTAAAATATAGGGCCAAACACAAATTTTGCCCCCCAATCCCCAAAATTTGCATCTAAAACTAAAGAAAACATGTCCTGAAAGGCCCTCCACACTTCGCCCCTACTGCGCATGCGCAGTGTCAAGGACGTTCCGAAATTGGCGCCATTAATCATTCTAAGTTTGGCCCTTCATCAGTTAACATCTGACTGATCTTTGTGCTTATAAATCTCAGTTTAAATGATGCCAGACACATAAATATTAGTGAAATGGTGATTCTAAGGAGGATAGAGAAGGAGGAGAGGAAAAGAATGTGTGACAGAATATTATCAGGGCTGTAACTTAAAATTTTTTAATGAAATTATGTTAAGTTACCTATTTTCAAGGCAGCAGCCATTTTGTTGTCATTCTGATTATTTAGTTACACTGTTTTTTTAAGTGTTTTCCTCTCTCCCTGTCCTTTAAGTTCCCCCTTGCTATTCTCCCATGCTTTTGGCATAGTTTTTGTAATCATTATTACAAAATTTTCTTGGGAGTTTTAGCTGAATAACAGAATGAATTCTGTTCTTTCCCCATGTTTACGTCTTCACCTAGGGGTGGTTAGGCGTTGTGTTCTGCATCTACCATCTGATGTTCTGCAGTTTCTTCCCTGGAAGTCTCTGTTTTGCATCAGATAGTGTATTTTTGGTAACTGATTTCGGGCCTGGGTGCCTGGAGTCTTATTTTAGTGTTTTTACACTCATTGTTTACATTTACAACAGCCCTCTGTGTGAGGGGGGGATTTCTATAAAATAATATCTTGATGTTATTTTAATCATAACTAGATACATTATTATTGTTCGTAAGTGTTGAATAAATTGTTTAAAATATTTTTAAAATTTTTGTCCACACTTAGGCTTGGGATCCATTGGGGCTCAACGTTACTTTTCAGAAACTTGGGCTGTTCTGAAAAAATATTTTTTCAAAATATTTTGATTTCAATTATTTTTTCTATATCAATGGATCATATTATTATTATGTATTTTGATTGCCAGGGGTTAGTGCGAGTACCAGGACTTGTTTTCTTTTCACATTGAAAGGATATTGATCAATTGTTTTAAGAGGAAGTCTTCCTCTGACTTTATTATCATTCTATATGTGGTCAGTGTACTCGCATTAACTCCTGTTCTGTATCGTATGATTCCGATGACAATATGGTAAGCGTATGTCACGGTATGTTGTTGGGGATTTGGACACTCCGGTCCTTTCCCCGCAGGGTCACTCTACTTTATCAATTTCTATTTCAGATGATCAAGATTAGGGTGATGTATCTGTGATGTCTTCCAACAGTGTGCCTCCGTCGTCACAATTAATGAAGGGCTAGCGGAAAAGTGGTCATGTAAATACGCCAATTGCCTAAGAGGACCCTAGTAGGTTCGACGGCCTTTGACGTCCGCTAGCTCGCCCGGTGTAGCGTCCATTCACCGAATGGTTCGGCAGCCGGGTTCGTCCGTTGCGGTCTAGAAGGAATTTTGGGGTGATGCGAGCACTATAAACTAACCTAATGCACACCCAGTGACGGCGGATCGGAGGGAGAACGCAGGAAGCCTTTTAGTCCGGTTCATAGCTCGTTCCGGTCCATCCGGACGGCAAGCGACAGAGGCCCCTCTCTCGTTCAACAACATCTGGCCCCAGATGTTGTGGTACAAAATGTGTCGTAAGCGGAGCATACGTCCGTTGCTCGGGACGCTCCGTTGTATAGGCAGTCCGCTGAGACTGCTAAGGCTTCCTCTTCTCGTCAGCGCACACGACCGCACCTTGGCTGCGTGACCGCCGATATATTACCAGCTTCGCCGATCAAGGATTCTTCGGCGACCAGGTCACACCATCCGGTAGCCAGGGACACGAGGCCTGCAGACTCCGGACGTTCGCATAGGAAGTGTGCGGGAGTCAACGTACACGGAGCTTCCGGCGGCAATGCATCTTAAGACCGCTACTGCACAGGCCTCGGGAACGGACGTGCTTTCCTTAATAGCACAGTTTATCGCAGCATCCCAGCATCAACTGAATCTGTCGCATATATTTTATCCGACGATGCTGGGTCGGGACGCTCCGCGGAAGCGGGTACGGACGTCCGAAAGTTTCATCCGGTCCGACGGGATACCGAAAGGGATTCGGAGGATTTCGAGCTTTCCCTTTCGGAACAACATATGCTGTTGTGTATGTCATCTGACTTGGTCTTCTACAACTTCTTTCGTCGGACCAGAATGCTGCTATGCCGGATAAGAAACTGATAGCGTCGGTGGACTTAGAATTTTTTGGTTCGGTTCAGGGACATCGTCCCTCAGTTCCGACATAGTCCAATAATGTCACACAAACTTTTGAATTATTGAACGACGCTATATATATTATTATTTTATGCTTGCTAACCAAGCATTTCTGGTTTCTTGTTCGAAGAGTTATGGAGATGTCTTTCAAAAGTGTGCCTCTGTCGTCATAGTTAATGAAGAGTTAGCGGCAATAAGTGCTCATGGAATATGTCTATCGCCTACGGAGTGACATTCGCTAGCTCACCCGGTGTAGCGTACATTCATCGAATGGTTCGGCTGCCGGGTTCGTCCGTTGCGGTCTAGGAAGGAGATTTGGGTGATGCGAGCACTTTAATTACTTTAGTACTCACCCAGTGACGGCAGATTGAGGACAGATCAGAGGAAGCCTGTTAGTCCGGTTCCTGGCTGGTCCAGGTCCGTCCGGGCTGTGAGCGAGAGAGGTCCCTCTCTCGCCCAACAACATAGGGGACCGCATGTTGTGGTTCAGATATTTTACATTCGGAGCATATGTCCGTTGGTCGGGACGCTCCGTTATATTGACAGTCCGAGAGACTGTCTTTAATGCTTCCTCATCCTCACTGCAGGGCACACGACCACACATTGGCTACGTGACCTCGAGTATCCGATCAGTTTCGGCATTCAGTGATTCCACGGCGAATAGGTCGCGCCATCCGGTAGCCAAGGGACACGAGGCCTATACACTCCGTTCGCTCGCATATTGGTAGTATGCACGGGGTAACGATCACGGAGCTTCCAGCGGCAATGCATCGTAAGACCGCTTCTCCTCAGGCCTCAGTGACGGACGTGCTATCCGTGTTAGCACAGTTGTTTCGCAGCATCCCAGCAATTGTCAGTTTCTCGGTCGAATCAGGAATTATCCGACGGCGCTGGGTCGGTGCGGTCCGCGGTTGCATCAGGTACGGACGACCGAACGCTTTATAGGGTCCGACAGGATGGCGAAAGGGATTCGAAAGATTTCGAGTTTTCCCTTTAGTAGTATCGGAAGATGCCTTCCATATCTTCTGGCATTATCTTCCAGTGATTATTATTTCGGACTTCATTGCTGCGATCTTGGATAAGAGACTTATAGCGTCATTGGACTCGGATTTTTCGATCGGTTCGGGGACATTGTCCCTGACTTACCGACGTAGTCCAATATTGTCATTACAACATGTGTTTTATTTTTCGACGCTATATATATATACAAGCCTGCTACTAAGCTTGATAGTTTAGTTTCTTGTCCGCGTTGCTCATTTCTGCCATTTTATCATTTATACAAATAGTTTATTTTGGCAGAGCAGGGCATACCGAGAGTTCATATGCGTCTAGACGGTGTGATTAAAAACTGCATATATTCTTTTTCGCCGTTTATGTCTTTTCCAATTTCAATGTTGGGAACGACATTATGTATAGTAGACTTAACTTAGACGCTTTATTATACGTAATCCGCCTTACTGAGGCGTTATCATTACGTCTTCAAGAAAAGATTTACGGGATATTATTCTCAATGTAATTTCTTTTGAGGGCAGTAGTTTGTTCACGTATAACTCCGCCCTTCAGTGGCTGATTGGAGTTAGTTAGACGTGACGCAGCCCTAGCTACATCCACTCGCGTGGATAGTAAGGTTAAGAACTCTCTCAGAGTCGCTTCGTTCTCGGAGGAGCTTCTCTTCGACGGCAACTTTTCGGCAATCCATGAATTGCTCGATTTACACGTTCTCTTGTCTATCTAGTGTTACAAGAGATTCAGACTGGGGCAAACATTCGGTGGTTGACTCAGAGAGTGCCGCCGCAGTTGCCGGACCCGAGTGTGGCTGTTATGACGGTTGCCAGTCATACAGATTGGGATATAATACTGATCCCTATGGATTCGAAGTGCCAGGGTCTTTGGGTTCCGCAGTCTTTTAGCAATCAGTTTTCTTCCGCGGAATAATGTTTTTTAGGCTTGCTTTATGTCATTGCATGAACATTATTCAGAAACGCATGCCCAAACTCCTGTCCTTTAATTCGACAGTAGTGGCGTATCTCCGGAACCAGGGAGGCACTCTTTCGTTTCCGTTATTCAGTTTAATGGAAAGAATCCGTCTGTTGGTTATAGTACACCAAGTTCAGTTTTGGTCCGTCATATTCCGGGTCGTCTGATTGTTTTATCGGACTCCCGTTCTCTTACGGGTCGCTTGTTGCTGTCAGAATGGACTCTCAACAAACAAGTATTCAATCAGATTTGCTATCTATGGGAGCGCCCAATGATGATTTATTTATGACACAGCTTGCTAATCAATTGCAGACGTATGTGTTGGCTTGTCCAGATCTCTGAGCTAATATTCTTAACGCTCTATTGTTCTATAGGACAGAATGATAGGATACGCATATCCTCCGGCGCTGTTGTTTTAGCAGGTATTGCTAAGATAAACAACCACAATACATTTCTGTTGATAGCATCTCTATCTTCACAGAGATCATGAGTAATTTTCTCTCTTGTCTACTGTGGGTTTTAACGTGAAATCTTCCTCTATGTGAGGATCTTTTTCACTGGGTAAATCGTGTCATCTTTATCACAACCTGCAAGGTCGCAACCTTCATGTATTCCGTTGTGTGGTCCGTATTGCATTGTAAGCACTGTACTGGACGAGCTTTGGACGCGATTTCTTACTATAGGAGATCCTCTTCTTCGCTATTCTATGCGGCTAAAGTGGAGGCTCTTCCGTCGTGGTGTAGGGATCATTATGTTCATATTGTTGATCCCTCCATACTACTCATTGCTATTTTTTAGTATACTTGTTTCACAAGATCTACTGCAGCCTGTTATTATTTAGGTTATAGGTTTATGTTACCTCATACCTATGCACTCTACGATAGTTTACAATTGAGTCTTTTGTCTCTTTATCTAAGTCAGTTAGTAACTTTTTGATAAATAGACTTAGAATCTTTAGATTAAATTCCTATACGGATTTTAACTTCGGTTCTTATTTAGCTAAGTAATCATTTGAGCCTCTGGAAACAGTAGTTTTCAAATTCTGACCTTTTAGACAGTAATTCTGTTGGTTTCTCTTTTACTGTAGAGTCAGTGAGTTTCATGCACTATCGATGGATGATTTTCACTTTCATAGTTTCGGAATCAATACTTCCGTTACTATTTAGGTTGGATTGTTGCATAAGAGTTAGGCTCCTATTATCCGGAACCTATTATTTTAAGGTCCTTCCGTCTTCGTATGGGCATAGGCCTTTACTCTTTCCGGGTACAGTTTATGTATTTATAAACAGATTTCTGTTTATTACTATGGGCGTAAGCTTCTTCTGTCTTTGATGTCTAGTAGAAGGACGTTACGCTCCATTTTATTGTTAATGGATTCTATTAACTATCGGTACTGCTTATAGTATATCATTGACTTAGCAGTTGTGCTTAAGATTTCGGCTCATGAAGTAAGAGTTCTTCTACTTCTTGGGCTTACATTAATAGTGTCGCTATTATAGATTTTTGAAGGCCGCTCATTGCGCTCAGCCATCCACATTCATGAATTTTATCTCAGAAATATCGAGTCCATTTCTGGAGGCCTCTATTGTTAGGTCTATTATCTACTGCTCAGAATGTCATTCACTTAACAGTTGCTACTATAGCTAGGTAGGCTGTCTGTTTCGGCAGTGTCTCCGTTCGGCTGCCCTCTTCGCTCTGGGCTATTTGACCCAGGGCAAGAAAAAGGGGGGGGGGAGGGTGTTCCCTTGGGTCACCTGTTTACTATGAAAACAAGGGGATACCTCCTCCGGAGTTAGTAATTCTGAGCTGTTATTGGGATGGTTGTTTAGTGAGAAGTTTAGGTTTTTAAAATTCATTCAAGTCTTAGTTTTTAAAGTATAGCTTTTGAATATTGCACATGTCAACGGACATGATTATGCAATCCTCAGACACTTTTAGGAGTATAAGAGTCTCTATTCTCTAGACTTACTTTATTTATTGGCTTACTTTAAAAATTATTAGTATAAGGATTATATTGGATATTAATAGAGTACATGGATGTATGAAGCTCAATTTTTGAAGGTGTTGTATCTTTCTAATTTATCATAAATAAGAAAGATACATGTAAGGCCTATTACTTCTTTTCCCTACAGGGGATGACTCTATTTTATTTTATTGAGCGTATTCCATTTTGCTCTATGTCCTTGGCCCTCCAGCCTTTTTACTATTCAGCTATGTCTGGGTCATTGGTACAGTATAAAAATGTTAAAAAATTTATAGTAATTTATATATTTTTTATACTTACCAATGACCCAGACGGGGATGGCCCTCCCAGGAGTTGGGAACTCTTGCCTCCCCGCTGAGTACATAGCGCTTACCAGGCACTGGTTATTAGAATGATTAATGGCGCCAATTTCGGAACGTCCTTGACACTGCGCATGCGCAGTAGTGGCGAAGTGTGGAGGGCCTTTCAGGACATGTTTTCTTTAGTTTTAGATGCAAATTTTGGGGATTGGGGGGCAAAATTTGTGTTTGGCCCTATATTTTAAGAGTTAGCACCAGCTATGTCTGGGTCATTGGTAAGTATAAAAAATATATAAATTACTATAAATTTTTCAACTTTCCAAACCGAGAGGCGGGTTTGAACCAAATTTGATATGAGGGCTTATTGGGTCATAAGTACTTAATTTATGCCAAAAAATTTTTTCACATCGACCCATGGGAACCGCAGGAGCTAAAAATAGAAAAAAAATTAAAATGCCCATATCTCCAAAACTACACAGCACTGAGAATTTTTATTTGGTGTGAAGCTTCCTTAGGACCAGCAGAAAGGAATGGTCCTAAAAATTGTCATCGGTTTTATCATAGGGTACTTTTCCGAGATTTTGAAAAAGTGCTGAGTCATCATTTTTTAGCACTTGTGTGTAATGGAAAAAACATTGAAGAATCTTCTTCTCCCAAACCAAAGCTCCAAAAGCTTTCATATTTCACATATAACATCTTTGGAAGATTGATTCACATATTTGTTGAAATCAATTCCTGGGTCTATATTTGGGCTCTCTATGGGAGCCCAAATATTCAAATTCGTGCAATATGAGGAATATTCTTTAAAAATTTTCTTCTTCAGATCCACCAATCAGAATCTTTTGATATTTGGTATGCAGCACCCGTAGGGGGGTGAGATTCAAGTTTGTTCAAGCCAAGTCCCTGGGTTCATATTTGGGCTCCCTGTGGGAGCCCGAATTATAACTTAGTTCAATATGAGGAATATTCTTAAAAAATCTTCTTCACATCCACCAGTCAGAATTTGTTGATATTTGGTATACAGTATCCTTAGAGAGGTGAGATATAAATTTGTTAAAGCCAAGTCCCTGGGCTCATATTTGGGCTTCTTGTGGGAGCCCAAATTGTATCAGAATTTCTATTATCCGAACTGATAGGCCGATTTGAACCAAATTTAATATGGGGGGTTTAATGGGTCATAAGTACCTAATTTATGCCAAAAAATATTTTTCCTGTCATCCCATGGGAACCTCAGGAGCTAAAAATAGAAAAAAATTAAAACACCCATTTCTCCAAAACTACACAGCACTGAGAATTTTTATTTTGTGTGAAGCTTCCTCAGGACCAGCAGAAAGGAATGGTAAAAAAAATTGCCATCGGTTTTATCATAGGGGACTTTTGTAGGACTTTGACAAAATGCTGAGTCATCATTTTTCAACTCTGTGGGTATTGGGAAAAACATTAAAGAATCTTCTTCTCCCATACCACTGCTCCAAAGGCTTTCGTATTTCACATATAACATCTTTGGAAGATTCATTCACATGTTTGTTGAAATCAAATCCCTGGGTGCATATTTGGGCTCTCTATGGGAGCCCAAATGTTCAGATTAGTGCAATATGAAGAATATTCTTTAGAAATCTTCTTCTTCCGATCCACCTATCAGAATCTTTTGATATTTGGTATGCAGCATCCTTAGGCGGGTGAGATTAAAGTTTCTTCATGCCCAGTCCCTGGGTTTATACTCTTCTGTGGGAGCCCAAATAATAACTTAGTTCAATATGAGGAACATTCTTTAAAAATATTTTTTATCAGATCCAGCGGTCAAAATCTTTTGATATTTGATATACAGCATCCTTAGGGAGTTGAGACTCAAATTTGTTAAAGCCAAGTCCCTGGGTTCATATTTGGGCTCCCTGGTGGAGCCC
The DNA here is from genome assembly GCA_031216915.1 of Pictodentalium vernedei. NCBI lineage: Eukaryota > Metazoa > Mollusca > Scaphopoda > Dentaliida > Dentaliidae > Pictodentalium > Pictodentalium vernedei. The sequence goes on from CM062295.1 coordinate 202,289,692, forward strand.
GAATTATAACTTTGTTCAATATGAGGAACATTCTTTAAAAATATTTTTTATCAGATCCAGTGGTCAAAATCTTTTGATATTTGATATACAGCATCCTTAGGGAGTTGAGATTCAAATTTGTTAAAGACAAGTCCCTGGGTTCATATTTGGGCTCCCTGGTGGAGCCCGAATTATAACTTTGTTCAATATGAGGAATATTCTTTAAAAATCTTTTTTTTTCAGATCCACCGGTCAGAATCGTTTGATATTTGGTATAAGCTTTTCTTATGCAACTTGTTCAAATCAATTCCCTGGGTTGATATTTAGGCTACCATGTCAGGTGAGTGCTCTCAGGCCCCCTGGGGCCTCTTGTTTGTTTGGGGGACGTTCATTATAGTTAGTTCAGAGATAAAGCACAAATAGGATTCTGAAGTCAATATGGCCTGTTGTCATGGTTTGAAAACAGTTCATATGTAAATGGTTTGTCTATCAGTTCTTGCTTCCATCCATACTTATTTTGGTTTCTGTACAATAAATGAGGAACATTAAGAGAGAAAACTGGCATGCATATATTTGGTGACACTGACACCATATCTGACATTTGGAGCCTTGGTAACATGTGGCTGTAATTCTAAAGTTCTGCATGTTTATGAAACTTCAAACAATCACAATCAATTTGCCTTAGAGCTGTTTGAGAATATGTGAACATTAAGAGAGAAAACTGGCATGCATATATTTGGTGACACTGACACCATATCTGACATTTGGAGCCTTGGTAACATGTGGCTGTAATTCTAAAGTTCTGCATGTTTATGAAACTTCAAACAATCACAATCAATTTGCCTTAGAGCTGTTTGAGAATATGTTCCCCATAAGAATGATACAGGCATTAGCAGGTCTGTCCACACCACAATTTCGTTATCTTCCTGGCACAGATAATTACCTCCAGTTGAAAGCAAAGTTTACCCCAGATTCACTCTCAGAGCACTAGATTTTTCAAAATTTTCTTGGGGTAGGGCCCTGTACTCCACTCTAGGTGTCGTGGGCAACATTCTCCTCCCCCTCCCCCTCCAGACCTACCACCCACACATCCCTTTGGGCCTCAGGACATGCCTATGGCATGCTGTGCCCCCATGCCTATTGCCCAGGCCCCACCTTATTTGGAAATCCTTGCTCCGCCACTGTATGCAGTGCAGACAATCTTCACAAATGGTGGGGGCTGATTCTCAAAGTAACAAAGCCTGTTGTCAACCAAGTGCAAACTATTGGTCAATGCCAATTACTGATTCTGATTATTAACTAATCACTGGAATAGATAAGTTTTAACACAAAAACAGTAAATAATTGAACCTTGTATGGATTTGTTTTAACCCTTAACTACTAAACACTTTTGCAACACATTGACAGTCTACATTCTTGGGCTTTGCATTTGTTTTTAAGCAAGTCTTGGCTGCCTACATAAGCAGCCAAGATTTTCCTAGAAACATCTGCGAAGGCACTTATAACGTCCCTCACAAGCTGACCCAGAGACTGCATTTTGGGGCACCTGTTTTGTAAAAGAAAAAGTGATTTAAGTCAGAATTAGGCTTTTAAGGTTCTTGTCTGCATTTAGAAACAGTGAAGGCTTGACTAAAAAACACTGTAAGTAAACTTTCTTCTGAACTGCAAGTTGACACAAATGCTGTGGGATGGATCACCTTTTCATAAGTTGAAAAATTGGCAAAGTCAGAATTAAACCCCATAATGAAGGTTAACGTTTCCAATCCTATATTTTGTAGTCTGTTTTAGCTCAAAGGAATTGTACAACTATATTTAAAAATTCCTCAGTTTTTAAAAAAAAAACTGCCATTATATTTTCTTAAAACATTTTTAGTTAACAGATTGGCATTTATCCAACTAAATGTATGCTTTATTTTGTAGCTGTGGTGATAAATATGAAGGTGACTGGGTTCTTGACACAAAGCAGGGTCATGGTAACCAGGAGTACAATGATGGAACAACATATGAGGTATTAATTTCAAATACTTTCCTACAATACAGAAGGAGTGATTTATACCTTAGAGAACACCCTGTTAATTGAATAATTACTCTTCTAGTGAAAAATATCCAATTAACAAGTGTATTCAATTAACAGGAGTTTGATCATTTTCTTGTATTCTGGTGAAAAACTTTTTATTATTATATTTATACCCCCCCCCCCCCCCCCCCCCCCCCCCCCCCGCAAACAAAGTTTGGGGGTATATAGGAATCACCCTGTCCGTCCGTCCATCCGGGCCAACATTGGGGGTTTAGGGGATATTATTATTAGGGGCTACCTCCAAATTAAGGTAGTGTTAGGGTTAGGAGTGGGGTGGGGTTAGGGGTAGCCCCAGAGTAGGGCTTAAGGTTGGGGAGGGTTAGGTCCCAGGGGGTAGGGTTGGGGTCAGGGGTGGGGTTTTAGTTTTAGTAGCCCCTAAGCCGAAAAATAACTCCTAATCCTATTGGTTTGGCTAGGGTGGGGTTGGGTCAGGGGGTGGGGGTTAGGGGTAGCCCCAGAGTAGGGCTTAAGGTTGGGGATTAGGTCCCATGGGTGGGTGGGTGTTAGGGTCTGGGGTGGGCTTTTAGGGTTTAGGGTCAGGGTGGGGTAGGGTTAGGGTGTGGTTTTTTGGGTGGAGGGTGGGATTAGGGTTAAATATAAGTTCTAGGGTGAAGGGGGTGGGGTTCTGGATAAAATAAGGTTTTGGACATACAAAATGTATCTTTGGTAGCCCATAAACCCGAAATGTTGGAGCGTCTGTCTGTCCATCTGTCCATCTGTCCATCCTTATAAGCGCAACTCCTAAACCGTTTGAAGAATTTTCATGAAACTTTACACAATGGAAGAACTCCATATGAAGATGTGCATGAAGCAATATAATTCCGTTCTGACATTTCCAAGGGGAGATAATCTAACTTATACATTTCAGGCGCGGGGGAATCACTTTGTGAACTTGCTCACAGTACCTCTAGTATATCTTGTTTGACAGAGTAATTGTTTGATATTTTAAAAGATTTCTTTTATTCCATAAGCAGGAGGTTACTATGTAACCTATATGCAATTAACATGTCAAATTTGTACTGAAAGTTTGGTAAATGGTTTGGTGTTTGGAAGTTATATGCTGCCGACAGGGTTATTCAATGAAGAGAGATCCAATAATATGGCTCCCCTGTATTGGAGTGGCCACCCATGCAAGAACTCAAATTCTTGCTTGGACGGCCACTCCATTACAGGGTAGGTAATATTTTTTATTCTTTTTGTGTTTATTCTCCTTCAAAACAATTCCCCAGTTGGAGCCTTCAGTGCATGAATTTGCCCAATTACTTTGGTCCTAGACCATTTCTCAAAGAGAGAAGAATACCTGGAAGAGTCTGTACAAATGGTCTTGTTCGAGTTAGCAATATAACCTGAGCCATTTAAGGTTCTGTTGTTAGGTAAAAGTATACAGGGTTTGTACCCCAAGTTTTGTTTAAATTCAAGGACATTCCCAAGTTTTTCAAGAACCTGAATCACAGATTTACATGGCCTACAATCTACATTTGTATCAGTAAAGCACAAAACAAGCAGTATATATATGTTTATTTTGAATATTTCTGTCATTTTTTTCATCTGAAAGGATATGTGCTGTGGGTTGTTATACTATTCAGTGTCCATTTTTGTTATACTATTCAATGTCCAAATAATTTTTAAGAAATCGGTTATGTTCAGGCTGATAGTTGACATTCTGATGGAGCAACATGAAGCTGAAACACCATCACTACTTGGTACATTACCACTGGGTGAAGTACATTGAACTTGCAGATCAAGCAAAAAAAGTTGCTTAGTAAATATCTATTGACAATTTTTTATCCTCAAAAAAGGTCTCTTGCCATATATGTAACTAATGAGTACAGTGTGAAACTCAAGAAATCTCAGGATTTGAGCATTTTTCTGCAAAATTTTAAGTTATTCTATAGATGGAAAATCCATTCTACATATGTCCCAAGTGGTAATTCACTATAATATAAATGCTATGTCTGTTTAGGTTCTTCAGAATGTATACATTTGGTGTGAAAGGAACATCAGAATAAATTAAGCATTAAAAAATCCCTATTACATTTACTCTGTAACCCTCTGGATATCCTCACAATGTGAAAAAAATTTACTGTCCTGAACCTTTGAACTTATTTTAATTAGCCATCAGTATTTCCCTTTGGCACACCCTACAGGGCACATTTATGATTGGATTGCTTTGAAACCTGGCAATCATGTTTGGGGTGACCTCTAGATGGGAGCTATCGATTTTCTTCCATTTCCATTAAAAAAATGTTGCCATTGGAAAATGTTTTTGAGCTTAGTTTAGTCAGGCATCAATATTTCCCTTTGGCACACCCTGCAGGGCACATTTATGATCGGATCACTTTGAAACTTGGTATGCTTGTGGGTGACCTCTATATGACAGCTATAGATTTTCTTCCATTTCAGTTAAAAAACATTGCCGTTAGCAATGACCTTTGAACTTATTGCAGTTGTGCATCAATGTATTCCTTTGGAATGCCCCTACAAGGCACATTTATGATCAGATTGTTTTTGAACTTAGTGCATTTGTTCATCAGTATATTCCTTTGTCACACCACACAGATCACATTTATGATCGGGTTGCTTTGAAACTTGGTATGCTTGTATGGGGTGACCTCTAGAAGGGAGGTATTGATTTTCTTCCCTTTTTGCCAAATAAGTTGCCATTAGCAACGACCTTTAAACTTAGTGAATTTGTGCATCAGCATCTTTTTACACTGTAAACCAATGGCCCAGACTAGCTGGTGCTTAACTCAAAGTTATTAAGGGCCAAATACAAATTTTGAAACCCCCAATCCCCAAAATTTGCTTGCAAAACCGACAATTAAAAGTCCTATCTGGTCCTCCATACTTTTACTCTCTGCGCATGTGCTGCCATCAGGAAGTGACCGGAATTGGCACCAACATCATTCTTTGTTTGGCCCTAAAGTCAGCAACAATGAACTGACATCTGTGCTTTAAAATCTCCTTTTTTGAGGATGCCAGACACAAATCAATGTAAGAATTGGTGGATCCAAGACTGTTATTGGATGATGGAAGTGTTCAAAAGTGGTTTTAGACGTTCAGGGCTGTAACTTTATAATATTTATAAAATTATTTCATGTTTCCCAATTTCAGGACATACACCTGACGTCATCATTTTTGATAATGATTATTCCACTGTTTGTTAAGTATTTCTTCCCAATCCTTCCATGAACCTTTCCTGTTAAACTCTTAAGCTTTTTGGCTATTTTTTATTGAAATTTTTTATTAAATTTCTTGGGAGTTTAACATGTATTACGGAATATTTATTCTGTTTTTCCCCAGGGTTACATCCTCACCCTAGGGGTGTTAGGTCATTCAGTCTTGCATCTTCTATCCGATGTATCGTTTTTTCTTCATATGAAGATCTAGCTTTGCATCTGGTAGCATTTAAATTGGTTTCTGACTTTGGGCCTTATTGTGCACCTGATGTCTTGTTTCCGTTTTTTTCATTGACGTTGTTTACATTGACAATGTCCGCATATATAGGAAGTATTTTATGTTCTATTACTGTAGAATTACTGTAGGATACATGGATTATTATTCCGGTAGTGTAGCTCAATAAATTTGGATTTTGTCCATACTTAGGCTCTATCGGGATGCCTTTGGGCTCTTAATGTTCCCTTTGGGAACTTAGGCATTTTTTTAAAAAAATGTTTTTTCCAAAAAATATTTTGAATTTAATTTTGATTGCTATTATTCATGTATCTTAATTATATATTTTGTTGTGGAGTTTGGAGCACTGATATCGATTTTAGTCGATGCACTCCTGTGGACTCTTGTCATTCTTGTGTTCACTGGGATGACTGATGTTGGAGATGGGTGTCACGGTACGTTGTTGGTGGTGAGGCTCTGAGTCCAGGCCTCTCAATGCGTTATAATTCATTTTGTCAGTTTCTATTTCAGAGGAACATGAACATAGTGATGATATTCTGACACCCATCCAAGTGTGCTACCGTCGTCCTGCTCCGTTAAGCATATAGAGCTAGATGCAGTGCTCATAATTGCAAGAGTTAGGGCCTTCTGTTAAGGGTTTTAATCTCTTGCAAGCAGCTAGCTTGACCGGTGAAGCAGTTACTCCGTCCGTGGGAGCCATGATGCTGGGTACGTCCGTTGCGGTCGAAGGAAGTGTAGATGTGGGTAGAGCGAGCACTTAAATATAAATAAGCTCACCCAGCGATGACGGAAATAGGGAGGAAATAGTCTGCAGCTGGGGTCGGCTTCAGTCGCGGCTTCCTCCGCTACGTTATTAAAGCACACACGACTGCATCCTAGCTACCCGACTTTCGATATCCAGCCTTCTGCACGAAGAAGGGACTACTCTTCGCCTGTGAAGTCGGACCACATGGTAGCTGGAGAGACGAGGCCTCGATCATTGGGACTTTCGGAGAAGAGATCCATCTCCGACACACCATCCCAGGAGCAGCAAGCGGCTAAAAAACAGAAGACCGCTGCTCCTCAGGCCTCGATGATGGACTTGCTGTCAGCGATTGCACAGCTAACCACAGTATCCCAGCAAGTGAAGGTGCAGCCTCCCTCAGACTCAGAACCAGAGCTGTTGGACAGTAGCTGGGCCGGTCCAGTCGTCTGTTCACGCAGATGCAATGGACCGAGATTTGCAACTGATTCTCTCGGATGGTGAAAGGGATAAGGAAAAGGATTACCCTTCCCTTTCGGGACAGCACATGGTTGCGATGGATTTCATCCATCAATCCTACCCTGAATTAGTTCTGACGAATCAGAATGCTGCGACAACAAGAGAGAAACCGCTGACGTCGTTGGACGCAGACTTTATACTGACAAATGTTCTTTCTTTTCCAATTCAGTCTAGGCAGGTGTCGCAGGCCTTCGGCCATGTAGCCGTTTTCACCTCTCGAGTTCGAGGAAAAAAGGCGGTTTCTTAACTACATCTTCCATAAACACACCGTTTCTTGGACCACGTTCATTTAAAACGGTCGGAGAAGATGTTCAGAGAGCTCCTCTGCATTTGAATGAGCAGACCAGGGATCTAGATGTATCCTTGCCTGCATCATTCACTATTCGCTCAGACACAATTGAAACAAGATCAGTGGGTGAGAAGTGTAGTCTCAGACGGCCTATGGCTATCATTTCGAGCAGAACTCCCATTAACAAGATGTCCACCTGTTCCTCGTACCGAAGCCAGATGGCTCGTGAATCCAGACGGCTCGTTCCGACTGGTAATAGACTTGAGCTGGATAAACAAGCTTATCGTGGCTCCAAAATTCTGTATGGAGACCATTCAGTCGGTAAGCACGAGCGTTCGAGTGAACGACTATGCAGCAAGCATAGATCTAAAGGAACCGTACTTTCATGTCCTGGTACATCCGGCATTCAGAAAGTACCTTCGGTTCTTCATACAAGGGAAAGTTTATCAGTTCAGAGGAATGTGCTTTGGTCTGAACCTGGCTCCCTGGGCATTCACTCGAATAATGAACTCAGTAATGTCATACTTCCGAACTCATTCGTCTGTGGTAACATCGGCTTACTTGATTTTAACCCCTTTTAAACATGTTTTCAGACTTACTTTCTTTGTATTTGAAATTATACTTTGCCACATACTTTCTTACTCTAATTCTTGCATGGTCAATACAACTTACTGATTCCATTTTCATCAATGATTTCTTTTATCGGTTTTAGGAAATATTTAACCCTTTTTTGCCAATCAGTTTTACTTAGTATTCCCAGCTTAAAGTTTTGGATTGAAGTTCTGCTTTTCAAGGTTCTACCTTTTATTCTCCAAACACTCTGTTACAATGTCATTTCTTTTTTTCATTTTGGGCAAGGTCTACTGAAGCTGTACACAGTGGTTTCAAATAGTATTGGCATTAATTTACCCCTTTTCTCAACTCTTTTCGCACTTAGTTTCTCTAAATTTCAAATTAGGCTTCTACTGCATACTTTGTTACTTTTTATCCCCTCCTACAAGGGAGGGATATAGCATAGGGCTTGCTCCATCCATCTATCTATCAGTCCGTCTGTCCATCCATCAGTCCATCCGTCAGTCCATCCATCTGTCCGAACTTTCTTTATACCATAACTTAAACAAAAGTTAACAGATTTAAATTCTTTTCAGTACATGTCTCTAGGTCAAGATTGATGACCACAGTTATCCAATGAAAATTGTTGAAGTTATTGCCCTGCTCAGCCCCCGCCAATTAGGCATTTTGAAAATTGGTGAAGTTATTGCCCTGCCCAGCCCCCACCAATTAGGAATTTTTTTTTTCTTTCCTCCAATATGGATTTTGAACTATTTACAGTCACTACATGCAGAACTTTTTTTAAACTCACGTAACCCCCTCCCCCCCCCCTCCCCCAACCCCCCACCCAGGAGGCTTGTTAGGCACTTTTTTTTTCGTCAAAAATGCATTTTTACAGTTTTGCTTAAAGTTTGTGGTTAAAAACCCAGACAAACAAAACCCGGTGCCAGTTAGGCATTTTTATCCCTCTTTGCTCAAAATGCATTCTGAAGGATTTAGACTGACCACATGCGAAGAAAAAAAAAAAATGGACACTGATTTCAACCAAAGTTGATATGTGTATTTTCCAGCTAGTAATACAGGCCAGGTTTGAATATAGGTTCCACAACTCCCCCCCCCCCCCCTCCAATCCCCTCCTTCAGGGGCTATAGTCATGTCTTTCATCCGTTGGTTGGTCGCGGCCCGTCAGTCCATCCATCTGTCTGTAAACAATTGATTTCCAACTGGTAACTCCAGTTTGGCTTATTTGATTTCAACCAAAGTTGATATGTGTTTTTTTCCAGCTAGTAATACACGCCAGGTTTGAATATAGGTTCCACAACTCACTTTGAGTTTGCACCAGCTAGTCTGGGCCATTGGTAAGTATAAAAAATATACAAATTACTTTAAATTTATAAAATTTTTGTCATTTTTGGTCTCAAAAACATAGGTTATGACCCTCATTGAAACGAGCTTAACGAGCTCGTTCCAATGAGGGGTCATAACCTATGTTTTTGAGACAAAAAATGAAAAAAATAATGAAAATTAATTGGCGATGTTTTAGAATAGTGCTGGCTGGTTTTAGCTGTTATGTTGGGTAAAGGGTTAACTGACCAGACACTGCCGTAATCAAGCTCCGTTTTACTGGTAAAAATAGGGCCCAGTCACCAGTATACCAGAGGTGGAAGTCCTCTAAAATGGGCAACATGGGTATAAATGATTGGTTGCATTTGACTTCATATCCGACTTGTGTTTGCGATTAGCCATTGTGCAGAAATATGTGACCTTAAACACCAATAAATAAACAAATAAATAGATATACTGACTGGACCATAATTTCTTCACTTCTTGACATAACTCGATAAAACTTCTTGCACATATATATCATTAGTTGCTGATGTGTCACACAGTTTTCCTTTTATACTCCAAAGACAAGGTCACAGCTACAAATTTATGTGGAGTTCATCCATCTTACTTCAACATTTTGGTTGTCCAGATCATAATTTCCTTACTACTTCACTCAACTTGATGAAACTTCTTACATATATCATCAGTAGACAGTATGTGCCACAACACATTTACATGCCATACTCCAAGTGAAGGTCATAGTTAAGCATCGGATGTTACTAATGCCATTTCTCAGTTTTTTGTAGACCATAAGTTCTCCACAACTTGACATAAATTGATGAAACTTCTTTCACAAATGTATCATCAGCAGATGATGTGTCATGCATGATATTTACATTCTACATCCAAAGGTCAAGGTCACAGTTGAGTGTTAAATGCTAAAAATACATCTCTTAGTGACATTCCCCTGTCCAAACCATAATTTCTTTACTTCTTGTACAAAGATATTACTGGTTGTTGATGTGGCATGCATCAAATTTACCTTCCACACTCCAAGGTCAAGATCACAATTGTGTATCAAATGTCGAAAATGCCATTTCTTAGTGACATTTTCTTGTCCGGACCGTAATTTCTTTATTACTTGACATAAGTTGATGAAAGTTCTTAAAAGATATTTAGTGGGTGGTGTATTCTGCATCAGATTTAGCATACAAACAACAGCTATCCTGTAATATTCTCAAATATGCAAGAGTGAATTGGGAGGAGAGACGTGGATGATGAAGTTAATATCCACATGTCATTAAAACACTGAATTGCATAATGTAATAATTGATTTTCCCAAGGGGTTTTGTATAAATTTTTTCTAACAACAGAAATGCCCTGTTTGAAGAAAATATATTTTGTTTGAAGAAAATGTATTATTTTTAACCTAATCAGTGAGTGAGAATTTTAATTCAGTTGACATTGTAGCACTTACAGATTTAGAACAATTAATATTATATTTGATTGAATGTAAATTTGTGAGTAGTATCAATGATTTTAATATCATGCCTTTAGAACTTGGTTGTAATAATGCATGGTAATCAGGTCTCTTAATTTCTCTCTCTGTTGGGAAATAAAGACCTTACATCATAATCTGTTAACAGATTTCGCTATATAACATGGCGGTAATCTATAGGAAGAATGTGCTTTTGTACTTTCTCTGTTTTTATCCCCCCCCCCCCCCAAAAAAAAAAAATTGGGGAGAATATAGCCATGGTGCTGTCTGTCTGTCCATCTGTCCATCCATTTGTAGATGGAGTTGGTTTCCCCTCTTTAACTAAAATTCTGCTTGGCTAACTGAAACCAAACTTGGCATGTGGGTTAGGCACAATGAGAGGAAGAATCCTATTTATTTTGGGATCATTGCTCCAAAGGTCAATTTCACAGTGACCTTGAAAACTAATTTTTATCAGTTTTGTTTTCCGGTCTGTAATTAAAGTTCTGCTTGGTCGACTGAAGCCAAACTGGGCATGTCGGTTAGGAATGATGAGAGGAAGAACCCTATTCATTTTGGGATTATTGTGCCAAAGGTCAAGGTCACAGTGACCTTGAACTTCAATTTTTATTAGTGTTGGTTTCTGCTCTGTAATTAAAGTTTCACTTGGCCAACTGAAACCAGACTTGGCATGTTGGTTAGGCATGATGAGAGGAAGAACCCTATTTATTTTGAGGTCATGGTGCTAAAGGTCAAGGTCACAGAGACCTTGAACTTAAACACTTACCAGAGTTGGCTTCTCTAATTGAAATTTTGCTTGCCTGATTGGCAATTGATACTAAGCTTGGCTTATGGGTTGAGCATGATGAAAGGAAGAATCCTATTTATTTTGGGGGTTATTGTGTCAAAGGTAGAGGTCACAGTGACCTTGAATTTAATGTTTTATCGGTCAGAGATGGTTTCTGCTCTCTAATTAAAATGTTGTTTGCCTGGTTGAAACCAAAGTTGGCATGTGGATTGGACATAATGGGAGGAAGAACCCTATGTATTTTTTAGGCCATTATACAGTGACCTTGAAATTAAAATTTCATCAGTCGGAGCTGGTTTCGGCTCTCTTAATTATTAAGATTATGCATTCCCATTTGAAACCCTACTTGCCATGTTGGTTGAGCATGATGAGAGGAAGAACCCTACATATTTTGAAGTGATTGTGCCAAAGGTCAAGGTCGCAGTGACCTTGAACTTGAAATTTTATCAGTCCTGATCAAAACCAAACTTGCCAAGTCATCAAATACAGGTAATCTTATCAGGTTTATTTGAGTAAATAATACCTACAATGGCTATGTTAATTTAATGTAATATATTACCAAGTTTACTGTGTCAGGGTGATTTTTCGGGGATATTAGCTACTCCTGGCAGCTTCCTCTAGTTTCTACGCAAGGTATGTTGTTTATGTCTTGACAGAATTTCTGCCAAAATAAATAGCAACAGCTAATACGCAGTCTCGCTTTGGTTAGTTCACACATTAGTTGTTGCTATTTATTTTGATGGAAATTTGGTTTGTATGTAAATAGCATGCCACCCTAGACATACGTGGATGCAATGCGCAACCATTGAGTTGAGTTTGTTTCGTAAGATTGTCATATCTGATGGCCAAAACTTACGGGATTAGGAAGTTAATTTATGCTATGTTGTTTTATCGTAACCTGCACTGCATTCACATATTTTACAATTTACGTCCCTCCCACATAACCTAAACAATCGTTTGTTCGTTATTTCCAGGCCTGTATTTATCTTGTATTTAGCTACCCCCAAAAGCATTAAACATGAATGTAGCTGTAGAGGCTGAGAGGCCTCTTGTTTGGTTTTGGATCAAGTGGTAAGCAGTGTATTATATCATCTCACCTCATTGGCCTATGAAAGAATTTCATGGAATAAGTCACAGTATTTGAGATATGCTAATATCAACTGTGCACTGAATCTGGGAAGTATGTCAATACAATGGAACCATGTTAATTGAATAGCCACTTTTCCAGTGACAATTATTCAGTTAACAAGAGTATTCAATTAAAAAGATGTTTTAAGTTTCCTGTATTCCAGAGATAAACTGAGCATTTATTCTATTTTACATTGTTTGACAGAGCTACAAGATATAATAGATTAAATGCTGTATTAATGTACTGAGTCCAAATTCGTCTATAAACATAGGGAATTCAGTTGTTGTCAGGGGAATTCATTGATATATTGCAAGAGTTTTGATTCATTTACCAGGAGTTTACTCTGTAACTTATATGCAAGTAACAGGTCAAATATGAAGGTATGGTAAATAGTTTGGTGTTTGGAAATTTTATTCAATTAACAGGGTTATTGAAGAAAGAGGTATACATATAAGTGGGCTCTACTGTATTACTTACCTTTCTTATCCTCAAAAAAATGATAAATTTAAAGTAATTTGTATATTTTAATGGCTGTATATTTGTATATTTTAATTAGTCTAATGGCTCAGACTTAGCTGGTGCAACCTCAGTATTATTAAGGGCCAAACACAAATTTTGAACCCCCCAATCCCCAAGATTTGCATACAGTACTGAAAATTAAAAGTCTCTCTGGCCCTCCATACTTTTAGTACTTGCACATGCACAGTACCCAAGAAGAGACCGGAATCGGTGCCAACATTATTCTTCCTAGTTGTGCCTACTAAAGTTATAACTCAGTGGGGAGGTATGAGTGCCCACTCATGGGAGGGCCACCCCATCTAGGCCATTGGTAAGTATAAGAAATATACAAATTACTTTAAATTTATAATATTTTTATACTAAAAGCAATGGCCTAGACTTATTAAAATCACAAGCTTCTAAATGTATGCCGCATCTGGAATACATAGATAGGTCGAAAACCGGTGATATAAATATGTACAACCTTAAACTTGTGCATTTGAATCCCAATGGAAAGTTATCTGATAGAACTTATACGTTTCTGAGCCAACCAACAGGCGACCACATTCAGGTGTACAATTACTTCCAATAATAAACTTCCAAATTGTAACTGTTCAATTTTATGAGAATAGGAATTCCCCTTGTGTACTGCTTCCGGTTGAAGTCTGGATTCAGAACCTGGAATGGGATACAAATAAAACAACCCGTCATGGACCGTCCCCAACTAATTTATAGTTTCCTAGGTCCGTTAAAACCAATAACTGTTCGGAGAAAGAATATACCACTCTGAATAATGAAGCCAAAAATAGAGAACATATGCATAGACGGCCTGTAGGAAACTCCATAACTGATCCAACTAGCCCCAAAATTCTCATAAACTCTATACTAAAGCAGAGCAAGAATTTAAGAGAATCTATTTAATAATATGTATGCCAAATAATAATACATATGCATACAATCAACAGAATCCTGCATGAACCCTCGTCTGAATACAGCCTGTATCAACAGCGTGACCGAGCGATACAAAATCTAACCAGGAAACTGAAGGTATAACAATGATGTTAATGCGATTAGCATGAGGAATAGACTCATACGTCGTAACAGAAGCAGACAACTCTGAGTGAAACTTTTTAGAGTGGACTAATTACCACATTAGGACAATGTTGTCTTGATAACTGACATGCCTGCCACACAGGTACACAAAGGCTAGCAATATCAACTGAATATATTCATGAAAGAATTCGGAATCCAAAAACAGTTACTGTTCAGGAATCGTATGCTCGTATACAACTTATGAACGACCAACCACTGGAAGCAAATCAACTAAAGAGTGGATGTGCCCCTGATGTCGCCGTTAGACCACAACCCACCCGCCAATCGAAGAGCAATGAAAGACATGCATATAATTGAATGCATACAAGGCTTACAGGAAGACAACTATGTAATCGCCTCTTAACATATTGGCGGGGGTGGGGAGGGAGGGAGGGTTTCGACAAATAAATCATATCGAACCCCCCTCATCCACATTACGGCCGGTGCAGTAATACTAAAGCTTGGAACAGTGACAAATTCCTTTTTCACTACAAGAAAAAGAAACTTCACGCTACATTCCCAAAGCTCTACTGCTGCTGCTATTCTCAGTAAAGAGTAATACAGCTAAAAAGCTTATAGTTAGTCAAAGCAAGCATAATCACACTAACTTGGTGTGACTCATAACACTTCAGTTTTAGTTATGTAGAATAGTATAGAAACTGTAGGACTCCCTCACGTCTGACCGACTCATAATGCCACTAAGGACGAAGGGGGACGTGATGAACATGGCACTATTGCAAGGAATATACCCACTGAAACAGCATTGACATATCCCTTGAAATCAAGACAGTACGCCATGCCGCCAAATAATACACCATATAGACATAATGTCCAATCCACTGAGTGGAAATATAATCCACAACAATAGATTGGATAAAAATGAAGCGAGAGACGAAAAACTATGTTCCGGCACCCGGTCATAGAAACCTAGATGAACTCCTTACTCCTCGTTCCGATTATAGCAGGAAATATATTCCTGAAAAGGAATTAACTATAGACAATCGAAAGATCACTCATTAATCACACTAGGTTAATATGGCGTCATCAATAGGCCTAGGGTAAACGTCTCAGACAACTAACACAAAAACAATACTGTTAAGGAGAGAACAAACTCTTCTCTTGCAACGGGACCTTGTCCGATAGGACAGTGGTATCAGCCTGGCTGAAGTAGCTGAAGGTCTTCCTGTTCGCGAAGACAATTAAAAGGCTGTTAACTGCGGCTCTAGAAGCTCACTAAAGGAGACTTACAATGCTAGCTGCTAATGATAGGGAAAAAACACCGCTCATAATTCTAGCTGGGCTACTATAGTGTCAACAATAAGACTAAAGTCTGTGACACTAAAGAAAACAACACCAAGAAGGAAAGAATGAACTCTTTCCTTAGTGGTTCAAGCTAACACAGCCTAGAAGTCATATATCAGTGAAGACAGATATCTGTGTGTTACCCTGCGGCATCACAAAGCTCACTAAATGAGACTTACAACGTTAGCCACTAATGTATAAGAAAAGACCATTCTAACAGTACATAAGGCTACTATGGCATCCACAATAGCACTAAATGCCTCTTGACATCTAGGAATACAACACCAAGGAGGAAAAGACGTACTTATTCCTTTTAATGGCTCTATTCCAAACAAGCCAGCTGTCTCAGCCTAACTATGAGCTGTCGATCTTCTATTCGTAAAGAATAGATCATTGCTTTTCTTATACTATTGCTAAGCCAAGGGAGGCATTGTTAATCTGACCAAAGTCCTTCAACACATGAGCAAAAATATCCAGTACCATAAGCTGTTTTTTTTAGCTCACCTGAGCGAAGCTCAAGGGGAGCTTTACTATTCACTTTCCGTCCGTCGTCCGTCCATCGTGCGTCCATCCAGCATTAACTTTACATTATCGACTTCTTCTCACGAACTGCTGGACCAAATTCAACAAAATTTGCTGTGCATGTTCCCTATCATATGTCAATTTAAGTTTGTTCAAATCAACTTGACCCACCCCTTGGTAGGGCCACGCACAAAAAGTGAGCCTAAATCTTAAAAAATCTTCTTCTCATGAACCAGCAGTAGCAGAGACTTGATATTAGGTGTGCAGCTTCCTTTTGAGGTGTAGACTCAGATTTGTTCAAGAGAAGTTCTAGGGGCTATATTTGCCATCGTTATGGGAGGGGCAAGAATTTTTGCCCCGCCCAAAATTTCTATATTTTTATACTGTACCAATGACCCAGACTTAGCTGGTGCTAACTCTAACAAAACCAGGGCCAAACACAAATTTTGCCCCCCAATCCCCAAAATTTGCATCCAAAACAAAAAGAAATCATGTCCTAAAGGACCTCCATACTACGCCTCTACTGCGCATGCGCAGTGACGCAGTCGTCCCGAAATTGGCGCCAATTATCATTCTCTGTTTGGCCCTTCATCAGTCAACATCTCACTGATCTTTGTGCTTGTAAATCTCAGTTTAAAGGATGCCAGACACGTAATTTTTGGAGAAAATGTGATTCTAAGGAGGATAGAAGGAGGAGAGGAAAAAGAAGTGGCAAAAAATAATCAGGGCTGTACTTAAAATTTTTTGATGAAATTATGTTAAGTTGCCTATTTTCGAGGCATGGGCCTCTTGTTGTCATTCTTGCTAATTGTTGCACTGCTTATTCAGTGTTTCCTCTCCCCTAGCCTTCTAAAGTCCCCCCTTGCAATTCTCCCATGCTTTTGGCATATTTTTGAGAAATTTCATTTCTAAAATTTCCTGGGAGAGTTGCTTGGTTACAGAATGTTTTCTGTTATTTTCCCCATAGTTACGTTTTCACCCATGGGTGTATAACGTTTGTGTTCTGCATCTTCCATCTGATGTTCTACAGATTCTCCCCTGGGAGTCTCTGTTTTGCATCAGATAGAGTGTAATTGATGACTGATTCCGGGCCAGTTTTTTCAGTGCCTGGAGTCATGTTTTCTAGTGTGTTTACACTGTTTGTTTTCATTGGCAACAGCCTTTTTTGAGGGGGGGTGTTTGCCTTATTGTAGTTTATCTCATTATAAGATACATTTATATTATCCGAAAGTGTCTCATTAATTATTTTATATAAATTTAAAATTTTTGACCACACTTTGCCATCGGATCCATCGGGGCTCAACGTTACTTTTCAGCAACTTGGGCTTCGCTGAAAAAATATTTTTTCAAAATTATTTTGTTTTGCAATTGTTTTTTCATTTATTAATGGATCATGTTATTATGTATCTTTGTGTCAGGGGTTTTTGCGAGTAACTAGGACTTATTGTTGTTCTTTCACAATGAAGGGACGTTGTTCAAATTGTAATAGGAAGAAATCTTCCTCTGTCTTTCATGATCATTGTATTAATTGTAGTCAGTGTTCTCGCATTAATCCTTGTCCTATATGTGAACATTGGGATGAGAAACATTGGAAACGTGTGTCACGATATGTTGTTTCTGGAGAAAGAGCGATGCCGGCTCTTTCTCCGCAAGGTCACTCTACTCTCTCAGTTTCTATTTCAGAGGAACCAGAACAGGGTGATGTTTCCATGTTATCTTCTTCAAGTGTGCGTCCGTCGTCACAAATGAATTCAGAGCTAGCGGCAAAAGTGCTCATGGAGATTAGACAAATGTCGTCCGCTAGCTCGCCCGGTGTAGCGTCCATTCACCGAATGGTTCGGCAGCCGGGTTCGTCCGATGCGGTCCAAGAGGAAATTTTGGGTGATGCGAGCACTATAAACATAATAGATGCACACCCAGTGACGGCGGATAGTAAGCGAGAACGGAGGAAGCCTTTTAGTCCGGTTCTTAGCTCGTCCAGGTCAAGCCGGGCCGCGAGCGAGAGAGGTCCCTCTCTCGTACAACAACATCTGGGACCAGATGTTGTGGTACAAAATGTGTCTTTAGCGGAGCATACGTCCGTCGCTCGGGACGCTCCGTTGTATAAGCAGTCCGCAGAGACTGTTAAGGCTTCCTCTTCTCGTCAGCGCACACGACCGCACCTTGGCTGCGTGACCGCCGATATATTACCAGCTCCGCCGATGAAGGATTCTTCGGCGACCAGGTCACACCATCCGGCAGCCAGGAATTCGAGACCGATGGACTCTGGACGTTCGCATAGGAAAAGTATGCGGGAGCCATCTGATGCGGAGCTGCCCTCGGCGAAGCAGCGAAAAACTGCGCCTCCGCAGGTCTCGACGCCGGACATTCTTGTGCAGATAGCACAGCTTATCGCAGCATCCCAGCAGCCGACAGAAACGGTGTCGGATCGAGAATTATCCGACGGCGTTGGGTCGGTACGCTCCGCCGAAGCATCGGGGGCGGACGACCGGGAACATCATGAGGTCCGACCGGATGGTGAAAGGGATACGGATGACTTGGAGCTATCCCTTTCGGAACAACATAAAGCTGCCGTGGACTTCATCCGGCACTTTCTCCCTCAAGTTGTTCTGTCGGGCCAGACTGCTGCGCTTCCGGACAAGAGAATTATAGCGTCATTGGACTCTGAATTTTTTGAGCGGTTCAGGGACATCGCTCCTGAGTTTCCGTCGCAGTCCAATAATGTTACTAGAACATTTGAATTATTGAACGACGCTATATTTAAACTGGCTTCCAGGACGGGGAAAGCAGGTTTCTTGTCCGCTAATACTCTCAACCTGCCTTTCATTAATGCAAGGAATAAATTCGATACGGCAGGACAGGGTATACCAAGAGTTCCTCTGCGTATGGACGACGAGGCGGAAGACTTAGAGCTATCATTACCGTCGTCAGCTTCTATTCCAACCGCGGTATTGGAAACAGCTATTGCGTCTAACAGAGCCAATTTAGATGCCTTATCTTACGCAGATCACCTTACTAAGGCATTATCACTGCGCCTTCAAGGGGAAGAGTTTCAGGATATACAATCCTCTTTAAGACTTCTTTCAAGGGCAGTAGCTTATTCCACGTGTAACTCCGCCCTTTCAGTGGCAAATCTGGAGTTGGTTAGACGTGACGCAGCCCTAGCTACATCCACACTAGTGGATTCTAAGGTGAAGAACTCTCTTAGAGTCGCTTCGGTCTCAGGAGAACTTCTCTTTGACGGCAAGCTTTCCGCTATTTATGATAAAATTAAAAAGAAAGCTAATGATTCTCTGTTGTTCAGATCGGCTCCTAAGAAGTCGGATACAGCAGACACGAATAAGACAGGCACTTCTGGGTCTAATGCGCCCAAGAGAGGTTCCTATAGAGGTTCCGGTGCGTCCTCTTGGTCTTATTCGAGAGACCGTCAGGATAGCGACTCTCGTTCGGGACGTCCTTCAGGCCGGGACAATCGGTCGGACGCCCCGAGGTCGACGAGGCGAGGTGCGGGTCGTGGAAGACGTGGTTTCTCCTACCGCAGGCCTCGCAGGTCCAGGAGGTGATGGCTTAAACCTCTATCGCGTTCCGGTTGGTGGATGGTTGTCGAGTTTTTCACAAGAGTGGGCATCGATTACGGACGACCCTTGGGTGAGAGGAGTGACTTCGGAAGGTCTGAAGATATCCTTCAAACGAAAGCCTCCATTAACTCGAAGTCCAAAGTGGACTCATCTTCCGTCAAATCCACAGAAAAGAGACGCTCTGTTATCAGAGGTGCAGTCTCTTTTAATGAAGAACGCGGTAGAGGTCGTAGAAAACCAGGAATCTCTGGGATTCTACAGCCATCTGTTTCTGGTTCCTAAACCAGACGGCTTGTTCCGTCCAGTCATAGATTTGAGCTGGATAAACAAGCTGATCGTCGCTCCGAAGTTTTATATGGAGACGATTCGATCGGTCAGAGCGAGTATTCGGGTGAACGATTATGCAACGAGCATAGATCTCAAAGATGCGTACTTTCACGTCATGGTACATCCGACATTCCGAAAGTATCTACGCTTCGCAGTCCTTGGAGTGGTGTATCAATTCCGGGCGATGTGCTTCGGATTGAATCTAGCACCCTGGGCTTTCACTCTGGTAATGAACTCGGTAATGATCTACTTCCGAGCTCATTCGTCTGCGGTAACGTCGGCCTACCTGGACGACATTCTTCAGAGGTACGGCAATGAGTTAACGCTTCAGAACGATGTTCAGAATCTTCTTCTATTGCTCCGACGTCTCGGTTTTATAGTAAACGAGGAGAAGTCGGATCTGGTGCCGTCCAAGTCATTCACTCATCTGGGAATGAGCTTCGAGACGCACAACAATCTCGTTCGTCTGCCGTTAACCAGAGCGAAATTAGTCAGTTGTTACGCTCGCTATTGTCTCCACGCAGACAAAGTCACGGCGAGAGAATTTATGAGACTGATAGGTCTGTGCGGAGCCGCCGCGGATCTCATTCTGATGGGGCGGCTACGCACACGTCCTCTTCAAATTTTCCTGACTCAGAATTGGAGTGTGAAAATTCATTCGCTCGATGTAGACGTTCTCTTGTCAGATCAAGTGAAACAAGAGATTCAGACTTGGGCAAACATTCAGTGGTTAACTCAAGGAGTTCCGCTGCAGTTGCCGGATCCGAGTTTTACCGTTATGACGGATGCCAGTCAAACAGGTTGGGGTGCATCATTAATCCCAACGGATTCGAGATGCCAGGGTCTTTGGGATCCGCAATTCCTGTGCAAGCACATAAACATCAAGGAAATGATGTCAATTTGGCTTGCGTTACGTCACTGGATGGACATTATTCACGATGCTCATGTCCAAATCCTATCCGACAATACGACAGTAGTGGCGTATATACGGAATCAGGGAGGCACTCATTCAGTTCCGTTGTTCAATCTAACGGAAAGAATCCTTCTGTTTGCGTTAGAACATCACGTTCTTCTTTCGGTCCGTCACATACCGGGTTGTCTGAATGTGCTAGCAGACTCCCTTTCACGAAAGGGTCGTTTGTTGCCGTCAGAGTGGACTCTCAACAAACAAGTATTCAATCAGATTTGCTACCAATGGGAACGGCCAATGATAGACTTATTTGCGACACATCTCAACAATCAGTTGCAGCTTTTCTCTTAGCTTTCTCTTCTGCCAGAAGAGTCAGTGAGCTTCATGCACTATCGGTGGATGATTCTCATTATCGTAGTGTTGGGAACACTATCACCTTCACTACTAATGTGGGTTTTTAGCTAAGAATCAGGCTCCTAATAAATATCCGGAACCTTTTGTTATTAAGGCTCTTCCGTCTTCAGACGGGCGTAGGCCTTTACTCTGTCCTGTTAGAGCACTACGTATCTATAAACAGAGATCTCAGTTTATCAGAAAGGGACGGAAACGTTTCTTTCTGTCTTTGATGCCTAATAGAAAGGACATTTCAGTCCATTCTATTGCTAGATGGATTCAGTTAACTATCCGTACTGCTTATGAAGATTTATCTTCTTCTCAGCAGTCTGTGCTTAAGATTTCTGCTCATGAAGTAAGAGCTCTTTCTACTTCCTGGGCTTATGCTAATAGTGTTGCTATTACAGATTCAATGAAGGCTGCTTATTGGTCTCAGCCATCCACATTTACGAATTTTTATCTCAGAAATATTGAGTCCATTTCTGGAGACCTGCATTGTTTAGGTCCGTTATCTGTTGCTCAGAATGTCGTCCACTAAACAGTTGCAACTATAGTTATGCAGGCTTTCTGTTCCGGCAGTGACTTCGTCCGGCTGCCCTCTTCGCTCTGGGCTATTTGACCCAGGGCAAGGGGAAGGGGGGGGGGGGGGGGGGGGGTGTTCCCTTAGGTCACCTGCTTTATAGTGAAAAGCAAGGGAATGCCTCCTCCAAGTCAGTATTTCTGAGTCGCTTCCGGGATGGTTTTAAAGTGTAATATTAATGTTTAAATTCATTCATGTCTTATTTTTAAAGTGTAGCTCGGTGTGAAGCATTTGTATATGTCAAGTGTCAAACGGGCTTTAATATACAATACTCGGACACTTTTAAATGACTATAAAGAGTCTCAATTCTCTGGACTACTTTATTTATTGGCTTGCTTTAAAAATAATTAGTATAAGGGTTATACTGGATGTTAATAGAGAACATGAATGTTATTGTGCTCAATTATTAAGGGTAGTGTATTTTTCTAATTTAATATTAAATAAGAAAGATACATGTAAAGCCTAATACTCCTTTTCTCCTTAAGGGGTTACCTCTTTACTATATAGTTGAGCTTATTGGATTTTCCTCTATGTCCTAGGCCCTCCAGCCTGTTTACTATTCAGCTAAGTCTGGGTCATTGGTACAGTATAAAAATGTTAAAAAATTTATAGTAATTTATATATTTTTTATACTTACCAATGACCCAGACGGGGATGGCCCTCCCTGGAGTTGGGAACTCTTGCCTCCCCGCTGAGTACATAGCGCTGACCAGGCACTGCCAGTAAGAATGATAATTGGCGCCAATTTCGGGACGACTGCGTCACTGCGCATGCGCAGTAGAGGCGTAGTATGGAGGTCCTTTAGGACATGATTTCTTTTTGTTTTGGATGCAAATTTTGGGGATTGGGGGGCAAAATTTGTGTTTGGCCCTGGTTTTGTTAGAGTTAGCACCAGCTAAGTCTGGGTCATTGGTAAGTATAAAAAATATATAAATTACTATAAATTTTTTAACTTTCCAAACTGAGAAGCTGATTTGAAAAAAAAAACACTTAAGACTACTTTTTTCCCAAACCACTGCTCCAAAAGCTTTCAAATTTCATATATAACATCTTTGGAAGATTGTTTCACATGTTTATTGAAATCAGTTCCCTGGGTCCATATTTGGGCTCTCTATGGGAGCCCAAATGTTTAAATTAGTGCAGTATGAGGAATATTCTTTAAAAATCTTCTTCTTCAGATCTACCAATAAGAATTTTTTGATATTTGGTATGCAGCATCCATAGGGGGGTGAGATTGAAGTTTGTTCAAGCCAAGTCCCTGGGTTCATTTTTAGACTGACAATTTGGGATCCCGGTCTGGACTCCGAAATTTTTTACCAAAATCCGGGAATGAGTTTTTTGTTTTTTTATGCGTTTTGGTCAATTTTAAGAGAAATTTTTTTTTTTTGCACTGAAAATTTGGGGTCCGGGTGGGACTTGGAAAATTTTGGACCAAAATCGGGAAATTACTTTTTTGGTTTTTATGCGTTTTGGTCACTTTTAAGAAGAAGAAGAAAAAATTTTAGTCTGAAAATATTTTGTTTGGGAATTTCCGAACAAAAATAAAAAAAAATCTGTTTTTTTATGCGTTTATCTCAGTTTTGGGACGTAAAAGTGCAGGAACTGAAAATAGAAGGAAAATCCTGTGTATTGTGTGGGCACAATCGCTTCATCTAGTTAGTATATGCTATTCTTAGGAGGGGGCGTATGCAGCTTATTCAAGTCAAGTCCCTGGTTTGATATTTAGACTACCATGTCAGGTGAGCGCCCTCAGTCCCCCTGGGGCCTCTTGTTTGCCTAGCAAACGCAGACTTTTGTTCAGATGGAACAAGAATCGAAGAACTTATGAATAAAAATTCATAGTCTTAATGTGCCATTCCGTGAGGGATGGAGAATCAACCTCCGTAGCCCTCTCACCATCTGAATGTTCCATCTAAAAAACATGGTCAACATCATCCGAATGTACAGATGACTGGACCAACCCAGCACCGTCCGACAACTCACTACCGGAGACTGTTGACGGCAGAACCTGCGACTACTGGGATGCTGCGATACCCTGTGCAATCTGCAGCAGCAGGTCCGTGAACAAGGCTTGCAGAGCCGCGATTATCCGCTTCTTCACCATATGCTGCTCACGGGACAGAGATCTAACCCCAGATCTTTTGATGCATGTCCCATATAAAAATACCTCAAACGACTAGCTACGGGGTAATCCAAATTCAGTGGTGAAGACTGGGAACATCTCCATGGAACAGCATGAACAT
Organism: Pictodentalium vernedei; assembly: GCA_031216915.1. Classification (NCBI taxonomy): domain Eukaryota; kingdom Metazoa; phylum Mollusca; class Scaphopoda; order Dentaliida; family Dentaliidae; genus Pictodentalium; species Pictodentalium vernedei. The sequence continues at coordinate 202,313,449 of CM062295.1, forward strand.
GCAAAGTCGGACAGCTAGTATGTGGTCTAACGTGCTTCATGGATGAAGCAGAGGAATAAGCCATAGCTGCAACCGGCTCTGGTGGCAGTGTGGAAGGAGCATCCCGAACCACAAGCATGAACGGGTGTCCCAACTCACTAAAGTTTCTTGAAGTGGAGACAGTCGGCCCCGACTGTTGACGGAATAGAGAGGGTTCTCCAGCTCGCAGTCTGGCTCCAAACCTCACTGAGCATTCCATTTAGAAACTTGAAGGCTTCTACCCCTTAGCATGCTTTTTCATGGAAGTAGAAGAAGCCGTAACAACAGCCAACCACAGCTGAAGTGTGGAAGGAGCATCCCGACTCGTGCATTTCGGACGGGTGCTCCTTCTCATTGAAGTTTCTCATAATGGAAAAACAGTCGACCCCGACTGCTAACGGGAGGGAGAACACTCTCCAACTCGCAATCTGGCCCCAGATCTCACCGAGTATCCCATTGAGAAACTTATAGGCTAATCCCCTTTGCGTGTGCTTCCATGTAAGAAGAAGAAGCCATAACTGCAACCGACCCTGGCTGCAGTGTGGAAGGAACATCCTGACACGTGTTCAGATTTATTATAGTTTCTCGCAATGGACACAGTCGACCCCGACTGTTAACGGGATGGAGAGGGTTCTCCAACTCGCGATCTGACCCCAGATCTCTCCGAGCGTCCTGTAGAGAAATCGCCCTTGCAAAAATAACCTGATATTTCTCGGGATATCCTGGGATTTTCAAAGATAAAAAGTTTGGAAAAGCAGAGATTTAACTGGAGAAATCTAAGGATTTCCCAAGATATCGAAGCTTGGAAAAGCTCAGAAAACCAGGGATGGTATTTGAACGAGAAATCCTTGGATAACCTTACATATCCAAGCTTTGCTTCAAGCTTACTACTATAGGATGAAAGCGGGGAAAAGCTGAGATTTTCAAGCTGAGAAAATCTGGGAAAAGCTGAGATATGTCAATTATCCCTTGCAAAAATAACCTAAGATTTCTCAGGATATCCCAGGATTTCTCAAAATATTGAAGCTTGGAAAAGCTTAAAAAACCTGGGATTATTGGGGTAGTACCTGGATGAGAAATCCTTGGATAACCTTAGATATCCAAGCTTTGCTTCAAGCTTACTACTATGGGAAGAAAGTAGGGAAAAGCTGAGATTTTCCAGCTGGGAAAAGCTTGGAAAAGCTAAGAAATATTTGAAGCAATGAAAAAAATTCAGTTTGAGATCTCTAATTTTCTGATTAATCCTTCACCCAACAAATCGGCCACATCCACCTGCATAATATGCAAATTCAGCAGCTGAAAAAATATTACTTTTCAAAATATTTCAACAAACCCTATCATGTGACTTCTCTTTGGAACGAGCTCATCGAGCTCGTTGAAATGAGAGGTCGCATGATATGGTTCTGTTGAAATCTTTTTAAAATTTTTTTAAAATTATATTTAAAATAAATTTTGATATCGTCTGCATTGGGTAAAGGGTTAAATAAGACAAGAGGCCCCAGGGGGCCCTAATCGCTCACCTGCCGTTTTCACATAAAAATACTCTTAATTCATCTAGGAACTTGATTTTGAAAAGAATAGAAAAAAACTTTCCGAATTTTGGTCCAAAATTTCAAGTCGGAACTGGACCCAAAATTTTCAGGCCATGATTTTTTTAGCTCTACTTGACAAAGTCAAGATGAGCTATTGCCATCACTTCTCGTCCGTAGGCGTATGTACGTATGTACATACATATGTATGTTAGTACAGACGTCCACAATTTCCTTTGGCACACCTCACAGGTCACATTTATGATCAGATCACTTTGGAACTTGGTATGCTTGTTTGGGGTGACCTCTAGATGGGAGCTATCGATTTTCTTCAATTTCCGTCAAAAAATGTTGCCGCGGCCAACGTTCTTAGAACTTAGTTTAGTCAAACCACAATATTTCCCTTTGGCACACCCTACAGGGCACATTTATGATTGGATTGCTTTGAAACCTGGTATGCTTGTTTAGGGTGACCTCTAGATGGGAGCTATCGATTTTCTTCAATTTCCGTCAAAAAATGTTGCCACGGCCAACGTTCGTAGAACTTAGTTTAGTCAGACCTCAATATTTCCCTTTGGCACACTCTACAGTGCACATTTATGATCGGATTGCTTTGAAACCTGGTATGCTTGTTTGGGGGGACCTCTAGATAGGAGGTATCGATTTTCTTCAATTTCCGTCAAAAAATGTTGCCGCGGCCAACATTCTTAGAACTCAATATTTCCCTTTGGCACACCCTACAGGGCACATTTATGATCGGATTGCTTTGAAACCTGGTATGCTTGTTTGAGGTGACCTCTAGATGGGAGCTATCGATCTTCATCCATTTCCGTCAAAAAATTTTGCCGCAGCCAATGTTCTTAGAACTTAGTCTAGTCAGACCACAATATTTCCCTTTGGAACACCCTGCAGGGCACATTTATGATTGGATTGCTTTGAAACCTGGTATGCTTATTTAGGATGACCTCTAGATGGGAGCTATTGATTTTCTTCAATTTCTGTCAAAAAATAATGTTGCCACGGCGAACGTTCTTAGAACTTAGTCTAGTCAGACCACAATATTTCCCTTTGGCACACCCTACAGGGCACATTTATGATTGGATTGCTTTGAAGCCTGGTATGCTTGTTTGGGGTGACCTCTAGATGGGAGCTATCAATTTCCATCAAAAAATGTTGCCGCAGCCAACGTTCTTAGAACTTAGTCTAGTCAGACCACAATATTTCCCTTTGGCACACCCTACAGGGCATATTTATGATCGGATTGCTTTGAAACCCGGCATGCTTGTTTGGGGTGACCTCTAGATGGGAGCTATCGATTTTCTTCAATTTCCGTCGAAAAATGTTGCTGCTGCCAACTTTCTTAGAGCTCAGTTTAGTCAGACCTCAATATTTCCCTTTGGCACACTCTACAGGACACACTTATGATTGGATTGCTTTGAAACCTGGCATGCTTGTTTGGGGTGACCTCTAGATGGGTGCTATCGATTTTCTTCCATTTCTGTCAAAAAATGTTGCTAAGGCCAACGTTCTAAGAACTTAGTTTACTCAGACCTCAATATTTCCCTTTGGCACACCCTACAGGGCACATTTATGATCAGATTGCTTTGAAACCTGGTATGCTTGTTTGGGGTGACCTCTAGATGGGAGCTATCGATTTTCTTCAATTTCCGTCGAAAAATGTTGCTGCTGCCAACTTTCTTAGAGCTCAGTTTAGTCAGACCTCAATATTTCCCTTTGGCACACTCTACAGGACACACTTATGATTGGATTGCTTTGAAACCTGGCATGCTTGTTTGGGGTGACCTCTAGATGGGTGCTATCGATTTTCTTCCATTTCTGTCAAAAAATGTTGCTAAGGCCAACTTTCTAAGAACTTAGTTTACTCAGACCTCAATATTTCCCTTTGGCACACCCTACAGGGCACATTTATGATCAGATTGCTTTGAAACCCGGTATGCTTGTTTGGGGAGACCTATAGATGGGAGCTATCGATTTTCTTCCATTTCCGTCCCAAAATGTTGCTGCGGCCAACGTTCTTAGAACTTAGTTTAGACCAACATCAATATTTCCCTTTGGCACACCCTACAGGGCACATTTATGATCGGATTGCTTTGAAACCTGGTATGCGTGTTTGGGGTTACCTCTAGATGGGAGCTATCGATTTTCTTCGATTTCCGTCAAAAAATGTTGCCACTGGCAATGACCTTCAATGAACTTAGTAAAAACTTAGTGCAGTCAAGCATCAACATTTCCCTTTAACACACCCTGCAGGGCACATTTATGATTGGATCGCTTGCAAACTTGGTGAGCTTGTGTGGGGTGACATCTATATGGGAGCTGTCGATTTTCTTCCATTTCTGTCAAAAAATTTTGACCTTTGAGCTTAGTTTAGTCAGACCTCAATATTTCCCTTTAACACAGCCTTCAGGGCACATTTATGATCGGATCACTTTGAAACTTGGTATGTGTGTTCCGTGTGACCTCTAGATGTGAGCTATTGTTTTTTTTTCATTTCCATAAAAATTTATTGTCGTTATCTCCAACCTTTGAACTTACTGCATTTGTGTATCAACTTGTCCCTTATGCACTCTCTGCAGGGTATATTTATGAATTTCCATAGAAAAAACAAAAAAAACATTGCCACAAGCAATGACCTTCTACTTAGTGCATTATCATCTTCCTTTGGCATGCCTCATAGGACACATTCATTATCAGGTTGTTTTGAAACTTTGTATGCTTATGCAGGGTGACAAAGATAGGAGCTATTGATTATCTTTTCATTTCAATCAAAAACTGTTGCTGTCAGCAACAATCTTTGAATTTATTGCATTTGTGCATCAACATTCTTTCACATGGTCTATAGGCCACATTTATCATAGGATTGTGTTTGAACATGGTGTGCTCATTAGGCAAGAACTTTAGATAAGAGCTATTGATAAGCATTCATTTCTGTGAAAAAAGTTGCCATTTACAATAACCTCTGAACATACTGCATTTGTGTATCAACATTCTTCCTTTAGCCAGTCTTACAGTTTACATTTAAAAATGCATGGGTTACTCTGACGTTGTGCACACACAATGCTGTTATGTTGAAATTTCATCAAATAACATTGGTACCAATGATCTTCAATTTTGCCATTTCATTTATAACTTAGTAAGTTCAAGTTTGTCAAGCTGAGCTACAGTGTCATTGACACTTTCAATATTTTTATACTGTACCAATGACCCAGACATAGCTGGTGCTAACTCTTAAAATATAGGGCCAAACACAAATTTTGCCCCCCAATCCCCAAAATTTGCATCTAAAACTAAAGAAAACATGTCCTGAAAGGCCCTCCACACTTCGCCCCTACTGCGCATGCGCAGTGTCAAGGACGTTCCAAAATTGGCGCCATTTATCATTCTAAGTTTGGCCCTTCATCAGTTAACATCTGACTGATCTTTGTGCTTTTAAATCTCAGTTTAAATGATGCCAGACACATAAATATTAGTGAAATGGTGATTCTAAGGAGGATAGAAAAGGAGGAGAGGAAAAGAATGTGTGACAGAATATTATCAGGGCTGTAACTTAAAATTTTTTAATGAAATTATGTTAAGTTACCTATTTTCAAGGCAGCAGCCATTTTGTTGTCATTCTGATTATTTAGTTACACTGTTTTTTCAAGTGTTTTTCCTCTCTCCCTGTCCTTTAAGTTCCCCCTTGCTATTCTCCCATGCTTTTGGCATAGTTTCTGTAATTATTATTACTAAAATTTCTTGGGAGTTTTAGCTGAATAACAGAATGAATTCTGTTCTTTCCCCATGTTTACGTCTTCACCTACGGGTGGTTAGGCGTTGTGTTCTGCATCTACCATCTGATGTTCTGCAGTTTCTTCCCTGGAAGTCTCTGTTTTGCATCAGATGGTGTATTTTTGGTAACTGATTTCGGGCCTGGGTGCCTGGAGTCTTATTTTAGTGTTTTTACACTCATTGTTTACATTTACAACAGCCCTCTGTGTGAGGGGGGGATTTCTAAATAATAATATCTTTATGTTATTTTAATCATAACTAGATACATTATTATTGTTCGTAAGTGTTGAATAAATTGTTTAAAATATTTTTAAAATTTTTGTCCACACTTAGGCTTGGGATCCATTGGGGCTCAACGTTACTTTTCAGAAACTTGGGCTGTTCTGAAAAAATATTTTTTCAAAATATTTTGATTTCAATTATTTTTTCTATATTAATGGATCATATTATTATTATGTATTTTGATTGCCAGGGGTTAGTGCGAGTACCAGGACTTGTTTTCTTTTCACATTGAAAGGATATTGATCAATTGTTTTAAGAGGAAGTCTTCCTCTGTCCTTATTATCATTCTATATGTGGTCAGTGTACTCGCATTAACTCCTGTTCTGTATCGTATGATTTCGATGACAATATAGGAAGCGTATGTCACGGTATGTTATTGGGGATTTGGACACTCCGGTCCTTTCCCCGCAGGGTCACTCTACTTTATCAATTTCTATTTCAGACGATCAAGATTAGGGTGATGTATCTGTGATGTCTTCCAACAGTGTGCCTCCGTCGTCACAATTAATGAAGGGCTAGCGGAAAAGTGCTCATGTAATACGCCAATTGCCTAAGAGGACCCTAGTAGGTTCGACGGCCTTTGACGTCCGCTAGCTCGCCCGGTGTAGCGTCCATTCACCGAATGGTTCGGCAGCCGGGTTCGTCCGTTGCGGTCTAGAAGGAATTTTGGGGTGATGCGAGCACTATAAAATTAACTTAATGCACACCCAGTGACGGCGGATCGGAGGGAGAACGGAGGAAGCCTTTTAGTCCGGTTCATAGCTCGTTCCGGTCCATCCGGACGGCAAGCGAGAGAGGCCCCTCTCTCGTTCAACAACATCTGGCCCCAGATGTTGTGGTACAAATGTGTCGTTAGCGGAGCATACGTCCGTCGCTCGGGACGCTCCGTTGTATAGGCAGTCCGCTGAGACTGCTAAGGCTTCCTCTTCTCGTCAGCGCACACGACCGCACCTTGGCTGCGTGACCGCCGATATATTACCAGCTTTGCCGATCAAGGATTCTTCGGCGACCAGGTCACACCATCCGGCAGCCAGGGATTCGAGACCGATGGACTCCGGACGTTCGCATAGGAAAAGTATGCGGGAGCCATCTGATGCGGAGCTGCCCTCGGCGAAGCAGCGATAGTCTGCGCCTCCGCAGGTCTCAACGCCGGACATTCTTGTGCACATAGCACAGCTTATCGCAGCATCCCAGCAGCCGACAGAAACGGTGTCGGATCGAGAATTATCCGACAGCGCTGGGTCGGTAGCCGGGGACTCGAGGCCTGCAGACTCCGGACGTTCGCATAGGAAGTGTGCGGGAGTCAACGTACACGGAGCTTCCAGCGGCAATGCATCGTAAGTCCGCTACTGCACAGGCCTCGGGAACGGACGTGCTTTCCTTAATAGCACAGTTTATCGCAGCATCCCAGCATCAACTGAATCTGTTGCATATATTTTATCCGACGATGCTGGGTCGGGACGCTCCGCGGAAGCGGGTACGGACGTCCGAAAATTTTCATCCGGTCCGACGGGATACCGAAAGGGATTCGGTGGATTTCAAGCTTTCCCTTTCGGAACAACATATGCTGCGATGCCGGATAAGAAACTGATAGCGTCGGTGGACTTAGAAATTTTTGGTTCGGTTCAGGGACATCGTCCCTCAGTTCCGACATAGTCCAATAATGTCACACAAACTATCGAATTATTGAACGACGCTATATATATTATTATTTTATGCTTGCTATCCAAGCATTTCTGGTTTCTTGTTCGAAGAGTTATGGAGATGTCTTTCAAAAGTGTGCCTCTGTCGTCATAGTTAATGAAGAGTTAGCGGCAATAAGTGCTCATGGAATATGTCTATCGCTTACGGAGTGACATTCGCTAGCTCACCCGGTGTAGCGTACATTCATCGCATGGTTCGGCTGCCGGGTTCGCACGGGGTAACGATCTCGGAGCTTCCTGCGGCAATGCATCGTAAGACCGCTGCTCCTCAGGCCTCAGTGACGGACGTGCTATCCGAGTTAGCACAGTTGTTTCGCAGCATCCCAGCAATTGACGGTTTCTCGGTCGAATCAGGAATTATCCGACGGCGCTGGGTCGGTGCGGTCCGCGGTTGCATCAAGCTACGGACGACCGAACGCTTTATAGGGTCCGACAGGATGGCGAAAGGGATTCGAAAGATTTCGAGTTTTCCCTTTAGTAGTATCGGAAGATGCCTTTCATATCTTCTGGCATTTCTTCCAGTGATTATTTTTCGGACTTCATTGCTGCGATCTTGGATAAGAGACTTATAGCGTCATTGGACTCGGATTTTTCGATCGGTACAGGGACTTTGTCCCTGACTTACCGACGCAGTCCAATATTGTCATTACAACATGTGTTTTATTTTTCGACGCTATATATTTATATATATATACAAGCCTGCTACTAAGCATGATAGTTTAGTTTCTTGTCCGCGTGGCTCATTTCTGCCATTTTATCTTTTTTACATATAGTTTATTTTGGCAGAGCAGGGCATACCGAGAGTTCATATGCGTCTAGACGGTGATCAAAGACTGCATATATTCTTTTTCGCCGTTTATGTCTTTTCCAATTTCAATGTTGGGAACGACATTATGTATAGTAGACTTAACTTAGACGCTTTATTATACGTAATCCGCCTTACTGAGGCGTTATCATTACGTCTTCAAGAAAAGATTTACGGGATATTATTCTCAATGTATTTCTTTTGAGGGCAGTAGTTTGTTCACGTATAACTCCGCCCTTCAGTGGCTGATTGGAGTTGGTTAGACGTGATGCAGCCCTAGCTACATCCACGCGTGGATAGTAGGTTAAGAACTCTCTCAGAGTCGCTTCGTTCTCGGAGGAGCTTCTCTTCGACGGCAACTTTCCGGCAATCCATGAATTGCTTGAATTATACATTCTCTTGTCTATCTAGTGTTACAAGAGATTCAGACTGGGGCAAACATTCGGTGGTTGACTCAGAGAGTGCCGCCGCAGTTGCCGTACCCGAGTGTGGCTGTTATGACGGTTGCCAGTCAAACAGATTGGGATATATACTGATCCCTACGGATTCGAAGTGCCAGGGTCTTTGGGTTCCGCAGTCTTTTAGCTATCAGTTTAACTTCCGCGGAGTAATGTTTTTTAGGCTTGCTTTATGTCATTGCATGAACATTATTCAGAAACGCATGCCCAAATTCCTGTCCTTTAATTCGACAGTAGTGGCGTATCTCCGGAACCAGGGAGGCACTCTTTCGTTTCCGTTATTCAATTTAATGGAAAGAATCCGTCTGTTGGTTATAGTACACCAAGTTCAGTTTTGGTCCGTCATATTCTGGGTCGTCTGATTGTTTTATCGCACTCCCGTTCTCTCACGGGTCGCTTGTTGCTGTCAGAATGGACTCTCAACAAACAAGTATTTAATCAGATTTGCTATCTATGGGAGCGCCCAATGATGTTTTATTTATGACACAGCTTGCTAATCAATTGCAGACGTATGTGTTGGCTTGTCCAGATCTCTGAGCTAATACTGTTACCGCTCTATTGATCTATAGGACGGAATGATAGGATACGCGTATCCTCCGGCGCTGTTGTTTTAGCAGGTATTGCTAAGATAAACAACCACAATACATTTCTGTTGATAGCATCTCTATCTTCACAGAGATCATGAGTAATTTACTCTCTTGTCTACTGTGGATCTTAACGTGAAATCTTCCTCTATGTGAGGATCTTTTTTCACTGGGTAAATCGTGTCATCTTTATCACAACCAGCAAGGTCGCAACCTTCATGTATTCCGTTGTGTGGTCCGTATTGCATTGTAAGCACTGTACTGGACGAGCTTTGGACGTGATTTCTTACTATAGGAGATCCTCTTCTTCGCTATTCTATGCGACTAAAGTGGAGGCTCTTCCGTCGTGGTGTAGGGATCATTATGTTCATATGGTTGATCCCTCCATACTACTCATTGCTATTTTTTAGTATACTTGTTTCACAAGATCTACTGCAGCCTGTGTTATTTAGGTTATAGGTTTATGTTACCTCATACCTATGCACTCTACTATAGTTTACAATTGAGTCTTTTGTCTCTTTATCTAAGTCAGTTAGTAACTTTTTGATAAATAGACTTAGAATCTTAGATTAAATTCCTATACGGATTTTAACTTCGGTTCTTATTTAGCTAAGTAATCATTTGAGCCTCTGGAAACAGTAGTTTTCAAATTCTGACCTTTTAGACAGTAATTCTGTTGGTTTCTCTTTTACTGTAGAGTCAGTGATTTTCATGCACTATCGATGGATGATTTTCACTTTCATAGTTTCGGAATCAATACTTCCGTTACTATTTAGGTTGAATTGTTGCATAAGAGTTAGGCTCCTATTATCCAGAACCTATTATTTTAAGGTCCTTCCGTCTTCGTATGGGCATAGGCCTTTACTCTTTCCGGGTACAGTTTATGTATTTATAAACAGATATCTGTTTATTACAAGGGCGTAAGCTTCTTCTGTCTTTGATGTCTAGTAGAAGGATGTTACGCTCCATTTTATTGTTAATGGATTCTATTAACTAGCGTACTGCTTATGGTATTTCATTAGCTTAGCAGTTGTGCTTAAGATTTCGGCTCATGAAGTAAGAGTTCTTCTACTTCTTGGGCTTACATTAATAGTGTTGCTATTATAGATTTTTGAAGGCTGCTCATTGCGCTCAGCCATCCATTCATGAATTTTATCTCAGATATATCGAGTCCATTTCTGGAGGCCTCTATTGTTAGGTCTATTATCTACTGCTCAGAATGTCATTCACTTAACAGTTGCTACTATAGCTAGGTAGGCTGTCTGTTTCGGCAGTGTCTCCGTTCGGCTGCCCTCTTCGCTCTGGGCTATTTGACCCAGGGCAAGAAAAAGGGGGGGGGGGGGGGAGGGTGTTCCCTTGGGTCACCTGTTTTTACTATGAAAACAAGGGGATACCTCCTCCGGAGTTAGTAATTCTGAGCTGTTATTAGGATGGTTGTTTAGTGAGAAGTCTTAGTTTTTAAAGTATAGCCTTTGAATATTGCATATGTCAACGGACATGATTATGCAATTCTCACACACTTTTAGAAGTATAAGAGTCTCTATTCTCTAGACTTACTTTATTATTGGCTTACTTTAAAAATTTATTAGTATAAGGATTATTGGATATTAATAGAGTACATGGATGTATGAAGCTCAATTTTTAGAAGGTGTTGTATCTTTCTAATTTATCATAAATAAGAAAGATACATGTAAGGCCTATTACTTCTTTTCCCTACAGGGGATGACTCTATTTTATTTTATTGAGCGTATTCCATTTTGCTCTATGTCCTTGGCCCTCCAGCCTTTTTACTATTCAGCTATGTCTGGGTCATTGGTACAGTATAAAAATGTTAAAAAATTTATAGTAATTTATATATTTTTTATACTTACCAATGACCCAGACGGGGATGGCCCTCCCAGGAGTTGGGAACTCTTGCCTCCCCGCTGAGTACATAGCGCTTACCAGGCACTGGTTATTAGAATGATAAATAGCGCCAATTTCGGAACGTCCTTGACACTGCGCATGCGCAGTAGGGGCGAAGTGTGGAGGGCCTTTCAGGACATGTTTTCTTTAGTTTTAGATGCAAATTTTGGGGATTGGGGGGCAAAATTTGTGTTTGGCCCTATATTTTAAGAGTTAGCACCAGCTATGTCTGGGTCATTGGTAAGTATAAAAAATATATAAATTACTATAAATTTTTTAACTTTTTTTTCATCTCAAAATTGAACAAAAAAAAATCCAAAAATTTGGTTCAAAATTTAGAAGTGTGAACAAGACCCAAAATCTTCAGGCTAAAATTTTTTTTTTTTCCCTCAAAATTGAACAAAACGCATAAAAACAAAAAGAAATTTCCCAATTTTGGTCCAAAATTTTCAAATCTGAACCAGACCCAAAATTTTCAGGCTCACAATATTTTTTTTTCATCTTAAAATTGAACAAAATGCATAAAAAATCAGAAAATTTTTTATTTAGAATTTTGGTCGAAAAGCCGGAACCAAACCCCAAATTTTCAGCCCAGGGACCCGATTTGAACAAATTTGATTCTGAAGCATACCTCAAGTCACAATGTTTGAGTCTTCACGCAAATCTTATGTGATATCTCTCCATGTATCTTAGGTGTGTACACGTATAAGAAAACAATATACTATGGCTTAATTTTATTTTACAGACACTCCATCGTCAATCTTTCATATAAGGTTTATATAGTTTGACATGCAAATTCAAGCATATTTTTTTGCAATTTCTACTGCTTTTATGGAGTAACATGTTGCATGATGCATTAAATTCAAATTGCCAAGTAGTGTCTGCATAACTGAGTTGGCTGCCTCCCTGTACACCCACCCCAAACCAAGGAAGAAAAACAATTCCCAAACTTGAATTAGATCCATGACCATGTTGCACACGGTTTTGCATTTTATCGGGGCAGACAGTGCTGATCAGCCCAGGCCCCGAGATCAGCCCTGAGAGTGCTTCTGTCTGATCTGATTTTTCAGCCCCGACAAAAATTTCAAATGAAACTAAACTATTAAGGCATGTTTAAAAATCAGCTCTGAGTAGGCCCTGACTCTTAAATCTTGTAGACTTATTTCAGGCTGCGATAATTTTTCAAATGATTACAGACAAGGCATCACCGTCTGCGGACATTAACGAAAATTGTAAAATATGTCGAGGTATTCAGCGTTTTCCTCATTAGCATAAAATTATCATTTTATTTGTCTTTAATTCAAGGCAATGGTAATGCGATGTCTATAACCTACACAGATCTATTTAAAATTTGGGAATTGGATTGGTCTGGCTGACACAAAGAGTCATCTGAAGTTAATCTCCTCACATTCATTTGTAAAAACGTTGCCTTGCTGTCGACTTGAATTCAGTTATTTGAATTTGAAGCATTGGTAGTGCGACACAACAGATCTAAAAAAAAATGTTATAATTTTGAAAGTATTCTCAGAAACTGAAAGGCACCACCATGTTTAACAATTAATAATCACAAAATTATGAAAAAAAAATTAAAGATAATTGATGTAACTGGGCAATGAACAATCATAAAATTAGTGCACAAATACAACTTGAAAGGAATGCTGGACGAAACGGCACAGATTGATTTTGGTCAGAACGGCCCAGATTTCGAGACAGACTGGCCTGCAGTTTTGGACAGAATGGCCCTTATTAAAAAAAACCTCATTTATTAAAAAAATATTTCTCAGGCCCCCATTATTTTTTTTTTATAAGAGTACTTAGGTTCTGCTCTACAGTTTCGCACTATTGCACAGGGGTGAAATTCTAAACATAGGGTATATGTTGAAACTAAGGCCATGTAAATAGAGATATATTTTTAGTATCAGATATATGATTACATTAGGCTTTTTGTTGGACAAGATAATTTGAAGTTTTGGTCCCAAAGTTGGAGTCTGATACACAGGGGTAAATTAGCAGATGAATTATGGGAAAAAGTGGCTTCGAAAAATTGGCTATTTTTTAAAATGTAATTTTTACACAGGTTTGTTACCAAACAGGTAACTGAAAATGATCCAGAAACATATAATTTTTTTTTTGCATTTTAGAAACAGGGGATGCTCTGCCCCAGGGGTAGGTAGGTGACGTTGGTGGGAAAATTCTGCTTTTGAGGCTGCTGGGTGGCTGAAAATGACTGGTTTCGGCATTTTTTCATGCAATTTTTCAGGTTCAAGCCTTGCCTTTGATAATAAATTATTCCACCCACATTTAGATTGTTTATTTATATTTGGTCAGATAGTGTTATATGTTTTTTGTGGATTTGGGAAATGTAATACATGTTATGGGTTAGATAACTAAGTTACAGAATATTTGCATTTGAAGAGAGTGTATAGCATGTCATTTTTGGAAATGCCTGGAAAACTGTGGAGCGGAACCTTACGGCGGTATTGAGTTGATTATTATTATATTGAATTTGATTGAAGGACACTTGTGACTTTAACACTTTCTTTTATTTCGACTGGTACTGTAATCTAGTGTTTTGTTGGTAATGTCAGCTGCTTTAGAAATGAGGGATTATAAAAAGGCATTTAACTACTCTGTAATCAATTTTACAAAACATTGGTCAACAATTTTCATTTTTCGACTTGTGTTTTTATTGCAATCATTCTGTGTCAATTACAGTTATCGAAGAAGGAAATGAAGTAGATTAATTGCTTTGTTGCTGTTAAAGCTTATCGTGCTTCGAGTATTTAATTGATTGATGTTAGGCCATGAGCTGAAATTTGTTGGTCCTGTTATATATATTATTTACTTTTTTATTTTTTTTAATAATGTTACATTTGCAAAAGGATGGAAGGGGGTGAATTAAACATTTTCACTAAAATTTTAAAGGTGGTTCTGATGTTCACTCAAGTCCCGCTTAGGTCAGTCGTGGTATGAACCCGTTTCACGAATTATTCAGTTTATGAATAATTCACGGCTAAATCTGTGCAGACACAACTCCGACCCCACTGTAATGATAAGTTCTTTTTTCTAAATGCAGATAAATTTGTGAAAAAAAAAATAATGGGGCATAAGAAATAAATTTTTCAATGAGGGTCGTTCTGTCTCGAAACCTGGGCCATTCCATTTCACAATCTGGGCTGTTTTGACCAAGATCAATCTTGGCCGTTTCATCCATGGGCCATTTCGTCCTGTTACCACTTGAAAGAATTTGTCAAAAAACATTTGGAAAGATGTGCCATGTTGTACATTTCTTTTAAAAATTCTATGCTATTTATTATCTTATGCTAATCAGTATCAATTAGCATAAGATAATAAATAGCATAGAATTTTGCTTTGGAGATTCACTCGATGTTTTTCTGGCAGCATGGAATACGATTTACCACCCCCCTGCAGGGAACATAACCACAGATGCCAGCATTGTGACCCCAAGGAGGGACATACTCAATACACCACTGCCGGCCTTCACCCCTCACCAAGTTACCACACCACGTTGGACTTAGCCCATTAACCCGGACATTGGCTCACCCAACCCAACCATTGCGAGCCATAGAGGAAACACACCACCTGGACACCCTAACACTCAGAACCTGTATCAGTCAGACCGAGTATTACGCTTCGCAGGTGCAAACCTTCACTCGTGGCAAGAGCACAATAACCATATTATGAACCAATAAAGTATACTTAACAATTCCGACAATTATCTCAATCGTCATCACTTCTCTTTTACCTAATCCATTTTTACCAGCAAATTGACCAACTCCGCACCCCCCCCCCCCCCCCCCCCCCCCGGAACGCCAAAAACAGACAAACAATTGACATCCGTTGACAACTGGCACACAATATAACAAACGGCCGCAACCGCTAAACAAACGCCGATAATCGGACAACAATTGAAAACCGTTGAGAACTGGTACACAATCGTTTTGAAACCGCCGCAAAAACCGGCATACAATTGACAACCGGCACACAATATAACAAACGGCCGCAACCGCTAAACAAACGCCGAAAATCGGGCAACAATTGAAAACCGTTGACAACCGGTACACAATCGTTTTGAAACAGCCGCAACCGCCGAGTAAGGGACAACCGTTGATAACCGGGGCAACAACCGTTCTGCAACCGCCCAAAAAGGGTATATATACAAGGAAAAATTTAATCTCTCTTTAAAAACCTCTGATGAGTTCAAAGACTGAACGAAACCGGTTAGGTTAATAACAAACATTTGTAAGGCACTGTAACCTTACGTAACAGGCAGAGCCTCTGAGTGCCATACATCTAAGGGTAACCTCTCGAATCGTTTATTCGATAATAGTTATATTGCATATTTCACTTACCCTATTGATATATGGCGACCGAAACCCAAACGGCCGAAAGCTCCAACAGCTCTATGAGCCTTGGCATCACGTCCAAAAGTGACTCTACAGCCACCATCTTAGACACCAGGCCATCCAAACGCCAACGAACGGATCCAGAACGAGTCCGTATTACAGAACAAAACATGGTTCTGTATAAAGAAATCAGTAGCCTGGCATAACTCCAGGCCTTATTTCTTGAAAAATGCATAACAAACAACATTCCACCTAAAGGACTTAGAACCTCCATACCGCCAGCTAAGTCCATTCGAAGCGATGTGCTCAACAGGAGATATTACTCCATTCAAGCATGGAGATAGTTAAAATTACGCTTGGAAATGCACGGAGAGAAAACACCGATTTGGTGTTTTCGAGCACAGAAACGAAAAAAAGATTCAAAGCACCATACTGTGTGAATTGCATGACACGTAATTGCATTTATCTACTCACCTGCCACAAGTGTCACAAACAATACGTAGGCGAAACAAAAAGAAATTTCGGGATACGCCTACTAGAACATCAAGCCGACATCAAACACTCATGACAAACACCTGTTGCAATTCATTTTAATGATGATGGTCACTCCCTTACCGATCTTAAATTTCGGATCATAGAAGTTCTCCGCTCAGATCCAGACAGTAAACTATCTGAAACGAGAAGACGCCAACACGAAGTCCAATGGATTTATAGACTACGCACGCTAATTCCATTCGGCCTGAACAGATAGGATTTTTAATTTATATATTCTTGTGATTCCCTTTTTCGACTTTCTGTTCTCACGTCACGTGCTCTACCTGAGGCTATGAGAATTGTGAACGTCGAACCGACGTCACAATCAGGATGACGTTCCCAAAAGCCTAATGCGAGAGTAGGCAGGGACTCCAATACTTTTCATATTAACAAAGATGGCATTTGTGTGCCATACATGCCAAGCCAGTTATAAACAACGCCAGGGTCTACAACGGCACATCCGAGTTTTCCACCGCCTAGCAGGGCGAAAACAATGCCACATATGTCAGGCGGTATTCAGAAGAAAAGAATATTTAAATAAACATTTAATGAGACATAATACCCAAACACGGGAAAGCAACAATACAATGGACAGTGGAACACAAACCGACACATATGTCAGTCTTGAACAGCAGCCAACCAGTGCTCCAATTATTTCAACTTCTCGAAATATATATTCAACAAACAACCAGAACCCAGTGATAAATGGAACGAACGATTTAACACAGACCACACAACAGAACGCTTCAACAATTGAGACTTCAGGAAGTCGTGTTCTGATGGATATTCCCTACCCCACTACAAGCCAGAAAACACCCGAACCAAATCTGGAAATACCATCGGACCCATTGTCCACACACAACAGGAGTGGAGATTCACTCGATGTTTTTCTGGCAGCATGGAATACGATTTACCACCCCCCTGCAGGGAACATAACCACAGATGCCAGCATTGTGACCCCAAGGAGGGACATACTCAATACACCACTGCCGGCCTTCACCCCTCACCAAGTTACCACACCACGTTGGACTTAGCCCATTAACCCGGACATTGGCTCACCCAACCCAACCATCGCGAGCCATAGAGGAAACACACCACCTGGACACCCTAACATTCAGAACCTGTATCAGTCAGACCGAGTATTACGCTTCGCAGCTGCAAACCTTCACTCGTGGCAAGAGCACAATAACCATATTATGAACCAATAAAGTATACTTAACAATTCCGACAATTATCTCAATCGTCATCACTTCTCTTTTACCTAACCCATTTTTACCAGCAAATTGACCAACTCCGCCCCCCATCCCCCCCCCCCCCCCCCCGGAACGCCAAAAACCGGCAAACAATTGACATCCGTTGACAACCGGCACACAATATAACAAATGGCCGCAACCGCTAAACAAACGCCGATAATCGGACAACAATTGAAAACCGTTGAGAACTGGTACACAATCGTTTTGAAACCGCCGCAAAAACCGGCATACAATTGACAACCGTTGACAACCGGCACACAATATAGCAAACGGCCGCAACCGCTAAACAAACGCCGAAAATCGGGCAACAATTGAAAACCGTTGACAACCGGTACACAATCGTTTTGAAACAGCCGCAACCGCCGAGTAAGGGACAACCGTTGATAACCGGGGCAACAACCGTTCTGCAACCGCCCAAAAAGGGTATATATACAAGGAAAAATTTAATCTCTCTTTAAAAACCTCTGATGAGTTCAAAGACTGAACGAAACCGGTCAGGTTAATAACAAACATTTGTAAGGCACTGTAACCTTACGTAACAGGCAGAGCCTCTGAGTGCCATACATCTAAGGGTAACCTCTCGAATCGTTTATTCGATAATAGTTATATTGCATATTTCACTTACCCTATTGATATATGGCGACCGAAACCCAAACGGCCGAAAGCTCCAACAGCTCTATGAGCCTTGGCATCATGTCCGAAAGTGACTCTACAGCCACCATCTTAGACACCAGGCCATCCAAACGCCAACGAACGGATCCAGAATGAGTCCGTATTACAGAACAAAACATGGTTCTGTATAAAGAAATCAGTAGCCTGGCATAACTCCAGGCCTTATTTCTTGAAAAATGCATAACAAACAACATTCCACCTAAAGGACTTAGGACCTCCATACCGCCAGCTAAGTCCATTCGAAGCGATGTGCTCAACAGGAGATATTACTCCATTCAAGCATGGAGATAGTTAAAATTACGCTTGAAAATGCACGGAGAGAAAACACCGATTTGGTATTTTCGAGCACAGAAACAAAAAAATGATTCAAAGCACCATACCGTGTGAATTGCATGACACGTAATTGCATTTATCTACTCACCTGCCACAAGTGTCACAAACAATACGTAGGCGAAACAAAAAGAAATTTCGGGATACGCCTACTAGAACATCAAGCCGACATCAAACACTCATGACAAACACCTGTTGCAATTCATTTTAATGATGATGGTCACTCCCTTACCGATCTTAAATTTCGGATCATAGAAGTTCTCCGCTCAGATCCAGACAGTAAACTATCTGAAACGAGAAGACGCCAACACGAAGTCCAATGGATTTATAGACTACGCACGCTAATTCCATTCGGCCTGAACAGAAAGGATTTTTAATTTATATATTCTTGTGATTCCCTTTTTCGACTTTCTGTTCTCACGTCACGTGCTCTACCTGAGGCTATGAGAATTGTGAACGTCGAACCGACGTCACAATCAGGATGACGTTCCCAAAAGCCTAATGCGAGAGTAGGCAAGGACTCCAATACTTTTCATATTAACAAAGATGGCATTTGTGTGCCATACATGCCAAGCCAGTTATAAACAACGCCAGGGTCTACAACGGCACATCCGAGTTTTCCACCGCCTAGCAGGGCGAAAACAATGCCACATATGTCAGGCGGTATTCAGAAGAAAAGAATATTTAAATAAACATTTAATGAGACATAATACCCAAACACGGGAAAGCAACAATACAATGGACAGTGGAACACAAACCGACACATATGTCAGTCTTGAACAGCAGCCAACCAGTGCTCCAATTATTTCAACTTCTCGAAATATATATTCAACAAACAACCAGAACCCAGTGATAAATGGAACGAACGATTTAACACAGACCACACAACAGAACGCTTCAACAATTGAGACTTCAGGAAGTCGTGTTCTGATGGATATTCACTACCCCACTACAAGCCAGAAAACACCCGAACCAAATCTGGAAATACCATCGGACCCATTGTCCACACACAACAGAAGTGGAGATTCACTCGATGTTTTTCTGGCAGCATGGAATACGATTTACCACCCCCCTGCAGGGAACATAACCACAGATGCCAGCATTGTGACCCCAAGGAGGGACATACTCAATACACCACTGCCGGCCTTCACCCCTCACCAAGTTACCACACCACGTTGGACTTAGCCCATTAACCCGGACATTGGCTCACCCAACCCAACCATCGCGAGCCATAGAGGAAACACACCACCTGGACACCCTAACACTCAGAACCTGTATCAGTCAGACCGAGTATTACGCTTCGCAGCTGCAAACCTTCACTCGTGGCAAGAGTACAATAACCATATTATGAACCAATAAAGTATACTTAACAATTCCGACAATTATCTCAATCATCATCACTTCTCTTTTACCTAACCCATTTTTACCAGCAAATTGACCAACTCCACCCCCCCCCCCCCCCCCCGGAACGCCAAAAACCGGCAAACAATTGACATCCGTTGACAACCGGCACACAATATAACAAACGGCCGCAACCGCTAAACAAACGCCGATAATCGGACAACAATTGAAAACCGTTGAGAACTGGTACACAATCGTTTTGAAACCGCCGCAAAAACCGGCATACAATTGACAACCGTTGACAACCGGCACACAATATAACAAACGGCCGCAACCGCTAAACAAACGCCGAAAATCGGGCAACAATTGAAAACCGTTGACAACCGGTACACAATCGTTTTGAAACAGCCGCAACCACCGAGTAAGGGACAACCGTTGATAACCGGGGCAACAACCGTTCTGCAACCGCCCAAAAAGGGTATATATACAAGGAAAAATTTAATCTCTCTTTAAAAACCTCTGATGAGTTCAAAGACTGAACGAAACCGGTCAGGTTAATAACAAACATTTGTAAGGCACTGTAACCTTACGTAACAGGCAGAGCCTCTGAGTGCCATACATCTAAGGGTAACCTCTCGAATCGTTTATTCGATAAGAGTTATATTGCATATTTCACTTACCCTATTGATATATGGCGACCGAAACCCAAACGGCCGAAAGCTCCAACAGCTCTATGAGCCTTGGCATCACGTCCAAAAGTGACTCTACAGCCACCATCTTAGACACCAGGCCATCCAAACGCCAACGTACGGATCCAGAACGAGTCCGTATTACAGAACAAAACATGGTTCTGTATAAAGAAATCAGTAGCCTGGCATAACTCCAGGCCTTATTTCTTGAAAAATGCATAACAAACAACATTCCACCTAAAGGACTTAGAACCTCCATACCGCCAGCTAAGTCCATTCGAAGCGATGTGCTCAACAGGAGATATTACTCCATTCAAGCATGGAGATAGTTAAAATTACGCTTGAAAATGCACGGAGAGAAAACACCGATTTGGTGTTTTCGAGCACAGACACGAAAAAAAGATTCAAAGCACCATACGGTGTGAATTGCATGACACGTAATTGCATTTATCTACTCACCTGCCACAAGTGTCACAAACAATACGTAGGCGAAACAAAAAGAAATTTCGGGATACGCCTACTAGAACATCAAGCCGACATCAAACACTCACGACAAACACCTGTTGCAATTCATTTTAATGATGATGGTCACTCCCTTACCGATCTTAAATTTCGGATCATAGAAGTTCTCCGCTCAGATCCAGACAGTAAACTATCTGAAACGAGAAGACGCCAACACGAAGTCCAATGGATTTATAGACTACGCACGCTAATTCCATTCGGCCTGAACAGAAAGGATTTTTAATTTATATATTCTTGTGATTTCCTTTTTCGACTTTCTGTTCTCACGTCACGTGCTCTACCTGAGGCTATGAGAATTGTGAACGTCGAACCGACGTCACAATCAGGATGACGTTCCCAAAAGCCTAATGCGAGAGTAGGCAGGGACTCCAATACTTTTCATATTAACAAAGATGGCATTTGTGTGCCATACATGCCAAGCCAGTTATAAACAACGCCAGGGTCTACAACGGCACATCCGAGTTTTCCACCGCCTAGCAGGGCGAAAACAATGCCACATATGTCAGGCGGTATTCAGAAGAAAAGAATATTTAAATAAACATTTAATGAGACATAATACCCAAACACGGGAAAGCAACAATACAATGGACAGTGGAACACAAACCGACACATATGTCAGTCTTGAACAGCAGCCAACCAGTGCTCCAATTATTTCACCTTCTCGAAATATATATTCAACAAACAACCAGAACCCAGTGATAAATGGAACGAACGATTTAACACAGACCACACAACAGAACGCTTCAACAATTGAGACTTCAGGAAGTCGTGTTCTGATGGATATTCACTACCCCACTACAAGCCAGAAAACACCCGAACCAAATCTGGAAATACCATCGGACCCATTGTCCACACACAACAGGAGTGGAGATTCACTCGATGTTTTTCTGGCAGCATGGAATACGATTTACCACCCCCCTGCAGGGAACATAACCACAGATGCCAGCATTGTGACCCCAAGGAGGGACATACTCAAAACACCACTGCCGGCCTTCACCCCTCACCAAGTTACCACACCACGTTGGACTTAGCCCATTAACCCGGACATTGGCTCACCCAACCCAACCATCGCGAGCCATAGAGGAAACACACCACCTGGACACCCTAACACTCAGAACCTGTATCAGTCAGACCGAGTATTACGCTTCGCAGCTGCAAACCTTCACTCGTGGCAAGAGCACAATAACCATATTATGAACCAATAAAGTATACTTAACAATTCCGACAATTATCTCAATCGTCATCACTTCTCTTTTACCTAACCCATTTTTACCAGCAAATTGACCAACTCCACCCCCCCCCCCCCCCCCCCCCGGAACGCCAAAAACCGGCAAACAATTGACATCCGTTGACAACCGGCACACAATATAACAAACGGCCGCAACCGCTAAACAAACGCCGATAATCGGACAACAATTGAAAACCGTTGAGAACTGGTACACAATCGTTTTGAAACCGCCGCAAAAACCGGCATACAATTGACAACCGTTGACAACCGGCACACAATATAACAAACGGCCGCAACCGCTAAACAAACGCCGAAAATCGGGCAACAATTGAAAACCGTTGACAACCGGTACACAATCGTTTTGAAACAGCCGCAACCGCCGAGTAAGGGACAACCGTTGATAACCGGGGCAACAACCGTTCTGCAACCGCCCAAAAAGGGTATATATACAAGGAAAAATTTAATTTCTCTTTAAAAACCTCTGATGAGTTCAAAGACTGAACGAAACCGGTCAGGTTAATAACAAACATTTGTAAGGCACTGTAACCTTACGTAACAGGCAGAGCCTCTGAGTGCCATACATCTAAGGGTAACCTCTCGAATCGTTTATTCGATAATAGTTATATTGCATATTTCACTTACCCTATTGATATATGGCGACCGAAACCCAAACGGCCGAAAGCTCCAACAGCTCTATGAGCCTTGGCATCACGTCCGAAAGTGACTCTACAGCCACCATCTTAGACACCAGGCCATCCAAACGCCAACGAACGGATCCAGAACGAGTCCGTATTACAGAACAAAACATGGTTCTGTATAAAGAAATCAGTAGCCTGGCATAACTCCAGGCCTTATTTCTTGAAAAATGCATAACAAACAACATTCCACCTAAAGGACTTAGAACCTCCATACCGCCAGCTAAGTCCATTCGAAGCGATGTGCTCAACAGGAGATATTACTCCATTCAAGCATGGAGATAGTTAAAATTACGCTTGAAAATGCACGGAGAGAAAACACCGATTTGGTGTTTTCGAGCACAGAAACGAAAAAAAGATTCAAAGCACCATACCGTGTGAATTGCATGACACGTAATTGCATTTATCTACTCACCTGCCACAAGTGTCACAAACAATACGTAGGCGAAACAAAAAGAAATTTCGGGATACGCCTACTAGAACATCAAGCCGACATCAAACACTCACGACAAACACCTGTTGCAATTCATTTTAATGATGATGGTCACTCCCTTACCGATCTTAAATTTCGGATCATAGAAGTTCTCCGCTCAGATCCAGACAGTAAACTATCTGAAACGAGAAGACGCCAACACGAAGTCCAATGGATTTATAGACTACGCACGCTAATTCCATTCGGCCTGAACAGAAAGGATTTTTAATTTATATATTCTTGTGATTCCCTTTTTCGACTTTCTGTTCTCACGTCACGTGCTCTACCTGAGGCTATGAGAATTGTGAACGTCGAACCGACGTCACAATCAGGATGACGTTCCCAAAAGCCTAATGCGAGAGTAGGCAGGGACTCCAATACTTTTCATATTAACAAAGATGGCATTTGTGTGCCATACATGCCAAGCCAGTTATAAACAACGCCAGGGTCTACAACGGCACATCCGAGTTTTCCACCGCCTAGCAGGGCGAAAACAATGCCACATATGTCAGGCGGTATTCAGAAGAAAAGAATATTTAAATAAACATTTAATGAGACATAATACCCAAATACGGGAAAGCAACAATACAATGGACAGTGGAACACAAACCGACACATATGTCAGTCTTGAACAGCAGCCAACCAGTGCTCCAATTATTTCAACTTCTCGAAATATATATTCAACAAACAACCAGAACCCAGTGATAAATGGAACGAACGATTTAACACAGACCACACAACAGAACGCTTCAACAATTGAGACTTCAGGAAGTCGTGTTCTGATGGATATTCACTACCCCACTACAAGCCAGAAAACACCCGAACCAAATCTGGAAATACCATCGGACCCATTGTCCACACACAACAGGAGTGGAGATTCACTCGATGTTTTTCTGGCAGCATGGAATACGATTTACCACCCCCCTGCAGGGAACATAACCACAGATGCCAGCATTGTGACCCCAAGGAGGGACATACTCAATACACCACTGCCGGCCTTCACCCCTCACCAAGTTACCACACCACGTTGGACTTAGCCCATTAACCCGGACATTGGCTCACCCAACCCAACCATCGCGAGCCATAGAGGAAACACACCACCTGGACACTCTAACACTCAGAACCTGTATCAGTCAGACCGAGTATTACGCTTCGCAGCTGCAAACCTTCACTCGTGGCAAGAGCACAATAACCATATTATGAACCAATAAAGTATAATTAACAATTCCGACAATTATCTCAATCGTCATCACTTCTCTTTTACCTAACCCATTTTTACCAGCAAATTGACCAACTCCGCCCCCCCCCCCTGGAACGCCAAAAACCGGCAAACAATTGACATCCGTTGACAACCGGCACACAATATAACAAACGGCCGCAACCGCTAAACAAACGCCGATAATCGGACAACAATTGAAAACCGTTGAGAACTGGTACACAATCGTTTTGAAACCGCCGCAAAAACCGGCATACAATTGACAACCGTTGACAACCGGCACACAATATAACAAACGGCCGCAACCGCTAAACAAACGCCGAAAATCGGGCAACAATTGAAAACCGTTGACAACCGGTACACAATCGTTTTGAAACAGCCGCAACCGCCGAGTAAGGGACAACCGTTGATAACCGGGGCAACAACCGTTCTGCAACCGCCCAAAAAGGGTATATATACAAAGAAAAATTTAATCTCTCTTTAAAAACCTCTGATGAGTTCAAAGACTGAACGAAACTGGTCAGGTTAATAACAAACATTTGTAAGGCACTGTAACCTTACGTAACAGGCAGAGCCTCTGAGTGCCATACATCTAAGGGTAACCTCTCGAATCGTTTATTCGATAATAGTTATATTGGATACTGATTACATATCGTTAATGTTATTTTCCACCCCATGTTTTGATGATTTTGAAACACTTTGCGTTCGATTTGGGAAAAACCTTAAGTGGACAATTAGAGTAAAATTGCAAGCAGGCGATTCGGCTGGCGGACGAAACATTCGTATCCAGTTGTCCTCGACTCGAGTCAAAGTTTGTTTTGGAGGTTCAACCATCAATGAGTGGGTCGGAATTTTTTGCACCCGCGTGTTTGTATAGTCCCATACCATGAAACAGAAATAACTGTATGTTTTTTCAGTTAAAGCAAAACATCGAGTTACTTTCAGAAGCAAACATCTGCTTTCTGAGTGATTCCATTTTTGAATTTGTCACATGTGACGTAAGCCTTCCAGTAGCCTATTTTTTTCTTTAGTAAGTTCACATTATTTGTGAGCCAGAGTGATTCAGATAAATTATTGTATCATCAAACGAAATTATTAAACGTTCTTGGAATGCATATGTTGAAATGTGTGTCCTAATTAAATGTGGATCAGTATATTTGTTGTTCACCACACTGCTTCGAGAGTACTATTTCAAGAGGAACAAGAAAATACTGATTCAAGGCACCATTGCGCAAAAACTGAACTATTATTGTTTTTCATTGGCGTACTGTATAATGCGGGTCTTCCTTTACACCCACTACTTTAAAAGGAAGTTGGGTATACTCGATTGCATCTGTCACTGTGTGTGTGTGACCATCCAGCTGTTCGTCCATCCGATGTCCGTTCAGGTCATTTTGAAGATCAGTGTGCTCGGATTTTGATGAAATTCCATAAGGTAATCAGTACAACATGGGTGCTTTAAAAAACAACCAGTTTTTATCTCACCTGGCCTAAAAGGCCATGTGAGCTTTTGCTATCACTTGACGTCCGGTGTCTGTCGTCCATAAACTTTTCACATTTTAATCTTCTTATCTGGAAATGTTGGGAGCATGGTGGCTCAGTAGTAGACTGTTGGACTTCTATGCTAGAGGTCTCGAGTTCGATCCCCATCCAGTGAACCCGCATTGTGTCCTTGGGCAAGGCACTTTAACCTGGTTGCCTACATGGAGGCACATACTGCTCATCGATGGTGCACATTCCTTCAACCGCTGTAACCCTGCTTGAGCAGAGCTTGAACAGAGAATATTGAGGAGCTGACAGTTGCTCATCGATGCCCTGTGGTTCACTCCGGCTTCCTCCACCTGTAAAACTGTCACGGTCACGGTTATTCATTGTGCATAAGTATGTGACTTTAAACACCAATAAATAAATAAACACCTGGAACCGCTGAACCAGTGTGAATCAAACTTGGCAGGAATGGTCTATGGGAGATCCTATACAAACAGTCCTCATTTTATTCCCGTTGGATGAAAAACATGGCCGCCAGAGGCATTCTTTGATTCTGATTGGTGGATTTTCAAAACTCCTCTCCTCTGAAACTGCAATGCCAAATGTTTTGATATTTTTAACATAAATGATGACTGGGATTGCCTCTACCCACGATCCTCATTTAATGTTGATCGGGTTGCAAACATGGCTTCAATTGCAGCTTATAGTTACTATAGAAAGCCTATGGGAAATCTCATTTTCATCTTCTCTGGAACTACTGAGCTGACGTGAACCAAACCTGGCAGGGATAGTCTATGAGAGGTCCTCTACAAACGCTCCTCATTTTGTTACTGTGCATGGAAAAACATGGCTACCAGATGCATTCTTTGATTCTGATTGGTGGATTTTCAAAAATCTTCTCATCTGAAACCACAGGGCCAAATGTTTTGAAACTTTGCATGGTTGATGACTGGGACACACTCCAACAACAACCCTCATTTAATGGTGATCAGGTAACAAACATGGCTGCAATTGCAGCTTATAGTTACTGTAGAAACCCTATGGGAAATCACATTTTCATTTTCTTCTCTGGAACTGCTGAACCGATGTGAACCAAACTTGGCAGGAATGGTCTATGAGAGGTACACAACAAACGGTCCTCATTTTGTTCCCATCGGACGGAAATCATGGGTCCCAGAGACATTCTTTGATTCTGATTGGTGGATAATTGAAAAATCTTCTCCCCTGAAACCACAAGGCCAAATGTTTTGAAACATCACATGATTTGATGACTGGGACACCCTCTACCAACTTTCCTCATTTAATGTTGATCGGGGTGCTAACATTACTGCAATTGCAACTTATAGTTACTATAGAAACCCTATAGGAAAACACATTTTCATTTTCTACTTTACCGAGCCAATGTGAACCAACCTTGGCAGCAATGGTCTATGGGAGGTTCTCTACAACTGTTTCTCATTTTGTTCCTGTTGGATGAAAAACATGGTTGCCAGAGGCACCCTTTGATTCTGATTGATCGATGTTGAAAAATCTTCTCCTCTGAAACTACGAGGCCAAATGTTTTGAAACTTCACAGGCTTGATGACTGGGACACCTTTTACCAATGGTCCTCATGTAATGTTTATCAGGTTGCAAACATGGTCTTGATTGCGACTTATAGTTACCATAGAAAGGATACATACACAAGTAACAGGTTTTGTTCATTTTTTTTCTTCTAGAGTTATGGGCCCTTTTCTGCTTTTTTCAACTTAGAAACCCTTGGTGGGGGATACTGGTGGTGTTGCACCCTGTTCCCCTTGAGATGTACTATCTTGGATGAAGTGCTTCAGCAGACACACTGCTGGACCACTGCAGAAACACTGCCAGCTGTAGTGTACACTACAGAAATGTGAAGGCAGACTTTTAATAAATTCTACTATCCTTACCAACAACTAATGTCTAAACTTTTCCTAACTTTTTCTCAAAGATCAGACTTTAGAAAAGTACTACTGTATTGAAGTCCGAGCTTTTCCCAAATATTCCTAGCTTTTTATTATTCTAAAACTAAAGTCTGAAATTTTCCTAACTTTGTTGCAAAGCTGAGACTTTAAAAAACATACTACTGTATCAGAGACCGAGCTTTTCCCAACTATTCCCAGCTTTGTATGATTCTAAAACTAAAGTCTGAGCTTTCCCCAAGTTTTATTAAAGCCTGGACTTTTCACTGTTTTGAAATCCATTCTGATCCCAACTATTCCCAGCTTTCATTGAAGTCAATTCTTGAACCAGAGAAATACAAATTTATTTATTAAACAAAGCTAGTACAAAGTTCAGATATCCTTGGATTTCCAAGGATTTCTAAGCTTCCTGAGAAAAGCTTAGACTCATTTCTGCAAGGACGTCGCTGGGTGAGCTTTATATTATGAGGTGCTCACTCTACACACGTTATACTACTCGACCACAACAGACCTACCAGGCATCCCAGCTCCCATGTAGGGACGACCACTTCACCGGCCGAGGTAGCTGCATGCAGAGGATTAAGCTTCTAACAGCCTTAAACCTCTGCAAATATCATGAGCACCTTGGCAGCTAGCTCTGTTTACTCATCAGAGCGGGGCTCATCAGATTGCGACGATGGCAGCACATAACGGACAGGTGTCAAAGTACCATCACCATGTTCTTGTTCCTCTGAAAAAGAGACTGACAGACTAGTATTAGCCTGTGGTGAAAGCTCCTACATCGGGACTTCACTGCCCACCACACAGGCCGACACCCATTTCCAACGTTCGCATCCCATAGTACAAATATTGAAGGAGTGCCGCGACTATCGGTAAATAACTAGCCTTAATTCCGAGGCTTCCTGGACTTACACTAAGTACCAATTATTATAATGGATACAATAATAATGAAGCCAAAACATGTCTGCTGCACTCTCAATAATAATACAGAATAAACCTCGCAAGGATACATAACATATACAATAACAAAAATTTTCGAAATAAATTTTAAAAAAACTGTTTTCGCAAAATTTTGAATGAAGCCTAAGTGCCCCAAGAGAACCTCATGAGCCCAAGGGCATCCCAGTAGAGCCTAAGTGTGGACAAGCACTAACTAATTAAAGCTAAACTACCAGAATAAGATATAATATGTATCCTAATAGAAAAAACAATAATTATTTTTAACTAAACACTGAATTAATACGAATCCAAAACGTTATTGAACAGACAACAACGTCAAGAGCAAAAACCAGAAACTCACCAACGACAGGTACAATAAAGGCCCAAAGTCAGTAAATGATCCACAACCACCTGATGCAAAGCTAGATCTTCATATGAAGAAAAAATGATGCATCTGGTAGAAGATGCAAGAATACAAAACGTCCTGAACAGAATTGAATAGGACGTAAACTTAGGGGATAAACAGAATACCTATTCAGTTTTACAAGTTAAACTCCCAAGAATTTGATAAAAAATTCTTCAATAAAAAAGCCAAAAGAGCTTGGGAGTGTAACAGGAGGGCTCAGGGTTCAGTAATACTAACAAAACAACAGTGGAGTCATTTTATAATGATGACGTTCAGAAGCATATCCCAAAACTGGGGAACATGAATAATTTTACATAAAAATTATAAAGTTACAGCCCTGAACATCCAAAACCACCGTTATTCACTTCCAGCATCCTGCTGCACTGTTAATTCCATGAAAACCATTGATTTGTGTCTGGCATCTTCAAAAATGAGAATTTATTGCACAGATGTCATTTCAAATGTTTACTGACTTGTGCCAAACAAAAGAATGATGTTGGCACCGATTCCGGTCTCTTCCTGGGAACTGCCCATGTGCAAGTACTAAAAGTATGGAAGACCAGATAGAACTTCTAATTCTCAGTATTGTATGCAAATTTTGGGGTTTGGGGGGGGGGGGGGTTCAAAATTTGTATTTGGCCCTTAATAATATTGAGGTTGCACCAGCTAAGTCTGGGCCATTGGTTTTAGTATAAAAATATAAAAAAGGGGTATGTGAAAAAATAAAGGTAAATAAAGGTTGCACAGTTTGTAAGGACCTGCAGTCCAGAATGGAACAACATCTTTATGAACCTTTGCTTTTGTTGATGAAATGCTGTGATGTGATACATTGTTGGAAACATCTCTGACAATGCTTTCCAATCGAGTATCATTTAACAGCATACCATCTACTTTATGGCTTAAACTTGTGTATAATCTGGGATATTCTGAGACATCAGATTGGCATTGACACTCAAATAGTTCGACCTTAGGGGTCAAGGGCAGATGACAGAACATACAGCATATCTTGCATCAAAAAACAGGTGAGTGGAGGAATCCGAGGAATGCCATCATATTTTCATGTGCTTTTTTGAGACAGTGTTTTAAAGATGTTAATATCTCATTACAGCATGACATTAAATTCTCTAGTTGATGAAATTTATCTTGTCAGTGAAATGAGTAATCCTATCTTCTACCCATTCCATTGTCCTAAAACATGACTCATTTCATTTCATTCAAGATTATCAAGATAAAGAGAGATTTTTTTCATTAAAAAATAATAAACTTCTAGAACCATGAGAAAGAAATATCCCTACTGTAAATATTTCTGACTATTGTTTTGGGCCAAAGAATGTAAAGAGAACCTTTATAGCCGCTCAGATAAACAGAAACACTGATTGTTTTACTGCACTAATTTTTCATTCCATATTGTTTTTTTAAGGGTCAGTGGTTTGATGATAAATTTCATGGTCAAGGTGTCATGGTTCATAAATCCGGTATGATCTATGATGGAATGTGGTTGAATGGTGTACCAGAGAAATTAGCTACAAAAATAGTCATATCAGAACAAGAGTCACCGTTAGATATAACACAGGGTGTCCCATTCTCTATCAAAGTAGAATGCCGCAATGATGATGATGAAGTCATAGAAGGTGAGTTCAGTTCAAGTTTTGACAAAGTAATAAAAATTACTGGGTTTGGCTGGAGCTATGCATTAAAACCCTTACCTAATGAATTGGCTGCATCCACCCATGTAATTTACAAATTGAGCAGTTGAAAATTTTTTTTTTTTAAATTGTTCCAAAAAATTCAACAAAACCATATCATGTAACCTCATTGGAACGAGCTCAATGAGCTTGTTCCAATGATGGGTCACATGATTTGGTTTTGTTAAAATTGTTCGAAAAATTTGATAAAATAATATTTAAATTATTAAATTTTGATATCCCTTGTATTGGGTAAATGGTTAAACTAGAGTTCCCATGACCTGAGATTTGAAAATCTCTTTCCAGGTACCTGGAAAGTTATTGAATGTTTGAACCTTACTTGAAAAATGAAATATCAGGTGATAAGAGGAGCTGCGTTACAGCAATATTCAGCTTGCTGTCAGTATTGCTGGAATGGCTCTTAGGTTGCCTATAGCCAAAGAAGGGGCATGGTGGCTCAGTAGGTAGTGGTTATATCTGCAAACCGAGAGGTCCTCAGTTCCAATCCCACCTGCGGCAACCTTGGGCGAGAACTTCACCCCATTGCCAACACATGGGGGCATGGTGATGTGTACTAAGGCATACCGCATGTCCATGGTGCACCTGTCTTCAACCAATGCTAACCCTGCTTGTGTGGAGTTAGTATGTTGGGGAGCTGACATTTGCTGGCCATTGTGTGGTGGTTCTCTCCGGATACTCCGGCTTCCTCCACCCGTAAAACTGTCATGATCATGATTAGCCATTGTGCAGAAATATGTGACCTTAAATACCAATAAATAAATAAATAAATAGCCAATAGAATATCTGTTAAATATAATGCGATACATGCTTTAGGTTGTGGATAGGGCTGCTGGGGTCAAAGTACTCAGTGTTTGCACTACTCAGGTACCAGTTGTGGCCAAAATACTCGTTTCTTGTATATATGTACTTTTGAAATTTCTATCATTCTTCATTTTCATTTCTGCATCCTTACACACTGTGTATTCTATCATTCTTCATACTCATAAATTTCCAAAAAAAGAGTCAGTACTCATGAGTATTTTATGAGCATATTGTGAATATTTTATTTGAAAATTTTGAACTTGTGGATATTATTTTGATATGACATTAACCTTTTACCCAATGCATACAATATCAATATTTATTATTTTAATTTTTATTTTTTGAATTTTTCAAAAGACTTCAACAAAACCATATCATGTGACCCTTCATTGTAACATGCTTAATGAGTGCATTGCAGAGAGGGGTCACATGATATGGTTTTGTTGACATTTTTGAAAAAAAAAAAATTTTCATCTCCTCAATTCGTAAATTTTGCTGACTGATGTGGCTGATTAAGAAATATTAAGATAAGCGCGTAGCGATGCGTGAGATTATAATGGAAGAAACAACCACAAATACAAACGCACAGACTGAAACCAGAACGGGTGCTATGAATGAAAACTTCCATTGTATATGGGAAATACCAAACCCAATAACAGGGAATTCAACCAACGAATACCGCAGAACAACAGAATACTATAATACACCAGCCTATCAGGCCATCGAAAACATATCCCCCAATCGGGACGATTCACAAACCAACAGTGGCCCGACACCGGAAAATCTTTACCTAAATATTGACATTGGGTCACCACACCCGCACCTTCCATCACACAGTGGCAACACACCACCTAATGTGGACATTATTAGAGATGAGACGATTAATCGGTGTAACATCGGCACTCGGCCGAAAAGCACCCATCGGTTCACCATCGGCACTCGTGATTCAACATCGGCCTTCGCCGATTGTCTGAAACTCAGTGAAAGTGTTATGGATGAACTTTCTTCCACTTCATAGGACAACCAGTGGCAAGCGATCGGAACGTAACTCGTCTGTTACTGATACCATGTAAATGACGGTTCGTGAAAGAAAAGGCAGAATATTATATTAAAGATTCTGATTGTGTGACTGTGTACTGAGTTGTTTTTATCCATCATGTGAATACGGACTCTCTTCACTGCCCAAACTGTACTTCATTCTGCAAAATGTTGCAATATTTCTTTCAACCACGCTCATCGTCTCATTAAATATATATTGGACAGATAATTCCTCCATATTAGTAATCCATGTTAACTGTGAAAGGTTTGGGTGCAAAAAGTTTAATATCGGGCCATTCGGGTGGGATTTATCAACACAAAGCCACTGAATTTTTCTCATGTTGAATTGTGTGGAGCACATGATAAAAATAGATAATGCAGTGCAACGTCATAACTCGTGTGACACAATCCCATATATGGGTTTACCGAAAAGAAACTCCCACTTTAAAACGTGTGGTTCCAACAACGGCTTTTGATTTTCACTAAACATTTTCTAACAAATAACTGATAGTCGACTTCAAAGCCTGTGTAGGGGGCGATTCGGCAAAGACCCGACTTTGAAATGATTTGTTTCCATTGTTGATGTAAACCGCATCAAAGGGTTCAGAACATAATTTACCATGACGATGTACGTAATGAGTTCTCGACTCAGTTGTTAACTGTTTATTTTAAATCGAAAATATTCTGCACTGATGGTGCTTCATTGACATAAAATTAACCCTTTGATGTCTGTTATTTAATTTATTTAAGTGAGTATTACCCTACTGACTCGTGTCGAAGCCCAGGGGGTGCTTGCAGTGGATAAATTGCAAAGTGGTGGTGATGGGGGGGGGGGCTTAGTGCTTGCAAGTCGCATTGGGATGCGGCGGAAATTGTCGATATAAGACAAGTAAGTATCCACTGGGTATGTCACGTTTCTTTGGAAACCACCTACCAATTTTATAGAATTTGCTTTAAAAATTCTCATAATTATCTTGTACATACAGTTCAGATTTCGGATTTTAATCCTCAATTTAATGAATAAAACAAGCAGAAAACCATGTGGGTGTTTTCATTTTTTTTTTTGTTTTGTACAGGTTACTCTCGAAGCCAGAAATGGACGTAAGTTGACAATCAACACTGCAAACCACCCCCTTGAAAACAGGCAAACATAGTCTGTTTAAAAATAGCTGTTTTTTTTAATATGTACATTTTATTATGAATAATACAAAATAAAGCTTCACACAAAATCAATAAAAAAATTCTTCATATGAAGACCAGATAAAATATACACAGCGGAATATGAATAACAAAATAGTTGCCTCCCTTGGCAAATTCGAAAATTTGAAAGTCATAACTTCACATGTTGCAGTGCATGATGAAATGATAAATGAGCATGATTTATTGAACCAATATGTCATAAATCATATTCCTCGTTATACTGTCCAAAAATTCTCAAATACCAGAGTTGTAATTATTTTTTATTTTTAATTACCACTTTCTCATTAATTTCTGAATACCTGTTTTTCACAATGAGATGTGCACGCGCGAAAGTGGCAGTGTTGTTTTACAATGAGTTGTGCCCCGCTTGAAAGTGGCAGTGTTCAATCAGTATCTTTCTGATGATATTCGACCACTGTGAAAACTGTGAAAACTATATGTTGTGGGCGTGTTTCAGACAACTATTGACAGCAGCCTGCACTCTCATTTGAAACAAGTGACAGCTTCCAAAAACGAGGTCGACAAAAAAATAAACAAGTCAATTTTGCTTGGGATAATTTTTTAATAAAGACTTATTACACTGAACACAGACATAATGTATTACACAAAAGACGAATTTAACAACACAAAAATCTCAACTCCAAAAAATATACATAATACAGTATTGCAGTTCTATTTGGTAAGTACAGTGTTGCAACAAGTCACCTGTTTTTCCATTTGATGCCTGTAAATTTGACGTCTTGTCTCAAACAACTTTCATCCAATTTGAAACTTGGGGGGTGGGCTTTGACTCGAGTAGGGCACCCTGGTTCACAAATCTGAAAAAGCGGGGGGTGGGCTTCGACACGAGTATGGGCTTCGACACGAGTGAGTATGGTAAAAGTGTGTTATCTTCCGGGTTGATGGGGATTCTGATTACTGTAAATCACCCAGTTTCTGCAGTCAGCTTGAATAATAAAGAAACCATCTGACATCGGCATTCGGTATCGGCCGATTGTTGTCTAAAATAATCGGCATTCGTCTTATGGGGCATTTTACTAATCGGCTCATCTCTAGACATTACCAGCCAGTACTATATGAGAAAAGTCCTAAGATATGCAGCTAGAATCCTTTACCACCAAGCGGCAAACCCCAAAATGCTCTCCACACGTGGCTTTTATAAAGAATAAAAAGTGACAAGTATTATTTTAATATCCTTTTTTTTAAATCAAAAAACACAAGTTAGTGTACAAACAATCAGTTCGTATCTCATCATGTCACCATGCACCGCTTAAGAATCTGTATAGCACATCAAATTGTTTGATATTCTGCTGTTCCCTCAACACACATTTCTTCTCAAACCTGTAAATAACACCAAAAAATATACAATTAGTTTGGCTGCCAAAATAACAACAAAAAAATATGGCACCACTCAATGTGACTGCCAAAAAACATTCCAGAAAGACTTGGCGTCCACAAGCTCCTGTTGCCGCCAAAGTACTCAACTCACTGCTGCTGTGAAACAATATGTGGCCACCAAAACTGTGGTCGCCAATTCAGTCCTGAAGAAAGCTATATAAAGGGACCACCAATCAGCAGAGTTCTTGCCTCTGACGAAGTTCAAACTGAAGGTAACCAGTTAGGCCAGACCTAAGCTACTATACCTATATGGGATACCTGAAAGATAAGGCCCTCTCGCACACCTCTGAGACATTTATTCATATTAGACTTACATATATTAGACCTGAGAATTCAAATATGGCAAATTTGTCGACGGCCCAGACTTCATTGATCAACCTCACATTGAGCTCCAGCGCCAGCACTTCGGCAACAATAGGCTTGAACTCGGATGATGGCAGAAAAGTGAACATCAGTGACATCCGACATAAACACGACACTCCAGTCACACTCCATTTTAACCAACAAAATCACTCATTACAGGACATATCCTACCCGATAATTGATATGCTATACTCTGATCCGGACGTACTGAAAATCACGATCAATGGCACCACTGTGAAATACAATGGATATTCACGCTTAGAACACTCCTTCCTTTAGGCCTGAACAAGAAGGATTTCTGATTTTTATATTATCTATATACATATATTTTTTACTTCTTGCTCTTTACGCCACATGCCCATGAGCAGGGTAAACGACCCACCTGTAGATGAAACTATGTCACAGTAAGACGACGTAACAAAGGGTTCAATTGAGAGGAGCCGAGTTACGTTAATCACCAACAATTATGGTCCACGTATGTGCAGAGTGTAATATAACCTACAATGAAAGAACTGAACTTAGCCGTCACAGAAGGGTTATACACCAGAAAAAAGGATTCTACACGTGCCATAAATGTAACAAAATATTTAAAAGGAAAGAATACCTAAACAAACAAACAGACTGAAACCAGAACAGGTGCTATGAATGAAAACTTCCATTGTATATGGGAAGTACAAAACCCAATAACAGGGAATTCAACCAACGAATACCGCAGAACAACAGAGTACTATAATTCACCAGCCTATCAAGCCATCAAAACGTATCCCTGAATTGGGACGATTCACAAACCAACAGTGGCCCGATACCGGACAATCTTTACCTAAATATTGACATTGGGTCACTACACTCGCACCATCTCTTCACACAGTGGCAACACACCACCTAATGTGGATATTACCAGCCTGTACAATATGGGAAAAGTCCTAAGATATGCAGCTAGAACCCTTTACCACCAAGCGGCAAACCCCAAAACGCTCTCCACACGTGACTTTTATAAAGAATAAAAAGTGACAAATATTATTTTAATATCCTTTTTGTTTAATCAAAAAACACATGGTGTACGAACAATCAGTTTGTTTCTCGTCATGTCACCCTGCGCAGCTTAAGAATCTATGTGTAGCACATCAAATTGTTTGATATTCTGCTGTTCCCTCAACACACATTTCTTCTGAAACCTGTAAATAACACACCAAAAATATGCAATTAGTGTGGCCGTCAAAATAACAACAAAAGTACGGCACCACTCATTGTGGCTGCCAAAAAACATTCCAGAAAGACTTGGCGTCCACAAGCTCCTGTTGCCGCAAAAGTACTCAACTCACTGCGGATGTGAAACAATATGTGGCCGCCAAAACTGTGGACGGCAATTCAGTCCTGAAGAAAGCTATATAAAGGGACCACCAATCAGCAGAGTTCTTGCCTCTGACAAAGTTCAAATTGAACGAAAATTGTTAGGCCAGACCTAAGCTACTATACGGGATACCTGAAAGATCAGGCCCTCTCGCGCTCCTCTGAGCCGTTTATTCACACAAGAAATATTAAGGACAACTTCTCTCAGCTCACATGTTTGTTCAGCTCTTTGTAGCTCTTGGATGAGAGAAAATATTTTGAATCTTCCTTGAAATTCTCTTCTCTAGATCCATGAAAAGCCTTGAAAACATACTGGTAAGATGCTGGAATTACATGACTACTCATTCAAGTGCATGAACCTTGAAATCAAAAAATCGTTTGGTTTTTGTTTCTTGAAAAATAAAAAAACAGATGCCTGATGTTTAACTTTCTTTGAAAAGACAAAGTTATCTAAGTCACATCTGCATATATCGGTTAATTAAGAGTTGTTCTGCAATCATTGTGAAGAGAGTTAAAAACTTGATTGATTTTAGCCATGCTGAATGAACTTATTGGGGCACTTCTATGTGAACTTTATTTCTGCATCCTCACACATCGTGTATTCTATCATTCTTGAAACTGAGCTGAGATGATTTTAACCCTTTATTTAACAAATTGACCACATCTGCCCACATAATATACAAATTGAAACAGAATAAATATTATTTTTCAAAAAATTAAAATAACACTATATTGTGTGACCCTCATTGGAATGTGCATTGTCAAGCTCGTTCCAATGAGGGGTCACATGATATGGTTTTGTTGAAATTTTTTTTTAAATTTCCAAAAATAATGTTTAAAATAATAAATTTTGATATCATCTGCTTTGGATAAACGGTTAACTTGTGAGTGGAATGAAAAAAATCTCACCCTCCATCCCCTGCAACTCCATTTGTACATATAATTTTCTGCAAATATTTTAAAGTTATTATACCCCCACTTTTGAAGAAAATGGGGGTATACTGGATTACATGCATCCGTGCGTGCGTGCGTGCATCCGTCCATCCATCCGTGTGTGAGTCCATCCGAAAATATTCATAACTTAAGTAAATTATTATTTTTTATAATATTTGTTGGTCATAGGTATGCCCACACTAGTTATTTTTTTTTTTATCATTTTTTTTTTTTTTATTACTTGTTCACTTGGAAATTGTGTCGTCCGAGCCAAATTTTGTCTGTTCAGCCTGTATCTTGGGTATCGAATGGTCTATTGCAGTGAAATTTACCATGAACATTGCTTGTGGTATAGGCTTTAAAAAAAGGATTCAACGATATTTCTCACATTCTCCTTTTTAGAGTTATCCCCCTTTTTTGACTTAGAAATTGTAGGAAATAGACATTATTTGTCTGTTCAGCCTGTATCTCAGGTATGGGTTATCTGATTTTGGTGAAATATGGCATGCAGTTTGCCTATGACAAAGGCTTCTGCCTCATTGCATAATACTTTCAAACACCAAACAATTTACCATACCTTTTGACTTAAAAATTGTTGGAAATTGTTGAAAACTTTTGAAGAAAATGGGACGGGGGGGGGGGGGGGGGTGCATACTGGATTGGGGTTATCGGGTTTCAGTGAAATATGGCATGCAGTTTCCCTATGACAAAGGCTTCTGCCTCATTGCATAAAACTTCCAAACACCAAACAATTTACCATACCTTATGACTCAGAAATTGTTGGAAATTATTGAAAACTTTCGAAGAAAATGGAAAGTCCATCTGTTCATCCATTCGTCAGTCCATACAAGAATATTCATAAATAATATTTGTTGGTCATAGGTATGCCCACACTAGGCGGTACACCACGGACGAAAGTCCAGCTCTTGTTTGGTCGCAAGTACGTGTTGGGAGGCATTTTTTGCCTCTCATCTTGTCCTATTCATGCATTTGTCTTTTTGAGAAACTCCTCATAAGAGATTTGAAATTAACCCTTTACCTAACATGAAAAGCAGACGACAGTTGCAAACAAAATTCTTGAATACCTAATTTTAAAAAAATTTTGTCCTCAAAAACATAGGTTATGACCCCTCTTTGGAACGTGCTCGATGAGCACGTTCCAAAGAGTGGTCATTACCTATGTTTTGGAGACAAAAAATGAAAAAAAATAATGAAAATTAATTGGCAATTTTTAGCTCAACTTGACAAAGTCAAGCTGAGCTATTGCCATCACTTCTCTCCGTCGGCGTACGTACGTACGTACGTACGTACATATGTACGTTAGTATGCACATACGTACGTCCACAATTTCCTTTGGCACACCTCACAGGTCGCATTTATGATCAGATCACTTTGAAACTTGGTATGCTTGTTTGGGGTGACATCTAGATGGGAGCTATTGATTTTCTTCAATTTCTGTCGAAAAATGTTGCCGCAGCCAACGTTCTTAGAACTTAGTTCAGTCAGACCTCAATATTTCCCTTTGGCACACCCTACAGGGCACATTTATGATTAGATTGCTTTGAAACCTTGCATGCTTGTTTGGAGTGACCTCTAGATGGGACCTATCGATTTTCTTCCATTTCCATTGAAAAATGTTGCCGTGGCCAACGTTCTTAGAACTTAGTTCAGTCAGACCTCAATATTTCCCTTTGGCACACCCTACAGGGCACATTTATGATCGGATTGCTTTGAAACCTGGCATGCTTGTTTAGGGAGACCTCTAGATGGGAGCTATCGATTTTCTTCCATTTCCGTCAAAAAATGTTGTCGTGGCCAAACGTTCTTAGAACTTAGTTTAGTCAGACCTCAATATTTCCCTTTGGAACACCCTACAGGGCACATTTATGATCGGATTGCTTTGAAACCTGACATGCTTGTTTGGGGTGACCTCTAGATGGGAGCTATCGATTTTCTTCCATTTCCGTCCGTCAAAAAATGTTGTCGCTGGCAACGATCTTTGAACTTAGTTTAGTCAGGCATCAATATAATCCTTTGGCATGCCCTACAGGACACATTTATAATCAGATCGGCTTGAAACTTTGTATGCTTGTTTGGGGTTACCCCTAGATGGGAGCTATTGATTTTTTTCGATTTCTATCAAAAAATGTTGCCACTGGCAATGACCTTCGATGAACTTAGTAAAAACTTTGTGCAGTTAAGCATCAATATTTCCCTTTGACACACCCTGCAGGGCACATTTATGATTGGATCGCTTGCAAACTTGGTTCGCTTGTGTGGGGTGATATCTATATGGGAGCTGTCAATTTTCTTCCATTTCTGTCAAAAAATGTTGCCGCTGACCTTTCAACTTAGTTTAGTCAGACCTCAGTATTTTCCTTTAACACACGCTTCAGGGCACATTTATGATCAGATCACTTTGAAACCTGGTATGTGTGTTTGGGGTGACCTCTAGATGTGATCTATTGCTTTTTTTCATTTCCATAAAAAATAAATTATTGTTGTTATCACCAGCCTTTGAACTTACTGCATTTGTGCATCAGCTTATCCCTTTTGCACTCTCTGCAGGGTATATTTATGAATTTCCATAAAAATCCCCCAAAACCATTGCCACAAGCAATGACCTTCTACTTAGTGCATTTGTGCATTAACATCTTCCTTTGGCATGCCTCAGAGGGCACATTCATTATCAGGTTGTGTTAAAACTTTGTATGCTTATGCAGGGTGACAAAGGTAGGAGCTATTGATTTTCTTTTCATTTCCATCAAAAACTGTTGCTGTTAGCAACAATCTTTGAATTTATTGCATTTGTGCATCAACAATCCCACCTGCGGCAACCGCGTTGTGTCCCTGGGCAAGACACTTCACCCCGATTGCCTACATGGGGGCACGATGATGCTGTCTACTGAGGCGTACTGCACGTTGATGGTGCGCATCTCTTCAACCAATCTAACCCTGCCTGTGCTGCGGTGCAGAGTTCAGAGTTACGACGTTGGAGAACTGACAGCTGCTCGTCGTTGCTCGGTGGTTCTCTCCGGGTACTCCGGCTTCCTCCACCCGTAAAACTGTCACGGTCACGATTAGCCATTGTGCATAAGTATGTGACCTTAAACACCAATAAATAAATAATAATAAATATTGTGCATCAACATTCTTTGACATGGCCTACAGGCCACATTTATCATGGGATTGTTTTTGAACTTGGTGTGCTCATTAGGTAAGACCTTTAGATAATAGCTACTGATTAGCATTCATTTCTGTGAAAAAAGTTGCCATTTACAATAACCTCTGAACATACTGCATTTGTGTATCAACATTCTTCCTTTAGCCAGTCTTACAGTTTACATTTAAAAATGCATGGATTACTCTGACGTTGTGCACACACAATGCTGTTATGTTGAAATTTCATCAAATAACATTGGTACCAATAATCTTCAAGTTTGCCATTTTATTTATAACTTACCAAGTTCAAGTTTGTCAGGTTGAGCTACAGTGTCATTGACACATTCATTGTGAATAGCGCTGACCAGTTTTGGCCTTACATTGGGTAAAGGGTTATAGTTGATTGTGATAGTATTGTTGGCTACATTGTCATTCACTGTACATTATCAAAAAGATGAAAACATAAAATCTGCATAACTGTGTAGTCCTTAACTCCCAACCTGCTGATTATTTTCAAGACAGTTCCATCAAATCTAGTCAGGGTTGCTGCAAAGCAACCATGACTAGATTTGAGGAAAAATTCATCAAAATTTGATTCAAGGAATCTTTGGTGAAAAAATATGTTCAATTTACTTGGGGAAAATTTGATTACATGTGTCCAAATTTTGCTTATTTCAGTGGCAAGAGAAATCCTGCCCTGGTCAGGCATAATCGCAATGGCATGCAATGAGTTAAATTGCACTGACATGTTGTGCAGAGTCCAGCCTAGAGGGTGAAGTGGGTGATATCTTCGCCTTGGCATCACTCACTTCACCTAATTTCTATATTTGGGCAAAATCAAAGTTGCCCTGCAAGTTTGAGAAGCTGCCATGAGAAAAGTGGTTTATCTTGAGTCATTTCAAGGCAACCCTTATATTTACTGTTTGGTGACAAAACAGAGGACAAAAACTATTTGATACTCTAACTTATGTTTTTTTTCAAAAGAACAGATTATAAACATAAAGAAATAAAAACAAAAAAATAATTCTGTAAAAAACGAACCTCTACATTTGAAATTAGGAGAGTATTGGTTAAAACACGAGTGAGTAACCAACAAAAGTGATTCGTTTTTCATGACTTACTTCAATAAAAGTGATCAAAGTCACAAGAAATATGATTGGTGTTGTGTTTCTTTTATTTCATTGGCATTTGAAATGGGAACCATCAAGATCAGGCCAGTTTTGATGTAGGCCTATGTTGAAGCAATATCTAATTACTGAAATGAGCTCAACAATGGAATATTATCCCTCAAAACCATGGTAAGAGATTAGTGACTCCTAAAAAACAAGAAAATGTTGATTTTCACTAAAATGTAGCTTATCTTTTCATTGTTTCCCTCTTGACAAAGCCCCAGATCAAGCTGACAGAACAAGGCAGATCCCACTAGTGGTAGAGCCATGGTCTGAAATTGGGGGGGGGGGGGGGGGGGGGGGGGGGGGAGGGGAGGGGGAAATCTCAGGACAAATGTTTGTACTGAGGGCAGGAAATCATAAAAATTCATTTCAAATTTGGGGATAGAGGAGCAAGTGGGAGGGGATCTTGGGACAAATGCTTGTACTGAGGGCAGGAAATCATAAAAGTTCTTTTCAAATTTGGGGGTGGAGGAGCAAGTGGGATTTGGGAGTGGGGTAAGGGGCTGGGCTCCCTAAGCACCCCATGGGTCCACCACTGGAACTCACTAACTTGATTTTCAATGTTTGACAGGTCCATTGACAAATTTTTAAGTATTAAATTCTCTTCCCAGCATTTCTTCTTTACAAATTTCACTTCTCCCTGAAGAGCTCTCACTTCTCCATATTCTTCTGAGAGGGAGAAGTCACTTCCACCTAAAATCCACTCCTAGGCTGATCCCTGATGTTGTGCCCTATTCCATTAGATTGTTGTTCAAAGGCCACTTTCATCTATTTCCACATAAATGAAATGAGACTTTCTGAATGCAAATATAACCTGGATCATTGGTTTCTTCACATACAACTTCCAAGGTAAAAAAAAATTAGGACAGTGGTTAAAAATAATTCATGCTTCAACGTACTGCAATTATCAAGAAGTAGAGAAGAAGGTATTCTTATACCCAGGCCTGGAAATAAGTGGTCAGTCACGGACAGTGACCGGCACGAAACATCGATGTGACCGGCGTTAACTGTATCCAAACGGTCATGAATGACCAGCGTATTTTTCTCCCAAGTATATTAATTTTTCACATGAGACCTTGTGTTCTGAATCATTGATTATGGATGTTGATGGTGAATAATTTCCACATTCGAATATATTTTCTAAAATAAATACAAATACAAAATCGCAAAACACAAGACAAATTTATAAATGAGAGACGCTCCTTTCGCAATCGAAACTGAAACTCATTTGTACTCTATTTTTTCCGTGCATGTTCTTCAAATCAAACCAGATGATCCCCTCCTCTTTCCTTTCCTTTGTGTAATATACTTTCTTTGAAGACTGTGAGCAGAATTTGTCATAATTTCTGGAAAGCTTTACAGTAATTCAGTAATACTTCCAGAGAAATATAACCAGTTTTAACTCAGGTGGCAGACGTGCAAGTGCCAATTTTATTTGGAGCCGAGGTTACCTGGCACCGAAAATGATGGGGTTGGTTTTGACCAGGTGCCAGATTTCCCAGTGGTGAGACGTCCAGGCTCCAGGTGCGGAGATGTTCAGCCCCTGAGCTTATTCCTGTGTGAGTATGGTATGTTATATTTTAGGTTTGTTTTTATGTTTTAGATCAGGGTAGAATGTTGAGGATATGTATAGGTTTCAAATATCAGGTACCAAATCAGGGTTCAGCATTATTTGATATGATAGAAGATGTGGAAGAGAAACCTGTTCCAACACCATTGTAAGTTAATGTAGTAGCGGCATAACTTATCAGCATTTATTTGTTTTAGTTTAGATCCAGAATTTGAACAATACAGCAGGTGACAAATATTGCCATTTGCGTATCCAAAACATAGCTCATCTCCTAATAACTGGACTGTTCAGCTCTGTTGTGGATACATAAAAAAATGAAATATTAAATTATATTGAATGTTTATATTTTGTCCTTGTGAAATTGGATCATGAAAGATCAGCTGCTTGCATATTCTGGAAAGGTCTTAACCCCTAGAGTCCAACTAATTCTGACTTTCATCGCTTTTTATTGCCCTAATATGCAATCTTCAGGTAAACTCACAAGCTTCATTCTAAGTACCTTGACTGTTGTCTCTAGGGAAGTCTTGG
The DNA here is from genome assembly GCA_031216915.1 of Pictodentalium vernedei. Lineage (NCBI taxonomy): Eukaryota > Metazoa > Mollusca > Scaphopoda > Dentaliida > Dentaliidae > Pictodentalium > Pictodentalium vernedei. The sequence continues at coordinate 202,357,832 of CM062295.1, forward strand.
CTGCCTATACAGCCAGTCTACATAGGCAGCCAAGACTTTCCTAGAAACAACTGCAAACTCACTGGATGTTGGCAGTCAAAGTGTGGTAAAAATGTACATTTATGTGAATTTTTTTCATCTGTATGGATGTGCTTTTTTACAATTTATGGGAGGGTTCCTATAGGCACTTTCCCATAAATTGTATCATGACAAAGATATGTGAACTAATTTTGGCAACCAAGAAAAATTTAGCACTTGACCCATCAATAAATATCAAGAACATTTGTATTCAATTATATTTATGTACCTTTTTCAGAAAATAAAGACTGTCCTCATTAATTTTTAAATTACTCACTGCAGAACATAGCAAACTGGAAGGTTACAAAATAATTAGAAAATAAAAAATACTGTAATTTAATCATGCTTTGTTACAGACATGTGCAAGTAAATATACATCAGTCAAAAATGGCAAAATTTTCAAGTTTCGTGATTTCAAATTAATTTTGGAAGATATTTTGAAGATAGTGCAAGCCAATAAAATCATCCTCTCATTGGATTTAATTTTAATGACAGATCGCCTGAGAACCCAAACCTTTTTTTTGTTCCTCGAAAAATTTTGGGAAACTCATAGTTGCCACTTTGTCCATCTGTCCAGCTGTCTGTCTGTCTGTCCATCCATCAGTCCTTCCATTGGTCCATCTGTCCATGGATTCTTCCATCTGCAGTGATATCTCAGCAGCGAGTGGGTGGATTTCAATGAAATTTGGTATGAGGGATCCTTGTGACAAGTGGTCCTGCACATGTTTTAAAAAAGTTGCTCGAATATTTTTCGTTAGCGTTATGGTCCTTAGTTTGTTAATTTTTTGTGCTTTTTTTTCTGTATACAACGATATCTTACCAGTGCATGAAACTTGATATGAGGGATCCTTGTTACAAGCCGCTCTTGCACATGTTATAAAAAAGTTGCCCGCATAAGTTTCACCAGAGTTACAGTCCTTACCTTATCAATTTTTAGCTCAACTTTGACGTAAGTCAAATTTGAGCTTATGCCATGGCCAGTCGTCTGTCTGTCTGTCTGTCTGTCTGTCTGTCTGTCTGTCTGTCTGTCAACAATTCAATATGGCTCGGACTAGATGCTGCATTTATGAACCGATCTTTACGAAACTTCTTGGGTACCTTTGTTATCACTGTGGGACGAGAACGAGTGTTCTCCGAAATTCAAGTTGGCCGCTGGCAGCCATTTTGTACAAAATTAGGTGCAATCAGATTTTTGCACAGAACTTCCATATGAAAGCTCTGATTTGAAAATTCTTTTGTATGAATGTTCAGTACCATGGGATACATCACATATAATACAGGTTTTTTTCTCGTCCAGAAATTAGGCAAATTAGATGAACTTTGATTTTTTTCAGTGCTACTTACACACAGTAAGTACACATGTCAATACGGCTTTGGCTAGGGGCTGTATTTATGAACCGATCTTCACGAAATGTCTTGGGTACCTTTGTTATCACCTTGGGACGAGAATGAGTGTTTCTGGGTGTGGTCCAGAATTCAAGATGGCTGCCAGTGGCCATTTTGTACTGAAATTAGGTCAAATCAGTTTTTTGTACACAACTTCTATTAGGCTCAGGCTAAAGGCCGTATTTATGAACTGACTTTTATGAAACTTCTTGGGTACCTTTGTTATCACCGTGGGATGAGAAAGAGTGTTTTTAGGTGTGGTCCGAAATTCAAGATGGCCACCAGCAGCCATTTTGTACCAAAATTAGTGCAATCAGTTTTTTGTACCGAACTTCTGTATGAAAGTTCTGATTTGAATAAATTTTTGTATGAATGTTTAATAACATGTAATACATCACATGGAATACAGGGTTTTTTCTCGTGCAGAAATTATGCAAATTAGATGAATTTTGATTTTTTCAGTGCAACTTAAACACATAAGTGCACACGTCAATACGGCTCGGGCTAGAGGCTGTATTTTTGAACTGATCTTCACGAAACTTCTTGGGTACTTTTATTATCACCTTGGGACGAGAATGAGTGTTTCTGGGTGCGATCCAAAATTCAAGATGACTGCCAGTGGCCATTTTGTACCGAAATTATGTCCAATCAGTTTTTTGTCAACTTCTATACGGCTCGTATTTATGAACTGACCTTCATGAAACTTCTTGGGTACCTTTGTTATCACCTTGGAACAGGAACAAGTGTTTTTGGGTGCCTTTGTTATCACTGTGCTTTGAGAAAGAATATTTTAGGGTTCAGTCAGACCCACTCTGGGACTCAAAGATTTCTTTTCTAGTTTAGCATCTGACTGTCGCCCACTTTTACAATACTTTACCTATACATTTGTTACAGCCTACAGTCAGTATTTATGTACAGACCGTTACAATACTTTATATGTACCTTTGTTATCAAGTCATTACCTAGATGTTTGTCATTGCTGTGTCGCATACTATACATGTACATGTCTTAACAAGTTGAGCTACAGTGTCATTGACACTTTCATTACTGTACTTATTAAGTTTGTTAAGAGGTTAATATATGACTTAACCAAACTCAGCTATTTCATGTATACCATCATTTTGTAAGCAAGTTGTCTTAAAATTTGATTTCTGACCATACATTTGGCACACGAAACTCTAGAATGTCAGTTGTATTGCCATATCCCAGGAGGTACCACAACTGGAAAACAGTTTAATGAAATCATCAGATAACCACATAATTTTCAGTGCTTTCATCTTCTCTTTCCCCTTCAAACAGCTGACACTGTCTCACTCGTGTTTCCCAGTGAGACCCCATCTCCTAGTCTTAGTAAGGATACTTACAATCTCAGGCTTTCCTGGGCTCGCTGCCCAGGTAGACCTAAGGCAGGAAGCATTCTTGCTGAGATCTGGGATCATTGTCCTTCCTGAAAGATGTAGTAAGACCAAAAAACTCTTCTTTCCGATTGTCGACCGACCTGGAAAAAGTTGCCGATCTGGAACAATCGCACCGGGCGCTGACATGAAAACACTTGTTATAGTGAATCCTCATGCCAATTGAATATTTGTCACTGGCAAAGTGGCTATTCTGTTAACAGGGTTCCACTATATTCGATTGGCTTGAAGTAAAATTGTTAACTCGTTCACTACTAGATAATTAACAGTAATTGTTCCCCCGGGGACTTCATTGTTTTCAGTATATTGGTTTTGAATGGACAAATAAAGATATTATTTGACAACTTGGATTTAATGAACACAAACATCAGTTATCATTACCATTTCATTAATTATATATTTCAGTAATATCATTTTTAGCTCAACTTTGACAAAGCCAATTTTGAGGTTTTGTCATGGCCCATCGTCCGTCCATCGCACCGTCAACATGGCTAGGGCTAGAGGCCATATTTATGAACCAATCTTTACAAAACTTCTTGGATACCTTTGTTATCACCGTGGGACGAGAACGAGTGTTTTGGGGTATGGTCCGAAATTCAAGATGGCCATTGGCAGCCATTTTGTACAAAATTAGGTGCAATCAGATTTTTGCGCAGAACTTCCATATGAAAGCTCTAATTTGAATAATGTTTTGTATGAATGTTTAGTACCATGGGATACATCACATATAATACGGGTTTTTTTTCTCATGCGTAGATTATGCAAATTAGACTAACTTTGATTTATTTAGTGTTACTTTCAGCACTGTAAGTGCGAATGCCAATATGGCTCGGGCTAGAGACCGTATTTATGAACCGATCTTTACGAAACTTCTTGGGTGCATTTGTTATCACCGTGGGACAAGAACGAGTGTTTTTGGGTGCGGTCTGAAATTCAAGATGGCCACTGGCAGCCATTTTGTACAAAGTTAGGTGCAATCAGATTTTTGCACAGAACTTCCATATGAAAGCACTGATTTGAATAATGTTTTGTGTGAATTTTTAGTACCATGGGATACATCACATATAATACGGGTTTTTTTCTCGTGCATAAATTATGCCAATTAGACTAAGTTTGATCTATTTAGTGTTACTTTCAGCACTGTAACTGCAAATGTCAATACGGCTCGGGCTAGAGGCCGTATTTATGAACCGATCTTTGCAAAACGTCTTGAATATCTTTGTTATCACCGTGGGACGAGAACAAGCGTTTTGGGGTCCGGTCCAAAATTCAAGATGGCCACCAGCAGCCATTTTGTACAAAATTTTGTGCAATCATTTTTCTGCTCAGAACTTCTATATGAAAGCTCTGATTTGAATAAATTTTTGTGTGAATGTTTACTAACATGGGATGCATCACATATAATACTTATGTCCTATTCTTTAGACCATTGCAGTCACCTTGTAATTGATTTACTATGGTTCACATGGTCACAACAAAACTCCTTTTTCTCTTATTCATTATTGTTGACTTGGTCACAACAAATACTGATTCCTTTCATATTCATTATTGTTGACCTGGTCACAGCAAATACTAATTCCTGTCGTATTCAAAGTTGAGCTACAGTGTCATTGACACTTTCATTCAAGTTTTCTTTTTCATCTGCAGCAGTATCTCAACAGTGAATGAATGGAAATCAATGAAAGTTGGTATGAGGAATCCTTGTGACAAGCTGCTCCTGCGCATGTTATAAAAAAGGCTGCTTTGACCATGCATCTGTCCATCCACCTATCTGTCCATACATCAGTTTGTCCATCCATCTGTCTGTGCATCCATTCATCCTTCTGTCTCTGTCCTTCCATCCATCCTGTCCATCCATAGCGATATCTCCACAGTGAGTGGATGGATTTCAATGAAATTTGATGTGAGGGATTCTTGTGACAAGCCACTCCTGCACATGTTTGAAAAAAGTTGCCCACATATTTTTCCTAAGAGTTATGGTCCATGCATTTCAAAGACATATGCCAAATGATTTCCCATAGAGGGGGGGGGGGGGGAGAGGGGGGGCACAATTTTACGAATCTGCTTTTTTAGTTTAACTTGACAAAGTGAAGCTATTGCCATCACGAGTGTAGAAGTCCTTTAGTCTGTGAGTCTGTTCACATTTTCCTTTAGCACAAGCTACACCCCGTAGTTCTTGTCTGATCATCACAAAATTTCATATGCAGGTTTGTGGTCATGTCTAGATGAGTACGTCCCCTTTTGGTTGCGATCGGTCAACCGTGATGGCTGCCCAAGCCCAAAACTTGAAAACCTTTAGCACAGTCTACAGGTCATATTTATGAAGGGATTTCATGGTAACTTGGTAGGATGATGCTGTATAATATCTAGATGTGAATGTCCCCTTTTGGCCATGATCTGTCAACTGTGATGGCTGCCCAAGCCCGAAACCCAAAAACTTTTAGCACTGTCTACAGGTCATATTTAATATGGAGGGATTTCATTGTAACTTGGTAGGATGACTCTGTATGATGTCTAGATGAGAACTTCCTCATTTGGCCACGATCTGTCAACCATGATGACTGCTCGAGCCCAAAACACGAAAACTTTTAGCACAGTCTACAGGTCGTATTTATGGAGGGATTTCATTGTAACTTGGTAGGATGACTCCATATAATGTCTAGATGAGAACGTCCCCTTTTATCACAATTCTTGTCCTATTTCATAATCCTTTCATAAACATTGAACATTATCCTTTTCATCAAACGCAACACATAGTCAAGTTAAGCTACAGTGTCATTGACACTTTGATTAACTAAGTCAACTGTCGGGGAGCATCCATCAGTTTTACTGATTTCTTGTTTGGCTATATTTATAATCTGTCATATTTGTATGGTTTTGTGGCATCATTTGCTTGTTTATTCACAAATAAAAATGGACCTGATACTGATCCATGGGGATCTTTCTGAGAAAGCTCCCCAAATATGAGTGTCAGGTACTGGCATTGATGTTTTAGAATACATGTATAAGAACTAGTAACTGGTGCATATAAAACAGAAGAAGATTTCAACCCTTAAAGGCCTATTTCTGACTTTTATGGCATCAGAACAGGTGCCTTTTGCATTCCATTATGGGGAGGTCCTGTTGACAATAGACAAATTACCTGGGCAGTGGTTTCTAGTCAAGTCTTGGCTGCCAAAATGGGCAGCCAAGACTTGACTGGAAATCACTGTGTGACCACTGGACATGTACAGACTGTGGTATAGTGGAATACAGGAAATTTGTCCAGGCCCTTAAGGATTTAATTACCCCCACCAAAACGTAGTTTGCAGAGGATATAGAAAGGGGTCCATCCATCTGTCCATCCGTTCTTTTGTCTATCCGCCTGTTTGTCTGTCCGGGCCAACATTGGGGGTTTAGGGAATATTATTATTAGGGACTACCTCCAAATTAAGGTAGTGTTAGGGTTAGGAGTGGGGTGGGGTTAGGGGTAGCTCCAGAGTAGGGCTTAAGGTTGGGGGAGTTTTAGGTCCCAGTGGAGGGGGGGAGGGTGTAGGGTTGGGGTCAGGGGTGGGGTTTTAGTATCCCCTAAACTGAAAAATAGCTCCTAATCCTATTGGTTTGGCTAGGGTGGGGTTGGGTCAGGGGTGGAGTTAGGGTTAGGGGTAGCCCCAGAGTAGGGCTTAAGGTTGGGGGGTTAGGTTCTGGGGGTGGGTGGGGGTTAGAGTCATGGGTGGGCTTTTAGGGTTTAGGGTCAGGGTGGGGTAGGGTTAGGGTGTGGTTTTTGGGTGGAGGGGTGGGGTTAGGGTTAAATATAAGTTCTAGGGTGGAGGGGGTGGGGTTCTGGGTAAAATAAGGTTTTGGAATTACAAAATGTTTTTTTGGTAGCCCATAAACCTGAAATGTTGGAGCGTCTGTCCATCCATCCATCCGTCCGTCTGTCTGTCCGGCATCCATATCCATTTCTTTGGCATTCAATAACTTGAAAATTATTGTTTGGATTGTCAAGTTACTTGATATTTGTGTTCAGGTTACTGATGTGCCGAACTGTTTAGTTTTTGGTGTAAATCTGATAATTTGATCCTGAGATATTAACTCTTTATCCTTCAAATTGAGAATTCTTCCAATCCCTTTGGCATGAGATAACTCAAAAAATATCAATCCAATTGTCATGTTACTTTATATGTATCTTCAGGTTACGGATGTTCCGAGCTGTATAGTTTTTGGTGTAAATCTGTTATTTTGATCCTGAGATATTAACCCTTTATCCTTCAGATTGAAAATTCCTCCAATCCCTTTGGCATTCGATAACTTGAAAAATATTGCTTGGATTGTCAAATTCCTTTATATTTGTTTTCAGGTTACTGATGTGCCGAGCTGTATAGTTTTTTGGTGTAAATATGATAATTTGATCCTGAGATATTAACCCTTTATCCTTCAAATTGAAAATTCCTCCAATCCCTTTGGCATTCGATAACTCGAAAAATATTGCTTGGATTGTCAAGTTACTTTATATTTGTATTCAGGTTACTGATGTGCCAAGCTGTATAGTTTTTGGTGTAAATCTGTTATTTTGATTCTGAGATATTAACCCTCTATCCTTCAATTTGAAAATTCCTCCAATCCCTTTGGCATTCGATAACTTGAAAAATATTGCTTGGATTGTCAAGTTACTTTATATTTGTGTTCATGTTACTGATGTGCCGAGCTGTATAGTTTTTAGTGTAAATCTGATAATTTAATCTTGAGATATTAACCCTTTATCCTTCAAATTAAAAATTCCTCCAATCCCTTTGGCATGAGATAACTCAAAAAATATCAATCCGATTGTCATGTTACTTCATATATGTATTCAGGTTACTGATGTGCCGAGCTGTATCGTTGTTGGTGTAAATCTGATAATTTGATCCTGTGATATTAACCCTTTATCCTTCAAATTGACTACTCCTCCAATCCATTTCTTCGACATGTGATAACTCAATAAATATTAATCCGATTATCAGGTTACTTTATATATGTATTCAGGTTACTGATGTGCTGTGCTGTATAGTTTTTTTGGTAAATCTAATAATTTGATCCGGATATATTAACCCTTGATCCATCAAATTAGGCACTCCTCTAATCCATTTCTATATGTACCCATACCATGTATGGTGTACATAATGTAGGCATCCAGGGTGGCCCTCCGTCATACAGCTTTCTACTAGTTGTGCGTATGGGTACACATCTGACGATTTCATCGGCCTATTTTTATACTGTATACCAATGGCCCAGACTTAACTGGTGCTAACTCAAAAATATCTAGGGCCAAACACAAATTTTGCCCCCCCCAATCCCCCAAATTTGCATGCAAAACCGAAAATTAAAAGTCCTATCAGGCCCTCCATACATTTACTCCATGCACATGTGCAGACGCAAGGAAGTCACCGAAACTGGTGCCAATATTATTCTTTGTTTGGCCCTTCAGTCAGATAACATCAAACTGACATCTGTGCTTTTAAATCTCAGTTTTAATAATGCCAGACACAAATTAATGGATATTTTGGTGGATCCAAGGACACAACTGGATGAAGGAAGGAAGAAACGGTGGTTTGAAACGTTCAGGGCTGTAATTTTATAATATTTATGAAAATTAGTTGATGTTCCCCAATTTCGGGACATGGGCCTGACGTCATCATTGATTGATAATGATTTGTCCACTGTTTGTTTAGTATTCCTTCCCTACCTTCCCTTGATCCCCCCAGTTAAGCTCCCAAGCTTTTTGGCTTGTTTTATTGAAATTTTTTTATAAAATGTCTTGGGAGTTTAACGTATTATACAGAAGATTATTCTGCACCTCCTCATTGTTATGTCCTCACCCTTGGGGTGTTTGGGCATTTCAGTCATGCATCATACATCTGATGTATCGTTTTTTCTTCTGATGAAGATCTTTCTTTACATCAGATAGTTTTATTTCTGTTTCTGACTTTGGGCCGTGTTGCCTGGTGTCTTGTTTCCAGTTTTTGTTTGAAGTTGTTTACATTGACAATGCTCTAGATTGTTTCCTATTATTTAGAGAAACGACGGTTGTAAGTAACATAAAATATTCCGGTAGTGTGGCAGTTAATTTTATGACATATTATTATTCCCCCACTTTCGAAGAAAATGGGGGTATACTGGATTGCATTTGTCCATCCGTCCGTCCCTCCATCTGTCCATCTGTCCGTCCGTGTGTGAGTCCGTCCGAGAATATTCATAACTTAAGTAAATTATTATTTTTTATAATATTTGTTGGTCATAGGTATGCCCACACTAGTTATTTTTTTTAATATTACTTTTTTTTTATTACTTGTTCACTTAGAAATTGTGTCCATCCGAGCCAAATTTTGTCTGTTTAGCATGTATCTCGGGTATCGAATGTTCTATTGCAATGAAATTTGCCATGAATACTGCTTATGGTATAGGCTTTAAAAAAAAGGATTCAACGAAATTTCTCACGTTCTCCTTTTTAGAGTTATCCCCCTTTTTTGACTTATAAATTGTAGGAAATAGACATTATTTGCCTGTTCAGCCTGTATACTACTTATGGTATAGGCTTTAAAAAAAGGATTCAACGAAATTTCTCACGTTCTCCTTTTTAGAGTTATCCCCCTTTTTTGACTTATAAATTGTAGGAAATAGACATTATTTGCCTGTTCAGCCTGTATCTCAGGTATGGGTTATCGGAGTTCAGTGCAATATGACATGCAGTTTGCCTATGACAAAGGCTTCTGCCTCATTGCATAAAACCTTCAAACACCAAACAATTTACCATACCTTTTGACTTAGAAATTGTTGGAAATTGTTGAAAACTTTCGAGGAAAATGGGAAGGTGGGGGTATACTGGATTGCATCCATCCATCTGTGCATCCATCCATCAGTCCGTACGAGAATATTCATAAATAATTTTTGTTGGTCATAGGTATGCCCACACTAAGTGGTACACCACGTGGAGGAATGCACCGAACGAAAGTCCAGCTCTTGTTATAATTTTGTCCACACTTAGGCCCTTTTGGGCTCATCGTTCCCTTTGGGAACTTGGGCTTTTATATAAGAAAAATTTTGTCAAAATTTTTTTTATTTTTTGAAGGAATTTTTCTTTTGGATATATTTATTTCATCGATTATTTTAATGTTATCTTATATTTATGTAGATTTGGTGGTAGTACAATTGACCTATATTAGATCTTAGGTAATAATATTTCTCTAATAGCAGGGCAAATAAGAGGAAGCCTTTCCTCTATTTACATGGTCATTGTCTTGCTTATAGTCAATGTACTACCACTAATTCTTGTACCATATGTCAGATTTTGAAAATATTGGTGACTGGTGTCATGGTTTGTTGTTTGGCGAGTGGACACTAGCTATCCTCTCGTGGCGAGGAGACACTGCTGGTCCTCTCGCTAAAATGTCACTATAGTTTTTTATGTGTACCCATACTATGTATGGTACACATAATGCCGGCATCCAGGGTGAACATCCGTCGTTCGTCCATCCTTTGTCCATCTGTCTGTCCATCTGTCTGTCCGTCCGGCATCCGTATCCATTTCTTTGGCATTCGATAACTTGAAAAATATTGCTTGGATTGTCAAGTTACTTTATATTTGTGTTCAGGTTACTGATGTTCCAAGCTGTATAGTTTTTGGTGTAAATCGGATAATTTGATCCTGAGATATTAACCCTTTATCCTTCAAATTGAAAATTCCTCCAATCCCTTTGGCATTCGATAACTTGAAAAATATTGCTTAGATTGTCCAGTTACTTTATATTTGTGTTCAGGTTACTGATTTGCCGAGCTGTATAGTTTTTGGTGTAAATCTGATGATTTGATTCCGAGATATTAACCCTTTATCCTTCAAATTGAAAATTCCTTCAATCCCTTTGGCATTCGATAACTTGAAAAATATTGCTTGGATTGTCAAGTTACTTTATATTTGTGTTCAGATTACTGATGTGCCAAGCTGTATAGTTTTTGGTGTAAATCTGTTATTTTGATCCTGAGATATTAACCCTTTATCCTTCAAATTGAAAATTTCTCCAACCCCTTTGGCATTCGATAACTTGAAAAATATTGCTTGGATTGTCAAGTTACTTTATATTTGCGTTCAGGTTACTGTTGTGCCGAGCTATATAGTTTTTGGTGTACATCTGATAATTTAATCCTGAGATATTAACCCTTTATCCTTCAAATTGAAAATTCCTCCAATCCCTTTGGCATTCGATAACTTGAAAAATATTGGTTGGATTGTCAAGTTACTTTATATTTGTGTTCAGGTTACTGATGTGCCAAGCTGTATAGTTTTTGGTATAAATCGGATAATTTGATCCTGAGATATTAACCCTTTATCCTTCAAATTGAAAATTCCTCCAATCCCTGTGGCATTCAATAACTTGAAAAATGTTGCTTGGATTGTCAAGTTACTTTATATTTGTGTTCAGGTTACTGATGTGCCGAGCTGTATAGTTTTTGGTGTAAATTTGTTAATTTAATCCTGAGATATTAACCCTTTATCCTTCAAATTGAAAATTCCTCCAATCCCTTTGGCATTTGATAACTTGAAAAATATTGCTTGGATTGTCAAGTTACTTTATAATTGTGTTCAGGTTACTGATGTGCTGGGGTGTATAGTTTCTGGTGTAAATCTGATAATTTGATCCGGAGATATTAACCCCCCTTTATCCTTCAAATTGAAAATTCCTCCAATCTCTTTGGCATGAGATAACTCAAAAAATATCAATCCGATTGTCATGTTACTTTATATATTTATTCAGGTTACTGATGTGCTGTGCTGTATAGTTTATTATGTAAATCTGATAATTTGCTCCGGAGATATTAACCCTTTATCCATCAAATTAGGCACTCCTCCAGTCCATTTCTATATGTACCCATACCTTGTATGGTGTACATAATGTCGGCATCCGTGGTGGCCCGCCGTCATACAGCTTTCTACTAGTTGCGCGTATCGGTACACATCTGACGATTTCATCGGCCTATTTTTAGTTTCTATGTACAGAGGAACAAGAACATGGTTTGGTTTCATGATGCCGTCAGTGAGTGTGCTTCCGTCGTCGCATTATACTATTAGAACTAGCGGAAAAGTGCTCAATGATATAAGACAAGGGCCTAGACCTTAGAATATAGGGTGTAGCAAGCACTATAAAAATCTGAACATGCTCACCCTTTGACATTGGAAAGGAGGAAGCAGACAAGTTCTGAGGTATGCTCGTCCAGGTCTCCCATGATCGCAAGCAAGAGAGAGGCCCCTCTCTCTTATAACAACATCTGGGGTCAGAGGTTGTTGGTAGGAACTTGCATCAGTTAGAGCTTATATCCATGCCTTCCTGTCCGGAACGCTCCTAATAGGCTGCCGGGGTTGGCTAGTCTTATAGCTTCCTCTACGTTCGAAAAGCACACACTACCACACAAAGTCTGTTGTTGCCAGCTAGCTCGACCGGTGAAGCGGTTACTTAGGCCTCTGAGAACTGTGATGCCGGGTGTGTCCGCTCCGGGCTAGGAGACAATATAGGGTGGAGCGAGTACTATAATATTCAACCGTGCTCACCCAGCGATGATGGAAGGAGGAAGCCGGCAAGTTCTGAGGTATGCTCGTCCAGGTCTGCCAGGACCGCGAGCAAGAGAGAGGTCTCTCTCTCTCTTACAGCATCATCTGGGGACAGATGTTGGTAGGAACTTGCGACAGTCGGAGTTTACGTCCATGCCTCCTGTCCAGGACGTCCCGTCTAATAGGCAGCCGGGGTCGGCTAGTCTTACGGCTTCCTCTACATGATGGATAAAAGTGCTCTTAATATTGCACAGGGCTATATACCGTGGTGAGTGGTTTCAGTTCCCTGACGCTGATGAAGTGGTTAATCTTGAATATGAGGACCGTGACACCGGATCTGTCGAATGTACATTGTAATTCAGAGCTAGCGGCAAAGTGCTCAGTGATATAAGACAAGTTCCAAGACCTTAGAATATAGGGTTTACGACTTTGTCTCCAGCTAGCTCAACCGGCAGATCGTTACTCAGAATATGGGTAGTGTGACGCCGGGTATGTCTGTAGCGGTCGAGAGAGAAACAAGGGTGTAGCGAGCACTAAATCCAATCACGCTCACCCTGCGATGATGGAAAGGAAGAATCCGGCAAGTTCTGAGGTACGCTCGGCTAGATCTCCCAGGACCGCGAGCAAGAGGGAGACCCCTGTCTCTCTTTTAACAACATCTGGGGCGGGGTGTTGTTGGTAGGAACTTACGTCATTCGGAGCTTAACATACATACCTGTTGTCCGGTACGCTCAGCAGACAGGGGCGGCTTCAGTTCGGCTTCTTCAGCGTCTGCTAAGCACTCACGGCCACACCTTGGCTAATTGACTTAGAATATCTAGTCTGCATCGTCAGGAGGTTCACTTTTTGTTAAGAAAGTCGCACCATCTAGTAGCCAAGGAGATGAGGCTTCATTCATAGGGACGTCCACAGTTAAGAGCCATCTCGGACACACTGTCTCATGAGCAGCTGGTGGACATGCAATACATGATCACTGCTCCACGGGCTTCCGTAACGGACTTGCAATCGCAGATAGCGCACTCATCGCAGTATTCCTGTTAATGCAGTAGCACTCAGCGTCAGTCTCAAAGCTTGAGCTGTCGGATGGTGCTCGGTCGGTCTAGTCTTCTGTGTGTTCAGATTCTGTTGACCGTGATTCATAACTAATTTAGACGAATGATGAAAGGGATACGGAGGAGGATTATCCTTCCCTTTCGGAACAGCTCATGGAGGATATGGAAGATCCATTATCGCTACCTTGAACTTGTTCCAGTGTATCACAATATTGTGATTATTTGTAAGAAACCGCTAGCGCTGTAAATGCTGACTTCATCTGGACAAAGAGGGCGATAGGTCTATTCCGGTTAAGTCTACACGGGTGTCACAGGTCTTTGATTGTTCAGACGACTCCATATTCAACTTCCCGTGGGAAGAAGTAATATGGTTTCCTATCATCTTTTTCTGTATTTTTAACCGTTTTTTGAACATATTCATTTTAAAAATGAAGGGGAAGATGTGTTGAGAGTTTCTTGGTGTTTGAATAAGCAGGTTAAGGGCTTGGTTGTGACCATACATCATTTCGCTGTTCGCTCGGACACAATCGAGAAGATATTTTCTTACTCAGAGCAAATTTAGACTCACTGTCTTATGTACTTCACTTTTAAGTACTGTGGCGCAACGTCTATATGGAAAGGAGTTTTGTGGACGTTTGTTCCTCTTTTAAAATTCTTTCCAGAACTATTTATCAATCTTATCTCTGTCTTAACAGTTGTTAAGTGGGAGTTATTCTGATGTGACGAAGCCTTGCGTCATCATCTTAATATATGTCTGGGTGGAGCTACAGGTGGCTCTGGTTTTCCAGACACTAAGTCTTTGACGTTAAGCTTTCATTTATGTAGGATAAAGCTACAAGAAAGCATTGATACTCTGCTCTTTAAGTTGGGGTCTAATCGACTGACAACAGCAAAAAGAAGAGGAGAGGATGTCCTAGACTCAGATCGTCTATAAGGACTCTTAGCGAAGGTATAGGTAACCCTCATATAATTAATTTAGGGTTGACTATACAGCCTCTTGGGTAGGGGGTTTAGGTCTGTTAGAGATGTCTGATCAGACACCCCTGAGCCGGTGGCTCGAGGCTCTTCTAGAGCTCGGTCCGACCGATTTTGACTGGAAATGGATAATTAGGTTATTTATGATAATCATTCAGTCGAAAAAGTGAGCATTCGTATGATCGACGATCCAGCTGGTATGGTTCTTTAGATCACTTGAAGAATGAATTAGATAATGTCTCTTGGAATGAATGATAGGATACATGTATCCTACAATTCATTTTCAACAAGCTGGTTCATCTGTTGTTTCACAGAGCGAATTAGCCAGTTGTTAGGCTCGCTTTTGTCTTTTATCAGACGCATTAACAGCGGAAGATTTTATGCGCTGGATGGGGTTGTGCGGAGCGGCTACGAATGTTATTTCGATGGGTCGATTACGCACACGTCCCCTCCAGTTATTCTTAACTGGAGTGGTAGACGTTTTTCGCTCTAGACCTGTTTTTGTTTTAGCAGATCTTTAAACATAAGGTCAAGTTTGGGCATATATTCAACGGTTTTCTCAATTATGACGGACATGAGTTCATATATTGGGTTACAATCCTGAGTCCGATGGTCTCTCTATGCAGGGTTCTTGGGACCCTCAGTTCTTTGAGACCACATATTCAGAAATGATGTCTTATTGTTTACGCTTCATCATTGAATTTATATTATTAGCGATCATGTATTTATAGATGCAGATCAGAGTTTATCAGAAAAGAAATTGCTTCTTTTTGTCATTAATTTCTAATTGAAGGGACATTTCAGTTCATTCTATTGCTAGATGGATTCAATTAGCTATTTGTACTGCTTAGTAAAGTTTATCTTCCAATCAGCAGTCAGTGCTTAAGATTTCAGCGCATGAAGTTAGAGCGTTGGCAGCATCTTGGGCTTATTTTAACAGTATTGCTTATCTTATGTAGGATCGCTTCAGGATAGTTAAGTTTGCGGTGCACAGGAATAATAGTTTCCATCATTTGTGTTGCCAGTGTTAGGCATTTGAGCGCATACAATTGACGCTCAGCCGTATTCATGGGAATGAATGATAGGATACATATATCCTTCAATTCATTTGTTTCTGTTGATTACATTGAGGTTAAACAGTCTCTGGGTGATTCCTGCTAATAGCATTTCAGTTTTTTCAAGTGTCTGTTATTGAACATTTGCCAGAAGCTTCCTCCACGAGAGGGCCTTCTTCTTCAGGGGAAGTTTTGTTCTTCACGTCATTCTCCATTCTTAGTGGCATAACAGAGTATGTCAGACGTGAGGAAACCTTGCGGTTACTATATTTTTGCTGTCTGGACCAGCAATGATTAACTGGTAGAGTGCTAAATTATTTTTGGCCATCAAATCTTGTACAGATGTGTTTGCCTTGTTACAATTTATGGGAGAGTGCCCCAAGCACTCTCCCATAAATTGTAACGAGGCAAACCATTATAGACTGACTAATATCACTTCAAAGATAATACAAAGCACATGCATTGAATATGAGCCTTCATTCTGTGGTACCTGCCCTTCAGAATAAAGCCCAAATATGGGCTTCCAGCACTCTACCAGTTAAGTAATGTGGGTGAGGAGGCTTCGACATTAATTTGAATCCCCCACCCCACACTCACACACTGCCTCATATATATATCTTAATACATACATACTATGAGTTTGGGTCGTGTTGGATGGCGCCCTCATAGGCATATATGCAGTTTTGTTGCATTAGTTTCTGGTGTTTATTTTCTTATTTCTAATATACAAGCCAGACATGTTAACCTTCCAAAATTTTTTTCAGGGAGATTGAAGGAAATTTTCAGGGAGATGACATGATTTTCAGGGAGATTTTTTTTTGCGCGTAGAAGCCACGTGTGGATCAATTTTAAATACAAATTAATACCAAATACCCCCCCCACCCCCACACACACAGACATAACAGGAAACAGTCCAACAACAATACATCAAAGGAACATACGCCAACGTTCTACTAACCGGTGGTGAGTGACCCAGACCTGTTAACCTCTCGAGGTGATTGTCAGTGAGATTTTGATGAGCTCCCAGTGAGACTTGGATGCTTGTCAGTGAGATTGTTGCACGTGGGCAGCACATCAATAATTTCCATGTTACCACCCCCCCCCCCCCCCCCCCACACACACACACATACATTAAACATTCCACCCTAATGTGTTTTATTTGAACAATTTGTCCTTTCAAAAGCCAAAACATAGAAATATAGAGAAAAACAGAAATCAAAAATATGGATGTGGTCATGTGCCAATATCTGAGTTGTTCCAATGACATCCATATTTCAATGGTTTTATGTACAAAATGTTTGGAGATATTTTCGACCTTTTCAGCACTATATCAGTTTTGACGCTGTGTTGAAAGTTTTGGATCTATTTGGGAAATTATGGGTACTTGCGGCGACCTGCGGTAACCTGCGGCGATCTTTGGTGTTTAGGCACACCCCGAGCCCGGTTGTTGTGGTAATTCGATCTGCCAAAGCCCAGCGCCCCACCTAACCACACCGGGTACTCACTGGAAGTAGTTGGTCATTTACGAAGGGGATTTGGAATGGGGTAATCATTTTTCAGTGAAACGCGAACATTATGCCACAGCCAGCCCAGGATGAAACATCTCCGGGATATTTAACTTATTTTGTTGTCCATTTATCACAACGAATGAAAAAACGTCCAAGTGCCGTAAATTAGCAACTTTTTAGAGATTTTTTTTCACCAAAAACGTAATTTTTTTCACAGCCTGCTTTAGAAAATTGCGAATCGGAAATTTTTCCCAATATATTGAAAATTACGGCAACTCATACGTTTGTCTGCAAAATTGGCTATAATTATCTGAAGTGAAAGTGAAATCCAATAATAATAAATAATAAATTTGTGCGTATTTTTGCACATGTTCGACTGGACAAAATTTATGCGTATGGAACTTATTTTTCGATTTGACTGCTACCTGTATACAAGCAAAGGTGTGCCTTTAATATATAATAAATTTCAGCAATTATCCTGCATCTCAAATTCATTTAATGCGCCTGTCAAACGTGTTGCAAATAATCACAACACGGCCATTGACAGAAATGAGATTGGTCACCAGTTCTTACGTAAGTGGTGACGTTTCACACAAACTTAATGACCTTGCCATTGAGAGTAGAGCACATGCTTTTGTATTTGTAAACAAAAGCTGGTGGATTCAGTTTTTGTCTGGTATGTCAACTTTCCGGGAGATTTTGGCCCAAATTGACTCCCGGGCGGGAGGGCGGGAGGGGATAGTTAATTCCGGGAGAATCCCGGGCATTCCGGGAGAGTTAACATGTCTGATACAAGCGCTTATTAAATCATCTTAATTGCTGCTATTTGAGTTCATAGGTGACTGTATAACCAGTTAGTGGTTTTTTAGATGATTACATGCTGGATTTTAATGCACTCAGGCAATATTTTATTACGCTATCGCATTGGTGGACCTTGAAATTATTTTATATTTCAGAGGCGGTCTGTGTTGGAGCCGGTTAATCATACCTACCTCCATTTCTAGATCCTGGTCTCTATTTTGTTGGTTCTCAAATCGCATATTCTCACGTGTTTATAGTTGTAGATATCAGATAGTACACATTGGAGAGCGTTCTTACGATTTTATTGTACTGAGGCTGCCTGTGGATGATCTTTGAAGTATGTTTTCTCTACAGAGATTGTTCATCGTATCTCATTTTAATATGTGTATGTTATATTATTATTTCACTGATTTCGTCGTACCTGTATACGCCGTCTGCAGTGCATATTTTGTAGCGGACAATATTATTTATCAAATTGTCGCTATAGCCTTGGCTTGTGAAGTGGTGTTAAGCACCATTCATTATTCATGAATTAATTCCTGCTTATTGATTCCAGAGCTCTCCCCTCTTACTTTTGAAGATATGTTCAAAAAAGGGTGGGGGGGGGGGCATTTTCTCCACTTCTCTGGCTTATTGGGTATGTAACTATGAAGGAAGCTGTTTTATCCGTACTATATTCGGCATTCAGCTGTAGTATTATTGTATGGCGTAGGTTTATGGGCCATTTTCTGTCATTCTCAAACATGCCATCCTAAATTTTAGGGCTTAGTCCAGACTAGCCTTTAAAATTGTGAACTCGTTACATCCTAATTAGCATGATTTCATGCTCAGATTTAGGATTTACATAATTGGGATCCATATTAGGATATATCTCCTCTATTATGTTATAAAGAGACATACATGTAAATTCTAATTATTCTAATTTTCTTCATCATGGATTGAAGGATTTGATCTATGTTGATCTACTATTTCGGAAGTTCTAGGCCCTCCACCGTTTTACGATTCAGCTAATTTGGGCCATTGGAATACAGTATAAAAATATGAAAAAATTTAAAGTAATTTATATATTTTTTGTACTTACCAATGGCCCAGATGGGAATGGCCCTCCCATGAGTGGGCAGTACTGGGCAATCATACCTTCCTGCTAAATTGTTATATTATAATCTTTTTTACAAAGAATGATGTTGGCGCCAGTTTCGGTGACTTCCTGGCATCTGCGCATGCGCGGAGAGTAAATGTATGGAGGGCCAGATAGGACTTCTAATTTTCGGTTTTGCATTCAAATTTGGGGGATTGGGGGGGGAAAAATTTGTGTTTGGCCCTATGATATTTTTGAGTTAGCACCAGCTAAGTCTGGGCCATTGGTAAGTATAAAAAATATGTAAATTACTTTAAATTTTTTCATTTTCAAGGCAGCGATGCCTGAGAATCAATTGTATTTTTTTTATTAGCCTAATATTCTTTTTTCGTTTGACATTTACATTTGGTGAATGCTTATTAACCTCACTGGTACATTTGCAGTGGTTATGAAGTGGTTTCCTATCCCCTGACAGATATTTTACCACAGGATGGTGTTGCACAAGACGAGTCCAAAGAGGATGAGCTGGATGATGAGATATTGCAGTCAGAATCCAAAATAAATAATGGTATATTCTGTTTTTTTTTTTCTTACACTCACTTACACTTAGCACTAGAGGAAACCAGTACAAGTGCTGTAGAACCCTGTTAATTTAATAACCACTTTGTCAGAGAAATATATTCAATTAACAGGAGTATACGATTACAGGAATTGGCGCATTGCCCTATCTTCTAGATATAAACAGAGCATTTATTCGGGCCCTGTGAAGCTTCAAGATTTGATTTGATTTCGAATGTTAAGTTCGTATTCAGGTCAATTCAAAATCAGCTGCCCAATTCATGTCCTTCAAATCTTTTCACTGGAATTTCACTTGGCATCAGTCATCTTAATCATCTCACAAAACGTATGGCATCAGTCATCTTAGTCATCTCACAAAACGTATAGTAGAGATAAAAATTGTACACAACTAATGTTGAATATAAAGACTGAGTGAAATTTCCTCTACATTAATATAAAAAGCATCTGTATCCATGCCACCACCCATGCTAATTCCAGTTTTACTAGTCACTACCACTGCTGAAAACAAATTTAAAGTTCCCAAGCAATATCGACGATGAGCACAGGGTTGCTTGTGGCTAGCCCCATGCAGTGCCCAGTACAGAATTCTCGCACCCATTTCTGTTTTTGAAGAAAACTCCTTACTGGGTAATATTCCAACTACACCATCAGGGCATGCCTTCAAAGAAGGCATGCCTTGATGATATAGTTGGAATATTTTATCATTCGGGACTTCAGGACTCCTGTATTCGATTCGAGGTTTGAATAGTAGACTTGATTCGATTTGAGATTCATTTTGATTCAAAACTATGTGATTCACAGGGCCCTAGCATTTATTCTGTTATATACTGAGTCAAAAAAGAAAGTATAAAAGAAACAAGTGTGAAAAAATAGCATAAAGGATGAAATATAATAGTTCTAATGTTGCATGTTTGTGGACAAGAAGTCATGCAAAGAGTTTAATGACATGTTGTTGATGTTCACTCAACCGTATACAATTTTGCTATGGATTTCAAAATAGCATGTGCTACCTGAGAATGTCAACATGAATGGGTAACCGACGGTTTCTTTGTGTTATGTTGTCACTACTGCACATACGGCCATTAAATGAGCCATTAAATTGTGCCATTAAAAATACCATTAAATATTCCCATTAATTTGGTCACTTTAATGGGCATTAAATTAAACTTGAAAACCATTAAAAAATGTGGATATAATGCCCATTACAAATGTTAATGGGCACCAAAAGTTAATGGATATGAACTACATTTTCATGGGCATTATTACCAGTTTCTTAGTGAATGTAATGGCCATTAAAGCGACCAAATTAATGGGAAATTTGTTTTGTCAAAATCTAATGGCCATTAACTGTTATTGTAAGCAACAATTTGATGGGCATTAATTACAAACCAGTAGCCAGATTTTGATGGCCATTAAAAGGAACCAAAATTAATGGTTACATTTTGTGCATGCCAAAAAGTAATGGGCATTAAAACTTATACCATTTAGCCATTTTAATTCCCATTACAAAATCCAGTCAGTCGTTTCTTTAATGCCCATTAAAGGGGTAGAGGCACTGTTCATCCCTAGGTTTTTAATGCCCATCAAACCTATATATACTATACTCTCCCACAAATTGTAACAAGGGAAAGACATGTATATTATATATATATGTGGCCAAAAAAGATAAATGATCTGTTTCTCAGACAATTTTTTTTTAGGCTCATTGAGGGAGGGAGGACTTTATTTTTATTTTTTTATTTCTGACAACGAGGGATCTGATTATATAATTCCAGCCTGAGTCCCCCAACTCCACCCCCCCCCCCTTCCCAGTGCCAGATTTGACATGCAAGAGCACTATTTTGTGTTCTTAAATCAGTTTATTATATAATAAACTAGCAGGATACCCGACTTCATTCGGGGTCAATGAAGGAGAGAAAAGTGAAAAAAAAAAAAAATGAGGGTTGCGTACCCAACTCACTCAGCCCCGACCTTTGACCTCGTGACCCCCGCAGTCCTCTAAGTTAGGTCAGAATATAGCACCATGCCAAATTTCAGCCTTCTATGTGCCCCGGTGCGTCCGTGCAGACACACACACACACACACACACACACACACACACACACACACACACACACACACACACACACACACACACACACACACACACACACACACACACAGAATCTCTTCTTTATATATAAGATTTAAAAATAAAACTTTCCTCTAAAAACAAACTGTAGGTACTTCAAAGGCTATGTATTCTTTTGATGCTCTTCATTATCTTTGAAGTAAAATTATTCAATCTGTGGGGATTTGCCTCATTGCAATTTATGGGAGAGTGCCTATAGGCACTCTTCCATAAATTGTAATGAGGCAAATCCCCATATACAGAGGCCAACATATTGCAGACACAAATAAATAAATATCCATCAGTCAAAAAACCTGAATAATTTTGAGTCTCCAGCTGGGTTTGTACTAATATTGGAAGACAGTGAAAGGCAATAAAAATGTCTAATGAGCTTGAGGGGGGTCAAATTCAATGAGGGATTGTCTGAGAAACAAAACACTGTATTTTTATACTGTACCAATGACCCAGACATAGCTGGTGCTAACTCTTAAAAATCTAGGGCCAAACACAAATTTTGCCCCCCCAATCCCCAAAATTTGCATCTAAAACCAAAGAAATCATGTCCTGAATGGCCCTCCATACTTTGCCTCTACTGCGCATGCGCAGTGTCAAGGAGGTCCCGAAATTGGCGCCAATTATCATTCTTTGTTTGGCCCTTCATCAGTTCACATCTGACTGATCTTTGTGCTTATAAATCTCAGTTTAAATGATGCCAGACACATAAATATTAGAGAAATGGTGGATCTAAGAGGAAATAGAAGGAGGAGAGGAAAAATGAGTGACAGAAAATATTCAGGGCTGTAACTTAAAATTTTTTAATGAAATTATGTTAAGTTACCTATTTTCGAGGCATGGGCCTGTTGTGGTCATTCTTGCTATAAAGTTACACTGCTTGTTCAGTGTTTTCCTCTCTCCCTTTCCTTCAAGTCCCCCCTTGCTATTTTCCCATGCTTTTGGCATATTTTCTGTAATATTATTACTAAAATTTCTTGGGAGTTTTAGCTGGGTAACAGAATGAATTCTGTTCTTTTCCCCATGTTTACGTCCTCACCGATGGGTGTTTCGGCATAGTGTTCTGCATCTACCATCTGATGTTCTGCAGTTTCTTCCCTGGAAGTCTCTGTTTTGCATCAGATAGTGTATTATTGGTAACTGATTTCGGGCCATGGTTATCAGTGCCTGGAGTCATGTTTCTGGTGTTTATACACTTCTTGTTTACATTGACAACAGTCTCTGTGGAGGGGGATTTCTTGTCTTTGTGTTAGTTTAATCATAACAAGATACATTATTATTATTCGTAAGTGTTGCATTAATTTTTAAAAATATTTTTAAAATTTTTGTCCACACTTAGGCTTGGGATCCATTGGGGCTCAACGTTACTTTTCAGAAACTTGGGCTTTTCTGAAAAACTATTTTTTCAAAAAAATTTTTTGATTTCATTTATTTTTTCTATGTTAATGGAGCATGTTATTATGTATCTTTGTTTTCACAGGTTGGTGCAAGTACTAGGACTTTTTATATTCTTTTCACAATGAAAGGATATTGTTCAATTGTAATAAGAGGAAATCTTCCTCCGACTTTCATAATCATTGTATTAATTGTAGTCAGTGTACTCGCACTAACTCCTGTTCAGTATGTGTCAATTGGATGACAAACATGGGAAGCGTGTGTCACGGTATGTTGTTAGCGAGGAAATGGCCATGCCGGTCCTTTCTCCGCAGAGTCACTCTAGTTTATCAATCTCTATTTCAGAGGAACAAGAACAGGGTGATGTATCCATGATGTCTTCCAAAAGTGTGCCTCCGTCGTCACAATTAAATGAAGAGCTAGCGGCAAAGTGCTCATGGAAATACGTCAATTGCCTAAGAGGTCCCTAGTAGGATCGCCGGCGTTGACGTCCGCTAGCTCGCCCGGTGTAGCGTCCATTCATCAAATGGTTCGGCAGCCGGGTTCGTCCGTTGCGGTCCAGGAAGGAGTTTTGGGTGATGCGAGCACTATAAATCAACTAAGTGCACACCCAGTGATGGCGGATCAGAGGAGAGATTGGAGGAAGCCTATTAGTCCGGTTCCTAGCTCGTCCAGGTCCATCCGGGCTGCGAGCGAGAGAGGCCCCTCTCTCGTACAACAACATCTGGGACCAGATGTTGTGGTACAAAACGTTTTGCATTCGAAGCATACGTCCGCCGCTCGGGCCGCTCCGTTATATAGACAGTCCGGAGAGACTGTCGATAAGGCTTCCTCATCCTCACAGCAGCGCACATGACTGCACCTTGGCTACATGACCTCGGATATCCAGCCAGCTTTGCCAATCAGAGAATCCACGGCGACCAGGTCACACCATCCGGTAGCCAGGGACACGAGGCCTGTAGACTCCGGACGTTCGCATAAGAGAAGTATGCAGGAGTCAACGTACACGGAGCTTCCAGCGGCAAAGCAACGTAAGACTGCTACTCCACAGGCCTCAGTGACAGACGTGCTATCCCAAATAGCACAACTTATCGCAGCATCCCAGCAACGACAGAATCTCTGTCGGATCAGGTAATATCCGACGACGCTGGGTCGGTACGCTCCGCTGAAGCATCAGGTACGGACGACCGAAAACTTCATAGGGTCCGACAGGATGGCGAAAGGGATTCGGAAGATTTCGAGCTTTCCCTTTCGGAACAACATAAGCTGCCGTATATTTCATCCGGCATTATCTTCCAGAGGTTGTTTCGTCGGACCAGAATGCTGCGATGACGGATAAGAGACTGATAGCGTCTTTGGACACAAGAATTTTTTTTGATCGGTTCAGGGACATCGTCCCTGAGTTTCCGACACAGTCCAATAATGTCACAGGAACATTCGAATTATTGAACAACGCTATATATATGCTTGCTACTAAACAAGCAAGTCTGGTTTCTTGTTCGCAAAAGTTTCCGTGATGTCTTCCAAAAGTGTGCCTCCGTCGTCATGGTTAAATGAAGAGCTAGCGGCAATAAGTGCTCATGGAAATACGTCAATTGCCTAAGAGGTCCCTAGAAGGATCGACGACGTTGACATCTGCTAGCTCGCCCGGTGTAGCGTCCATTCATCGAATGGTTCGGTGGCCGGGTTCGTCAGTTGCGGTCCAGGAAGGAGATTTGGGTAATGCGAGCACTATAATAAGACAAAAGTGCACACCCAGTGACGACGGATCAGAGGAGAGATCGGAGGAAACCTATTAGTCCGGTTCCTAGCTCATCCAGGTCCATCCGGGCTGCGAGCGAGAGAGGTCCCTCTCTCGCACAACAACATCTGGGACCAGATGTTGTGGTACAAAACGTTTTGCATTTGGAGCATACGTCCGCCGCTCGGGACGCTCCATTATATAGACAGTCCGAGAGACTGTCGATAAGGCTTCCTCATCCTCACGGCAGCGCACACGACCGCACCTTGGCTACGTGACCACGGATATCCAGCCAGCTTCGCCAATCAGGGATTCCATGGCGAACAGGTCACGCCATCCGGTAGCCAAGGGACACGAGGCCTGTAGACTCCGGACGCTCGCATAATAGAAGTATGCAGGGGTCAACGTACACGGAGCTTCCAGCGGCAAAGCAACGTAAGACCGCTACTCCACAGGCCTCAGTGACGGACGTGCTATCCCAAATAGCACAACTTATCGCAGCATCCCAGCAAACGACAGAATCTCTGTCGGATCAGGAATAATCCAACGATGCTGGGTCGGTACGCTCCGCTGAAGCATCAGGTACGGACGACCGAGCACTTCATAGGGTCCGACAGGATGGCGAAAGGGATTCGGAGGATTTCGAGCTTTCCCTTTCGGAACAACATAAGCTGCCGTAGATTTCATCCGGCATTATCTTCCAGAGGTTGTTCCGTCGGACTAGAATGCTGTGATGCCGGATAAGAGACTAATAGCGTCATTGGACACAGAATTTTTTTTTTTGGATCGGTTCAGGGACTTCGTCCCTGAGTTTCCGACACAGTCCAATAATGTCACAAGAACATTCGAATTATTGAACGATGCTATATATAGGCTTGCTACCAAAACAGGCAAGTCTGGTTTCTTGTCCGCAAATGCTCTAAATCTGCCTTTCATCAATTCAAGGAGTAAATTCGAAACGGCAGGACAGGGCATACCGAGAGTTCTTCTGCGTCTAGACGATGAGCCTGAAGACTTGAAATTGTCTATACCCTCGTCTATGTCAATTCCAACCACGACGTTGGAAACGACAATAATGTCTAACAGACTTAACTTAGACGCTTTATCATATGCAGACCACCTTACTAAGGCGTTATCATTACGTCTTCAAGGGAAAGAACTCCAGGATATGATCCTCATTGAGATTTCTTTCAAGGGCAGTAGCTTTTCCACGTATAACTCCGCCCTTCAGTGGCAAACCTGGAGTTGGTCAGACGTGACGCAGCCCTAGCTACATCCACGCGCATGGATAGTAAGGTGAAGAACTGTCTCAGAGTCTCTTCGGTCTCGGAGAAGCTTCTCTTCGACGGCAAGCTTTCAGCAATCTATGAATTGCTTGATATAGACGTTCTCTTGTCAAATCAAGTGTAACAAGAGATTCAGACTTGGGCAAACATTCAGTGGTTGACTCAGGGAGTTCCACTGCAGTTGCCGGATCCGAGTTTTACGATTATGACGGATGCCAGTCAAACAGGTTGGGGTACAATATTGATCCCAATGGATTCGAAGTGCCAGGGTCTTTGGGTTCCGCAGTTTCTAGGCAAGCACATAAACATCCAAGAAATGATGTCAATTTGGCTTGCACTACGTCATTGGATGAACATTATTCAGAAAGTGCATGTCCAAATCCTGTCCGACAATACGACAGTAGTTGCGTATATCCGGAAACAGGGAGGCACTCATTCCGTTCCTTTATTCAATTTAACGGAAAGAATCCTTCTGTTTGTTCTAGAACACCAAGTTCTGCTTTCGGTCCGTCATATTCCGGGTCGTCTGAATGTATTAGCAGACTTCCTTTCACGGAAGGGTCGCTTGTTGCCGTCAGAATGGACTCTCAACAAACAGGTATTCAATCAGATTTGCTACCAATGGGAGTGGCCAATGTTAGACTTATTTGCGACACAACTCAACAATCAATTGCAGACGTATGTCTCACCATGTCCGGATCCCCGAGCATATGCAGTAGACGCTCTGTCGATCTCGTGGGACGGAATGATAGGATATGCATATCCTCCAACGCCGTTGATTCAGCAAATATTGCTAAAGATAAAACAATCACAATACAATTCTGTTGGTAGCATCTCTGTCTCCACAGAGACCATGGATAAATCTACTCTGGTGTCTGCTGTGGGACTTACCGCGAAAACTTCCTCCACGAGAGGATCTTTTTTCGCAGGGGAAATCGTGTCAACTTCATCACAACCCACAAGGTCTCAACCTTCACGTATTCTGTTGTGCAGTCCTTCTTGCACGGCAAGCATTGTACAGGACGAGCAGTGGACGCGATTTCTAACTGTAGAAGGACCTCCTCTTTGCTATACTCTGCGGCTAAGTGGAAGGTCTTTCGTCGTTGGTGTAGGGATCATTCTGTTGATATTTTTGATCCCTCCATACCAGACATTGCAAACTTTCTAGTATACTTGTTTGACGAGATCAACTGCAGCCTGTTACTATTAAAGGTTATAGGTCTATGTTATCTGATACCTATGCACACCATGATAGTTTACAATTGGATCTAATGTCTCTTTATCTAAATTAGTTAGAAACTTTTCGATAAATAGACCTAGAACCCTTAGATTAATTCCTAAATGGAATTTAGCTTGGGTTCTTCTTAAACTAAAAGAAAACCATTTGAGCCTCTTGAGACAGTAGATTTCAAATTCTGGTCTTATAAGACAGCATTTCTCTTAGCTTTCTCTTCTGCTTGAAGAGTCAGTGAGCTTCATGCACTATCGGTGGACGATTCTCACTATCGTAGTGTCGGGAACACTATTACCTTTACTACTAATGTTGGATTTTTGGCTAAGAATCAGGCTCCTAATAAATATCCGGAACCTATTGTTATTAAGGCCCTTCCGTCTTCAGACGGGCATAGGCCTTTACTCTGTCCGGTTAGAGCTTTATGTATTTATAAACAAGATCTCAGTTTTTCAAAAAGGGACGTAAACGCTTCTTTCTGTCTCTGATGCCTAATAGAAAGGACATTACGGTCCATTCTATTGCTAGAGGGATTCAATTAACTATCCGTACTGCTTATGATAATCTATCTTCAACTCAGCGGTCTGTGCTTAAGATTTCGGCTCATGAAGTAACAGCTCTTTCTACATCTTGGGCTTATGCAAAAAGTGTTGCTATTACAGATTTAATGAAGGCTGCATATTGGTCTCAGCCATCCACATTCACAAATTTTTATCTCAGAAATATTGAGTCCATTTCTGGACACCTGCTTTGTTTAGGTCTGTTATCTGCTGCTCAGAATGTCGTTCACTAAACAATTGCAGCTATAGTTATGCAGGCTTTCTGTTCAGGCAGTGACTCTGTCCTGCTGCCCTCTTCGCTCTGGGCTATTTGACCCAGGGCAAGGGGAAGGGGGGGGGGGGGGGGGTAAGGTGTTCCCTTAGGTCACCTGTTTTATAGTGAAAACAAGGGGATACCTCCTCCGGAGTCAGTAATTCTGAGTTGTTACCGGGATGGTTTTAAAGTGAAAAGTTAATGTTTAAAAATTCATTCATGTCATATTTTTAAAGTGTAGCTCGGTGTGAAGCATTTGTACATGTCGCGTGTCAAATGGGCGTTAATATACAATCCTCGGACACTTTTAAAAGAGTATAAAGAGTCTCAATTCTCTGGACTAACTTTATTTATTGGCTTACTTTAAAAATAATTAGTATAAGGTTTATACTGGATGTTAATAGAGAACATGAATGTTATGATGCTTAATTATGGAGGGTGTTGTGTCTTTCTAATTTATCATAAATAAGAAAGATACATGTAAAGCCTAATACTCCTTTTCTCCTTGAGGGGATGACTCTATTTTATATAGTTGAGCTTATTGGATTTTCCTCTATGTCCTAGGCCCTCCAGCCTTTTTACTATTCAGCTATGTCTGGGTCATTGGTACAGTATAAAAATGTTAAAAAATTTATGGTAATTTATATATTTTTTATACTTACCAATGACCCAGACGGGGATGGCCCTCCCAGGAGTTGGGAACTCATACCTCCCCTTTGAGTACATAGCGCTGACCAGGCACTGCTTGTAAGAATGATAATTGGCGCCAATTTCGGGACGTCCTTGACACTGCGCATGCGCAGTAGAGGCAAAGTATGGAGGGCCATTCAGGACATGATTTCTTTGGTTTTAGATGCAAATTTTGGGGATTGGGGGGCAAAATTTGTGTTTGGCCCTAGATTTTTAAGAGTTAGCACCAGCTATGTCTGGGTCATTGGTAAGTATAAAAAATATATAAATTACTATAAATTTTTTAACTTTTTTAGCCTATATATCTTGCCTGTATCAAGCAGGAATACAGCTTGCAAATAATATTTTTTGTGTCAGGCACCAACAATTTTCTGCTAATCATCCCAAACTTGGTACCTGTCGAGGGGTTGGGGTTTACATACAGATTTTCACTTTCTGTTAATAAATTTCACAGGTTATTAATTCTTTAGCATTTTATTAGTTCAAAGCATCATGGAGATGTGTGTTAACTGCATAATTGACTTATTATTTATTGGAAAGCTCTCTTTCAGAGAGCTTTCCAATAAATGATCATATATAAAGAATTTAGTTATGTTGAAGCATACAGAAATTGAACAGGCTTATATCCAGTTCTAATATAAGAAATTGCACTGTCATTATATGACAGGCACAACTGAATCAGTGTCTGTCAATCATTCAAGTTGAGTCAGTCAGTGACCATGACAGGCTGCCTTATTTGCAGGCTTGCAGGAATACCACAACGAATGGTCATGGGCCATTTTGATCTCAGTTGATATGATTCTGTGCCAAAGACCTGTGATCGGCCCCCACCGGGTAGGCTTCAGAAAATTTAGAATTTTCAGGCCTAGTACTGTTCCTTGTGGTGGATCGTCTAGCCCTAACTGTTCTCCACCATGCCAACTGAGCTAACATCAATTTGGGATTGTCGTTAGCCAAGTTTGTGTGGTGGCAAAACATTTAGGGCCAGCTACTAACTATAGGCAGCCGCAATTCGGTGTTTTAGCCCCGGCTGATCCCTGTCGGGGCTCAGGGCGACTTCAAAAAACTTCTGAGTTTCAATTTAGTCTTACGACCTTATCATTTATTTATTTATTGGTGTTTAAGGTCACATAATTATGTGGCTAATCGTGACCGCAACATGGAGATAAAGTCAAGTTTAGTCTATCATTTATAACCATGTTGTCCATTTTAGAGGACAAACTCATATGTTTAATAAACGAAACAAATTGTGTGAATATTTATTACTTTCACATTGCACAAATATTGCACAGAATGTAATTTATTTTCACTTTATATATAATTACCAGTCTTTGTGGAGCCAAAAATCATGGTGCACAAACATAACCCTTTGTCTAACATGGTAGAAACAAAATTCTAAAAATTTAACCAATATATAAGGCTAACCCAGCCTGAAATATCTGAATGTTCTCAATAAAATCATACAAATTTAAATATGGATATTATTGGAATTGAATCAACAAGCTGGTTTCAATGATATCCATATTTATATCTTCTTTAAGTTATCAAAAAACAGTAACACCAATTTGCAAATTAAATTTCTTTTTAAAAAAAAAAAAAAAAAAGGTACCGTACTGACCCGTGTCGAAGCCCATATTCATGATTAAGCCCACCCCCACTTTTTCAGAATTGTGAACCAGGGTGCCCTACTCGAGTCAAAGCCCACCCCCCAAGTTTCAATTTGGACGAAAGTTGTTTGAGACAAGACGTCAAATTTACAGGCATCAAGATTCAAATGGAAAAACAGTTGACTTGTTGCAACAATGTACTTACCAAATAGAACTGTAATACTGTATTATGTATATTTTTTTGGAGTTGAGGTTTTTGTGTTGTTAAATTCATCTTTTGTGTAATACATTATGTCTGTGTTCAGTGTAATAAGTTTTTATTAAAAAATTATATATTTTTATACTGTACCAATGACCCAGACATAGCTGGTGCTAACTCTTAAAAATATAGGGCCAAACACAAATTTTGCCCCCCCAATCCCCAAAATTTGCATCTAAAACCAAAGAAATCATGTCCTGAATGGCCCTCCATACTTCACCTCTACTGCACATGCGCAGTGTCAAGGACGTCCCGAAATTGGCGCCATTAATCATTCTTTGTTTGGCCCTTCATCAGTTAACATCTGACTGATCTTTGTGCTTGTAAATCTCAGTTTAAATGATGCCAGACACATAAATATTAGAGAAATGGTGATTCTAAGGAGGATATAGAAGGAGAAGAGGAAAAATGAGTGACAGAAAATATTCAGGGCTGCAACTTAAAATATTTTTATACTGTACCAATGACCCAGACATAGCTGGCGCCAACTCCCAAAATACAGGGCCAAACACAAATTTTGCCCCCCAATCCCCAAAACTTGCATCCAAAACTAAAGAAAACATGTCCTGAAAGGCCCTCCACACCTCGCCCCCACTGCGCATGCGCAGTGTCAAGGACGTTCCGAAATTGGCGCCATTTATCATTCTAAGTTTGGCCCTTCATCAGTTAACATCTGACTGATCTTTGTGCTTTTAAATCTCAGTTTAAATGATGCCAGACACATAAATATTAGTGAAATGGTGATTCTAAGGAGGATAGAAAAGGAGGAGAGGAAAAGAATGTGTGACAGAATATTATCAGGGCTGTAACTTAAAATTTTTTAATGAAATTATGTTAAGTTACCTATTTTCAAGGCAGCAGCCATTTTGTTGTCATTCTGATTATTTAGTTACACTGTTTTTTTCAAGTGTTTTTCCTCTCTCCCTGTCCTTTAAGTTCCCCCTTGCTATTCTCCCATGCTTTTGGCATAGTTTCTGTAATTATTATTACTAAAATTTCTTGGGAGTTTTAGCTGAATAACAGAATGAATTCTGTTCTTTCCCCATGTTTACGTCTTCACCTACGGGTGGTTAGGCGTTGTGTTCTGCATCTACCATCTGATGTTCTGCAGTTTCTTCCCTGGAAGTCTCTGTTTTGCATCAGATGGTGTATTTTTGGTAACTGATTTCGGGCCTGGGTGCCTGGAGTCTTATTTTAGTGTTTTTACACTCATTGTTTACATTTACAACAGCCCTCTGTGTGAGGGGGGGATTTCTAAATAATAATATCTTTATGTTATTTTAATCATAACTAGATACATTATTATTGTTCGTAAGTGTTGAATAAATTGTTTAAAATATTTTTAAAATTTTTGTCCACACTTAGGCTTGGGATCCATTGGGGCTCAACGTTACTTTTCAGAAACTTGGGCTGTTCTGAAAAAATATTTTTTCAAAATATTTTGATTTCAATTATTTTTTCTATATTAATGGATCATATTATTATTATGTATTTTGATTGCCAGGGGTTAGTGCGAGTACCAGGACTTGTTTTCTTTTCACATTGAAAGGATATTGATCAATTGTTTTAAGAGGAAGTCTTCCTCTGACTTTATTATCATTCTATATGTGGTCAGTGTACTCGCATTAACTCCTGTTCTGTATCGTATGATTTCGATGACAATATGGGAAGCGTATGTCACGGTATGTTGTTGGGGATTTGGACACTCCGGTCCTTTCCCCGCAGGGTCACTCTACTTTATCAATTTCTATTTCAGACGATCAAGATTAGGGTGATGTAT
The DNA here is from genome assembly GCA_031216915.1 of Pictodentalium vernedei. Classification (NCBI taxonomy): domain Eukaryota; kingdom Metazoa; phylum Mollusca; class Scaphopoda; order Dentaliida; family Dentaliidae; genus Pictodentalium; species Pictodentalium vernedei. The sequence continues at coordinate 202,390,221 of CM062295.1, forward strand.
CTGTGATGTCTTCCAACAGTGTGCCTCCGTCGTCACAATTAATGAAGGGCTAGCGGAAAAGTGCTCATGTAATACGCCAATTGCCTAAGAGGACCCTAGTAGGTTCGACGGCCTTTGACGTCCGCTAGCTCGCCCGGTGTAGCGTCCATTCACCGAATGGTTCGGCAGCCGGGTTCGTCCGTTGCGGTCTAGAAGGAATTTTGGGGTGATGCGAGCACTATAAAATTAACTTAATGCACACCCAGTGACGGCGGATCGGAGGGAGAACGGAGGAAGCCTTTTAGTCCGGTTCATAGCTCGTTCCGGTCCATCCGGACGGCAAGCGAGAGAGGCCCCTCTCTCGTTCAACAACATCTGGCCCCAGATGTTGTGGTACAAATGTGTCGTTAGCGGAGCATACGTCCGTCGCTCGGGACGCTCCGTTGTATAGGCAGTCCGCTGAGACTGCTAAGGCTTCCTCTTCTCGTCAGCGCACACGACCGCACCTTGGCTGCGTGACCGCCGATATATTACCAGCTTCGCCGATCAAGGATTCTTCGGCGACCAGGTCACACCATCCGGCAGCCAGGGATTCGAGACCGATGGACTTCGGACGTTCGCATAGGAAAAGTATGCGGGAGCCATCTGATGCGGAGCTGCCCTCGGCGAAGCAGCGATAGTCTGCGCCTCCGCAGGTCTCGACGCCGGACATTCTTGTGCACATAGCACAGCTTATCGCAGCATCCCAGCAGCCGACAGAAACGGTGTCGGATCGAGAATTATCCGACAGCGCTGGGTCGGTAGCCGGGGACTCGAGGCCTGCAGACTCCGGACGTTCACATAGGAAGTGTGCGGGAGTCAACGTACACGGAGCTTCCAGCAGCAATGCATCGTAAGTCCGCTACTGCACAGGCCTCGGGAACGGACGTGCTTTCCTTAATAGCACAGTTTATCGCAGCATCCCAGCATCAACTGAATCTGTCGCATATATTTTATCCGACGATGCTGGGTCGGGACGCTCCGCGGAAGCGGGTACGGACGTCCGAAAATTTTCATCCGGTCCGACGGGATACCGAAAGGGATTCGGTGGATTTCAAGCTTTTCCTTTCGGAACAACATATGCTGCGATGCCGGATAAGAAACTGATAGCGTCGGTGGACTTAGAAATTTTTGGTTCGGTTCAGGGACATCGTCCCTCAGTTCCGACATAGTCCAATAATGTCACACAAACTATCGAATTATTGAACGACGCTATATATATTATTATTTTATGCTTGCTATTCAAGCATTTCTGGTTTCTTGTTCGAAGAGTTATGGAGATGTCTTTCAAAAGTGTGCCTCTGTCGTCATAGTTAATGAAGAGTTAGCGGCAATAAGTGCTCATGGAATATGTCTATCGCTTACGGAGTGACATTTGCTAGCTCACCCGGTGTAGCATACATTCATCGAATGGTTCGGCTGCCTGGTTCGTCCGTTGCGGTCTAGGAAGGAGATTTGGGTGATGCGAGCACTTTAATTACTTTAGTACTCACCCAGTGACGGCAGATTGAGGACAGATCGGAGGAAGCCAACAACATAGGGGACCGCATGTTGTGGTTCAGATATTTTACATTCGGAGCATATGTCCGTTGCTCGGGACGCTCCGTTATGTTGACAGTCCGAGAGACTGTCTTTAATGCTTCCTCATCCTCACAGCAGGGCACACGACCGCACATTGGCTACGTGACCTCGAGTATCCGATCAGTTTCGGCATTCAGTGATTCCACAGCGAATAGGTCGCGCCATCCGGTAGCCAAGGGACACGAGGCCTATACACTCCGTTCGCTCGCATATTGGAAGTATGCACGGGGTAACGATCTCGGAGCTTCCTGCGGCAATGTATCGTAAGACCGCTGCTCCTCAGGCCTCAGTGACGGACGTGCTATCCGAGTTAGCACAGTTGTTTCGCAGCATCCCAGCTATTGACGGTTTCTCGGTCGAATCAGGAATTATCCGACGGCGCTGGGTCGGTGCGGTCCGCGATTGCATCAAGCTACGGACGACCGAACGCTTATAGGGTCCGACAGGATGGCGAAAGGGATTCGAAAGATTTCGAGTTTTCCCTTTAGTAGTATCGGAAGATGCCTTTCATATCTTCTGGCATTTCTTCCAGTGATTATTTTTCGGACTTCATTGCTGCGATCTTGGATAAGAGACTTATTGCGTCATTGGACTCGGATTTTTCGATCGGTACAGGGACTTTGTCCCTGACTTACCGACGCAGTCCAATATTGTCATTACAACATGTGTTTTATTTTTCGACGCTATATATTTATATATATATACAAGCCTGCTACTAAGCATGATAGTTTAGTTTCTTGTCCGCGTGGCTCTTTTCTGCCATTTTATCTTTTTTACATATAGTTTATTTTGGCAGAGCAGGGCATACCGAGAGTTCATATGCGTCTAGACGGTGATTAAAGACTGCATATATTCTTTTTCGCCGTTTATGTCTTTTCCAATTTCAATGTTGGGAACGACATTATGTATAGTAGACTTAACTTAGTCGCTTTATTATACGTAATCCGCCTTACTGAGGCGTTATCATTACGTCTTCAAGAAAAGATTTACGGGATATTATTCTCAATGTAATTTCTTTTGAGGGCAGTAGTTTGTTCACGTATAACTCCGCCCTTCAGTGGCTGATTGGAGTTGGTTAGACGTGATGCAGCCCTAGCTACATCCACGCGTGGATAGTAGGTTAAGAACTCTCTCAGAGTCGCTTCGTTCTCGGAGGAGCTTCTCTTCGACGGCAACTTTCCGGCAATCCATGAATTGCTTGAATTATACATTCTCTTGTCTATCTAGTGTTACAAGAGATTCAGACTGGGGGCAAACATTCGGTGGTTGACTCAGAGAGTGCCGCCGCAGTTGCCGGACCCGAGTGTGGCTGTTATGACGGTTGCCAGTCAAACAGATTGGGATATATACTGATCCCTACGGATTCGAAGTGCCAGGGTCTTTGGGTTCCGCAGTCTTTTAGCTATCAGTTTAACTTCCGCGGAATAATGTTTTTTAGGCTTGCTTTATGTCATTGCATGAACATTATTCAGAAACGCATGCCCAAATTCCTGTCCTTTAATTCGACAGTAGTGGCGTATCTCCGGAACCAGGGAGGCACTCTTTCGTTTCCGTTATTCAATTTAATGGAAAGAATCCGTCTGTTGGTTATAGTACACCAAGTTCAGTTTTGGTCCGTCATATTCTGGGTCGTCTGATTGTTTTATCGCACTCCCGTTCTCTTACGGGTCGCTTGTTGCTGTCAGAATGGACTCTCAACAAACAAGTATTTAATCAGATTTGCTATCTATGGGAGCGCCCAATGATGTTTTATTTATGACACAGCTTGCTAATCAATTGCAGACGTATGTGTTGGCTTGTCCAGATCTCTGAGCTAATACTGTTAACGCTCTATTGATCTATAGGACGGAATGATAGGATACGCGTATCCTCCGGCGCTGTTGTTTTAGCAGGTATTGCTAAGATAAACAACCACAATACATTTCTGTTGATAGCATCTCTATCTTCACAAAGATCATGAGTAATTTACTCTCTTGTCTACTGTGGATCTTAACGTGAAATCTTCCTCTATGTGAGGATCTTTTTTCACTGGGTAAATCGTGTCATCTTTATCACAACCAGCAAGGTCGCAACCTTCATGTATTCCGTTGTGTGGTCCGTATTGCATTGTAAGCACTGTACTGGACGAGCTTTGGACGCGATTTCTTACTATAGGAGATCCTCTTCTTCGCTATTCTATGCGACTAAAGTGGAGGCTCTTCCGTCGTGGTGTAGGGATCATTATGTTCATATGGTTGATCCCTCCATACTACTCATTGCTATTTTTTAGTATACTTGTTTCACAAGATCTACTGCAGCCTGTGTTATTTAGGTTATAGGTTTATGTTACCTCATACCTATGCACTCTACTATAGTTTACAATTGAGTCTTTTGTCTCTTTATCTAAGTCAGTTAGTAACTTTTTGATAAATAGACTTAGAATCTTTAGATTAAATTCCTATACGGATTTTAACTTCGGTTCTTATTTAGCTAAGTAATCATTTGAGCCTCTGGAAACAGTAGTTTTCAAATTCTGACCTTTTAGACAGTAATTCTGTTGGTTTCTCTTTTACTGTAGAGTCAGTGAGTTTCATGCACTATCGATGGATGATTTTCACTTTCATAGTTTCGGAATCAATACTTCCATTACTATTTAGGTTGGATTGTTGCATAAGAGTTAGGCTCATATTATCCGGAACCTATTATTTTAAGGTCCTTCCGTCTTCGTATGGGCATAGGCCTTTACTCTTTCCGGGTACAGTTTATGTATTTATAAACAGATATCTGTTTATTACAAGGGCGTAAGCTTCTTCTGTCTTTGATGTCTAGTAGAAGGACGTTACGCTCCATTTTATTGTTAATGGATTCTATTTACTAGCGTACTGCTTACGGTATATCATTAGCTTAGCAGTTGTGCTTAAGATTTCGGCTCATGAAGTAAGAGTTCTTCTACTTCTTGGGCTTACATTAATAGTGTTGCTATTATAGATTTTTGAAGGCTGCTCATTGCGCTCAGCCATCCATTCATGAATTTTATCTCAGAAATATCGAGTCCATTTCTGGAGGCCTCTATTGTTAGGTCTATTATCTACTGCTCAGAATGTCATTCACTTAACAGTTGCTACTATAGCTAGGTAGGCTGTCTGTTTCGGCAGTGTCTCCGTTCGGCTGCCCTCTTCGCTCTGGGCTATTTGACCCAGGGCAAGAAAAAGGGGGGGGGGGGGGAGGGTGTTCCCTTGGGTCACCTGTTTTTACTATGAAAACAAGGGGATACCTCCTCCGGAGTTAGTAATTCTGAGCTGTTATTGGGATGGTTGTTTAGTGAGAAGTTTAAGTTTATAAAATTCATTCAAGTCTTAGTTTTTAAAGTATAGCCTTTGAATATTGCATATGTCAACGGACATGATTATGCAATTCTCACACACTTTTAGAAGTATAAGAGTCTCTATTCTCTAGACTTACTTTATTATTGGCTTACTTTAAAAATTATTAGTATAAGGATTATTGGATATTAATAGAGTACATGGATGTATGAAGCTCAATTTTTGGAATGTGTTGTATCTTTCTAATTTATCATAAATAAGAAAGATACATGTAAGGCCTATTACTTCTTTTCCCTACAGGGGATGACTCTATTTTATTTTATTGAGCGTATTCCATTTTGCTCTATGTCCTTGGCCCTCCAGCCTTTTTACTATTCAGCTATGTCTGGGTCATTGGTACAGTATAAAAATGTTAAAAAATTTATAGTAATTTATATATTTTTTATACTTACCAATGACCCAGACGGGGATGGCCCTCCCAGGAGTTGGGAACTCTTGCCTCCCCGCTGAGTACATAGCGCTTACCAGGCACTGGTTATTAGAATGATAAATGGCGCCAATTTCGGAACGTCCTTGACACTGCGCATGCGCAGTGGGGGCGAGGTGTGGAGGGCCTTTCAGGACATGTTTTCTTTAGTTTTGGATGCAAGTTTTGGGGATTGGGGGGCAAAATTTGTGTTTGGCCCTGTATTTTGGGAGTTGGCGCCAGCTATGTCTGGGTCATTGGTAAGTATAAAAAATATATAAATTACTATAAATTTTTTAACTTTTTGATGAAATTATGTTAAGTTACCTATTTTCGAGGCAAGAGCCTGTTGTTGTCATTCTTGTTATCAAGTTACACTGCTTGTTCAATGTTTTCCTCTCTCCCTTTCCTTTAAGTTCCCCCTAGCTATTCTCCCATGCTTTTGGCATATTTTCTGTAATATTATTACTAAAATTTCTTGGGAGTTTTAGCTGGATAACAGAATGAATTCTGTTCTTTTCCCCATGTTTACGTCTTCACCTATGGGTGTTTAGGCGCTGTGTTCTGCATCTACCATCTGATGTTCTGCAGTTTCTTCCCTGGAAGTCTCTGTTTTGCATCAGATAGTGTATTATTGGTAACTGATTTCGGGCCAGGGTTATCAGTGCCTGGAGTCTTGTTTCTGGTGTTTTTACACTTCTTGTTTACATTGACAACAGCCCTCTGTGTGAGGGGGGATTTCTTGAAAATAATATATTGATGTTAGTTTAATCATATCTAGATACATTATTATTATTCGTAAGTGTTGCATTAATTGTTTAAAATATTTTTAAAATTTTTGCCCACACTTAGGCTTGGGATCCATTAGGGCTCAACATTACTTTTCAGAAACTTGGGCTTTTCTGAAAAAATATTTTTTCAAAATTTTTTGATTTCAATTATTTTTTCTGTGTTAATGGATCATGTTATTATGTATTTTGATTGTCAGGGGTTGGTGCGAGTACTAGTACTTTGTTGTATTTTCACATTGAAAGGATATTGTTCAATTGTAATAAGAGGAAATCTTCCTCTGACTTTCATAATCATTGTATAAATGTAGTCAGTGTACTCTCACTAACTCCTGTTCCGTATGTGTTAATTTACGATGACAACATGGGAAGCGTGTGTCACGGTATGTTAGTGGGGAAATGGCCATTCCGGTCCTTTCCCCGCAGGGTCACTCTAGTTTATCAATCTCTATTTCAGACGATCAAAAACAGGGTGATGTTTCCATGACGTCTTCCAAAAGTGCGCCTCCGTTGTCACTATTAATGAAGAGCTAGCGGAAAAGTGCTCATGAAAATACGTCAATTGCCTAAGAGGTCCCTAGTAGGATCGACGGCCTTTGACGTCCGCTAGCTCGCCCGGTGTAGCGTCCATTAATCGAATGGTTCGGCAGCCGGGTTCGTCCGTTGCAGTCTAGAAAGGAGTTTTGGGTGATGCGAGCACTATAAAACAACCAAGTGCACACCCAGTGACGGCAGATTAGAGGGGAGAACGGAGGAAGCCTTTTAGTCCGGTTCATAGCTCGTCCAGGCCCATCCGGGCTGCGAGCGAGAGAGGCCCCTCTCTCGTACATCAACATCTGGCCCCAGATGTTGTGGTACAAAATGTTTCGCATTCGGAGCATACGTCCGCTGCTCGGGACGCTCCGTTATATAGACAGTCCGGAGAGACTGTCAATAAGGCTTCCTCATCCTCATGGCAGCGCACACGACCGCACCTTGGCTACGTCACCGCCGATATCCAGTCAACTTCGCCAATCAGAGAATCCTCGGCGACCAGGTCATGCCATCCGATAGCCAGGGACACGAGGCCCGGAGACTCCGGACGTTCGCATAAGAAAGTATGCGGGAGTCAACGTACACGGAGCTTCCAGCGGCAAAGCATCGTAAGACCGCTACTGCACAGGCCTCGGTGACGGACGTGCTATCCCAAATAGCACAACTTATCGCAGCATCCCAGCAACGACAGAATCTCTGTCGCATCATCTAATATCCGTCGATGCTGGGTCGGGACGCTCCGCTGAAGCATCAGGTGCGGACATCCGAAAATTTCATACGGTCCGACGGGATGCCGAAAGGGATTCGGAGGATTTCGAGCTTTCCCTTTCGGAACAACATAAGCTGCTGTATATGTCATCCGACTTCATCTTCTAGAGGTTCTTCGTCGGACCAGAATGCTGCGATACCGGATAAGAAACTGATAGCGTCGGTGGACATAGAAATTTTTGGTTCGGTTCAGGGACATCGTCTCTCAGTTCCGACACAGTCCAATAATGTCTCAGATACTTTCGATTTATTGAACGACGCTATATATATTTTTTATATGCTTGCTATTTACAAGCATGTCTGGTTTCTTGTTCGCAAAATTACTGAGATGTCTTTCAAAAGTGTGCCTCTGTCGTCATAGTTAATGAAGAGCTAGCGGCAAGTAGTGCTCATGGATTACGTCAATCGCCTAAGAGGTCCCTAGTAGGATCGACGGAGTTGACATTCGCTAGCTCACCCGGAGTAGCGTCCATTCATCGAATGGTTCGGCAGTCGGGTTCGTCCGTTGCGGTCTAGGAAGGAGATTTGGGTGATGCGAGCACTATAATAGACTTTAGTACACACCCAGTGACGACGGATTAGAGGAGAGATCGGAGGAAGCCTGTTAGTCCGGTTCCTAGCTCGTCCGGTCCGTCCGGGCGGCGAGTGAGAGAGGTCCCTCTCTCGTGCAACAACATAAGGGACCGGATGTTGTGGTACAGACATTTCACATTCGGAGCATATGTCCACCGCTCGGGACGCTCCATTATATAGACAGTCCGAGTGACTGTCGATAATGCTTCCTCATCCTCACAGCAGCGCACACGACCGCACATTGGCTACGTGACCTCGAGTATCCGGCCAGTTTCGTCATTCAGTAATTCCATGGCGAACAGGTCACGCCATCCGGTAGCCAAGGGACACGAGGCCTGCACACTCCGGTCGCTCGCATAATAGAAGTATGCACGGGGTAACGAACACGGAGCTTCCAGCAGCAATGCATCGTAAGACCGCTTCTCCACAGGCCTCAGTGACGGACGTGCTATCCAAAATAGCACAGCTTATCGTAGCATCCCAGCAAACGACAGATTCTCGGTCGGATCAGGAATAATCCGACGGCGCTGGGTCGGTGCGCTCCGCTGTTGCATCAGGTACGGACGACCGAACACTTCATAGGGTCCGACAGGATGGCGAAAGGAATTCGGACGATTTCGAGCTTTCCCTTTCGGAACAACAGAAGCTGCCATACATTTCTTCTGGCATTATCTTCCAGAGGTTGTTCCGTCGGACTACATTGCTGCGATGCTGGATAAGAGACTAATAGCGTCATTGGACACAGAGTTTTGGATCGGTTCAGGGACATTGTCCCTGAGTTGCCGACGCAGTCCAATAATGTCATTAGAACATTCAAATTATTGAACGACGCTATATATAAGCTTGCTACCAACATGCTAGTCTAGTTTCTTGTCCGCAATGCTCTATTCTGCCTTTCGTGAATTCTAGGAAAATAATTTTTTATTGGCAGAACTGGGCATACAGAGAGATCCTTTGCGTCTAAGACGGCGAGTCTGAAGACTGGGAATTGTCTTTTTCGCCATCTATGTCAATTCCATCCACGATGTTGGAAACGACAATGATGTATAATAGACTTAACTTAGACGCTTTATCATACGTACACCACCTTACTGAGGCGTTATCATTACGTCTTCAAGAGAAAGAATTCCAGGATATGATCCTCAATGAGATTTCTGTCAGGGGCAGTAGTTTTTCCACGTATAACTCCGCCCTTCAGCGGCAACCTGGAGTTGGTTAGACGTGATGCAGCCCTAGCTACATCCACGCACGTGGATAGTAAGGTGAAGAACTCTCTCAGAGTCACGTCGGTCTCGGAGAAGCTTCTCTTCGACGGCAACCTTTCAGCAATCTTGAATTGCTCGATATACACGTTCTCTTGTCAATCAAGTGTAACAAGAGATTCAGACGTGGGCAAACATTCGGTGGTTGACTCAGAGAGTTCCACTGTAGTTGCCGGATCCGAGTTTTTCAATTATGACGGATGCCAGTCAAACAGATTGGGACACAATTTTGATCCCAAAGGATTCGAAGTGCCAGGGTCTTTGGGTTCCGCAGTTTTTAGGCAAGCACTTAACTTCCAAGGAAGAATATTATTTTGGCTTGCACTACGTCATTGGATGAATTTTATTCAGAAACGCATGTTCAAATCCTGTCCGATAATACGACAGTAGTTGCGTATATCCGGAACCAGGGAGGCACTCATTCGGTTCCGTTATTGATTTTAACGGAAAGAATCCTGTTTGTTATAGAACACCAAGTTCTGTTTCGGTTCGTCATATTCTCGGTCGTCAGATCGTATTAGCAGACTCCCTTTCACGTAAGGGTCGTTTGTTGCCGTCGGAATAGACTCTCAACAAACAGGTATTCAGTCAGATTTGCTACCAATGGGAGCACCCAGTGATAAATTTATTTGCGACACAACTCTCCAATCAATTGTAGACGTATGTGTCACCGTGTCCTGATCCCCGAGCATATGTAGTTAACGCTCTATCGATCTAGTAGGACGGGATGATAGGATATGCGTATCCTCCAGCGCTGTTGATTCAGCAAGTATTGCTAGGATTGTACATTCACAATACAATTCTGTTGGTAGCATCTCTGTCTCCACAGAGACGGTGGATAAATTTACTTAGATGTCTGCTGAGGGACTTACCACGGAAACTTCCTCCACGAGAGGATCTTTTTTCGCTGGGGAAATCGTGTCAACTCTATCACAACCCGCAAGGTCTCAACCTTCACGTATTCCGTTGTGCGGTCCTTCTTGCATGGCAAGCTTTGTACAGGACGAGCAGTGGACGCGATTCCTAACTGTAGAAGGACCTCCTCTTCGCTATACTATGCGGCTAAAGTGGAGGGTCTTCCGTCATTGGTGTAGGGATCTTTATGTTGATATTTTTGATCCCTCCATACCAGACATTGCAAACTTTCTAGTATACATGTTTAACGAGATCATCTGCAGCCAGTTACTTTTAAAGGTTATAGGTCTATGTTATCTGATACCTATGCACACCATGACAATTGAGCCTAATGTCTCTTTATCTAAGTTAGTTTGAAACTTTTCGATAAGAGACCTAGAATCGTTAGATTAATTCCTATTCGGAATTTAGCTTGGGTTCTTATTAACTAAAGCAACCATTTGAACCCCTTGAGACAGTAGTTTCAAATTCTGGCCTTTTAAGGCAGCTATTCTCTTAGTCTTCTCTTCTGCTGAAGAGTCAGTGAGCTTCATGCACTATCGGTGGACGATTCTCACTTTCGTAGTATCGGAAACTCTATTACCTTTACTACTAATGTTGTATTTTTGGTTAAGAATCAGGCTCCTAATAATATCCGGAACCTATTGTTTTTAAGGTCCTTCTGTCTTCGAGCGGGTATAGGCCTTTACTCTGTCCGGATAGACCTTTATGTATTTATTAACAGATCTCAATTTATCAGTAGGACGTAAAGCTTCTTCTGGCTCTGATGCCTAATAGAAAGGTCATTACGGTCCGTTCTAATTACTTAATGCATTCAGTTAACTATCGGTACTGCTTAGGATAATCTATCCTTAACTCAGCAGTCTGTGCTTAAGATTTCGGCTCATGAAGTAAGAGCTCTTCTACATCTTGGGCTTACGTAAATAGTATTGCTATAATAGATTAAAGTAGGCTGCATATTGGTCTCAGCCATCCACATTCACAAATTTTTATCTCAGAAATATCGAATCCATTTCTGGAGGCCTGCATTATTTAGGTCCATTATCAGCTGCTCAGAATGTCGATCACTTAACAATTGCAACTATAGCTATGTAGGCTTCATGTTCCGGCAGTGACTCCATCCTGCTGCCCTCTTCGCTCTGGGCTATTTGACCCAGGGCAAGAAAAAGGGGGGGGGGGGGGGTGTTCCCTTGGGTCACCTGTTTTATTATGAAAACAAGGGGATACCTCCTCCGGAGTCAGTAATTCTGAGCTGTTACTGGGATGGTTTCTTAAGTGAAAAGTTATGTTTTAAAATTCATTCATGTCATAGTTTTAAAGTATAGCATTGAATATGTCACGTGTCAAACGGGTGTTATTGTACTATCCTCGGACACTTTTAAAAGAGTATAAAGAGTCTCAATTCTCTGGACTAACTTTATTTATTGGCTTACTTTAAAAATAATTAGTATAAGAATTATACTGGATCTTAATAGAGAATATGGATGTTATGATGCTCAATTATAGAAGGTATTGTGTCTTTCTAATTTATCATAAATAAGAAAGATACACGTGAAGCCTATTTCTTTTCAACCTACTCACAATTGTTTACAATTGGCTGTAACATAAGTGCAAGCCCTACTTTGGAACTAACTCAAGCTTTTAGAATCTTTTCCAAACGAGTTGGAAAAGTACTAGAGTGCAAAAGCACGAAAAAGATCGAAAAAAGGGTCGAGCGAGACCAGCGCTCGAAATTACAGGTACTCTCTCTGCACACCTCTTGCGTTTACCGAGCGCATGCGCAACAACCGTGACGTCAATTCCTTTATTTTCCGCCATTGTACATGGTCGGAAATTTTTGTGACTCGTGCTAAATTATGCTGTTTATTCTTCGTGAACAACTTATTCTCCATATTTAGTGTGCTACTGGATTGTATCCTTTTATCAAGCTACCAAATTATTATTATTTAATGTTAATTTGTATTTTTATTGCTTGTATCTTCACACTTTGTCTTGTCTTTCCCCCACGTGTGAACACGACCTAAGTGCTGTTTTCCGTCGGCGGGAAGCTTGATTATTATTTTGATATAATGCCTAAGACTATTCCTTGTACCTCTTGTTTGCAAGTGAAACATGTGGACGACTCTCATGCCACATGTGTCACTTGCAACAATTGCACTCAGGCCCAATCTTGTGGTATTTGTGGGGTTTGGTCCTCTAAATTCTGGGCTTCTGTGAACAAGGTGGTTCTTTCCAGAGCTAGAACCCCTTGTTCTCGGGGTAAGGGTAGCCGTGCCGTAGCAGACATTTCTGCTGGTGCACGAGGTGACTCTGTCACACAGGATTCGGATCTGCCTTCTGTGGCGAGTTCCTCTGCAACTGTTGGCGGTGTTAGTTCAGTGATACCTGACGAGGAGACCGTGGTCTCTTTGTCTTCTGATGTCACTATTGAGGCGTCTGTTTTCGTTGAGAGCTTTTCCAAGGTCAGCTCGGTAACCCTCTCCGATCTGCCTCCTACACCGTCGACCGTTGTTGAGGAAGTTGCTACTCCAGATCCTATTCTGTCTGATGGTGGCTCTTCCATCTCCTCTGGGGATGGTCTACAGTCTCGGGGGACCGAGGCTGTATCTGCTGGTGTGTCTGTGTGTTCTCAGCCTCCCCCAGCCTCGTGGCGGGGCTGTGCGGGTTTGCTGTCTGCTCCGTCTCATCTGGCTAGGTTTGCTCCTAGTCGGTTGAGCCGGCCGGTCGCTTCGGCAGCGATTCCTCGTCCCTTGAGTGAATCGTTTATCGTACCACCTTCCCCTGCTAGTGTGCCGCCTAGCGGGATGGTGTTGGGACGTTGGCACCCAGGGCCTGCTGTTCGGCAGCGGTCAGTGACAGCCCCTGTTAGCTGTCACTCTCGGAACCTTCCTCCGGTGATTCCTCACTGTGTTCCGGGTCTGGGTGTCGATCGATGCTTGCCGTCGGTCTCAGAGGATAGGCAGTTGGGGCCGTCTGCTGTGCAGAGGCCAATGACAGGTTCCTGTCATTCTTGGGACAATCCTCTGGTGTCTTCTCACCGTGTCCTAGGTCCAGCTACCAATCGACGTGCGCCGTCGGTCTCTTTAGAGGATTTGCAGGCAGGACCTTCTGTTTCGCAGAGGCCAGTGATGGCCCCTGGGCGTCACAATCAGGACTATACTCCGGTGTCTTCTCACCGTGCTCCTATTCTGTCTGCCGATCGACATTCGCCGTCGGTCTCTTCTGAGGATTTGGGTTCTTCTACCAGAAGGGTCCATTGGGAGGACACTCCGTCGGGCGATTCTGCTGCGACGGATTCTCAGGGTGACCTGCGCCAGGCCGTTTTGGCGCTCACCCGGTTGCTTTCTGGCAACCCTCAAGTTGGCCTCCCTGTGCCTCCTGAGGCTCAACCTCCTTTGGTCGGTCGCCGAGATGTCTCGCCTGGCCCCGTGGATACTGCACAGTATTCACAGGAGGTTTCTGCTGGTCAGCCCGAGTTGGGCTACGTCTCCTCTGCTACGTAGGATGACGAGTATCTTGAAGGTGATGGGCCCCCTCGTCAGTCTTGGGGCAGGCTTTGGATTTCGTCTTTGGCTTATTGCCAGACGTTCAACCTTCCGACCAGCCTTCTGTGACCGTTCGGCCGCGGTCCACTGTGGAGCGCCGTAACCCTGTTGAGCCTTCTAGCTCCAGGGCTTTGCGTCCTCTGCAATCGGCTCAGGTTGTTGAGTCCTTCCAGGGCTTATACGCCAAAATGCGTTCTAAGGCCCTCAAGGGTTCCTTCTTTTCTAGAGCTGATGCCTTTCTGCCTCCATCGCGGTTTCGTGTGTACGATTCCGTCTCTCCACCAGTCTTCCAAGGGATGACTACTGTGGATAAGGATTCTTCTTCCCTCGGGTTGACTAAGCCTAAGTCGGCAGTTCTCCCGATGTCGGTAGTTGAGTCTATGGTGGGCCTGTCCCGAGAGATGCTGGGTATGTTATCTCTCGCGGACCATGTCGTCGCTGCTCTGGCTGAATATTTTCCACCAGGGGAGTTTGATGACGCTCAGGCGCCTTTTCGCGTTTTGTCACAGCCTCTTATGAACTTGACACACGCTCACGCCTGTAACACGGCTAATTTGGAGCTGGCACGCCGGGATGCGGTGTTGGATTCTTTACCATCCCTTCCTTCTGAGCAACGTGCTGTTCTGAGGTCTGCCTCTTTGGTGGGACCTCAGTTGTTCCATGGTTCCGTGGAAGCTGTTCGTGGCGAAGTTCTTCGTCATTCGAAGGACCAGCTTTTGCTGAGACAGCTTGACCAACCTGCTGCTGCGGGTGGGGGTCGTTCCAGGCCCGCCAAGCGTGCTGCTGCGTCTGCCTCGTCGGCGACGCCTTCGGCTACGTCTGCTCCTTCTGCTCATAAGAAGTGCCGACGTGGCCAGGCTCACAGGCAGCCTCAGGCTGGAAAGTCTCAGGACTCTGTCACTTCCCGAGGTGGTTTCTCCTCTCGGGGGCCTCGTCGAGGCCGCAAGTGAAGGTTCTCACCTCGATTCGCCTCCAGTTGGGGGAAGGCTGTCGCTGTTTTACGACCGTTGGACAGAGATAACGTCGGACTCTTGGGTCCTCGACGTCATTCAATCCGGTCTGCGACTGTCCTTCCATCGGCACCCCAGTTTATCTCGGGTGCCCCTTCCGACTCAGGTCCCTTCCGATTCTCTGCGTCGGGACCTTCTGGTGCAGGAGATCGACATATCCTCACCAAAGGGGCGATCGAGGTGGTCAGGAACACCCTTTCACCGGGGTTTTACTCGAGACTTTTCTTGGTGCCGAAGAAAAACGGCCAATATCATCCTGTCATCGATCTGAGTACCCTGAACGAGTACATAATAGCTCCTCGTTTCAGTATGGAGACTTTCCGGTCGGTTTGACGTTCGGTTCATCAGGGCGATTTTGCGGCCAGTATCGACCTGAAGGATGCCTACTTCCATGTACCCATTCATCTGGCGTCACGAAAATACCTTCGGTTCTCGTTTCGGGATCGAGTTTTTCAATTCAGAGCTCTCCTGTTCGGTTTGAACCTGGCTCCTTGGGCCTTCACCCGACTGATGTCACAGGTGCTTGCTTTCCACCGCACTCGGTTGGCAGTGACTTCGTCAGCCTACCTAGACGACATCCTCCAACGGCACCACGATGCTGCTGTTCTGGAGTTCGATGTCCGGCAGTTTCTTTGCCTGCTAGCGTCGCTGGGTTTCAGAGTTAATCGCGAGAAGTCGGATCTTCTTCCTTCTCAGCGATTCCGTCATTTGGGGATGGATTTCGACACTCTTCACAATGTAGTGTCGGTCCCCCAAGCTCGGGCGACGATTCTTTCCGCCTTGACTCGGGACCTGCTTCAATCTTCCTCGGTCTCGGCCAGGACTTTCCTTCGGATGCTGGGCCTTTGCGGTTCGGTGACAGATCTCATTCCGCTCGGTCGCTTGTTTGTCCGACCTCTCCAACACTTTCTGTTGGATCATTGGCGTCCGAATGTAGATCCGCTGGACCTGGAACTCACTATTCCTCGGTCTCTGCTTTGTCACCTCCGCACTTGGGCAGATATTCCCTGGCTTACACAGGGTGTTCCGTTGGATCTTCCTTTGGCCGATCGCATCCTTACTGCGGATGCCAGCGATCGGGGCTGGGGTGCGACATTGGATCCTCTCGGCCTGTCTACTCACGGAGAGTGGGACAGCGAGCAGGTAGGCCTTCATATCAACCAGAAGGAGCTCCTTGCTCTTCTGTTGAGTTTTCGGCTTTGGATCCCTCATCTGTCGGACCATGTTGTCCTACTTCTTTCGGACAATTCGACAGTAGTGGCCTACATACGGAATCAAGGAGGCACACATTCGATTCCCATGTATCGGCTGTCTCGGGATCTTCTTCTGTTGGCGCGGGATGTGAACGCTCGGGTGTCCATTCGACACATTCCCGGGCATCTCAACGTCCTAGCCGACTCCCTGTCCCGACGTGACAGTGTCCTTCCAACCGAATGGATGCTACATCGGTCGGTGTTTCAGGCGATTTGCGAGCGGTGGGGCCGTCCTCAGGTCGACCTTTTCGCTACTCGCTGGAATCATCAGGTAGAGACCTTTGTCTTCCCTTGTCCAGATCCTCTGGCTTTTGCAGTAGATGCTCTGTCTCTGGACTGGACAGGTTGGATCGGCTATGCCTTTCCTCCTGCACCGATTCTTCCTCAAGTATTAGCGAAGATTCATGCTTGCAGTTGCAGGATCATTCTGATCACACCCCTGTCTCCACAGAGGGTGTGGATCAATCTGCTGCGGCCTCTATTGGTCGATCGACCGATTCGTCTACCTCTACGTTGCGATCTTCTTTCACAGGGTCGTCCCAGGAAGTATCACAACAACCTGGCGAGCCTGTCCCTTCACGCCTGTCTTTTATCAGGTCCAGTCTCCGACGTAGAGGTTTTTCGAAACGATCAGTGGAGTGCATTTCTGCATCGCGGCGACATTCCACTGGCATGACTTATGCCGCCAAGTGGAAGGTTTTCTGCCGCTGGTGTGCAGATCACAATGTGAATTACCGTGATCCGTCAATCGCTCAAATTGCGGATTTTCTGGTTTTTCTTTTTGACTCCAAGGGCCGCCAGCCTATTACGATTAAGGGCTATCGGTCTATGCTGTCTGATACTTTCTCTTATGTGGGAAAGCGGTGCATCGGTTGTAATCTTTTTCTCTCCAAACTTATTCGGCACTTTTCTTTGAAGAGGCCTCGAGTTTTGCATCTTACACCCAAGTGGAACTTGGCATGGTTGTTGCACTGTTTGGAGGGGGCGCCAAATCTGAGACCGACATGCGTTTTCTCACTTATAAGACGGCTTTTCTTCTAGCGTTTGCTTCTGCTCGTCGAGTCAGTGAGCTTCATGCGCTATCTGTTGATTCTGCCTTCTTCCGAAATGAGGCTAACAGTGTCACCTTCACTACTGATTGCTCTTTTCTGGCTAAGAATCAACTTCCTGATTCAGTACCTCCTCCCATCTGCATTCGGGCTCTTCCCTCTGTAGATGGCCGGAGGCCTCTTCTTTGTCCTGTTCGTGCGATCAAGACTTACATTACTCGCGCTCAGTTCATTAGGAGGGGTCGGAAGAGATTCTTTCTGTCTCTCATTCCTAAGAGGCAGTCTATCTCTTCCCATTCTATTTCCAGGTGGATCTGTCTTGCAATCAAGCTGGCTTATTCTCGCTTGTCTGCGTCGGATCTTGTTTCGAACCGGCTTAATGCTCATGAGGTTCGTGCCATTTCTACATCCTGGGCGTTCTCCAATTCTGTTTCGCTCTGTGATGTTATGAATGCGGCTTACTGGAGGAATGCTTCTACCTTCTCCTCCTTTTATCTCCGCCACCTTCAGCAGCAATCTGAGGACCTTTATTCTTTAGGCCCTCTCGTTGCTGCTCAGGCTGTTGTGCACCCTCGTTAAATTGTTTTTGTCGAGGTTGCGCTTCGCTCAGCCTTGTTCTTTTCAGGTGCCTTCTCTCTGTCTTCATTACAGGTTTTCGATTTTGTTCTCTGCCATCCTTGCTTTCGTTCTGCTACTCTTGTTGGTATTGGTTATGTGATTCACCTCCTCCTATTGTTTATTCAGCCAATTGTAAACAATTGTGAGTAGGTTGAAAAGAAATTAAAATTTTTTAGTAAATTTTGTTTCTTAACATACCTACCACAATTGTTTACCGGAGGCCCACCCTCCTTGGGGATATCTTTTGATATCGATGCCTCCCCGCTAAATCACAAACTTCTCGTTGGCGGAAATACGGAATTGACGTCACAGTTATTGCGCATGCGCTCGGTAAACGCAAGAGGTGTGCAGAGAGAGTACCTGTAATTTCGAGCGCTGGTCTCGCTCGACCCTTTTTTCGATCTTTTTCGTGCTTTTGCACTCTAGTACTTTTCCAACTCGTTTGGAAAAGATTCTAAAGGCTTGAGTTAGTTCCGAAGTAGGGCTTGCACTTATGTTACAGCCAATTGTAAACAATTGTGGTAGGTATGTTAAGAAACAAAATTTACTAAAAAATTTTAATTTCTTCTTTTCTCCTTCAGGAGATGACTCTATTTTATATAGTTGAGCTTATTGGATTTTCCTCTATGTCCTGGGCCCTCCAGCCTTTTTACTATTCAGCTATGTCTGGGTCATTGGTACAGTATAAAAATCTTAAAAAATTTATAGTAATTTATATATTTTTTATACTTACCAATGACCCAGACGGGGATGGCCCTCCCAGGAGTTGGGAACTCATACTTCCCCGTTGAGGACATAGCGCTTACCAGGCACTTTAAGATCCCAAGCAAAATTGTCATGTTTATTTTTTTGTTGACCTCGTTTTTGGAAGCTGTCACTTGTTTCAAATGAGTGTGCAGGCTGCTGTAAGTAGTTGTCTGAAACACGCCCACAACATATAGTTTTCACAGTGGTTGAATATCATCAGAAAGATACTGATTGAACACTGCCACATTCGAGCGGTGCACAACTCATTGTGAAAGAACACTGCCACTTTCGAGCGTGCACAACTCACTGTGAAAACGGGTGTTCTGAAATTAATGAGAAAGTGGTAATTAAAAGTAAAAAATAATTACAACTCTGGTATTTGAGAATTATATAACAATATAACCAGGGATATGATTTATGACTTATTGGTTCAATAAAACATGCTCATTTATCATTTCATCATGCTCTGCAACATGTGAAGTTATGACTTTCAGTGTAAAATAAATTTTTTGAATTTTGACAAGGGAGGCAACTATTTTGTTATTCATATTCCGCTGTGTAAATTTTTATCTGGTCTTCATATTATGATTTTTTTTATTGATTTTGTGTGAAGCTATATTTTGTTTTATTCGTAATAAATGTACATATTTAAAAAAAAACAGCTATTTTTAAACAGTCCATGTTTGTCTGTTTTCAAGGGGGTGGTTTGCAGTGTTGATTGACATACTTACGTCCATTTCTGGCTTCGAGAGCAACCTGTACAAAAAATGAAAACAATACCGCATGGTTTTCTGTTTGTTTTATTCATTAAATTGAGGATTAAAACCCCAAATTTGAAAATGAAACGTATGTACAAGATAATTATGAGAATTTTTAAAGCAAATTCTATAAAATTGGTGGGCAGTTTCCAAAGAAACGTAACATACCCAGTGGATACTTGTCTTATATCCCCAATTTCCGACGCATCCCAACGCGACTTGCAAGCACTATTACATTACTCGTCCCGAAGCCCACCTCCCCCCCCCCCCCCCCCCCCACACTTTGCAATTTATCCACTGCCAGCACCCCCTGGGCTTCGACACGGGTCAGTACGGTATGTAAGGTATATGGTGTCAATAACTGAGGCACCTCATGATCAAAAGATAGAAAAAGCATTTTGAAGACCAAAGGCAGCAATTAACGTTAATTTATTTACACTGGTTGTGTAATAATAGAACCAGGTCCATCATTTCTTGCAAAGCTGTTTTGGAGAACATTGTTTCATTAAACATGGTTCCAGGACCTGGATTTATTAACTGGCAGAGTACTAAATTATATTTGGGCATCAAAATTTGTTCATGTGCCTTTGCCTTGTAAGAATTCATGGGAGAGTACCCAACTGCTCATAGGCACTCTCCAATATGAATTGTTACAAAGAAAATATATACAGACTAAGTAATATCACTTAAAAAAGGTAATATGGAGGAAATAAGAAGCATTTAAAATGTGGGTCATGCACTTAG
This sequence comes from Pictodentalium vernedei, assembly GCA_031216915.1. Lineage (NCBI taxonomy): Eukaryota > Metazoa > Mollusca > Scaphopoda > Dentaliida > Dentaliidae > Pictodentalium > Pictodentalium vernedei. The sequence continues at coordinate 202,410,152 of CM062295.1, forward strand.
GCTCAAATATGAACTTCCTGCACTCTACCCATTAACACAGGAAGAACAGAATAGAACGATTTTGTCTTGATCCCTTTAGGCTACATTATTTCAGATGAAACACAATACCAGGGACATAAACAAAACAAGAGGCTCCAAGGGGCCTGAGGCACTCACCTGACACAGGACAATGGGTTTTTAAATATTTATTTATTGATTGGTGTTTAAGGTCACATATTTATGCACAATGGCTAATCATGACCGCAACATGGAGATAAAGTCAAGTTTAGTCAATCGTTTATACCCATGTTGCCAATTTTAGAGGACTTCCACCCTAAGCATTGGTGACTGGGTCCTATTTTACCAGTAATACAGAACTTGTTGACCATAGTAAACAAGCACTGCCTCACTTCCCAGGGTTCCCACAGGTTTCTTTTTTTTCTCACAAATAGATTTGGCCTACTTAAAACTAATTAATGAACATGGTTTCATCAAAATTGTCACATTGAACTGACATGGAAAAAAGATCAGACACTCAGAGATATAATACAAAGTGAAGAGATTAATATAATTGACCTATTTTTAGTGTGGCAGTGGGAAATTATTTTTCTCTGGTGGTCATTGGTAAACATTAGAATACATGATCTAGATAAGAGATCATTTATTTAATCATTTTAAGGTCAAATGTATCAGTTTAGTATTAGTACATACCAAATGATTACAATTGACCCTGTACTTTTAATGGTGGTGGATTCTCCCAAAGAGAAATGCTCTGCAAATTTCTGAGGTAGAATATCCTAGATTGTGCTTGCAAAATGTTCCCATTATATAAACAGTTCTGATCTCTTGTTGTATGCCAGTTGTATTTGGGTTTTGAAATCAAATCAAATCATGGCTGCCATAAAGCAGCCATGATATATCAACCAATACTTCATAGATTTTTAGTTCAAATCGGCAGACTTACCAGAGTAAATAAGCATTATTGCTTCCCTTCCCTTGACCTGTTTAATTGCATCTAAATTACTAGTAGGAGTACCCGCCCTTCATCGTCCATACCAATTTTCATTAAGATTGGTCCAATGACAATAGACAAATTACCTAGCAGTGTTTTCTAGTCAAGTCTTGGCAGCGACTTGACTAGAAATCACTGCTACATGTAAGCCACTGGATGTGAGCTTGCTGTGGTCAGGTGTCAATTTAGAGCAACTGTCTTGGCCCTTAAGGGTTAAGAGTGTAAACTGCACCGTAGCTGCAAGTTTTGTTTCTTTGCCGGACATATTTTTCTAAGGCAATTTTAAAGGAAATTTTGCTTTACAAAACAGCTTCTTCTACAGCAGTGATTGGCGTAGACAAATTTTGAGGGGTGTAATGAATATAAAAATTCCTTAGAGGCAAGTTTGTAGCACATGTACATTTAAATTTAGCATTTGATTCCATTTCTGGGCATACATTGCACTTTCCTAGCAATAATATATAAGTTAGGGTATTATTGTAACAAAATCAAAGGAATATTGTGATTGCTGAACATTTATTTACAACCAAATATGCTAGTACTTGTAGGTTGTGAATAGATGATGAACATGGGGAAATGTATTTATTTCAGTACTGGTACTTTTTATGAAAGAGAATTCCAATAAATTGTCAAATCTATATGATAAACCTTTAAACATTGGTTATTCATATAGTCATTGAAAGATCTACAATATTTTAATGCCCATGAATTTTTCTACCTTACTGGAGCTACAATTTAATGGCCATTAAAAACCGTTTTTTTGGGTGATTTCTTTTATTTAAAATGGTTTAATGGCCATTAATTCTTTTGAAATCTATGATTGTCAACATGGGTTTGCTTAATGCCCATTAAAAATGCTTTTGACAGTATGATGGGCATTAATTTATCTAATTTTATTTAATGGCCATGAGTTTAAAACCCAATCATGGCCATTAAACAAAGTCATTACAGATTTTAATGGGTGTTAATGGGCATGAAAATTATGAAGACCATATTTAATGGCAAATTTAATGGCCAAACATGAAAATGACCATTAACAGGGTTCATACAGCTCTTGAAAAACCCTTGAAAATGAGTTTTTTCTTGAAAAACCCTGGAATTTGAAATTAGCCCTTGAGAAACCCTTGAACTTTCAGAAATCTCTTGAAAAACCCTTGAATACCAAGCTATTTCCTGGGCATTGTAAATATATGTGTACTCACCTTTTACTTGTTTGTTGCGCTCGTGTTGCTCAGTTAAAAAAAAACATAAAAAAGTATGGAACGTTTTACCAAGATTACTGTAACACAGATCACACTTTGGGTACCAGTACTTCCTGACTTCCAAAGTCAGATCCGTGTCACATGAATCTTAGATTTTTAGAGCTCATACAACAAGCTGAATAGTATATGTAGCCCTTGAAAAAAAAGAAGCCAGCCCTTGAAAAACCCTTGAACTTTGTGAGCAAATTTTTGTATGAACCCTGATTAAATTGAGCAATTTTAATGGTTTCATTACCCAGCCATTACTTTTTTCATTACAAGAATTAATGGGTAAAAATAATGGTTTTTGTAAAAATAATGGTTTTTGGTGTTTTAAAGGGTTTTTAATGGGTTGCTTGTCCAGTAGTGCATGTGCTAGAGAGCCTGGGTTATTGAGAAAACACGCTAGTTTTTGTCTTCTGAAGAACTCGCTGCTGCATTCGGAGTCACTGTGGCCACTATTTACAGTCTCATTGGGAGGTATAGAACCACTGGATCTACTGCCGTCCGACCGCGTTCAGGTTGACCAAGAGTTACTACCCCTGCACAAGACCGACACATCAGGACATCTCACTTGCGAAATCGCTTCCTTCTGGCGATTAGGACAGCAGCAATCACACCTGGTAGAACTAACAATAGAATCAGTGCACAAACTGTCCGCAACAGACTTGCTGAACATGGCATCCGAAGTAGGCATCCATACCACAGACCAATTCTTACCCAATGTCATCTTATCATCGGAATGGGTACGTCAGCGTGTTTGTTGGACTCGGCAGCATTGGAGCACAGTTCTTTTTGTGATGAATCATGATTTTGTCTACCGTGCGCTGATGGTAGGACAAGAGTGTATCGCTGACGAGGAAAACGGTTTTCTGATGCTTGCGTGTGGGAATGCGACTGTTTCAGCGGGGGTAGTGTAATGATTTGGGCAGGAATTTCCTTGCCCATCAAATGCAGTTGATTTTCATCAATGTTAATCTGAATGGACAGCGATATAGGGATGAAATTCTTAACACTGTTGTTGTCCCGTTGTTCAACGCTAACGTCAGATTGGAGTTATTCAAGCAAGACAATGCCTGATGTCACATGGCCCATATCTGTCAAGACTTTCTTGAGCAGAGCATCAAACTTCTTCCCTGGCCCCCACTTTCGCCAGATTTGTCACCAATCGTGCATCTTAGGGATCAATTGGACCGTAAGGTACGACTTCATGATCTTCAGACGTTAGGCGATTTACGAAATGTTCTAAGACAGGAGTGGAACACAATACCACAGGGCGACATCCAGAGATTTATCAGGTCCATGTGCCGTCGATGTCTTGCCATCCAAGAGGTCAATGGTGGACATACACCCTATTGACTGCATGTGTGAACTTTTCATTTCACCCCATGTCTGAACTGTGACGTCCTGACATGATGCTGGCAACAGTAAGAACATGAAATTATGCAAATTCGTACAGCTAGACTCGAAATATGAATTTACAATAATTTCTTTGGGATTAAAGTTAATAATACTAAAAAAATTGCTGCTCAAAGTTAATTATACTTTCTTTTTTGACTCAGCATATCTTGTTTGACAGAGCTCATTGAGCTTTGTCAAACAAGATATAATAGATTAATAGCTATATTGGCTGTATTGAGGCCAAAAATGTGTATAAGCGTGGGAAATTCAGTGGATGTCAGTTATTCTTCAACAGACTGTAAGCTGTTTTATTCAATTAACAGGGTTATTTGATTAAAAGATTGACTCCACTACATCTGTTTCTGAAATTATAAATAATTTTTGCTACCACACAGAAATTAGACTTGAAGAGTTTTTAATGGTTGTCCATGCATTTTAAATTCCTCAAATATTTTAGTCACATAAACCTGATTTGTAGAAGCATCTGTCCATCCATCTGCCCATCCATCCATCTCTCCATCCATCCGTCTGTAACAACTGGACCTTCATATCTCAGTCTGTGGATGTTGGATTTAAACGATCTTTGATGTGCTGATAGATCACAAGTAACAGGTTTTGTCCATTTTCTTTCCAGAGTTATGTGCTTTTTTCCACTTTTTTCAACTCAGAATTCCCCTTTTTAGTAAACATCTTCCTTGTGGGGGATACCAGTGGTGTTGCACCTTGTTCAGTTTCTGAACGGTGTCTCCAATCTGCATGGTAATCTTTCACAGTATGTTGTTAGTGTAAATGGATATAATTTTTTTGTCAAGTGCTCATAAAAAGATAGGGTGAGGTGCAAAAATTTGGCTTGGTTGGGAAACCTGAACCATTTTAAAAAATTTTAGCCTCACAATAAATAAATAAAAATTAACATATCAGATTGGCTTTTGCATTTCGATGATTTGCTCAAGTGAATACATGAGCATTTTATAATTGAGAAAATAAAAAAAGTTTGATGTGCAATGGAAATGTCTATGTACACAAGCCACAGAAACAGATCTACTTTTAAAAGTTTTCATTTTGTGCCAAAAAAACCCCTTAGCTTAGGCCTAAAAAAGTTAAAAATCTGTTTCTCAGGCCCACTCGCATGGTCCTTCTGGCTGCCGCATGCTTTCTTTTTATAACCAGTGCAAACTTAAAAAAGTAAAAATTAAATAGTTGAGGTCTGATATTTCACCCAAGTTAATAAAATTGATAAATTTGTCCCTTGAGTACAAGGCTTTGCAATGCTTTAGCATTTCAAAGCCTTCTTGCCCCCAAGGAATGAACTACACCACCACCCATGCTATTCTGTTGATTATGAGGACTAAAACATAGAACAAACCAAGAACATGAACTGTTGATGACAAAGAAATAGTTACAAAAATAAAATATAAAATAAAAAACCACCCACCCACATGCAATTTTACAAAAAATGGCTGAGAAACAGATCTACTTTGTGGGGTCTTATGCCTCATCCTTGGAATGAGATGAATATGCTAAGCTATGTTTTGAAAGCACAAATTGAAAAAAAATAATCAAATTTGAATAAAAGATTTTGTGAGTATGGATTTGGCGATCTCATTAGATGAAGGATTAACCCTTAAGGGTCTACCACCTTGATCATTTTTTACTGCAACAGAACAGATGCCCCAACATGCAGTCCTGAGGGAAATGTGCAAGTTACATTCTGGGTGGCTTGGCTGTTATTTCTAGACTAATCTTGGCTGCCCATAAAGACATCCTCTGTTAAAGCATAGCTAAAAAGTGTAAAAATCTCCAGATCATAAGGGCTAATTGAAAGTTCCCATTGCTTATATTTTTATACTGTACCAATGACCCAGACATAGCTGGTGCCAACTCTTAAAAATCTAGGGCCAAACACAAATTTTGCCCCCCAATCCCCAAAATTTGCATCTAAAACCAAAGAAAACATGTCCTGAATGGCCCTCCATACTTTGCCTCCACTGCGCATGCGGAGTGTCAAGGACGTCCCGAAATTGGCGCCATTAATTATTCTTTGTTTGGCCCTTCATCAGTTAACATCTGACTGATCTTTGTGCTTGTAAATCTCAGTTTAAATGATGCCAGACACATAAATATTAGAGAAATGGTGGTTCTAAGGAGGATATAGAAGGAGGAGAGGAAAAATGTGTGACAGAAAATAATCAGGGCTGTAACTTAAATTTTTTTAATGAAATTGTGTTAAGTTACCTATTTTCGAGGCAACGGCCTGTTGTGGTCATTCTTGCTATAAAGTTACACTACTTGTTCAGTGTTTTCCTCTCTCCCTTTCCTTTAAGTCCCCCCTTGCTATTCTCCCATGCTTTTGGCATATTTTCTGTAATATTATTACTAAAATTTCTTGGGAGTTTTAGCTGGATAACAGAATGAATTCTGTTCTTTTCCCCATGTTTACATCTTCACCCTTGGGTGTTTAGGCGTAGTGTTCTGCATCTACCATCTGATGTCCTGTAGTTTCTTTCCTGGAAGTCTCTGTTTTGTATGAGATAGTGTATTATTGGTAACTGATTTCGGGCCAGGGTTATCAGTGCCTGGAGTCATGTTTCTGGTGTTTTTACACTTCTTGTTTACATTGACAACAGCCTCTGTGTGAGGGGGATTTCTTGAAAATAATATCTTGATGTTAGTTTAATCATATCTAGATACATTATTATTATTCGTAAGTGTTGCATTAAATTTTTAAAATATTTTTAAAATTTTTGTCCACACTTAGGCTTGGGATCCATTGGGGCTCAACGTTACTTTTCAAAAATTATTTTGATTTCAATTATTTTTTCTATGTTAATGGATCATGTTATTATTTATTTTGATTTGCAGGGGTTGGTGCGAGTACTAGGACTTTGTTTTCTTTTCACAATGAAAGGATATTGTTCAATTGGATTAAGAGGAAATCTTCCTCTGACTTTCATAATCATTGCATAAATGTAGTCAGTGTACTCGCACTAACTCCTGTTCAGTATGTGTTATTTTCGATGACAACATGGGAAGCGTGTGTCACGGTATGTTAGCGGGGAAATGGCCATGCCGGTCCTTTCCCCGCAGGGTCACTCTAGTTTATCAATCTCTATTTCAGACGATCAAGAACAGGGTGATGTATCCGTGATGTCTTTCAAAAGTGTGCCTCCGTCGTCACAATTAATGAAGAGCTAGCGGAAAAGTCCTCATGGAAATACGTCAATTTCCTAAGAGGTCCCTAGTAGGATCGACGGCCTTTGACGTCCGCTAGCTCGCCCGGTGTAGCGTCCATTCATCGAATGGTTCGGCAGCTGGGTTCGTCCGTTGCGGTCTAGAAAGGAGTTTTGGGTGATGCGAGCACTATAAAACAACCAAGTGCACACCCAGTGATGGCGGATTAGAGGAGAGAACGGAGGAAGCCTATTAGTCCGGTTCATAGCTCGTCCAAGCCCATCCGGGCTCCGAGCGAGAGAGGCCCCTCTCTCGTACAACAACATCAGGCCCCAGATGTTGTGGTACAAAATGTTTCGCATTCGGAGCATACGTCCGCCGCTCGGGACGCTCCGTTATATAGACAGTCCGGAGAGACTGTCAATAAGGCTTCCTTATTCTCATGGCAGCGCACACGACCGCACCTTGGCTACGTGACCTCCGATATCCAGTCAACTTCGCCAATCAGAGAATACGCGGCGACCAGGTCACGCCATCCGGTAGCCAAGGACACGAGGCCTGTAGACTCCAGACGTTCGCATAGAAAAGTATGCAGGAGTCAACGTACACGGAGCTTCCAGCGGCAAAGCATCGTAAGACCGCTACTGCACAGGCCTCAGTGACGGACGTGCTATCCCGAATAGCACAACTTATCGCAGCATCCCAGCAACGACAGTATCTCTGTCGCATCATGTAATATCCGACGACGCTGGGTCGGGACGCTCCGCTGAAGCATCAGGTACGGACGGCCGAAAACTTCATAGGGTCCGACAGGATGGCGAAAGGGATTCGGAGGATTTCGAGCTTTCCCTTTTGGAACAACATAAGCTGCTGTATATGTCATCCAGCTTTATCTTCTAGAGGTTGTTTTGTCGGACCAGAATGCTGCGATGCCGGATAAAAGACTGATAGCGTCGGTGAACACAAAAATTTTTGGATCGGTTCAGGGACATCGTCCCTCAGTTCCGACACAGTCCAATAATGTCACAGGAACTTTCGAATTATTGAACGACGCTATTTATATATATATGCTTGCTATTAACAAGCAAGTCTGGTTTCTTGTTCGCAAAGTTACTGAGATGTCTTTCAAAAGTGTGCCTCTGTCGTCATAGTTAAATGATGAGCTAGCGGCAATAAGTGCTCATGGAATACGTCAATCGCCTAAAGGTTCCTAGTAGGATCGACGGCGTTGACATTCGCTAGCTCACCCGGTGTAGCGTCCATTCATCGAATGGTTCGGCAGCCGGGTTCGTCCGTTGCGTTCCAGGAAGGAGATTTGGGTGATGCAAGCACTATAATAGACAATAGTACACACCCAGTGACGACGGATTAGAGGAGAGATCGGAGGAAGCCTGTTAGTCCGGTTCCTAGCTCGTCCAGGTCCATCCGGGCTGCGAGCGAGAGTGGTCCCTCTCTCGTACAACAACATCTGGGACCGGATGTTGTGGTACAAACGTTTCGCATTCGGAGCATATGTCCGCCGCTCGGGACGCTCCGTTATATAGACAGTCCGAGAGACTGTCGATAATGCTTCCTCATCCTCACGGCAGTGCACACGACCGCAACTTGGCTACGTGACCTCGAGTATCCTGCCAGCTTCGTCATTCAGTGATTCCACGGCAAACAGGTCACACCATCCGGTAGCCAAGGGACACGAGGCCTGTACACTCCGGTCGGTCGCATAATAGAAGTATACACGGGGTAACGAACATGGAGCTTCCAGCGGCAAAGCATCGTAAGACTGCTTCTCCACAGGCCTCAGTGACGGACGTGCTATCCAAAATAGCACAGCTTATCGCAGCATCCCAGCAAACGACCGAATCTCGGTCGGATGAGGAATAATCAGACGACGCTGGGTCGGTTCGCCCCGCTGATGCATCAGGTACGGACGACCGAACACTTCATAGGGTCTGACAGGATGGCGAAAGGGATTCGGACGATTTCGAGCTTTCCCTTTCGGAACAACAGAAGATGCCATACATTTCTTCCGGCATTATCTTCCAGGGGTTGTTCCGTCGGACTAGAATGCTGCGATGCTGGATAAGAAACTAATAGCGTCATTGGACACAGAATTTATTTTTGATCGGTTCAGGGACATCGTCCCTGAGTTGCCGACACAGTCCAATAATGTCACTAGAACTTTCGAATTATTGAACGACGCTATATATATATAAGCTTGCTACCAAGACACACTAGTCTAGTTTCTTGTCTGCAAATGCTCTAATCTGCCTTTCATCAAGTCTAGGAATAATTTGAAATGGCAGGACAGGGCATACTGAGAGTTCCTCTGCATCTAGATGACGAGGCTGAAGACTGGGTATTGTCTTTTTCGCTGTCTATGTCAATTCCAACCACGACGTTGGAAACGACAATGATGTCTAATAGACTTAACTTAGACGCTTTATCATATGTAGACCACCTTACTGAGGCGTTATCATTACGTCTTCAAGAGAAAGAATTCCAGGATATGATTCTTAATGAGATTTCTTTCAAGGGCAGTAGTTTTCCACGTATAACTCCGCCCTTCAGTGGCAACCTGGAGTTGATTAGACGTGACGCAGCCCTAGCTACATCCACGCACGTGGATAGTAAGGTGAAGAACTCTCTCAGAGTCGCTTCGGTCTCGGAGAAGCTTCTCTTCGACGGCAACCTTTCAGCAATCTATGAATTGCTCGATATACACGTTCTCTTGTCAATCAAGTGTAACAAGAGATTCAGATTTGGGCAAACATTCGGTGGTTGACTCAGAGAGTTCCACTGTAGTTGCCGGATCCGAGTTTCTCGATTATGACGGATGCCAGTCAAACAGGTTGGGGCACAATATTGATCCCAACGGATTCGAAGTGCCAGGGTCTTTGGGTTCCGCAGTTTTTAGGCAAGCACTTAACTTCCAAGAAATGATATTATTTTGGCTTGCACTACGTCATTGGATGAACATTATTCAGAAACGCATGTCAAATCCTGTCCGATAATACGACAGAAGTTGCGTATATCCAGAACCAGGGAGGCACTCATTCGGTTCCGTTATTGAATTTAACGGAAAGAATCCTTCTGTTTGTTATAGAACACCAAGTTCTGTTTCGGTCCGTCATATTCTGGGTCGTCGGATTGTATTAGCAGACTCCCTTTCACGTAAGGGTCGATTGTTGCCGTCAGAATGGACTCTCAACAAACAGGTATTCAATCAGATTTGCTACCAATGGGAGCGCCCAGTGATAAATTTTTTGCGACACAACTCACCAATCAATTGCACACGTATGTGTCACCGTGTTCGGATCCCCGAGCATATGTAGTTAACGCTCTATCGATCTAGTACGACGGGATGATAAGATATGCGTATCCTCCAGCGCTGTTGATTCAGCAAGTATTGCTAGGATAATACATTCACAATACAATTCTGTTGGTAGCATCTCTGTCTCCACAGAGACCATGGATAAATTTACTTAGGTGTCTGCTGTGGGACTTACCGCGAAAACTTCCTCCACGAGAGGATCTTTTTTCGCTGGGGAAATCGTGTCAACTTCATCTCAACCCGCAAGGTCTCAACCTTCACGTATTCCGTTGTGCGGTCCTTCTTGCTTGGCAAGCATTGTACAGGACGAGCAGTGGACGCGATTTCTAACTGTAGGAGGACCTCCTCTTCTCTATACTATGCGGCTAAAGTGGAGGGTCTTCCGTCGTTGGTGTAGGGATCTTTATGTTGATATTTTTTATCCCTCCATACCAGACATTGCAAACTTTCTAGTATACTTATTTGACGAGATCAACTGCAGCCAGTTACTATTAAAGGTTATAGGTCTATGTTATCTGATACCTATGCACACCATGATAGTTTACAATTGAGCCTAATGTCTCTTTATCTAAGTTAGTTTGAAACTTTTCGATAAATAGGCCTAGAATCCTTAGATTAATACCTATACGGAATTTAGCTTGGGTTCTTATTAAACTAAAGCAACCATTTGAACCTCTTGAGACAGTGGTTTCAAATTCTGGCCTTTTAGGACAGCAATTCTCTTAGTCTTCTCTTCTGCTGAAGAGTCAGTGAGCTTCATGCACTATCGGTGGACGATTCTCACTTTCGTGGTATCGGAAACTCTATTCCTTTACTACTAATGTTGGATTTTTGATTAAGAATCAGGCTCCTAATAAATATCCGGAACCTATTGTTTTTAAGGTCCTTCCGTCTTCGAACGGGCATAGGCCTTTACTCTGTCCGGCTAGACCTTTATGTATTATTAACAGATCTCAGTTTATCAGTAAGGACGTAAAGCTTCTTCTGGCTCTGATGCCTAATAGAAAGGTCATTACGGTCCATTCTATTGCTAAATGCATTCAATTAACTATCGGTACTGCTTAGGATAGATTAGATTTAAAGAAGGCTGCATATCGGTCTCAGCCATCCACATTCACAAATTTTTATCTCAGAAATATTGAGTTCATTTCTGGAGGCCTGCATTGTTTAGGTCCATTATCGGCTGCTCAGAATGTCGATCACTTAACAATTGCAACTATAGCTATGTAGGCTTTATGTTCCGGCAGTGACTCCGTCCTGCTGCCCTCTTCGCTCTGGGCTATTTGACCCAGGGCAAGAAAAAAGGGGGGGGGGGGGAGGGTGTTCCCTTGGGTCACCTGTTTTATTATGAAAACAAGGGGATACCTCCTCCGGAGTCAGTAATTCTGAGCTGTTACTGGGATGGTTTTAAAGTGAAAAGTTATGTTTTAAAAATTCATTCATGTCATAGTTTTAAAGTATAGCATTTGAATATGTCACGTGTCAAACGGGCGTTATTATACTATCCTCAGACACCTTTAAAAGAGTATAAAGAGTCTCAATTCTCTGGACTAACTTTATTTATTGGCTTACTTTAAAAGTATTTAGTATAAGAATTATACTGGATGTTAATAGAGAATATGGATTTTATGATGCTCAATTATACGAGGTATTGTGTCTTTCTAATTTATCATAAATAAGAAAGATACATGTAAAGCCTAATACTCCTTTTCTCCTCGAGGGGATGACTCTATTTTATATAGTTGAGCTTATTGGATTTTCCTCCATGTCCTAGGCCCTCCAGCCTTTTTACTATTCAGCTATGTCTGGGTCATTGGTACAGTATAAAAATGTTAAAAAATTTATAGTAATTTATATATTTTTTATACTTACCAATGACCCAGACGGGGATGGCCCTCCCAGGAGTTGGGAACTCATACCTCCCCACTGAGGACATAGCGCTTACCAGGCACTGGTTGTAAGAATGATTAATGGCGCCAATTTCGGGACGTCCTTGACACTGCGCATGCGCAGTGGAGGCGAAGTATGGAGGGCCATTCAGGACATGTTTTCTTTGGTTTTAGATGCAAATTTTGGGGATTGGGGGGCAAAATTTGTGTTTGGCCCTAGATTTTTAAGAGTTAGCACCAGCTATGTCTGGGTCATTGGTAAGTATAAAAAATATATAAATTACTATAATTTTTTTAACTTTTCACAACAAAAGTTGCCATTAGCAACGTTTTACTGTAATGATAAATTGTATATCATCCATTGAGTGCAACAAGGTACCATCTGCTATGCTTCAGCATTGCGGATGCTCTTGTTGCACTCAAGGAACAATATATTATTGTTTACACTTTCTATTTCAAGATGATGAAGTTGATGACACTGATGGAAAAGATCCACAAGTGGAACAGACTGCAACAGCTGAGGAAGGTGAGAACATTGAACCTGAATCAACACATAAAGCGGTTGAGAAAGACGATAATGTTGTTGACACTGCAGAAGATACAGCTGCTGGTACCTTGCTTCTGGCTTTTTTGCTAAGAGAACTAATTTATTAACCATACAACCACAGCAAAGTTTTCTAAATTGTTTATGTTCTTTTTACTCAGCTTTCTAGCTGACATCTCTTTGAAACTTAAACCATCTTTGATGGCGATTCCAACCTTGGTACATTTCTTTCTTTTTTTAACATACCTAGTTGTGCTTTTTGATATTTTAGTTTTTAACTTTTTTTCTTCAGAATTTGGGGCATTTAAATGTCGACTTGAAGAAGTTTTTCACACAGATTTCCGGGTGGGTTACTTTCTAGAACATATCTATAGAAACATTATAAATGTAGATTTCAAACTTGATAAGTTAATTTCTTATCTCATCTAATTGTGCCTTTTAGTATTTTAGATTTGTGATTTTCCACCATGTAATGATAGGGGGAAGTAGGAATGGTCTTCATCCATCACCTGTCCATCCTTTCCCATTTCTTTCATCACATTTTGAAGGACATCATTCAAAATATTTTTCCGAAATTTAACTTTCTAGCTTTTGGGTGATAATATCATGAATGGCAATTCAAGCCACCTATGTCCAAGTATTTCTTCAAGAGTAATTTCCCTGGTTGGACTTCAAAATGTCTTGTCATCACATTACCATTTCTTGTCATCCCATTTCAAAGAAAACTGTTCAAGAATGTTTTTCAAAATTCAGTATATAGTTTTTGATCATAATTAAGTCATTCAAAAATGTTATAATGACTTATAGCAATGGTCAGCCATTTTAGCCCACCTGACTGAAAGTCAGGGTGAGCTTTAGTTATCACTCTTTGTCCGTCGTCCGTGAACATGGTGTTTCCAACTTCTCCTCCAAAACCACCGAACCGATTTAAGTGAAATTTGAGATGCTTGTTTGTAATGACATCACATTTTGATTTTGTTCAAATCAAGTTGCTCTGCTTCTCGGAAGGGCCACACCCAAAAAGTGTGCCTAAATCTTTTAACAAATCTTCTTCTCATGAACCAGCAGTGGTAGCAGAGACTTGATATTTGGTGTGTAGCTTCCTTTTGTGGTGAGACTCAGATTTGTTCAAGAGAAATTTGGGGGCTATATTTGCCATTGTTATGGGAGGGGCAAGAATTTTGTCCCCCCCCCCCCTCCCCCCCCCCAATTTCTATTTTCCAAACCCAGAGGCTAACTTGAACCAAATTTGATATGAGGGCTTATTGGGTCATAAGTACTTAATTTATGCCAAAAAAATTGTTTTCTGTCAATGGGAACCGCAGGAGCTAAAAATAGAAAAAAATTAAAATGCCCATATCTCCAAAACCATACGGCACTGAGAAATTTTATTTGGTGTGAAGCTTTCCTTAGGACCAGCAGAAAGGAATGGTCCAAAAAAATTGCCATCAGTTTTATCATAGGGTACTTTTCTGGTGAAACGGAAGAAATTAAAGAAGAATCTTCTCCCAAACCACTGCTCCAAAAGTTTTCATATTTCACATATAACATCTTTGGAAGATTGATTCACATATTGTTGAAATCAATTCCCTGGGTCCATATTTGGGCTCTCTATGGGAGCCGAAATGTTCAAATTAGTGCAATATGAATAATAAATACTATTAGGCACCCTTCGGCCTCTTGTTTTTAGCTCATCTGACCTCGTCTGCCTTCCAACATCCATCATCCTGCATGAAGGGTGTGTTTATAGCTTTTATTTAAAAACCATTGAACCAATGTCTAGGAAATTTTAGTGAATTATTGGTATTGGGTTGGCATAGTGGCATAGCATAGTGATTATGTTCAAATCAAGTCATCAAGCCCCATATGTATTTATCTTCCTTTGGGAGCTTGGTGGCTCAGTAGGTAGAGATGCAGGCTGTAAGCCAAGAGGTCCTCAGTTCGAATCCCACCTGTGGCAACCACATTGTGTCCTTGGGCAAGATACGTAATCCTAATTGCCCATGTGGGGGCTCGTTGGCGTTGTGTAATAAGGAGTACTGCACTCCAGTGGTGCACATGGCTTCAACCATGCTTGTGTGGAGTTCAGGAGTCTGACATTTGCTCACCATTGCTCGATGGTTCTCTCCAGGTACTCCACCCGTAAAACTTTCCAACACGAGGTGACCCTGGCTGTTGAAAGTGTCATTAAACCCCAATAAATAAATTTATCTTCCATTTGAAGTATATACTCAAGTGTGTTCAAGGGAACATTTAAGGGGTAATATTTCCAGTTGTTCGGGGAGAGGCAAGATTTGTTCGTCCTGCCCAAATTTTCTATTTTTGGCACCCGTGAGCTGATTTGAACCAAATTTGGTATGGATTGCTATTGGGTCTGAAGTATTTGATCATTCCCAAAAATGTTTCAATGGTGCATTAAGGGGAATAATCTTTAAAAATCTTCTTTAGATCCACTTGTCAGAATGTTCTGATGTTTGATATACAGCATCCTTAGGAGGGCTAGATTCAAGGTTGTTCAAATCAAGTCCCTTGACTAATATTTGGGCTCCTTGCTGGAGCCCAAATTTTAACTTGGTGCAGTCTGAGGAAGATTCTTTTAAAATCCTCTTCTCATCACGGACCCGCAATCAGAATGTTTTGATAGATTGTGTACACTATCCTAAAGGGAGTCAGATACAAGTTTGTAAAAACCAAGTCCCTTGGTTAATAATTGGGCTCTTTAACTTAGTCCAATTTGAGGAAGAATCTTTGAAATTCTGCTTCTTCAGATCCAATGGTCAGAATCCTGATTTTGGAAGGGGTGGGGCAGGGATTGGGGTGCTTAGTCAGTCCAAGTTTGTTCAAGTAAGTCCCTGTATTTACTTTAAGGCTCTATTTTCATAATTGCAAATCTGGGCATTATTTGTGTGGTAGTATCTCAATACCAGAAAAAGTTGTTTTACTGGACAACAGTGTTATGAATAGTTACATGACTTCATTCCTCTGTTGTGTTCACTGGCCATAGATCATAATTAAATCTTTCTTTAAGTGACTCAGGCACCATGTGGCCTCTTGTTTATGAAGTTATGGTTCTTTATTCTTTTTCTTCACCACAAATATATGTTGACCTACTCAACTCCCATTTTTAGCTCAACTTTGGCGAAGCCAAATTTGAGCTTATGCCATGGCCTGTCGTCCGTCTGTCCGTCTGTCCGTCTGTCCTTCTGTCCGTCAACAATTGGATACGGCTCGGGCTAGAGGCCGTATTTATGAACCGATCTTTACGAAACTTCTTGGGTGCCTTTGTTATGACCGTGGGATGAGAACGAGTGTTTTTGGGTGCAGTCCGAAATTTAAGATGGCTGCCAGCCGCCATTTTGTACCGACGATGCAGAAATCTGTTTTTTGTACAGAACTTCCATATGAAAGCCCTGATTTGAATAATTTTTTGTATGAATGTTTAGTACCATGGGATACATCACATATAATACAGGTTTTTTTCTCGTGCGTAAATTATGCAAATTAGACTAACGTTGATGTTTTTTGGTGTTACTTTCAGCACTGTAAGTGCAAATGCCAATACGGCTCGGGCTAGAGGCCGTATTTATGAACCGATCTTTACGAAACTCCTTGGGTACCTTTGTTATCACCGTGGGACGAGAACGAGTGTTTTTGGGTCCAGTCCGAAATTCAAGATGGCCGATGGCAGCCATTTTGTACAAAATTTGGTGCAATCAGATTTTTGCACAGAACTTCCATATAAAAGCGGTGATTTGAATAATTTTTTGTGTGAATGTTTAGTACCATGGGATACATCATATATAATACGGGGTTTTTTCTCGTGCAGAAATTATGCAAATTAGATGAACTTTGATTTCTTCAGTGCTACTTACACACAGTAAGTACACATGTCAACACGGCTCGGGCTAGAGTCTGTATTTATGAACCGATCTTCACGAAACGTGTTGGGTACCTTTGTTATCACCTTGGGACGAGAACGAGTGTTTCTGGGTGTGGTCCAAAATTCAAGATGGCTGCCAGTGGCCATTTTGTACCGAAATTATGTCTAATCAGTTTTTTGTACACAACTTCTATACGGCTCAGGCTAGAGGCTGTATTTATGAATCGATCTTTACGAAACTTCTTGGGTACCTTTGTTATCACTGTGGGATGAGAACGAGTGTTTTTGGGTGTGGTCCGAAATTCAAGATGGCCACCAGCAGGCATTTTGTACCAAAATTAGTGCAATCAGTCTTTTGTACAGAACTTCTGTATGAAAGTTCTGATTTGAATAAATTTTTGTATGAATATTTAGTAACATGGAATACATCACATATAGTACGGGTTTTTTTCTCGTGCAGAAATTATGCAAATTAGATGAACTTTGATTTTTTCAGTGCTACTTACACACAGTAAGTACACATGTCAATACGGCTCGGGCTAGAGTCTGTATTTATGAACCGATCTTCACAAAAACTTCTTGGGTACCTTTGTTATCACCTTGGGACGAGAACGAGTGTTTCTGGGTGCGGCCCAAAATTCAAGATGGCTGCCAGTGGCCATTTTGTACCGAAATTAGGTCCAATCAGTTTTTTTGTCACAACTTCTACACAGCTCATATTTGTGAACTGATCTTCACGAAACTTCTTGGGTACCTTTGTTTTCACCTTGGGACAGGAATGAGTGTGTTTTGGGGTGCCTTTGTTATCACTGTGCTATGAGAAATATTTTGGGGTTCAGTCAGACCCACTCTGGGACTCAAAGATTTCTTTTCTAGTTTAGCATCTGACTGTCACCCACCTTTACAATACTTTACCTATACATTTGTTACAGGCAACAGTCAGTATTTATGTACAGACTGTTACAATACTTTATATGTACCTTTGTTATCAGGTCATTACCAAGATGTTTGTCATTGCTGTGTCACATACTATACATGTACATGTCTTTGTCTTGACAAGTTGAGCTACAGTGTCATTGACACTTTCATTTTACCAAACCCAATGAGGATTGATATTATGAAGGGTACATGAATATTATCAAGACTTTCTGGTCCAGCAATATATGTTTATACTAGAACCAATGGCCCAGACTAAGCTGTGCAAACTCAATAATATCCAGGGCCAAACACAAATTTTGAACCCCCCAACCCCCAAAATTTGCATACAAATCCAAAAATTCAAAGTCCTATCTGGTCCTCCATACTTTTGTACTGCACATGCACAGTAACCAGGAAGACACCGAAATTGGCACAAAGCATCATTCTTTTGATTGGCCCAAGTCAGTAAACATCTCAACAGACATCTGTGCTTTAAATCTCAAAATCAATGATGGTTATGGTGGAATCAAGACTATAACAGGATGCTGGAAGTGAACAATGGTGGTTTTTGACTTTCAGGGCTATAACTTTGAAATATTTCTACAAAATTATTCATGTTTCCTTTTTTCGGGATATGCACCTGGACGTCTTCATTCTTGCTAATGATTACACTATTGTTTGTTAAATGTTCTTTCCCTGTCCTCTCCTGAACCCTCCTGTTAGATTCCCAAGCTCTTTCGGCTTTTTTATTGAAAATGTTTTATTAAATTTCTTTCGAGTTTAACGTGTATTATGGAATGGGTATTCCTTGTACCCCAGTGTTTACGGCCTCATCTTTTGATGTTTAGGATGTTTTGTAGTCTTGCATCTTCTACCAGATGCATCGGGCCTCTGTTGTGCCTGTTTGTTTAGTTAGTTTCCATTTTTTTTCTCTTGTCGTTTTCTGTTTAACAACATTTTGGGTACATATTATATCAGAGTTTAGTATAGCACAGTTATTGTTTATCCATTAGGATACATATTATTCCTTATTCCAGTAGTTTAGCTTTATTTATGTAGTGCTTGTCCACACTTAGGCTCTACCGGGATGCCCTTGGGCTCATGAGGTTCCCTTCATTCCAAATTTTTCAAAAAAATTTTTTATTTTTTTTTTCGAAAATGTTTTTGATTGTCTATGTTATGTATCCTTGCTATGTATAGTTTATATGTTATTACTTAGGAATGCAGTGGACTCAGAATTTTGGCTTTGTAATTTCAAAATATGAAAACTTTTTGTTCCAAGTGTAAGTCCAGGAAGTCTTCCTCAGATTTAACTGCTTGCTGTCTTGCCTGTAGTCGCAGCACTCCTTCAAATGCTTCTTGTGAAGATTGGGATGAGAAACGTTGGAAGCGGGTGTCAGCTTACGTGGTGAGCGGTGAAGTTCCGATGCCAGAACTTTCACCGCAGGCTAATTCTAGTCTTTCAGTTTCTTTTTCAGAGAAACAAGAACACAGTGATGGTACTTCGACACCCGTCCATAACATGCTGCTGTTATCACGCTCTGATCAGCAACAGAGCTAGCTGCCAAGGTGCTCATGAATATTAAGCAAGGAATAAGGCCTCTAGTTAGTGCTCTTAATCCTTTGCAGGCAGCTAGCTCGACTGGTGAAATGGTTCCCCAGTTAGTGGGAGGAGGAGGAGAGTGTAGACATGGGTTGAGCGAGCACCTGAAAATCAAAAGCTCACCCAGCAACGACAGCAAAGATGAAAAAGCCTGCAAGTTTCTCTACAGGACGTTCGGCGAGATCTGTGGTCAGATGGTGAGTTGGAGAACTCTCTCCGTCCCATCAGCAGACAGGGTTGACTGTTTCTGCCGCGAGAAACTTCAGTGTGTTTGGGCGCTCATCCACGTTTGCAGTTCGAGACGCTCCTTCCACTCTGCAGCTGGGGCCGGCAGCAGTTACGGCTTCTTCCTCTTCAACAGCAAAGCATGTTAGACTGCAGACTAGCTGTCCAAATTTGGATGTTCCTGCTGTTAAACTTTCACGGAGACATTCCCAGTCTTCGCCACCAAAGTCAGATCAACCTGTAGCTAGTGGTTCGAGGCTTGTACATACAGGACATGCGTCGAAAAGATCTGGGGTCAGATCTCTGTCCCATAAGCAGCATATGGCAAAGAAACAGAAGTCCACTGCTCTGCAAGCCTCAGTTATGGACTTGCTGTCACAGATTGCACAGCTTAGCGCAGCATCCAAGCAGTCACAGGATCAGCCGTCAACAGACTCTAGAAGTGAGCTGTCTGACGGTGCTGGGTCGTTGCAGTCATCTGTTCATTCAGATGGTGTTGACCACAATTCTCAGATGGAACATTCAGATGGCGAGAGGGCTACAGAGGATGATTCTCCATCCCTCATTGCACAGCACATGGAGACTATGAATTTTTTTCATCAGTTCTTCCCGGATCTTGTTCCATCTGATCAACAGTCTGCATCAGCTAGGTGGAAACTGCTTTCTTCCCTTGATAAGGGTTCTGTGCGGAGGAAAGAGGAGGTTCTTTCCCTCCTGGGTCAGTCTGCTCAGGTGTCTGAGGTCTTCGGTCTGCTTGACGACGCCACCTTTGGCCTTGCAAATACTAAAAAGAAAGGCGGTTTCTTGTCTTCTGCTTCTCTACAATTACCGTTTTCTGGATCACGTTATTTGAAAATGGTAGGAGAAGATATTCAGAGAGCTCTTCTGTTCTTGGATGAGCGGGCATCGGAATTAGATATTTCATTGCCAACTTCATTCATTGTCCGTTCCGATGTTATGGAATCTTCTATTGATTCCAGTTGTGTGGTTCTGGATGCAATGTCTAACCCAGATCATATCAGTAGGGCTTTGGCTCAGCGTCTTAGCAGAAAGGATTTTGACGTTACTCTGCCGCTCAGAGTCCTTTTTAGGGCAATCATGTATGCCATGTATCACTCCGCCCTTTCAGTGGCTTATTTGGAGTTGATTGGACATGGCGGAGCCTTAGCATCATCTACCTTAATTGATGATCAGGTGAAAAGCTCTCTCAGAGTTGCGCCGGTTTCTGGTCATACTTTGTTTAATGACAAATTATCCTTTGTGTATGAGGAAGATACCAAAAAGGCCACTAACACTTTGTTGTTGAGGTGAGTTTCACAGCAGCAGTTGACTGCTGGACGTGATAGGTGAGGAGACTCCTTTTCGCAGTTGTCGAAGAGGGGTTCCTCATGTAGTTGTAATAAACCCTTGTATGGTAATTCAGGAAACCATCAATCTAGTGACTCTGGTAAGGGGTGTAAGTCTTATAAGGACTTCAAGTCTGACATCTCTTAAGTTGACGGTGCGAGGAGGTTCTCGGGGAGAACGTAGTTTCTCATCCCGGAAGCCTCGTAAGTCCTTCAAATGATGTTCTAGACCTCTATTGCTCTCCAGTTGGTGGAAGGTTATCAAAATTCGCAACCAACTGGATAGAAAAAATGGAAGATCAGTGGGTAAGGAATGTAGTCAAAAAGGGTCTTCGGCTATCATTCATATCAAAGCCTCCCCTTAAAAGAAGTCCGTGCTGGACAAATCTTCCGGCAAATTCATCAAAGAGAGAGTCTCTTCTTTTAGAAGTTCTTTCTCTCTTAGAAAAGGAGGCAATAGAGGTTGTAGAGAATCCCAATTCTCCAGGATTCTACAGTCATGTTTCTTGTGCCGAAGCTAGACGGCTTGTTTCGACTAGTAATAGAGTTGTGCTGGATAAACAAATTGATAATAGCTCCAAAGTTTTACATGGAAACTATTCAGTCGGTAAGAGCGAGTGAACGACTTTGCCACAAGCATAGACCTAAAAGACGGGTACTTTCACTTCTTTGTCCATCCGGCATTCAGAAAGTATCTGCATTTTGCCGTTCAAGGGAAGGTTTACCAGTTCAGAGCGATGTGTTTCGGTCTGAACCTGGCTCCTTGGGCATTCACTCAGATAATGAACTCGGTCATGTCTTATTTCCGAGCTCATTCGGCAGTAATAACGTTGGCTTATCTGGACGACATTCTTCAAAGATACGGTGACAGAAGTATGCTTCAGAATGATGTGCAGAGTCTGCTTCTGTTATTCCGACGTCTGAGTTTCATTGTAAATGAAAAGAAGTCTGATTTGACTGTTCAGGTCCTTCACATGGGAATGAGTTTTGAAACTCACAACAGTCTGGTTCATCTTCCCACAACCAGGTCGAAACTGGTCAGTTATACATTTTCTCCTAAACTCTTTCACAGTGTCAGCAAGGGAGTTTATGAAATTGATGGGACTGTGCAAAGCGGCTGTGGATCTGATTCCACTAGGTCGTTTATGCACACGTCCTCTCCAGATTTTCTTCATTCAGAACTGGAGTGTCAAGACACATTCGCTCGAAAGTCAGATTGTTTTAACTGACCAAGTAAAACAAAAGATTCAGATTTGGGCAGACCTTCAATGGTTGATTCAGGAAGTTCCGCTTCAAGTACCAGATCTGGTTGTCACTATTATGACGGATGGCAATCAGATGGGTTGTGGTGCCTCCCTGATTCCCGCAGATCTAAAGTGTCAGGGTCTTTGGGACACTTGGATCCTGGAGAAACACTTAAACATCAAGGAGATGATGTCCATTTGGCTAGCCCTAGAGCATTGAATTGTTCACGTAGCGAACGTCTATGTTCAGATTTTATCAAACAATTCCACAATAGGGGCTTATCTCAGGAATCAGGGCAGCACTCATTCCATTTCTGTATTCAAAATGATGGGAAAATTCTCCTATTTGGTCTGGATCATCACATTCTTATTTCGGTCCGTCATATTCCGGGTCGTCTGAACGTAGTTGCAGACTCACTCTCAAGGAAAGGTTGTTTGTTACCCTTGGAGTGGACTCTCAACAGACATGTCTTCAGGCAGATTTGCTACCATGAACCTGAACAATCAGCTTCCAACATTTGTGTCGCCATGCACGGATCCTCGGGCATATGCAGTGGATGCTCTATCAATTTATGGAACGGAATAGTTGGATATGTATTTCCTCCAGCTCCTCTTATTCAGAAGATCCTGTTGCAAGATTCTGCTGATAGCATCTCTATCAACACAGAAACCTTGGATCAATCTTCTCAGGTGTCTGTTGTGGGACATCCCTCGGAAGCTTCCTCCACTCAAGGATCTTCTTTTTCAAGGGAAGCCCCACAAACTGCATCACAATCCAGCAGATCTCAATCTTCACGTATTTCCGTTGTGCAGTCCTTCTTGCACAAAAAGCAGTTCTCAGGACGAGCAGTGGATGCAATTTCTAACTGTAGGAGGACCTCCTCTTCGTTAAACTATTCAGCTAAGTGGAGAGTCTTCTTCCGTTGGTGTGCAGACCAGTGGATATCTATAATCCATCTATACCTCAAATTGCTGATTTTTTGGTCTACCTTTTTGTCGAATTAACACTGCAGCCTGTTACTATTAAGGGCTTTTGGTCTATGTTATCAGACACATATGCTCATCATGATCATTTGGCTATTGGATCAGATCTTTCTTTATCCAAGCTAGTTAGACATTTCTCTATCAATAGACCCAGAGCCCCAAGATTAATTCCCAAATGGAATTTAGCTTGGGTTCTCCTGAAGTTACAGGAAGCACCTTTTGAGCTGTTAGATGAGGTGGAATTTAAATATCTTACTTATAAAACGGCCTTTCTCTTAGCCTTTGCTTCTGCTAGAAGAGTTAGTGAACTGCATGCTTTATCAGTAGAAGATTCTCATTTTCGTAGTGTGGGTAATACTATTACTCTTACTACGGAGGTGGGATACTTGGCTAAGAACCAGATTTTGGATAGGCAGCCTGAGCCTATTGTTATTAAGGCTTTACCATCTTCGGACAACCTTAGACCAGTGTTGTGTCCAGTGAGAGCGATGTGTATTTATAAACGTCATTGTAGCTTTGTTAGAAAAGGCAAAAAGAGGTTTTTTCTTTTGCTTATTCCTAACAGAAAAGATATATCTGTACATTTGGTTGCCAGGTGGATTCAATTGGAAGTACATATTGCCTATGAGAATCTTTCTTCAGATCAGCGTTCTGTAAATAAGATTTCAGCTCATGAAGTTAGAGTGTTGTCTTGTTCTTGAGCTTATTCCAATAGTATTGCCATTATTGATTCAATGAAAGCAGCCTACTGGATGCAACCTTCTACTTTTACAAAGTTTTATCTTGGAAACTTAGAGTCTATTTCCGGTGAACTTAGATCCTTGGGTCCTCTTTCTGTTGCACAGAATGTCGTCCATTAATGTAACATCTTTTAGATGTCTTAGGCAGCCCACTTGAGCACTGATGCCGGTCCGCTGTCCTCTTCATTCTGAGGATTCTTCCTTCAGAACAAGGGGAAGGTGGGGTTCCCTTAGTTTCATCTGGCTTTATAGTGAAAAGCAAGGGAATGCCTCTCCCAAGGACAGGAGTCAGGCATCGGTGCTGGGTGGTTTTGATGTGTAGGTCAGTGTGAAGCAACAATATTGCCTTGTTATGTATTGTTCCTTTAAAGTGTAGCTTGATGTGAAGCATTATGTATATGTCATGTGTCATACAAGCTTTTATTAGCTCACCTGACTGAAAGTCAGGGTGAGCTTTTCTTATCACTCTTCGTCCGTCATCCGTCATCCGTCGTCCGTCGTCCTGCGTGAAGGTGGTGTTTGAGCCTCTTTCTCCTAAACCACTGGCCACATTTTAATTAAATTTGATGTCAGTAGTGGTTATATAGGGGTATTTGGGTTTTTCTTCAAATTGGATTTCTGCTCATTGTGGAGTGGGGTGGTGCCAAAATGCACAAAATTTTAAAAAATCTTCTTCTCATGAACCAGCCATAGCAGAGACTTGATATTTGGTACGCAGCTTCCATTTGAGGTGTAGACTCAAGTTTGTTCAAGAGAAGTTTGACAGGCAGTATTTACCTTTGTTCTGAGAGGGGCAAGAATATTTGCCCCGCCCAAAATTTCTATTTTCTGAACCCAGAGGCTGATTTGAACCAAATTTAATATGAGGTATTATTGGGTTATAAGTACTTGATTTATGCCAAAAAATTTTTTCCTGCAGCCCCGTGGGAACCGCAGGAGCTAAAAATAGAAAAAATTAAAATGCCCATATCTCCAAAACTGCACGGCACAGAGAATTTTTATTTGGTGTGAAGCTTTCTTAGGACCAACAGAAAGGATTGGTAAAAAGAAATTGCCATCGGTTTTATCATTGGGTACAGTTTCGGGACTTTGAAAAATTGCTGAGTCACCACTTTTTAACACTGTTGGCAATGGGAAAAACATTCTTCTCCAGATCCAGCAGACAGAATCTTTTGATATTTGGTATGCAACATTGTAGGGTGGATCTGATTCAAGTTTGTTCAAATTGGCCCCCTGGGTTCATATTTGGGCTCGCTATAGAAGCCCGGATTCAAACTTAGTGCATTTCAGGCAAATTTCTTAAAAAATCTTCTTCTCCAGATCCAGCAGGCAGAATCTTTTGATATTTGGTATGCAACATTGTGGGGTGGATCTGATTCAAGTTTGTTCAAATCGCCCCCCTGGATTCATATTTGGGCTCACTATAGAAGCCCGAATTCGAACTTAGTGCATTTCAGGCAAATTTCTTAAAAAATCTTCTTCTCCAGATCCAGCAGGCAGAATCTTTTGATATTTGGTATGCAACATTGTGGGGTCGATCTGATTCAAGTTTGTTCAAATCGGCCCCCTGGGTATATATTTGGGCTCAGTATAGGAGCCCAAATTTGAACTTAGTGCATTTCAGGCAAATTTCTTTGAAAATCTTTTTCTCAAAATCCAGCAGGCAGAATCTTTTGATATTGGGTATGCACCATGCTTAGGGGGGGGGGGGGGGGGGGGAGATTCAATTTTGTTCAAGCCAAGTCCCTGGGTTCATATTTGGGCTCACTGTGGGAGCCCGGATTATAACTTAGTTCAAAATGAGGAATTTTTTTAAAAAATCTTCTTCTTCAGATCCAGCAGTCGGAATGTTTTGATATTTGGTATGCAGCATCCTTAGGTGGGTGAGATTTAAGTTTGTTCAAGCCATGTCCCTAGATCCATATTTGGGCTCACTGTGGGAGCCCGAATGATAACTTAGTTCAAAATGAGGAATTTTCTTTAAAAATCTTCTTCTTCAGATCCAGCAGTCGGAATGTTTTGATATTTGGTATGCAGCATCCTTAAGGGGGTGAGATTCAAGTTTGTTCAAGCCATGTCCCTAGGTCCATATTTGTGCTCACTGTGGGAGCTTGAATTGTAACTTAGTTCGAAATGAGGAATTTTCTTAAAAAATCTTCTTCAGATCCAGCAGTCGGAATGTTTTGATATGTGGTGTGTAGCATCCTTGGGGGAGGGGGGGGGGGGGAGATTCAGGTTTGTTAAAGCCAATTCCCTGGATCCATATTTGGGCTCAAATTATAACTTAGTCAATATGAGGAATTTTTCTTTAAAAATCTCCTTCTTTAGATTCAGCAGTCGGAATGTTTTGATATTTGGCATGCAGCAACCTTAGGGGGCTGAGATTCAAGTTTGTTCAAGCCAAGTCCCTTGGTTCATATTTGGGCTCACTATGGGAGCCCGAATGACAACTTAGTTCAAAATGAGGAATTTTCTTTAAAAATCTTGTTCAGATCCAGCAGATGAATGTTTTTGATATTTTTTATGCAGCATCCTTAGGGGGGTAAGATTCAAGTTTGTTCAAGCCATGTCCCTAGGTCCATATTTGGGCTCATTGTGGGAGCTCGAATTGTAACTTAGTTCAAAATGAGGAATTTTCTTTAAAAATCTTCTTCTTCAGATCCAGCAGTCGGAATGTTTTGATATTTGGTGTGCAGCATCCTTAGGGGTGGGGGTGAGATTCAAGTTTGTTAAAGCCAAGTCCCTGGGTTCATATATGGGCTCCCTGTGGGAGCCCAAATTATAACTTAGTTCAATATGAGGAATATTTTTTAAAAATCTTTCTTTTTTAGATCCACTGGTCAGAATCTTTGGATATTTGGTATAAGCTTTTCTTAGGAGGAGCAGATGCAACTTGTTGAAATCAATTCTCTGGGTTGATATTTAGGCTACCATGTCAGGTGAGTGCCCTCAGGCCCCCTGGGACCTCTTGTATACAATCCTCTGACACTTTTAACTCGGTTTGAAACGTCTCATTTTCTGGATTATCTTTTAATTGGTTTCCTTCACCAAATTATCATAAGGGATATGTTGGCATTAAATGGAGAATTTATTATATACAGTACGTGGAGGGTGGATTACTTACAAAACACCCGCCACCGTGGGAGTGACTGCGAGTGTAGAAATTTTAAAACCCACGGCAGACACGCTCGAACATGTGTGCAATCACTGCGATCTCGAGTGACGGGGATTAGTGATGGTACAGAAAAAGGAACAATGAAATTCAATGGTCGAGCGGTGTCACTGCGACAATGAGTGACCGAGATTATCTTGAAAAATCATCTGATGTGAATGTAATGCATAATCCATTGTATATATGTACAAGTTGAAAGTCAAGTTGAAAATATTTTTTCAGTGTTATTGTCGAGTGCGAGTTTTTTAAGTAGGCCTACCAATGGCAATGGAAGGCTTCAAAATTTCAATTCCACTGCACAGATCTGACTTAAAGACGTTTTGACAGATCACAACAAAAAACAAATTCAACAACACATTGTTGAACTTTATTTCATATTGAAAAGAAATCCAATGCGACATTGATGAAGAAATAATATGTGCTAAGTTAGTTTGGTTTCTCCCGTCATCATATAAGCAAAAATTGCACAGCTCTAATAAAAGTGTTCGGGGGTGGATTCAATTTCTCGCCTCCAGAGCACAAAGACTGTTAAAAAGAAATAGGCCTGTATTTATATGCACATGTACAAACTAAAATTAATTATTTATGAATGCCCTCATGAAGATTCGACTGAGCCTTCCTCTTCGGAAAATAAACTGTTACTTTTCATACCAGCCTATTTGTTTATACCAGCTACAGACCCCCTACTAGGTGAGGAAAGCTCCAGCAGGAAAAGAACCAGAAATGTAGAATATTGAATAAAGGGTAACCCTATCCAAGAAAAATAATGAACTCCTGAATTGAACCGGCCCAAAGGCCTATAGTTACTGGGTTAAATTCACTGGTGCATTGGTAGTGAATTTCCACTCTACGAGAGATTTTTTTTTTTTTACTAATCCTTCATTCAGCATGCCAGGTAACAAGGCAATTCAAATGAACAACATATGTATGCTACTGTGATTTTCAGCAGTGAAAAGGCCAAAAACTCGAAAGAAATGTCGACGTGAGGCGGTTGTTTTGTGGTGAATAAACATTTGAAGAAATATGCGAAAGGGCATTTACTCTCATGAAATATGTTTTGTGGGGATAACGCAAGATGCAGATATTCAGCGAACCGAAAACAATGAAGAATGGTTCTAGCCTTGTTTGTTTATTTGTAAGCTAAGAACGAAAATGTTAATTCTAGTCCGAACACATGCTCTTAACCAAACACGAGGTACCGTCTGCCCACCCAAGTTCGGACCAGTTGTTGAAACGAAGTTCCGTTTAAAATTCACCATTCCAAGAGAAACCTTGGGAGAGGACATACAGACATGGTGATTTAAATAAATGCACGTCCTTGTTGGAACATTCGGAAACAATGAGTGCTGATCTACTGATGTAGACATTTATCTAGTGCACCAGATTGTGGGGTGGGGGTGGGGGAACTGGGACTTACTCCACATTCTCATTGGCGAGAGATATGGGATATTTTCTTCTCCATAAACGTAGTGTCCCATTTGAATTTGATTAACTTTGGCTGTTAAAGTGTTTATTTTACCCTTTGCCTGGAATCATCTTCCAAACCTGCATGGGGCTTAGCTTGTGGGGGTGTTTAAATAGGGGCCGCCATCTTTTTCATTTTAATTGGTTTTTACTAATTGTTTTGTTTTTTTTTTGGGGGGGGGGGGGGGGTACACAAAAATTCATAGGCCCTACTGCAGGATTTCCAGATTTTCTCTTCCTTTTTGGGTGGTGGGGGGGGGGGGGATCTCGCTTTTACGTCCTTAGGCCTAAATGAAAGCCTATGCTTTGACAGCTATTGGGAATCAAATTTGATTCACATTAATTAGCTATCAGAAAGCTTGTTTTACTCTTTGTCTGGCATCATCAAACCTGCACGGGGCTTTCCTTTTCTTTGGGGGTTATACAAAAAATGTGTTATATCGGAGGAGCAGCCAGGATTTCCTATTGATGGGGGCATAATTTTGGGGAGGGGGATCCAGGTCGATATGTGCCACAGGCATATCTGATTGCCATAGGTCTGAGGTGGGGGTAGGGATGGCCCTCCCATTGATGGGGTTTGGGGCCCTTAGGCCAATTTGTTTTACATTTTTCCTACAATAATTTTTATAATGCGGAAAGGGGGGTCGGTAAAAGACTAAATTATGGTGTTGAAGATTTTTGAGCCGACAACTATTTTAAGAAAATATCATTATCATCTCTTGGACCTTGAGCAATTGTAAAATGATGAAAGAAATAATATTTGTTTGTGGCCATTTTTATGACTTGACCGCCTTGTTATTCTTTAATTGTTTGTTGTTACCATAATAAACTCCTGATTAATGTTTTTCTGTTTCTGCTCTCTGTTACACGATTACCCACTCAATTAAGCTACCACCAGCAGTAGGTGTTAAAACAGATGTTAGGTGTGATAAATTGATGCTTTCGTAGAAAAACAAATTCTGTGCAAAATGTTCTCAGCTGGACCTGTTGGCAACTATAGCCGTGGGTGTTGGGGGACTGGGAGCGAGATGTCACCACAAAAGTCACCACAACGGCCCAACTCGGTATTAAAGTATACATATATATTTTGTGTCCAAATCATAGTGTTTGACCGTCATTGAAATGGGGATGTCCGAATCTCTGTTTTAGAAGCCAAAATGATAATGACGTGAGTATTTCTTCTATTTTTATACTGTACCAATGACCCAGATATAGCTGGTGCTAACTCTTAAAATATAGGGCCAAACACAAATTTTGCCCCCCAATCCCCAAAATTTGCATCTAAAACCAAAGAAAACATGTCCTGAATGGCCCTCCACACTTCACCTCTACTGCGCATGCGCAGTGTCAAGGACGTTCCGAAATTGGCGCCATTAATCATTCTAAGTTTGGCCCTTCATCAGTTAACATCTGACTGATCTTTGTGCTTGTAAATCTCAGTTTAAATGATGCCAGACACATAAATATTAGTGAAATGGTGATTCTAAGGAGGATAGAGAAGGAGGAGAGGGAAAAAGTGTGACAGAATATTATCAGGGCTGTAACTTAAAATTTTTTAATGAAATTATGTTAAGTTACCTATTTTCGAGGCAGCAGCCATTTTGTTGTCATTCTGATTATTTAGTTACACTGATTTTTCAGTGTTTTCCTCTCTCCCTGTCCTTTAAGTCCCCCCTTGCTATTCTCCCATGCTTTTGGCATAGTTTTTGTAATTATTATTACTAAATTTTCTTGGGAGTTTTAGCTGAATAACAGAATGAATTCTGTTCTTTTCCCCATGTTTACGTCTTCACCTATGGGTGGTTAGGCGTTGTGTTCTGCATCTACCATTTGATGTTCTGCAGTTTCTTCCCTGGAAGTCTCTGTTTTGCATCAGATAGTGTATTTTTGGTAACTGATTCCGGACCTGGGTGCCTGGAGTCTTATTTTAGTGTTTTTACATTCATTGTTTACATTTACAACAGCCCTCTGTGTGAGCGGGGATTTCTTGAAAATAATATCTTGATGTTATTTTAATCATAACTAGATACATTATTTTTGTTCGTAAGTGTTGAATAAATTGTTTAAAATATTTTTAAAATTTTTGTCCACACTTAGGCTTGGGATCCATTGGGGCTCAACGTTACTTTTCAGAAACTTGGGCTGTTCTGAAAAAATATTTTTTCAAAATATTTTGATTTCAATTATTTTTTCTATATTAATGGATCATATTATTATTATGTATTTTGATTGCCAGGGGTTGGTGCGAGTACCAGGACTTGTTTTCTTTTCACATTGAAAGGATTTTGATCAATTGTAATAAGAGGAAGTCTTCCTCTGACTTTTATAATCATTCTATATGTGGTCAGTGTACTCGCATTAACTCCTGTTCTGTATCGTATGATTTCGATGACAACATGGGAAGCGTATGTCACGGTATGTTAGTGGGGAATTGGACACTCCGGTCCTTTCCCCGCAGGGTCACTCTACTTTATCAATTTCTATTTCAGACGATCAAGATTAGGGTGATGTATCTGTGATGTCTTCCAACAGTGTGCCTCCGTCGTCACAATTAATGAAGGGCTAGCGGAAAAGTGCTCATGCAAATACACCAATTGCCTAAGAGGACCCTAGTAGGTTCGACGGCCTTTGTTGTCCGCTAGCTCGCCCGGTGTAGCGTCCATTCATCGAATGGTTCGGCAGCCGGGTTCGTCCGTTGCGGTCTAGAAGGAGTTTTGGGGTGATGCGAGCAATATAAATCAACCAAATGCACACCCAGTGACGGCGGATTAGAGGGAGAACGGAGGAAGCCTTTTAGTCCGGTTCATAGCTCGTTCTGGTCCATCCGGACGGCGAGCGAGAGAGGCCCCTCTCTCGTACAACAACATCTGGCCCCAGATGTTGTGGTACAAAATGTTTAACATTCGGAGCATACGTCCGTCGCTCGGGACGCTCCGACATATAGTCAGTCCGGAGTAGACTGTCAATAAGGCTTCCTCATTCTCATGGTAGCGCACACGACCGCTCTTGGCTACGTGACCTCGGATATCCAGTCAGCTTCGCCAGTCAGAGAATCATCGGCGACCAGGTCACACCATCCGGTAGCCAGGGACACGAGGCCTGCAGACTCCGGACGTTCGCATAGGAAGTGTGCAGGAGTCAACGTACACGGAGCTTCCGGCGGCAATGCATCGTAAGACCGCTACTGCACAGGCCTCGGGAACGGACGTGCTTCCTAAATAGCACAGTTTATCGCAGCATCCCAGCATCAACTGAATCTGTCGCATATTTTTTATACGACGATGCTGGGTCGGGACGCTCCGTGGAAGCGGGTACGGGCGTCCGAAAATTTCATCCGGTCCGACGGGATACCGAAAGGGATTTGGAGGATTTCGAGCTTTCCCTTTCGGAACAACATATGCTGTTGTGTATGTCATCTGACTTGATCTTCTACAGCTTCTTTCGTCGGACCAGAATGCTGCGATGCCGGATAAGAAACTGATAGCGTCGGTGGACTTAGAAATTTTTGGTTCAGTTCAGGGACATCGTCCCTCAGTTCCGACATAGTCCAATAATGTCACACAACTTTCGAATTATTGAACGACGCTATATATATTATTATTATATGCTTGCTATAACCAAGCATTTCTGGTTTCTTGTTCGCAAAGTTATGGAGATGTCTTTCAAAGGTGTGCCTCTGTCGTCATAGTTAATGAAGAGCTAGTGGCAATAAGTGCTCATGGAATATTTCTATCGCCTAAGAGATCCCTTGTAGGATCGACGGAGTGACATTTGCTAGCTCACCCGGTGTAGCGTGCATTCATCGAATGGTTCAGCTGCCGGGTTCGTCCGTTGCGGTCTAGGAAGGACATTTGGGTGATGCGAGCACTATAATTATTTTAGTACTCACCCAGTGACGGCAGATTGAGGACAGCTCGGAGGAAGCCGGTTAGTCCGGTTCCTGGCTTGTCCAGGTCCGTCCAGGCTGTGAGCGAGAGAGGTCCCTCTCTCGTCCAACAACATAGGGGACCGCATGTTGTGGTTTAGATATTTTACATTCGGAGCATATGTCTGTCGGTCGGGACGCTCCGTTATATTGACAGTCTGAGAGACTGTCGATAATGCTTCCTCATCCTCACAGCAGGGCGCACGACTGCACATTGGCTACGTGACCTTGAGTATCCGATCAGTTTCGTCATTCAGTGATTCCACGGCGAATAGGTCACGCCATCCGGTAGCCAAGGGACACGAGGCCTATACACTCCGTTCG
Source organism: Pictodentalium vernedei (assembly GCA_031216915.1). Lineage (NCBI taxonomy): Eukaryota > Metazoa > Mollusca > Scaphopoda > Dentaliida > Dentaliidae > Pictodentalium > Pictodentalium vernedei. Next base: position 202,442,545 of record CM062295.1, read on the forward strand.
CTCGCATATTGGTAGTATGCACGGGGTAACGATCACAGAGCTTCCAGCGGCAATGCATTGTAGGACCTCTTCTCCTCAGGCCTCAGTGACGGACGTGCTATCCGAGTTAGCACAGTTGTTTCGCAGCATCCCAGCAATCGACAGTTTCTTACTCGAATCAGGAATTATCTGACGGCGCTGGGTCGGTGCGGTCCGCGGTTGCATCAGGTACGGACGACCGAACGCTTTATAGGGTCCGACAGGATGGCGAAAGGGATTCGAAAGATTTCGAGTTTTCCCTTTCGTAGCATCGGAAGCTGCCATTCATATCTTCTGGCATTATCTTCCAGTGATTGTTATTTCGGACTACATTGCTGCGATGTTGGATAAGAGACTTATAGCGTCATTGGACACGGAATTTTGGATCGGTTCAGGGACATTGTCCCTGACTTACCGACGCAGTCCAATAATGTCATTACAACATGTGTTTTATTTTTCGACGCTATATATGCATATAAGCCTGCTACCAAGCATGATAGTTTAGTTTCTTGTCCGCAATGCTCATTTCTGCCGTTTTATCATTTATACGAATAATTTATTTTGGCAGAGCAGGGCATACCGAGAGTTCATATGCGTCTAGACGGCGTGGTTAAAGACTGGAAATATTCTTTTTCGCCGTCTATGTCTTTTCCAACCACAATGTTGGAAACGACAATGATGTCTAGTAGACTTAACTTAGACGCTTTATCATACGTAATCCACCTTACTGAGGCGTTATCATTACGTCTTCAAGAAAAGATTTACGGGATATTATTCTCAATGTGATTTCTTTTGAGGGCAGTAGTTTGTTCACGTATAACTCCGCCCTTCAGTGGCTGATTGGAGTTGGTTAGATGTGACGAAGCCCTAGCTACATCCACGCGCGTGGATAGTAAGGTGAAGAACTCTCTCAGAGTCGCTTCGTTCTCGGAGAAGCCTCTCTTCGACGGCAACTTTTCAGCAATCCAGGAATTGCTCGATTTACACGTTCTCTTGTCTATCTAGTGTTACAAGAGATTCAGACTGGGGCAAACATTCGGTGGTTGACTCAGAGAGTGCCACTGCAGTTGCCGGATCTGAGTGTTATAGTTATGACGGTTGCCAGTCAAACAGATTGGGATATAATATTGATCCCAACGGATTCGAAGTGCCAGGGTCTTTGGGTTCCGCAGTCTCTATGCAAGCAATTATCTTCCGCAGAATAATGTTTTTTAGGCTTGCTTTATGTCATTGCATGAACATTATTCAGAAATGCGTGTCCAAATCCTGTCCGTTAATTCGACAGTAGTGGCGTATCTCCGGAACCAGGGAGGCACTCATTCGTTTCCGTTATTCAATTTAATGGAAAGAATCCGTTTGTTGGTTATAGTACACCAAGTTCTGTTTCGGTCTGTCATATTCCAGGTTGTCTGATTGTTTTACCGGACTCCCGTTCACTTAGGGGTCGCTTGTTGCCGTCAGAATGGACTCTCAACAAACAAGTATTCAATCAGATTTGCTATCTATGGGAGCGCCCAATGATAATTTATTTACGACACAGCTTGCTAATCAATTGCAGACGTATGTGTTGGCTTGTCCGGATCTCTGAGCTAATGTTGTTAACGCTCTATTGATCTAATAGAGCGTTAACAACATTAGCTCCGGCGCTGTTGTTTCAGCAGGTATTGCTAAGATAAACAACCACAATACATTTCTGTTGATAGCATCTCTATCTTCACAGAGATCGTGGGTAATTTACTCTGATGTCTACTGTGGGACTTAACGCGAAATCTTCCTCAATGTGAGGATCTTTTTTCGCTGGATAAATCGTGTCATCTTTATCACAGCCCGCAAGGTCGCAACCTTCACGTATTCCGTTGTCTGGTCCGTATTGCATTGTTAGCATTGTACTGGACGAGCTTTGGACGCGATTTCTTACTATAGGAGATCCTCTTCTTCGCTATTCTATGCGGCTAAAGTGGAGGCTCTTCCGTCGTTGGTGTAGGGATCACTATGTTGATATTGTTGATCCCTCCATACTACTCATTGCAACTTTTTAGTATACTTGTTTGACAAGATCTACTGCAGCCTCTTATTATTAAGGTTATAGGTTTATGTTACCTCATACCTATGCACTCTATGATAGTTTACATTTGAGTCTTATGTCTCTTTATCTAAGTCAGTTAGTAACTTTTTGATAAATAGACTTAGAATCTTTAGATTAAATTCCTATATGGAATTTAACTTCGGTTCTTATTTAGCTAAGTAATCATTTGAGCCTCTGGAAACAGTAGTTTTCAAATTCTGACCTTTTAGACAGTAATTCTGTTGGCTTCTCTTTTACTGAAGAGTCAGTGAGTTTCATGCACTATCGATGGATGATTTTCACTTTCGTAGTTTCGGAATCACTACTTCCTTTACTATTTAGGTTGGATTTTTGCATAAGAGTTAGGCTCCTAATATCCGGAACCTATTGTTATTAAGGTCCTTCCGTCTTCGTATGGGCATAGGCCTTTACTCTGTCCGGTTAGAGTTTATGTATTTATAAACAGATATCTGTTTATTACTATGGGCGTAAGCTTCTTCTGTCTTTGATGCCTAATAGAAGGACGTTACGCTCCATTCTATTGCTAATGGATTCAATTAACTATCGGTACTGCTTATGGTATATCATTGACTCAGCAGTTTTGCTTAAGATTTCGGCTCATGAAGTAAGAGTTCTTCTACATCTTGGGCTTACATTAATAGTGTCGCTATTATGGATTTTTGAAGGCTGCTCATTGCGCTCAGCCATCCACATTCATGAATTTTTATCTCAGAAATATCGAGTCCATTTCTGGAGGCCTCTATTGTTAGGTCTATTATCTACTGCTCAGAATGTCATTCACTTAACAGTTGCTACTATAGCTAGGTAGGCTGTCTGTTTCGGCAGTGACTCCGTTCTGCTGCCCTCTTCGCTCTGGGCTATTTGACCCAGGGCAAGAAAAAGGGGGGGGGGGGGAGGGTGTTCCCTTGGGTCACCTGTTTTACTATGAAAACAAGGGGATACCTCCTCCGGAGTTAGTAATTCTGAGCTGTTATTGGGATGGTTGTTTAGTGAGAAGTTTATGTTTTAAAAATTCATTCAAGTCTTAGTTTTTAAAGTATAGCTTTTGAATATAGCACGTGTCAATGGACATGATTATGCAATCCTCAGACACTTTTAAGGAGTATAAGAGTCTCTATTCTCTAGACTTACTTTATTTATTGGCTTACTTTAAAAATTATTAGTATAAGGATTATATTGGATATTAATAGAGTACATGGATGTATGATGCTCGATTTGGAAGGTGTTGTATCTTTCTAATTTATCATAAATAAGAAAGATACATGTAAGGCCTATTACTTCTTTTTCCCCAGAGGGGATGACTCTATTTTATATTATTGAGCGTATTCCATCTTGCTCTATGTCCTTGGCCCTCCAGCCTTTTTACTATTCAGCTATGTCTGGATCATTGGTACAGTATAAAAATGTTAAAAAATTTATAGTAATTTCTATATTTTTTATACTTACCAATGACCCAGACGGGGATGGCCCTCTCAGGAGTTGGGAACTCTTGCCTCCCCGCTGAGTACATAGTGCTTACCACGCACTGGTTATTAGAATGATTAATGGCGCCAATTTCGGAACGTCCTTGACACTGCGCATGCGCAGTAGAGGTGAAGTGTGGAGGGCCATTCAGGACATGTTTTCTTTGGTTTTAGATGCAAATTTTGGGGATTGGGGGGCAAAATTTGTGTTTGGCCCTATATTTTAAGAGTTAGCACCAGCTATGTCTGGGTCATTGGTAAGTATAAAAAATATAGAAATTACTATAAATTTTTTAACTTTTTTTTTTTTTTTTTTTGCTACTTGGGCTAGTAAAATAATTAGTGGCTCATCATATATGTATAAAATACAATATGGCAGGCTCCATTAAATACAACTTCTGGCTCATGCTCCCATTAGGGAAACAGACCCCAGTCCCCCCCCCCCCCCCCCCCCCACCACCCACCCCGGCTCCAAACTATCTGTGCCTCTGGGCTGGACTGGAATGTCCGTAATTATTCATTGATATTCCATCGTGCTATAGAACAGGGGGGGGGGGGGGGGAGGAGGGGAGGGGGCATATAAAGTTCACAACTTTTAAACCTGGCGTTGATCCTCGTTCCTCATCTAAAAAATGCCATTGACACCAATCTTAACCATTATCTAGTTGCTGTACAGCACACAATTCGCCTTCGTTGTCTTTTCCTTTTCGAGTATGATGGGCCAAACTAAGTTGGCTGAGACGATGTTATGGAATATTGTCTCTGACTTCTCGCCACGTTTTCGTCGATGGCTGGTTAAAAGCTTACAAAACTAGATTAATTATTGTGAGCGGGGCACTCTCCTTATGATGGCACTGTGAAGATTCAACAATGACGAATTGACGACGTGATTAGAAATTTGTCGTCATTTTTTTTTTTAGCCACATGTTATTCTTCCCGACAGGCTCTCCCTTCTGTCATCACGCTCTCGCAAAAACCACAGACTTGAAATGATGGGCATTTATATTAACATGCACTGGGATTTCAGTATTGAAATGCGTTATAAAATCAGAAAAACGTTTGGCTGCTATTGAATGTGCTGAGAATAAAATATCACAGCACGCACACTGAACTTACAGGAATGCTGAAACAATACACAATATGGGAATGGATTAATTAATGCCGTTCTCAAAATATTTAATCCTTGTCACTCGGATCCGCGGTGACCATGATGACTAGAAACAAAATTGTCACTGACATTCCACAGTGGGTCACTGGCAGTCCATGGCGGAAATGTCACTGCGTGGGCATTTTGGTAGTAATCCACCCTCCACGTACTGTATTACTCCTTTAAATTGTTGGTGTTATGTCTTTCTCTTATTTTTTTAAAGAGAAAGGCATATGTGATTCCTCATTTATCTCCTATTTTCTTATAGGAGTCCTCCTTTCAGTTGGAGTAGTAGAGTTATTTTGTTTCCTTTCAAGTCCTTGGCCCTCCAGCCTTTTTACTATTCAGCTAAGTCTGGGCCATTGGTTCTAGTATAAAAATATGAAAAATTTAAAGTAATTTGTATATGTTTTATACTTAACAATGGCCCAGATGGGGATGGCCCTCCCATGAGTGGACACTCATACCTCCCTGCTGATTTATAACATTTAGCAGGCACAACTAGAAAGAATGATGCTTGGTGCCAATTTCGGTGTCTTCCTGGTTACCGTGCACATGCAGTACAATCCTCAAAAAACTTGGTGAGAGGTAATAGTATGAAATTATGCATGACTACAGTATATGGATCTGATATTATGGCGTTTTTGTTTCTCCCAGATTTATGACACTTCATTGTTTTTCTGTTACAAATATTTGTTCTTTGACTCTGCTTCCTGTGGCCTCATGTTGTAAATGACTTAACTATGCTGTGGTGAAAAATATAAATTGCTTAGATTTCATCTTAAAATTTGTATCTATTTGACATGATTTGGTAAACAATGCATGATTGTTAACTGGATTGGGAATCTCCAAAACATTTTATTTCTGTACTGAATTGAAATATAATCCATCAGACCTTGTTGTGTTCAATTGAGTTTGAACAAGGCGCATTGGGTAAATTGTTAAGAAATTGCTTGAAGTTGATTGTAGTGTCAGTAACATGGATGTTTTAGTACTAATCTCCAATTTTTCTTACTAAACCATGAATTTTACTTACTTGTGTCATTAACCCTTTGAACCCGAGAGGCCATTTTTTGGACCAAGAACATGGTACATCAAAATTTCATTCAGTAGATGGCTGCTAAGTGAATGTGCGAGGAAGACCAATCAATATTTTCAACGTGCAGCCCCAAGGCTGTGGGTTCGAAAATATTAATTGGTCAACCCCCAAATAATATGTATGGACTCTTCCAATTGCTTCATTAAACTGACATGGAAGATACCACTAGAGTTCAAAGAGTTAACTGGTTTAGTGTTGGAGGCCCACATTTGATCTTCACTGAAAAGTGTCTGTACTGAAATGAAAAGACTACAAATTCTATGCAGGTACCTCACATTCAGTTACAAACAAACATATTTATACCCCCACTCTCGAAGAGAATTGGAGTGGGGGTATGCTGGATTGCTGTCCATTCATTCATCCATCCATCTGTCTGTTTGTCCATCTGTCCATCCATCATCCATCCATCCATCCGAAGTGATATCTTATCAGTGAGTGGATGGATTTCAATGATATTTGGCATGAGGGATCCTTATGACAAGCCGCTCATGCATGTTATTAAAAAGTTGCCGGCATGGGCCTTACTTTGTTTTAATTCATTTATGCTACATCTGAAGGCTTATGCATTCCCTTCACCAGTAGCTTTTGTTTATTTTGGGTGTATCTGATGTTATAATTAAACTGTAATTGCACCAGATGAGATATGAACTTGTTGAACATTTCTTGTACCTCTTACCTCAAAACAATCATTTGTAATTGTCCACTGAAAAATGGATCCATGTTGAAACTGAGCAAGGATACATTATGGTACTATAAAATAAATTTACAAATTAATATTTATGTGGGGTGTTCACACTAATTTTCCTCGAGCGTATCGCAGACAACATGTATTAGCCTTTGTTTAAAATGATAAAATTGTCGTCTGCACAAACTCTCAGAGTTATGAATGTGTCAGCATTTGATGCTTTAATTAGAAGTTAGATAAAAAAAAAAACTTTGAATAATTAAACAAGCTAATCATCAACTATAAATTGAATAATAAGAATTGAAATATATTAGCTGTCGCTTTATCGGATGTGGGATGAGCGTGCAGAGTTGTAGAAGTGCAAGGTACTTATCACAAAACTTAATATGCCCATCCCACATTCATACTCCAGAAATGCTACATATAATTCATTTCAGCTCTTATATATTAATCAAGTTGTAATGGTATTGCCAAAATTGTTATTATTTCCAAGGCATTGGTTACCATGTTCTATTTTGATAGTAAAACAGAATTTCTTTGATGCAGTAAAGAAGCTCTGCTGCACTTTCCAAGGTTCTCATGGGGAATGTTGAATAATAAGGGGAATAGAATAAGTTGACATGATGATGTTGTATTATATGCTCTCATGTCCAGAAAAGTCATTGGCTACTCACCATCTTTCCTTAACTCTTTACCTAACACGAAAGGCAGATGACACTTGCAAACAAAATTCTTGAATAAGGCCATACAAAGTTGATTGTCTGTTTCTCAGGCCATTTTTTCCAAAAAAGCATGCGGGCGGGCGTTTTTTTTTTTCTTTTTATTTTCTCCCCGAGAGGTTGTTTGTGGTAATTTGACCCCCACCCAAACGCCTGGTGGACCATGCAAAATTTCGCAAATATATTGGTTATTCACCACAGGGGTGTTGGGTCGTAAATGAAGTGGGGTTTGAATGTTTGTTTTTTCAGTGAAACATGAAAATTATAACACAGGACGAAAGTCACGAAACGCCTCGTGGGTGAAACGTCTCGGGTTGAAACGTCTCGGACAAATCAAATGTCGAAGTGCCAACTTTCAGAGATTTATTTGACCAAAAAAAAAAAATCCTTTCACAACCTGCCTAATAAAATCGTGAATCTCAATTTTTCCCCATTATATTCAAAATTATCACAACCCATTTGAACGGGCAGTTCATCCATAAATCATATTTTTTTGAAATCTGAAAATGAAATACAAAACAAATGTTTGCGTGTTTTTATTAACCAATTCGACCGCACATACCTGCCTATATGCGATTTATTTTCAACTATGACTGTTACTTTTATATCAAGCAACGGTTACTATTAGTTATCCAATTATCCTGCATCTCAAATGCATTTATTTAAATTAACTGGGAAACTCGTAACGGTTTCAAATAACAGTACACAAATTCCCAATGACGGCCATTTACAATACAAATGTTACTAAAAATAAATGCCAGGAGACTGTGTTCCATTCAACATAGCGCCTGACTTTGCAGACTTTCTGAGGGTTGGTGCGAATCAAACGTGGTGCGAATCGACCATTCCCCTTTGTGACTGTTTGTTGTCAGACTGAAATACACCTTCCTCCTTGCTGTCATTATGACTTACCTTTTACAGAATAAAACACTTTCTGTCGTGAATATTGCTAGAACCCACCCACTTCATTAAGGTATGATGTAGAAAAAGCTTGAAGTGTGTTAATTTAAAATTTGCGAATGCATCGATATCGATTTACCGAAATGAGCACAATATCTCAAATTTTTTGAAGATTTTTTTTTGTGTCATAAAAAGGTTGCATGCGCACCAAAAATGACCATGCCCGCGGGCCTGAGAAACAGAGGTTCTTTTTTTGATGGCCTAACTCCTTTTTTTTTCATTTTTTGCATCAAAAGTGTAGACCCCTCATCGGAACAAGCCCAATGAGCTTGTTCCAATGAGGGGTCATCAGCTATGTTTTTAAGACAAAAAAATGAAAAAAACAATGATAACTCAATGGTGATTTTTGTGAATAGCGCTGGCTGGTTTTGACCATTATGTTGGTTAAAGGGTAAGTGAGAATTAATGAGATGTGCATGAATTATTACTAACTTTTTATACCCCCACTCTTGAAGAGAATGGGTGTATACTGGATGACATGCATCTGTGCGACCGTCCGTGTGACTGACTGCCCATGCATCCATCTGTCTGTCTGTCTGTCTCTCTGCCACAATATCTCAGCAGTGAGTCGGTGGATTTCAATAAAGTTTGGTATGAGGGAGCCTCATGACAAGCTCTCCCACAGTGTTGTAAAAAACTTGCCTACATATTTTTCCAGAGAGTTGCTGTCCTTACTTTGTAAATTTTTCATGACTTTTTTGTCCACAGTTATATCTCAGCAATGAATGGATGGATTTCAATGAAATTTAGTATGAGGGATCCTTGTCACAAGCTGGCCCTGCACATGATATAAAAAGGTTGCCCACCTTTTTTCGACAGAGTTATGGTCCTAACTTTGTTTTTAATTCATTTATGCTTCATCGGTCCAGCACTGCAATAGGAGTATAAATTGCCTTCAGCAACAGCTCTTGTTGTGGACAGGTGTACTGGTCAGTACAAGTTTTGCACAGTTATATACACAAGACAGAAGAAAGTGTTGAATATTTTAAGACACATCATTAACTAGTTTATCAACCATTTGTTTTCTTGTTTTGTCAGTACTTTGTTGCTTACAATGCATTTGCCATACCCCTTACAATTTTCTTGTGTACTATACCAAAAACTAATGTGTCAGCTCACAGTGGACAAGTAATGCATTGGCTATGCCTATGAAAACTTCTTGTTTCTCGGGCAGTTTTTCCTGTATTGTATGACGAGGATGGGAGGCTTTTTTTTTTTGTTAATCCACAAAATAATCCCGAAAATAGCTGGCATTAGAAATTTAAAACCTTACACTATTATGTGAAAAAACCAAAGTTTGCAACAGTGAAAATGTTCCACAATGGAGTTGAAAATATAACCAACTCTATTTTGTTTGACAATTCTCAGTTCAAACAAGATATAGTTGATTAAATTTTTATTCCTTCAAGTGCAAAATAATATCAAAGAGATTTCCAGATAAAAAAAAAAGTTATGAGGCTAAGAAACAAAGGCTTTTTCAGTAATTCCTGTTAAAATTAAGGGAACTTTGAGGAATCTGGAAACTGCATGACTTGCTTATGTTTGAGTGCAAATTGCTGTCTTCATTTCCCTCAAATGAATGATGGATAAGGAATAATTTGTACCCCATTCAGAAGGGCTGTTATCTCAATTAATTGGTTGAGTGCAAGAAGCCACTATTAGGGCTCTTCTGGAAAGTACTGAAAGCCACTTTATTGGCTTTAGACTGCATTCATTACCTCATTTTCTCAGCAGTTGAAACACAAAAATACTAAAAAAAAAGTTGTTTCATTATGCCCCCGACCTCCAAAGGAGGATTTAGGGGTATCTAGTGAAGTCCACCATCCATCCTTCTGTCCATACAAACATTTTGCATTTTAACTTCAAAGCCATCAGTCAGATTTGGATTTTCTTTGGTATGCTGATAGACCCACATGGGGGAACAGATTTGCACCAGGAACAGGTTCCGTCCAATAATTTTTCCCAGAGTTATGGCTCTTTTTCACTCTTCTGATTTGTCCGTCTTTCCGTACAAACATTTTACATTGTAACTTCAAAGCCATTGGTCAGAAATGGATCCCCTTTGATATGCTGATAGACCGGCATGGGGGAACGGATATGCACAAGGAACTGGTTCTGCCCAATAATTTTTTCCAGAGTTATTGCCCTTTTTCACTCTTTTGACTTATAAAATTTTTAGCGACCTCTGTATTGCATTCACTGCATGTTGGATTTGATTTATTCTTGGTAAAAGAACATCCACATGTAACGGCATCTGTTCCCATTATTTTTCTAGAGTTATGGGCCTTTTTCGATGTAGAAAATCTCAATTTTTCAGGTTTCAGTCTGTTCTGGATTGTAATTTCCCTCAGTCGGATTTGGATCTCCTTTGGTATGCTGATAGATCAGCACGGATATGCACAAAGAACGGGTTCTGTCCAGTCATTTTTCCCAGAGTTATGACCCTTTTTCACTCTTTCGACTTAGAACATTTTTCTGTCCCACAATACCTTAAGGGCTGCTTCAAACATGCCTACGGGTCAGGGGCAGTGGCCCATGCTTTGTGTTGCCCTTGTTACAATCTATACAAGAGTGCCACTCCAAGTGCCACTCCAATAAATTGATCATACCTAGTTTGCCAGCGAAAAGCAATCTGTGTTGACAGTGTCATATATATGTACACATTGCTTTTCAATGTGACAAGTATCAAAGTTTTTTTTGCCTTGCATCCCAAACTAGGTATCAGTCACAGATTTTAGGACCGGTGGAGTGATGTGCCAATATCATAACAAACATAAGTTATTCTGATGAACTGATACTAACATGAGCTGAGGTTTGTGGCTTGGATTTTATGTTGAACCAAGATGTGGCACATCGAGGTTGAACCTATGCTCCAAGCTGCAAACCTCAGACCATGTTACCTTCAGTTCACAATAACATATATGTTCCAGTAAGACCCCCACCCATTGCCCAAAAACCCACATCTTGAAATGAACAGGGCAGCTTTTAATGGCAATAAGTAAATAAACTTCTCATCTACCCTATGACATGATGTCACTGGTCAAATAAGCAATAAATTTGAGACTGAAATCCAAGAATAATTTGTTGACAGACACACCAGTGATGTCAAACGGTAACATTTGCTTCTGTAAACGTAGAAAAAACTATACTGAGCTCTCATCCAATCAGAGGGCAAGGATTTTAGTCTCATTGGAACATTATATATTTTGTGTAGATATTTTAAGCAGCATTACTCTATTGGACTGTACACCTTGTGAAAAGTACATATAGATTTTGATTCATTCTCTGAAGCCTAGAAAAGGTGATGTCTGCAGAATACACCTGGAATTAGAAATTTAACTCCTTAGACTGTTATGTGTAAAAAACCAATGTTTTCAACGGTGAAAATTTCCCATAATGGACTCGCAAATTTAACCAACACTATCTTGTTTGACAATGCTAAGGCCAAACGAGATATAGTTGGTTAAATTTTTAGTTCTACGAGTGCAAAATAGTATCATTGAGGAGGTTTCTGGTTTTCATTTTAAGGTGTGCCATTGTACTGGTAAATTTAACTGGTTGAGGGCTAGATTATTTTAGTTGGTCTGAAATTCAAAATTTGTTCTATTACTAATTATTGGAGAGTTCCCACAGGCACTCTCCAATAAGTTGTAATAAAACAAATTTATATGAACAGAATACCATTTGTGTTTGACTGAATATGAAACATGAACATGGAAAATATTGGCTTTTGCTCTGGTACCCTCATTTTTTTAAAGGCCCTGATAATGGCTTCTAACACTCAACCAGTTAACTGTCATGGATCTATTGAAAAGTGCTGAAGGGAGCAACAGTGACCTCAGGCTTTCATGCCACTAAAAAAGAACTCAACAATTCGAAACTAGTTTGGCTCAATGAAGCTCATCTTTGCTACACATAACCTTTGAACTTAGGCTTAACATCCATTATATATCATATTTTATTTAACTTTAGTGGCTTTACACTGTTTACATAAGTGTGAGGTTTCATCAACAAGAAAAAAATTTTATATAAAATTAATTGCTTGCAATTTAATGGAGATTGGCTATTGGCACTCTCCAATAAATTGTAACAAAACTATTATTTATGACAAAATCTTGCAAAACTAAGGCAACTTGTGCAGGTAGCAAGGTATCTTTGAAAAAAAATACCCATGTTTCAAATCACCTTTGAAAAATAATTTAGCACTCAACCAGTTAACTGTGGATAATGTGAAAAACAATACATGTAGAAAATCTTGTTCTTGCAAAATACTGGTCCAAATGCTCTCATACTTAATATAAACTATCTTTATCATGATGAGGATAAAGTTTATTTGAATTAATCATTGGTGTCATATTTGAGAATGGCATTGGGCCCTTATTTTAACAAACTGGCCTTTGGATTAGTCTAATTTTAGGCACAATGGCAAATACAGATTCATCTTGTGGTGGCCTGGTTGGAGAGAATAGTGCAAATATTTTAATCTGTTCGGCATTTGTTTCATATACTTTTCCCTACTTCAAATCATAGTATTTAGCTTCTTGTTATAGGTCCTGTTATTAGCTTACCTGACTGAAAGTCAGTGGGAGCTATTGCCATCACTTGGAGTCCATCGTGCTTCATCTGTTAACTTTTGAAATTTGTCTTATTCTTCAAAATCACTGGTCCAAATTCAAACATATATGGCACAAGCAACTTTTGGAGTATACCCTTTCGACTTTGTTCAAATGAAACTGCTACCATCTTTGGGCTGGGGTTAATGCCTAAAAAGCCTAAAAAGATCTTCTCATGAACTGCCAAAGAGATTGCTTTGATATTTGGTATGGAAGATTAAAGTTTGTTCAAGGAAAGTTTGTATATCAATATTTGGGCTCTTTTTGTGAGCATGCCCAGTTTGGGCTCCACCCAAAATTTCTGTTTCAAAAACCCATGGGCTGATTTGAACCAAATTTGGCATGTAGTATAATTGGGTCATAAGTACTTGATTGAAGCCCAGAAAAAATTGTTGACAGTCCTGTGGGAACTCGACTACCTAAAAATAAAAAAAATGCCCATATTTCAAAAACAGCACATGCAGCTTCATTTGGACCAGTGGAATCAGATGGACCCCAAAAGTGCTATCAGTTTAGTCATGGGATGCCTATGGGGATGCTCATTTTAACCTTTTACCCAATGTAACGGCCAAAACCGGCCAGCGCTATTCTCAAAAATCGCCAATTAATTTTCATTATTTTTTTCAATTTTTGTCTCAAAAACATAGGTTATGACCCCTTGTTGGAACGAGCTCGTCGAGCTCGTTCCAACGAGGGGTCATAACCTATGTTTTTGAGACAAAAAATGAAAAAAATTTGTTATTCAAAAATTATTTTTGCAAGTGTCGTCTGCTTTTCAGGTTAGGTAAAGGGTTAACACTGTTTGCAAAGGAAAAATACTGAATCACCATCTTTCTTGTACTCCATTAATTTAAGCAGTAAACAACATAGTAGTATGAATTATATTTTTTCTTCTATTTATTTATTTAAATGAACTGTACATATATACACATTCAAACATTTTGGCCCTTTGAGGTGATTCAGTCTGCTTCACAATACAGCGTAGAATTAGGAGAGCACCACGATGTGGTGGTATCATCAGGTTTGACCGAGGTATGAATACTGCAGTGTCACACAAAGACATGTTATTGAACTAGTACCTAGTTGCAAAGTCCACCATGGGTGAAGAATAATATTGCAGCCTAGGTAACTGAAATGAATTGGGGAGACCATGCTGAGAACACAAAAGTACTTTCAGCATCACAACTGCCAAAGAATAATTGTGAAACAAACCGAATCTCCCCAAAGAATGAGGAAGAGGGTGAGGGAAAGGCACAGGGAGGAAGAGATGAGCCGGTCGGTCACACACGACAGGAAATAAAACAAGGAAAGAATGTCCGAAGCACATCCGGAGCATGTGGAATGTGTACACCCCCACACCATGAAGAGTCAGTAGATGCTGAAATAAGGGAACAGTACTGAGTCTATAAAACTGCATGAGAGCAGAGTCCACGAGACAATGATCATGCCAGCATTAGGTCTCTATCCACTGAAAAACAGGATCCACGGAAGATGCACGCACATAGAAAAACACACACAGAATCCAGGAAACCACAAATGGCATTATAATGGCCTTTTGACACAAAAATGCACGTCCATAATAGAAGGCACACGGCTGGGACACAGACAACAAGCACCACCTAAAAAGTGTTGATCGAGGGGTCCTGGACATAAGTGGAGGCAAAGCCTGTGATGAACATGATGCTCATTCCTGCACAGGACACCACCTGTGCATGACAGCAGTCATGCACACGAGGCCCTCCGTGCACGCATGACACTTTTCCGGGAACATGCATGGGCGACAGTAGCAATATATACTGCCAACCTAACTGCTCGATCAAGTGGTCATAAGCATGGGCAGGAGCGATGAAGCATGCACTCATGCCTGCCCAAAACACCACATGTACAGGACAATTATCACATACACATGGTCCTCTGTGCCTGCATGGCACCAAAACCTTGAACATTAATATATTGGGAGTAACAATCCGATGACCACCGACCTAATGTTTTGATCAAGTGGTCTTTGACATGAGCGGCTTCCGCAGATGTGGCCGTTGTAGCCGGAATCAGGGAGGCCAATAAGGGAGAGAAGCACTTTCAACGACTGGATAAAAAGAGTGCGAGTGAGGGGAGACCCATTTGAAAGACAAAAAAGAGGTGTGTAAGAGCAGAAGGAAGTTGATGGTTTGAGCGAAAATAAGCCAGGTGACGGCGGATGAGACAAACATCATGCCCAGTCCAATAGAGCTGAATGGTAACACCTTTACAGAAGGGGTTACACTTAGAGGTGTTCAAGTGAAGCAAAAGGACTTGATCTGTCAAACGATATTGGATGTCACCCACACAGAGACTATGGGTATTAAATTCGCCAGATCTAAGAACACCGAAAATGCGATGCAGCAAGCAGCTTCTATTAATCAATCAAAGTACAGATTGTGGAAACCCCTGTGGAGGGCATGACATATCCTGTCGCAAAATGCTAAAAGTGATAGGTAAACGATGGGTGGTAGGGGGTTTCTGTAAACGCTTTATACCATGCAGAAACATCTGCAAGCACGCGAGCTGTGAATCATCAGTGCAGGTAAATGGGGCCAGGATGCAAAAACGGAAGCAGAAATAGCACATTCCAGCAATATACAATTTTATAGAATGATGAGAAAGAGACTTAACGCCATGGCAATAGGTTGCGTATGTCAGAAGGACGTCTTCGGAAATTTTTCTGAAGGAAATCAGCTGGACGAAAGGAGTATCTGATAGGAGGTACAGAAGTCTTGAAAATGATGTAAACCTGATGTAAAGTATGTAGAGTGTTGTCACAGACAGAGCCTGCCACACCGTCTTCCTTATCAGGTTCAATTGAGTATCACTGCTGAAAGTTCTGGTAGTGCGACGGGTCTCTGTGCAACTTCTGGAGCCTGATGGTGGAATGCCTGGAAATGAGAAATAAGATCAGCGATAACATTCTGCTTTCCAGGGACATATTCTGCATAAAACATGAAATTGTTAGTTGCTGCACACCACGTTAACCGATGCATTAATTTCATAATAAAAGTGTGGTGGAAAGAGCTTCGACCGTGTCCGAAAAAATGTGTACCGTGGCCGTATTGTCACAGTGAAAAACGATACCCTTTCTACTCCACAACTGTCCCCACAGAACAGCAGCCACCACAATGGGATATAATTCTAACAAGGTCATAGAAAACTTGTCCTGACAGTGTCGGAGCTCTGAAAGACACTCAGATGACCACTTCCCCTGAAACCAAGCTCCCTGGAAATAGCCACCATCGCCCACCGAGGAGGCCACATCTGTGTACAGATAAAAGTCTGGTGCATGGGTGAAGGCATTCTTAAGAAATAAAGAAACGCAATTCCATCCAGTGAGAAATTCTCTCCACATATTCAGCTCATGTCAGCAGCTATGATTGAGGTATACAAAATGGTGCAGTTTTTTTGCTTTAACGGACAAAGTTAACAAATGCGATATGAACGACCTACCTGAAACAATGACTCGACAAGCATATTTCAAATGATCAAGAAGACTCAGCAGGTGAACCTTCTTACACTTGGACCGTGAAATAAAGTCAGAGATGATCTTGTGAATGTGTTACATTTTCTCGAAAGGAAGGCAGGCTTCCATTTTTTCAGAGTCGAGAATAATGCCAAGAAATTCCAGAGAGGTGGCTGGGCCAAATGTGTTGTGGCCAGCAATTGGAATATTGAGTTTACAAAAAATCATAGTCAACAAGGCCACAGTCCTGAAAGACTCGCCCTCCGGGGGATCTACGGTCATAAAATTATCAAGTAAATGCAGAATATGTGAAATATTGTGATTATGTTGCGCAATCCAACATATAGCAGTAGATAGTTGGTCAAAGATTTTGGGACTTGAACGACTTCCAAAAACTAGGCGAACATAAAATAATTCTGGTCCTTCCAGTGTATCCCATCAACATTCCACAGGGATGGGAATATATGCAACAATTTAAAAGCATCAAAAAGTGATGTTGGTTTTGCACATTCAGGCCCCGGGACCCAATTGGCAGATTAATTTAATGCGGCATCAACCTGAACATAAGAGAGTGAAAAAGACTGTTTGTCAATAAGGTCATTCATGCTTGGTGTGTTCACATTATCATGACGAGCCGAGAGATCAACAATTAATCGTTTCTTGTGAGAATATATGTAGGAAAGGGAGGGGTGGTGTACAGGCCCATGAGGTAACCCTTTTCTAGTTCTGTCTGAATAAGAGAATCGATAACTGGTTGAGGGCAGATCTGAGATTCTTACATTTGAAGGATGTTGAAGGGATACTGCCAAGTCCAGTGTAGAAACCATTGGAGAATCCACGTTGGATTTAAGAGCGTACAAACATTTGATCTGGATGCATACATAATTCTTGGGAAAGTTGTGCAAGATTGATGGGAGTAGTTGCTGAACTGAAATCTGTGCTTAACATTTGCTTGGAATTGTGAGGGACCAACACCGGATTTTCCCGAGTGAAATCCACAGTGGATAAAGCTGGATTGTCGCTTTAACATTGATGTGGAGGGGAGACATTGGTTAGCACATGAAAACTGTCATGCGATGAAACCAATGGTTGTGAAGTCACCAACACTGGAATAGCAGTTGAACCATGGGAAAGAGGTTGTGAAGATGTCACACCAGCACTGGACCCTGGCACCCCATCTGTAGCCATCTTGTCAATAAATGTATTGCTAGATTGAGAACAGTGGAGGGTCAAGTCATCCTGTGAGAGTGATACATGTAGTCATTTCTGATTTCCAGTCCCTTTGTAGCTAATGGAAGAATGTCCCCTTTCACATTGTAAACATATATGTGCCAAATTACATGAAGGTTGGCTACATCCTTTTGATACATTGTAATTATTACAGATTTCCTTTCCCATGTGTGTCGACCCTGGGCATCCTAAGTATTTTTGAAAGGCCTCCTAGTATTCAACCTGCAGGGCCTCAAAAAATAAGATGTATCAACCCAGGACAAAAATCAGTGGTATGGTCTTCCAAGTTGCAAATCCGACAGCGTAACATTTGATGGTCAGCAAATATAGTACTAAAGAGCTTGGTATCCCGCTTACTCCAATCTACTTTCTTTTTATTGTGTAGCAATTGATTGGCTGCCTGAGCTGCGAAAGCTTTGTGATATGAGGGAAAAAGTGTACCAGGGAATTGTTGAGCCATTTCAACAATTTCATTTTCATATGCATCAAGCTCGATACACTGTGCGGGGTAATGTTCACACATGACAGATTTATATATCGTAAATGCTGTTATAAATTTGACAAGTGAGAGTTGTCTGGACAACCTAGTGTCAGGACGTAAATTAACTTGTCCATCACCTGTGTTGACCAGATGCTGTTAAATACCGTAATGAGGTATCAACAAAAAGCTATATTAACATTTTTTCGAGATAAAATTTGAGTATGTAATGCTGGGGACACAGTGTCTATTTTTTGTAATAAATTTGGGTTTGCACCTTGAGAAGACAGAAGTGAAGAAACAGGCATCGACGTTTCTGTTGATGTTGAACTTTAAAGAGGAAATTCCAAATCCACAAGGAAAGTGTCACGAAAAGCCATTGCCGATAACAATGAAGGTCGTATAGAGGCCATTTTTGTTGTGGCACACATTTCCGGATTAAGAGTAGAGAAATTCACCATTTTTCCCAAATTCAAAGCTTGCTGGAAAGATGAAACCGATTCTTGTAATTTCGACAAAGATTCCTGAATGTGCGTAATGGAAGTTTGTTGTGGTAATTCTCTGATTGACCATGACAAGTCAGTGGAAACAGCACTTCCGATGCTGTAACGGAAGGAATTAACTGATCAACAGCACAATGATCATCAATATGTATGGGAGTTGTCGACTTACTAGATACGTTATCCAAGAACAGCTTGAACAGAGTTAGAATGTTGAGGAGCTGACAGCTGCTTGTCGATGCTTCTCTCCAGGAACTCTGGCTTCCTCCACCTGTAAAACTTAGCCATTGTGCATAAGTATGTGACCTTAAACACCAGTAAATAAATATAAATAATCCAAATACAACTGGATAAGAAGCGATTTCTTCAGTCCTCCGGGTACAACAAAGCCATGCATATTTAACAATTGTGTCCGTAATTTGGCCGTTGTCCAATTTTATAGAATTGTGTTATCCCAACTTTGTGAGCCAGGTCATCTTTTTATAGATTCTGGCACACTCATGTTTGCATTTTCTGTACTGTCTGATACTTTTGCTTGTGACCATGTCACAATCTTCGTAGATGAAAGCTGACATTTCCTAGTTTTTGGCCATATTGTCGGGCCCATAATTGAACTGTAACTTGAAAGTCCAGCAAAAATCTTGAATGAAAAGAGTCTCCTACACGTAATATCCCCAGAACAGTGGCTTAAATTGTCAACAGGTGATGTTACTGACATGGTACCCACAGTCGTCAACAGAGTGAAACTGAAAGTACATGTTTGTTGATTGTTGTTGTTTAATCATGGAACGATTGACAAAGCGAATTACTGAACAGACTGAACAGACTGAACAGAATGTCTGTGCATTTCAAAGAAACAAGCAAGACTCATTTGGTCTAGCTGGGACTTGTTATATACAAGCAAGTTTTGCAATTCCCATTTTCATATTTTGGCATACCTCCTTGTAGTTTTCCTAAAAACGTTTGGCTGGAATACCCATGTCACAACTCAGGATTGTCACCAGTAACACATAACAATGGAAGGATTGTTCAGGTCTGCAGAAAAATACCATTCTGCAGCCTGCAAGACTGAGTCAGCTTGGAGGCAGCAAATGGTAAAATTCAACAACCAAGGAAAGCCCATTATTCACATTAGAATATCTGCATAGAACTTAGTTAAACTTATAGAAATAGCTCTTGAGGCTATACATGGTATCAATCAACTCATCTACTTATACCTAGCCTAGTATACATGCAAACCATATGTGATTAGTTAATTAGTGAAAGATATTCTTGTTCAGCTTAAACTTCCATTAATACAAATTGTATGAATTCTTAACTGATTTGAAACTTGTCTTCTTTAAAACCACCGCACCAGATTCAAACTTTTTTTTGGCACAGACCATCTTTGGAGTATACCCTTTCAATTTTGTTCAAATGAAGCTGCTGCCATCTTCAGGCTGGGGTTAATGCCCAAAACGCCTAAAATCTTTAAAACTCTCCTTCTCATGAACCACCACAGAGGATGCTTTGCAAAATGAGGTCCTCAGAGAGTGAATTTAGTGATGCTACCCTGCACAGTAGGGTAGCATCACTAAATTTACCCTCTGTGAACCTCAATCTGAACCAGGGTCTCAAAACTAAACAGAAAGAGGTACCCAGAGGATAAATTGGCCCACTGTATGGGATAGCATCATCAAATTTACCCTCTGGGGACCTCATTCTGCAAATGTCAGACTGCTTATTTTCAGGCCTGTATGGGAGCATGCCCATTTTGGTCTAATTTGACCCCAATTTTCCATGTAGTTTAATTGTGTTATAAGTACTTAATTGAGGCCCGAAAAAAAATTTTGGCAGCTCTGTGGGAAACCCAAGAGCTGAAACTAGAAAAAAATTCAAACACCCATATTTCAAAAATGGCATGGACCTGAATATTGTTTTTTGGTATGCGGCTTCTTTGGGTGCAGTGGAATTAGATGGATCAAAATAATTGCTATGAATTTTGTCATGGGATGCTTTTGGGGATGCCCATTTTAACACTGTTGGCAAAGGGAAAATGCTGAGTCTTCATCTTTCTTGTGCTCCATCAACTAAGTATTCTTCTTAGAAAGTGGGGGCCAAATCTAAACTAATTTGGTACAAAGCATCTTGGTGGAGTATACTCTTCTGAATTTTTAGCTTAACTTGACAAAGTCAAGATAAGCTATTGCCATCGTGCGGAAGTCTGTTAGTCTGTGAGTCTGTTAGTCTGTGAACATTTTCCTTTAGCACAGACTACACCCTGTAGTTCTTGTCTGATCGTCACGAAATTTCATATGCAGGTTTGGGATCATGTCTTTTGGTCGCGATTGGTCAACCGGTATGGCTGCCCGAGCCCAAAAACCCCAAAACCATTAGCACAGTCTACTTATGAAGGGATTTCATTGTAACTTTGTAGGATGCCTCTGTATAATGCCTAGATGAGAATGTCCTCTTTTGGTCATGATCTGTCAACCGTGATGGCTGCCTTAGCCCGAAACCCAAAACTTTTAGCACAGTCTGCAGGTCATATTTAATATGGAGGGATTTCATTGTAACTTGGTAGGATGACTCCGTATGATGTCTAGATGAGAACTTCCCCATATGGTTGCGATCTGTCAACCGTGACAACTGCCCAAGCCCAAAACCCGAAAACCTTTAGCACAATCTACAGGTCATATTTATGAAAGGATTTCATTATAACTTGGTAGGTTGGCTTCATATAATGTCTAGATGAGAACGTCCCCTTTTGAACGTGATTGGGCAACTGTGATGGCTACAGGGGCCCGAAGCCCAAAAACCTTTAGCACAGTCGACAGCTCATATTTATGAAGGGATTTCATTGTAACCTGGTAGGATGACTCCAAATAATGTCTAGATGAGAATGTCCCCTTTTGGTTGTGATCATTCAGCCTTGATGGCTGCCTGAGCCCAAAAACCTTTAGCATAGTCTATAGTCGTATTTATGGAAGGATTTCATTGTAGCTTGTTAGGTTGACTCCATATAATGCCTAGATGATGACATCCCCTTTTGGTTGTGATTGGTCATCTGTGATGGCTACAGGTGCCCGAAGCCCGAAAACCTTTAGCACAGTCTACAGGTCATATTTATGAAGGGATTTCATTGTAACTTCGTAGGATCACTCCAGGTGATGCCCAGATAAGAATGTCCCCTTTTAGTTGCGATCATTCAACCATGATGGCTGCCCGAGCCCGAAGTCCGAAAATCTTTAGCACAGTCTACAGGTCATGTTTATGAAGGGATATCATTGTAACTTGGTAGGTTGACTTTATATAATGTCTAGATGAGAACGTCCCCTTTTGGACACGATTGGGCAACTGTGATGACTAACAGGGCCCGAAGCCCGAAAACCTTGAGCACAGTCTACAGGTCATATTTATGAAGGGATTTCATTGTAACTTCGTAGGATCACTCCAGATGATGCCCAGATGAGAATGTCCCCTTTTGGTTGTGATCATTCAACCATGATAGCTGCCTGAGCCCGAAGACCGAAAACCTTTAGCACAGTCTACAGGTCATATTTATGAAGGGATTTCATTGTAACTTCGTAGGATCACTCCAGATGATGCCCAGATGAGAATGTCCCCTTTTGGTTGCGATCATTCAACCATGATAGCTGCCTGAGCCAGAAGACCGAAAACCTTTAGCACAGTCTACAGGTCATATTTATGAAGGGATTTCATTGTAACTTTGTAGGATCACTCCAGATGATGCCCAGATGATGCCCAGATGAGAATGTCCCCTTTTGGTTGCGATCATTCAACCATGATAGCTGCCTGAGACCGAAGCCTGAAAACCTTTAGCGCAGTCTACAGGTCATATTTATGAAGGGATTTCATTGTAACCTGGTAGGTTGACTTCATATAATGTCAAGATGAGAACGTCCCCTTTTGGTCTCAATTGGGCAACTGTGATGTTTACAGGGGCCCGAAGCCCGAAAACCTTTAGCACTGTCTGCAGGTCATATTTATGAAGGGATTTCATTGTAACATCATAGGATCACTCCAGATGATGCCCAGATGACAACGCCCCCCTTTTGGTCGCGACCATTCAACCAGGATGGCTTCCTGAGCCCAAAACCCCAAAAAACTTGAGTACAGACTACAGGTCATGTTTGTGAAGGGATTTCATTGTAACTTAGTAGAATGACTCAGTATAATGTCAAGATGAGGACGTCCCCTTTTAGTTGCAACCGGTCAACCATCATGGCTACACAGGCCTGAAGCCCAAAAACCTTTAGCACAGTCTACAGGCCATATTTATGAAGGGATTTTAATGTAACTTGATAGGATGACTCATTTTGGAATAATTTCACTGTAACTTGGTAACTTTCGATGACATACGTTAACTGTGAGGGCCACATACATTAACTGCGAGATCATATTAACCCACCCCTCAGCTCTTTAGTACAGTGTACACCTCATATTATTTTTATTAAAAACATAGCATACAGGGAACCCAAATTAACATGTTCCCAATTATCACAATTCTTGTCTTATTTCATAATCCTTTCATAAACATTGAACATTAATTATCCTTTTCATCAAACCCAACACACAGACAAGTTAAGCTACAGTGTCATTGACACTTTCATTTATGCCCCCACGACGAATAGTTGTGAGGGCATATTGTTTTACCTCTGTCCATCCATCCATCCATCCTCCATCCATCCATCCATCCATCCATCCATCCATCCATCCATCCATCCATCCATCCATCGGCATCTAAGATACATTGTTTGTCTGGCTAATTCCTCTCATGCTTTTCAAGCTAGGCTATTTCTATTTCACAGGATGTTGGTACATATACCAGAGGTGTGTTTATTCTCAGGATTTTGATTTGCTTCAATATTTCACAAAATTACAGGTTGAAGAACTTTGTCAATTTTTTGTAGAATTTCATCTGTATGGCTCATGGTTTGTCTGGCTAACTCCTTTCAGACTTTTCAAGCTAGGACCTTTTCATGTCACAGGATGTTTATACATATACCAGAAGGGTGCATTTTGTCAGGATTTTGATTTGCTTCAATATTTCACAAAATTTCAGGTTGTGGAACTTTGTCAATTTTTTTGTGGAATTTCACCTGTGCGGTATGTGGTTTGTCAGGCTAACTCCTCTTATAGTTTCCAAGCAGAATGTGTATGGTAGAACATGCAGGGGCATCATATGTGTCTTACAGGCACAGTTTATTTACATATACAGATAATAAATCACTGCAGTGATTTGTAACAAACCTGTGTCCCTGCACTGTGCTGTGTCATGCATTATTTTCTGTTATGATATAACAAATTATGTACTAGTTTTCTGATTGTCGCTATGGCAGTGGCTACCATGAAAGTTGTGAACTCTAGTTTCCCAAAAAGTTGCTACTTCTCTTTGAGCTGAGGTCAATGTCCCAAAAGCCTAAAATGCTTTAAAAATCATCTTCTCATAAACCACTCTCAATAATGCTTAAATTTCTGGTATGGAACTTCCTTTGGTGATGCAAATTCAAATTTGTTCAAAGGACCCCAAAAACTGAAAATAGAAAAAAATTCAAATGCTCATATTTACAAAACTGCACGGGCCAGATTATTGTTTTTCATGCCAACACCTTTTTAAGACTTCACAGAACAGAATTTTGTTTTTTGCCTAAGAAGCTTTCCTAGGACCAGCAGAAACGAATGGCCAAAAAAATTGTTTTTAGCTCACCAACTTTAGTTGTGTGAGCTTATGTCATGGCTCGATCGGTCAGCGTCGATATCAGCGTATGTGTCCAATAATGTTAAAGTTTCTGTTTAGGTCACTTACTCGCCCTATTTCCATATCATGGCCTTTATAATGCTGCTATATGATGATTATTATCATTCTACCATGATTTAACCCCTCATACACTGCATTTTAAATATTGTTCTTGACATTTTTAGTTGCGTTTAGTTTTCTGTTTAGCTCAGAATTTCATGTTTAACTTAGTGTTTAGCTCACCTGCTGTGTTTCTTCTCAACCCATGGTGCTTATATTCATCATACATCTTTTTCATTATCATTCTACCATGGTTTAACCTTTGTCCAGAGAATTTCTCAAAATTTTTCTTCCAATTTTGAACGTTTAGTTTTCTGTTTAGCTCACACTTCGACATTTTCAGTGGGTTAAATTTTTTGTTTACATTGACTGCTGACACCCTTTTCATCCCATGGCCTTTATAATGCTTCCATATGGTGCTTATTATCATTTTACCACTATATAACCCTCACCCAGTGTGTTTTAAACGTTTCTCTTAACACTATTTTGTTACGTTTACTTTTCTGTTTAGCTCAGAATTTCATGTTCAACTTAGTGTTTAGGTCAGCTGCTGTGCTCCTTCTCTTCCCATGGCACTTATATTCATCATACATGTTCCTAAGTATCATTGTTCCATGATCTAACCCTTCTCCAGTGAATTTCTTTAAATTTTTTATCAAATTTCGAACATTAACTCTTCTTTTTACCTCACACTTACACATTTTCAGTGTGTTACAGTTTCTGTTTAGGTCAGCTGTCGACACCCTTTTCATCCCATGGCCTTTATATTGCTTCTATGTTGTGCTTATTATCATTCTACCATTATTTAACCCTCGTCCAGTGTGTTTCAAACCTTTTTCTTACCATTTTTAGTTACATTTACTTTTCTGTTTACCTCAGAATTTCATGTTTTAAGTTTGTGTTTAGGTCAGCTGCTGTTTTCCTTCTCTTCTCATGGTGCTTATATTTCATCATACATGTTCCCCATTATCATTCTAGCATCATTTAACCCTTGTCCAGAGACATTTTCAGTGTGTTATAGTTTTTGTTTAGGTCAGCTGCTGACACCCTTTTCATCCCATGGCCTTTATATTGCTTCCATATGGTGCTTATTATCATTCTACCATTATTTCATTCTCACCCAGTTCATTTTAAACCTTTTTCTTAACATTTTTAGCTCACCAACTTTGGTTGTGTGAGCTTATGTCATGGCTCGATCGGTCGGCATCAGCGTACTTGTCCAATAATGTTAAAGCTTCTGTTTAGGTCACTTACTCTCCCTATTTCCATATCATGGCCTTTATAATGCTGCTATATGATGATTATTGTCATTCTACCATGATTTAACCCCTCATACCCTACATTTTAAATATTTTTCTTGACATTTTTAGTTGCGTTTAGTTTTCTGTTTAGCTCAGAATTTCAAGTTTAACTAAGTGTTTAGGTCAGCTGCTGTGCTCCTTCTCTTCCCATAACACTTATATTCATCATACATGTTCCTCAGTATCTTTGTTCCTTGATTAACCCCTCATACTCTGCATTTTAAACATTTTTCTTGACATTTTTAGTTGCGTTTAGTTTTCTGTTCAGCTCAGAATTTCATGTTTAACTAAGTATTTAGGTCAGCTGGTGTGCTCTTTCTCTTCCCATGGTGCTTATATTCATCATACATGTTCCTCAGTATCATTGTTCCATGATTAACCCCTCATACCCTGCATTTTAAACATTTTTCTTGACATTTTTAGTTGCGTTTAGTTTTCTGTTTAGCTCGGAATTTCATATTTAACTTAGTGTTTAGGTCAGCTGCTGTGCTCCTTCTCTTCCCATGGCACTTATATTCATCATACATGTTCCTCAGTATCATTGCTCCATGATTAACCTCTCATACTCTGCATTTTAAACATTTTTCTTAACATTTTTAGTTGCATTTAGTTTTCTGACTTTAGCTCGGAATTTCATGTTCAACTTAGTGTTTAGCTCACCTGGTGTGTTCCTTCTCTTCCCATGGTGCTTATATTCATCATACATGTTCCTCAGTATCATTGTTCGATGATTAACCCCGCATACTTTTTAATTATTTTTCTTGACATTTTTAGTTGCGTTTAGTTTTCTGTTGAGCTCGGAGTTTCATGTTTAACCTAGTGTTTAGCTCACCTGCTGTGTTCGTTCTCTTCCCATGGTGCTTATGTTCATCATTAAGCTTCTTCATTATCATTCTACCATGGTTTAACCCTTGTCCAGTGAATTTCTTAAAAGATTTTCTTCCAATTTTGAATGTTTAGTTTTCCCTTTAGCTCACACTTCGACATTTTCAGCGGGTTAAATTTTTTGTTTACATGGACTGCTGGCACCCTTTTCATCCCATGGCCTTTATAATGCTTCCATATGGTGCTTTTTATCATTCTACCATTATTTAACCCTCACCCAGTGTGTTTGAAACGTTTCTCTTAACATTATTTAGTTATGTTTACTTTTCTGTTTATCTCAGAATTTCTTGTTTAAGTTTGTGTTTAGGTCAGCTGCTGTTTTCCTTCTCTTCCCATGGTGCTTATATTCCATCATACATGTTCCTCATTATCATTCTAGCGTCATTTAACCCTTGTCCAGTGAATTTCTTCAAATTTTTCATCCCTTTTTATGTTTGTTAATGTTTAGCTTCCTGTTTACCTCACACTTAGGCATTTTCAGTGTGTTAAACTTTTTGTTTTGGTCCTCTGCCGACACCCTTTTCATCCCATGGCCCTTATATTGCTTCCATATGGTGCTTATTATCATTCTACCATTATTTCATTCTCACTCAGCGCATTTTAAACTTTTTTCTTAACATTTTTTAGTTACGTTTACTTTTCTGTTTAGCTCAGAATTTCATGTTCGACTTAGTGTTTAGGTCACCTGCTGTGTTCCTTCTCTTCCCATGGTACTTATATTCCTCATATATATCTTCATTATCATTATACCATGGTTTCAACCGTGTCCACTGAATTTCAATTCAAATTTCTCTTCAACTTTTGAACGTTGAGTTTTCTGTTTAGCTCACACTTAGACATTTTCAGTGTGTTAAACGTTTCTATTCAGGGCAGCTGCCAACACACTTTTTGCAAGTGTCGTCTGCTTTTCATGTTAGGTAAAGGGTTAACTTAGTGTTTATGTAAGTTTCTGTGTTTTACTTTTAAGAGGTTGTGTTTAGGTCCGCTTTGTCACATGTTATGAGCCTGTTTGATACAGTTCTTGTGTTTGCCAAAGTTACTATCAAAGAGGAATGTTGGTGAGCTATAGGGCATTGGCGTCCTTCTTGTTCAGTTACATTTACTTTTCTGTTTAGCTCAGAATTTCATGTTTAACTTAGTTTTATCATTCTACCATTATTTCATTCTCACTCAGCGCATTTTAAACTTTTTTCTTAACATTTTTTAGTTACGTTTACTTTTCTGTTTAGCTCAGAATTTCATGTTCGACTTAGTGTTTAGGTCACCTGCTGTGTTCCTTCTCTTCCCTTGGTGCTTATATTCCTCATATATATCTTCATTATCATTATACCATGGTTTCACCCTTGTCCACTGAATTTCAATTCAGTTTCTCTTCAACTTTTGAATGTTGAGTTTTCTGTTTCGCTCACACTTCGACATTTTCAGTGTGTTAACATTTCTATTCAGGACAGCTGCCGACATCCTTTTCATCCCATGGCCTTTATATTGCTTCTATATGGTGCTTATTATCATTCTACTACTATTTAACCCTCACCCTATGTGTTTTAAACCATTCTCTTAACTTTTTTATTTATTTTTTACTTACGTTTAATTTTCTGTTTAGCTCAGAATTTCATGTTTAACTTAGTGTTTATGTAAGTTTCTGTGTTTTATTTTTAAGAGGTTGTGTTTAGGTCAGCTTTGTCGCATGTTATGAGCCTGTTTGATACAGTTCTTGTGTTTGCCAAAGTTACTATCAAAGAGGAATGTTGGTGAGCTATAGGGTGTTGACGTCCTTCTTGTTAGTTGTGTTATGGCAAATCAAAAAATTGCTCTTCCTCTCCATCACTTACTGACATTTATCCCTTTTGTCAACTTAAGCCAAACAGGCATTTTAGGGTAACTTGTGTCTCTAATTATTGGTTCTCCTCCTTCAGTTAAAATTTACTCAAGTTTTGCAGTATCAAGTCACAATCCTATTTAATTGTAAATTATTCATGGCATTTAATAAGAAATGCCAGAACTATGAACATTAGATCTCAAGTAAGGTAAAGGGTTAATCATGTCCTTTCAACACTGTCAGCAGAGATTGCTTTTCACTAGCGAAGTCTGTGGGAATTTGAACTTATTTATCCGTTGTGTTGTTTTATTGAACAGGTAGGCCCTAAACTATATTGCGTGCATTGGGGAAACCTGACCAAACCATGTATGGCTGAAACACTGGAATACTTGGAAAAAAATGTTTTAAACACTGCATAATTTGAGCAATGACATTATTTTTAATGTCACTATTTGGGCTGAATTTAAATGCCTGCTTTGTTGGTTATGAATCAGGTAACATTAAGGAATCTTCTCCCCCCCCCCCCCCCCCCCCCCCCCCCCCAAAAA
Source organism: Pictodentalium vernedei (assembly GCA_031216915.1). Classification (NCBI taxonomy): domain Eukaryota; kingdom Metazoa; phylum Mollusca; class Scaphopoda; order Dentaliida; family Dentaliidae; genus Pictodentalium; species Pictodentalium vernedei. The sequence continues at coordinate 202,471,386 of CM062295.1, forward strand.
AAAAGAAAAAAAGAATTGATTCATATTTGACACATAACATCACTTTAACAAAAAAAGAATTGATTCATATTTGACACATAACATCACTTTAACAAGGTAAATTACAAGTTTTATTTCATTTCAGATCATAAACACAAGTATTGTTGGATGTTGAAGTACTTTTTTTAATCCTTTATTACTTGTTGTATGTCCATATACAGGAAGTCTTGTCAAGCAATTATAGGAAATAAAATCTTGAGAAAATATGCTTGCAGGTTCAGAGATTAAGTTGAACGATCAAGATGCCACACCACATACAGACTCAACACCCTTACCACCACCTGTAGCTGACCACTCAACAGAAAATGGTGTGACAGAATGGCATGATTTACAGTTGGCTCCTCCTCCACCAATGTATAGGCCATTTGAATTATTAGAAGAAGAAGCAGCTCTCAAGAGAAGCAAGTCCAATGTTCGAAGAAGAAGTACTGAGAAACTGCCAGGTATTGTTTTTACTTCACTTTTTTTCCGTACATACTTAACTCTTAGAAGCCGGGGAATCAGAATGAATTTATTGAACATGACATACTGCGAAAAACTTACAGTAAAGCAGGTGCTTCTAGTCAAGTGTTGTCTGCCTATTCAGGCAGATGACACTTGACCAGAAGCACCTGCGCAGTGTTTAATTCTTCCCCAGCCCAAAGATAGCCGAACCGTCACAGCCAGATTACCTGCCATACTACATCACAGGCAAGAAAACTCATCTCCCTGCTTCCAAGAGTTAAGTCACTAAATATCTTTTAGATCAGCTGTACCACCCAAAACAAGTGATTCATTGCTAAAATATTTCAGTGTGATTTTATAATTCATTATCAAATATAACTATTAGAAAAAAGTTTTATATAAGGCTATTAAAAAAAATACTTCTGCCGAAGTGTAATGTCATTTAGGAAGCTACTGAAAAAATTAATTGACACGCTCGTGAAAAATAAAACTTTCAGGTTCACACTCATGAGATAATTCCAGATACTGACTAAAATAGAGTAGATTTTCTTTTTTATTATATGCTACAATACATTTTATTGCACAACATTCAGCCCAATTCAACGTGAAATACATACGTTTCAACATTATAACAAAGATCAGCTGATCGTTCCTGCAAAGCAACATAATGCGGCATAGCGTGACGTCATTTAGGAAGCTACTGAGAAATATTTCTCGATATCTATTGAGTCGATAGATATCGAGAAATATCTTTTAGATAATTTGTGATAATTCACAGACTAGAGTATAATGAAAGAGAGTACTCTTAAAAAAAATTGAGGAAATAGTTTACATACTGCAAATGATCATGGAACATCACAAGTTTTATTTAATTTAAGATAGAGGAAGCCTGATTTGCAAGATTTGAGTGTTGTTTAATTGTATTTTTGGTATTTTTGTCATCATTCTAAAATACCCTCACTCCTTTTTAACCCATTATTGTCTACCTTAATTTTCAATCTTTATTACATTTTGGTTTGAGTGTATATGATTTCTGCAGATTCACTCTGCATTGCACTCGCTGTAAGGTCGTATAATCAAAAGTTACAACTCTTCAGCTCCTTATATGACACTGTATTTAGAAGATGTTACAGTTTGTTTCATCTCAAACAGAACCAGTGGTCTAGTTTTAAGAAGGGATTACAGAGTATGTGTTGAATGGATAAAATGAAATTTCCAGGCTTGCTTTTTTGCTCTGTGTTAAAGTTGGGCTTTTCTTCATGAAAAGGCTAAACAAAGTCGATCCAGCAAAATAACTCATCTTATATGTTTTAACCCTTTGAACTCTAATGGTATCTTCCATGCCAGTTGAATGACCACAATTGGAAGAGTCCATATTCATTATTTGGGGTAGACTAATCAATGTTTCCAACACGCAGCCTTGGGTCTGTATCATGTTCATGGCCGGAAAAGTGACCAATCGGGTTTCAAAGGGTTAAATATTAATTAAAGAATGAAAAGATCCTTTGGCCAAATATGCAGAAAATTGAAGTTAATTGATCACTAACCATTCAATTGATTTTGGCTAGTAAGGGAAGCTTTCAAAATTGGACAGGGCTTGATTGATACAGGCCTGGCATTCTAGAAAATCAAGAAGTGCAAAAATTGCCCCCTCGGATTACCTAGGAGTGCAATTGCACTCACAAATTTCAATGCATGTGCAGGAATGCTATTTTGGCTTAAATACTCTTGGAAGTTATTACTAAGGTGAGTGGCCATTGTACTAACTTATATGTGTCCAAATAATTACTATTGATTAGCAACTATTTTACTTACAGTAAAGCAGGTGCTTCTAGTCAAGTGTTGTCTGATTATTCAGGCAGATGACACTTGACCAGAAGCACCTGCGCAGTGTTTAATTCTTCCCCAGCCCAAAGATAGCCGAACCGTCACAGCCAGATTACCTGCCATACTACATCACAGGCAAGAAAACTCATCTCCCTGCTTCCAAGAGTTAAGTCACTAAATATCTTTTAGATCAGCTGTACCACCCAAAACAAGTGATTCATTGCTAAAATATTTCAGTGTGATTTTATAATTCATTATCAAATATAACTATTAGAAAAAAGTTTTATATAAGGCTATTAAAAAAAATCCTTCTGCCGAAGTGTAATGTCATTTAGGAAGCTACTGAAAAAATTAATTGACACGCTCGTGAAAAATAAAACTTTCAGGTTCACACTCATGAGATAATTCCAGATACTGACTAAAATAGAGTAGATTTTCTTTTTTATTATATGCTACAATACATTTTATTGCACAACATTCAGCCCAATTCAACGTGAAATACATACGTTTCAACATTATAACAAAGATCAGCTGATCGTTCCTGCAAAGCAACATAATGCGGCATAGCGTGACGTCATTTAGGAAGCTACTGAGAAATATTTCTCGATATCTATTGAGTCGATAGATATCGTGAAATATCTTTTAGATAATTTGTGATAATTCACAGGCTAGAGTATAATGAAAGAGAGTACTCTTAAAAAAAATTGAGGAAATAGTTTACATACTGCAAATGATCATGGAACATCACAAGTTTTATTTAATTTAAGATAGAGGAAGACTGATTTGCAAGATTTGAGTGTTGTTTAATTGTATTTTTGGTATTTTTGTCATCATTCTAAAATACCCTCACTCCTTTTTAACCCATTATTGTCTACTTTAATTTTCAATCTTTATTACATTTTGGTTTGAATGTATATGATTTCTGCAGATTCACTCTGCATTGCACTCGGGGTAAGGTCGTATAATCAAAAGTTACAACTCTTCAGCTCCTTATATGACACTGTATTTAGAAGATGTTACAGTTTCTTTCATCTCAAACAGAACCAGTGGTCTAGTTTTAAGTATGTGTTGAATGGATAAAATGAAATTTCCAGGCTTGCTTTTTTGCTCTGTGTTAAAGTTGGGCTTTTCTTCATGAAAAGGCTAAACAAAGTCGATCCAGCAAAATAACTCATATGTTTTAACCCTTTGAACTCTAATGGTATCTTCCATGCCAGTTGAATGACAGCAATTGGAAGAGTCCATATTCATTATTTGGGGTAGACTAATCAATGTTTCCAACACACAGCCTTGGGTCTGTAACATGTTCATGGCCGGAAAAGTGACCAATCGGGTTTCAAAGGGTTAAATATTAATTAAAGAATGAAAAGATCCTTTGGCCAAATATGCAGAAAATTGAAGTTAATTGATCACTAACCATTCAATTGATTTTGGCTAGTAAGGGAAGCTTTCAAAATTGGACAGGGCTTGATTGATACAGGCCTGGCATTCTAGAAAATCAAGAAGTGCAAAAAATTGCCCCCTCGGATTACCTAGGAGTGCAATTGCACTCACAAATTTCAATGCATGTGCAGGAATGCTATTTTGGCTTAAATACTCTTGGAAGGTTTTACTAAGGTGAGTGGCCATTGTACTAATTTATATGTGTCCAAATAATTACTATTGATTAGCAACTATTTGGACACATACAACTTATCTCATTATTATCTATGGTAGAATAAGTGTCATTTAACTGGTAGAGTGCTGGAAGTCCATATTTGGGCTTTTTTCTGAAGTGCCAATCGCCCGGTACCACAATTTAAAGGCTTCATATTCTGTGGATGTGTTTCATATTACCTTTGAAGTGATATTATTTTATTTGTTACGATTTGCCTTGTTACAATGTATGGGAGAGTGCCTGGCACTCTCTCATAAATTCTAACAAGGCAAAGATGCTCAAAGAAATTTTAAGGACCCAAAATAATTTAGCACTCTACCAGTTAATTAAAAAGTGACTGTCTTCAGCACTGTCACGGTGACATCTGGGGGAAAAATGCAGGCGTGTGAAAAATCACACTTGCAGTCGCTGTTTCCATTTCACGAGTGTGAAAAATTGTAGGAGTGTGATTTTTTCCAAAGCTCAGAAATAGTTGCTCACATTCTTTACTTTACTCGTAATCAGAAAGAAAAAGACTGTCATTTGATAATTTTTCCTGTTGTTTATTCAAAGCCTACGGGTTTGACTTGGAACACGACATGATAGTGCTCAAATTCGGATGCCGTATCCATGAAATGCACAGCATGAAGTGAAAAATAAACAACCTCTAAAACTGTTCCATATCAAAATAAGTTCCGGTCAGTAGGCTGCAGTGTGCATGGATTCACAAGTGTTAACTTCCCAACCTGAATGCAATTGAGTTTGATAACCTCCTCTGCACGAATGCGATCGAGATTCCGATTCCGCATCGATGAAAATGTCTATTTGTTTTGGCACCATTACCGGGTTATTGTTTTTTATACGCCCGTTTGAAAAAACGGGACGTATTATGTTATGGCGTTGTCCGTCCATCTGTCCATCTGTCCGTCCGTCCGTCCGTTTGGTTTCCGAACAATAACTTTAGTATTTGTTTTCTGAGCGGCTCCAAATGTGGTATGTGGTTTAATCACAACAAAATACAGGTCAAGTTCGAATATGGGGTCGGTCCGAACATTTTTCGCCTGAATTATGGCCCCAGTTGGACTTAGAATTCGTCAAATATTTGGTTTCCGGATGATAACTTTAGTATTTGTTTTCCGATCGGCTCCAAATGTGGTATGTGGTTTAATCACAACAAAATACAGGTCAAGTTCGAATATGGGGTCGGTCCGAACATTTTTCGCCTGAATTATGGCCCCAGTTGGACTTAGAATTCGTCAAATATTTGGTTTCCGGATGATAACTTTAGTATTTGTTTTCCGATCGGCTCCAAATTTGGTATGTGGTTTAATCACAACAAAATACAGACCAAGTTCGAATATGGGGTCGGTCCGAACATTTTTCGCCTGAATTATGGCCCCTGTTGGACTTAGAATTCGTCAAATATTTGGTTTCCGGATGATAACTTTAGTATTTGTTTTCCGATCGGCTCCAAATTTGGTATGTGGTTTAATCACAACAAAATACAGGTCAAGTTCGAATATGGGGTCGGTCTGAACAATTTTTGCCTGAATTATGGCCCCTGTTGGACTTAGAATTCGTCAAATATTTGGTTTCCGGATGATAACTTTAGTATTTGTTTTCCGATCGGCTCCAAACTTGGTATGTGGTTTAATCACAACAAAATACAGGTCAAGTTCGAATATGGGGTCGGTCTGAACAATTTTTGCCTGAATTATGGCCCCTGTTGGACTTAGAATTCTTCGTCAAATATTTGGTTTCCGGATGATAACTTTAGTATTTGTTTTTCGATTGGCTTCAAACTTTTTAGTCTTTTTCTCAAATGACCGTAACATATATATATATGCCAGTATAAATTTCTCGCACTCTAAAAAAATTGCAAATGTGTTAAAATGGTACAATTTGAACAGTTCACAGGCGTATGATGCAATGCCCAGCGGTGCTCTTGTTCTGTTTTATATTTAGACAAAAACATGGACGATATCGAAACATTTGTTGACGCTTCGCGGGTATTCAAATAATGATAATTAAAGGATAAAACATAGTTTTGATCAATAAACTCTGCCCAAATGTAAGGAAATACGTGTACTATCGAATGCAGCCGGTAATAAGGGCAAAAGCTTGATATATATTCCTATTTTCGAGTTTTGAGTTCCCATAAAAACTTGATGGGAACTTTTTCTATAGGATTAAATGGGAAGAATCTGAACATAGAGGGGTAGCCACTACGTTCAGATCGCTGAACTTGGCCTGTTGATACTAACCTGCAAAAATTGTGTTTGGTGAAGGGTCATTGTATCACTCACAGCTTTCAATAATAAGAATATCTCTTTCTATCTATCTATCTGTCTGCCTGTCTGTCTCTCTCTTCCTTTTCATTCACCTTGACAACTGATCAGTTAATTGATCAAGTGATTGGTCAATGTAGATGTGCAAACAAGCAGAATCATGTTCAAAAATATTCTCTTAAAATCAATCATGGCTATTGGGAAGCAGCATTGTGGGTTTATTGATACTTTGCTGTCATATTTTCTGAAATTGCTGTCCTGTTTCAGATCAGGGTATTGAGAGAAGGAAGGCATTAACTCATCCCTTAAAGACAATGAGGTGGCATCTGCAATGCCTGTTGCACTTAAGGGACGGGGACTGTTCTTTTGATAAATCAGTTTTGGATGAAAATTTGAAGGATACAAAAATATCTCTTTAAGTTTAGTTAATTACTCATCTATCCAGGCATTCACTCAAAGTTTGTGAAATGGCCTATGGAGCACAAGCAGTGATTCAGCTATGGTCTTCTAGAATGAACTCAGAGGTCTATTAGCTGAAACTCAGCTTTTCATGCTTTCTCACAGAATTTGAGAACTTGTATAGAAATTACACTCTATGTTTTTTGTTCCATTCCATATACAGTATTCTATGTAGCATAAAAGCATTTACAGATTCAGGTTCGAAGTAATTTTGGAATGCTCTGGTAGAATTCATGTTCCATATTGTATTACATAGCTTTTACCAATCAGTTTTTGTTCATTTTAATTATCTGATAGGGTAATTTCCAAAGGCACTTTCTGATACATTACAAAATGATTTCAGTACTTTTAGTGCCTAGGAAGAATTATTTATTTATTTATTGGGATTTTTGACAGTTAGGTTAGTGGACGTTTTATGGGTGGAGAAAATCAGCGTACCTGGAGAGAACCACTGAGCAGTGGCAGACAACTGTCAGACTCCCCAGTGTACTAACTACACAAGCAGGGTTAGCTTTGGTTGAAGGCAAGTGCACCATAGGTGTGTAGTATGCCTAATTGCACAGAGCCTCCATGCCCCTGCAAATATTTGGTATTTGAATGATATTTGATTTGATCACAATATTTTTATTTGAATTTGGTTCAACAATCGACGGCGATTATCTATTGAAAATCTCCAGTGTTGGATATCAATGTGAACAAAATAAATCTATGTTTAAAACCGATTAACTTGCTGAAAAAACAGGCACTGGAAATCTGAAAGTAGTCAGTGGTTAATCATTAACCACTGACTACTTTCTGATTTCCAGTGACTGTTGGCAGTAAAATGCTTGCAACACAACCTACAACATTGCTGAGCTATTTCTTGTCTTGTGTCTACAACTACTCAAAGAGGCTAGGTTCATACAACCATGCATTGGAGGTGATCGTTCAGTTGCCATAATTGAATCGATTAATGATGAACGCTATGTATAATATGTTGACAGTTCACCAGCGTCGATGTATATACATGGCCTTTCTCAGAAACAGCGATAAAGCAACAAGTTAATAAATGTTTGAATTTCTTTTTCGGACATCATTAGGGATTGGGAGCAGGATGTTCTGTATTTTAAATGAACCCAGACTTACTGAGATGCATGCAGAATTAGCTTCTTTGTGTAGTGAATATGAAACCAACTGCAGAATGTTTGTGTGAATCAGCTCACTGGAGAACACGCATTGTCACTGGTGGTTGACCAGAAGATTGGAAATAGAGGATCTCTAAACACACCCCCATTCTTGATCAAATTTATGAAATAAGTGCATTAAATTGGGTCCAAACTGGCTCATTCCAGAAGTAATTTACTGGATGAGTTTCATAACTTACCTAACGAATTAGAAAAATCCTTCAAAACCACTATCAAATTCTGTTAACTGGAAATACCACAGTTTATAAAGCCTCAATGGAACGACTATGTTAACTTTTATTGCAGCCGCAGTTTGCAGTGAAAGCTCTACTTTGAAAAAAATATTAATCTTCCCCCAGAAATATTTTTGAACAATCATTTAAAGCTTGTGTTCAATAGAGGATTATGGAGTGTTCAAGATGACCAAGCATTCAGAAAGAGAATAGGAAGGGGAGAAAATTATTTTTGTGGTGGTGGAAAAATTACTGTCTTCTACAAAAGGCTGTTGGTACATTCTTTTGCATGGGTGATGCAAATAACAGTTTTCGTATTCACTGAACTTCCTTCCCACATCACTTTTAGTGTTTTCCAAACATCACTTCCTGCTTTTCATTGGTTGGATTTCTGCAGGGAAAATATTTATAATTATATTAATATTAACCCTTTACCTAATGAATCTGCCACATCCATTTGCATACTTTATAAATTGAGCAGTTGAAAAACCATTATTTAAAAAAAAAAAAAATTGCATCTAAAACATGTCATATACACTTCACTGGAATGAGCTCAATGGGCTCGTTCCAATGAAGGGTTACATGATATAGTTTTGTTTAAATTTTGGGAAAATTTTTTAAAAACTCATTAACTCTAAGAAGCCGGGGAATCAGAATGAATTTATTGAACATGACATACCGCGAAAAACTTACAATAAGTAGGTGCTTCTAGTCAAGAGTCGTCTGCCTTTTCAGGTAGACAACACTTGACTAGAAGCACCTGCTAAGTGTTTAATTCTCCCCCAGCCCAAAGATAGTCGAATATTCACAGCCAGATTACCTGTCGTATTACATCACAGGCAAGAAAACTCGACTCCCAGCTTCTAAGAGTTAATTATTGAAAATGAAAAAAATTTGATACTATATGCATTGGGTAAAGTGTTGAAGGCACAGGAAATTTTAGAGTAATTCCTTAAGCTCCACAGGTATGACTGGTATTTGCAGACCACTGTCGTGATTGTTTATTCTTGGAAGATTTTTTAATTTGTAATTAAATCTTGGCTTCTTATTTTGGCAGCCAAGACTTGGCTGCAAACCAGTCATGATTGTTTGGCTCTTGTTGGAAGATTCTTTAACTGCATGTTTGAATACCAGTCAGAATTGGCCAATAATCAACAAGGAATGCAGCAGTCCCCCAGTGATTCCATTCCCCTTGCCACTTTTCCTCAACCAAGATCTACCTGACAATAATATAAATATAAGAGGATCACTATGAGGTTGCTCCTTTTGTCGATCCACTTACATGTGGCTTTAGTGATGCAACAAATAGTATGAGTTGATCTCCTACAATAGAAATAATTATTACACGCGATCAGCATGAAACGTCCAAGAAAGTTGGCTGACCCATATTTTGTGATCGCATTTGACAATCACCATTACATTTTCAATGTTCATCTCCACAAGTTCATGATGTGAGAAATATTTAAAAGAGGGGAACATACAGTCAATCAGTTTGTTGGCATTGCATGTCCACAATTGTTGACTAGCTACCCCATGAAAAAGGAAGATTCCATGGTCTGTACCAGGATATGGTGTTTCACACTGAAAGGACTGATAAAACTAAAAAATCTTCTTTACATTTGCTGTTTGATTCCTCAAAATTTTTCCATTGAATCAGGAAGGAGCGTGGTGGCTCAGTTGAAGACTGCTGGACTTCTATGCTAGAGGTCCTAAGTTCGATCCCTATCTGGTATAACCCGTGTTGGGTCCTTGGGAAAGGCACTTTATCGCAGTTACCTACACGGGGACACGATGACGCCGTGTACTAAGGCGTATTGCATGTCGATGGTGCACATGTCTTCAACCGCTGTAACCCTGCTTGAGCAGAGCTTGAACAGAGTTAGAATGTAGAGGAACTGACAGTTGCTCGTCGATGCTGGTACTCCGGCTCCCTCCACCCGTAAAATTGTCACGGTCACGATTAGCCATTGTGCATAAGTATGTGACCTTAAACACCAATAAATAAATAAATTGAATCAGGGCATTGCTGCTGTAAAGCATCTGTGACAAGATTTGAAAAGATTTAAGACAGGAGAAATTAGACAATGATTTAACTATTATAAACCTAGAAGGAACATTGTTTTCATTTGAACAGGAAAAATATTTGGTGTAAACTGCTGTTGCCAGCCCAGAGGTGTGGTGAATTTTTTTCCCTGTTCACTTAATTTGCAGCTCATAAATCATCTTTATTTTTTCTTCAGTGCAGTTCAGTGTAATTCTTCATGCAGCTTTCTTCACAGTTTAAAAAATCATACATAACTAGAGAAAAATTATAACATTATGTACAGTATTAGACAGGGCTGCACGGTATTTCGATAAACCCTTACATAATGGTATTCAAACCAGTGTCAATTGAATAGGGGTGTAATTACAAAAATATTGTTTTACCGTCATTATTTATTTACCCACAATTTACTTTTCAAGATACCTTGAGGGGTTTTTTAACTGTAGTGCCGAATGATTATTACCCCTTCATCAAACAAATCGGCTGCATCCGCCCACGTAATATACAAATTGAGCAGTTGAAAAAAAATTATTTAAAAAAAAAATTTGACGAAATCATATCATGTTACCCCTCATGGGAACGAGCTCATCGACCTCGTTCCAATGAGGGGTCATATGATATTGTTTTGTTGAATTGTTTTGAAAAATTTGATAAACCCATATTTAAAATAATTCATTTTGACATCGTTTACATTGGGAAAAGGGTTATTCGAACTGCATCATCAAGGCCTGCTGATTCATTCCGACTGCTATGATGCAAGTCCCGATTATGGTACGTATTTTCAAATATCTGAAAAGTCTTTCGATATACCAGTATACTGCAGCATTTTTTTTTTATCTCTGTTACCGATATTCAGTTTCAAATACCGTGCCGCCCTAGTATTAGATGTACATTATTAGGGGACAACAAGACTTGTGTGGACAACTTCCTATTTTTCCCACCATCCTTCCCCCTTTCCATTTGTAAGAATTGTCTGCTTTGTAAAAGTAAAAGAACAGTGTAATTACTTTTCAGTGAGGCTTTGAGGATGTTGTTTTGTATTGCAGTCACAACCAATGAAAACAGGACATGTTTAATCTCATTTGAAAAATAATTTGTGTTTCACCTTTTTGCCTTTCTGTTCCTTGCTTTTTTATGTGGCTTTTGTGTTGCTTTATGTCTGTTTGTCAAATGTTTATTTATAGAAAATTTGAGTCGATCATCATCTTTTCTTAGAGAACAGAGTGACTTGAAAGAAGACAGTTTTGCTCGGATTGGTAAGACAGTGTCAAGTACTGAACAAAAAAGGTTATGGATCATATAATTTGCATGATGCAAAAGATACAAGATTAAATGCTGTTTTAATTCATTATGGTAAATGCATCAGTTGTCAATTCTAACAAGAGAAAATTTGATAACGTTTACTCTCAGCAGAATCGTGGCCATTTGATCAATGAAAGATGTTAATATAAGTTGAAAAACTTGCTTCCCAATCCTTGTAAAAAGTATAAGCTTGAATCAAAACATGCAGAATGGCACAAGGCATGACATGCCCCTATATCAAAGTGAAATCTCATTTGACGCAAAGAATTCATCTCATACGAAAGTTTTCAAATTCTCATTAGGTGCAATGTGCGACCTCTAATTTAAGTTAGAGTTTGGCACAATGTAATGGACCTTCAGACAAGTCTACATTTGTGAAATGACAGTCCATTTTTCAAAAAATGGTTCTTTTTTGATTTTTGGATTGTTAAGACCAGAGAATTACAAATCTGAATTCCCATCAGACGACCCTTACTGGCATTCTCTTTCTGATTCAGGTCTAAAATGCTGCAGGTCACTCCATACACTAAATATTCTCATCCTTAGTCTAATAAAAAAAAAAAGATTTGTGTTTCTCAGGCACCTACCTCGTCATTGAAAAATCTGCCTCATCACTCATTATTTTACCTGGAAATCTTTTGGATACACACAGAATGACAAGCGTGTGTGAATGGGTTAATCGATATGGCACAAGTGCCAGCACGGAAGCATAGAATGAGTGGCCACAGGCCTCAAGCCTCAAATTTATCTTTCCGCGATGGCCCAAGTGCCATATCGATTAACCCATTCACACACATGTGTCATTCTGTGTTTATTACATGCCTTCATGTCTATAAAAACAACTATTAGGACAGACACTCAGCAATTCATTTCACAACTATCAACACAAAGAACACATTTTATCGCCAACCAAATTTGCGAGGGGAACACATGTTACTATTTCGTCCCCTGAGTTCCAATGTGTTCTATGTGTCTACAGGCACATAGAAAACATTGGAACTCTGGGGACGATTTTGGGCTATTGCTAGGGATTCAAATTATAGTTGCGGCACACGATTTGTAGAAAATTCCAGTGAAATTTTGCTTCTATTTAAAAATAGTGTATCAACGATTTCCATTCCGCACATATGTATGGAACAGATTTTCATTTTCCACATGGTTTAGTGTTGCTGCAGATGGGGATTTCACAGAACAGGATGTAATAAAATACTATTTTGCACCAGTAGGATTAAAAATTAAAATTTAACCAACCTTACTTGTTTGACAGAGCTTGTTGAGCTCTGTCAAACACGATGCAGTTGATTAAATGTGCAACTGCATTATGGGAAATTTTTGATGCTGAATATATTGGGTTATCTACATAATACTGCCGAGAGGTAAGTTTCTAATTTTTTTCATTAGCCTATGGTATTTAACTGCTCCAACACAAAGAGGATGCATGTTATAGTCCATCAGTCAGAAATCCAGTCCTATCGCCCTAGTATAGGTGCACAGAATAGTATCACTGACCAGTCAGGGTACCATTTCCGATGACAAACAGATGCATGGAGCCATCAACAGATACTCCTCTTCAACCATACCTGAGCCATCATCAAAATGATTATGCTCTGTAAAAAAAACTGTCACAATAGATTTTTTTTTCTAACTCTGTACACACCTTGAATCTTGAAGAAATTCTATCCATATACTATTCATAAAAAGTAGGGGATATTTGATAAAAGTGAGATATATGAAGAAATTATTTATATTTTCATCAAAAAGACAGTTGAGGCATTGCACTGTGACATCTGGCGAATGATTACAGAGATAGTTGGGTGTCTGGCAAGCACACATTCCATGCACTGAGCTGTATGAGACATGGATGGTCAGTCAGAGAATTTACCACATTCAGTCCAAGACCTCAATACCTTGTAAATCATCCTCGGTTCACGGGACAAGCGCAGATCCGATGTGGCATAATCCTCACCAAATGTCCAATATCAGCTTGACTGATGTTATTCGATTCTTCCTGCAGTGCCGTGGCGAGTTCCTGGACATTGGTAGGGAGCTGTTGGCATTGTCATAGGTGACTGCCAAGCATATCCAAGACGTGCTCGATTGGTGAAAGGTCTGGACTTAGTGCTGGCCAAGGCAGTGTAGTGATGTTCTGCTCCTCGAGGAACTCTGTAGCGACATGAGCCCTGTGTACTCTTGCATTGTCATCTTGGAAAATGAATCGATGGCTGTGTCGTCGCACAAATGGCACCACATAAGCTGCTAACATGTTATCAAGGTAGTTCTGCCCTGTGACAAGCTCATGGATGACATGTAATGCTGTTCTGCTTGTCATGATTATGCCCCCCCAAACCATAAGCGATCCACCACCAAAACAATTGTGCTGCCTCAAATGGTTACATCATGGTATCACACACTGTTTCGCCTGTCATGGAAGTCGAGAGTGAACCTCGATTCATCGGAAAACATGATATTGCTCGGACGATTGTCCCAGCGCTGTTGCACTCCACACCAATTATGCCTTGCTGCGATGTGACAGTCAGTCATCCATGGAATTATTTGAGGTCATCGAGCATACAAATTCCATCTGTGTAAGTGATTTCGGATAGTCTGACCACTCACTCGCACATCTGTCATTCCGTGCAGCTGCTATCCAATTTTTGAGGCGCTTTGATGGCGGTTACGTAATGCTCTGGTTCAGATGAAACGATCCTGGTTAGCAGTTGTCGCCCTTGGACGACCTGACCGATGTCTGTCATCAACATTGCCAGTCTGACAGTAGCGTGACCACAACCTGCTAATCACCAATTGAGTAACATTGAGAATTTGAGCCACTGCAGTCTGTCTGTTGGCAGCTTCCACCATACCAATGGCACGTAAACGTTCGTCACGTGTCAGTCTTCGCGTACCTCAAAAGTTACGTTTCAGCCAGAAACTATTGATGAATGACTAAGAAAAGAATGATGAGACCTCCAAAAAAGCCTGTCCAGTACAAATGAAAATTTCAAAACGTACCACACAGACATTAACACTGCGTTCGTGTGAAAAACCTGCACGAAGTTTTCGTGGGCTCATGACATTCATGATCCACACTAAACTTGGTAACATATTGATGTGTCCAATCACGTGTATCCAATACCATATTCCGAAAATATCAACATCAGTTTGGATATTTCCTACTTTTTTGGAATAGTATATCTTGAATTCATATGTGAACAAAACATGCCCTAGAAATCCCAATTAACAGTTCATGTGGCTTTGGGCAAAATGACCAATTTTGTTCTGCATGGTTGAAATTGGTGTTAATGCTGGGTTTTGAGCATGAAAAAATGCTTCATGGAGGCAATGCCTATAAGTTTGAATTCAAAGTTATGCCATTTGTTGATTACTGTGATCAGTATTGAGGTCTATGGCAGAAGAGTCAGTGTTTGCCAGCAGATCAACTAAATTACCTACCTGGGTTGTTGTGCTTATTGTTCTGCTGCTTTATGGTTGTTGCTGTACAGCAACAACCATAAAACAACAGACCAATAAGTTTGATAGCCTAGGTGGGCAGTTTTGTTCTGCATGGTTAAAATTGCCAAATTTTTTGTTGACATTTTTTGAAAAAGTTGAAAAAACAATAATTAAAATGAGAAATTTTGATATTGTCTGCATTGTATATGGGGTTAACAGACAAAATCAGCTTCATTCATATGCATTGTATTGTCAGTGGTATGATAATCAGAATTAGCTAATATGTATATTTATCATGCAAATGACCAAATTATTTTGTATACTTTTAAAAATATGATCCTTACTTTTTTGTTCAGTAAATGAATTTAGAGTTTTCTTAAGAAAATTTAATATCTTTTCCATCAGCTGTTTTTTTTTTGTGCAACTGATTTTATATTTCTGCATCTCTTTCAACTATGTACCCAGACAATCTTTCAGAATTGAATTTTTGGGCACAGAATATTTAATGATGTCCATGCCAGACTGCTGTTGGTGATCTAGTTAAAAAATAGCAATCCAATATGGTCTGGTACCCAGGTATGCAGTCCAGTTTTTCCCACTGGACAGGTCCAAGGAAGTCCAATACATTGTTTTCATTTTTAACCAATTGCAATATAGGGCATTTTGATGCCTTCTGTGTATGTATTGGGTGGTGGAGAGTGACTGCAGATTTTTAGTGGATACCAGGCATTGTTTGATAAACCGCCCCCAAAAATGAAGAATTCTGTAAGACAGTATGGCTTTCCAACAAACAAATTTTATTTCTTCTCATGCTGACATTGAGTGCAACAGGTGTCTTGTATTGAAGGGACAAATTATATTGCATCACTTATGTTTTCACTCAAAATGGACAGGTGCTGCCAACCAAGAAAACTTGGTTCTTAGATTGTGAGGGAAGCATTTTGCCAGAACTAATCTCCTAGTTATTTCACAGATGAAGTTTGAAGGTGAAATCCCAAAATGAAAATTGTGTCCCAGACTGATAATTTGACACATTACAATGCTCCTCTAGACTGGCTTGGTACAGCTTCAGACTGGTCCAGATCGTTTATGTACCAAGCAGTGTTGTGTGGATCCAAATTTTTAGCTAATCTCAATATTTTTTAGCCAAACAAAATGTTTCGGTGCCAAACTCTGATGAGATGGCTGGTCACTTCTGTGGCAGGTGCTGAATTAAAGTGATTAATTACCTGGGTTTTAAGCCTGCTCCCTTTCCTGAACCCAGCATGCATTTACAATTCACTTGCAGACTACATGCTAATGGTTTAGATGGGTTTACTGACTTCATGCGGTGGTGAGAAGTGTGTGTAGAAAGCCGAATAGCTAGAGAGAATCAGAGGGCAGTGATATTTGTATGTTTCGGTTTAAAGGCTTTAATGACACTTTCAGCAGCCAATGTCATATTGTGTCAGACAGTTGTATGGGTAAAAGAAACCTGAGTTATCTGAGCAACCACCAAGTTGCAGCAAGCAGCTGTCCAGACTCTACAATTTATTTAGATAACACAAGCAGAGTTAGCAGTGTTTGATAGCAAGAGAATCTTTTTGTAAAGCTGATGGTTTACTTATCATGTTCCATAAAAGAGGCTTGATTACTATTCAACAACAATTAATGTGCCTAGTGAATTGACCATTTTATGTGTTTGTCTAAATAAGGGTCTGTCACCTCAGCCTCTTTATCTGTCAATCATGTTGACCAATCAGCCTTTCTTTATCAACACAATCATGGAGCTTTGGTGGGCATATTGTAAAAACCTTTCATTGTCTCCAGCGTAGTTGCTAGCTGATGATTTCATTTTTTAGCAAGTAATACAATGATCCCTTTGATTATTTTATCATCAACAATTCTCTTTACTGCTGTGGTGACATTTCCTAATTACAACAAAATTTATTGGTGCCAAATTTTTAGCCAAATGATGTTTTAGTGCCAAATCAAAATTTTTAGTGCAATTGGCTAAATTGGCCTGTGGCAACATTAACACTGGTGCCGTACTGCAGGGCTGGTTTGGTCCAAACTGCAATCCAGCCCTGGACCAGTATTTTGCAGTCTCATTTTCGACACTAAGAATACAGGAATCTGTTGCTCTACATATCGACAGTAGCCATGCACTTCCAAAGAAAATGAACTGGCATTGTCTAAAATGAATGTACTGTATTATGACTCTCTAGTTTGATTGAATAGAATTCAAACCATTTGTTAACTATTAGAGTGCTAAATTTATTTTGGTCAGAATTTGTTCACATTGCATGGCCATGTTACATTTTATGGGAGAGTGCCTATAGTAGGGCACTTCAAAGTTTTGAGATTAAATTCAATTCCGAATCTTAAGTAAATATTTGGTTCGATTCGAAATCATTTGCCCGATTTGTTTCCTCTCGAATCTTTTTCATAGGAATATAGCTTGGTATCATTCATCTTCATTGTCACACAAAATTTATAGTTCAGATGAAAATCGTACATAAATAATGTTTAACCCTTTAACCAAGGAATCGGCCACATCCGCCCACGTAATATTCCAATTCAGCAGACGAAAAAATATTTTTCAAAACATTTCAGCAAAACGATATCATGTGACCTCTCTCATTGAGCTCATTCCAATGAAGGGTAACATGATATGGTTTGGTTGGAATTTTTTGAAAAATTAAAAAAATGATATTTAAAATAATAAATTTGAAAAATTAAAAAAATGATATTTAAAATAATAAATTTTGATATTGTCTGCGTTGGGTAAAGGGTTAACCCTTTACCTAACATGAAAAGCAGACGACACTTGCAAAAAAAATTCTTGAATAACTAAATTTTTTCATTTTTTGTCTCAAAAACATAGGTTGTGACCCCTTGTTGGAACGAGCTCGACGAGCTCGTTCCAACGAGGGGTCATAACCTATGTTTTTGAGACAAAAAATGAAAAAAATAATGAAAATTAATTGGCGATTTTTGAGAATAGCGCTGGCCGGTTTTGGCCGTTACGTTGGGTAAAGGGTTAAATAAAAGACTAGGTGTAACTTCCGATACATTAACATAAACAACATCTTCATTCATGCTACCAGCCATGCTAAATCCAATATCACTAGTCCCTGTCACTGTTAAATACAAATTTAAGGTTTCTAAGCAATGTTGACGATGAACTATAATCCTTACAAGGTAGTTTTCCGACTACATCATCACAGGCTGCTTTTGTTGAAGGCATTTGATGATGTATTTGGATTATTTTATCAGTTGGGACTTGGACCATCACAGTTGAAACAAATCAGGTTTATAGTACCCCAACTCCCATTGGTCATCTACAAGATGCCACTGATTTGATTTGAGGTTCGATTTGATTTTGAATAGATGTGATTCAATTTGAGGTTGGATTCAAATTGAAAATGTGTGACTGGCAGGGCTCTTGTCAAAAGGCACTCTCCCATAGATTGTTAGATGACAAATCCATAGAGGTGAAATAATTTCATTTCAAAGATAATACGAAGTACATCTACAAAATAGGAAGCCTTTAGGTTTAGGTAACTGCACTTCGGAATGGGGCCCAAATATAGGCGTCCAGCTCTCAACCAGTTTACCCTCTACCTAACAGGACATGCAGGCAACTTTTGCATTATTATATTTTTATACTACAACCAATGGCCCAGACTTAGCTGGTTCAAACTCGATAAAATCCAGGGCCAAACACAAATTTTGAACCCCCTAATCCCCAAAATTTGCATACAAAACCAAAAAATTAAAGTCCTATCTGGTCCTCCATACTTCTGTTTACTGCGCATGTGCAGTAACCAGGAAGGTACTGGAATTGGCGCCAAGCATCATTTTCTTTGTTTGGCCCAAAGTCAGTAAACATTGAGCTGACATCTCTGCTTTAAATCTCCTTTTTTGAGGATGCCAGATACAAATCAATGAAAGAATTGGTGGATTCAAGGCTATAAATGGATGATGGAAGTGAGCAATGGTAGTTTCAGACGTTCAGGGCTGTAACTTTACAATAATTATAAAAAGTATTTCATGTTTCCCATTTTCAGGACATGCGCCTGATGTCATCATTCTTGCTAATGATTTACCTACTGTAGTTGAGTGTTCCTTCCCTATCCTTCCATGAACACTCCTGTTAAACTCATAAGCTTTTTGGCTGTTTTTATTGAAATTTTTTATTAAACTTCTTAGGAGTTTAACATTGTTACAGAATGTTTATTCTGTTTATCCCCATGGTTACGTCCTCACCCTAGGGGTGTTGGGTCATTTTGGTCTTACATCTTCTATCCGATGTATCGTTTTTTCTTCATATGAAGACCTAGCTTTGCATCTGGTAGCATTTAAAATCAGTTACTGACTTTGGGCCTATTTGTGTACCTGTTGTCTTGTTTTCAGTTTTTTCTGTTGACGTTGTTTATGTTTGTCAATGCCCTTAACATGTAGTATTTAGTATTATAATACTTCAGAATTATTGTAGGATACATTGATTATGATTCCGGTAAGGTAGCTCCAAAAAATTGGCGTTTATCCACACATAGGCTCTATTGGGATGCCCTTGGGCTCATGATGTTCCCTTTGGGAACTTAGGCATTTTCAAAAAAGGGTTTTTTTTTTCGAAAATTTTTTTATAATTGTTTCGAAATTAATTTGGTTGCTCTTATCATATATATTTGTTGTTGAATTTGTAGGAGTGCTATCGACTCTGTTTTTGATTGTAATTAATTATAAAAGCTAACTGCTGCGGTGAAGTGCTGATGCTGGAGCTGTCACCGCAAGATAATTCGAGTTTTTCAGTTTCTTCTTCAGAGGAACAAGAACATGGTGATGGTTTTGCGACACCCATCCAAAGTGTTCTGCCGTCGTCGCGCTCTGATGAGCAAACAGAACTGGCTGCTAGTGTGCTCCTGAATATTAAACAAGGAATAAGGCCTCTTATTCCAGCAGCCAGTTCAACCGGTGAAGCGGCCAACCCGACAGTGGGAGCTGAATACCGGGTACGTCCGCTGCAGTCGAGAGAAGTGTAGAATCGGGTAGAGCAAGCACCTCAAAAACTAAAGCTCACCCGGCGACAGTGGCAAAAGGGAAGAAACCTGTAAGTTTCTCTTTGGGAAGCTTGGCGAGGTCTGATAGACCGCGAGCGGGAGAGCCTTCTCTAACCCAGCAACATTTGGGGCCAAATGTTGTTTTGAGAAACTTCACTGAGTCGGAGCTAACATCCACACTCGCCACTCAGGACACTCCGTCTAAACTGCAGCCGGGATCGGCTACAGTTACGGCTTCTTCCTCAGGTTCAGATAAGCACACATGACTGCACACTAGCTACCCGACTTCGGATATCCAGACAGCCACACGAAGACGTTCCCAGTTTGAATCTTTTAGTTCATCTAATAAAGCGATTCTGGATGCTATGTCCTACACAGATCATATCAACAGTGCTCTGGCGCAGTGTCTAAACGGAAAGGAATTTGAGAGTGTTAGTTCCTCACTAAGAGTTCTTTCCAGGGCAGTCATATATGCCACGTACCACACCGCCCTTTCAGTGGCAAATTTGGAGTTGGTTAGACGTGATGCAGCCCTTGCGTCTTCATCAATTATTGATGACAGGGTGAAAAGCTCTCTCTTCGAGTCGCTCCGGTCTCCGGACACACACTGTTTGATGACAAGCTTTCCTTAGTCTATGAAGAAGCTACCAAACAAGCTTCCAGCGCACTGCTACTGAGATCAGCATCTCAACAACATGCATCAGCTGGCCAGAGTAGGCGAGGTCGTTCCAGTTCCCAGTCATCGAAAGGGAGCTCCTCGTGAGGGCCTAGGAAACCCTCTTACAGTTACTTCGGAGGTCGTCAATATAGCGACTCGGGAAAGGGCCACAAGTCTTATCAAGACTATCAGTCAGACGCCCCTAGGCCGATGGGACAAAGTTCTTCTCGGGGAGGACATAGTTTCTCCTCCCACAAGCCTCACAAGTCGTACAAGTGATGGTCTAGACCTCTGTTGCTTTCCAGTTGGTGGAAGGTTATCAAACTTTGCGAAAAACTGGATGGAAATAACGGAAGATCAGTGGGTGAGAAATGTAGTCTTGGCAGGCCTGCGGTTATCATTCCGAGCAAAGCCCCCACTTACAAAAAGTCTGCGTTGGACAAATCTTCTGGTGAATTCTTCCAAAAGAGAGTCTCCTTGCAGAGGTACAGACTCTCCTATCAAAGAAAGCAATAGAGGTCATCGAGAATCAAAATTCTCCAGGTTTTTACTGTCACCTGTTTCTCGAACCGAAGCCAGACAGCTCGTTCGGTCGGTAAGAGCGAGCATTTGAGTGGACGACTATGCGGCAAGCATAGATCTAAAGGATGCATACTTTCATGTCCTGGTACATCCGACATTCAGAAAGTACCTGCGTTTTGCCATGCAAGGAGAGGTTTATCAGTTCAGAGCGATGTGCTTCAGTCTGAACCTGGCTTCTTAGGCTTTCACTCGAATAATGAACTCGGTAATGTCATACTTCGGAGCTCATTCGGCAGTGGTAACATTGGCTTACTTGGACGACATTCTTCAGATATATGGTGACAGAATTATTCTTCAGAACGATGTTCAGAGTCTGCTTCAGTTGTTCCGACATATCGATTTCATAGTAAACGAGAAAAAGTCAGATCTAGCTCCATCCAAGTCCTTCATTCACTTGGGAATGAGCTTCAAGACTCAAAACAATCTGGTTCATCTGCCGTTACCCAGAGCGAAATTAGTCAGTTGTTATGCTCACTTTTGTCTAAACTCTCCCGCAGTGACTGCGAGGGAGTTTATGGGGCTGTGCGGAGCGGCTGCGGATCTTATTCCGATGGGCCGCCTGCGCACGCATCACCTCCAGAATTTCTTTACTGAGAACTACTGGAGTGTGAAGACGCATTCGCTCGAAACCCATATAAATGATGCCAGACACATAAATATTGGAGAAATGGTGATTCTAAGGAGGATAGAGAAGGAGGAGAGGAAAAAGGAGTGACAGAAAATATTCAGGGCTGTAACTTGAAATTTTGTAATGAAATTATGTTAAGTTGCCTATTTTCGAGGCATGGGCCTGTTGTTGTCATTCTTGCTATGAAGTTGCACTGCTTATTCAGTGTTTCCTCTCTCCTTATCCTGTAAGTCCCCCCTTGCTATTCTACCATGCTTTTGGCATATTTTTGAGTAAGATTACTACTAAAATTTCTTGGGAGAATTAGCTTGGTTACAGAATGAATTCTGTTATTTTCCCCATGTTTACGTTCTCACCCATGGGTGTTTAGACGTTGTGTTCTGCCTCTACCATCTGATGTTCTGCAGATTCTTCTCTGGAAGTCTCTGTTTTGCATCAGATAGTGTGTATTGACCACACTTACCCTTGAGATCCATTGGGGCTCAACGTTACTTTTCAGAAACTTGGGCTTCGCTGAAAAAATATTTTTCAAAAATTATTTTGAATTTCAATTGCTTTTTTCAATGTTAATGGATCATGTTATTATGTATCTTTGTGTTTAGGGGTTTGTGCGAGTACTAGGACTTGTTGTTGTCTTTTCACAATGAAAGGACATTGTTCAGATTGTAATAGGAAGAAATCTTCCTCTGACTTTCATGATCATTGTATTAATTGTAGTCAGTGTACTCGCACTAACTCCTGTTCAATATGTCAATATTGGGATGACAAACATTGGAAACGTGTGTGACGGTATGTTGTTAGTGGCGAAAGGGCTATGCCGGTCCTTTCTCCGCAGGGTCACTCTAGTCTATCAGTTTCTATTTCAGAGGAACAAGAACAGGGTGATGTTTCCATGTTATCTTCCAAGAGTGCGCTTCCGTCGTCACAATTGAATGCAGAGCTAGCGGCAAAAGTGCTCATGGAGATACGACAGTTGCCGAAGAGGTCCCGAGTAGGATCGACGGCGCAGTCGTCCGCTAGCTCGCCCGGTGTAGCGTCCATTCACCGAATGGTTCGGCAGCCGGGTTCGTCCGTTGCGGTCCAGGAGGAAATGTTGGGTGATGCGAGCACTATAAACATACAAGGTGCACACCCAGTGATGGTGGATAATAGGAGAGATCGGAGGAAGCCTTCTAGCCCGGTTCCTAGCTCGTCCAGGTCCAGCCGGGCCGTGAGCGAGAGAGGCCCCTCTCTCGTACAACAACATCAAGGACCTGATGTTGTGGTACAAAATGTGTCGCAAGCGGAGCACACGTCCATCGCTCGGGACGCTCCATTGTATAGGCAGTCCGCGGAGACTGCTCAGGCTTCCTCATCCTCTCACCAGCGCACACGACCGCACCTTGGCTACGTGACCACGGATATTCTACCAGCTTCGCCAATAAGGGATTCTTCGGCGACCAGGTCACGCCATCCGGTAGCCAGGGACATGAGGCCGGTAGACTCCGGACGTTCGCATAGGAAGAGTATGCGGGAGTCAGTTGATGCGGAGCTTCCCGCGGCTAAGCAGCGAAAGACTGCTACTCCGCAGGCCTCGATGACGGACGTGCTAGCTCAGATAGCACAAATTATCGCAGCATCCCAGCAATCGACAGAATCGGTGTCGGATCAGGAATTATCCGACGGCGCTGGGTCGGTACGCTCCGCCGAAGCATCGGGTGCGGACAACCGGGAGCATCATGAGGTCCGACCGGATGGCGAAAGGGATACGGATGACTTGGAGCTATCCCTTTTGGAACAACATAAAGCTGCCATGGATTTCATCCGGCACTTCCTTCCTCAGGTTGTTCCGTCAGGCCAGACTGCTGCGGTACCGGACAAGAGACTGATAGCGTCATTGGACACTGAATTCTTCGAGCGGTTCAGAGACATCGTCCCTGAGTTTCCGTCTCAGTCCAATAATGTCACAAGAACATTTGAATTATTGAACCACTCTATCTTCAAGCTTGCTTCCAAAACAGGCAAAGCTGGTTTCTTGTCCTCCAGTGCTCTTAACCTACCTTTCATTAATGCAAGGAATAAATTCGATATGGCAGGACAGGGTATTCCGAGAGTTCCTCTGTGTCTTGACGACGCGGCGGAAGACTTAGAATTGTCATTACCGTCGTCTACGTCCATCCCAACCGCAGTGTTGGATACGACAATTACGTCTAACAGGGCCAGTTTAGACGCTTTATCTTACGCAGACCACCTTACAAAGGCGTTATCACTGCGTCTTCAAGGGAAAGAATTCCAGGATATACAATCCTCTTTAAGACTTCTTTCAAGGGCAGTGGCTTATTCCACGTATAACCCCGCCCTCTCAGTGGCAAACCTGGAGTTGGTTAGACGTGACGCAGCCCTAGCTACATCTACACGCGTGGATAGTAAGGTGAAGAGTCGCTTCGGTCTCTGGAGAACTTCTCTTCGACGGCAAGCTTTCTGCAATCTACGATAAAATTACTAAGAAAGCTTCAGATTCTCTGCTGTTTAAAGTCGGATACGGCAGATAAGAGTAAGACAGGCACTTCTGGGACTAGTGCGCCCAAGAAAGGTTCCTATAGAGGCTCCGGTGCATCCTCTTGGTCTTATTCAAGAGACCGTCAAGGCAGCGACTCACGTGCGGGACGTCCTTCGGGCCGGGACAATCGGTCGGACACCCCGAGGTCGACGGGACGAGGTGCGGGTCGTGGAGGACATGGTTTCTCCTCCCGCAGGCCTCGCAGGTCCAGGAGGTGATGGCTTCAACCTCTATCGTGTTCCGGTTGGCGGAAGGTTGTCGAGTTTTTCAGAAGAGTGGGCGTCGATTATGGACGACCTTTGGGTGAGAGGGGTGATTTCGGAAGGTCTAAGAATATCCTTCAAACGAAAGCCTCCATTAACTCGAAGTCCAAAATGGACTCAACTTCCGTCAAATCTGCAGAAAAGAGACGCTCTGTTATCGGAGGTGCAGTCTCTTTTAATGAAGAATGCGGTAGAGGTCATAGAAGACCAGGAAACACCGGGATTCTACAGCCATCTGTTTCTGGTTCCGAAACCAGACGGCTCGTTCCGTCCAGTCATAGATTTGAGCTGGATAAACAAGCTGATCGTCACTCCGAAGTTCTATATGGAGACGATTCGGTCGGTCAGAGCTAGTATTCGGGTGAACGATTATGCTACCAGCATAGATCTCAAAGATGCGTACTTTCATGTCATGGTACATCCGACATTCAGAAAGTATCTACGCTTCGCTGTCCTAGGAGTGGTGTATCAATTCCGGGCGATGTGCTTCGGATTGAACCTAGCACCCTGGGCTTTCACTCGGGTAATGAACTCGGTAATGATGTATTTCCGAGCTCATTCGTCTGCGGTAACGTCGGCCTACCTGGACGACATTCTTCAGAGGTACGGCAACGAGTTAACGCTTCAGAGCGATGTGCAGAATCTGCTTCTATTGCTCCGACGTCTCGGTTTTGTTATAAATGAGGAGAAGTCGGATCTGGTGCCGTCCAAGTCATTCACTCATCTGGGAATGAGCTTCGAGACGCTCAACAATCTCGTTCGTCTGCCGTTAACCAGAGCGAAATTAGTCAGTTGTTATGCTCGCTATTGTCTTCATGCAGACAATGTCACAGCGACGGAGTTCATGAGACTGATAGGTCTGTGCGGAGCCGCTACGGATCTCATTCCGATGGGGCGGTTACGCACTCGTCCTCTCCAAATTTTCTTATCTCAGAATTGG
The DNA here is from genome assembly GCA_031216915.1 of Pictodentalium vernedei. Classification (NCBI taxonomy): domain Eukaryota; kingdom Metazoa; phylum Mollusca; class Scaphopoda; order Dentaliida; family Dentaliidae; genus Pictodentalium; species Pictodentalium vernedei. The sequence goes on from CM062295.1 coordinate 202,496,926, forward strand.
AGCGTCAAGATTCATTCGCTCGACATAGACGTTCTCTTGTCAGATCAAGTGAAACAAGAGATTCAGACTTGGGCAAACATTCAGTGGTTAACTCAGGGAGTTCCGCTGCAGTTGCCGGATCCGAGTTTACGATTATGACGGATGCCAGTCAAACAGGTTGGGGTGCATCATTGATCCCAACGGATTCGAGATGCCAGGGTCTTTGGGATCCACAGTTCCTAAGCAAGCACATAAACATCAAGGAAATGATGTCAATTTAGCTTGCGTTACGTCATTGGATGGACATTATTCACAAAGCTCATGTCCAAATCCTGTCCGACAATACGACAGTAGTGGCGTATATACGGAACCAGGGAGGCACTCATTCCGTTCCGTTATTCAATTTAACGGAGAGAATCCTTCTGTTTGCTCTAGAACATCAAGTTCTACTTTCGGTCCGTCATATACCGGGTCGTCTGAATGTACTAGCAGACTCCCTTTCACGGAAGGGTCGCTTGTTGCCGTCGGAGTGGACTCTCAACAAACAAGTATTCAATCAGATTTGCTACCAATGGGAACGGCCAATGATAGACATATTTGCGACACATCTCAACAATCAGTTGCAGACGTATGTGTCACCGTGCCCAGATCCAAGAGCATTTGCAGTAGACGCTCTATCGATCTCATGGGACGGAGTGATAGGATATGCGTATCCTCCAGTGCCGTTGATTCAGCAAGTATTGCTAAAAATAAAACAATTTCAATGCAAGATTCTGTTGGTAGCATCTCTGTCTCCACAGAGACCGTGGATAAATCTACTCAGGTGTCTGTTGTGGGACCTACCGCGAAAGCTTCCTCCACGGGAGGATCTTCTTTCGCAGGGGAAACCGCGTCAACTTCATCACAACCCGCAAGGTCTCAACCTTCACGTTTTTCCGTTGTGCGGCCCTTCTTGCATGGCAAGCACTTTACAGGATGAGCAGTGGACGCGATTTCTAACTGTAGGAGGACCTCCTCTTCGCTAAACTATGCGGCTAAGTGGAAGGTTTTTCGTCGTTGGTGTAGGGATCATTCTGTTGATATTTTTGATCCCTTCATACCAGACATTGCAAACTTTCTAGTATACTTGTTTGACAAAATCAAACTGCAGCCTGTTACTATTAAGGGTTATAGGTCTATTTTATCTGATACCTATGCACACCACGATAGTTTACAAATTGGATCTAATGTCTCTTTATCTAAGTTAGTTAGAAACTTCTCGATAAATAGACCCAGAACTCTTAGACTAATTCCTAAATGGAATTTAGCTTGGGTTCTTCTTAAACTAAAGGAAAAGCCATTTGAGCCTTTTGGGACAGTAGATTTCAAATTCTTGTCTTATAAGACAGCTTTTCTCTTAGCTTTCTCTTCTGCTAGAAGAGTCAATGAGCTTCATGCACTATCGGTGGACGATTCTCACTATCGTAGTGTCGGGAACACTATCACCTTCACTACTAATGTTGGATTTTTAGCTAAGAATCAGGCTCCTAATAAATATCCGGAACCTATTGTTATTAAGGCTCTTCTGTCTTCAGATGGGCGTAGGCCTTTGCTCTGTCCTGTTAGAGCTTTACGTATTTATAAACAGAGATCTCAGTTTATCAGAAAGGGCCGAGCTTTACGTATTTATAAACAGAGATCTCAGTTTATCAGAAAGGGCCGAAAACGTTTCTTTCTGTCTCTGATGCCTAATAGAAAGGACATTTTGGTCCATTCTATTGCTAGATGGATTCAGTTAACTATCCGTACTGCTTATGAAAATTTATCTTCTTCCCAGCAGTCTGTGCTTAAGATTTCGGCTCATGAAGTAAGAGCTCTTTCTACATCTTGGGCTTACGCAAATAGTGTGGCTATTACAGATTTAATGAAGGCTGCTTATTGGTCTCAGCCATCCACATTCACGAATTTTTATCTCAGAAATATTGAGTCCATTTCTGGAGACCTGCATTGTTTAGGTCCGTTATCTGTTGCTCAGAATGTTGTCCACTAAACAGTTGCAACTATAGTTATGCAGGCTTTCTGTTCCGGCAGTGACTCCGTCCTGCTGCCCTCTTTGCTCTGGGCTATTTGACCCAGGGCAAGGGGAAAGGGGGGGGGGGGGAGGGTGTTCCCTTAGGTCACCTGCTTTATAGTGAAAAGCAAGGGAATTCCTCCTCTGGAGTCAGTAATTCTGAGTCGTTTCCGGGATGGTTTTAAAGTGTAATATTAATGTTAAAAATTCATTCATGTCATATTTTTAAAGTGTAGCTCGGTGTGAAGCATTTGTATATGTCAAGTGTCAAACGGGCGTTAATATACAATCCTCAGACACTTTTAAAGAATATAAAGAGTCTCAATTCTCTGGACTAACTTTATTTATTGGCTTACTTTAAAAATAATTAGTATAAAGGGTTATACTGGATGTTAATAGAGAACATGAATGTTATTGTGCTCAATTATGAAGGGTATTGTATCTTTCTAATTTATTATAAAATAAGAAAGATACATGTAAAGCCTAATACTCCTTTTCTCCTTGAGAGGTTCACTCTATATTATATAGTTGAGCTTATTGGATTTTCCTCTATGTCCTAGGCCCTCCAGCCTTTTTACTATTCAGCTATGTCTGGGTCATTGGTACAGTATAAAAATGTTAAAAAATTTATAGTAATTTATATATTTTTTATACTTACCAATGACCCAGACGGGGATGGCCCTCCCAGGAGTTGGGAACTCATACCTCCCCGCTGAGTACATAGCGCTGACCAGGCACTGCCTGTAAGAATGATAATTGGCGCCAATTTCGGAACGTCCTTGACACTGCGCATGCGCAGTAAGGGCAAAGTATGGAGGTCCTTCAGGACATGATTTCTTTTGGTTTTAGATGCAAATTTTGGGGATTGGGGGGCAAAATTTGTGTTTGGCCCTAGATTTTTAAGAGTTAACACCAGCTATGTCTGGGTCATTGGTAAGTATAAAAAATATATAAATTACTATAAATTTTTTAACTTTTTGCATCAAAAACATAGTTTGTGACCTCTCATTGGAATGAGCTCATTGAGCTCGTTCCAATGAGGGGTCATAAGCTATGTTTTTTAGAAAAAAATTTAAAAAATAATGAAAATTGAATAGGGCTTTTGTGAATACTGCTGGCCAGTTTTGTATGTTACATTGGGTAAAGAGACTGAATATGAAGCACATCCACAGAATATGAAGTCTGTTAAATGTGGTACTGGCACATTTCAATAGAGCCCAAATTTGGCATTCCGCCAGCTAACCACCACAAATTAATCCTTAAGGACTAGAGATTTTTATAAATTTTTGATATACTTTCATGGGTTGCATCATGTAGTTTGACAGTTGTTTCTAGGGGTTTTAATCACTGATCTATGTACAACTGGTTTGCTGGAATGCTCATTGGTCACATATAGAAAATGTCCCCACTGTCACAATCTTTTGGCGTTGGGGGGGGGGGGGGGGGGGGGGGGGGGGGGGGGGAGTTGCTATAATTTAAAAGTTGATCAACAAAATAATTTTCTTGAGGGTTTTCAGTTTCCCGACACCTCGCAATCTCCAATCACTTTTTAAAGAATATACTTTGATGTCCTTGAAAAATAAATATGGTGATGATGTGGACATTTTTTTTCATGGCAGTGCAAATTGAATATTTATTACACACCCATTAAACTTTAATCCCTTGTATTTAACAGAATCACCGCTATGGCATAAATGTTTCTGTATTCAACTGGTGATGTAGAAGCCGGAACTTTTTTCCCAACACCGTTTATACTAGTTCCTTTCCTGTTGAGTCATTATTAGTTGCATCTCAGATAGTTTCCAAATTTTGTTATACAATTATCGATCGTCTGTTGTGTAGTGTGAAAATAAAAACATCAAAAGCAAAATAAAGTTCGCAAAAAAAATTATTTAACCAAAAATGACATAATATTAAAAAACGGATCCTCAGATATCTAAGTTGGTCAACTTTATTTTGTTAAATCTTCGGACATCCTGACATGCTTCAAACTTCTTTCAAAAAAGTTTTTCTCAGCTGTTTTGCAAATCTGCCCAAATTTGTACTTCTGTTTTTACTATCAGTAATAGCCACCAAATGGTTAGGTGTGAATGGACACCAGTCGAAGAGAAAAAACGATGCGAATTTCAACAAACACGCCCAATAGAAAAGATAATGAATGTAATTTAAACTGTTCCCAAAACAAGGTTGTTTTGATTTTTTACCGACCCATTTGATCAATACAGATTCAAGCAAAACAAACAGACTCTTCACCTTCGGGTTTAAACATTGGAATTAAAATTTGTTTATTTAACTGAATTTTAATGCATGGGATGTGTAATAAACACAGAATGCAATGTGTGTTTGAATCGGTGGGTGTTCTACAAAACTCGTTGAAATGGCGTAGTCATATTTTGCTTGAGCCTACGGCTCTTGCAAAATATGACCATGCCATTCCAACAAGTTATGTAAAACACCCACCAATTCAAACAGTGTTATTAGTTTTAGTGCAAGGGAAATGCCATTGTGTTGAGGTATAACAGCTGTTGTGCTGAGGTATAACAGCTTTCACATCAAACATCATGATTTGGAGGAGTTATCACATTGGTTTTCTCCATCTTAGGTTTAAGTGGCAGTGTTTTTCGTTAAGGCTCTAGCAATCCAGTTGCATAGAGATCAGTGAGTTTAAGTCTCAAAATTCTGACAGCTATGATGAATAGTGATTGTGATTGAACACTCATCAACTGTAATAACAAGATGTGGACATTTGATGTAATATATTAGAGGCCTGGGATGAGACTTTTATGCATGAAGATCGCTGAGAGAACCCATGTGTAACCAAATTTATAGACTGTGTTATCACATATTGGGTAGAAGAGAGCACAGACGTATCAATGTAAACATAATGAGTCAGTGATATCAAGAACAACTAATTACATGTTGACAGGGAAGCCAGAAGGTTGGAGGTACGGGGGAGCAAAACAACTTGGGAGTGCAATGTGCACAGAGGGTGAAAATGTTCCAACCAGATACATGTAGTACAGTGGCCCATAGGTCACACTCAAAATGCTCAGATCAGAGAATCAGTGTCTCACTAAATTTCTCATCACCTATTTTCCACCCCATCCCACTATTTTAGCAGCCCTGTGTAGAAGGATGGCATAAAAAAGTACAATAAAATTAATCACTGGTTCCCATCTGAACATCTTTACTTACTCTGTAACATATAGTTCATGTTGGTTGAATGCTTTTGTGTCAGAACTTGATATTATGTATTGAATAAAATGAGTATAGCACATGTCACATAAAGAAAGAAAATACTACCTCTATTTTAATCGAGTTTATGATGGGGAGGTGGCAGAGGGAAGAGCAAGCATACCAAGAAGTGGCAATTTTAACCCTCTGTACTCTGATGTGAAAATGGCAAAGTTTTCAGCAGCAAATACTACCCATAATGCAGTTTGATATTTAACCACATATACCTTGTTTGACAGAGCTCAGTGAGCTCTGTCAAACAAGATACTATTGGTTAAATTCATAGTTAAACCCAAGAAAAATGAAGTGATTGGAGAAAATTCTGTTGCACTACCAGAGTGCTAGGGGTTAAGTTAATGCAATCCAACATTATAAATTTGTATTTCAAGGGGGTGGGATGGTCCTAATGTCAGATACATTGATACAGTATTGATACTCTACTGCAAAACATTCTGGTCACTGAGAAAACTCATGGAGCTCTGTCACACAAGATATAATAGATTAAAAGCCTATGTTGGGTTCCCCGAGGTCAAATAGGTCTATAAGTATAGGGGAATTCAGTGGTTGTTAGAGTAATTCTTTGAAAGATGACATCATTTTTTATTCAATTAATAATTATGCAATTAACAGTTCAAATTTGTAAATCCTGTGAAAATGGTTTTCAGTTCAATGATTCACACTGTATTTACTCTTATATCTTTTATTTTGAACACTTCAAATTTGTTTTAACCCTGAGGTAAATGGTTTGGTGATTTTTGATTCTCAGGTATTGGTGCATTCATTTTTTCGGCCAGCATTTGTCATATCTATTTTGGTGGCAAAATTCAAAATGTATAAAACTATCATAGGGTGCGATTTTAGCAGTATCACATTGTGATTTGCGATGCATTTGGCGTATACATTGATACAGTATTGTTATTCTCTTCACAAAATGTGACACGATTCTCATATGTATGTACAAAATAAATATACTATTAAAAAAAAGTAGGGGATATTTGATAAAAGTGAGATATATGAAGAAATATATTTATATTTTCATCAAAAAGACAATTGTGACATCTGGTGAATGATTTCAGCGATAGTTGGGTTTCTGACAAGCACAACTTCCTCGCACGGAGCTGTAGAAGACATGGACGGTCAGTCAGAGAATTTACCACATTCAGTCCAAGACCTCAATACCTTGTAAATCCTCCTTGGTTTGCGAGACAAGCACAGATCCAATGTGGCCTCACCAAACGTCCAATATCAGCTTGACTGATTTTATTCCATTCTTCTTACAGAGCAGCGGCGAGTTCCTGGACATTAGTAGGGGGCTGTTGTTGTAGGGGCCTGCCAAGCATATCCCAGATGTGCTCAATTGGTGAAAGGTCTGGACTTAGTGCTGGCCAAGGCAGTGTAGTGATGTTCTGCTCATGGAGGAACTCTGTAGCAACACGCACCCTGTGTGCTCTTGCATTCAGCTGTATTGTCGCGCAAATGGCACGACATGAGCTGCTAACATGTTGTCACAGTAGTACTGCCCTGTGACACACACTTGGATGACATATAATGCTGTTCTGTTTGTCATGGTTATGCCTCCCCTCACCATAACCGATTCACCACCAAAATATCATGCTGCCTAATGGTTACATCATGGTATTGTTCGTTCTGCTGCTGCCACACTCTGTTTCACCTGTCATGGAAGTCAAGAGTGAACCTCGATTCAACGTTGCTCCACCTACAATTGTTCCAGTACTGTCGTGCTCCTCACCAATTATGCCTTGCTGCGATGTGACGTTCTGTCAGCTCATTCAGTACAACTGAAAATTTTAAAACATACCCCATTAATGCGGCTTTTTCGTGGGTCGGTGACATTCACGATCCATGCTAAACTTGGTAACATATTGATGTGTCCAATCACACGTATCCAATACCATTTTCCGAAAATATCAACATCAGTTTGGATATCCCCTACTTTTTTGAATAGTATATTTATTTAACTGGTTGAGAGCTAGATTAGTTTTAGTGGTCTAAATTCCTTCATCAAAAATTGTTTTATTACAAATTATTGGAGAGTGCCAACAGGCACTCTCCAATAATTTTTAATAGAACAAATTTGTATACACAAACTTTTATTTAAGTTTGACTGGATATGAAACATGGGTAAGGAAAATGTTGGCTTTACAAAAAAAACCTATCAGTAAAATCAACATGCAGGCTCTAGTATTTAATTTTAGGCTCTCACAACTGGATTTTAGGCATTGGCAACCATTCCATCAGGAATAAAAAATAAAAATAAAAACCGCCCTCCCTCATTCATTTTAAAAAAAAATTGCCTGAGAATCAGTTATTTAATTTTGTTTTGCCTTATATGCAATTAACAGGGTTATTCAATTAAGTGATTTCCACTGTATGTACTTTTATATTTTTTATTTTGAACAGTTCAAATTTGTATTAATCCTATGGTAAATGGTTTAGTGTTGGAAATTATATGCAATTAACAGGATTATTCAATTAAATGATTTCCACTGTATTTACTGTTGTACTCTTTATTTTGCAGGTGAATATGTCTTAATGGTCCATGATGTAACTACGCCTCCATTTTTAGAAAGAACTTTGGAATCAGCATTTCTTTTACTGAAACTTAAAAAAGCCCCCAAAGCACGTAAACCGAAAGAAAATAAACCAAAGTAGGTCATTTTATTTATTTCTAACTAACCAAGATGGACATCCAGTGTGAACACCCAACTAACTGGAGCAGATTCACTCGGAACTGTGACACAAATGCACTGTTTGACTGGGACATGTTATGGTACCACCATTAACCAGAATTCCTGTTGTTTTACTTTGAGCCCAGTGCTTCCGTGGATGAGTATTTTTCTGTAACAATCCTGTTCTTCTATTCACAGGTTTAACTCTTTACCTAACATTAAAAGCAGACAACCATTGCAAAAAAAATTCTAGAATAACTAATTTTTTTCATTTCTTGTCTCAAAAATATAGGTTATGACCCCTCGTTGGAACGACCTTGACAAGCTCGTTTCAATGAAGGGCCATACCCTATCTTTTTGAGAAAAAAAATTAAAAAATAATGAAAATTAATTGGCGATTTTTTACAATAGCACTGGCCGGTTTTGGCCATTACGTTGGGTAAAGGGTTAACTTTTTACCTAATGAATCGGCTGCATCTGCCAACGTAATTTACACTGTGCAGACTGTGCAGCTGAAAAACTTTTTTCCAAAACTATTAACAAAACCATATTATGTGATGATCCTTCATTGGAACAAGCTCATTCCAATGAGGGGCCACATGATATGGTTTTATTGAAATTTTTCTAAAAATAATTGATACAACAAATTTTGATATGTGCTTTGGGTAAAGGGTTAACTAAATTTTTGGTTATGGGTTAATTGTACTGTTAAAGGGCATAAAATCATAAAAAATCTGTTCTCAAGCTACTTCAGAAAAGTGGGATTATTAAGGCAATATCATGTTCTTTCTTCCTTCCTTTTCCTTCCTTCTGTCTAACCCCCCCCCCCCCACCCCCACCCCCTCCCCATGTATTCATCAGTCTGCCCAGTTTCATTATGTGCCTTGTCTAGAGTGTGAACATCACCCAATACTTCTTTCTTTGATGAACTATTTCCATTTCTTTGTTTCAGGCAAGAGGTATTTTTATGAAAAAAGAAAAGTGATTTTGCTTAGTAACAGTCTTGCCAGATTGCCTGAGGAACAGATTTTCATTTTTTGTGTCCTTACCAAATAATTTGACTTTCTGTAACCCTTTCTAATGTTTCATCAGCTTTTCGTTGAACATCCGACAAATTAAAATCTTGTATGACACAAAATAAAAACAATGTGTGCCTTTTCCCATCATACATAGCAAATTCTTAATAAGGATAGTTGTGGTTCCTTAAATGCTTTTAATTCAGAAATAGGCTTTGAATTCAGAGTAGGTTTTCAAGACCTTGAATCTATTTGGAAATGAATTTTGAATGCAAATGGTTGGTTCTTGAATATGCTTGAAAGTGATGTTTGAGGATTTGTTTGGTACTTTCAGGAATGCTCATATTGAAAATATAAGACAACCCCACAAAGGTTATGCAAAAAAAATGCATAGCCCTTTTGGGCCAAGATAACCCCAGTCCCATTGCACACACAGTTTTGTCAGTGGGTTTTTTTTTGCAACTGGTGGAGTGCTGACTTGTTTTGAATTGTTTTTGGATGTAAAAATGAGCTCACTTGTCTTTGACTGGTTACAATTTATTAGAGAGTGCCTAGACGCACACTTAAATTGTGACAAGACAAATCCCCAGACTTGATAATTTCACTTCAAAGATAATTTGAAATACATCCACAGAATATGAAGCCTTTAAGTTGTGGCACCAACACTAAAGACCAAATATGGTCTTCCAGAAGACTACCAGTTAATAAACACAACAATAAAATATCTACACTTGGCACAGTTCAGTTCATCTTAGGTGACTACTCTGTGATGTCTCCACCACCTATCCATTGATTGGGACAGTGGTGGCTCAGTGGTTATGGCATTGGACTTTAAACCAAAATATCCATGGTTCGATCCACGCCAGGTGTAACAGCGTTGTGTCCTTGGGCAAGGCAATCACTACCAAATGTTGATGTGAGAGGGAGGGGCATGGTGGCACTGTTTATTAAGGCGTACTCCATGTCGATGGGATGCAGTTGCCTTCAACCTGTGCTAACCCTGCTTGTGTGGTTTTAGTACATTGGGGAGTCTGCACCCAATAAATAAATAAATAATACCTTCATTGACTATGTATATATATATCTGATCAGATGTATAACTTGGGTCTCCAGAATATACCACCCATAAGGCAAGTGACATAAATCATCCCTTGACTTCTGAGTAATCCCCAACTACTGGCAAGCAACATATATTAACCCCCCCCCCCCCCCCCCCTCCCTGCCAAAAAAATAAATGGAAAGATAAAGTCGGAAAGAGTTTATGATAAATTTATTTGAAAGTCTAATTTGAGCCAGGTGATTTTAGAGGAGGGAGAAAAGTTTATCTTCAAAAATTTTGGATAACCTTTGGAGGAACTAAATGTGGGGTTATCCAGTTTGTGCATTCCAACACCTTTTAAGAGCACCAGATGCGTTGTCAGAAAACTAGAGGAGTGTCTTAACTGTTTGCTTATGTTACCCAATGGAGTGCAAAATTAATATTTTTATACTGTACCAATGACCCAGACATAGCTGGTGCTAACTCTTAAAATATAGGGCCAAACACAAATTTTGCCCCCCAATCCCCAAAATTTGCATCTAAAACTAAAGAAAACATGTCCTGAGAGGCCCTCCACACTTCGCCCCTACTGCGCATGCGCAGTGTCAAGGACGTTCCGAAATTGGCGCCATTTATCATTCTAAGTTTGGCCCTTCATCAGTTAACATCTGACTGATCTTTGTGCTTTTAAATCTCAGTTTAAATGATGCCAGACACATAAATATTAGTGAAATGGTGATTCTAAGGAGGATAGAAAAGGAGGAGAGGAAAAGAATGTGTGACAGAATATTATCAGGGCTGTAACTTAAAATTTTTTAATGAAATTATGTTAAGTTACCTATTTTCAAGGCAGCAGCCATTTTGTTGTCATTCTGATTATTTAGTTACACTGTTTTTTCAAGTGTTTTTCCTCTCTCCCTGTCCTTTAAGTTCCCCCTTGCTATTCTCCATGCTTTGGCATAATTTCTGTAATTATTATTACTAAAATTTCTTGGGAGTTTTAGCTGAATAACAGAATGAATTCTGTTCTTTCCCCATGTTTACGTCTTCACCTACGGGTGGTTAGGCGTTGTGTTCTGCATCTACCATCTGATGTTCTGCAGTTTCTTCCCTGGAAGTCTCTGTTTTGCATCAGATGGTGTATTTTTGATAACTGATTTCGGGCCTGGGTGCCTGGAGTCTTATTTTAGTGTTTTTACACTCATTGTTTACATTTACAACAGCCCTCTGTGTGAGGGGGGGATTTCTAAATAATAATATCTTTATGTTATTTTAATCATAACTAGATACATTATTATTGTTCGTAAGTGTTGAATAAATTGTTTAAAATATTTTTAAAATTTTTGTCCACACTTAGGCTTGGGATCCATTGGGGCTCAACGTTACTTTTCAGAAACTTGGGCTGTTCTGAAAAAATATTTTTTCAAAATATTTTGATTTCAATTATTTTTTCTATATTAATGGATCATATTATTATTATGTATTTTGATTGCCAGGGGTTAGTGCGAGTACCAGGACTTGTTTTCTTTTCACATTGAAAGGATATTGATCAATTGTTTTAAGAGGAAGTCTTCCTCTGACCTTATTATCATTCTATATGTGGTCAGTGTACTCGCATTAACTCCTGTTCTGTATCGTATGATTTCGATGACAATATGGGAAGCGTATGTCACGGTATGTTGTTGGGGATTTGGACACTCCGGTCCTTTCCCCGCAGGGTCACTCTACTTTATCAATTTCTATTTCAGACGATCAAGATTAGGGTGATGTATCTGTGATGTCTTCCAACAGTGTGCCTCCGTCGTCACAATTAATGAAGGGCTAGCGGAAAAGTGCTCATGTAATACGCCAATTGCCTAAGAGGACCCTAGTAGGTTCGACGGCCTTTGACGTCCGCTAGCTCGCCCGGTGTAGCATCCATTCACCGAATGGTTCGGCAGCCGGGTTCGTCCGTTGCGGTCTAGAAGGAATTTTGGGGTGATGCGAGCACTATAAAATTAACTTAATGCACACCCAGTGACGGCGGATCGGAGGGAGAACGGAGGAAGCCTTTTAGTCCGGTTCATAGCTCGTTCCGGTCCATCCGGACGGCAAGCAAGAGAGGCCCCTCTCTCGTTCAACAACATCTGGCCCCAGATGTTGTGGTACAAATGTGTCGTTAGCGGAGCATACGTCCGTCGCTCGGGACGCTCCGTGGTATAGGCAGTCCGCTGTGACTGCTGAGGCTTCCTCTTCTCGTCAGCGCACACGACCGCACCTTGGCTGCGTGACCGCCGATATATTACCAGCTTCGCCGATCAAGGATTCTTCGGCGACCAGGTCACACCATCCGGCAGCCAGGGATTCGAGACCGATGGACTCCGGACGTTCGCATAGGAAAAGTATGCGGGAGCCATCTGATGCGGAGCTGCCCTCGGCGAAGCAGCGATAGACTGCGCCTCCGCAGGTCTCGACGCCGGACATTCTTGTGCACATAGCACAGCTTATCGCAGCATCCCAGCAGCCGACAGAAACGGTGTCGGATCGAGAATTATCCGACAGCGCTGGGTCGGTAGCCGGGGACTCGAGGCCTGCAGACTCCGGACGTTCGCATAGGAAGTGTGCGGGAGTCAACGTACACGGAGCTTCCAGCGGCAATGCATCGTAAGTCCGTTACTGCACAGGCCTCGGGAACGGACGTGCTTTCCTTAATAGCACAGTTTATCGCAGCATCCCAGCATCAACTGAATCTGTCGCATATATTTTATCCGACGATGCTGGGTCGGGACGCTCCGCGGAAGCGGGTACGGACGTCCGAAAGTTTCATCCGGTCCAACGGGATACCGAAAGGGATTCGGTGGATTTCAAGCTTTTCCTTTCGGAACAACATATGCTGCGATGCCGGATAAGAAACTGATAGCGTCGGTGGACTTAGAAATTTTTGGTTCGGTTCAGGGACATCGTCCCTCAGTTCCGACATAGTCCAATAATGTCACACAAACTTTTGAATTATTGAACGACGCTATATATATTATTATTTTATGCTTGCTATCCAAGCATTTCTGGTTTCTTGTTCGAAGAGTTATGGAGATGTCTTTCAAAAGTGTGCCTCTGTCGTCATAGTTAATGAAGAGTTAGCGGCAATAAGTGCTCATGGAATATGTCTATCGCTTACGGAGTGACATTCGCTAGCTCACCCGGTGTAGCGTACATTCATCGAATGGTTCGGCTGCCGGGTTCGTCCGTTGCGGTCTAGGAAGGAGATTTGGGTGATGCGAGCACTTTAATTACTTTAGTACTCACCCAGTGATGGCAGATTGAGGACAGATCGGAGGAAGCCAACAACATAGGGGACCGCATGTTGTGGTTCAGATATTTTACATTCGGAGCATATGTCCGTTGCTCGGGACGCTCCGTTATATTGACAGTCCGAGAGACTGTCTTTAATGCTTCCTCATCCTCACAGCAGGGCACACGACCGCACATTGGCTACGTGACCTCGAGTATCCGATCAGTTTCGGCATTCAGTGATTCCACAGCGAATAGGTCACGCCATCCGGTAGCCAAGGGACACGAGGCCTATACACTCCGTTCGCTCGCATATTGGAAGTATGCACGGGGTAACGATCTCGGAGCTTCCTGCGGCAATGCATCGTAAGACCGCTGCTCCTCAGGCCTCAGTGACGGACGTGCTATCCGAGTTAGCACAGTTGTTTCGCAGCATCCCAGCAATTGACGGTTTCTCGGTTGAATCAGGAATTATCCGACGGCGCTGGGTCGGTGCGGTCTGCGGTTGCATCAAGCTACGGACGACCGAACGCTTTATAGGGTCCGACAGGATGGCGAAAGGGATTCGAAAGATTTCGAGTTTTCCCTTTAGTTGTATCGGAAGATGCCTTTCATATCTTCTGGCATTTCTTCCAGTGATTATTTTTCGGACTTCATTGCTGCGATCTTGGATAAGAGACTTATAGCGTCATTGGACTCGGAATTTTCGATCGGTACAGGGACTTTGTCCCTGACTTACCGACGCAGTCCAATATTGTCATTACAACATGTGTTTTAATTTTCGACGCTATATATTTATTTATATACAAGCCTGCTACTAAGCATGATAGTTTAGTTTCTTGTCCGCGTGGCTCATTTCTGCCATTTTATCTTTTTTACATATAGTTTATTTTGGCAGAGCAGGGCATACCGAGAGTTCATATGCGTCTAGACGGTGTTATTAAAGACTGCATATATTCTTTTTCGCCGTTTATGTCTTTTCCAATTTCAATGTTGGGAACGACATTATGTATAGTAGACTTAACTTAGACGCTTTATTATACGTAATCCGCCTTACTGAGGCGTTATCATTACGTCTTCAAGAAAAGATTTACGGGATATTATTCTCAATGTAATTTCTTTTGAGGGCAGTAGTTTGTTCACGTATAACTCCGCCCTTCAGTGGCTGATTGGAGTTGGTTAGACGTGATGCAGCCCTAGCTACATCCACGCGTGGATAGTAGGTTAAGAACTCTCTCAGAGTCGCTTCGTTCTCGGAGGAGCTTCTCTTCGACGGCAACTTTCCGGCAATCCATGAATTGCTTGATTTATACATTCTCTTGTCTATCTAGTGTTACAAGAGATTCAGACTGGGGCAAACATTCGGTGGTTGACTCAGAGAGTGCCCCCGCAGTTGCCGGACCCGAGTGTGGCTGTTATGACGGTTGCCAGTCAAACAGATTGGGATATATACTGATCCCTACGGATTCGAAGTGCCAGGGTCTTTGGGTTCCGCAGTCTTTTAGCTATCAGTTTAACTTCCGCGGAATAATGTTTTTTAGGCTTGCTTTATGTCATTGCATGAACATTATTCAGAAACGCATGCCCAAATTCCTGTCCTTTAATTCGACAGTAGTGGCGTATCTCCGGAACCAGGGAGGCACTCTTTCGTTTCCGTTATTCAATTTAATGGAAAGAATCCGTCTGTTGGTTATAGTACACCAAGTTCAGTTTTGGTCCGTCATATTCCGGGTCGTCTGATTGTTTTATCGGACTCCCGTTTTCTTACGGGTCGCTTGTTGCTGTCAGAATGGACTCTCAACAAACAAGTATTCAATCAGATTTGCTATCTATGGGAGCGCCCAATGATGTTTTATTTATGACACAGCTTGCTAATCAATTGCAGACGTATGTGTTGGCTTGTCCAGATCTCTGAGCTAATACTGTTAACGCTCTATTGATCTATAGGACGGAATGATAGGATACGCGTATCCTCCGGCGCTGTTGTTTTAGCAGGTATTGCTAAGATAAACAACCACAATACATTTCTGTTGATAGCATCTCTATCTTCACAGAGATCATGAGTAATTTACTCTCTTGTCTACTGTGGATCTTAACGTGAAATCTTCCTCTATGTGAGGATCTTTTTTCACTGGGTAAATCGTGTCATCTTTATCACAACCAGCAAGGTCGCAACCTTCATGTATTCCGTTGTGTGGTCCATATTGCATTGTAAGCACTGTACTGGACGAGCTTTGGACGCGATTTCTTACTATAGGAGATCCTCTTCTTCGCTATTCTATGCGACTAAAGTGGAGGCTCTTCCGTCGTGGTGTAGGGATCATTATGTTCATATGGTTGATCCCTCCATACTACTCATTGCTATTTTTTAGTATACTTGTTTCACAAGATCTACTGCAGCCTGTTGTTATTTAGGTTATAGGTTTATGTTTCCTCATACCTATGCACTCTACGATAGTTTACAATTGAGTCTTTTGTCTCTTTATCTAAGTCAGTTAGTAACTTTTTGATAAATAGACTTAGAATCTTTAGATTAAATTCCTATACGGATTTTAACTTCGGTTCTTATTTAGCTAAGTAATCATTTGAACCTCTGGAAACAGTAGTTTTCAAATTCTGACCTTTTAGACAGTAATTCTGTTGGTTCTCTTTTACTGTAGAGTCAGTGAGTTTCATGCACTATCAATGGATGATTTTCACTTTCATAGTTTCGGAATCAATACTTCCGTTACTATTTAGGTTGGATTGTTGCATAAGAGTTAGGCTCCTATTATCCGGAACGTATTATTTTAAGGTCCTTCCGTCTTCGTATGGGCATAGGCCTTTACTCTTTCCGGGTACAGTTTATAAACAGATATCTGTTTATTACAAGGGCGTAAGCTTCTTCTGTCTTTGATGTCTAGTAGAAGGACGTTACGCTCCATTTTATTGTTAATGGATTCTATTAACTAGCGTACTGCTTATGGTATATCATTGGCTTAGCAGTTGTGCTTAAGATTTCGGCTCATGAAGTAAGAGTTCTTCTACTTCTTGGGCTTACATTAATAGTGTTGCTATTATAGATTTTTGAAGGCTGCTCATTGCGCTCAGCCATCCACATTCATGAATTTTATCTCAGAAATATCGAGTCCATTTCTGGAGGCCTCTATTGTTAGGTCTATTATCTACTGCTCAGAATGTCATTCACTTAACAGTTGCTACTATAGCTAGGTAGGCTGTTTGTTTCGGCAGTGTCTCCGTTCGGCTGCCCTCTTCGCTCTGGGCTATTTGACCCAGGGCAAGAAAAAGGGGGGGGGGGGGGGAGGGTGTTCCCTTGGGTCACCTGTTTTTACTATGAAAACAAGGGGATACCTCCTCCGGAGTTAGTAATTCTGAGCTGTTATTGGGATGGTTGTTTAGTGAGAAGTTTAAGTTTATAAAATTCATTCAAGTCTTAGTTTTTAAAGTATAGCTTTTGAATATTGCATATGTCAACGGACATGATTATGCAATTCTCACACACTTTTAGGAGTATAAGAGTCTCTATTCTCTAGACTTACTTTATTATTGGCTTACTTTAAAAATTATTAGTATAAGGATTATTGGATATTAATAGAGTACATGGATGTATGAAGCTCAATTTTTGGAAGGTGTTGTATCTTTCTAATTTATCATAATAAGAAAGATACATGTAAGGCCTATTACTTCTTTCCCTACAGGGGATGACTCTATTTTATTTTATTGAGCGTATTCCATTTTGCTCTATGTCCTTGGCCCTCCAGCCTTTTTACTATTCAGCTATGTCTGGGTCATTGGTACAGTATAAAAATGTTAAAAAATTTATAGTAATTTATATATTTTTTATACTTACCAATGACCCAGACGGGGATGGCCCTCCCAGGAGTTGGGAACTCTTGCCTCCCCGCTGAGTACATAGCGCTTACCAGGCACTGGTTATTAGAATGATAAATGGCGCCAATTTCGGAACGTCCTTGACACTGCGCATGCGCAGTAGGGGCGAAGTGTGGAGGGCCTCTCAGGACATGTTTTCTTTAGTTTTAGATGCAAATTTTGGGGATTGGGGGGCAAAATTTGTGTTTGGCCCTATATTTTAAGAGTTAGCACCAGCTATGTCTGGGTCATTGGTAAGTATAAAAAATATATAAATTACTATAAATTTTTTAACTTTCATAATTGATTTGTAAAATTTTTTTTTTTTTTTCAAAGATACCATACATACTACCTGCATGAGATTTTGTTCATAAATATTGGTTTTGTTACTCTCCAATAAATTGCAACAAAAACACTTTTATATAAATATTATTTTCTTCTGCTGATTAAACACTTAACAAATGCACTCAGTGGTTAACCACTAAAGTGGCTTTTACTCCTTTCCTGCTGCTGGCAGATATTCCTGCCCAGGACTGGAAATCTCTTGCCATTGAAATAAGTAAAATTTGAGGATATTTCCCCAGACTTTTCCCCTGTACATTATATAGACTTTTAGACCCATAGCTTTTCAAGTCAAATTTTTATGGATTTTTCATCAAATCTAGTCATGGCTGCCATGAGGCAGCCATGACTAGATATGATGAAAAATATATTAAAATTACTCAGTGGGTTGAGAGTTCAGCTGTTTTCAATAGAACCATGATTCAGACTGCTGGCACTCAACCAGTTAACATGACAAGAAGACTGCATTTGCAAAAAAAAATCTGAATGTTAGATTGGTTTTTGGTCAAGTTGTGTTAACAACCGAGGCCTATGGTTTGGTGACAGTCGGTGTGCATCTGGGTGGGTGGGTGAGTGTCCTTGCACTGTTAGCGCAATAACTTGAACAAACATTCTCTGATTTGAATAATATTAGCCATACAGGTCTTTTGCAATCATATATCAAGCGAGTTCGAAAACTGGCCTAGCCCAATTTTTTGTTACATAGTTATGGGCCTTAATTACTCAATTTTACGAATTTTGAGCTCATTTTTAATGCAATAACTTGAACAAATGTTCTTCAATTTGAGTAATATCTGCCATACAGGGCTTTTGCGATAATATTGCAAGTGAGTTCGAAAACTGGCCTGGTCCAGTTTTTCATTACAGAGTTATGGGCCTTAATTAGTAATTTTTTTTTAATTTTGAGCTCAGCGTGATGGCGTTTCTGATTTTCAATAGAGAGTACATGAAGAAAGTAGCCACAACAACTCAACGCCTGCATCTCTGATGCGCACTTATTTTTAGTCGAGTTGTGACAAAGTCAAACTCAACTTATATTTTGGTGAATGGCGGGTGGGTGGGCGATCATGTGAGCGGGCATAAACAATTGGTTTCTGGATGATAACTTGATAATGGTTCGACCCACGTTCATGAAACTTCATAGGTAGGTTGGCATCGATGAGAGGAAGAACCCTATTTATTTTGGACTTGCTTAGTCGAAGGTCAAGGTTACAGTGACCTTGAGCATAGTAAATTGAAAACGGTTGGTTTCTGGATGATAACTTGACTATGGTTCAACCCACATTCATGAAACTTCATATGTAGGTTGGCTTCCTGAGAGAAAGAACCCTATTTATTTTGGACTCACTAGGTCAGAGGTCTTGGTCACAGTGACCCTGAACATAGTAAATCAAAACAATTGGTTTCCGGATGATAACTTGATAATGGTTTGACCCATGTTCATGAAACTTTATAGGTAGGTTGGCATCAGTGAGAGGAGGTACCCTATTTATTTTGGACTCGCTAGGTTTAAGGTCAAGGTCACAGTGACCTTCAACATAGTAAATCATAAACAATTGGTTTCTGGATAACTTGATAATGGTTTGACCCACATTCATGAAACTTTATAGGTAGGTTAGCCTAGGTGAGTGGAAGACCCCTATTTATTTTGGACTCGCTAGGTCAAAGGTCAAGGTCACAGTGACCTTGAACATAATAAATCGTAAACAATTGGTTTCCAGATGATGATTTGACAATGGTTCCACCCATATTCATGAAGCTTCATAGGTAGGTTGGCATGGTGCAAGAAAGAGCCCTATTTATTTTGACCAGTGACCCTTCACATAGTAAATTGTAAACAACTGGTTTCCGGACGATAAGTTGATTCTGATTAAACCCACTTTTGTGCTGTCACAACTCAACATTGGATCAGTGATCCTATCGGCATTTTTTTTTCTTGCCATACATAAATACTTGTACATACTTACGTGTACTGTAGGTTAAGATATTACAGTTTATAAAAGTGAAGGCAAACATTAATTTTATAATTACTGTAGTTTATACCTATATATGAATAGGTAGAAGCATAGCAATATTGGCAGTCTGAATGCAAATTCTCCTAGTTGTAAAGGATGTGTCATTTAGGAGATTGCGACAAGCCCCACACAGTTATGCATTTCCAGATATAATGAAATTCAGTACCCATTTAGCTATTAGTGAATAAGGGGTCCCATTTTTTTTTAATGGTCACCACAATTGATAATGCTTATGTAAGTGAAGAATATTCTCCCAAAGAGACAGATAGGTACACCAGATCTGGGAATAACACAAAATTTCCATTTTTCTCCATCAAGCATACTTTATTACCCTCTTAGGAATGAGTTCATCAAGCTTGTTCCAGTGAAGGTCATAAGCTTTTTCATATCAGTGAATAAGGGACCCTTTTATATATAAAATATATATTTATATTATATATATTGGTTCCCATTTTCTTAATATAGTTCCCACAATAATGAATTGATCATGCAGATGTAACTACAGAATTGTCTTTCCTAAAGGCAGCCCAGTATTCACAGAAGTCTCCAAATAACGAAACTATGACCCTCATTGACACAATTTCAATAAGCTTGTTCCTGTGAGAGCCCTAATAAATAGTTTGGGGCAAATTTGAAAAAACTTGAAAGGTGATTTTTGTGAATAATGCTAGCCGTTATGTTAAGTAAAGTGTTAAGGAACTCTCACAATATAGGACTTGGAGGAATGGCCAGAATGTAATGAATAAAATGTTTTAATAAGTGGTGATAAAAATTGAAATTATTGTTGATTCATTCTTTTTCTAGTCTTTTGTTTTTGAATGTTGGTCTCAAAATATCCTTGAAAATCCTTGGTGTCACCCAAAAAGACTTAATAGGTTCAAAGCATAAAAAAGACACCGCTTGTTGACCATAGAGGAGTGCACCATTTTGTGGCTTGGGGTCTGTGCTGCTAAATAAAATGCTGAAATTGTACACCATTCCATTCGCCTAGTGTAAGTGGGAGTTTTCTTGAAAAGTTTACACATGAGAGCAGAATTTTAATATTTAGAATGAATTCTACACTATTTTATTAACAGAGTAATTAAAAGTATACAGTTTATGTAAAGAGAGACCATATCAATTATGGTAATGCAAGGAGAGACCATTTCAATTATGCTTACTCTTACTCACTCTAGAAAGGTGGCTAGATTAGTTTCTGTGGTTTGTGAAATTGTGAGGTACCTAGTCTAGCTATTACAAGGAAATTCAGTTTGTTCCGGTGCAGGGTAATTTGACAGCATTGGTAAGAAAAGACTGAAATTTCTTCAGAACATTGTAAAATCTAGATGAAGAGCATATGAATATTCAGTAACAATGGTTTACACCATAATGATATATTTATGATAAAGTTTTCCGTTTGCTGAACATAACTTTAATGTGATGCCCATACCAACACAGGAAAGTGAATCATGTATATTTGTGTTAATTTAAATGGTTTTAGTGCTGGAAGCCCATATTTGGGCTTTATTCTGGAATGAAGATAACAAAACATAACTGCTTCATATTCTGTGGATGTGCTACATAATATCATGGACATGAATTTATTGACTCTGTATGGATTTGCCGGCACTCTCCCATAAATTATAACAAGGCAAAGACATGTGAATAAGTTTTGATGACGGAGAATAATTTAGCACCCTACCAGTTAATATTTTAGATGACAAATTTGCTTCTTTGCCTTAGGCAACAGAGTCTCATTCTGTTTGGAAAAAGAGGGTCAGATGGAGGGGAGCTGAGATATTCAGTTACTTAACAAATTTATTATCTTTAAGGAGTGCATGAGAATAAATTAGACATCATTAGTAAACAGAGATGGTAGTATTCAGAAAATCACTTCACCATTGTGGAATCACCTGCATAATTTACGAATTGAGCACCTGAAAAAAATTCTTTAAAAAAAAAATTCCAATAGCACCATATCATGTGACCCTCACTGGAACAAGCTCAGTCAGCCTGTTCCAATGAGGGGTCACAGAATAATGCTTTTGTTGAAATTTTGTGAAATAATTGGAAAAAAATAATTAAAGTAACAAATTTTGATATCGTTAGTGTTGGGAAAAGGTTCAAATTCTCATATTTTGTCTTCCATAAATTTACATGAAAATGGTCTTACAGATCTTTTCGATGTAAATTTATAGAAAATGAAATCTCTGTAAATTTATAATTCTGTTACATGCCCTATTACATTTTGGCAAAACGTACTTTATATGAAGTTTACCATTAAAATAGCATAACAATTAACTGATTTAATTATATTTCACTTGTTGATAGAAATTAGTCACCAGTATGGGAAATTACAAGAAAATGCTATGATTAATAAGTTTATTTATTTTATTTTGTTACATTAACAAATAGCACTGTGTGAACCAAATGTGTTTTATTCCTGCTTTAACATAACTGACCTAAACAATTTTATGATGAACTGGTTTTTAGGTTTTTTGGTTTATTTTTTATCAGCTACTAGGTTTATTTTAACCTTTAACAAAAAGTACATATATATTTTTGTTGAACATTACAGAATATATTGGTTTACTCATAAGTATGGTTCCTTCTGGGGGACCAGGGCTTATATTTTGTCAAGAATTGATTCACCCACATATGCATGCAAGAAAACAGCAAGAATTCTTGTAGATTCTCTCTGAACCTCTGCTAGGATTTGCCTGAAAAAAATTGATTCAATTTAACCCAACACAATAGCAACAAATTAACCAATACAAGGCTAAATTGACCTCAAATAGCCTGACACTTTGTACAAATATGACAGTCTTTGCAACCAGTTCAATGATCTGGTTCCAATGACATCCATATTTGTAATGTTTTATTTGTAAATACTGTTTATATTTCAAAAACTTATCAAATTCAGTTAATTTTTTAAAAATTAAAAAGCTGTGTTGGTTTAAAGGGTTAATATGTATTATCAGTATACAATAGGATGGCCTCATGGGATCCCGAGACACTCATAGTAGGTATGGATTCTCGCAACCATTTTCATGAGAATCGAAATGGATTCTTCCAAATTTAGATGAAATTTAAGTCCTGGGGACCCAGGAAGTGGAGCAATGCTTGTTTACGTTTACTGTTGTAAGAAAGTTCTTTATTACTGGTAAAACATGACCTGATAATCAAAGCTTGGGAGTCTTTTAAAGTTGGGCAGCATACATGCAGATGCTTAACTAAACTTTACTTTATACTTGCTTTGTAGGTATGATACAGCCATTGATGCTGAAACAGACCTTTTACTCCAGTAAATAAATAACGTTTTGTGGGCAATAACCCATTTGTTATGAAGGAGCCTGGTGATTAGAGCATTGGACTTGAGATCAAATGTCCGAAAGTTCATTCCTATTCCACATCATATATGTTATGTCCTTGGGCAAGACACTTCATCACAATTGCAAGAGTATGGTGTCACTGTGTACTGAAGTGTTGGAGACAACAAGGTAGACTTGGCTTCAGCCAGTGTGAACTATGCTTGTGCTGTGTTAGTAAGTTGGAGAGTACAACAGTTACTTGCTATTGCTTGGTGGTTCTCCCTGGGCACTCAGGCTTCCTCTACCTGTAAAAAAGTTTGTTTGACATGATATTGTTGAAAGTGTCATTATACCCCAACAAATAAACCAGTTATCAAAACATGCGATTAGGAAGACTAAAAGGTAAGATAAAAAAGATGCTGAGAAAAATTAGTAGTTACAATTTTTATGCCCCCGAGAACCTCTCGGGGGCATTATGTTTTCACATGTCCGTCCGGCATCTGGCATCCATTCGTTAACTTTTGTTTTCCGTCAAATGACTAAAGAACCTCTTTAGTCCAGCTAGCCAATTCAATATGGCCACCATATTGAATTTGGTTTCCATCCAATAACTATTGAATGCCGACTCAAATCATTTTTATTTTTTAATTATGCTTTCTTGGTGTCTAGAGGAAGCTTCCCCTTTGATTTTGGACCAGTCAGCTGATCCAAGATGGCTACCAGTGGCCAATTCACTGACGTCCATGCAGGCCATCTTGAATTTGTTTTCCATCCAATAACTTATGAATACTGACTCGAATCAATTTCAATTTTTGGTATACATTATTGGTGTCTAGAAGAATCTTCCTTTCACTTTTGGTCCAGCTAGCCAATTCAATATGGCCACCATGGTGGTCATATTGAATTTGCTTTCTGTCCAATAACTGATGAATGCTGACTCAAATCATTTTTAATTTTTTAATTATGCATCGTTGGTATCTAGAGGAAGCTTCATTTTGATTTTGGACCATTCAGCTGAACCAAGATGGCCACCACTGGCCAATTCTTTGTGGCTTCCATGGTGGCCATCTTGAATTTGGTTTCCATTCAATAACTAATGAATACTGAATTGAATCAATTTCAATTTTTGGTTATGCATTATTGGTGTCTAGAGGAAGCTTCCTTTTGATTTTGGATCGGCTAGCCAATTCAGTACCAACAAAAACATGATGGAAATATATGCTTTAGAGCCTGAAGTCTTATAAACTGTGATATTGAGAAGATTTCATGACATGCCAAGGCCTTGAGCAGGGATATGTAGCAAAGGGTGACACACTCCCAATAATTTTTTCAGAATGGACATTTTCGTCTGGATGTAGGTCTGCGATTCGTTGTGGCTAGTAATCATGTGTTTTCTTTTGTGATAAGATTGGATACTTGGTCTTGTATCACACACGCAGTTGGTAATATGATTGGTTGGCCATAGTAATAGTACCTAATTCTTGCAGTTGCGGGCCCAGCATGATCAATTTGGAGTGTCGTATTTGCTAATTAGCTGGTTGAGGGCTAGATTATTTTGGGTGGTCTGAATTTGTGATAGAAAATTTATTCATTACAAATTATGGGAGAGTGCCTGTGGGCACTCTTCCATAATTTGTAATAAAACATATTTATATAAACAAAATATTATTTTACATTTGACTGAATATGAAACATGAGAAGGCAAAACATTGACCTTTGCTCTACTACCCTCATATTTTTATACGGCCGCTCATATGAGCGGGCCGTATTATGGTATGGCAATGTCCTTCTGACTGTCCATCCATTAACTTTTGTTTGTCCATCCATTAACTTTTGTTTGTCCATGCATTAACTTGAAAACAATACATCCAACAGATACTGTTTCTTTATGGTTGATTAGTCATGGCCAGAGGATGGTTCCTTTCAATAACCAGCATTCTGGCATATCCAATATGGCCACCACGGCAACCATCGTGGATTTTCAGAGACTTTTTGTTGTCCATGCGATAACTTGAAAACTGTAGATCCAACAGATACTGTTTCTTTATGGTTGATTAAGCATGACTAGAGGATGGTTCCTTTCGATATCCAGCATTCTGGCATATCCAATATGGTTATCATGGCAGCCATCTTGGATTTTCAGGGACTTTTGATTGTCCACGCAATAACCTGAAAACTGGAGATCCATCAGATACTGCTTTTTATGGTTGATTAAGCATGACTAGACGATGGTTCCTTTCGATAACCAACATTCTGACATATCCAATATGGCCACCATGGAAGGCATCTTGGAATTTTCAGGGACTTTTGATTGTACACGCAATAACTTGAAAACTATAGATCCAACAGATACTGCTTTTTATGGTTGATTAAGCATGACTAGAGGATGGTTCCTTTCAATAATCAGCATTCTTGCATGTCTAATATGGCCGACATGGCAACCATCTGGGAGTTTTGGTGACTTTTGATTCTCCACGCAATAATTTGAAAACAATATCTTCAGCATTAATGGGTCGTAAGCCAGGAATGTACAGTTATTTTTGAAGGAATTATTGACCTTTTGTTCAACTAAAAATTTCTTCACAAGTGCAATTTCTTCATAGACGGCCATATATTGATCCACCACCTGGCCGTGCACATGTTAAAGCCCTGATAGTGGCATCTAGCACTCAACCAGTTAAATGGGTTGCATCATGAGTGTTACACGTATATTTTAATTATACACAAGTTTCTAAGAAGTCTTGAGTTCTTGAACAATGTTCCCAACTAATATTCCATCTGCATCATCAAGGCATTCTTTGATGAAGGCATGCCTTGATGATGTAGTTGGAATATTTTACCAGCCAGGACTTCAAACATCAGTCAGGACAAATCCGGTTTACAAACTCCCCTACCCCCAATCAGTCATCTTTGCAATATCCCTGGCCATGAGGTTCAACCCAGAGCTTCAAGCAAGATTTGGGGGGGTTTTTTACAAGGCATATGTTACCCAATGGAAGCATTTGCAAAATTTAGTTTAAAATATACAGAGAGTAATAATGTTCCTATTGAATTTTTCTCTTTATACTATTTAACTGGTAGAATGCTATACGCGACTATCAGGGCTCTACTAAAAAGTGCTGCAAGCCACTTGAGTGGCTTTACACTGTGTGCATTACCTTGTCGTTTGTGCAGCAGTAGATAAAGAAATGTTCATATAAAATTGTTTTACAATTTATTGGAGAGTTCCAGCAGGCCCTCACCAATAAATAGTAACAAAACAATTTTATATGAACGAGATCTTGCTAAACTAAGGCTCCCCTTGCTGGCAGCATAGTATTTTTGAAAAAAAATACTCATCTTACAAATCACCTTTGTAAAATAATTGAGCACTCTACCAGTTAATGACCTGTATATATTTGACTTCCAGAAATAAGAAAATCCCGGTTCACAGGGAACGCTGGGCAATTACTCACACATGACCCCTAACAAGTGCAAACATGTGAGTGATTAATTGGTCACCTAAAACATCAGAAAATATCTGGACTTGACACACAACAATGCGTCCCTTGAGTTCCAATGTGTTCTATGTGCCAGTAGGCACTTAGAACACATTGGAACTCAGGGGACGAATGAGCTGGCCAAGGTTTGTTATGTTTTTGGGACTCATGGTATGCTTTCAGTAATGATGATAGTGTAACAACTTCCACATAGTGCTACAAAGAAAGTGACAAACAGTGGGCATGCCATGACACTGACTGGTGAATCACTGGTCTGAGTATCATGGCAGTGGCATTTCCTCTCACTTATTATGTCCCCTCCTGAGAGGGTATATAGTACAGAAGTCATTTGTTTATACGTCTGTACAGTCATACATTACTGATTATGTTTGTCCAATATGGTGGCTGCTTTAGTTCCACCACTCCTGGTTGGATTTAAATAATTTTTGGCATGCTTCTGCCTAAATATGGGAATACAGATCCTGTGGTGATATATATGGTACTTGCATAGTATTTACAGAGTTGTTGTTCCTTATTTCACTTAGGTGATTTTTAAAAATGTGTCTGTCCAACATGTTTTCTGGTCTGGCAGTGTCACTACTTGTTGGATTGAAATGAATTTTCACACTATTCTACCATGGCATGGGGGAATGTATTTTATAGCAGGATGGATTCCCTCACGTATTTAGTTACTTCCCCTTTCCTCTCTTGTTTCAACATTTAAGGGAACAGTTTTGACTTTTGACAATTTTTGTAGACCAAAACAGGTTACCCAACCCATAGCCTTTGTGTCTGCCAGGTAAATTTCAAATTTACAGGCTGTGGTTGCTGGTAAAGTCTAGGTTGCCTTTTTGAGCTGACAAGACTTGACAAGTCCACACGGCTGGGGAATAGTACACA
Organism: Pictodentalium vernedei; assembly: GCA_031216915.1. Taxonomy (NCBI): domain Eukaryota; kingdom Metazoa; phylum Mollusca; class Scaphopoda; order Dentaliida; family Dentaliidae; genus Pictodentalium; species Pictodentalium vernedei. The sequence continues at coordinate 202,524,097 of CM062295.1, forward strand.
CTTTTTATGTTTTTGTTATATCTTTTGGATATAAAATTATTTAATCCTAATGTTTCCATGTCTGTCTTGTGCCATGTTATTTATATTGTTATCTTCTGTATATTTTTATACACATATAGATATGTATGTATTTATTTATTAAATCTATCAGTTTTTTTTTTTTACTGAATCTTTCACTTCTGTAACTGCATCAATTAATGGACTGGTCACTTTTCTCAGTTGGTCGATATTTCCACGTACGCAATGATATTAGATTCCAAACAGTGATTACAGGAATAATCATCAGAAATTTAATTAATGAAGCACTGGGTACAACCCGGTGCTTCGTTAATTAAAATTTTGCTGATGATGATTCGTATTACCTGGTAAACGCATGCGTGGACATCATTCCCCATGCATGAATTACGACCACTCCACAGTGGCTGCACTGTAATAACATTGGAAGTACTCTATATTATAAAATTTAAATTTAAGTTTGGGAATTTATCGGACATAAGCCAGTAAATTATTTTTCTTCTAAGTTTGCCGAGATAATTAAACAAGAATATGAACCAGCCAAAATGACCTTGTGGGGGCTGGGAGTCCTGAAAATGAGATTTTGGAGGGACCTAATTTTGACATTCTCAAGGTAACTATGGAAATGACATGGTATCAGTTACATTTTTTACCATTAAAAACATGAAAAATGTTTCACATTTGCCACTTCACCCCATCTTCTAAGCTGTCAGTGATTCCCAGTCTAAGTCATGGCTGTCTGTAAGACTTTACTAGAAGCTATCGTTAATATAACTTGGATTTGGTCTGCAGCATTTTCATATGACAGTATGATTAGACAGTTGTCCTGACTCCTATAAAGTCTGAAAAGTCAGAATTAGGCCTTTAAGAGTTTAAAAAAATTATTATCTTCTTGGATCAGGTTCTGTCTGATCAAACTTTTAAATTTCCCCATTTTAGGGACAGTATAGTGGTAATTGTATCCAAATTATGCATTGTTTAACCCTTTACCTTACACAGTATTTTTATATTATAAATTAAATTTCACAATTTTCAAAAACAAATTTCACAAGTTTCTGAGATATTTTAGGCCATGGTAGGCTTATTGTGGTTAATTTTCTGGTTGTTTTTTATCACTATGTTAGGTAAAGGGTTAAAACTATTTTGCCATCTTTTGAAGTGTTTTGCCCATAGTTGGGTCAGATTTCACAAACCTTGCAATATTGTTTATGGTCTACTCATCAAAACATAAGTAAGTATTAGAAAACCACAGTATTTATCAAAGTTAAGCCATTGACAATATTGACGTAATGATACCGATTGCTTTTCACTGAAGAACTCTGTACAAGCATGTTGTTGCCACAGCACGAGATGTAATGTATTTTTTATACCACAATTACTGTGCTTATTCAATGTTATGCAATACAATACAGACATTAGTAATTGTGCTAGATGCACCACAAAACAGTGTCAAGGAAGAAGGTTTCAGAGACTGCCAAAGGTGATTATTTTTCTTTAAAAATATCTGCTTCATTCACTTAATTCAAGTTTAATAATAATGGTATAATTACAGTGCACAAACTCAGGTAGAGTATAGAGGAATCAACGACCAATGTTGGAGTTTTTCTTGTATTTCACATGCACATACGGTGCACATGAAATACAGGAAAAACTCCCCCTGGCATCGCTGATTTCATTCCTCCGTATGCCACCCTCATTGTGTTCTGTCTTAACCCTTTACCCAACGTAACGGCCAATTCTGGCCAGCGCTATTCACCAAAATCACCAATTAATTTTCATTATTTTTTTCATTTTTTGTCTCAAAAACATAGGTTATGACCCCTCTTTGGGTCGTTGAGCTTGTTCCAATGAGGGGCCATAACCTATGTTTTTGAGACAAAAAATGAAAAAAATTAGTTATTCAAGAAATTTGTTTGCAAGTGTCGTCTGCTTTTCATGTTAGGTAAAGGGTTAATCAGTCATGTTTCTAATTAGACTCTGTGCATATTTTATATTTAATGGTATTTTTGTGTAATGTGGGAAGACTAAGAAACCAAGCTTATTGAGTGAACATGAGCTCTTGGTAAGATCATGAACCCCCCACGGGAACCCTGGGAAGTGAAGCAGTGCCTGTTCATTGCGGTAAACAGGCTCTGTTTTACTGGTAAAATAGAACTCAGTCACCAATGTTTGGGAGGGGTAAACCCTCTCTAAAATGGGCAACATGGCTTATTAACGCTCACCCCTGGTCTTGAGTTGATACTCATGTAACCTTAAACACCAATAAATAAATAAGATCATGAAAAGTAGACCCATAACAAAGATGCTGTAATCTCTTTCTAAGTGAAAGAAATGAATGTATTGGAAAACAGATGCTGAGGAGAGAGAAATGGGCAAATGGGAAAACTGAACAGCAAGACTCAGCAAAAACTGGCCAAACAGTTTCACTGTTTTTGTGCATAAGCTTGTCAAACTATCTTCTTGGAAGGGAACTGGACTAGTGGCCCCATTGGGCTCACGTCACTTAATCTGTTCGAAAACGGGCAAATACGTCATGCATATTCATTGTCACATTTTCTCTAGGTAGAAAGTGTTGCAATGAGAAATCAACATAGATCAGATGAACTTTATTCATTTGTTACTCTAACTTATGTTTTTTCTCACTCAGTAACTGATCTCTTAGATCCCCTAAATAGATACTTACAGACAGCTTTTTGTGGTGAGAGGTATCAAACAAAGTATTGCAAATATGTAGTCAAGTTTTTAAAAAAAATCTTGACTATTGATATGGCGAGGGTCGGTCGTTAGGCAGGTGGGCGGCCCTTTTTGCTCATAACTTAGTTACTTCTGGACAGATTTTGATAATATTTGGTATGTGACTTGATACGCATGTTCACCACCTGATGTCACAAAATAGGGCATGTCCATGCTTTTGGAAGTCATTGCATCAAAAGGCACATGTGATTGTAACATGTTGTTAAAACTAGCAGTATTAATTACACACATCCCAGTACATGAAACTGTGTGAAGATCCAGGAGGGAATCCCTTTTATTTTTATGTGTACCCTTACTATGTATGGTACACATAATGCCGGCATCCGGAGTGACCATCCGTCGTTCGTCCATCCTTTGTCCGTCCATCTGTCCATCCGTCCATCTGTCTGTCCGTCCGGCGTCCGTATCCATTTCTTTGGCATTCGGTAACTTGAAAAATATTGCTTGGATTGTCAAGTTACTTTATATTTGTGTTCAGGTTACTGATGTGCTGAGCTGTATAGTTTTTGGTGTAAATCAGATAATTTGATCCTGAGATATTAACCCTTTATCCTTCAAATGAAAATTCCTCCAATCCCTTTGGCATTCGATAACTTGAAAAATATTGCTTGGATTGTCTAGTTACTTTATATTTGTGTTCAGGTTACTGATTTGCCGAGCTGTATAGTTTTTGGTGTAAATCTGATGATTTGATCCCGAGATATTAACCCTTTATCCTTCAAATTGAAAATTCCTCCAATCCCTTTGGCATTCAATAACTTGAAAAATATTGCTTGGATTGTCAAGTTACTTTATATTTGTGTTCAGGTTACTGATGTGCCAAGCTGTATAGTTTTTGGTGTAAATCGGATAATTTGATCCTGAGATATTAACCCTTTATCCTTCAAATTGAAAATTCCTCCAATCCCTTTGGCATTCGATAACTTGAAAAATATTACTTGGTTTGTCAAGTTACTTTATATTTGTGTTCAGGTTACTGAAGTGCCGAGCTGTACAGTTTTTGGTGTACCGTCTCTCCGTCCGGCGTCCGTATCCATTTTTAGCATTCGATAACTTGAAAAATATTGCTTGGATTGGCAAGTTGCTTTATATTTGTGTTCAGGTTACTGATGTGCTGAGCTGTATAGTTTTTGGTGTAAATCGGATAGTTTGATCCTGAGATATTAACTCTTTATCCTTCAAATTGAAAATTCCTCCAATCCCTTTGGCATTCGATAACTTGAAAAATATTGCTTGGATTGTCTAGTTACTTTATATTTGTGTTCAGGTTATTGATTTGCCGAGCTGTATAGTTTTTGGTGTAAATCTGATGATTTGATCCCGAGATATTAACCCTTTATCCTTCAAATTGAAAATTCCTCCAATCCCTTTGGCATTCGATAACTTGAAAAATATTGCTTGGATTGTCAAGTTACTTTATATTTGTGTTCAGGTTACTGATGTGCCGAGCTGTATAGTTTTTGGTGTAAATCTGTTATTTTGATCCTGAGATATTAGCCCTTTATCCTTCGATTTGAAAATTTCTCCAATCCCTTTGGCATTCGATAACTTGAAAAATATTGCTTGGATTGTCAAGATACTTTTTATTTGTGTTCTGGTTACTGATGTGCCGAGCTGTATAGTTTTTGGTGTAAATCTGATAATTTAATCCTGAGATATTAACCCTTTATCCTTCAAATTGAAAATTCCTCCAATCCCTTTGGCATTCGATAACTTGAAAAATATTGCTTGGATTGTCAAGTTACTTTATAATTGTGTTCAGGTTACTGATGTGCTGAGCTGTATAGTTTTTGGTGTTAATCTGATAATTTGATCCGGAGATATTAACCCTTTATCCTTCAAATTGAAAATTCCTCCAGTCCCTTTGGCTTGAGATAACTCAAAAAATATCAATCCGATTGTCATGTTACTTTATATATTTATTCAGGTTACTGATGTGCTGTGCTGTATAGTTTTTTATGTAAATCTGATAATTTGTTCTGGAGATATTAACCCTTTATCCATCAAATTAGACACTCCTCCAATCCATTTCTATATGTACCCATATATGTGTACACAATGTCGACATCCATGGTGGCCCACCATCATACAGCTTTCTACTAGTTGCGCGTATGGGTACACATCTGACGATTTCATCGGCCTATTTTTTTTACCTCTGAACGTCTATGGAAACTCTTTAATTTGGACATCCATGACTATTCTTTAATTTGCACATCAATGAGAATTCTTTAATTTCTCATATATTATTCCTTGATACCAGAAATATGATGGAAATGATATTGACACCTCATTTAGGTGCAGAAACCCTGATTGGATCTGAAAAATATTTCTGGCACTATTATCTGCTTATAAATAGAAAATTATAAAACAGAAGAAATTCTATGAAGAAGTTAGACAGCTGGGTCCAAAAGGTTTTTCACATTAAGCTTGGGTTCAGAATACAAAATCATTCAGTACCTGCATCAAGCATTAAAAACTTTCAAACTCTGATCATAATTCAAGATGAACAACCTCAGTTGCCAAGAAATCTTTTGAAAAAATCCCTGAACTAACAAATGTACTTCAAGTACCATGTATTACTTCAACTCCACCTTCAGAGTATTTTTGGCTCCCATCTGACAAGTCAGCAGTACTTTTACGATAGCTATTCGTCCATTGTCTGACCATTGTGTGTCCACCCATTGTCAACATTTTGTTTGTCCAGGATATCATATCTTGACCATTGTGTATGTTTCAACCAAAACTTATCAACATGTGTGTTATGAGTAGACGGTGTGTGGTGTATCATAATAAGGGTCTGTAGGCCACAGCACAATATTTTGTTTCGAAAAAATAAGCCAAAACTGGGCCGAGCACCATCGGCGCGCACCCAGTATGGGACGCTCTTCCCTCAGTACAAATCCACGACTTCCGTTAACCAATGCGCAATGCAGTCATCAATTCATCATTCTTTTTTTTTGTCCAAGACACGTGTAGGAGGTGTCTCTGCCATTTGCATTACAAAACAGTGATAATTCAACTCGTTGATAATGGTTTTCCTGTGACTGGAATTATGGATCTGAAGATCGTATAATAACAGGACTGTGTTTTATATATTCTCGTTAATATTTTCAACCACATTCTCATTGAATTTTATTTATATATTCCGTTTTCGGGAATGTTTTTTCGACAGCGTGTCAACGCGGTTCGGAAATAAATTTTTTTTGGTTGATAAATTTTTATGATGAATTGATGACTGCACCGAAGGGAGCTAAACTTATCTCTTGCCGTCCGTCAACTCCTATGTTGGCAGACTCAAAAGAATGATGAATTGATGACTGCACCGAAGGGAGCTAAACTTATCTCTTGCCGTCCGTCATCGTCTGTCGTCCGTCCGGCGTCGTGAACATTTTTCAATCGACTTCTCCTCTGAAACCGCTAGGTCCATTTGCTCGAAACTTGGTGTGGATGTTCATTACTATATGTCAATTCAGGTTTGTTCAAATGAAATGGCCACATCCCTTGGGGGCTCTGTATGGGGCATGACTCTGATAGCTCCGTATGAATTATAGAAAAATTATTAAAAAATCTTCTTCTCCAGAACCAGTGGGCAGAATCGTTTGATACTTGGTATGCAGCATCTTGGTATGGGTCTGATTCAAGTTTGTTCAAATCGGCCCCCTGGATTTATATTTGGGCTCCCTATAGATGCCCAAATTCGAACTTAGTGCATTTCAGGCAAATTTCTTAAAAAATCTTCTTCTCCAGATCCAGCAGGCAGAATCTTTTGATATTTGGTATGCAACATTGTGGGGTGGATCTGATTCAAGTTTGTTCAAATCAGCCCCCTGGATTCATATTTGGGCTCGGTATAGAAGCCCGAATTCGAACTTCGTGCATTTCAGGCAAATTTCTTAAAAAATCTTCTTCTCCAGATCCAGCAGGCAGAATCTTTTGATATTTGGTATGCAAAATTGTGGGGTGGATCTGATTCAAGTTTGTTCAAATCGGCCCCCTGGGTTCATATTTGGGCTCAGTATAGGAGCCCAATTTGAACTAACTGCATTTCAGGCAGATTTCTTTAAAAATCTTCTTCTCAAGATCCAGCAGGCAGAATCATTTGATATTGTGTATGCAGCATGCTTAGGGGGTGAGATTCAAGTTTGTTCAAGCCAAGTCCCTGGGTTCATATTTGGGCTCACTGTAGTAGCCTGAATTATAACTTACTTCAAAATGAGGAAATTTTTATACTGTACCAATGACCCAGACTTAGACTTAGCTGGTACTAACTCTAACAAAACCAGGGCCAAACACAAATTTTGCCCCCCAATCCCCAAAATTTGCATCCAAAACAAAAAGAAATCATGGAAAAAGAAGTGACAAAAAATAATCAGGGCTGTACTTAAAATTTTTTGATGAAATTATGTTAAGTTGCCTATTTTCGAGGCATGGGCCTCTTGTTGTCATTCTTGCTAAATGTTGCACTGCTTATTCAGTGTTTCCTCTCCCCTAGCCTTCTAAAGTCCCCCCTTGCAATTCTCCCATGCTTTTGGCATATTTTTGAGAAATTTCATTTCTAATATTTCCTGGGAGAGTTGCTTGGTTACAGAATGTTTTCTGTTATTTTCCCCATAGTTACGTTTTCACCCATGGGTGTATAACGTTTGTGTTCTGCATCTTCCATCTGATGTTCTGCAGATTCTCCCCTGGGAGTCTCTGTTTTGCATCAGATAGAGTGTAATTTGATGACTGATTCCGGGCCAGTTTTTTCAGTGCCTGGAGTCATGTTTTCTGGTGTTTTTACACTGTTTGTTTACATTGGCAACAGCCTTTTTTGAGGGGGGCTGTTTGCCTTTGCTGTAGTTTATCTCACTATAAGATACATTTATATTATCCGTAAGTGTCTCATTAATTATTTAATATAAATTTAAAATTTTTGACCACACTTTGCCATCGGATCCATCGGGGCTCAACGTTACTTTTCAGCAACTTGGGCTTTGCTGAAAAAATATTTTTTCAAAATTATTTTGATTTGCAATTGTTTTTTCATTTATTAATGGATCATGTTATTATGTATCTTTGTGTCAGGGGTTTTTGCGAGTAACTAGGACTTATTGTTGTTCTTTCACAATGAAGGGACGTTGTTCAAATTGTAATAGGAAGAAATCTTCCTCTGACTTTCATGATCATTGTATTAATTGTAGTCAGTGTTCTCGCATTAATCCCTGTCCTATATGTGAATATTGGGATGAGAAACATTGGAAACGTGTGTTACGATATGTTTCTGGAGAAAGGGTGATGCCGGCTCTTTCTCCGCAAGGTCACTCTACTCTCTCAGATTCTATTTCAGAGGAACCAGAACAGGGTGATGTTTCCATGTTATCTTCTACAAGTGTGCGTCCGTCATCACAAATGAATTCAGAGCTAGCGGCAAAAGTGCTCATGGAGATTAGACAAATGTCGTCCGCTAGCTCGCCCGGTGTAGCGTCCATTCACCGAATGGTTCGGCAGCCGGGTTCGTCCGATGCTGTCCAAGAGGAAGTTTTGGGTGATACGAGCACTATAAACATAATAGATGCACACCCAGTGACGGCGGATAGTAAGCGAGAACGGAGGAAGCCTTTGAATCCGGTTCCTAGCTCGTCCAGGTCCAGCCGGGCCGCGAGCGAGAGAGGCCCCTCTCTCATACAACAACATCTGGGACCAGATGTTGTGGTACAAAATGTGTCTTTAGCGGAGCATACGTCCGTCGCTCGGGACGCTCCGTTGTATAAGCAGTCCGCAGAGACTGTTAAGGCTTCCTCTTCTCATCAGCGCACACGACCGCACCTTGGCTGCGTGACCGCCGATATATTACCAGCTTCGCCGATCAAGGATTCTTCGGCGACCAGGTCACACCATCCGGCAGCCAGGGATTCGAGACCGATGCACTCCGGACGTTCGCATAGGAAAAGTATGCGGGAGCCATCTGATGCGGAGCTGCCCTCGGCGAAGCAGCGAAAGACTGCGCCTCCGCAGGTCTCGACGCCGGACATTCTTGTGCAGATAGCACAGCTTATCGCAGCAGCCGACAGAAACGGTGTCGGATCGAGAATTATCCGACGGCGATGGGTCGGTACGCTCCGCCGAAGCATCGGGGGCGGACGACCGGGAACATCATGAGGTCCGACCGGATGGTGAAAGGGATACGGATGACTTGGAGCTATCCCTTTCGGAACAACATAAAGCTGCCGTGGACTTCATTTGGCACTTTCTCCCTCAAGTTGTTCCGTCGGGCCAGACTGCTGCGGTTCCGGACTAGAGAATTATAGCGTCATTGGACTCTGAATTTTTTGAGCGGTTCAGGGACATCGCTCCCGAGTTTCCGTCGCAGTCCAATAATGTTGCAAGAACATTTGAATTATTGAACGACGCTATATTTAAACTTGCTTCCAGGACGGGGAAAGCAGGTTTCTTGTCCGCTAATACTCTCAACCTGCCTTTCATTAATGCAAGGAATAAATTCGATACGGCAGGACAGGGTATACCGAGAGTTCCTCTGCGTATGGACGACGAGGCGGAAGACTTAGAGCTATCATTACCGTCGTCAGCTTCTATTCCAACCGCGGTGTTGGAAACAGCTATTGCGTCTAACAGAGCCAATTTAGATGCCTTATCTTACGCAGATCACCTTACTAAGGCGTTATCACTGCGCCTTCAGGGGAAAGAGTTTCAGGATATACAATCCTCTTTAAGACTTCTTTCAAGGGCAGTAGCTTATTCCACGTGTAACTCCGCCCTTTCAGTGGCAAATCTGGAGTTGGTTAGACGTGACGCAGCCCTAGCTACATCCACACTAGTGGATTCTGAGGTGAAGAACTCTCTTAGAGTCGCTTCGGTCTCAGGAGAACTTCTCTTTGACGGCAAGCTTTCCGCTATTTATGATAAAATTACAAAGAAAGCTAAGGATTCTCTGTTGTTCAAATCTGCTCCTAAGAAGTCGGATACAGCAGACACGAATAAGACAGGCACTTCTGGGTCTAATGCACCCAAGAGAGGTTCCTATAGAGGTTCCGGTGCGTCCTCTTGGTCTTATTCGAGAGACCGTCAGGATAGCGACTCTCGTTCGGGACGTCCTTCAGGCCGGGACAATCGGTTGGACGCCCCGAGGTCGACGGGGCGAGGTGCGGGCCGTGGAAGACGTGGTTTCTCCTACCGCAGGCCTCGCAGGTCCAGGAGGTGATGGCTTAAACCTCTATCGCGTTTCGGTTGGCGGAAGGTTGTCGAGCTTTTCACAAGAATGGGCGTCGATTACGGATGACCCTTGGGTGAGAGGAGTGACTTCGGAAGGTCTAAAGATATCCTTCAAACGAAAGCCTCCATTAACTCGAAGTCCAAAGTGGACTCATCTTCCGTCAAATCCGCAGAAAAGAGACGCTCTGTTATCAGAGGTGCAGTCTCTTTTAATGAAGAACGCGGTAGAGGTCGTAGAAAACCAGGAATCTCCGGGATTCTACAGCCATCTGTTTCTGGTTCCGAAACCAGACGGCTCGTTCCGTCCAGTCATAGATTTGAGCTGGATAAACAAGCTGATCGTCGCTCCGAAGTTTTATATGGAGACGCTTCGATCGGTCAGAGCGAGTATTCGGGTGAACGATTATGCAACGAGCATAGATCTCAAAGATGCGTACTTTCACGTCATGGTACATCCGACATTCCGAAAGTATCTACGCTTCGCAGTCCCAGGAGTGGTGTATCAATTCCGGGCGATGTGCTTCGGATTGAATCTAGCACCCTGGGCTTTCACTCGGGTAATGAACTCGGTAATGATCTACTTCCGAGCTCATTCATCTGCGGTAACGTCGGCCTACCTGGACGACATTCTTCAGAGGTACGGCAACGAGTTAACGCTTCAGAACGATGTTCAGAATCTTCTTCTATTGCTCCGACGTCTCGGTTTTATAGTAAACGAGGAGAAGTCGGATCTGGTGCCGTCCAAGTCATTCACTCATCTGGGAATGAGCTTCGAGACGCACAACAATCTCGTTTGTCTGCCGTTAACCAGAGCGAAATTAGTCAGTTGTTACGCTCGCTATTGTCTGCATGCAGACAAAGTCACGGCAAGAGAATTTATGAGACTGATAGGTCTGCGCGGAGCCGCCGCGGATCTCATTCCGATGGGGCGGTTACGCACACGTCCTCTTCAAATTTTCTTGACTCAGAATTAGAGTGTGAAAATTCATTCGCTCGATGTAGACGTTCTCTTGTCAGATCAAGTGAAACAAGAGATTCAGACTTGGGCAAACATTCAGTGGTTAACTCAGGGAGTTCCGCTGCAGTTGCCGGATCCGAGTTTTACCGTTATGACGGATGCCAGTCAAACAGGTTGGGGTGCATCATTAATCCCAACGGATTCGAGATGCCAGGGTCTTTGGGATCCGCAATTCCTGTGCAAGCACATAAACATCAAGGAAATGATGTCAATTTGGCTTGCGTTACGTCACTGGATGGACATTATTCACGATGCTCATGTCCAAATCCTATCCGACAATACGACAGTAGTGGCGTATATATGGAATCAGGGAGGCACTCATTCAGTTCCGTTGTTCAATCTAACGGAAAGAATCCTTCTGTTTGCGCTAGAACATCACGTTCTTCTTTCGGTCCGTCACATACCGGGTCGTCTGAATGTGCTAGCAGACTCCCTTTCACGAAAGGGTCACTTGTTGCCGTCGGAGTGGACTCTCAACAAACAAGTATTCAATCAGATTTGCTACCAATGGGAACGGCCAATGATAGACTTATTTGCGACACATCTCAACAATCAGTTGCAGACGTATGTGTCTCCGTGTCCGGATCCAAGAGCATTTGCAGTAGACGCTCTGTCGATCCCTTGGGACGGAATGATAGGATATGCGTATCCTCCAGCGCCGTTAATTCAACAAGTATTGCTAAAGATAAAACAATCTCAATGCAAGATTCTGTTGGTAGCATCTCTGTCGCCACAGAGACCGTGGATAAATCTACTCAGGTGTCTGTTGTGGGACCTACCGCGGAAGCTTCCTCCACGGGAGGATCTTCTTTCGCAGGGGAAATCGCGCCAACTCCATCACAACCTGCAAGGTCTCAACCTTCATGTTTTTCCGTTGTGCGGTCCTTCTTGCATGGCAAGCACTTTACAGGACGAGCAGTGGACGCGATTTCTAACTGCAGGAGGACCTCCTCTTCGCTAAACTATGCGGCTAAGTGGAAGGTTTTTCGTCGTTGGTGTAGGGATCATTCTGTAGATATATTCGATCCCTCTATACCAGACATTGCAAACTTTCTAGTATACTTGTTTGACGAAATCAAACTGCAGCCTGTTACTATAAAGGGTTATAGATCTATGTTATCTGATACCTATGCACATCATGATAGTTTACAAATTGGATCTAATGTCTCTTTATCTAAGTTGGTTAGAAACTTTTCGATAAATAGACCCAGAACTCTTAGATTAATTCCTAAGTGGAATTTAGCTTGGGTTCTTCTTAAATTGAAGGAAAAGCCATTTGAACCTCTTGGGACAGTAGATTTCAAATTCTTATCTTATAAGACAGCTTTTCTCTTAGCTTTCTCTTCTGCTAGAAGAGTCAGTGAGCTTCATGCACTATCAGTGGATGATTCTCATTATCGTAGTGTTGGGAACACTTTCACCTTCACTACTAATGTGGGTTTTTTAGCTAAGAATCAGGCTCCTAATAAATATCCGGAACCTATTGTTATTAAGGCTCTTCCGTCTTCAGACGGGCGTAGGCCTTTACTCTGTCCTGTTAGAGCATTACGTATCTATAAACAGAGATCTCAGTTTATCAGAAAGGGACGGAAACGTTTCTTTCTGTCTTTGATGCCTAATAGAAAGGACATTTCAGTCCATTCTATTGCTAGATGGATTCAATTAACTATCCGTACTGCTTATGAAGATTTATCTTCTTCTCAGCAGTCTGTGCTTAAGATTTCTGCTCATGAAGTAAGAGCTCTTTCTACTTCCTGGGCTTATGCTAATAGTGTTGCTATTACAGATTTAATGAAGGCTGCTTATTGGTCTCAGCCATCCACATTTACGAATTTTTATCTCAGAAATATTGAGTCCATTTCTGGAGACCTGCATTGTTTAGGTCCGTTATCTGTTGCTCAGAATGTCGTCCACTAAACAGTTGCAACTATAGTTATGCAGGCTTTCTGTTCCGGCAGTGACTCCGTCCGGCTGCCCTCTTCGCTCTGGGCTATTTGACCCAGGGCAAGGGGAAGGGGGGGGGGGGGGGGGGGGGCGGGTGTTCTCTTAGGTCACCTGCTTTATAGTGAAAAGCAAGGGAATGCCTCCTCCAAGTCAGTATTTCTGAGTCGCTTCCGGGATGGTTTTAAAGTGTAATATTAATGTTAAAATTCATTCATGTCTTATTTTTAAAGTGTAGCTCGGTGTGAAGCATTTGTATATGTCAAGTGTCAAACGGGCTTTAATATACAATACTCGGACACTTTTAAATGACTATAAAGAGTCTCAGTTCTCTGGACTACTTTATTTATTGGCTTGCTTTAAAAATAATTAGTATAAGGGTTATACTGGATGTTAATAGAGAACATGAATGTTATTGTGCTCAATTATTAAGGGTAGTGTATCTTTCTAATTTAATATTAAATAAGAAAGATACATGTAAAGCCTAATACTCCTTTTCTCCTTAAGTTGTTACCTCTTTACTATATAGTTGAGCTTATTGCATTTTCCTCTATGTCCTAGGCCCTCCAGCCTGTTTACTATTCAGCTAAGTCTGGGTCATTGGTACAGTATAAAAATGTTAAAAAATTTATAGTAATTTATATATTTTTTATACTTACCAATGACCCAGACGGGGATGGCCCTCCCTGGAGTTGAGAACTCTTGCCTCCCCGCTGAGTACATAGCGCTGACCAGGCACTGCCAGTAAGAATGATATTTGGCGCCAATTTCGGGACGTCTGCGTCACTGCGCATGCGCAGTAGAGGCGTAGTATGGAGGTCCTTTAGGACATGATTTCTTTTTGTTTTGGATGCAAATTTTGGGGATTGGGGGGCAAAATTTGTGTTTGGCCCTGGTTTTGTTAGAGTTAGCACCAACTAAGTCTAAGTCTGGGTCATTGGTAAGTATAAAAAATATATAAATTACTATAAATTTTTTAACTTTTCTTAAAAAATCTTCTTCTTCAGATCCAGCAGTCGGAATGTTTTGATATTTGGTATGCAGCATCATTACGGGGGGTGAGATTCAAGTTTGTTCAAGCCATGTTCCTAGGTCCATTTTTGAGCTCACTGTGAGAGCTTGAATTGTAACTTGAGGAATTTTCTTAAAAAATCTTTTTCTTCAGATCCAGCAGTCGGAATGTTTTGATATGTGGTGTGTAGCATCCTGAGGGGGGGGGGGGGGGGGGGGGGTTGATTCAAGTTTGTTAAAGCCAAGCCCCTGGGTCCATATTTGGGCTCCCTGTTGGAGCCCGAATTATAGCTTAGTCAATATGAGGAATTTTTCTTCAAAAATCTTCTACAGATTCAGCATTCAGAATATTTTGATATTTGGCATGCAGCATCCTTAGGGGGTGAGATTCAAGTTTGTTCAAGCCAAGTCCCTGGGTTCATATTTGGGCTCACTGTGGGAGCCCGAAAGAGAACTTAGTTCAAAATGAGGAATTTTCTTTAAAAATCTTCTAATTCAGATCCAGCAGATGAATGCTTTTGATATTTGGCATGCAGCATCCTTAGGGGGGTAAGATTCAAGTTTGTTCAAGCCATGGCCCTAGTTCCATAAAATTTGTCTGGCATGTCTTCGTTCCTTTGTAGTGTTGATGAACCATGTCTAACTGAATGTGACCCCCAAATACTTCTTTGAACCACTTTGGCTGGTGAGCGATTAAGGCTCCTTGGGGCCTTTTGTTATTATTATCGGAGTTAGGTGTCAATGAGGGACTGTATGGACAGGATTTCTTCACTCTGTTGAGGGCTGAATTTCTGTTTTTTAGGTCCCTGTCGGTTGTCTGGGTTCTGTCGTGTACCCACCGGTTATTTTTTCTGCCACCTTCTCTCGTAGTTGGGGGGTATTCTTCTACTTTATGTATCTGTTGAGTTCACCTTTTTCTTCTACTGCTCTCACCTCTGTTATTTCTTGTTTGGTTCCTTTAGGGCAATTCCTTTTGCCCTCGCTTTTGGTGCGTTCACATGGCTGTTCCTCCCGTGGGGGGGGGGGGGGGGGGGGGAGGAACGCTGTTGTTTTGGGGCCTCCTGACACGACCACATCTGGTGTGAGTTATACCCCCTCTGTGGGGGATGTTCACCTCCTCCCACACCCGCGGGGGCTGGTTAACACTGTCATTTTGGGGCCTCCCGACATGACCACGTCTGGTGAGAGTTACACCCCTCCGTGGGGAATGTGCAGCTCCTCCTGCACCCATGGGGGTGGGGAACGCCTACCATTTCGGGGCCTCCCGACACGACCATATCTGGTGAGAGTTATTCCCCATCTTGGGGGATGTGCAGTTTTTTTACCATGGTGGATATTGCAGGAGCTGTTGGATTTCTGGTGAAGAGATGCCTGGTTCCAGGACTATGCGCCCTCTCCAGTCGAAGGTCGGGGGCTGTCACTAGGGTTGTGACACCTTTGGAGGCCAAGCTAGGTGGCTCTCTCCCCTTTTCCGCCAGTTCCAACAGTTCCCATCGTATCTGCTGCTACTGCTGTTCCATCTACAATGTCATCGGTCACCATTTTAGCCGGCCTCGGCTTAACCCTGAAGGGGTCTGCAGTGATGTCTGTAGTGTGGTTGTGGGGTATCGGCCTCAGCCTTCCCTGACTTCAACTCGGCAAAGTCGGAAGTGGCTGCCGACTGAACCCCCTGCTGTGTCCTCTCAGCCATTGAGCACAGCAGTTTTATCCCTGCAGGGGTCTGCAGAGGTGTCTGGTGGTTTTGACGTGTGGTATCGGCCTCAGCCTTCCCTGACTTCAACTCGGCGAAGTCGGAAGTGGCTGCCGACCGAACCCCCTGCTGTGTCCTCTTGGCCAAGGCTATGAAGACGTCGTTCTTCATCAAGGTTGACACTTTTTGCCTCTGGTGCATTATCGTTCCTACGATTTCGCCAATCTGTCAGTCTGCCAGACTGTGATGGTCTTGGATCAGGACTCCAACTACTCAGCCATATGGAGACTCTGGAGTCCAGGTTGGGCTTATCAGGAGGGATGCTGGAATGCGTTCTCTCTTCGATCACGTTGTCTCTGCTTTGCTGCTTATCTGCTCCCAGATGAGTTTGACAACAAACAGGTTTTTGTTTTGTGTGTGCTGTTCAAGGTGCTCATGCATCTTCTCACACACATGCCTGTTACGCGGCTAGCTTGGAATTAGTTCGCAGGTACACTGTGCTGGACACAAGACATCCCCTTCTTGAGGGGCAGTGCGCTGCTCTTCGATCTGCCTCTTTCGGTGGGTCCGCGACTATTCCATGGTACCGTGGTGACAGTCCGGGATGGCTCCCTTTGTCATTCCATTGATCTGCTGCTGCTTAGTCAGCTTGATCGGCCTTCTGTTGGAGGCAGGCGCCGTCCAAACCCTAACAAGTAACCTTCTGCTTCCTCTGTGAAGCTAAGGGCTGATTCTCCTACCACCACTTCTACTCACTCACAGGGTGGGGTAGGCGTCGACAGTAGTCACCTCGATTTCATCCCAGGTTGAGGCACTCCACTAAGTAGAGAGTGCCTCTTCCAACATGAGTCCCTTTCAACGTTACATGTTGGGAACTTTTGACCACGGAGATAAGCGATCTCCTGTCAAAGGGGACAATCAAGGTCATCAAGAACTTTCTTTCAGTGGGTTCCTGTTCCTGCATGTTCTTGGTGCCGAAGAAGGATGGCCGACTCTGAAGCTTATCGATCTGAGTATTCTGACGCAGTCTATCATTGCTCCTCAGTTCAGCATGGAGGCTTTCAGATCAGTTCGCCGCTCCATTCCCTGGGATGTTTTCCAGTTCAAGGCCATTCCCTTTGGCCTCGGCCTGGATCCTTGGGCCTTCACTTTCTGATGTCGCATGTGTTCGTCTTACATCGCACACAGTCCAAGGTGTCTTCTTCGGCTTGTCTAGTTGATATCCTCCAGAGGCAATCCAATGCTGCTTTTCTGGAGTCTGATGTCATCACACTGTTGAGCCTGCTCACGTCACTAGGGTTCAGAGTCAACGGAGAGAAGTCGGACCTGGTCCCTTCTCCGTCTTGTCATCTGGGGTGGACTTCATCAGCTCGGAGTCTTCCCCGACTGCTTGGTCTCTGCGTTTCGGTGACGGATCACTTATAGGTCAACTACGTGTCTGACCTCTCCAACACTTTTTGCTCAGTCGTTGGAGGCCGAATGTTGATCCTCTGGTTCTGGTGCTTCTGTTACCAGAGTCTCTTCTTAATCACCTTCTCCCCTGGCAGATGTTCAGTGGATTATGCAGGGAGTTCCGTTGGACTTCCCCACGTCCGATCGTGTTCTGACAGTAATCGCCTGCGATCTCGGATGGGGTGTGACGTTAGATCCTCTAGGTCTTTTCCTTCACTGGTCATGGGACCAGGATCTAGCAGCTCTTCATGTCAACCAGGAAAAGCTTCTTGCTCTTCTTCTGTGTTCCGACAGCGGATCCCCCGCTTTTCGAATTGTCAGGTCCTTCTGTGGTCTGACAATTCTACGGTGGTTGTTTACATTCGGAACCAGGGCGGAACGCACTATGTTCCCATGTACAATTTGGTTCGGGATCTTCTACTGCTCACTCAGGATGTCAATGCCGGAGTGGTGGTTCGTCACATTCCCAGTCGTCTGAATGTCCTAGCTGACTCCCTGCCCCGACGGGGCAGGTTATTTTCCATCGAGTGGATGCTCCACATGGCGGTGTTCCAGTCTCTTTGCAATCTCTGGGGTCATCCCCACATCGATCTCTTTGCGACTCGTTGGAACCATCAGGTGGACACTTTCGTGTCCCCATGTCCAGATGCTCTGGATTTCGCTGTGGACGCTCTGACCCTCCTTTGGGATGGTCTTGTCGGCTATGCCTTCCTGCCGGTTCCAATTCTGCCTCAGCTTCTAGCCCAGATATGAACCTGCAGTTGTCGAATCCTTACGATCACACCCCTGTCACCTCGGTGGGTGTGGATCAATCTGCCCCGCTCTCTGTTAGCAGCAGTTCCGGCATGTCTCTCTCTACGTCACGACTTTCTTTGCCAAAGGTGTCCGAGGAGGTTTCAGTTCGTCCTGACTTCATTGTTCCTTCGCATATGTCTTTTATCGGGTCCTGTCTCCGTAGTAGTGGTTTTTAGAGACAAGCAGTGGAGTTGCTTTTCTTCTTCAAGGAGGCAATCACTCCACTGGTTTAGCCTCTGTGGCTAAGTAGAAGGTTCTTCTGTCGATGGTGTGCGATCACTCTGTTGCTTTTGTCACTACTTCCATCACACCGATTGCGGAGTTTCTGGTATATGTTTGTTTCTGGGGGTCTCCAGCAATGGGTACAAGTCCATGTTTCGGAGACCTTTTTCATATGTGGTACCGCATCGTTTCGGCACTCATCCTTGCCTCTCCAAGCTCGTTCAGCACTTTTCCTTGAAAAGGACTAGGACTTTGCAGTTTACTCCAAGATGGACACTTTCTTGGGCGCTGCTCTGTTTGGGGGGGGGGGGGGGTGGGGGCATTCGTGCCTTTATCCCGAGTGGATATGCGTTTTCTCACATGCCAGATCTCTCCTGAATCCATTTCTCGATGGATTTGTCTTTCTATTCGTGCAGCTTCCGCTCGTCTAGCTACTGGTGATTGTATTACCAATTGTTTTTCTGTCATGAGGTGCGTGCATTGTCTTCCTCTCAGGGCTTATACTAACTCGTTCATGTTGTCCTATCTTATGCTGGCAGCCTACTGGAGAAATGCTACCTTCTCCACTTATCTGCAACAGTTGCAGGAGCAGACAGAGGACCTTTGTTCTACGGGCCCTCTTTCTTCTGCTCAGGCTGTTGTCTATCCCAGCCATTCAGCTTCTTACAGTGTCAGTTCCAGCTCCATGCTGTTACTGCCTTTTCTGTCTGTGCGTCGCACATCACTATACGCCTCATCTTTCATTGTCTTTTACTAATGTTTGTGATGCTATGGTTTGATAGGACTGGGGATCTCTTCCTCTGTCCACGGTTCCAGTGCAATTGAGTTATGTGTGGGTTGGTTATGTGATTCCCTCCATCCTATTGTCTATTCAGCCTGTAGTAAACAATTGTAAGGTAGGTTGATAAGAAATATAAATTTTATAGTAAATTTCCTTTCTTATTATACCTACCGCAATTGTTTACATGGAGGCCCTCCCGTCTTCTTCTTAGGGTAAGAATCCTTCCTCCCCACTGATCACATAACTCCTATGTTGGCAGACTCAAAAGAATGATGAATTGATGACTGCACTGGGCATTGGTTAACGGAAGTCGTGGATTTGTACTAAAGGAAGAGTGTCCCATACTGGGTGTGCGCCGATGGCGCTTGGCCCAGTTTGGGCTTATTTTTTCGTGGTCTTTTTTACACCACTTTTCTTTCCCACATCTCTTGGGAAAGATTAAAATAGAGAGTATTTTATCTGAGTTAGGGTCTTCCACAGTATTGCAAGCCTGTAATAAACAACTGCGGTAGGTATAATAAGAAAGGAAATTTACTATAAAATTTATATTTCTCTTGGCTTTAAGAATCCAATCATGCTTCGTTAGTGATTGTTTCCAAACAAGTGATTAGTGTGCCTAGTAATCGATCCAGAGGTGAATGAAGTTAGTTATAATGGGTGATAATGAAATTATTCAAATAATAGCTTGCAAAGAAATATGATACTAGTATAATGCAAAAAAACCCCATGTAAGGCCATACAAAGTATACAAAGTAGATCTGTTTCTCGTGCTGTTTTTTTTGTTAAAAATGTGAGCGGGTGATTGTTTTTATGCCCCCGGCCTCTTTGAGGAGGTGGCATTATGTTATTTATTTGTTTATTGATGTTTAAGGTTACATACTTATGCACAATGGCTAATCGTTACCGTGACAGTTTTACAGGTGGAGGAAGCCGGAGTACCCGGTATGAACCACCGAGCATCGACGAGCAACTGCCAGCTCCTCAACATTCTAACTCTGTTCAAGCTCCGCTCAAGAAGGGTTACAGCGGTTGAAGACATGTGCACCATCGATGTGCAGTACACCTTAGTACATGGCGTCATCGTGCCCCCATGCAGGCAACCGGGATAAAGTGCCTTGTCCAAGGACACAATGCAGGTTGTCCCAGATGGGGATCGAACTCGGGACCATTAGCATAGAAATCCAACAGTCTACCACTGAGCCACCGCGCTCCCTGGCATTATGTTATCACCATGTCTGGCGTCCATCCATTGACTTTCTCATTCCATCAATTGACTAAAGTTCTACCAACCGGATCTTTACCTAACTTCATATGTGGGTTAGGTATGATGAGTGGAAGAAGCCTATTTATTTTGACCATGATGTGCCAAAGGTCAAGGTCACAGTGACCTCCAATGTTAAATACACTTGAAAATGATTTCCGCTC
This sequence comes from Pictodentalium vernedei, assembly GCA_031216915.1. Taxonomy (NCBI): domain Eukaryota; kingdom Metazoa; phylum Mollusca; class Scaphopoda; order Dentaliida; family Dentaliidae; genus Pictodentalium; species Pictodentalium vernedei. The sequence continues at coordinate 202,544,413 of CM062295.1, forward strand.
TATAACTAAAGTTTTACCAACCAGATCTTCACCAAACTTCATATGTGGGTTAGGTATGATGAGTTGAAGAAGCCTATTTATTTTGACCATGAAGTGTCAAAGGTCAAGGTCACAGTGACCTCCAATGTTAAATACACTTGAAATTGGTTTCCGCTCAATAACTAAAGTTCTTCAAGACTGATCTTAGTTTTTTTAGCTCACCTGACTTTCAGTCAGGAGAGCTATAGTGATCACTCACCGTCCGTCGTCCGTGAACATGGTGATTGTGTCTTGTCCTCCCAGACCGCTGAACCAATTTAATTGATGTTTGAGATAATAGTTTGTTATGACATCACAATTTGATTTTGTTCAAATCAAGTTGCCTCGCCCCTTGGTAGGGTCACGCCCAAACAGTGTGCTTAAATCTTAAAAAATCTTCTCATGCACCAGCAGTAGCAGAGACTTGATATTTGGTGTGCATCTTCCTTTTGAGGTGTAGACTCAGATTTGTTCAAGAGAAGTTTGAGGAGCTACATTTGCCTTCGTTATGGGAGGGGCAAGAATTTTCACCCCACCCAAAATTTCTATATTTTTATACTGTACCAATGACCCAGACATAGCTGGTGCTAATTCTCAAAATCTAGGGCCAAACACAAATTTTGCCCCCCAATCCCCAAAATTTGCATCTAAAACCGAAAACTCATGTCCTAAATGGTCCTCCATACTTTTCCTCCACTGTGTATGCGCAGTGTCAAGGAGGTCTCGAAATTGGCGCCAATTATCATTCTTTGTTTGGCCCTTCATCAGTTCACATCTGACTGATATTTGTGCTTGTAAATCTCAGTTTAAATGATGCCAGACACATAAATATTAGAGAAATGGTGGATCTAAAGAGGAAATAGAAGGAGGAGAGGAAAAATTAGTGGCAGGAAATAATCAGGGCTGTAACTTAAATTTTTTTTATGAAATTATGTTATGTTGCCTAATTTCAAGGCATGGGCCTGTTGTTGTCATTCTTGCTATAAAGTTACACTGCTTGTTCAGTGTTTCCTCTCTCCCTTTCCTTTAGTCCCCCCTTGCTATTCTCCCATGCTTTTGGCATATTTTCTGTAATATTATTACTAAAATTTCTTGGGAGTTTTAGCTTGGTAACAGAATGAATTCTGTTTTTTTCCCCATGTTTACGTCCTCACCCATGGGTGTTTAGGCGTTGTGTTCTGCATCTACCATCTGATGTTCTGCAGTTTCTTCCTGGGAAGTCTCTGTTTTGCATCAGATAGTGTTGTAATTGGTAACTGATTTCGGGCCATGTTTATCAGTGCCTGGAGTCATGTTTCCGGTTTTTAAACACTTCTTGTTTACATTGACAACACTTTCTGTTGAGAGTGATTTCTTGTCTTTGTATTAGTTTAATCATAACAAGATATATTATTATTATACATAAGTGTTGCATTAATTTTTTTGAAATATTTAAAAATTTTTGTCCACACTTAGGCTTTTTTGGGATCCATTGGGGCTCAATGTTACTTTCAGAAACTTGGGCTTTTCTGAAAAAATATTTTTTCAAAATTTTTTTTTGATTTCAATTATTTTTTCTATATGTTAATGGATCATGTTATTATGTATCTTTGTTTTCAGGGGTTGGTGCGAGTACTAGGACTGTTTGTGTTCTTTTCACAATGAAAGGATATTGTTCAAATTGTAATAAGAGGAAATCTTCCTCTGACTTTCATAATTATTGTATTAATTGTAGTCAGTGTACTTGCACTAACTCCTGCTCAGTGTGTGTCAATTGGAATGACAAACATTGGAAACGTGTGTCACGGTATGTTGTTAGCAGAGAAAAGGCCATGCCGGTCCTTTCTCCGCAGGGTCACTCTAGTTTATCAATCTCTTTTTCAGAGGAACAAGAACAGGGTGATGTTTCCGTGATGTCTTCCAAAAGCGTGTCTCCGTCGTCACAGTTAAAGGAAGAGCTAGTGGCAAAAGTGCTCATGGAAATACGTCAATTGCCTCAGAGGCCCCTAGTAGGATCGACGGCATTGGCGTCCGCTAGCTCGCCCGGTGTAGCGACCATTCATCGAATGGCTCGGCAGCCGGGTTCGTCCGTTGCGGTCCAGGAAGGAGATTTGGGTGATGCGAGCACTATAATAAGACAAAGTGCACACCCAGTGATGACGGTTCAGAGGATAGAACGGAGGAAGCCTATTAGTCCGGTTCTTAGCTCGTCCAGGTCCATCCGGGCTGCGAGCGAGAGAGGTCCCTCTCTCGTACAACAACATCTGGGACCAGATGTTGTGGTACAAAACGTTTCGCATTCAGAGCATACGTCTGCCGCTCGGGACGCTCCGTTATTTAGACAGTCCGAAGAGACTGTCGATATGGCTTCCTCATCCTCACGGCAGCGCACACGACCGCACCTTGGCTACGTGACCACAGATATCCAGCCAGCTTCGCCGATCAGGGATTCCACGGCGACCAGGTCACGCTATCTGGTAGCCAGGGACACGAGGCCTGTAGACTCCGGACGTTCGCATAAAAGAAGTATGCAGGAGTCAACGTCCAGGGAGCTTCCAGTGGCAAAGCAACGTAAGACCGCTGCTCCACAGGCCTCAGTGACGGACGTGCTATCACAAATAGCACAACTTATCACAGCATCCCAGCAGACGACAGAATCTCTGTCGGATCAGGAATTATCCGACGACGCTGGGTCGGTACGCTCCGCTGAAGCATCAGGTACGGACGACTGAGAACTTCATAGGGTTCGACAGGATGGCGAAAGGGATTCAGAGGATCTGGAGCTTTCCCTTTCGGAACAACATAAAGCTGCTGTAGATTTTATCTGGCATTATCTTCCAGAGGTTGTTCCGTCGGACCAGAATGCTGCGACGCCGGATAAGAGACTGATAGCATCATTGGACACAGAATTTTTTGATCGGTTTAGGGACATCGTCCCTGAGTTTCCGACACAGTCCAATAATGTCACAAGAACATTTGAATTATTGAATGACGCTATATATAAGCTTGCTACCAAAACGAGCAAGTATGGTTTCTTGTCCGCAAATGCTCTGCATCTGCCTTTCATCAATTCAAGGAATAAATTCGAAATGGCAGGACAGGGCATACCGAGAGTTCATCTGCATCTAGACGACCAGGCTGAAGACCTAGAGTTGTCTATACTGTCGTCTATGTCAATTCCAACCACGACGTTGGAAATGACAATTATGTCTAATAGAGTTAACTTAGACGCTTTATCATACGCAGATCACCTTACTAAAGCGTTATCATTACGTCTTCAAGGGAAAGAATTCCAGGATATTCAATCCTCATTAAGAGTTCTTTCAAGGGCAATAGCTTATTCCACGTATAACTCCGCCCTTTCAGTGGCAAACCTGGAGTTGGTTAGACGTGACGCGGCCCCAGCTACATCCACACGCATGGATGGTAAGGTGAAAAGCTCTCTCAGAGTCGCTCCGGTCTCCGGAGAGCTTCTCTTCGACGGCAAGCTTTCAGCAATTTATGATAAGATAACTAAGAAAGCTTCGGATTCTCTGCTATTCAGATCCGCTTCTAAAAAGTCGGATACAGCAGAAAAGAGTAAGACAGGCACTTCTGGGACAAGTATGCCCAAGAGAAGTTCCTATAGAGGTTCCTATGCGTCCTCTAGGTCTTATTCTAGAGACCATCAAGGCAGCGACTCACGTGGGGGACGTTATTCTGGCCGAGATAACCGGTCAGATGTCCCTAGGTCGACGGGGCGAGGTGTGGGTCGTGGAGGACGTAGTTTCTCCTTCCGCAAGCCTCGCAGGTCTAGGAGGTGATGGTATGAACCTCTATCGTGTTCCAGTAGGCGGAAGATTGTCGAGTTTTATAAACAATTGGGCGTCAATTACGGACGACCCCTGGGTTCGAGGGGTAATTTCGGAAGGACTAAGAATATCCTTCAAACGAAAGCCTCCATTAACTCGAAGTCCAAAATGGACTCAACTTCCGTTGAATCTGCAGAAAAGAGACACTCTTCTATCAGAAGTACAGTCTCTTCTGAAGAAGAACGCGGTAGAGGTCGTAGAAGACCAGGAATCACCGGGTTTCTACAGCCATCTGTTTCTGGTTCCGAAACCAGACGGCTCGTTCCGTCCAGTCATAGATCTGAGCTGGATAAACAAGCTGATCGTCGCTCCGAAGTTCTATATGGAGACAATTCGATCAGTCAGAGCGAGTATTTGGGTGAACGACTATGCTACAAGCATAGATCTCAAGGATGCGTACTTTCACGTCATGGTACATCCAACATTCAGAAAGTATCTACGCTTCGCAGTCCTAGGAGTTGTATATCAGTTCCGAGCGATGTGCTTCGGTTTGAACCTAGCGCCCTGGGTTTTCACTCGAATAATGAACTCGGTAATGATACATTTCCGAGCTCATTCGTCTGCGGTAACGTCGGCCTACCTGGACGACATTCTTCAGAAGTACGGCAACGAGCTTCAGAACGATGTGCAGAATCTGCTTCTATTACTCCGACGTCTCGGTTTTATAATAAACGAGGAGAGAAGTCGGATCTGGTGCCGTCCAAGTCATTCACCCACTTGGGAATGAGCTTCGAGACGCACAACAATCTCGTTCGTCTGCCGTTAACCAGAGCAAAATTAATCAGTTGTTACGCTCGCTATTGTCATCACTCAGACAAAGTCACAGCGAGAGAGTTCATGAGACTGATAGGTCTGTGCGGAGCCGCTGTGGATCTCATTCCGATGGGGCGGTTACGCACTCGTCCTCTCCAAATTTTCTTGACTCAAAATTGGAGTGTAAAGATTCATTCGCTCGATATAGACGTTCTCTTGTCAGATCAAGTGAAACAAGAGATTCAGACTTGGGCAAACATTCAGTGGTTGACTCGGGGAGTTCTACTGCTGTTGCCGGATCCGAGTTTTACTATTATGACAGATGCCAGTCAAACAGGTTGGGGTGCAACATTGATCCCAACGGATTCGAAGTGCCAGGGTCTTTGGGATCCGCAGTTTCTAGGCAAGCACATAAACATCAAAGAAATGATGTCAATTTGGCTTGCACTACGTCATTGGATGAACATTATTCAGAAAGCACATGTCCAAATCCTGTCCGACAATACGACAGTAGTAGCGTATATTCGGAACCAGGGAGGCACTCATTCCGTTCCATTATTCAACGGAAAGAATCCTTCTGTTTATACTAGAACACCAAGTTCTACTTTCGGTCCGTCATATTCCGGGTCGTCTGAATGTATTAGCAGACTCCCTTTCACGGAAGGGTCGTTTGTTGCCGTCAGAATGGACTCTCAACAAACAGGTATTCAATCAGATTTGCTACCAATGGGAGCGGTCAATGATTTGCGACACAGCTCAACAATCAGTTGCAGACGTATGTGTCACCATGTCCGGATTCCCGAGCATATGCAGTAGACACTCTATCGATCTCGTGGGACGGAATGATAGGATATGCGTATCCTCCAGCGCCGTTGATTCAGCAGATATTGCTAAAGATAAAACAATCTCAATGCAAAATTCTGTTGGTAGCATCTCTGTCTCCACAGAGACCGTGGATAAATCTACTCAGGTGTCTGCTGTGAGACATACCGTGGAAGCTTCCTCCACGAGAGGATCTTCTTTCGCAGGAGAAATCGCGCCAACTACATCACAACCCGCAAGGTCTCTACCTTCACGTATTTCCGTTGTGCGGTCCTTCTTGCATGGCAAGCATTTTACAGGACGAGCAGTGGATGCAATTTCTAACTGTAGGAGGTCCTCCTCTTCGCTAAACTATGCGGCTAAGTGGAAGGTCTGTTGTCGTTGATGTAGGGATCATTCTGTTGACATTTTTGATCCCTCCATTCCAGACATTGCAAACTTTCTAGTATACTTGTTTGATGAGATCAAACTGCAGCCTGTTACTATTAAAGTTTATAGGTCTATGTTATCTGATACCCATGCACACCATGATAGTTTACAAATTGGATCTAATGTCTTTTTATCTAAATTAGTTAGAAACTTCTCGATAAATAGAGCTAGAACCCTTAGATTAATTCCTAAATGGAATTTAGCTTAGGTTCTTCTTAAACTAAAAGAAAAGCCATTTGAGCCTCTTGAGACAGTGGACTTCAAATTCTTATCTTATAAGACAGCATTTCTCTTAGCTTTCTCTTCGGCTAGAAGAGTTAGTGAGCTTCATGCACTATCTGTGGACGATTCTCACTATCGTAGTGTCGGGAACACTATTACCTTTACTACTAATGTTGGATTTTTGGCTAAGAATCAGGCTCCTAATAAATATCCAAAACCTATTGTTATTAAGGCCCTTCTGTCTTCAGACGGGCATAGACCTTTACTCTGTCCGGTTAGAGCTTTACGTATTTATAAACGAAGATCTCAGTTTATCAGAAAGGGACGAAAACGCTTCTTTCTGTCTCTGATGCCTAATAGAAAGGACATTACGGTCCCTTCTGTTGCTAGATGGATTCAATTAACTATCCGTACTGCTTATGATAATCTATCTTCAACTCAGCAGTCTGTGCTTAAGATTTCGGCTCATGAAGTAAGAGCTCTTTCTACATCCTGGGCTTACGCAAATAGTGTTGCTATTACAGATTTAATGAAGGCTGCATATTGGTCTCAGCCATCCACATTCACATATTTTTATCTCAGAAATATTGAGTCCATTTCTGGAGACCTGCATTGTTTAGGTCCGTTATCTGTTGCTCAGAATGTCGTCCACTAAACAGTTGCAACTATAGTTATGCAGGCTTTCTGTTCCGGCAGTGACTCTGTCTGCTGCCCTCTTCGCTCTGGGCTATTTGACCCAGGGCAAGGGGAAGGGGGGGGAGGGTGTTCCCTTAGGTCACCTGCTTTATAGTGAAAAGCAAGGGGATACCTCCTCCGGAGTCAGTAATTCTGAGTCGGTACCGGGATTGTTTTAAAGTGTAAAGCTAATGTTTAAATTCATTCATGTCATATTTTTAAAGTGTAGCTCGGTGTGAAGCATTTGTATATGTCACGTGTCAAACGGGCATTAAATTACAATCCTCGGACACTTTTAAAGAGTATAAAGAGTCTCAATTCTCTGGACTTACTTGATTTATTGGCTTACTTTAAAAATAATTAGTATAAAGGGTTATACTGGATGTTAATAGAGAACATGGATGTTATTACGCTCAATTATGAAGGGTGTTGTGTCTTTCTAATTTATCATAAATAAGAAAGATACATGTAAAGCCTAATACTTCTTTTCTCCTCGAGCGGATAACTCTATTATATATAGTTCAGCTTATTGGATTTTCCTCTATGTCCTAAGCCCTCCAGCCTTTTTTCTATTCAGCCATGTCTGGGTCATTGGTACAGTATAAAAATGTTAAAAAATTTATAGTAATTTATATATTTTTTATACTTACCAATGACCCAGACGGGGATGGCCCTCCCAGGAGTTGGGAACTCATACCTCCCCACTGAGTGCATAGCGCTGACCAGGCACTGCTTGTAAGAATGATAATTGGCGCCAATTTTGAGACCCCTTTGACACTGCGCATGCGCAGTGGAGGAAAAGTATGGAGGACCATTTAGGACATGATTTTTTCGGTTTTAGATGCAAATTTTGGGGATTGGGGGGCAAAATTTGTGTTTGGCCCTAGATTTTGAGAATTAGCACCAGCTTTGTCTGGGTCATTGGTAAGTATAAAAAATATATAAATTACTATAAATTTTTTAACTTTCCAAACCGAGAGGCAGATTTGAACCAAATTTGATATGAGGACTTATTGGGTCATAAGTACTTAATTTATGCCAAAAGAATTTTTCCCGTCGCCCCATGGGAACCGCAGGAGCTAAAAATAGAAAAAAATTAAAACGCCCATATCTCCAAAACTACACGGCACTGAGAATTCTTATTTGGTGTGAAGCTTCCTTACGACCAACAGAGTGGAATGGTCAAAAAAAAATTACTATCAGTTTTAACATGGGGTACTTTTTGGGGACTTTGAAAAAGTGCTGAGTCAGCATTTTTTAACACTGTGGGTAATGGGAAAAACATTTAAGACTACTTTTCTCTCAAACCACTGCTCCAAAAGCTTTCAAATTTCACATATAACATCTTTGGAAGATTGTTTCACATGTTTATTTCAATTCCCTGGGTCCATATTTGGGCTTTTGGGAGCCCAAATGTTTAAATTAGTACAGTATGAGGAATATTCTTTAAAAATCTTCTTCAGATCTACCAATAAGACTCTTTTGATATTTGGTATGCAGCATGCTTAGGGAAGTGAGATTCAAGTTTGTTCAAGCCAAGTCTCTGGGTTCATATTTGGGCTCACTGTGGGAGCCCGAATTATAACTTAGTTCAAAATGAGGAATTTTCTTTAAAAATCTTCTTCTTCAGATCCAGCAGTCAGAATGTTTTGATATTTGGTATGTAGCATCCTTATGGGGGTGAGATTCAAGTTTGTTCAAGCCATGTCCCCAGGTCCATATTTGGGCTCACTGTGGGAGCTCGAATTGTAACTTAGTTCAAAATGAGGAATTTTCTTAAAAAATCTTTTCTTCAGATCCAGCAGTCGCAATGTTTTGATATTTGGTGTGCAGCATCCTTGGGGGGGGGGGGGGATTCAAATTTGTTAAATCCAAGTCCCTGAGTTCATATTTGGGTTCCCTGTGGGAGCCTGAATTATAACTTCATTCAATATGAGGAATTTTTCTTTAAAAATCTTCTTCTTCAGATTCAGCAGTCAGAATGTTTTGATATTTGGCATGCAGCATTCTTAGTGGGGTGAGATTCATGTTTGTTCAAGCCATGTCCCTAGGTTCATATTTGGGCTCACTGTGGGAGCTCGAATCGTAATTTAGTTCAAAATGAGGAATTTTCTTTAAAAATCTTCTTCTTCAGATCCAGCAATCGAAATATTTTGATATTTGGTATGCAGCATCCTTAGGGGGGTGAGATTCAAGTTTGTTCAAGCCAAGTCCCTGGGTTCATATTCGGGCTCCCTGTGGGAGCCTGAATTATAACTTAGTTCAATATGAGGTATTTTTCTTTAAAAATCAAAATCTTCTTCAAATTTATCGGTCGGAATATTTTGATATTTGGCATGTGGCATCCTAGGGGAGGGGGGGGGGGGGATTCAAGTTTGTTCAAGCCAAGTCCCTGGGTTGATATTTTCCCTGTGGGAGCCTGAATTATAACTTAGTTCAAGGAATATTCTTCAAAAATCTTCTTCTTCACTCCACCAGTCAGAATCTTTTGATATTTGGAAAACGGCATCCCACTGGAAATGAGATTCAAGTTTGTTCAAGCCAAGTCCCTGGGTTCATATTTGGGCTTCCTATGGGAGGCCAAATTATAACTTAGTTCAATATGAGGAATATTCTTTAAAAATATTTTTTTTTGGGATCCACTGTTCTTAATCTTTGGATATTTGGTATAAGCTTATCTAAGGAGGGGCAGATGCAACTTGTTGAAATCAATTCCCTGGGTTTTATATTTAGGCTACCATGTCAGGTGAGCACCCTCAGGCCCCCTGGGGCCTCTTGTTTTGTAATTCTATCCATGATATTGCAGGAGGGGGCATATGCCATGCTTCGCGCTGCTCTTGTTTAATTTTTGTCATTATTATTTCTTGACCTTCAGAGGTTCATATTCTTGGTTTGTTTTATGTTTTGGGCCTCATAATGTGCAGAATATCATGGTCAGTGGTGTATTTTATCCATCTCATTAACTTATTTATCTGACTTAAACCACTGAATATTTATATTTTTATACTGTACCAATGACCCAGACATAGCTGGTGCTAACTCTTAAAATATAGGGCCAAACACAAATTTTGCCCCCCAATCCCCAAAATTTGCATCTAAAACTAAAGAAAACATGTCCTGAAAGGCCCTCCACACTTCGCCTCTACTGCGCATGCGCAGTGTCAAGGACGTTCCGAAATTGGCGCCATTAATCATTCTAAGTTTGGCCCTTCATCAGTTAACATCTGACTGATCTTTGTGCTTATAAATCTCAGTTTAAATGATGCCAGACACATAAATATTAGTGAAATGGTGATTCTAAGGAGGATAGAGAAGGAGGAGAGGAAAAGAATGTGTGACAGAATATTATCAGGGCTGTAACTTAAAATTTTTTAATGAAATTATGTTAAGTTACCTATTTTCAAGGCAGCAGCCATTTTGTTGTCATTCTGATTATTTAGTTACACTGTTTTTTTTAAGTGTTTTCCTCTCTCCCTGTCCTTTAAGTTCCCCCTTGCTATTCTCCCATGCTTTTGGCATAGTTCCTGTAATTATTATTACTAAAATTTCTTGGGAGTTTTAGCTGAACAACAGAATGAATTCTGTTTTTTCCCCATGTTTACGTCTTCACCTACGGGTGGTTAGGCGTTGTGTTCTGCATCTACCATCTAATGTTCTGCAGTTTCTTCCCTGGAAGTCTCTGTTTTGCATCAGATAGTGTATTTTTGGTAACTGATTTCGGGCCTGGGTGCCTGGAGTCTTATTTTAGTGTTTTTACACTCATTGTTTACATTTACAACAGCCCTCTGTGTGAGGGGGGGATTTCTAAAAAATAATATCTTTATGTTATTTTAATCATAACTAGATACATTATTATTGTTCGTAAGTGTTGAATAAATTGTTTAAAATATTTTTAAAATTTTTGTCCACACTTGGGCTTGGGATCCATTGGGGCTCAACGTTACTTTTCAGAAACTTGGGCTGTTCTGAAAAAATATTTTTTCAAAATATTTTGATTTCAATTATTTTTTCTATATTAATGGATCATATTATTATTATGTATTTTGATTGCCAGGGGTTAGTGCGAGTACCAGGACTTGTTTTCTTTTCACATTGAAAGGATATTGATCAATTGTTTTAAGAGGAAGTCTTCCTCTGACTTTATTATCATTCTATATGTGGTCAGTGTACTCGCATTAACTCCTGTTCTGTATCGTATGATTTCGATGACAATATGGGAAGCGTATGTCACGGTATGTTGTTGGGGATTTGGACACTCCGGTCCTTTCCCCGCAGGGTCACTCTACTTTATCAATTTCTATTTCAGACGATCAAGATTAGGGTGATGTATCTGTGATGTCTTCCAACAGTGTGCCTCCGTCGTCACAATTAATGAAGGGCTAGCGGAAAAGTGCTCATGTAAATACGCCAATTGCCTAAGAGGACCCTAGTAGGTTCGACGGCCTTTGACGTCCACTAGCTCGCCCGGTGTAGCGTCCATTCACCGAATGGTTCGGCAGCCGGGTTCGTCCGTTGCGGTCTAGAAGGAATTTTGGGGTGATGCGAGCACTATAAATTAACTTAATGCACACCCAGTGACGGCGGATCGGAGGGAGAACGCAGGAAGCCTTTTAGTCGGCTCATAGCTCGTTCCGGTCCATCCGGACGGCAAGCGAGAGAGGCCTCTCTCTCGTTCAACAACATCTGGCCCCAGATGTTGTGGTACAAAATGTGTCGCAAGCGGAGCATACGTCCGTCGCTCGGGACGCTCCGTTGTATAGGCAGTCCGCTGAGACTGCTAAGGCTTCCTCTTCTCGTCAGCGCACACGACCGCACCTTGGCTGCGTGACCGCCGATATATTACCAGCTTCGCCGATCAAGGATTCTTCGGCGACCAGGTCACACCATCCGGTAGCCAGGGACACGAGGCCTGCAGACTCCGGACGTTCGCATAGGAAGTGTGCGGGAGTCAACGTACACGGAGCTTCCGGCGGCAATGCATCGTAAGACCGCTACTGCACAGGCCTCGGGAACGGACGTGCTTTCCTTAATAGCACAGTTTATCGCAGCATCCCAGCATCAACTGAATCTGTCGCATATATTTTATCCGACGATGCTGGGTCGGGACGCTCCGCGGAAGCGGGTACGGACGTCCGAAAGTTTCATCCGGTCCGACGGGATACCGAAAGGGATTCGGAGGATTTCGAGCTTTCCCTTTCGGAACAACATATGCTGTTGTGTATTTCATCTGACTTGGTCTTCTACAGCTTCTTTCGTCGGACCAGAATGCTGCGATGCCGGATAAGAAACTGATAGCGTCGGTGGACTTGGAAATTTTTGGTTCGGTTCAGGGACATCGTCCCTCAGTTCCGACATAGTCCAATAATGTCACACAAACTTTCGAATTATTGAACGACGCTATATATATTATTATTTTATGCTTGCTATCCAAGCATTTCTGGTTTCTTGTTCGAAGAGTTATGGAGATGTCTTTCAAAAGTGTGCCTCTGTCGTCATAGTTAATGAAGAGTTAGCGGCAATAAGTGCTCATGGAATATGTCTATCGCCTACGGAGTGACATTCGCTAGCTCACCCGGTGTAGCGTACATTCATCGAATGGTTCGGCTGCCGGGTTCGTCCGTTGCGGTCTAGGAAGGAGATTTGGGTGATGCGAGCACTTTAATTACTTTAGTACTCACCCAGTGACGGCAGATTGAGGACAGATCGGAGGAAGCCTGTTAGTCCGGTTCCTGGCTTGTCCAGGTCCGTCCGGGCTGTGAGCGAGAGAGGTCCCTCTCTCGCCCAACAACATAGGGGACCGCATGTTGTGGTTCAGATATTTTACATTCGGAGCATATGTCCGTTGGTCGGGACGCTCCGTTATATTGACAGTCCGAGAGACTGTCTTTAATGCTTCCTCATCCTCACAGCAGGGCACACGACCGCACATTGGCTACGTGACCTCGAGTATCCGATCAGTTTCGGCATTCAGTGATTCCACGGTGAATAGGTCGCGCCATCCGGTAGCCAAGGGACACAAGGCCTATACACTCCGTTCGCTCGCATATTGGTAGTATGCACGGGGTAACGATCACGGAGCTTCCAGCGGCAATGCATCGTAAGACCGCTTCTCCTCAGGCCTCAGTGACGGACGTGCTATCCGAGTTAGCACAGTTGTTTCGCAGCATCCCAGCAATTGACAGTTTCTCGGTCGAATCAGGAATTATCCGACGGCGCTGGGTCGGTGCGGTCCGCGGTTGCATCAGCTACGGACGACCGAACGCTTTATAGGGTCCGACAGGATGGCGAAAGGGATTCGAAAGATTTCGAGTTTTCCCTTTAGTAGTATCGGAAGATGCCTTTCATATCTTCTGGCATTATCTTCCAGTGATTATTATTTCGGACTTCATTGCTGCGATCTTGGATAAGAGACTTATAGCGTCATTGGACTCGGATTTTTCGATCGGTTCGGGGACATTGTCCCTGACTTACCGACGCAGTCCAATATTGTCATTACAACATGTGTTTTATTTTTCGACGCTATATATATATATATATATATATATATATATATATATATATATATATATATATATATATATATATATATATATACAAGCCTGCTACTAAGCATGATAGTTTAGTTTCTTGTCCGCGTTGCTCATTTCTGCCATTTTATCATTTATACAAATAGTTTATTTTGGCAGAGCAGGGCATACCGAGAGTTCATATGCGTCTAGACGGTGTGATTAAAGACTGCATATATTCTTTTTCGCCGTTTATGTCTTTTCCAATTTCAATGTTGGGAACGACATTATGTATAGTAGACTTAACTTAGACGCTTTATTATACGTAATCCGCCTTACTGAGGCGTTATCATTACGTCTTCAAGAAAAGATTTACGGGATATTATTCTCAATGTAATTTCTTTTGAGGGCAGTAGTTTGTTCACGTATAACTCCGCCCTTCAGTGGCTGATTGGAGTTAGTTAGACGTGACGCAGCCCTAGCTACATCCACACGCGTGGATAGTAAGGTTAAGAACTCTCTCAGAGTCGCTTCGTTCTCGGAGGAGCTTCTCTTCGACGGCAACTTTTCGGCAATCCATGAATTGCTCGATTTATACGTTCTCTTGTCTATCTAGTGTTACAAGAGATTCAGACTGGGGCAAACATTCGGTGGTTGACTCAGAGAGGGCCACCGCAGTTGCCGGACCCGAGTGTGGCTGTTATGACGGTTGCCAGTCAAACAGATTGGGATATAATACTGATCCCTACGGATTCGAAGTGCCAGGGTCTTTGGGTTCCGCAGTATTTTAGCAATCAGTTTAACTTCCGCGGAATAATGTTTTTTAGGCTTGCTTTATGTCATTGCATGAACATTATTCAGAAACGCATGCCCAAATTCCTGTCCTTTAATTCGACAGTAGTGGCGTATCTCCGGAACCAGGGAGGCACTCTTTCGTTTCCGTTATTCAATTTAATGGAAAGAATCCGTCTGTTGGTTATACTACACCAAGTTCAGTTTTGGTCCGTCATATTCCGGGTCGTCTGATTGTTTTATCGGACTCCCGTTCTCTTACGGGTCGCTTGTTGCTGTCAGAATGGACTCTCAACAAACAAGTATTCAATCAGATTTGCTATCTATGGGAGCGCCCAATGATGATTTATTTATGACACAGCTTGCTAATCAATTGCAGACGTATGTGTTGGCTTGTCCAGATCTCTGAGCTAATATTGTTAACGCTCTATTGATCTATAGGACGGAATGATAGGATACGCGTATCCTCCGGCGCTGTTGTTTTAGCAGGTATTGCTAAGATAAACAACCACAATACATTTCTGTTGATAGCATCTCTATCTTCACAGAGATCATGAGTAATTTACTCTCTTGTCTACTGTGGGTCTTAACGTGAAATCTTCCTCTATGTGAGGATCTTTTTCACTGGGTAAATCGTGTCATCTTTATCACAACCAGCAAGGTCGCAACCTTCATGTATTCCGTTGTGTGGTCCATATTGCATTGTAAGCACTGTACTGGACGAGCTTTGGACGCGATTTCTTACTATAGGAGATCCTCTTCTTCGCTATTCTATGCGGCTAAAGTGGAGGCTCTTCCGTCGTGGTGTAGGGATCATTATGTTCATATTGTTGATCCCTCCATACTACTCATTGCTATTTTTTAGTATACTTGTTTCACAAGATCTACTGCAGCCTGTTATTATTTAGGTTATAGGTTTATGTTACCTCATACCTATGCACTCTACGATTGTTTACAATTGAGTCTTTTGTCTCTTTATCTAAGTCAGTTAGTAACTTTTTGATAAATAGACTTAGAATCTTTAGATTAAATTCCTATACGGATTTTAACTTCGGTTCTTATTTAGCTAAGTAATCATTTGAGCTTCTGGAAACAGTAGTTTTCAAATTCTGACCTTTTAGACAGTAATTCTGTTGGTTTCTCTTTTACTGTAGAGTCAGTGAGTTTCATGCACTATCGATGGATGATTTTCACTTTCATAGTTTCGGAATCAATACTTCCGTTACTATTTAGGTTGGATTGTTGCATAAGAGTTAGGCTCCTATTATCCGGAACCTATTATTTTAAGGTCCTTCCGTCTTCGTATGGGCATAGGCCTTTACTCTTTCCGGGTACAGTTTATGTATTTATAAACAGATATCTGTTTATTACAAGGGCGTAAGCTTCTTCTGTCTTTGATGTCTAGTAGAAGGACGTTACGCTCCATTTTATTGTTAATGGATTCTATTAACTATCGGTACTGCTTATGGTATATCATTGACTTAGCAGTTGTGCTTAAGATTTCGGCTCATGAAGTAAGA
Organism: Pictodentalium vernedei; assembly: GCA_031216915.1. NCBI lineage: Eukaryota > Metazoa > Mollusca > Scaphopoda > Dentaliida > Dentaliidae > Pictodentalium > Pictodentalium vernedei. Next base: position 202,559,980 of record CM062295.1, read on the forward strand.
GTTCTTCTACTTCTTGGGCTTACATTAATAGTGTCGCTATTATAGATTTTTGAAGGCCGCTCATTGCGCTCAGCCATCCACATTCATGAATTTTATCTTAGAAATATCGAGTCCATTTCTGGAGGCCTCTATTGTTAGGTCTATTATCTACTGCTCAGAATGTCATTCACTTAACAGTTGCTACTATAGCTAGGTAGGCTGTCTGTTTCGGCAGTGTCTCCGTTCGGCTGCCCTCTTCGCTCTGGGCTATTTGACCCAGGGCAAGAAAAAGGGGGGGGGGGGAGGGTGTTCCCTTGGGTCACCTGTTTTACTATGAAAACAAGGGGATACCTCCTCCGGAGTTAGTAATTCTGAGCTGTTATTGGGATGGTTGTTTAGTGAGAAGTTTAGGTTTTTAAAATTCATTCAAGTCTTAGTTTTTAAAGTATAGCTTTTGAATATTGCATATGTCAACGGACATGATTATGCAATCCTCAGACACTTTTAGGAGTATAAGAGTCTCTATTCTCTAGACTTACTTTATTTATTGGCTTACTTTAAAAATTATTAGTATAAGGATTATATTGGATATTAATAGAGTACATGGATGTATGAAGCTCAATTTTGGAAGGTGTTGTATCTTTCTAATTTATCATAAATAAGAAAGATACGTGTAAGGCCTATTACTTCTTTTTCCCTACAGGGGATGACTCTATTTTATTTTATTGAGCGTATTCCATTTTGCTCTATGTCCTTGGCCCTCCAGCCTTTTTACTATTCAGCTATGTCTGGGTCATTGGTACAGTATAAAAATGTTAAAAAATTTATAGTAATTTATATATTTTTTATACTTACCAATGACCCAGACGGGGATGGCCCTCCCAGGAGTTGGGAACTCTTGCCTCCCCGCTGAGTACATAGCGCTTACCAGGCACTGGTTATTAGAATGATTAATGGCGCCAATTTCGGAACGTCCTTGACACTGCGCATGCGCAGTAGGGGCGAAGTGTGGAGGGCCTTTCAGGACATGTTTTCTTTAGTTTTAGATGCAAATTTTGGGGATTGGGGGGCAAAATTTGTGTTTGGCCCTATATTTTAAGAGTTAGCACCAGCTATGTCTGGGTCATTGGTAAGTATAAAAAATATATAAATTACTATAAATTTTTTAACTTTTGAGAGACCATGTGGCAGCCAAAATGACCATGCGGGTCAGCCTGAAAAGCAGATTTTTTTTAGGCCTAAATCTATTTTTTTTCTTTTTCAGGTGGGACACACAACGGCACATTGCTCAGGCCATGCACAGACATGATACCATTCCAGAAATGTGAAAAAGAGAAGAATTATTTGCATTATTTCCTGCCCATCAATGTTTTACCTGAAAGTCAAGTTCTTTCTACAAAAATTGAATGAAAATTTTTTCCCAAACATAGCTTTTGTTTTCTCATTGAAACAAACTAGCTAACAGACTCATTTCAGTGAGCAGAAATTTAGCTATGTTTTGAAAGATTAAATTGTTTATGTTGTTGAGGAATAAATATGACAGTGTTGTCTGCAAACCAGGCAAATTTATATGTTGATTGTTTTGATCCAGTAAATCAGGATTTCGTTTTATTCACTTGTAATTTAAAGGCAGATTACATTCGCACTTGGGCTCAAGCTTTTAAACACAGAACTTGCAGTTTTAGAAATTTTTGTATTAACTTTTTTAACATGATGGAAAATGAAACTTGCAATACAACTTCTTGAATACCAAGAAATTTTCATTTTTTTGGTTGATTTGTGTTAATAACCGAGACCTGTGGTTAGCCAATAACTTGAACAAATGTTCTCCAATTTGATTAATATTTGGCATTCATGTCTTTTGCAATAATATCTCAAGCGAGTTCGAAAACTGGCCGAGCCTGATTTTTTGTTACAGAGTTATGGGCCTTAATTAGTCAATTTTTACAAATGTATAGCTCTGTAGCGCAATAACTTTAACCCTTTACCCAATGATCCGCCCGTGTAATATGCAAATTCAGCAGTTGAAAAAATATTATTTTTCCAAACATTTCAACAAAACCATATCATGTGACCACTCGTTGGAATGAGCTCATCGAGCTCGTTCCAACGTGGGGTCACATGATATGGTTTTGTTGAAATTTTTCGAAAAATTTAAACAAATGATATTTAAAATAATAAATTTTGATATCATCTGCGTTGGGTAAAGGGTTATCAAACATTCTCCAATTTGACTAATATTTGCCATACAGGTCTTGTGAAATAATATTTGAAGCAAGTTCAAAAACTGGCCTGGCCAGTTTTTTTGTTACAGAGTTACAAAGTTATGACCCTAAATTTGTCAATTTTTACGAATTTTGAGCTCAATATCTTAAACAAATGTCCTCCGATTTGACTAATATTTGCCATAGAGGTTTTTTGTAATAATATCTCAAGTGGGTTCGAAAGCTGGATCGGCCTGACTTTTTGTTACAGAGTTATGGGCCTTAATGAATCAATTTTTACAAATTTTGAGATTGTTAGCGCAATAACTTGAACAAATGTTCTCCGATTTGACTAATATTTGCCATACAGGTCTTTTGCAATAATATCTCAAGCGAGTTTGAAAACTGGCCCAGTCCGATTTTTTGTTACAGAGTTATGGGCCTCAAGTAATTTTTACAAATTCTGAACTTAACATTATAACTTGAACAAAGGTTCGAGATTTGACAAATAGCATATGACTGATAACCGGGTTATAGACATGCAACACTCTCCGATTGCTACCACAACTTGATGCCTGCATCTCTGATGCGCACCTCTTGTTGCCTCTGAAACATTGCTTATGACCCTTCATTAAATGATGAGCTTGTTCCCATGAGGAGCCATAAGTTATATTTTGAAATCCAAGGGAAAAATATAATAAAATTTAAATGGAGATTTTTGTGAATAGTGCTGTCTGTATTTTACCATGACATTAGGTAAAGATTTTAGGGAATGTTTTCATGAGAGAAAATGATTTTTCCCATGGGATAAAAGTTAGGGTCATTTTGTTCCCTCTGTTTTGGTCGCCTTGTGTCATTACACCTGTAAAATATGTAAGCGAATTTCTGTGCATGTTCATTGTATAAATGAATGCATGCGTGACCACTTTATGTGTGTTCAAGTTGATAAACCCACAAGAAAAAACCTCCCCAAATATCAAATAGATTTGATTAAAAATGTTTCACTTTGACATTGAGGCCACAAAATTTTTTTTTCAACTTGAATTCAAAATTAAATGGAACTGAAAGTTTCTAAGAAGTGAAATGTTCTGTGGTTTGGGTTTACTCTTTTAGTTTAGGATTCTTTGTTAAAATAGACTGGGATATCCAGCATGTCTCATTTAACCCCTTACCCTAATTTGTGCAGACCTGGGACAGCAATATTCTTGTCACCAGAATAGAGATACTCAACAAAATAACCAATTTTTCATCAGATTCTGTCATGGCTGCTTCACAGTAGCCATATGACCAAATTTTCAAATGAACATGTCAGTGACACTGTAGCTTAACTTGACTGCATGTAGTGTTTGATGAAAAGGATAATGTTCAGTGTTTATGAAAGGATTATGTTCTGTCGTATTAGGTCCCTCAGGATCTGAGTATAATATAATTCGCTAGCGTAGATCAGATGCCGTGTGATGGTTTTGATTGAAGTTTTATGGCAATGGGAGTGTCCCATTTGTGCTTGATATCTGCTAGGTGTTCTTGTATATGGCATTTCGTTTCCCCAACATACAGATTAGCACATTGATTGCAATGAAGTAGGTAAATGCAATTTCTAGTCCTGCAATTTGTGCAGCGAGGTCCCATGTGTTGATCGTAGTCCAGTAGGGGTAAGATTGTTTGCCATCCATTTCTCCAGAAATAAACCCTGGAACTCCAATTTCATCTGTTTAATCTATAGGTTGCGTATGGTTCGATATGTGGGTTTATATTCATCTTGAACTTAGGTCAGTTCTGTACCCTACATGCTATGTTTTCAACAAGAATAATTTGAGGTGTAGACTGTACTAAAGAATTGAACCCTGGGTTGATGTGGCCCTCCCAGTTAACATTTGTCAACCAAAGTTACCAAATTACAGTAAAATCATTCCAAAACGAGTCATCCTACCAAGTTACAATTGAAATCCTTTCATAAATATGACACATAGACTTTGACCAATCACGACCAAAATAGAACAGTCATATCTAGATATACCAAGTCACTGTGTACCGATCATGGCCAAAATAGGATGTTCTCATGTAAACATTATACCGAGTCATCCTACCAATTTACAATGAAATCGCTTCATGAATGCAACCTGTAAACTGTGCTAAAGGAATCTGGGTAACGTGCCCCTGCGGCTGTCATGGTTGACCAAACCTGGCCAAAATAGGATGTTCTCATCTAGAAATTATACAGAGTCATCCTACCAAGTTACTATGAAATCCCTTCATAAATATGATCTGTAGACTGTGCTAAAGGTTTTCGGGCCCACACAGCCATCACAGTTGACCAATCATGACCAAAATAGGACCTTCTCATCCTAGAACTATGGGGTGTAGCCTGTTCTAAAGAAAATGTGAACAGACTCGCAGACTTCCGCATGTGTGATGACAATAGCTTATCTTGACTTTGTCAAGTTAAGCTAAAAATGTCAAGCAAATACTCAACAGGTTAAGAATTAAATCAATCAGTTAAGAGCTCGTCCGACAGAGTATTGCCAAAATCATTTCTCCAGAAAAAGCAAATGGGCTTGGTGATATTGTTTCTATTCTAGAATAGAGCATGGCAGAAAAACAGTAAGCTTCTGAATGCCCAAAATTAATAAATAAATCAGATTTTAAACGTTTACCTATGAATTCATAATGCCCATCTCTGGTCAGTGTTATTCACAAAAATATTTTTAATTTTTGGCCAAAAATATACTTATGACTCCCATTGGAAGGAGCTTAACAAAAACGTTACTTATGCCTCCTTAACAAAATGAGCTTACAGTTGGGGGATTTAAAACTAGGTTTAAACCCACTACCAAATGTGCACAATATCAAAATTTGTTATTTTAATCATTTCAGATGAGATGAACTCGAGATATAGATATTATCATAACAGTGTGTTGATCTGTGTCGTAGTATCACGTCTCGTTGAGGTGGCCAGATTTTTGGATCACACGAGCTGCCACAGGCAGCGAGTGTGATCCGAAAATCTGGCCACCTCAACAAGACGTGATGCAACGACACGGATCAACACACTGTTATGATGATATGTTTATCATATGACATTGTTTCAATGTCAAATTCACCCAAATTTGCCATTTTAATTGATATGCGGTGAAAAGCCGGTTACAAAATAGCAGACGAAACAACAACGACTTCCCTAGTTACGAAAACTGTTCACAGAAACTCTCGGATATTTCCGTGGGAGTGTGATATGGATTTTTGATTTCCGTAAGAGTGTGATATGGACTTTTGATCCGGAAAAATCTCACCCAGTGTGATACAACAGTTTGGAAAACATCGTCAAACAGTAGTGATATTTAGGGTAAAAATGTCATAGTCATATGATAAAAGTTCATTCCAACTGGGGATCACATGATATGGTGTTGCAATAAAAAAAATTTTTTTTTCAACTGCTCAAATTTGTAAATTATGCAGGTGGGATGAGTTCAATTCATTAGATAAAAGGTTAAGGCAAAAAATGAAAATTTTTAGTTATTCAAGAAATTTGTTTGCAAGTGTTGACTAGTCATGTTGGGTAAAGCTTTGACACCTATGAAATTTGAGACATTTAATTCTCAATTTATACTGAAACATCTCATTATAATATGATCTCCTCCTAATCTTCAAAATAGAAGTGAATTAAATTATTGAAATATTTTTTTTTTTACTCCTTTTTACATTTATCTTTTATATTTTTAAATAAATTCTTCTTATATTTATTTTTTTGTATAGCTTTAGTTCTGTTTCTTCAATTAGTATGTTATTCTGTCTTCAGCTTAGAATCACAATACATTGTTCTTAACCGATGACACATGAATCCCAATGGAAACCCAAGAAGTGGTGCAGTGCTTGTTTACTGTGGTGGAAAGCGTTGCTTTACTCATGTACTAGAACCTGGTAAACCTCACTTGGAAGTTAGAGTGCACTACAAATAAGCCATTAACCCTTTACCCAGTGTAATAGCCAAAAACCAGCCAGCGATGTTCACAAAATTCACCATTCAATTTTCATTATTTTTTTCAAAAACATAGCTTTTGACCCCTAATTGGAGTGAGCTCATTGATCTCATTCCAATGAGGGGTCATAAGCTTTTTTTTGATGCAAAAAATGAAAAAAATTCAGTTATTAAAAATGTTTATTTGCAGGTGTCATCTGCTTTTCGTGTTAGGTAAAAGGGTTAATTAAAAATAGAATATGTTTTAATTTTTTGGAATTCACCAAAAATAAATTTCCAACCCAGAAGGGAATCTGGAAGGTCAACAGCAGCCTATTGAGTGATCCGGAATATGTAAATATTGTTAAACATGTGATAGCAGACACAATAGCCCAATACATTCACAGTAATGGTAATTTTAATATTAATAACCAGCTATTCTGGGAAACTTTAGAGCTCATGATTCGAGGTAAAACGATAGCTTATTCATCATTCCTTAACTGGTAGAGTGCTGGAAGCCCATATTTGGGCTTTACTCTGAAGTGTCGGTACCAGCACTTAAAGGCTTCATATTTTGTGGATGTTGTTCATACCACCTTTGAAGTGAAATTATTTAGTCTGTTAGGATTTGCCTTGTTACAATTTATGGGAGAGTGCCAATTGGCACTCTCCCTTAAATTGTAACAAGGCAAACATATGTGAACTAATTTTGATGACCAAAAATAATTCAGCACTCTACCAGTTAAACGCAAATCCGATGAAAAGCAGCAGGAATTAGAAACTAAGTTAAAAGACTTGAATGTTAAATTAGACAATGGTGATACTTTCGTTTCAAATGAGATTGAGACTTTGGAAACTGAGCTGGAAAAACTAAGAACCAATAAGAGGCCCCAGGGGGCCTGAAGGCATTCACCTAACATGGTAGTCTAAATATCAAACCAGGGACTTGATTTGAATAAGCTGCATATGCCCCTCCTAAGAAAAGCATTTACCAACTAGATGAAGCAGTTGTGCCCACACAATACACAGGATTTTTCCTTCTATTTTCAGTTCCTGCACTTTTACGTCCCAAAACTGAGATAAACGCATTAAAAAAACAGATTTTTTTTTATTTTTATTTGGAAATTTTCCAAGTCCCAAACAAAATATTTTCAGCCTAAATTTTTTTTTCTTCTTAAAATTGACCAAAACGCATTAAAAAACAAAAAAACTAATTTCCAGATTTTGGTCTAAAATTTTCTAAGTCCCACCCAGACCCCAAATTTTCAGTGTAAAAAAAAAAAAAAAAAATTTGTCTTAAAATTGACCTAAACGCATAAAAAACCAACAAAAAAAAATTTCCGGATTTTGGTCCAAAATTTTCCTAGTCCCACCTGACCCCCAAATTTTCATTGTAAAAAAAATAAATATTTTTTGTCTTGAAATTGATCGAAACGCATAAAAAACCAAAAAACAATTTCCGGATTTTGGTCCAAAATTTTCTGAGTTACACCCGGCCCCCAAATTTTCAGTGTAAAAAAAAAAAATTTTTTTGTCTTAAAATTGACCGAGACACATAAAAAACAAAAAAAAATTCCGGATTTTGGTCCAAATGTTTCCAAGTCCCTCCTGGACCCCAAATTTTCAGTATAAAAAAAAAAAAAATTTTGTTTTAAACCGAAACGCATAAAAAACAAACAAAAAATTTCCAGATTTTGGTCCAAAATTTTCCAAGTCCACCCGGCCCCCAAATTTTTAGTTTAAAAAAAAAAAAATTTTGTCTTAAAATTGACCGAAACACATAAAAAACAAAAGAAAATTTCCGGATTTTGGTCTAAAATTTCAAAGTCCAGAACGGGACCCCAAATTCTCAGTCTAAATATGAACCCAGGGACTTGGCTTGAACAAACTTGAATCTCTCCCCCCCCCCCCCCCCTAAAAAGATGCTACATACCAAATATCCATAGATTCTTATTGGAAGATCTGAAGAAGATTTTTTGAAAAATATTCCTCATACTGCACTAATTTAAACATTTGGGCTCCCATAGAGAGCCCAAATATGGACCCAGGGAATTGATTTCAATAAACATGTGAAACAATCTTCCAAAAATGTTATATGTGAAATTTGAAAGCTTTTGGAGCAGTGGTTTGGGAGAAAAGTAGTCTTATATTTTGTTCCCATTACCCACAGTGTTAAAAAATGCTGACTCCGCACTTTTTTCAAAGTCCCAGAAAAGTACCCCATGATAAAACCGATAGCTCTTCTTTTTTTTTTTATCATTCCCTTCTGTTGGTCCTAAGGAAGCTTCATACCGAATAAGAATTCTCAGTGCCGTGTAGTTTTGTAGATATGGGCGTTTTAATTTTTTCTATTTTTAGCTCCTGCAGTTCCCATGGAGCGACGGGAAATTTTTTTTGTGCATAAATTAAGCACTTATGACCCAATAAGCCCTCATATCAAATTTGGTCCAAATGTGCCTCTCGGTTTGGAAAATAGAAATTTTGGGAGTGGCAAATATTCTTGCCCCTCCCATAACGACGGCAAATATAGCCCCACAAACTTCTCTTGAACAAATCTGAGTCAACACCTCAAAGGGAAGCTGCACACCAAATATCAAGTCTCTACCACTGCTGGTTCATGAGAAGGTTTTTAAGATTTCAGCACACTTTTTGGGTGTGGCCCTACCAAGGGGCGAGGCAACTTGATTTGAACAAAATCAAATTGCGATGTCATAACAAACTATTATTTCAAATATCAATTAAATTGGTTCAGTGGTTTGGGAGGAGAAGACACAAACACCATATTCACGGACGACGACGGACGGTGAGTGATCACTATAGCTCTCCTGACTGAAAGTCAGATGAGCTAAAAACAGCAGGGCATAATAATGAGAACTAAATCAAAATGGAAAGTGGAGGGGGAAAAAAAAACAACGCGATACTTCAGTAACTTGGAAAAAAAGCACTATACAGAAAAAAATCCCAATTCTTATAAAAGATGACGGTTCGGAAATAACTGACATAAGAGAAATAATAACGGAACAGAAAAAAATTCGACCAAAGTCTCTATACTTCCAAAATCCACAGGGAAACCTCTGCTGATATCGAAAAACTGTTTTTTGATAAAAACAACCCTTTCTTAAATTTTCTGAACAAGGAGGAGAAAACTTCCCTTAAAGGATCTATCTCTCCCACTTAAGGGTTGAAAGCTCTCAAATCCATGAAGAACAACAAAACTCTGGGCTCAGATGGGTTCACTGCCTAATTCTACAAGTTCTTCTGGAAGGATATTGGTCATTGTCTTACCAACTCACTCAACCACGGGTACTCTTGTAAAGAACCTTCAATAACCCAGAGAAATGGTGTATTCACCTGTATACCAAAGCAGAATAAATCAAAAAAGTACATAAAGAATTGGAGGCATATATTTTTGATTAATGTCAATACAAAAATTGGTGCTGCTTCAATTGCTAATCGTATGAAAAGCGTTCTTCCAAAGTTCATTTCAGACACCCAACTTGGATTCATGAAAGGCAGATACATTGGAGAATCTTCGAGACTAACTTTTGATTTAATAACAAAATGTGAAAAACAGGACATCCCCGGGATCCTAGTTCTACTAGACTTCGAAAAAGCTTTTGATTCTGTTGAATGGTCTTTTATGGAGAAGACAATGAAGTTTTTTTTAACTTTGGCCCATCAATGATCGGATGGTTTCAGACGTTCTATAACAACTGCTCCAGTTGTGTTTTAAACAATGGCCACTGTTCAGATAGTTTTAATACACAGAGAGGTGTTAGGCAGGATGGTCCTTGGGCAAGGCACTCAACCCTGATTGTCCGATGACGCCGTGTACTAAGGCGTACTACACGTCGATGGTGCGCATGTCTTCAACCAATCTGACCCTGCCTGTGCGGAGTTGGGGAGCTGGCAGCTGCTCGGTGGTTCTCTCCGGGTACCCCGGCTTCCTCCACCCGCCGTACAACTGTCACCGACACGATATGACGTTGACTGTTAAAGTGTCGTTAAACACTAATAAATAAATAAGTTAGGCAGGGTGACCCACTTTCGCCGTACTTTTTTATTCTTAGCGTCGAGATTCAATCCGCAGCCCTAAAATATAATGAACCCCGAGATTAATGATATAAAAATTAATGACTCAGAATATTTAATTAGTCAGTGTGCCGATGACTCCACGCTTTTTATTAGTGATGATGGTTACTCTTTGAATAATGCTCTGGAAATAGTAAGAATGTTTTCATCAATATCAAGCTTAATAGCCAATTTTGATTAGACCCAAGTGATTTGGATTGGCTCGAAATGGGGTTGCGGTGAAGAAGTTCCAACAAGCGAAAAGTTTAATTGGAACCATGCGAATTCCTTCACAATACTAGGAATAGAATTTAATTTATTTTCCGATAACTACGTAGTCAGTAATTACCACAAGAAAGTGAGAAAAATTGAAAAACTGCTCAACGACTGGTAATTTTGGAACCTCACATTAATCGAAAAGTCAACTGTTTTTAAAACCATGGCCCTATCTATTATAATACACTGTCTAATGGTGTTGCCTGACACTCCAAATGATATTGCCGAAATTCAAACAAAGCTGTACAAATTTCTGTGATCTGGCAAAAATGAAAAGATAAAGATGGAAACAATAATTGACAGTTGAAAACGGTGGTCTTAAATTCCCGCATATACAAACATTTAGCTATGCACTAAAATTAATATGGATGAAAAAGCTCTTGAATCCCTCTATATTGGTTCCATGGAAAACCCTTATTTTGGGTGATTTTGAACTCTATGGGAATTTCAAACTTTGGTATTTGCACAAGAAGGGCCTACGAGAGGTAGGGGAAAATACAAAGCCGTTTTGGAAAGATGTTTTGAAAGCCTGGTCGCTATTGGATAAAAAAGACACCACATCATTAACGAAAATATTTGGAGAAACACTTTTCTACAATGACAATATCAAAATTGATAATAATCATTTCTTCGATAAAAAGTGGTGTGAGAAGGGTATTTTATAAATGATCTATTGAGTGAGAAGAGTTTCCTCACCTTTTCTGAATTCCCCAGGAAATACGATATTAAGACCCCATTTACAAGTTACCAAGGTGTGATTGGCGCAATTCCCAAATCATGGAAATATGTGGTGAAAGAGCAGCAAGATTTCCTAGGTTACAAACCTACTTTAATGAACATGCCTAAAGTATCGTCGTCTAAGTGCTAGAATGTCCTATGTCCCCCAAGGGACATAGTACATTCTAGCACTCAGGCGATGATATGTCGAGTATGCTATGCCACATTTCTGGCATTGTCAACAATGCCCCCTCCGATTGCCTAAACAAAGTGGAACGAGATTCTAGATACAATTCTTTGCCCGATGACTGGAATATTGAACCCCATTCTTATCGACAGATCATACACATCTCCAAAGCCTGCAATTCAAAATCCTCCACGGGATTTTAAACACCAATTCCAAGCTTTATTAGTGTAAATTATCTGAAACGGAACTATGCACATTTTGTATAATACAAAGGAGACGATAGCACATTTGTTTTTTGAATGCTCTTGTGCAAAAACAATTTTGTTGAACTTTTTGGAACAATTGAGGGAAAAATGTCAAATACAATTCCCATTAACAGAAGAATATGTAATTTTAGGTTATAGTAACGATTCGCCCACGCCAATCAACACAACATATTTCTTGCTTATCTTCAAAAAATACATATACTCCTGCAAGGTGAGAAAGTGTCAGCTTTCTTATGCAGGCTTCATCAAACAGCTCAACTTCTATAGAAGCTTTGAACTGATGTCCACGTATTCGTATTATATTAAAAGGGCCAGGGCCAATGAACTAAAGGAAAGATGGAACCAGGTCAAGTGTTTGATCTGTGCCTAAAGAGGGGACGTGCACAATCCTTGTACTCGAGTGCATCTGGATAACGCATATGATCATACAAACGCGGGCAGATAAAGACAGCAAGAAACAAATATAGTAAAGAGTTAGACTCTGCAGTTTATCAGCCATTGCGTACATGGTTTCTGCGAGTGGGACAGTGGGATGACTTACGCTGCTTACTAAATACCATTTTAAAGAAGAAAAGAACTCCAACAAGCAATCGCAGCCTTTCAGCTTTTGTACCAAAGGGTTTTCCATTGATCCTTGGTCTGGCGGGTAGCGGAAGCTTCTTCTTTAAGGTTCTCTTAGATTTACGAGAATCATGAAACTATCTTCATGCTCCCAATACCAGGCACAAAAGTCTTAACATATCAATCAATGTTCATGATTATGTTATGATTGCACTTTTGAAGTGAATGTTTGGTATTCTGGTAACCTTGGAAAATGATGCCCATGTACACTTCAAGGACACCGAGAACTTGTATGCGAAGCCATGCATCCATCTTAGCCACACATGCAGAGTCAACAGCATATACATGTGGTTAATACTGTTACATTCATCAATTTGAAAGTCACATGATTCAAGATTCAATTCAAGATTTGAATAAAAAATTGAGATTGGAAAGGTTAAATGTTCAGAGGTCTTGAATTTCAGTTTTAAAATTTAAGCACTCCAGAGCTGCATGAAACCTCTTATATTACACAATTCTATTGCCAGAACTGATCACCCCAATACATGCAGAGGTACAAATTCAAAACCTTAATATTTTCTCAGTGATGTTCCCTGGTTTCTTGCCAACAGAACTTGTATGGATATCTATGGCAGCATTTACAGGGTTCATACTGATTAGTCAATTTGGTTTTCCATAACGTTTCCATATCCCTGACATAAAATGTCCATAATCCCATGGGTTAATGTTACTCATTATATAATTCTACTTTTTCAATTTCACTCCTCCCCCTCTCCACCCTTGACAACTCTTTTAATCCTATAGGGCCCAATTCCACCATTAATCACTTTGTACTGCAATAAAACATTGAAACTTTTAGGTTACATTCTATGTACCTTGACAGTCGTATCTAGGCAAGTCTTGGCTGTCTGTAATACAGGCATCATTTAACCTCATTCTTAATTTACTCTGGCAACAAACCCCACAAGATCTATTATTTGCCTCTGATCTATGCTAAATTAAGACATGGGATGATTTTCTCATCCAAGAACTCCAAATATTTGTAAGCAGCAGATAAAAAAAACGTCCTTAGAGCATTGCCTAACACATAATCATCCCAAATTTAACCAGGGCTCTAAGCTTGGTGAGCAAATCCCCCAAATAAAGTATCTGTTCTGGACCAAGATTCTGCTACTATGTGCAGTCAATCAAACAGCTGGGGATCGCTACAGTGACCTTAATTTGGTTTGCAACAAATGGATGCCTCAAGGTTTGCACCCACAGAGATGTTTGGCATGCCGCTGCAACAAGTAGCACCTGAGATATGCTCTAAAAAAAAACTTGTTGTATTTTCAAGATATTCCAAAATCAGAAACATAGTATGAAGTGACGGAACATTTTAAATATGAAAATCTGTGACAACAAAATACGACAAAAATCCGAGTTTACCGCACAGAGCAATTACCACCCAGGGCAGTACAAAATATCTGGACACACAGTCAACAAAATAGGTACTTTCAGCTGAACATTCACATTACAAACTGCAATTGGACCGAAAATCAAATCTCAGTCACACACAGTAATCAATCGGGCATTACTGTCAACACAGCTCACCAGGTCATTGTTGGCAACTTATTTTCACTGACAAAATTATACAACATTACCCCAATTCTTATGTAAGAATTCAATCCTCTCTTCTCTGAATGAAGGTCGAAAGTTGGTGTATCGGTTAGTGCCATGTCGGATGAGAGCAAAGCTCGAGTCCAATATGGAACTGACTGATGCCATATGTGGCATGTTGGGCCAAAAAATCAATCTGTGCAACGAATATATATTACTGACTCCTTCATCCATACACAAGAAAAATAACAGCGATCATAACTAAATGTGAGAATTCCCATAATGTGTGTACATGTCTTTGCCTTGGTGCAATCTAAGGGCTGTAGCAGGGCAAAAGCATACAAACCAAATAATGTCACCTCGAGTACCTTTTAACTAGCAGAACGTAAACAGTACTAAATGCTCAACCTTACTCCATTACCATCGAAGAAAAAGAATTTCCAGGCATTTTGACACTGTCATCTGCTCAAGGCGAATATATACCGAGTCAAAACAGAAAGTATAATAGAAACAAATGTGAAAAATAGCATGAAGGATGGAATATAATAGTTCTAATGTTGCATGTTTGTGGACAAGAAGTCGTGCAAAGAGTTTAATGACATGTTGGTGTTGTCCACCCAACCGTATACAATTTTGCTACGGATTTCAAAATAGCACGTGCTACCCGAGAATGTCAAATTGAATGGATGACCGACGATTTTCTTTAGTTTAAACAGTATTTTATTCAAAGAGTAAAAAATAAACACATGCAAAACATATACAATAAGGAGATATACAACTTAATGATAGGAACATCGATACAAGTTAAGCATAATTAAATAATGGAAAGTTGAGATATTGACAGGATTCGGCATCAAGCCTGAGCTTCTTTGTTTTATGTTGTGCTAGAGAACCTGGGTTATAGAGAAAACACGCTAGTTTTTGTCTTCCGACATTTTAACCGAAAATCAGAGATTGCGTGCCATTGGTATGCATGTGGCTTGGGTACCTCCAGATGAGCTCGCTGCTGAGTTCGGAGTCACTGTGGCCAGTATTTACCGTCTCATTGGAAGGTATAGAACCACTGAATCCACTGCCGACCGACCACGTTCAGGTCGACCAAGAGTTACGACCCCTGCACAAGACCGACACATCAGGACGTCTCACTTGCGGAATCGCTTCCTTCCGGCGACGAGGACAGCAGCAATTACTCCTGGTAGAACTAACAATAGAATCAATGCACAAACTGTCCGCAACAGACTCGCTGAACACGGGATCCTAAGTCGGCATCCATACCATGGACCAATCCTTACCCAACGTCATCGGGTCCAGGTCGTTTCGTCCCCGGGACGTTTCGTCCCCTACTTGGTGGGACGTTTCGTCCCCGTGACAGGGTGGGACGTTTCGTCCCCAGTTGGGGACGAAACGTCCCACTTCAATACCAAATTATTGAGAAGATATGGGATAGGATTTTTTTCATAAATGAGGGAAGCATCTGCTCGTAACCAATGATGGTCACTCATATGGCATCGAGGTTGAATGTTTGTTGATATGTAATTATATTTAATTATTAATAATTATTAGTATGTTTTCATTAGCACTCGAGGATAGTTCACTGACATGTCGGCGCAACAAAGAATGTTTTTTGTTTTTTTCACAAACTGTGGGTATATATGGGGGATAGAGTCTGTGAGGACTGCCACCGAAGTCTGCTGAAGCGCGATTGAAATGCGCTTAATAAGATCTATATAACAAAACCCTCCACATACTCCATGATAGTGAATCAATGGTGAGGCTGAACGAACACCGAACCCTTACCAGAAAAACAAAATTATCCACAGTAAATTAGAATTACACTGCGTGGAGTCAGTAAGGATTGCCTCGATATACTCATTGAGATCTTTAGCATTGAGTCTGTGAGGATTGCCTCGCAACTCTGCGTGTGGGGAGTGGGCTCCGAAGAAACACACCCCTTACCCCATCCATAGCAACAATCGCGCAACAGGCACAATATACAATAGCGGATACCTAAGGCTTGATGGATGACTTTTTCAAAACTAAACAGCTGGAGCTTTCTCCACTCCTTTTTTGTAACTGCTATGGGATTAGCGCCCATGGCAGAATACCCATGCCTTGAATGTGGAAGGAATGTAAGACCGAGACAACAAGCTATTGATCGTGATCGTTGTGGACGCTGGCAGCACCGAACATGCAACACTGGTATCCCACAAAAGATTTACAATGAGGCAAAAAAATCTATCTGCATTATTTATTTTAATTGCAAGAATTGTTATGATTCTGGGTTTTGCAAAGCCACCTACATATATGAACCTACATCAGAAACAGAAAGGTGATAAAAAATTTATTATTATTTATAACACTCATCCCTTAGAGGAATTTGCATTGGGGACGAATCGTCCCGGGGACGAAACGTCCCACCAATAGGGGACGAATCGTCCTGGGGACGAAACGTCTCGGGGACGAATCGTCCCGGGGACGAAACGACTCGATCCCACGTCATCGTACCGCCAGAATGGAATTGATACGTCGGTGTGTTCGCTGGACTCGGCGGCGTTGGAGCACAGTTCCGTTTAGTGATGGATCACTGTCTAAGATGCGCTGATGGTATGACAAGAGTGTATCGCCGACAAGGGGAGCGGTTTTCTGATGCTTGCGTGCGGAAATGCGACCGTTTTGGCGGCGTTAGTGTAATGGTTTGGGCAGGAATTTCCTTGCACCACCGAATGCAGTTGATCTTCATCGATGGTAATCTGAATGGACAGCGATATAGGGACGAAATTCTTAACGCTGTTGTTGTCCCGTTGTTCAACGCTAACGTCGGACTGCAGTTATAAAGTCGATAATACTAAAAAAATTGCTCCTCAAAGTTTATTACACTTTCTTTTTTGACTCAGTATATTTTACTTGACTCTTTTCCGCTATAGAAATTAAATGATATTCTAAACCAATACTCACCCGACTAGCCCAGTAACTCCGAAGTTCTCTTAAGCTCCCAAACTCTTTGTTAACAAAGTTAGCAACGCTTTACTTTTTTAAATTTCAATTTTCGTAACCTTCTTTTGTTACTTATCTGTATATAACTTACTGGTATCGTCTCACCACACAACAGTATTTTTCACATATCATTGTCCTATTTGCCAGCTTGAATACAATCTTGCTTTCGAACAAATTTTTTTCATCTACATCAACAGGTTACACAGTAGTATATTATGTGTTCTCTTGAATCATATCGTGCTCGGATAGGCACTTACAACTTCAAAGTTTATTGTAGTAGTTTAAAGTATTGTTTGCCGAAAAAGAGATCCACTTGGGTCTTAATTTACCTGCTTCTGCGTCTCAGTGGGGTTGGGCTGCATAAAAGCTTTACTGCCGTGGTTGCCTTGTTCCTTGGCCACTTCAGTGAGTTCGTTACCTCTCACTTAGTATATCCTCTGGATGAAATTTCATATTCATACAGGAATGTGGACGTTTCGAAGGTTGCGCTCAAACCAAAACTACCGATCTCAGCTTTCCTTGTCATTGCATTGTTCCATTTGGTCGTAAGTTTATTTCTGCCCGGTGATATCGAAACTAACCCTGGTCCAAATTATTCTAACTCGGATCACAACCAGAATACTTTAAAAATTGTCCATCTAAACATCCAGAGTCTAAAACCCAAACTTGATATCATTCAATGTGAATTTCCTTCGTTTCACATTGTGGCCTTGTCTGAGATATGGCTGGATAGCAACGATCCTACATCCGATGTCCTTCTCCACGGGTTCCAAGAACCATCGAGATTTAATCGTTCGACACGGGGCGGTGGAGTCGCCATTTGCATTAAAGATGGCATTTCCTTTCTACCAAGACCGGACCCACATACGTTGAATACGGAGTGCCTATGGGCAGAAGTATTTACAAAACGGACAAGACCTTTACTGTTAGGGGTATTCTATCGGCCACCCAACAGTCTCTCAGATACATGGGGAGCCATATCAGCATCCATCGAAAAAGCTAGAGATACGACAATTGCCGACTGAACTGTCACAGGTGATTTTGATTTTAATGACAACCAAGTAGTTCCCTCAATGAGCGGGTTTGCAGAGATATTACATTATTTTAATTTAATACAAGTCATGCGTGAGCTTGTTTTACCGAGTCGTCGGCTTCATTATTAGATCTTTTTGCGCTAAGTGACACAATCAACATGAAAACTTGTGAGGTCTTCGAACCGATTGTCCCAGGCATGATCCGCTACCACTGTCCAATTTCACTTGAAGTTGAATTTTTAAAACCACCACCTCTCTCATTTAAGAGGAGAATATGGCTCTACCCCCAGGGTAATTATGAAGCATTGAATGAGGCTTTCTCTAACGTCGATTAGGAACTCTCTCTTTGATAATCCATCTCTCGATACCATAGTTTCTAAATTTACCGACAAAATACTCGATACTGCATCAGACCACATACCCAACAAATTTATTACCACGCGTAAAGACCAACCGAAATGGATGCATAATAAAATAACATTACTGGTTGGGCAGAGAAAACGTTTGTATCGCATTGCTGAACGGACCGATATTCTACATGCCTGGGCAAAATATAAAGTGAAACGGAACGAAGTTGTATCGGCTGTTTGGAAGGCCAAAGCGTTATACCTGTCCAGTCCACCCTAAGAGTAGCGAAATACCACCATCAAGGTGGTGGAAGACCCTGAAAACATTCATCGGCAGTAGTAACGCAGTAGGAATTCCTACTCCCATCCACTCAAACAAATATTTTCCTCAAGTGTTGAGAAAGCAGAAGTGTTCAATGAATATTTCAGTTCTATCTCAACAGTTGATGCCCTGAATGCCTCCCTGCCAGACTCAACACCCCATGTTTCTGACAGTATTGATTGTATTACTCTACATTGTAGCAAAGTATATTCTGCAATGAAGTCGATAAAAGTGTCCAAGGCATCTGTTCCAGAAATAATAAGCCCGCGTCTCCTCAAAGAATGTAAATCCTCTTTATGCGAGCCACTCTCGATGTTATTTAATATACTAATGAGTAACTCGTACATTCCGTCACTGTGGAAAAAAGTAAACGTCTCCCCAATCTTGAAAAAACAACCCTCCAATTCTGTTATTAATTATCGCCCAATATCTCTGATCAGCTGCGTTCGAAAAATATTTGAAAAATGTGTATTCAAACGTTTGTGGGAGTTCCTAATTGACAATAACGTTCTCAGTCAATTTCAGTCAGGTTTTACACCCGGTATGGTGAATTCTGTCGCGCCCTTGATGAAGGCAAAGAAGTGAGGGTTGTCTTCTGTGATGTCAGTAAGGCCTTTGATAAAGTATGGCATCCTGGTCTCATCTACAAGCTGGAGAGTATAGGCGTTTGGGGTGAACTTCTGCTGTTCTTAAAATCGTATCTTGCAGATAGGTTGAAACGAGGTGTGATATCGCCTGATACATCTTCATGGAGAACCGTCAATGCCGGTGTTCCACAAGGATCGATCCTCGAACCCTTGTTCTTCTCAATACATTACCGACATAATCAAAGATCTACTGAGCAGTATACGCCTCTTTGTAAACGGTACCTCCTTATATCTAATTATAGAGAACCCCGAACAAGCCTCGACCTTAATCAATCATGATCTGACTACAATAGAACATTGGGCTAAAACATGGTTGGAGTTCAATCCAAACAAAACAGAGAGTATGCTAACATCACGTAAAAGCAGGCCCATCCATCCATCGACCCTTATTCTTAGGCGGTTCTCAGATATCCGAAGTCTTTAACCAAATTTATAGTAATTTATATATTTTTTATACTTACCAATGACCCAGACTTAGCTGGTGCTAACTCCAACAAAACCAGGGCCAAACACAAATTTTGCCCCCCAATCCCCAAAATTTGCATCCAAAACAAAAAGAAATCATGTCCTAAAGGACCTCCATAGTACGCCTCTACTGCGCATGCGCAGTGACGCAGTCGTCCCGAAATTGGCGCCAATTATCATTCTTACTGGCAGTGCCTGGTCAGCGCTATGTACTCAGCGGGGAGGCAAGAGTTCCCAACTCCAGGGAGGGCCATCCCCGTCTGGGTCATTGGTAAGTATAAAAAATATATAAATTACTATAAATTTTTTAACATTTTTATACTGTACCAATGACCCAGACTTAGCTGAATAGTAAACAGGCTGGAGGGCCTAGGACATAGAGGAAAATCCAATAAGCTCAACTATATAGTAAAGAGGTAACCCCTTAAGGAGAAAAGGAGTATTAGGCTTTACATGTATCTTTCTTATTTAATATTAAATTAGAAAGATACACTACCCTTAATAATTGAGCACAATAACATTCATGTTCTCTATTAACATCCAGTATAACCCTTATACTAATTATTTTTAAAGCAAGCCAATAAATAAAGTAGTCCAGAGAATTGAGACTCTTTATAATCATTTAAAAGTGTCCGAGTATTGTATATTAAAGCCCGTTTGACACTTGACATATACAAATGCTTCACACCGAGCTACACTTTAAAAATAAGACATGAATGAATTTAAACATTAATATTACACTTTAAAACCATCCCGGAAGCGACTCAGAAATACTGACTTGGAGGAGGCATTCCCTTGCTTTTCACTATAAAGCAGGTGACCTAAGGGAACACCCGCCCCCCCCCCCCCCTTCCCCTTGCCCTGGGTCAAATAGCCCAGAGCGAAGAGGGCAGCCGGACGGAGTCACTGCCGGAACAGAAAGCCTGCATAACTATAGTTGCAACTGTTTAGTGGACGACATTCTGAGCAACAGATAACGGACCTAAACAATGCAGGTCTCCAGAAATGGACTCAATATTTCTGAGATAAAAATTCGTAAATGTGGATGGCTGAGACCAATAAGCAGCCTTCATTAAATCTGTAATAGCAACACTATTAGCATAAGCCCAGGAAGTAGAAAGAGCTCTTACTTCATGAGCAGAAATCTTAAGCACAGACTGCTGAGAAGAAGATAAATCTTCATAAGCAGTACGGATAGTTAACTGAATCCATCTAGCAATAGAATGGACTGAAATGTCCTTTCTATTAGGCATCAAAGACAGAAAGAAACGTTTTCGTCCCTTTCTGATAAACTGAGATCTCTGTTTATAGATACGTAGTGCTCTAACAGGACAGAGTAAAGGCCTACGCCCGTCTGAAGACGGAAGAGCCTTAATAACAATAGGTTCCGGATATTTATTAGGAGCCTGATTCTTAGCTAAAAAACCCACATTAGTAGTGAAGGTGATAGTGTTCCCAACACTACGATAATGAGAATCATCCACCGATAGTGCATGAAGCTCATTGACTCTTCTGGCAGAAGAGAAAGCTAAGAGAAAAGCTGTCTTATAAGATAAGAATTTGAAATCTACTGTCCCAAGAGGTTCAAATGGCTTTTCCTTCAATTTAAGGAGAACCCAAGCTAAATTCCACTTAGGAATTAATCTAAGAGTTCTGGGTCTATTTATCGAAAAGTTTCTAACCAACTTCGATAAAGAGACATTAGATCCAATTTGTAAACTATCATGATGTGCATAGGTATCAGATAACATAGATCTATAACCCTTTATAGTAACAGGCTGCAGTTTGATTTCGTCAAACAAGTATACTAGAAAGTTTGCAATGTCTGGTATAGAGGGATCAAATATATCTACAGAATGATCCCTACACCAACGACGAAAAACCTTCCACTTAGCCGCATAGTTTAGCGAAGAGGAGGTCCTCCTACAGTTAGAAATCGCGTCCACTGCTCGTCCTGTAAAGTGCTTGCCATGCAAGAAGGACCGCACAACGGAAAAACGTGAAGGTTGAGACCTTGCGGGTTGTGATGGAGTTGGCGCGATTTCCCCTGCGAAAGAAGATCCTCTCGTGGAGGAAGCTTCCGCGGTAGGTCCCACAACAGACACCTGAGTAGATTTATCCACGGTCTCTGTGGCGACAGAGATGCTACCAACAGAATCTTGCATTGAGATTGTTTTATCTTTAGCAATACTTGTTGAATTAACGGCGCTGGAGGATACGCATATCCTATCATTCCGTCCCAAGGGATCGACAGAGCGTCTACTGCAAATGCTCTTGGATCCGGACACGGAGACACATACGTCTGCAACTGATTGTTGAGATGTGTCGCAAATAAGTCTATCATTGGCCGTTCCCATTGGTAGCAAATCTGATTGAATACTTGTTTGTTGAGAGTCCACTCCGACGGCAACAAGCGACCCTTTCGTGAAAGGGAGTCTGCTAGCACATTCAGACGACCCGGTATGTGACGGACCGAAAGAAGAACGTGATGTTCTAACGCAAACAGACGGATTCTTTCCGTTAGATTGAACAACGGAACTGAATGAGTGCCTCCCTGATTCCGTATATACGCCACTACTGTCGTATTGTCGGATAGGATTTGGACATGAGCATCGTGAATAATGTCCATCCAGTGACGTAACGCAAGCCAAATTGACATCATTTCCTTGATGTTTATGTGCTTGCACAGGAATTGCGGATCCCAAAGACCCTGGCATCTCGAATCCGTTGGGATTAATGATGCACCCCAACCTGTTTGACTGGCATCCGTCATAACGGTAAAACTCGGATCCGGCAACTGCAGCGGAACTCCTTGAGTTAACCACTGAATGTTTGCCCAAGTCTGAATCTCTTGTTTCACTTGATCTGACAAGAGAACGTCTACATCGAGCGAATGAATTTTCACACTCCAATTCTGAGTCAGGAAAATTTGAAGAGGACGTGTGCGTAGCCGCCCCATCGGAATGAGATCCGCGGCGGCTCCGCACAGACCTATCAGTCTCATAAATTCTCTCGCCGTGACTTTGTCTGCGTGCAGACAATAGCGAGCGTAACAACTGACCAATTTCGCTCTGGTTAACGGCAGACGAACGAGATTGTTGTGCGTCTCGAAGCTCATTCCCAGATGAGTGAATGACTGGACGGCACCAGATCCGACTTCTCCTCGTTTACTATAAAACCGAGACGTCGGAGCAATAGAAGAAGATTCTGAACATCGTTCTGAAGCGTTAACTCGTTGCCGTACCTCTGAAGAATGTCGTCCAGGTAGGCCGACGTTACCGCAGACGAATGAGCTCGGAAGTAGATCATTACCGAGTTCATTACCCGAGTGAAAGCCCAGGGTGCTAGATTCAATCCGAAGCACATGGCCCGGAACTGATACACTACTCCTAGGACTGCGAAGCGTAGATACTTTCGGAATGTCGGATGTACCATGACGTGAAAGTACGCATCTTTGAGATCTATGCTCGTTGCATAATCGTTCACCCGAATACTCGCTCTGACCGATCGAATCGTCTCCATATAAAACTTCGGAGCGACGATCAGCTTGTTTATCCAGCTCAAATCTATGACTGGACGGAACGAGCCGTCTGGTTTCGGAACCAGAAACAGATGGCTGTAGAATCCCGGAGTCTCCTGGTTTTCTACGACCTCTACCGCGTTCTTCATTAAAAGAGACTGCACCTCTGATAACAGAGCGTCTCTTTTCTGTGGATTTGACGGAAGATGAGTCCACTTTGGACTTCGAGTTAATGGAGGCTTTCGTTTGAAGGGATCTTTAGACCTTCCGAAGTCACTCCTCTCACCCAAGGGTCGTCCGTAATCGACGCCCACTCTTGTGAAAAACTCGACAACCTTCCGCCAACCGGAACGCGATAGAGGTTTAAGCCATCACCTCCTGGACCTGCGAGGCCTGCGGTAGGAGAAACCACGTCTTCCACGACCCGCACCTCGCCTCGTCGACCTCGGGGCGTCCAACCGATTGTCCCGGTCTGAAGGACGTCCCGAACGAGAGTCGCTATCCTGACGGTCTCTCGAATAAGACCAAGAGGACGCACCGGAACCTCTATAGGAACCTCTCTTGGGCGCATTAGACCCAGAAGTGCCTGTCTTATTCGTGTCTGCTGTATCCGACTTTTTAGGAGCCGATCTGAACAACAGAGAATCATTAGCTTTCTTTTTAATTTTATCATAAATAGCGGAAAGCTTGCCGTCAAAGAGAAGTTCTCCTGAGACCGAAGCGACTCTAAGAGAGTTCTTCACCTTAGAATCCACTAGTGTGGATGTAGCTAGGGCTGCGTCACGTCTAACCAACTCCAGATTTGCCACTAAAAGGGCGGAGTTACACGTGGAATAAGCTACTGCCCTTGAAAGAAGTCTTAAAGAGGATTGTATATCCTGAAACTCTTCCCCTTGAAGGCGCAGTGATAACGCCTTAGTAAGGTGATCTGCGTAAGATAAGGCATCTAAATTGGCTCTGTTAGACGCAATAGCTGTTTCCAACACCGCGGTTGGAATAGAAGCTGACGACGGTAATGATAGCTCTAAGTCTTCCGCCTCGTCGTCCATACGCAGAGGAACTCTCGGTATACCCTGTCCTGCCGTATCGAATTTATTCCTTGCATTAATGAAAGGCAGGTTAAGAGTATTAGCGGACAAGAAACCTGCTTTCCCCGTCCTGGAAGCAAGTTTAAATATAGCGTCGTTCAATAATTCAAATGTTCTTGCAACATTATTGGACTGCGACGGAAACTCGGGGGCGATGTCCCTGAACCGCTCAAAAAATTCAGAGTCCAATGACGCTATAATTCTCTTGTCCGGAAGCGCAGCAGTCTGGCCCGACGGAACAACTTGAGGGAGAAAGTGCCGGATGAAGTCCACGGCAGCTTTATGTTGTTCCGAAAGGGATAGCTCCAATTCATCCGTATCCCTTTCACCATCCGGTCGGACCTCCCGATGTTCTCGGTCGTCCGCCCCCGATGCTTCGGCGGAGCGTACCGACCCAGCGCCGTCGGATAATTCTCGATCCGACACCGTTTCTGTCGGCTGCTGGGATGCTGCGATAAGCTGTGCTATCTGCACAAGAATGTCCGACGTCGAGACCTGCGGAGGCGCAGTCTTTCGCTGCTTCGCCGAGGGCAGCTCCGCATCAGATGGCTCCCGCATACTTTTCCTATGCGAACGTCCGGAGTCCATCGGTCTCGAATCCCTGGCTGCCGGATGGTGTGACCTGGTCGCCGAAGAATCCTTCATCGGCGAAGCTGGTAAAATATCGGCGGTCACGCAGCCAAGGTGCGGTCGTGTGCGCTGACGAGAAGAGGAAGCCTTAACAGTCTCTGCGGACTGCTTATATAACGAAGCGTCCCGAGCGACGGACGTATGCTCCGCTAAAGACACATTTTGTACCACAACATCTGGTCCCAGATGTTGTTGTACGAGAGAGGGACCTCTCTCGCTCGCGGCCCGGCTGGACCTGGACGAGCTAGGAACCGGACTAAAAGGCTTCCTCCGTTCTCGCTTACTATCCGCCGTCACTGGGTGTGCATCTATTATGTTTATAGTGCTCGCATCACCCAAAATTTCCTCTTGGACCGCATCGGACGAACCCGGCTGCCGAACCATTCGGTGAATGGACGCTACACCGGGCGAGCTAGCGGACGACATTTGTCTAATCTCCATGAGCACTTTTGCCGCTAGCTCTGAATTCATTTGTGACGACGGACGCACACTTGAAGAAGATAACATGGAAACATCACCCTGTTCTGGTTCCTCTGAAATAGAAACTGAGAGAGTAGAGTGACCTTGTGGAGAAAGAGCCGGCATCGCTCTTTCTCCAGAAACAACATATCGTGACACACGTTTCCAATGTTTCTCATCCCAATGTTCACATATAGGACAGGGATTAATGCGAGAACACTGACTACAATTAATACAATGATCATGAAAGTCAGAGGAAGATTTCTTCCTATTACAATTTGAACAATGTCCCTTCATTGTGAAAGAACAACAATAAGTCCTAGTTACTCACAAAAACCCCTGACACAAAGATACATAATAACATGATCCATTAATAAATGAAAAAACAATTGCAAAACAAAATAATTTTGAAAAAACATTTTTTCAGAGAAGCCCAAGTTGCTGAAAAGTAACGTTGAGCCCCGATGGATCCGATGGCAAAGTGTGGTCAAAAATTTTAAATTTATATAAAATAATTAATGAGACACTTTCGGATAATATAAATGTATCTTATAATGAGATAAACTACCACAAAGGCAAACAGCCCCCCTCAAAAAAGGCTGTTGCCAATGAAAACAAACAGTGTAAACACACTAGAAAACATGACTCCAGGCACTGAAAAAAATAGCCCGGAATCAGTCATCAATTACACTCTATCTGATGCAAAACAGAGACTCCCAGGGGAGAATCTGTAGAACATCAGATGGAAGATGCAGAACACAAACGTTATACACCCATGGGTGAAAACGTAACTATGGGGAAAATAACAGAAAACATTCTGTAACCAAACAACTCTCCCAGGAAATTTTAGAAATGAAACTTCTCAAAAATATGCCAAAAGCATGGGAGAATTGCCAGGGGGGACTTTAGAAGGCTAGGGGAGAGGAAACACTGAATAAGCAGTGCAACAATTAGCAAGAATGACAACAAGAGGCCCATGCCTCGAAAATAGGCAACTTAACATAATTTCATCAAAAAATTTTAAGTACAGCCCTGATTATTTTTTGCCACTTCTTTTTCCTCTCCTCCTTCTATCCTCCTTAGAATCACATTTTCTCCAAAAATTACGTGTCTGGCATCCTTTAAACTGAGATTTACAAGCACAAAGATCAGTGAGATGTTGACTGATGAAGGGCCAAACAGAGAATGATAATTGGCGCCAATTTCGGGACGACTGCGTCACTGCGCATGCGCAGTAGAGGCGTACTATGGAGGTCCTTTAGGACATGATTTCTTTTTGTTTTGGATGCAAATTTTGGGGATTGGGGGGCAAAATTTGTGTTTGGCCCTGGTTTTGTTGGAGTTAGCACCAGCTAAGTCTGGGTCATTGGTACAGTATAAAAATATGGGGTACCAAAGTGCGGTTAGGAGAGAAGCATTACATAATCAATTAGTGCTCGACGAGAAATTTCTTCCAGAGTCTGAACCTGATTAGCAATATTAGTCTTCAGTCAGCGAACTTCTAAAACCTGCATTTCATAAAATAATGACATAGAATAACCATATCTTTCTTTTCCAGATCATTGTACCCCGGAATAATGTTCGATATTAAACAATTCGCCCAGTATTTTTCGAGATATTGAACTTGTTTCCATATTAAAATAAAATGTTTTGCCGATATGTCATTTGGATCCCCCCCCTCCCCCTGTATAATTTAAGGTAAGTTTTCGCCATCGAACATGATCATGTCCACCTTCATTCTCGGTTCGTCGAGACATTTTTAAAAAATCCTGCAAGAGGACCACAGATCCAGAAGTCGAGTTTTGACATTAAATTCTGAAGAAAGAACCTATTTGTAACAACAGTGACCTTGACCTTTGAGTCCCAGACTCCAAAATCAATAGGTGTCTTTCCTTCCTATAGGGTAACCTCTGGTATAAGTTTGGTAAAGGTGCTTCAAATAGAACTAAAGTTATTGCCCGGAAACCAATTTGTCACAAAATATTCTATTTATAGTAACAGTGCCCTTGACCTTGGAGTCCCAGACTCCGAAATTAATAGGTGTCTTCCCTTCCTATAAGGTAACCTCTGGTATAATCTTGGTAAAGGTGCGTCAAATAGAACTAAAGTTATTGCCCGGAAACTAATTTGTCATAAAATATTCTATTTATAGTAACAGTGACCTTGTCCTCGGGGCGCGAGACTCTGAAATCGTTAGGTGTCTTCCTTTCCTATAGGGTAAACTCTGGTATAATTTTGGTAAAGGTGCATCAAATAGAACTAAAGTTATTGCCCGGAAACCAATTGTTTACGCCCGCCGCCCTCCGCCACTTCAAACTATGTCGAGTTTGACTTCGTCAAAACTCGAATAATAAAATTACCAAATAGAGGAAGTATTTTAAAATAAAACGTATTCTATGCGTTGTTATGTTTTTTAGAACAATAATGTGACAGTCTCGGCGATACATCCTGTGTTTACGAAGCGCGGCCCCTATTTTTCAGACTCGGGATCATTACGAACCCGGCATATGATTTAATATCATTGCAGATAAGCAGCTTCACGTTTACCTCAGTAATTATTTTTGACGAACTAAATTGAGAATGGAACAGAATTAGCGAGTCAGCGATCGACAGTTTGGTCTCTCCACTTTTAAATCTGATCCGCCGCGCCTGGAAAAATTTTCCCTTAAAATTTTATATATTTTCCTTTTTTACTTACTGAGGGAGGCACAAATTTAATTTAGATCGTAGTGTCCTAGAAAAAATATATTTTGCTTTTATTAGGCCTCTTCTTGAATACGCGGATACTGTTTGGGATAACTGTTCTGAAACCAAAGTGGCGGAACTGGAAAAAATACAGATTGCAGCGGCAAGGATCATTACGGGAACAACCATCAGTGCTAGTAAGTCCTTCTGTATTTAGAAACGCGATAGGATCCATTGCAAGAAAGACGTCGCAAACTCAAGTTAATCAAGTTTTTCAAAATGTATCATCGTGTGGTAACTCTACATATCTCCAGTAAAGTCCCCCCCCCCCCCCCCCCCCCCCCCCCCCCCCACACACACTTGCTTCTTCAACCAATCCATTGCTCAGTCTCCGATCAAGTCAAAACTGCTGTGTTCCTTTTTGTCGGACTGAATTGTACAAGTCTTCCTTCATCCTCAGCGTTATTGATTAAAGGAATAACCTGCCCCTGTCTGTCCGCGAGAACTCGTCATTGATTAATTTTAAGACTTTCCTAAACGGTGGTAATCAACGACCTCCTAGGTTCAATACCGAGGCGAAATCTCGCACAACTCAAATATATCATAACAGGTTACGAGTGGAGTGTAGTAACCTCAATTCACACTTATATGGTAATCATTTATCACCAAACCCCTTATGTCAGTGTGGCGGGCAAAAGACTCCTGATCACTTTCTCTTGCAATGTCCAATTTTCACAGGCGCTCGTAATTATACAATTAACCTACTCCCTGTTGGAACAGACACATCTACACTTCTTTTCGGTTCAGAATTCTTGAATTACGAAGACAACCGCCTCATCTTTGAAATGGTACATGACTTTATATTATCAAGTAAGCGATTCCAATGATTAATTTCTAATACAGCAGTAACCCATTTAATATAACTTAATATTATTAGAATGTTAATCAAATTTGACCAACATAGCGAATATACCCCACCACACCATTCAACTTTCCTTGCAGCTCAACGCCACCTGGTCTGTATCTCTAGACTGTATTCACAATCTTTTACCAAACGAACTAAATGACATTACCTATATCCAGTTAGGCCTTTTTCGTGTGTATTTAATGCATCATGTATTCAAGCTGACCGAGATTTGTTTTGTTTTAGCGGTTTTTTTGTTTTTTTTTTCAAATAGTTCTTATCTTGTTCACCCTGTAGCCTAAATATTCTTGCATCCCGGGGGCCAACACCGGTCAGTCATGTTAAAAAAACGCTCTCATTCAAATCTTATCTTTCCAACTTTGGACTCGTAAATATGGCTCGTGTCCCTCCGCTGGAGTGAGCTCGTTCCTGTGGGGGTCAAGAACTGCGTTTTGGAGCTGAAATTCAAGAAATCTTCTGTGCAACTACTGTATTCTATCCGCGTTGAGCACTGGTTTAACCTGGCGGACGTGAGGCGGGAGCCTCCGGGCGACGATGTGTGAGCTCTACTACTGACTTATACCCGACGTTTGTGTAATGTGTACAAATACTGTTTAAACTAAAATCACTCATACCTGCCATTGTAATTGGTAACTCTTTGTAATCTTGTTCTTGGTGGAAACGGCCTTGTATATAGCTTCCTGCGGAATCCACATTAATGTATGTAACAAAGTTTTCATATTATTTTGTACTCTTGAAATAAATAATGTTTAAACTAAAGATCGAAAGATGTTCATTAGAAATCCTCAAGCAAATCTTCTCACATGTCATAAACTCACAAACAAGTGTCTTATGAAGCAAATAACATAATCGCGTTCCAATAAACCATACAACACAAAAACTTGTATTTTCACGAACGCACGTTCACGGAGCATTGAAACAACACACTTTCCTGCTTAAGTGTGACCAGATAACTCCAAATTCCATGCAGTCACCACAGAAGAAAATTGGTAATAACCTGAACCCAAATTCTAGACAGAATAACAGTCATAGTTTCGTGCAGTGTCTGAGAAGAAAGGATTTTTTGGGATTTATACTTTTTGTAAATTCAAATTAATTTTGACTGAGTGTTCAAATTCACACAGTTGTTTTTCACGTCATTTAGGTTTTCACCAGATAATTAAAAGACTCTATGTTTTACATAGATATCGATTTATTACAGAAATCTCAGTTTTATATGCGTGCCTCCAAACGTTAGCCGCGTGATAGCTGAGAGACAAAACATCACGACATCAGTAATAATGTAGTTGAGGTGTGTGATGATCAAAGTTGACAATTAACTTCAAAGGAATCTTGCCAAAATAGAACTGAGTGAGGTTTAGGTGATGCTTCATGAGGTGCAAAACTGGGCGATATTGAACAAACCAAATATTCACGCAAACTGAAATGCTTGCAAATGGCCTCTTTTCAATGTGCTGAATTTAAACATGGATACAACAGCTATAAATTTTACTGTAGTGCATGTGCAGGATCATATGAAGGTAAACAAAAGAAATATCTTTTTTTGTGATAAGCTGCTACACAATGACGACATTTACCTCATTGTTGAACTCATATTTTTCTTTTAAAAAGACAACATTTGTAACAATCATTACATCAAATAATTAATGAAGCCAATAACCTCATTCATTAGCTTTTTTTCGTGTTTTTTTTATAACTAATTCCACACATCATTTGGAATGTGTTTGGATTTTATCTTGGGGGGGCGACTTTACCACAAAAGCTTTCAATTTCTTGTACTATTTTGTGGTTGTTTCTACAAACATTTCTGAGAAGTACCAGGTGACCCTCAGTGATTTCATCTAACAGGTATCTGGAATAAGACTTTGAAGTATCCTCTTAACATCAGGATTCTGCTTGTTACGGCAGACAGGTTCAGCTGTGAAGCAAGGATTTTCTGTATCGATATTGAATACTTTGCTGTGATCCGCTTCGACTTTCGAAATACCTGAACTCACTGCAGCCATTAATTTCTTTTGCCCTGTCGATAACATCTCTTGTTGTGTACCGTCGATATTAGTCGAACTCCTCTCACCTGCATTGTTTTCATTGAACCCGATTTCAATATTTAGAAGCTCCGACTCTGTAAGCATACTATCATTTGCCATTGTGGGACTTTCTTCTTCACCATTTTGGATCAACCATTTGTTCTTATCCAAAGTTTCTTCAGTCTCGATTTGCTGGGGTGAAATGTTTGGATGAAGCAGTGTTGTTTTATTGAAACTCAAAAGCTTCTTACCATGCCCACTACTATTTTCAACAGGCTCCACTATGAACCGCTTAAAATTTCCTTCAGTTCCATGCAAATCTTTCAGTAGTACACTGTCAACCACCACTAATGCAGCAAGTGACCACATACTTGTTGAAGGTAGGATATGATGTTTTTGATGACTTTCAAACTAAGATGCTGAATAATTTGTTCGTGACATCATGGAATCAGGATAGGGTAGTGGTTGACCAATCATGACCAAAATTAGTCTCACCTGGATATCATACCATGTTATCCTACCAAGTTACAATGAAATCCCTTCATAAAAATGCCCCCAAGACAGTGCTAAAGGAATCTAGATCACGTGCCCAACCGGTGGTAAAGGCTGACCGATCGTGACCAAAATAGGATAGTCTCGTCTAGATATCATACAAAGTTATTCTACCAAGTTACAACGAAATCCCTTCATAAATTTGACCTATAGACTGTGCTAAAGGTTTTTGGGCCCATGCAGCCATCACGGTTGACCGATCACGACCAAAATGGGACGTTCTCACCTGGACATGACCACAAACCATACACATAAAATTATGTGATGATTGGACAAGAACTGCAGTGTGTAGCCTGTGCTAAAGAAAATGTGAACAAACTTCCGCACACGTGATGGCAATAGCTTATCTTGACTTTGTCAAGTTAAGCTAACAACTGTCCAATATTAAAATTCATGTGATACAAAATTATTGTTCTAATAATGCCCAGTTATCATTAAAATAATGTACATTTGTTGTTTGTGGCAATATTCATTTGGATAGCACTGAAAGCAAAATTATCTATTAAACAAATGGGGAGTGTGTGATTCTGTCGCGCTAGAAATTCAAGTTTTTCTCTCGCTTGATGTGCAATGCAACTAGAAATTTTCCATCACACAGCTGAGGCTTAACATCCTAACACAGGTGTGACTGCTAGTTATTTCTCTTTAGAAATTACATCTGGCCTGATGTTGACTTGTTCAGAAATCTTCATATCACATTCGTGCAACTCTGTTTCTCTTCAGAAGAGTGATATGGAGGGCCCGGTGAAGCTTCGAATAATTCAAAATCGTTCCAGTGATTCGTTTTGTGAGGATTTGCTAATTTTCAAATTAAGGGGAATGTGAAGAGAAACGACTTGGTGAAAATTGCCATGTACAATATTTTTTTTCTTTACATTTAATGATGCACTTTTGTCGTATATTTGTATTTAAATGGCATTTATGAGTAGGCCTTCACTTAACTCGTTGCATGCTGCTGGCAGATATTCCTGCTATGACAGGAAATCCCTTGCTCCTAAAATATGTAAAGTTTGGGGACATTTAACAAAAATATCCCTGCAAACTGGATCAACCATTGGACAAGTATTTTTTTGTTTCAGATTACGATGAATTTTTCATCAAATCCAGTTATGACTGCTGCACAGCAGCCATGACTGGATTTGATGAGAAATGGTTTTAAAATACTCAACAGGTTGAGAGTTAGACCATGCTGCTTGAAAAATCAAGTTTATTCAGATCACAATCCTGGGCCATATCTGTGTTACTGTCATATATTGGTGTTTAAGGTCACTTTCACCATCTATGGCTGTATCATGACTCCAACATAGGTTACAATTAACATAGGTCAAGTTAACCGAATTGTTTATGCCCATGCTGCTCACTTTAACTGGTCGAGTGCTGGAAGCCCATATTTGGGCTTTATTCTGAAGTGTGGGTACTGCAACTTGAAGGCCCCATGTTCAGTAGCTGTGCTTCATATTATCTTTGAAGTGATAATATGTATTCATTAAAGATTTGCCTTGTTTCAATTTATGGGAGAGTGCCTTTGGGCACTCTGGGTTCCATAAACTGTAACAAGTCAAAGGCACGTGAACAAATTTTGATGGTCAAAAATAATTTAGCACTCTACCCGTTGAGAGGGCTTCTTTCCACCCCAGATATTAGGTACCATCTTTCCAATGAAACAGAATTTATTTACTATTAGCAAAGAAGCTCCACTGCTCCACTTCCCAAATGGAATTTCAGTGTTTATTTATTTATTGGTATTTAAGGTCACATACTTCTGCACAATGGCTAATCATGACCACAACGTGGAGATAAAGTCAAGTTTAGTCAATCGTTTACACCCCATGTTGCCTATTTTAGAGGACTCGCACCCCAAACATTAGTGACTGGGTCCTATTTTACAAGTGAAACAGAGCTTGTTTACCACAGTAAACAAGCACTGCTTCACTTCCCGGAGTTCCTGGGGGGGGGGGGATCTCAGTGTACAAGGTAGCAACCTATAGGAGGATGACAACAATGACTTCATGTCAAAATTATATTTTAATGCAAAATGTACAACTTTGGCAAAGACACATTTTCACATGATTCGAGACAAAAGATTCCCAGCTGTTAGTTAAAGGAGAAAAAATAAACAGCTCTTCAACAGCAAGAGTGCAAATCACTCTGTTATAATAAAAACCACACATCAGAAAACTAAAATATATATCTACAAAACGTTCAAATAGATATCTCTATAACATATATCTATCCAAAAATGATACAGGTCACTCATGTTAAACAGATTCACTCGTGAGCACTTCCTGGGATCCTGCAATGAGGTGAAAAGCAAAGGACTTTCATGACCCCTTTTGTAGCAATATATTTAAGGATTTTTAACTTGAGAAACCCAGAACCTCCAAGTTATTTTTTCTGAACATTAAGTTTCCAAGACAGAATTGTTTATTGTCAAGTGTTGTCGTCTGCCTGTTCCACTTGATTAGAAACCCTGCTCAGGTTGAACATCTCTTTCTCATCACAAGAATCCCAACTACCAAAGCACTGCATCACTGGTGAGAGCACTTTATGGTAGACTTCAGTGTTTGGGATGGGATAAACCCAGAATCAAGCCTTTTCAAGACCACAGTAAAATAAGGCAGTTGATTTTTATTAAGGAATGGTCATCACCCGCTAGGGGCCTGTGAAGATTCGATTAGAAGTTGACACTGATGGCTTGATGTAGGATGAACAATGAATCGGCTTCCTGATTTGTATATTTTTGAATCGGGTTACTGATTATTGTTTCAGAGAGAGACATTTGCAAATAAATGTCAGCTAAAAGTGGAATTATGCTGCAGAAATGAACAAATGAATAGTTCAATCGGCTTGTTTGTATAGGGTATAAGTTACACTGTAATGACAGTACTTAGAAGTGGAGAGCAGGAATCCACTTTAACTGGTAGAGTGCTGAATTATTTTTGATCTAAATTTGTTCGCAGGTCTTTGCCTTGTTATAATTTATGGGAGAGTGCCTAAAGGCACTCTCCCATAAATTGTAACAAGGCAAATCCATACAGATAAATTAATTTCAATTAAAAGATAATATGAAGCATATCCACTGAATTATTTATTATTTATTGGTGTTTAAGGTCACATACTTCTGCACAATGGCTAATCATGACCGTGACAGTTTTACAGGTGGAAGAAGCCCGGGTACCCGGAGAGAACCGAGCATCGACGAGCAACTGGCAGCTCCTCAACATTCTAACTCTGTTCAAGCTATCCTCAAGCAGGGTTACAGCGGTTGAAGACGTGTGCACCATCGACGTGCAGTACGCCTTAGTACATGTCATCATCGTGCCCCCCATGTAGGAAACCGTGATCCACTGAATATGTAGCCTTTAAGTTATGGTATCTGCACATCAGAGTAAAGCCCAAATATGGGCTTCCAGTACTCTACCAGTTAAAAGTACAGTTGTAGCAATGTGACTTGTGACCTCTGCACATGGTCATCATGCTACATGTGGTACACACAAGCTGCAAAGGATATGCATGGTAATTGAGTAAATTTTGTAAAATAAGGGATTTCGCAAATTGTTTCATGGGGTAAACAATTTGATTCTGATTCAATATTGATATCAGACCCCCGATTCGATTCAAGGATTGAAATTCTTATTCACAGGGCCCTATTCAGCTTGAGTAAGTTGTTGGGCAAACAAAACAAAAAAATTCACAAAGTTTATTCTTGTACTGATAAAACCTCCATGGGACTCATTCCTGGGAAACTCTCCATGACAGCTTTCCAAGGTTCAATGTCATGAGATGTTATTCAATGTCACGAGATGTTATTAGAAAAAGAAAAGAAAAGGGGAGCATGAAATTTTCGTACTGTATTCTAAGGATTGCAAAGAACAAAGAGATTTCAAGACCATTTAAGGTCCCTTCAGCGAATTCAGAACTTTTAAGGCCATGAAAATTTTATTTTTTTTCAAATTCAAGGACATTCAAGATTTAAGAAAAACTCTCTTCAGATAACCAATTCACGCATGAATTTTTCAGCAGAAATGTCTCCTATGATGAAGTGAATGTTTATTGTAATGTACCAACTGCAAAAAAGTTTGGGCCGCAATTTACTCAAGAATAATCTTGTCAATGAAATGCTGCTATGTGATAAACTGTTGAAAAAGGCTTGTCAGGTTTGGCAATTATGTTAGTTAACCCTTTACCAAATGAATCCGTATAATGTCCAAATTCAGCAGTTGAAAAAAATATTTTCCCAAAATTTCAGAAAAACCATATTATGTGACCCCCTTATCGGAATGAGCTGCTTGCCACTGCTTGGTGGTTCTCTCCAGGTACTCCGGCTTCCTCCACCCATAACACTTTCTGATATGAGGTTACCCTTGATGTCGACAGTGTCCAAAAAATTCAATAAATAATGATTTATTTATTTATTTATTGGTGTTTTAGGTCACATTTCTACACAATGGCTGTGACTGCAACATAGAAATAAAATCAAGTCCAGCTAATCATTTATATCTGTGTTGCTCACTTCAGAGGACTTCCAGCCAGGCATTGGTTACTGGATTCTATTTCACAAGGTAAAGCAGAGTTCGTTTACCAAAGTACACATGCACTGCTTCACTTCCCGGGTTCCCACGTGGAATATTCTTTACAAATATAAACTTGTAATATAACAGAGTATTTGTCTTACCATTGACCAATTTAAAGACAAGCATAACTGATGTGATTGATAGGCTTTAACTGGTCGAGTGATAAAATTATTTTGCAAACACAACTTGTAACATATGTATTTATTCTATTGCTACCAGCAATGAGAGCCTTAGTTTTCTATGATTTTGTTGATAAATAATCGATTTAGGCACTCTCCAAAAAGTTGCAACCAAACAGATTTATAAAAAAAAATTCTACTACTGCTGAGTAAACATCAAGCCAATACATCCAGTCTAAAGCCACTAAAGTGGCTTCCAACACTTTTCCATAGAGCCATGATAGTGGCTTCTAGCATTCAACCAGTTAAAAGTTATCATGCTGACACATACAATAACAAAACAGCATAAGAGGCATAGCTCCTGAAAAAAAAGATTTGCGCAGGACTGACTCATCCCAAGACATTCTCAAGTAGAATTTGCAGACCAAATGTGAGAAAAATCAGATGTTTCTTCAAGGAATCGTTCTGACACCACCTGCAAGTCAGAAATTCAAACAATAAAACAGTCTAAGAGGCATTAACTACTAAACTTTTAAACAAAATCGGGGAAGGACTGGTTTTCAAACTCATTCAAGACATTCTTGAGTAGAACTGACTAAATTTGGTAAAAATGCTCGTTCAAATTATCGTGCTGACATCCTGACGTGGATGGATGGCATGACACAACAGAGATGGAGACGTGGATGGATGGCATGACACAACAGAGATGGATGGCATGACACAACACATGGACAGACAGACGGATGCCCACTGACCCTCATCAAAACCAAGGTTGACACAAATCGACCAATCAAGTCAAGGTTTGCCAATCGTTTATACTTATGCAGCAAATTTTAGAAGACTTCCACCCCAGGCATATTTATTTATTTATTTATTGGTGTTTAAGGTCACATACTTATGCGCAATGACTAATCGTGACTGTGACAGTTTTTATGGTTGGAGGAAGCCGGAGTACCCGGACAGAACCACCAAGCATCGACGAGCAACTGTCAACTCTTCAACATTCTAACTCCGCTCAGGCAAGATTACATCAGTTGAAGACATGTGCACCATCGACGTGCAGTACGCCTTAGTACACGGTGTCATCGTGCCCCCATGTAGGCAACCAGGATAAAGTGCTTTGCTCAAGGACACAACGTGGGTCGTCCCGGACGGGGATCGAACTCAGGACCTCTAGCATAGAAGTCCAACAGGCTACCACTAAGCCACTGCACTCCTGACCCCAGGCATTGGCTACAAGGTCCTATTTTACCAATTAAATTACAGAACTTGTATACAATAACAAGAGGCCCCAAGGGGCCTTAATCGCTCACCGGGCAAAGTGATTCAAACAAAGTGGTTCAAAGAAGTATTTGGGGTCACATTCAGTTAGACATGGTTCATCAACACTACAAAGGAATGAAGTCATG
This sequence comes from Pictodentalium vernedei, assembly GCA_031216915.1. NCBI lineage: Eukaryota > Metazoa > Mollusca > Scaphopoda > Dentaliida > Dentaliidae > Pictodentalium > Pictodentalium vernedei. The sequence continues at coordinate 202,597,589 of CM062295.1, forward strand.
AGAGACAAATTTTATGGAACTAGGGACATGGCTTGAACAAACTTGAATCTTACCCCCCTAAGGATGCTGCATACCAAATATCAAAAGCATTCATCTGCTGGATCTGAAGAAGATTTTTAAAGAAAATTCCTCATTTTGAACTAAGTTATCATTCGGACTCCCACAGTGAGCCCAAATATGAACCCAGGGACTTGGCTTGAACAAACTTGAATCTCACACCCTAAGGATGCTGCATGCCAAATATCAAAACATTCCGACTGCTGAATCTGAAGAAGATTTTTAAAGAAAAATTCCTCATATTGACTAAGTTATAATTCCGGCTCCCACAGGGAGCCCAAATATGGACCCAGGGACTTGGCTTTAACAAACTTGAATCTCACTTCCCTAAGGATGCTACACACCACATATCAAAAACATTCCGACTGCTGGATCTGAAGAAGATTTTTTAAGAAAATTCCTCATTTCGAACTAAGTTACAATTCAAGCTCCCATAGTGAGCCCAAATATGGACTTAGGGATATGGCTTGAACAAACTTGAATCTCACCCCCCATAAGGATGCTGCATACCAAATATTAAAACATTCTGACTGCTGGATCTGAAGAAGAAGATTTTTAAAGAAAATTCCTCATTTTGAACTAAGTTATAATTCGGGCTACCACAGTGAGCTCAAATATGAACCCAGGGACTTGGCTTGAACAAACTTGAATCTCACCCGCCTAAGCATGCTGCATACCCAATATCAAAAGATTCTGCCTGCTGGATCTTGAGAAGAAGATTTTTAAAGAAACTTGCCTGAAATGCACTAAGTTCAAATTCGGGCTTCTATACTGAGCCCAAATGTGAATCCAGGGGGCCGAGTTGAACAAACTTGAATCAGATCCACCCCACAATGTTGCATACCAAATATCAAAAGATTCTGCCTGCTGGATCTGGAGAAAATTTTTTTTTAAATTTGCCCGAAATGCACTAAGTTCGAATCTGGGCTTCTATAGTGAGTCCAATTATGAATCCAGGGAGCCGATTTGAACAAACTTGAATCAGATCCACACCAAAATGCTGTATACCAAATATCAAATGATTCTGACCACTGGTTCTGGAGAAGAAGATTTTTTAATAATTATTCTATAATTCATACGGTGCTATCAGAATTATGCTCCATACAGAGCCTCCAAGGGACATGGCTATTTCATTTGAACAAACATGAATTGTCATATAGCAATGAACAACCACATGAAGTTTTGTGAAAATCGGACCAGTGGTTTCAGAGGAGAAGTCGCTTGAAAAATGTTCACGACGACGGACGGCAAGTGATAAGTTAAGCTCCCTTCGGTGAGCTAATAAAACAGACCCTGTTCTACATCCTGCGGTCCCGATGAGGGTTGACAAAAATGAAAGTGTCAATGTTCAATGTTTATGAAAGGATTATGAAATACGACAAGAATTGTGATAATTGGGAATATCTTAATTTCTGTTCCCTGTATGCTATGTTTTTAATAAAAATAATATGAGTTGCAGCCTGTACTAAACAACTGAGGGGTGGGTTAATGTGGCCTTCACAGTTAATATATGTGGCCCTCACAGTTAACGTATGTCAACAAAAGTTACCAAGTTACAGTGAAGTTATTCCAAAATGAGTCATCCTATCAAGTTACAATGAAATTCCTTCATAAATATGGCCTGTAGACTGTGCTAAAGGTTTTGGGGCTTCAGGCCTGTGTAGCCATCACGGTTGACCAATCACAACTAAAAGGGGACGTCCTCATCTCGACAATATACTGAGTCATTCTGCCAAGTTACAATGAAATCCCTTCACAAATACGACCTGTAGTCTGTACTAAAGTTTTTAGGGTTTTGGGCTCGGGCAGCCATCGTGGTTGAATGATCGCGACCAAAAGAGGACGTTCTCATCTGGGCATTATCTGGAGTGATCCTACGATGTTAGAAAGAAATCCCTTCATAAATGACCTGTAGACTGTGCAAAAGGTTTTTGGGTTTCAGGCCCCTGTAGCCATCACAGTTGACCAATCATGACCAAAAGGGGATGTCATCATCTAGACATTATATGGAGTCAACCTAACAAGTTACAATTAAATCCTTCCATAAATACGACCTATAGACTATGCCAAAGGTTTTTGGGTTTTGGGCTCGGGCAGCCATCACAGCTGAATGATCACAACCAAAAGGGGACGTTCTCATCTGGACATTATTTGGAGTCATCCTACCAAGTTACAATGAAATCCCTTCATAAATATGACCTGTAGACTGTGCTAAAGGTTTTTGGCTTCGGGCCAATGTTGCCGTCACAGATGACCAATCGCGTCCAAAAGGGGACGTTCTCATCTAGACATTGTATGAAATCAACCTACCAAGTTACAATAAAATCCTTCCATAAATCTGACCTGTACACTGTGCTAAAGGTTTTTGGGTTTCGGGCTCGGGCAGTCGTCATGGTTGACAGATCGCGACCAAATGGGGAAGTTCTTATCTAGACATCATACGGAGTCATCCTACCAAGTTACAATGAAATCCCTCCATATTAAATATGACCTGCAGACTATGCCAAAAGTTTTTGGGTTTCGGGGTTGGGCAGCTATCACGGATGACAGATCATGACCAAAAGGGGACGTTCTCATCTAGACATTATACAGAGGCATCCTACTAAATTACAATGAAATCCCTTCATAAATAAGACCTGTAGACGGTGCTAATGGTTTTGGGGTTTTGGGCTCGGGCAGCCATACCGGTTGACCGATCGCGACCAAAAGGGGACGTTCTCATCTAGACATGACCCCAAACCTGCATATGAAATTTTGTGGTGATCAGACAAGAACTACGGGGTGTAGCCTGTGCTAAAGGAAAATGTGAACAGACTCACAGATTTCTGCACGCGTGATGGCAATAGCTTATCTTGACTTTGTAAAGTTAAGCTAAAAACCTTTGTAGAATTTCTCTGACATCCCCAAATTCCTTATATTTGTGGACCAATTTTTGCTTCAGTACATTCACTATAACCATTTAATCTTTCATAACTTCTTTAACAGAGCTTCATCAGTTCTGTCAAAAGAAAAAAAAAATAATAGAATAAATGCTCAGTTTATCACTGAAATACTGGAAAATGACCAAATTCCAGTAAACTGAATTGTGTCGTTTGTTGAATATTTCCAATGTGAAAGTGACAATTTAATTAACTAGATTCCAGAGTAGTATTATGCCAGTAAAACAGAACGTGTTTACCAGACTTTGTGGATGAGAATGGCAGGCAATTATATTTACCGAAAGTTACGAAAATTCTAAAAATTTTTGACAGATTTTCAAAATCAGGCTTCTTCAAAAAAGAAAACCATATGGTGTACCTGTTGGTTGCCAGATACTCTATTTCTATAAATGTGCATGAAAATAGTCTGTTAAGACAATTTTCATGCACATTTTCAGAAATACAATTTCAATATTTTGAAATCGACAAACTCATCTCTGCACAATAATCTACCAGTCTCCAGAACCCCCAAGAGGACCGCATACAGAGTTTCTGTTGTTTTCACCATTACACTGCTAATTATGTGATACCACAACCCTCCAGAAATATTGTTCCCCGTGGCTGTATAAATTAGAAATTAAGGCAATCTCAAAAGGGGTAATCTTACTTTCTTTGAGATAACCATTCCCTTATTTTTTGAGTGAGAGAACAGCAAAAGGTGATGTGATGTTATTTCATAAAGTTATTTCAAAGAGTTGATGATGTGCCCTTTTCCAACAGTGTTTTTACTTCACAGCAATCTACCTTAAATCAAAGAACATCAACTGTAATCACTATTATAAAGGTGGATTATGTTTCTGGACGAACTAACAGATGAATTCCGTGGGATACTCAAGTGTAGATTCTTGTTATTTGCCCCAGGTTTAGTAATGTAGTATTGGTCATTGGTCACCTTACTTCTTTTGAAGTGAATGACAAGCAAATGAAACAGCCATTTGCCCAATTTGAGCAGGCTTGTACATTTATTAATGTTGGAAAGACTTGTATAAAACATCAGCATATTGGGATGATGTGGTTATGAACGATCTGAAATGAACATTATATTTTCAGAACAGCAAACCATCAAAGACAAAAAAGACTTAATTCTTCAAGACAAATTATCAACAATAAATAAAAATAAATAAAGCAGCAGAATGTGTTTAAAATATTACATATGAAAATGTACAAAGTTATAACACTCAACAGAGTACTTGAAATCAAGTACAATAACAGTAACTTAACAAACATCAAGGAATGAAACACGATTGCCTCCCTTGCAAATAGAATAACAAGTTCTGAACACACAGAAAACACCAACTTTCTGGTACAGTGGATCCCAATTTTGTTTATGGAATAATATTCTTTTAATTGCATAAACTGTCAAAAACACCAAATCATTCCACATGCCTTTAAAAAAAATTGGAACTTGAAAATTACACATAGCTCAATGAAGCAATCACAGTAAAGTGAATAAAAAAGGATGAAACTGATAAAAAAAAAAACCTTTTTCTATTTATGTATTTATTGCTGTTTTAATTCATTTTCCACATCTTTGGTTATATGACAACCCCCAACATTCAAGATTTATTAGTAAAACAGAACCTATTGTCCAAATTAAAAAATAATATACTGTTCTACTTCGCAAGGGGAGATAAAAATATGTTGATTCCTCAGATTTACTGTTTGTTGTCTCTTCACTTTACGGCCAATCAAAATAAATTAATTGATTCTCAGGCAATTTTTTTTTCAAATCAGTGAGGGAGCGAGGGTTTTATTTTTCATTTTCATTTTTTTTTTGCAAAACTTGAGCATACATGGAGCAGATTTTGCAGTCTGTTTACACACAGAAATATAGAGAGTGCATATTTATACAAATAAATTCATTTTTAAATTGAAAAATAAAACATTCCTCTAAAAACAAACTGTAGGTACTGCAATTCAAAGGCTTCATATTCTTTCGATGCTCTCCATGTTATCTTTGAAGTAAAAGTATTTGATCTATGGGGATTTGCCTGGTTACAATTTATGGGAGAGTGCCTACACTCTCCTATAAACTGTAACAAGGCAAATATATTGGAGACACAAATAAATAAATATGCATCAATCAAAAAATGTAAGGTATTTCGGGTCTCTCTGAGTTTGTACTAATATTGGAAGACACTGAAAGGCAATAAAAATGTCCAATGAGGGGGGTTCAAATTCAATGAGGATTGCTTGAGAATCAAAACACATTTTTTTTGGCTAAAGATAAATATTTGACACAATTACATCTTCTTTAACAGAGCTCCGTAAGCTCTGTCAAACAAAACATGATAGACAAAATATGAATTTTTAGTGCAACCACAACATTCGATTTTCAGAGCTGACAAATTGCACAATATATAGTTAGTTATAGTTGTTTGTTGATCTCTCAACCTGCCAAGTATCTTCCTAAATTTTCCTGAATTTCTTGTAAAAATAAGTAATGACCATAAAACAGTCCTGACTCGATTTGATGAAAAATTTAATAGAGTCTAACATCAAGATAACTTTAACAAGGAGAATATTTCTACTTATTTGGAGTATATTTTGTTAAGAGCCAGAATTGTACCTCTACAACTACAGGGTGTTTTTTAATTGTTCAGGACAGGAAAATCTGTCTTCAGCAGGCAGACTTAATTAACATTATATATTTCCTGTACTCCATGTACACATAGATGTGTAATCTGTTGTGAAACAGTGAATACTTTGTTTTGTTTCAAATATTTATAGACTGTTTCCACTGCTGAAGAACCCTGTGTAATTAAATATTTTGCTACCAGGTAGACAATGCTCTTGCTCCATATATACTTGATGATTTAACATTATCATAGTTATAATTTATTTATTTATTGGTATTTAAGGTCACATATTTCTGCACAATGGCTAATCATGACAGTAACATGGATATAAAGTCAAGTCCAGCCAATCATTTATACCCAAGTCACCCATTTTAGTGGACTTCCAGCTCAGTAGGTAGAGGTGCAGGCTGCAAGCCGAGAGGTCCTCGGTTCGAATCCCACCTGCGGTAACCGCGTTGTGTCCATGGGCAAGACACTTCATCTCCATTGCCCGCTTGGGGGCACAATGACGCCGTGTACTAAGGCATACTGCGCGTCGACGGTACGCATGTCTTCAACCAATCTAACCCTGCCTGTGCTGCAGTGCGGAGTTACGATGTTGGGGAGCTGGCAGCTGCTCGTCGTTGCTCGGTGGTTCTCTCCGGGTACTCCGGCTTCCTCCACCCGTAAAACTGTCACGGTCATGATTAGCCATTGCGCATAAATATGTGACCTTAAACATCAATAAATCAATAAATAAATAATAAATAGTGGACTTCCACCTCAGGCACTGGTTACTGGATTCTATGTTACCAGGAAAACGGAGCTTGTTTACCACAGCAAACAAACTCTGCTTCGTTTCCTGGGGTTTTCACGGAGAATCATAGCTATCACTTCCTGGGGTTCTCACAGAGAATCATAGAAATCACTTCCTGGGGTCCTCACGGAGAATCAAAGCCATCATTTTCTGGGGTTCTCACAGAGAATAAAAGCTATCACTTTCTAGGGTTCTCATGGAGATAGCTATCACCTCCTGGGGTTCTCACAAGAGATCATAGCTATCACTTCCTGGGGTTCTCACGGAGAATCAAAGCTATCACTTTCTGGGGTTTTCATGGAGATTATAGCTGTCACTTCCTGGGGTTCTCATGGAAAATAATAGCTAATACTTCCTGGGGTTCTCACAGAGAATCATAGAAATCACTTCCTGGGGTTCTCACAAAGATCATAGCTATCACTTCCTGGGGTTCTCATAGAGTATCATAGAAATACAGTGTTCATGCTATCTGGTGCCAATTAAGCCAACTGCACTAAAAATTTTGATTTGGCATAAAAAACTCTTCATTGGCTAAAACTTTGACACTTAAAAAGTTGCTTTCACTTCAGAAGGTGCAGTAGTGAAGAGCACTACAGATGACCAGGGTTCCTGCAGGCAAGGACTGATCAAATTTAAGGCTATTCAAGTCTGATTCTCGACATTTTGTAGCATTTTTCAAGCCGCCCTTCAGCAACCAAATTACCGCTATGAATGATGATATATGATCACTAGTGTAGCCAAAGACGGAGTTTGTTAACCCTTTACCTAACATGAAAAGCAGACGACACTTGCAAAAAAAAAAATTCTTGAATAACTATTTTTTTTCATTTTTTGTCTCAAAAACATAGGTTAAGACCCCTCATTGGAACGAGCTCGACGAGCTCGTTCCAATGAGGGGTCATAACCTATGTTTTTGAGACAAAAAATTAAAAAATAATTAAAATTAATAGGCGATTTTTGAGAATAGCGCTGGCCGGTTTTGGCCGTTACGTTGGGTAAAGGGTTAATTACTGACATCATCAGAGCATTTTTATTTTGCAAAAATTCAAGGATTTTCAAGGCTCCCTTGACCATTTTCCAGGAATTCAAGTACTTGAACCACACTTCGATAAATTTAAGGCCCCGTGGTAACCCTGATGACGAAGCAAGCAAAACAAAATAATTTTTTCCCATTCAAGTACAGAGAAATCATCAGCTGGCAATAAAACTGGAAACAATAACCGAATTTTACAAAACACACTCAAACCCACTGATTTTGTCAAAAAGGTGTTAACCCTTTACCAAAAAAAGTGGCAAAAATGGCCAAAAAATTAACTAGAATAAGCCTACCATAGCCTAAAATATCTCGGAAGTTTCTCAATAAAACCATACAAATATGGATATCATTAAAACCAGCTCATCGAGCTGGTTCTAATGATATCCATATTTGTATGGTTTTATTGAAAAATTGTGAAATTTAATTTATTTTTTTAAAATACTGTGTTAGGTAATGGGTTAACAGTGTTCAGACAAACTTTCAACATTAATTGTTGGTGAGTGGAAAGGAGACACTGTTTTTATCTTCAAATAAAACATTGGTTATCAACTTTACAAAAGGCAGATTTAATAAAGTAAATACTTCACACTGTCACAAGTGACTCCCAACTGTATGAAATATTTATCTAATTAACTGCTGGATTTTGTAACAACTCCTTACCCACTACACCCAGTGGACTTACATTAATTAGTTGATTAATCTACTATCATCTGAGTGCAACAACAAGTGTACATACCGACAGCATTCAGCTTGACCGTTAATTTAACTGGTTGAGTGCTAGAAGCCACTATCTGGGCTCAACTGAAAAGTGCAAAAAGACACAAAAATGACTTTACAATGTTTGTACTAATTTGTTGTTGGCTCAGCAGTAGAAGAAAAAAATTAATATAAAACTGTTTTGTTACAATTTATTGGAGTACCAAATGGCACTCTCCAAAAAATTGCAACAAGACAATTACTTATAAGCAATATCTTTCTAGACTGAGGCTCCTTTTGCTGGTAGTGTGATATCTTTGAAGAAAGATATGTTACAAATGGTTATTGAAAAGCAATTTAGCACTCTTACCAATTTATCAGTGGCATAGATATGTTACTAAGGTGGCAGCCCTCTTTTCTTAACGAAGATTTCATCAGAACTTTCAAAGTTCTGTCAGATTTTTTCCATGACCAATTGTCTGCTCAGTCTTGAAATAATTGCCAGTTCATTTTTCAAAACTCGATCACCCCCTCCGCTCACCCCCCCCCCCCCCCCCCCCCCCCCCCCACCTCCAATTACCATTTTGGCACTAAAATACTTTTTTGGGCACTAAAATATCCAGAATGGCTAAAATTTTGGAACCTGACAGTTTCAGGCCAGCATGAGCACCAATTATGATGTTATTTAGTTTGTATTCAAACAAACTTGACATGATTCTGTTTATCTGGTGTTTAAGCCCGTTTTTAGATTCTACGACTACATCATGACAAGTTCTGTTTACTGGGGATTATGGTCAGTTTCAGCATTTATGAATGCAATTATAACAAATGTATCAAGTCAAGTTTAGTCATTTATTCATTACTATTTTGCCCACTTTACAGGGTTCTTTGGGGGCATCGCGGTAACCGGTTCCCATCAGATCACCTAAGTTAAGCAATGTTGAGCGCGGTTAGTAGATGGATGGGTGACCATTTCAGAGACTGATTCGCGCTCCCGTGTTGTGTCCTTGGGCAAGGCACTTAACCCCAATTGCCTACATGGGGGAACGATGATTCTGTGTACTAAGGGGTACTGCACGTCGGTGGTGTGCATGTCTTCAACCAATCTAACCCTGCCTATGCCACGGTGCCGAGATCAGAGTTGTGATGTTGAAGAGCTGACAGCTGCTCGTTGGTTCTCCCCGGGTACTCCAGCTTCCTCAACCCGTAAAACTGTCACGGTCACGATTAGCCATTGTGCATAAGTATGTGACATTAAACACTAATAAATAAATAAATACGGGGTTCTTTCGCCAGGTTTTCGTTTGGGGCCTATTAAGCCAGAAAAGCAGAACGTACCTTCTACATTGAACATGCACTGCTCCACTTTCCGCAATTCTCATGGGAATATAAAGTGCATACAGGATCAACTTGGCACACTTGAGACGACTGTCACCCAAGGCATTTGTAAATTTGTAATAGGATCCTGTTACACTGTACCACTTGTTTACCACTGCACACAAGCATACTCAATTACGAGATTTCCATGGTAAACTCATGACTGCACAAGTGAGTACCTGTTTTGGGGCCACAGGATTGTCCAAGATTGCTGAAGGCTTCAAAGGTTAGTTAACTGGTATTATGCCAAATTATTTTCCGCAGATGATTTGTGACACCAACACTCTTTTCAAAGATACCATGCAACCAGCAAGTGTACCCCAAGTTTAGCAAGATTTTGGTCATGTTTTGTTACAATTTGTTACAGACACTCTCCAATGAATTGTAACAAAACAATTATGTTTTAACATTTCTTTTTCTGATACTGAGAAGACTACAAGCTGATGCACACAGTGTAAAGCCGCTATTGTGGCTTTCAAAACGTTTGAGCAGAGTCATGATGGTGGCTTGTATTTATTTATTTATTGGTGTTTAAGGTCACATACTTATGCACAATGGCTAATCGTGACCATGACAATTTTACGGGTGGGGGAAGCCGGAGTACCCGGAGATAACCACCGAGCATCGATGAGCAACTCTCAGCTCCTCAACATTCTAACTCTGTTCAAGCTCCGCTCAAGTAGGGTTACAGCGGTAGAAGACATGTGCACCATTGATGTGCAGTACGCCTTAGTACACAACGTCATCGTGCCCCCATGTAGGTAACCAGGATAAAGTGCCTTACCCAAGGTCACAATGTGGGCTGACCCAGACGGGGATCAAACTCTGGACCTCTAGCATAGAAGTCCAACGGTCTACCACTGTGCCACCACACTCCCAATGGTGGCTTCTACCACCAAATCTGTTAACAAAAAGTAATGATATGTTTTATGTGTCGCACTACCAAACCTTTATGTTGTACAGTGGAGCCCACTTAATTGGATATCTCTTATTTGTATATCTCTGTTAACTGAATATAATTTTCAAACACAAAACCATTTACCATACCTTTCAGTACAAATTTGATCTGTTAATTGCATACGGGTTGTAGAGTAAACTCCTGTTAATTGTTTATAAATTTTTGTAATATGTCAAAAAAATTACTGTGAAATGCACCAAATTCCCCTTATTTATCAACCTTTTTGACCTCATTACATCCAATACAGGCAATTATTCTATTATATCTTGCTTGACAGAGCTCCATGAGCTCTGTCAAACAAGATATAATAGAATAAATGCTCAGTTTATTTCCAGAACACAGGAAACTGACCAAATCCCTGTTAACTGTATACTCCTGTTAACTGAATAATTTCCACTGACAAAATGGATATTCAATTAAGAGGATTCTACTGTATTCAGTAAAGATTCAGATTAATTTTCTGGTTTATATCAGATCAAGTTTAGCGAATCATCGGCACTCCAGACACTGGCTAGTTATTAATTAGTGTTTAAGGTTGCTTTCAGCATCTATGACCATATCATGACTGCTATCCCAACACAAGAATTATAATTCATTCTCAGATGATCATTCATGCCTATGCTGATGTTGGTTACCAGATCCTCTTTTACCAGTAAAGGAGAATTTGTTTACAATGGTAGACAAGCACTGCTATTGGGGTGGCATCGGTTACCAAGTAGAGGGGGCTGGGGGTGGCATTAGTTACCGAGTATAGCGTAAACAATGCATGTAGTGTAAAATATATTTATTGGAGTTTAAGGTAACTTCCAGCATATCTGCTAATCATGACCGCAACATAGGTATGAAGTAAAGTTTAGCCAATTGTTTTTTTTTTTATGCTGCCCACTCTGCTCCTCTTCCCAGGGATGCCATGCGGGATATGCAGTATAAAGCAGAACTTGTTTACAATGGTAATCAAACACTGCTTCACTTCTTGGGTGTCCACCAGGGGAAGTCTATGCTTACATTGTGATAACATGTCCACTAGGGTTTAATTTCTGCCAATCTTCTATATTCGCACTGCCCAATTTAGAACATTTACACTCAAAGTGTTTGTTAGCTAGCCTTATAACACCAGGCATGTCAAACTTGTCCATCAGGGTAGACAAGCACTCCACTTCCTTTGGTTCCCATGGTAAAACTGTAACAAAAAAAATAGCAATGCAAGGCGAGTGTTGAAAAGACTGACACAGCCAGACGACAGATGGAAAGTTTGTTTGATACTATGAAATAAAAATGACAAAGGAAAATTTTATTGCAATTTATGAGATTCTGTCTCGCATGAATTATAAATATACATTTGTGAACAATCCTAGCCCCTGCTGTCAAATACAGAAATGAACAACAATGAAAGTGGAATCATCACAATTATGTAATATTAATCTCAATGATTGAAGTCACTGCCTGGGTTCTATTAATTATATACCTAATGTAATGCCAATAAGTGGCCAGAGCTATTCAGAAAACTTGTTATCCAGTTATTAGTTTTTTCCATGTTTATTTACATCAAAACCATACCTTGTGACTACTCAGGTCATAAGCAGTGTTTATCAGGTGAAAAAAATTAGACATTTTCTTATTCAAGATATTTTTTTTGCAAGTGTCTATTATTTGTTTTAGGTAATTTATTTACTTATTTTTGGAGTTTAAGGTCACTTCCAGCATCTATGCCTACATCATGAATGCAACATAGGAATGAAGTCAGGTTTAGCCAATCAGTTATACCCATGCTTCCAACTTTAGAGGGCTTCTATGCCATGTGCTGGTTACCAGGTCCTTTTTTATCAGCAATCAGACTAGCTCAACTCCACTTCCTGGGAACCCACGGGAGATTTGTGTTCAGTAAAGTGTTAAAATGCAGGCACCATAATATGATAAAGTTCTCTTATTCTTTGGATACCATTCATATTCAGTTACAGGCAAATCATATTTTGTTCACCATACAATTTGGTCATTTTTTCTTCAAAACAGATAGACAGGACTTCTCATTGGCACAAGTTACTTGAACACCTTGCAGTGGAGAGTCATACCTTAAGTTCTAGAAGAACACAAAAAATAAAAATTTGCATTTAGGCCTATAAAATTTCTTTTAGTTTCTCAGGCAATTTTTCCTTCAATTTTATGATGGGGGTGGGGGTGGGGGTGGGGGGCTTTTTGGGGGGTTTATCCACAAAACAGTTCTGAAAATAGTTGGAATCAGAAATTTAACTACTTACATTATCATGTGGCAAACCAATGTTTTCTGCAGTGAAAATTTCCCATAATGTAATTGAAAATTTAGCCAACTATATCTTGTTTGACAGAGCTCTGTCAAACAAGGTATAGTTGATTAAATATTTGTCCTACAAGTGCAAAATAGTGTGGCAGAAGAGATTTCCAGGTGAAAAAAGGGTGACGCGGCAGATTTTCTATGACGAGGGAGGTGCCTGAGAAACAGGAATTTTTTTTTTAACAACCTTATTAAGGAAAACACATTGTGTGTCAATTTCTAGTCATGATCAGAAAAGTTTTTGTGAAGTTTAAAGTTACATCACTGACGAGCACAATGGATTAGAAAATCCTCTGTTTTCTATGTCAAAACAACAAAATTTCAACCTGCAAATTGTTCCCTTTTCCCATAATGCAACTAGGAATTTTACTCAATCTTGTTTGACAGTGTTCAGTGAGCTCATCAAACAAGATTGAATTGGGATAAATTCCTAGTTGCATTATGGGAAACATTTTCTGCATGAAATTTTGATATTTCGACAAGAGTGCAGATGGTTACATGGAAACAGGCACATATGCAATAAACAAAAATAAATGCACAAAGAAAAGGTATGAGACAGAAAATCCTTTTTTAAATACAGCTCGTTTCCATAGTTACCAGTTTCAGGAGAAATCAATTGACTTCCAGAATATCTGGGAAAAAATACCATTTCTATACTTTGAAATAACTCTTATATGCAATAATTTTGTTGCAAAAAACTCATTACATCAAAACAAAATCAGTGACTGCAAGTTCCACTCCACACTAGGATTCAATCTCTTGTATTCATTTGACAGTAACAACCTAATACTACATTGAAATGAGAAGTCTGAAGCTATATAATAAATAATAAAGGCAAGATTACTTTAAAGTAATCCTTTTTTCACATGTTGCACACAGATTTTAAGGTGCTCCATGTATTAACTGGTAAAGTGCTGGGCTTTAGTCTGTAGTGCATGTGCCATAACTTAAAGGCTTCATATTCTGTGGATGTGCATCATATTATTTTTGAAATGAAATTATTTAGTCTGTGAGGATTTGCCTTGTTACAATTTATGGGAGAGTGCCATTAGGCACTCTCCCATAAATTGTAACAAGGCAAAGAGACATGGAAAAATTTGGATGACCAAAAATAATTCAGCACTCTACCAGTTAACCCTTTACCTAACCAACAAGGGGTCATAACCTATGTTTTTGAGACAAAAAATGAAAAAAATTAGTTATTCAAGAATTATGTTTGCAAGTGTCGTCTGCTTTTCATGTTAGGTAAAGGGTTAATAACCTATGTACTACAGTGATTAAGTACTGCATCGCTTCTTGAAGGAACCACAGGGAGATTATTTCTGCATATCTATCTGGTCACTTTCATGTATTCTAGACATAAACAAAGCATTTAATTTTTCATATCTTGTTTGACAAGAGGTCATTGCACCCTTTCAAACAAAATATAATAAATGAAATGTTTGTACTGGATGGATCGAGGCCAAATAGGTCTATAAACAAGGGAAATTTGGTGACTGTCTGGGTAATTTTGCAGCACATCACAAGAATTTTTATTTAATAAAGATAAAAGTTTTCTCTACAACCTATATCCATTTAACAGGTCAAATTTGTACTGAAGGTATGGTAAATGGTTTTGTGTTTGGAAGTTATATTCACAATTAATAAGGTTATTCAATTAAGAGAAACCAATTAAGTAGGCTACAGTGTAGTCTGAACATTTACATGAAAAAAATTTAAGACTCCGATAGACTGAAATGGTCCAGCATACTTTGATCATTTTGCACTCTGGTGGAAACACTGAGTCATAAATGAGAGATATTTCGTTTCCATAAATTCACATGAATATGGTCTTGAAGACAATTTTGATGTAAATTTTAAAAACAATAAAAATTTAGCATTTTGAGATTGAATTGGCTGAAATCATTATATTTTCCTAAGTTTTCTACCCACACACATGGGCACAGATTTCCAAGACTGTTCCATAACTTTTTTAGAACAAGTGCCCCGCCAGGTGGTGGATCAATATACAGCCACCTATGAAGAAATTGCGCTTGTGAAGAAATTTTTAGTTAAACAAAAGGTCAATAATTCCTTCAAAAATAATTGTATGTTTCTGGCTTACAATCCATTAAATTTGAGAATCAAAAGTCACCAAACCTCCCAGATGGTTGCCATGTCGGCTATACTGGACATGCCAGAATGCTGATTATCGAAATGAACCATCCTCTAGTCATGATTAATCAACAATAAAAAAGCTGTATCTGTTGGATCTATAGTTTTCAAGTTATCGCGTGGACAATCAAAAGTCCCTGAAAATCCAAGATGGCTGCCGTGATGGCCATATTGGATATGCCAGAATGCTGGTTATCGAAAGGAATCATCCTCTAATCATGACTAATCAACCATAAAGAAACAGTATTTGTTGGATGTATTGTTTTTAAGTTGTCAAAGGACAAACAAAAGTTAATGGATGGACAGACATTGCCATACCATAATACGGCCCACTCACATGAGTGGCCATATTAAAACACAACTCTCTTATCTATAACTGTGGGAAATCTGAGTAAAAATATGAAGAACAGAGAAGAAGTGCAACACCTCTATAGTGACTTAAATTAATATATATATAGTTAAATGAACCATTCACTTAACCTAAATTTAATCCTTTCAATGCATACATTTTTGCGCAAAGGAAATCTGCTTTTTCTTGTCAAGGCAACACAATTAATGATATATCGTAAAGACGAGCAGTAATAATTTAAACCAATAGCCCGTCAAAGTCGAAACAGTTTCAGCCATATTATTGAATTGTCATTAATTCTACAGGACAATACCAGTGATGAAAGGATTAACCCTTTATCTATCAAATCATCCGGAACCACTCGCATAATGTGCAAATTCTGGAGCTGAAAATTATTTTTCAAAACATTTCAACAAAATCATATCAATATGACTCCCTCATTGGAACAAGCTTATTGAGCTCATTCCAATGAGGGGTCAAATGATAATTTTTAACAATTTGAAAAATTTATATTTAACACTTTACAGCCAAAACTGGCCAGCGCTATTCTAAATGAAAGTGTCAATGACACTGTAGCTCAACTTGACAAACTTGAACTTAGTAAGTTATAAGTGAAATGGCAAAATTGAAGATCATTGGGACCAATGTTGGTGAAATTTAAAAATAACAGCATTGTGTGTGCACAACATTAGAGTAATCCATTCCTTTTTAAATGTAAACTGTAAGTCACCATGGCTAAAGGAAGAATGTTGATACACAAATGCAGTAAGTTCAGAGGTTATTGTAAACGGCAAATTTTTTCACAGAAATGAATGCTAATCAGTAGCTCTTATCTCAAGGTCTTGCCTAATAAGCACACCAAGTTCAAAAACAATCCTATGATAAATGTGGCCTATAGGCCATGTCAAAGAATGTTGATGGCCAAATGCAATAAATTCAAAGATTGTTGCTAACAGCAACAGTTTTTGATGGAAATGAAAAGAAAATCAATAGCTCTTATCTTTGTCACCCTGCATAAGCATACAAAGTTTCAAAACAACCTGATAATGAATGTGCCCTCTGAGGCATGCCAAACGAAGATGTTAATGCACAAATGCACTAAGTAGAAGGTCATCGCTTGTGGCAATGGGGTTTTGGGTTTTTTTTTATGGAAAGTCATAAATATACCCTGCAGAGAGTGCAAAAGGGATAAGTTGATGCACAAATGCAGTAAGTTCAAAACTGGTGATAACGACAATAATTTTTTATGGAAATGAAAAAAAAGCAATAGCTCACATGTAGAGGTCACCCCGAACACACATACAAAATTTCAAAGTGATCCGAATATAAATGTGCCCTGAAGGTGTGTTAAAGGGAAATATTGAGGTCTGACTTAACCCTCTACCTAACGAATCGCCCGCATCCGCCCGCGTAATATGCAAAGTGAGCAGTTGAAAAAATTAAATTTTTCAAAATGTTTCAACAAAACCATATCATGTGACCCCTCATTGGAACAAGCTCATTGAGCTCGTTCCACTGAGGGGTCACATGATATGGTTTTGTTGAAAGTTTTTGAAAAATTTAAAAAAATGATATTTAAAATAATAAATTTTGATCTCGTCTGCGTTGGGTAAAGGGTTAACTAAGTTCAACGGTCAGAGGCAACATTTTTTGACAGAAATGGAAGAAAATCGACAGTTCCCATATAGATGTCACCCCACACAAGCACACCAAGTTTGCAAGCGATCCAATCAAAAATGTGCCCTGCAGGGAGTGTCAAAGGGAAATATTGATGCTTAACTGCACTAAGTTTTTACTAAGTTCATCGAAGGTCATTGCCAGTGCCAACATTTTTTTGATAGAAATCGACAGTTTCCATCTAGAGGTCACCCCAAACAAGCATACAAAGTTTCAAACCGATCTGATCATAAATGTGCCCTGTAGGGCATGCCAAAGGAATATATTGATGCCTGACTAAACTAACTTCAAAGATTGTAGCCAGCGGCAACATTTTTTGACCAACGGAAATGGAAGAAAATCGATAGCTCCCATCTAGAGGTCACCCCAAACAAGCATGCCAGGTTTCAAAGCAATCCAATCATAAATGTGCCCTGTAGAGTGTGCCAAAGGGAAATATTGTGGACTGACTGAACCAAGTTCTAAGAACGTAGGTCACGGCAACATTTTGTGACGGAAATTGAAGAAAATCGATAGCGCCCATCTAGAGGTCACCCCAAACAAGCATACCAGGTTTCAAAGCAATCCGATCATAAATATGCCCTGTAGGGTGTGCCAAAGGGAAATATTGAGGTCTGACTAAACTAAGTTCTAAGAACGTTGGCCGCGGCAACATTTTTTGATGGAAATTGAAGAAAATCAAAAGCTCCCATCTAGAGGTCACGCCAAACAAGCATACCAAGTTTCAAAGTGATCTGATCATAAATGTGCCCTGTAGGGTATGCCAAAGGGAAATATTGTGGTTTGACTAAACTAAGTTCTAAGAACGTTGGCCGCGGCAACATTTTTTGATGGAAATTGAAAAAAATCGATAGCTCCCATCTAGAGGTCACCCCGAACAAGCATGCCAGGTTTCACAGCAATCCGATCATAAATGTGCCCTGTAGGGTGTGCCAAAGGGAAATATTGAGGTCTTTTCACTAAAGTAAGTTTTAAGAACGTTTGCCACGGCAACATTTTTTGACGAAAATTGAAAATCGATAGTTCCCATCTAGAGGTCTCCCCAAAGAAGCATACCAGGTTTCAAAGCAATCCGATCATAAATGTGCCCTGTAGGGTGTGCCAAAGGGAAATATTGAGGTCTGACTAAACTAAGTTCTAAGAACATTGGCCGTGGCAACATTTTTTGATGGAAATTGAAGAAAATCGATAGCTCCCATCTAGAGGTCACCCTAAACAAGCATACCAGGTTTCAAAGCAATCCAATCATAAATGTGCTCTGTAGGGTGTGCCAAAGGGAAATATTGTGGTTTGACTAAACTAAGTTCTAAGAACGTTGGGCACGGCAACATTTTTTGATGGAAATTGAAAAAAAACGATAGCTCCCATCTAGAGTTCACCCCAAACAAGCATACCAAGTTTCAAAGTGATCTGATCATAAATGCGACCTGTGAGGTGTGCCAAAGGAAATTGTGGATGTACGTACTAACGTACATACGTACGCCGACGGACGAGAAGTGATGGCAATAGCTCAGCTTGACTTTGTCAAGTTGAGCTAAAAAAACAGACAAAGATGGGTTTCAACTTCAATGAGGGATAGATTGCTTCAGCATCAAAACATATTTTTTTTGCCCAACTTTCAGTCCAAACATGGTAACAACATTTATTCACCTCCTGAACAAAAATATCCAGGATTTTCAAGGACATCACAAGAAAAATTTCAAGCCCTTAAGAACCTTGGTTAGAATTAGCCCTTCATCTTGTGATTTTTGCATACATAATCAGTTCACAATTTTTCATCATGTATTCCAAACAAATATTACTTGCTTTCAACACTGATTCTTGGAAAGCTCTTTTAGAGAGCTTTGCACAGAACAGTGTGTGATGCATTTATTTATTTGGGGTTTCAACATTTTGGACAGCCAAGACAACCTTGTGTCGGACAGTTTTATGATTGGTGGAAGCCAGAGTAAGCTGAGAGAATCACTGAGCAGTGGCAAGCAACTGTCAGACTCCACAACATATCAACTCGGCAGTAGCAGGATTAAGATTGGTTGAAGGTGCACCATCAATGTGCAGTATACTTTAGTACACAGTGTCACGGTGCACCCCCCCCCCCCCCCCCCCCCCCTTGTATCCGTCACAGTTGACCAATCATGACCAATAGGGGATGTCATCATCTAGGCATTATATGGAGTCAACCTAACAAGTTACAATGAAATCCTTCCATAAATACAACCTGTAGACTATGCTAAAGTTTTTCAGGTTTTGGGCTCGGGCAGCCATCACCGCTGAATGATCGTGACCAAAAGGGGACATTCTCATCTAGACATTATTTGGAGTCATCCTACCAAGTTACAATGAAATCCCTTCATAAATATGACCTGCAGACTGTGCTAAAGGTTTTCGGGCTTTGGGCTCCTGTAGCCATCACAGTTGACCAATCGCATCCAAAAGGGGACGTTCTCATCTAGACATTATATGAAATCAACCTACCAAGTTACAATGAAATACCTCCATAAATATGACCTGCAGACTGTGCTAAAGGTTTTCTGGCTCGGGCAGTCGTCACAGTTGACAGATCGTGACCAAATGGGGAAATTCTCATCTAGACATCATACGGAGTCACCCTACCAAGCTACAATTAAATCCCTCCATATTAAATATGACCTGCAGACTGTGCTAAAAGTTTTTGGGTTTCGGGCTTGGACAGCTATCACAGTTGACAGAACATGACCAAAAGGGAACGTTCTCATCTAGACATTATACAGAGGCATCCTACAAAAATACAATGAAATCCCTTCACAAATACAACCTGTAGACTGTGCTAATGGTTTGGGGGTTTTGGGCTAGGGCAGCCATACCGGTTGACCGATCGCGACCAAAAGGGGACGTTTCTCATCTAGACATGGCCCCAAACCTGCATATAAAATTTTGTGACGATCAGACAAGAACTACGGGGTGTAGCCTGTGCTAAAGGAAATGTGAACAGACTAACAGACTTCCGCACGAGTGATGGCAATAGCTTATCTTTGTCAAGTTAAGCTAATAATGAAAACTGGTGATTTTTGTGAATAACGCTGGCCAGTTTTGGCTGTTACGTTGGGTAAAGGGTTAAGTGCCTTGCTCAAGGACACAATGCAGTTACTGCTGATCAGGATCAAACAGTAGACCTTTCGGTATGAACTTCAATGCTCTAACCACTGATCCATTGTGCTCCCAGTGTGTGGTGCAGGCATCATTTCAATGCAAACAATCCAACAAATAAAACTTATAGGAATGCATTTTGATCAAAAGAGCCAAATAATGACATAAACAATTTTCAAAGGCTTATTATTTGACCAAATACAGGGCTTATATTTCGACGAGAATCCGAGAATCGATTCGTACAAAGATTCGCGCAATAAAACCGGCGAGAATCCATGTAGATTCTTGCTGCACCTCTGCTAGGATTCGCGTGAAAAAAAAATTGAGTCAATTTAACCCTTTAACTAACACAGAGGAAACAAATTAACCAATAAAAGGCTAACATGACCTGAAATATCCTGACACTTTGTCAATGAAATCTTACAAATATGGCTGACATTGGAACCGGCTCATTGAGCCGGTTCCAACGACAGCCATATTTGTAAGATTTTATTGGTAGATATTGTTCATTTAATTATTTTATCATTTATTTATTATTTATTGTTTAAAATTATCAAATTTAGTTAAAAAAAAAAATTAAAAAGGTGTGTTGGGTAAAAGGTTAACATGTGTTATCAGTATACAACATTGGTTCAACCATGGTGGCGTCATGGGATCCTGGGACACTCATAGTAGGTATGGATTCTCGCAACCATTTTCACGAGAATCCAAATGGATTCTCACAAATTTAGATGAAATATAAGCTCTGCAAATAAAAGAATCCATTTGGTGCTTCAGCAATCAATTTTTCAAATCAGTGAGTGAGGGAGGCTATTATTTTTATTTTTTTGTTCAATGAATGGCTAAATGTTTGAAGACCATTTTTGGGCTCTATTCTGAAGTGCATGTTGAACAACTTAAAAGTTTCATATTCCGTTGATGTAGCTTTGTAGTGAATTTTTATTTTGACTTGCCCTGTTACAATTTAGGGGGTAGTGCCTAAAGGCACTCTCCCATAAACTGTAATCAGGTGAGGACAAAATTTGGCAACCAAGAACATATTAGTATTCTACCAGTTGATAAAGAAATATAAAATACATCTGGGTTCAGTTACATTTATGTAGCTCTTTTTCAAACAAGAGGCCCCACGTGGCCTTAATCGCTCACCTGACAAAGTGACTCTAAGAAGTATTTTAGGTCACCTTCACCATGTCATGCCTCATCAACATTAACTGGTTGAGTGATAGATTTTGTTTGAAGTTCAACATTTGTTACCTAAAATTAGTTTTATTTAAAATCATTGGTGTGTGGCCAATCTCCAATGATTTTTAATAAAGCAAATTTATCTCTGCAGACAAACTGGTTTAGCATGAAGCACAAACAAGGAATGTGAAGAGATAGCCTTGGACATCTCTCCCCAACTGTGGATATCTTCCATGTGCTACATGTATATATTTGCATGCAAGAAAACAAAAATTTTCACAAATTTTATTTTTTTTTACCATCATTGGAACAAGCTCAAACAGCTTATTCCAATAGGGGTATGGGAAGATCAGGTATATTTTTGAGACAGAAATGTGAATATATAAATAATGGTGTTTTTTTGTGAATGATGCTGGAGAATTTTGCGTAAAGATATGGTAAATGGTTTGTTCTAGATACAGAATGATGCAAAAGTATTTAAATTTGATTAGGCAAGTTGTTCCTATAATGCATTTAAAAATTGAAGTAACTGTTTTTTTGCTGACGAACTTTTAGATGTGTGTGTCTGTGTTTGTGTGTGTGTGTGTGTGTGTTTGTGTGTGTGTGTTTGTGGGGGGGGGGGGGGTAAGAGTGTTCTTGCAAACAAAATTCCTGAATAAATGGAAAATTTTATTTTTTGTGTGAAAGACATAGTGCGTGAATGTTGATTGGAACAAGCTTAGAGAGCTCATTTTAATGTGAAGTCATAAAGCTGTGTTTTACGTACGAAATTCTGGAATAACTAAAAAAATTGCTTTTTTGACTCAAAAAGCATGGTGTGCGACCTCTCATTGGAATGAGCTCAAAAAGCTCATTCCAATGGGGTATTTACAAGCGATAAGTACATGTATGTTTAAGAGACAAAAATTAAAATTTGAATAGCGATTTTTGCGAAGAATGCTGACAAGTTTTGGCAGTTATGCTGGTAAAAAGGTAAGATATGCAAAGTGGTTGTTTTTTAGAGGCGACATTTAATTAAGGGGAATTAACCCTTGATTACTGAGGTAACTTCTAAAAGTACTGAAATTTCATGAAGCAATGTGAATAACAGACAACAGTTGCCTAAAAATTTCATGAATAACTAAAATTTTTATTCCTTTGTCTCGAAAACATGGCATATGACCTTTGTTGGAATGAGCTGAATGCGTGTGTTCCAATGAGGGGTCATAAAATTTGAACGAAGATTTGTGTGAATAATGCATTAGTACTGCTAGATTTGGGTAAACGGTTCACCCTGGATACCACCCCTTCTATAGTAGATCTTTTCTGCAAATTTTGTCTAAGATTCTATCAACTTTACAAATAAATACGTTCATGAATCACAATCAGATCCACCCTACAATGTTGCATACCAAATATCAAAAGATTCTGCCTGCTGGATCTGGAGAAGAAGATTTTTTAAGAAATATGCCTGAAACGCACTAAGTTAAAATTTGGGCTCCTATACGGAGCCCAAATATAAACCCAGGGGGCCGATTTGAACAAACTTGAATCAGATCCACCCCACAATGTTGCTTACCAAATATGAAAAGATTCTGAAGCTGGATCTGGAGAAGAAGATTTTTTAAGAAATTTGCCTGAAATGCACTAAGTTCGAATTCGAGCTTCTATAGTGAGCCCAAATATGAAACTAGGAAGCCGATTTGAACAAACTTGAATCAGATCCACCCCACAATGTTGCATACCAAATATCAAAAGATTCAGCCTGCTGGATCTGGAGAAGAAGATTTTTTAATAAATTTGCCCGAAATGCACTAAGTGCGAATTTGGGCTTCTATATTAAGCCCAAATATGAATCCAGGGGGCCGATTTGAACAAACTTGAATCAGATCCACCCCGCAATGTTGCATACCAAATATCAAAAGATTCTGCCTGCTGGATCTGGAGAAGAAGATTTTTGAAGAAATTTGCCTGAAATGCACTAAGTGCGAATTCGGGCTTCTATATTAAGCCCAAATATGAATCCAGGGGGCCGATTTGAACAAACTTGAATCAGATCCACCCCGCAATGTTGCATACCAAATATCAAAAGATTCTGCCTGCTGGATCTGGAGAAGAAGATTTTTGAAGAAATTTGCCCGAAATGCACTAAGTTTGAATTCGAGCTTCTATAGTGAGCCCAAATATGAATCCAGGGGGCTGATTTGAACAAACTTGAATCAGATCCACCCCGCAATGTTGCATACCAAATATCAAAAGATTCTGCCTGCTGGATCTGGAGAAGATGATTTTTTAAGAAATTTGCCTGAAATGCACTAAGTTCGAATTCGAGCTTCTATAGTGAGCCCAAATATGAATCTAGGAAGCCGATTTGAACAAACTTGAATCAGATCCACCCCACAATGTTGCATACCAAATATCAAAAGATTCTGCCTGCTGGATCTGGAGAAGAAGATTTTTGAAGAAATTTGCCCGAAATGCACTAAGTTTGAATTCGAGCTTCTATACTGAGCCCAAATATAAACCCAGGGGGCCGATTTGAACAAACTTGAATCAGATCCACCCCACAATGTTGCTTACCAAATATGAAAAGATTCTGCCTGCTGGATCTGGAGAAGAAGATTTTTTAAGAAATTTGCCTGAAATGCACTAAGTTCGAATTCGAGCTTCTATAGTGAGCCCAAATATGAATCTAGGAAGCCGATTTGAACAAACTTGAATCAGATCCACCCCACAATGTTGCATACCAAATATCAAAAGATTCTGCCTGCTGGATCTGGAGAAGAAGATTTTTTAAGAAATTTGCCTAAATGCACTAAGTTCGAAATCGGGCTCCTATACTGAGCCCAAATATGAACCCAGGGGGCCGATTTGAACAAACTTGAATCAGATCCACCCTACAATGTTGCATACCAAATATCAAAAGATTCTGCCTGCTGGATCTGGAGAAGAAGATTTTTTAAGAAATTTGCCTGAAATGCACTAAGTTCGAAATCGGGCTCCTATACTGAGCCCAAATATTAACCCAGGGGACGATTTGAACAATCTTGAATCAGATCCACCCCACAATGTTGCTTACCAAATATGAAAAGATTCTGCCTGCTGGATCTGGAGAAGAAGATTTTTTAAGAAATTTGCCTGAAATGCACTAAGTTCGAAATCGGGCTCCTATACTGAGCCCAAATATGAACCCAGGGGGCCGATTTGAACAAACTTGAATCAGATCCACCCTACAATGTTGCATACCAAATATCAAAAGATTCTGCCTGCTAGATCTGGAGAAGAAGATTTTTTAATGTTTTTCCCATTGCCTACAGTGTTAAAAAGTGCTGACTCAGCACTTTTTCAAAGTCCCGAAACTGTACCCTATGATAAAACCGATGGCAATTTTTTTTTACCAATCCTTTCTGTTGGTCCTAAGGAAGCTGCACACCAAATAAAAATTCTCAGTGCCGTGCAGTTTTGGAGATATGGGCGTTTTAAATTTTTTCTATTTTTAGCTCCTGCGGTTCCCACGGGGCTGCGGGAAAATTTTTTTTTGCATAAATCAAGTACTCATGACCCAATAAGCCCTCACATAAAATTTGGTTCAAATCAGCCTCTCGGTTTGGAAAATAGAAATTTTGGGCGGGGCAAAAAATTTTGCCCCTCTCATAACAACGCCAAGTATAGCCCCACAAACTTCTCTTGAACAAATCTGAGTCTACACCTCAAAAGGAAGCTGCACACCAAATATCAAGTCTCTGCTACTGCTGGTTCATGAGAAGAAGATTTACAAAGATTTTGGTGCCCCTTGGGGGTGTGGCACCACCCAGGAGGAGGGGCAACTTCATTTGAACAAATCTGAATTGGCATTAGGTAATAAACATTTAGCCAACATTTGAATAAAATTGGGCTAGTGGTTTAGGAGGAGAAGTCGATAATGTAAAGTTAACGCCGGACGGACGACGACGGACGACGGACGACGGACGACGGACGCCGGACGACGGACGACGGACGACGGACGACGGACAGAAAGTGATTAGTTAAGCTCCCCTTGAGCTTCGCTCAGGTGAGCTAAAAAAATATATGTCTACAAAATATTCGAGATTTTAACATACACAAGTATGTTTATTTGGTTTTAATGACACTTTGACACCTAAGCGTCACTCCTGTGTTTGACAGTTTTATGGGTGGATAAAGCCAGAGTACAGGAGAGAACCACTGAGCAGCAGCAGGCAACAACTGAAGACATGTGCACCATCAACATGCAGTATACCTGAGTACACTGAACCTACCACTGTACTACCACGTAGGTAATCAGGATTAAGTGCCTTGCACATGGACACCACATTGCTACCGCTGTCCAGTATGGAACCAGGGAACTTCTGGTTGGAAGTTCAATGCTCTAACAAATTTTAAAGTCCCTTGATTTCATACTTATTTTGGAAGACACTGCAAACAATAAAAATGTTCAATGAAGGAGTTTAATATCAATGAAGGAATGCCGGAGAACCAGAACATTTTTTTTTCTGGCCTTACCTATTTTTTTTCAATAAAGTCCGATTTTCAAGCACTTTCAAGAACCTGGAATTATGATTTTACAATGCAAGCACTTCAACCCTTTACCTAACACAACATAAAAAAAGATGACATTAGCAAAATAATTACTAGAACTACAAATTTTCATTTTTTGCTCCAAAACATGACCTATGACCTCTCACTGAGCTCATGCCAATGAGGTCACATAAATTATGTGTTTAAAGCAAAAAAATAAAATTTGCTTGGCGATTTTTGAGAAGAGCACTGGATAGTCATGGTTGTTAATTATGTAAAGAGTTAAAATACCAGTACAAACTCAGTGTGATTTAGTACTTGGCCACCAGTGGCGAACATATGTCCTTAAATTTATCTTTTAGATCAGTAGAACCTTCAATACCTGGTACAATTTATTAGGTAGAATTACTCTCCAATAAATGGTAACAAAATTTTACATAGACTTTTTTTTTAAATCCATACAGTGGAAAACTTGTATTTATTTCATTTTTGGTGTTTGAGGTCACATATTTTTGCACAATTGTTCATCATGGCCACAACATGAATATAAAGTCAAGTCCAGACAATCATTTATAACCATGTTGCCCATTTTAGAAGACATACTCCACAGGCATTGGTTACCAGTCCTATTTTACCAGTAAAATAGAGCTTGTTTACCACAGTCCAAAGGGGATTCTGTCCAGGGGGATTTTGTCCTGCAATCACCATGTACTGTGACCTGCATCATAATATTGTCGACACAATTATTAATTGGATGGAAAAGTACCAGCAATCACTATTATTAGGAAGTGAGGAATAGATGGAGAATGCCATCACTATTACTAGTTCCAATCAACAAGCAAGCCAGAAAATCAGCAGACTGACATCTGTAAAGTGTGGTCTCCAGAGGGTGAACAGCAGGGTGGTATCACTAAATTTACCCTGTGGGAACCTCAATCTGAATCAAACCTAAACAGAAAGAGGTACCCAGAGGATATATTGATCCACTGTATGGGATAGCATCAGCACATTCACCCTCTGGGGACCTCATTCTGCAAGTGATGGATTGCTTATTTTCAGGCTTGTTAACAAGGGGTAATAACTGCTGCCTCTTGTAATAAAGTGATGAGATATTCCAGTAAATTAAGTGAATTCATACCTAAAATGCTGAAATTTTATTTCTATGAATTTGCATGAATAGTCTTAAAAATCCATTTTCATGCAAATTTCTAGAAATAAAATATCTGTCAACCACTCAGGTGCCGGTAATTTTTTCCCAGAAGCATAATTTTCTCTCAAATTTGTCGTAATAAATGTGAGAATTTCAGCTAATTTAGTTTGGTAACATTCCCAAACCAGTTGGCATGTTGTGCAGCTGCATGAACAGAACATTTTGGAAATGAGAGTGAAAGAGTTTTGGCATCAGTCAATGAAAGCACCACTGAATAGTTGTTCACTACAAATCAGCAGTTAAAGATCTGTCGTTGTGTATTTCGATGTCAGTAAATGTGGATTATTATTTGTCAATGGCTTCTGCGGCTGCGGTTGCTGTCCATATGTGATATTCTTTCCATAGTTACTGTATATACCACCTCCATTCTGCTGTGTCATTGAACTGTTCGTCGTCGCAAGATTTGGCACTGAATCTCTCGGAGAAAGACTGGAAGACTGATAGGGAGGGGGAGGTGGATATGTTGACAATGTCGATGTCGGAGAGTACGTTGAGGATGATGGATGATACGAGGATCCTGATGATGGGAAGGAAGAGGGAACTGCAGGTGCATTTGATATTGTTGTCCCATCAGAAGATTTGTTCTGGATATTGAACGTGTTAGGGTCTATGTAAAATTGCTCTTCTGGATACTGGAGATTCAATCTCTGTATATGGCATCTGTGACACAGGAGATGATTTTCCAGGGGATAGCACCTTTTATCAGGTTCATCTGTAAGCTGTAATCCACAGTCCTGAAAATAAAAACCCATTCCAACTGTTGAATTATTACATTTAACTGGTAGATTGCTACAATATTTTTCAAAGGTGATTTGTAAGGCTTAAAAAAATAAATACTTTGGTTCTCAGACATGTGGTCTCCAGAAATCAATGAGGGAGGGCGGTTTTATTTATATTTTTCGTAAAGAAAACCCCAAAAGAATCTATCGCATTTCCTCCTCCTTTCAATTTCTCAACATGAAGCAAAACCTGGGCTGTGTAGTGATCAGAAGGGCTAAGAACAACATCTACCAAACTAAAATGAAGCTTTTAAAGTCATGGAGGGGGCACGGTGGCTCAGTAGGCAGAGGAGCAGGCTGCAAGCCACGAGGTACTCGGTTCAAATCCCACCTGCTGCAACCGCATTGTGTCCTTGGGCAAGACACTTCACCCCACTGCCAATGTGGAGGCATGATAGCGTTGTGTACTAAGGCATACTGCAAGTAGATTGTGAACTTGTCTTCAACAAATGCTAACCCTGCTTGTGTGAAGTTAGTATGTTGGGGAGCCGGACAGTTGTTCAGTGGTTCTCTCTAGGTACTCCAGCTTCCTCCATCCATAAAACTGTCTGACATGAGGTGACTGGCTGTCAAAAGTGTTGTTAAACCTCAATAAATAAATAAACAAGAGCTGGACTTTCGTCCGGTGCATACCCCCATGTAGTGTACCGCCTAGTGTGGGCATACCTATGACCAACAAATATCATTTATGAATATCTCTCGTATCGACTGATGGACAGATGCACAGATGGATGGACGCAATCCAGTATAACCCCCTTCCATTTTCTTCGAAAGTTTTCAACAATTTCTAAGTCAAAAGGTATGGTAAATTGTTTGGTGTTTGAAAGTTTTATGCAATGAAGCAGAAGCCTTTGTCATAGGCAAACTGCATGCCATATTTCACTGAAATCCGATAACCCCAATCCAGTATGCACCCCACCCCCCTCCCATTTTCTTCAAAAGTTTTCAACAATTTCCAACAATTTTTAAGTCAAAAGGTATGGTAAATTGTTTGGTGTTTGGAAGTTTGGAAGATGCATGTAATACAGTATACCCCCATATTCTTCGAAAGTGGGGGTATAATAAATTTAAAGTCATGGAAAGCTATGAGAGTGTCTTAAAAAAAATGCAGATGTTATTTATTCTCTGCCCATCTGGTCAATATACAGACCTGCCATGCCTTATAAACAATATACTAATATAAACCCAAATGACACAGAACCATTATTTTCAACATAAATCAAATTTATGAGTAACACTCTATTAGAATAGAAAACAAAAAGGCTTAAACTTACAAAATAAAAATAAAACAAAATATCATCAACCCAAGTCAAAGAGATTTGTTGTAATCGTCATATACTTGAAAATCATATAATGCGTGACAGTTTGCAATTTGGAGATAAGTGTAATAAGCATTGCATTCAAAAGTCGACGAGAAATCAAAACTTTTTGAAAATCATACCAATCAATATAGAATAAATAGGTACTAGGGCCGGTTATCAGATTTAAACTACGAGTAGGATAAGGGTTTTAACCACTCTGCTTGCCGAGTACCTATTTGTTTTATTTGTACCATGGTCTTACCAAATAATCGACTTTGTCACCTAAAATAGAGAAAAAACGATGCTTTGTATCACAAACACACAGGTTTGGTTTGTTTACATCTGTGCCAGTGGGCAGTACTACTGGCTGCACGTGAATGCTTGATTGACAGACTGTGAGACAGATGGTCAAAGTTGGTTGAATTTACCTCGCTTTTTCAGTCAAATTATTGTTAACAATTCTTAAATTTTATTTTAAATATTTATTTGTAGGTATTTTAAAATTAATAAGTCATTGCACGTAGCAGATAGTACCGCAAAACGTTGTATGTTTGAATGAAACATCGCAAAGTGTGAATGTTTTGAAGTTAGCAAATTGCATCATTTCAAAAGGTCAAGTTGGATTTATTTATTTATTTATTGGTGTTTTAGGCCACATATTTATGCACAATGGCTAATCATGACCGTGACAGTTTTACGGGCGGAGGAAGCCGGAGTACCCGGAGAGAACCACCAAGCAACGTCGAGCAACTGTCAGCTCCACAACATACTAACTCCACACAAGCAGGGTTAGCATTGGTTGAAGACAAGTGCACCATCGACGTGCAGTACACCTTAGTACACAATGCCACCATGCCCCCACGCGGGCAATGGATTCAAGTTGGATGAACTTCCTACTATAGGTGTACATTTTTTTAACGGCAGTGGATGCTTTACATCGGTAGTTGGGTTAAAAGCTAAAATTTAACATATAGGCTTTTTACTAGTAGTAACATAGGTGAGCATGGTACAAATCAAATTCTCTTCATAATTATCCGATTGCACAATTTGTATTAATAACCATGAAATTTGTTTGATCCTGGAATCTTAGGGATTATCACCAAGAGAAGAATTTTGGCTTACAATGTCAATAAAAATGACGATTCAAAAAGCAATCAACTGCTTATAAAGTAAAATCCTCTTAATTGAATATCCATTTTGCCAGTGAAAATTATTCAATTGACAGGAGTATACAATTAACAGGGATTTGTTCAGTTTCCTGTGTTCTGGAGGTAAACTGAGCATTTATTCTATTATGTCTTGTTTGACAGAGCTCATAGAGCTCTGTCAAACAAGATATAATAGAATAAAGGCTGTATTGGATGCAGTGAGGCCAAAAAGGTTGATAAATAAGGGTATTTGGTGCGTGTCACAGTAATTTTTTTGACATATTACAAAAATTTATATACAATTAACAGGAGTTTATTCTACAACCCATATGCAATTAACAGATCAATTTTGTACTGAAGGTTTGGTAAATAGTTTTGTGTTTGAAAATTATATTCAATTAACAGGGATATACAATTAAGAGATAGAAAATTAAGTGGGCTCCACTGTACTTTACATTGGGACATGTTACAAATCAATATAGGTTGATTTTACTTGATAAACTGGAAGTGAATTGATGCATGTGTGTTGTATTGCCAATGTTGTTGTATCTGATGCATTTTACTGGAGTTTGTTGAGTGAACAAAAAATTGAAATTCCAATAAAAATTTCCAATGTGGGGGTTCAAAACCAATGCAGCAGTGCCCGAGAACAAAAACTTCAATTTTTTTTGCCCATCACGAGTATTTTTTTTTTTCAAAGATAGAATGCTACCAGCAAGGAGTGCCTTAGTTGTAATCATTTCTTTGCCATCAAAAGTTCATGTTCTTGGTTTGTTTCATGTTTTAAACCTTATAATCCACAGAATACCATGGGTGGTGGTGTATTTCATCCCTCAAGTGCAAGAACGCAATTTATCAATTTTATTAATTTGGGTAAAATATGAAACATAAACCTTTTAATTGTATTTTTTTTTTGCATTAGTTACTTAAAAGAGAGTATGTGGCAGCCAAAAGGACCTTGCAGGAGAGCCAGAGAAACAGATTTTTAGCTTTTTTAGGCCTAACCAGATTGAATAAAATGTGATGATCTTATTTCAGGCTCTTTTAGGCCTTAGCTGGCCGGGTGCTAAATTATTTTTCGAAAGCGATTTGTAACATGAGTATTTTTTTTTCAGATACAAGGAAAACCTTAGTTCAGCAAGATTCTGTTCATCAATAATTGTTCTGTTACTATTTGTTGGAGAGTGTGTTGGCATTCTCCATTAAATTGTAACAAAATAATTTTGTATGAATTTTTCTTTATCTACTGCTGACAAACAACAAGCTAAAGCACACAGTGTATAGCCACTGAAGTGTCTTTCAGCACTTTTCAGTAGAGCCCTGACTGTGGCTTCTACCACACTCCCTGTTAACCGGTGCAGTGCTCAAAGACCATATTTGGAATCTATTCTGAAGTACATCTACAACAATTCAAAGGTTTCATACTCTGTGTTGTGTGTGTGCTTCATACTATCTTTGAAGTGAAATTATCTCAACTGTATGGATTTGCCTTGTTGCAATTTATGGAAGAGTGCCATGTGCCACTCTCCCATAAATTGCAGCATGCCAAAGACTAGTGCATAAATTTTGATGTTCAGAAATAATTTAGTACTCTACCAGTTAAGGTCACTTTCAGTACAGTGGAGCCCACTTAATTGGATATCTCTTAATTGTATCCCTGTTAATTGAATATAATTTTCAAACACAAAACCATTTACCATACCTTCAGTACATATTTGATCTGTTAAGTGCATATGGGTTGTAGAGTAAACTCCTGTTAATTGGATAAAAATTTTTGTAATATGTTGAAAAAATTACTGTGACATGCACCAAATTCCCCTTATTTATCAACCTTTTTGGCCTCTATACATCCAATACAGACATTTATTATATTATATCTTGTTTGACAGAGCTCTATGAGCTCTGTCAAACAAGATATAATAGAATAAGTGCTCAGTTTACCTCCAGAACACAGGAAACTGACCAATTCCCTGTTAATTGTATACTCCTGTTAATTGAATACTTTTCACTGGCAAAATGGATATCCAATTAAGAGGATTCTACTGTATTTATGGTTATATCATGACTGCAATGCAAGTAAAAAAGTCAAGTTTAGGCAATCATTTACAGTACTTCTACCCCAGGCACTGGTTACCAGGTTCTGTTTTCGCAGTGCAAAAGAACTCAATTTGTATATGATGGAGGTGGATTCAGCAAATTTGTTAGGTAAAGAGTTAAGCTGATTTCCAAGGTTATTCATGTGTATACCAAAAATCAGACTTGTTCCAATGAGGGTTCATTAGCTATGGTTTGGAGGGGAAAATTTAAAATATGTTGTAATTCATCAGTTAAATTTGACCTTGTTCTTTCTGAACCTGTAATTTGATTGGTTGAGAGCCAGTCAGCACTGTGCTCTAATCTCTAGTAAATTCAATCTTACCATGCTCTAATTGCTGAAAGTCGGTCAAGCAACGGCGCTAAACTGCTCATATCACAGATCGAACACACCCCAGAGTTGTTTTCTGTAAATTCGATCATGGCAAATAGACCAGGATTGAAAATGAAATTATTTTTTATTGTTTTTCTTCAAATGAAAAGGGTTGAGAAAATGTTTTGATTTCTAACGATGACAGGAATTATAATGGAGTTCGGGCAAGTTAACAAATTGTTTTCCATAGTCAAATTCCCGAATGTCTAACTCAACAAGAGACGTTTATCTACTACAACAAATTTCAATGTAGGGAGATTCTAGTGAATAATGCAGGCCAGATATGGCAGTTACATTGAGTAAAGAGTTAGACACAATTTTTTTTATTGGGAATTTCATCCCATTTGGAACCCAGGCAGCAACTGATCCAAGATTTTTTGGACCAGTTTGATTCTACTTCCCCAAATGATTGACCCTATAAAATAAAAATTATTTGTCCTATGCAGTCTTTTCTCCCATTTTTTGGCCCTTGTAGTGCATACTCAAAAGGAAACAAGATAACTTTTTTCAGTAAAATTAAGAAAATGTGCCCCAATGATGTTATCAGCAATTTCATTTCAATTGACAATTTCCAAAAATTGACACTGGCCAGAAAACCCCAAAAGCTGGATCCGCAGGCAACCCTGACTCACCCCATGAACTTCAGTTGAATGAAAATAAATGAACTGCATATTTTGAAGCTGCACACCAAATCTCATGTTAATTTGCCATCACAGGCTCACAAGAAGAAAACTTTCGAAGAAGTTCATGCCTACAAGGCAGTAGTAGTTTTATCTAAACAAAACTGAATGGTAACCAACAATGAAATGTGTAATTATTTCGTTTTAGTCAGGTCAAATTGAATGTAAAAGCTAACAGATGAATGATGGATGCAAAAATACAGCAAAAGCATA
Organism: Pictodentalium vernedei; assembly: GCA_031216915.1. NCBI lineage: Eukaryota > Metazoa > Mollusca > Scaphopoda > Dentaliida > Dentaliidae > Pictodentalium > Pictodentalium vernedei. The sequence continues at coordinate 202,631,175 of CM062295.1, forward strand.
TCATAATGTTCAGTGATGTGAGTGAAAATCAAATGTATTTTCTTGTATATACCAGTGTCAGGTGGGGTGGGGGGGTGGGGGGTGGGGGGTATTTATTTATTTATTTATTTATTTATTTATGTTTAAGGCCCCATATCTCTGCACAGTGACTAATTGTGACTGCAACATGGATACAAAGTTGAGTCCTGCCAATTGTTTATGTCCATTTTAGAGGACTTCCACCCCAAGCATTGGTGACTGGGTCATATTTTACCCGTAAAACACAACTTCTTTACCACAACAAAAAGCACTACTCCACTTCCACGAGGAAGGCCAATTTGTGCTTAAAAAAAATTTAAAACTGGAGAGAGGTATAAAATATTGTGCCATCCCAGTCTATATACGATTACTGTAGCCACTGGATAATTATATATACATTTTTCAACCCTCTGCACACCGCTGTCAAAATATCAAATATTAAAGCTGCAATTTTGTCCCATAATGCAACAAGAATAAATTTAACCAATTGAATCTTGTTTGACAGAGCTCATTGAGCTCTGTCAAACAGGATTAAGCTGGTTGAATTCTGAGTTGCATTTTTGGAAAAAATGCTATTTGTGACATCAGAGGGTTAAATATGAGGCATAATTCAGGGCATACCCCCCCCCAACCATACAACAAATTAATTTGAATAAATTTGAATTTCAAATGTGATGTCCAACACAATGTTGAGTTCAACCCCAACATAACTGGAAATTACACAATGGTATTGGAGAAGTCACAAACACCCTGGTCGTGATGAAGGAAGGGGTGCCACTCACGCCATGCAGGAGTAATTAGTATATACCATCCAGAGTTTCACTCAATGAGCTTAAAAATAACTGAATGATACATAAAGCTTTTCAGTAATCCTCTCTGTTTGTTTCTTAACTGGCAGAGTGCTAAATTATTTTTGGTCATCAAAATTTGTCAACATATCTTTGCCTTGTTAAAACATATGGGAGAGTGTCCATAGGAACTCTCCCATGAATTGTAACAAGGCAAATCCTTAAAAAATAAATAATTTCACTTCAAGGATAATATGAAGTACATCTACTGAATATGAAGTCTTTAAGGTGGGTTACCTGCACTTCAGATTAAAGCCCTAATATGGACTGCCAGCACTCTACCAGTTAACCCTTATGTATCCATACAGCCACAACCAACCCCTAAAATATTGGCTGCATGTACGCCAAAAATGATGAAGAAACACAGTTAAATCATATGCAGCTGTGTTCATGTATATACAGTAGTTTTTAACTGGTAGAGTGCTGGAAGAAATATTTGGGCTTTACTCTGAAGTTTCACTACCAGCACTTAAAGGCTTCATATTTTGTGGATGTTGTTCATACCACCTTTGAAGTGAAATTATTTAGTCTGATAGGATTTGCCTTGTTACAATTTATGGGAGAGTGCCTATTGGCACTCTCCCATAAATTGTAACACGGCAAACATATGAGAACAAATTTTGATGACCAAAAATAATTCAGCACTCTACCAGTTAACATAAAATTAATCTGACAAGTTAAGGCTTAACCCCTATCTTGCTGTTCACAGCTACTGTCACAGATTTCTTGAGATGTTCTGCAAGTTTTGTCATGCACAGATTAATGCTATCATGTGTGACTGATTGTTGAAAATTGTTGAGAGCACTTTACACCAATTAATCAGATAAAGTGATTTCAACTTTGTTGAATAAATTATTAAATTTCCTCCCACACAAGCATATATTTTGCTTCACCATATATGGAAAAAGTGGGTGTAGCAGGAAAAGAGTTAACTAGGAATTTAGACACTTTTCCTTTGTATGATCTTCCAACTTTTAACGTACTGGGTATCTTAAAATTACTTTACATCACTGCTGTGATAAAAAAAATTAGAAAAGAATTAAACACAAGAAATAGAAACCGTGGGAGTTCAGTGGTTACTACATTGAACTTCAAACCAAAAGGTTCACGGTTCGATCCCAGCCATGGGTAACTGCATTGTGTCCTTGGGCAAGAAACTTTATCCTGATTGCTCACATGGGGCACGGTGGTAGAGCTGTAGGTTTTTAAATTTCTTGTTCGGTTTCGATTTGGTTTTTCAGGTGGAGTAAAACCTCGGTTCGGTTCAGTTTTCGGTTTGTTCATGAGGCCAAGAAAAATTCAATAAAACTCATTCTAATGTCCGGTGTCATAAGTGAATGGTAGTGAAATTGAGTGAAACTCAATGAATGCCCGAAATAAGCTATAATACACCAAGAATCAGGAAGGCCAATATAATAATTACCTAAATATACAGAACTTTTATTGTGCTTGGCCATTTTTCGAGGTCTGATACCTACACGCAACTTGAGGAAAGCTGCAAACACAACTAAACTGAAATGTCGGAAATTCACAGAATGTAGCCTTCCCAGAGTAGTGAGAGTACCCAGACACTGCCATTGGCAGTGTCTGGGTACTCTCACTACTCTGGGATGGCTACATTCTGTGAATTTCTGCAGCAAGAGAGTATTTAAAAAAAAACGAAAAACCTTAGATTACGGGATGTCGACGGTTTGGGTTTTTTAAAAAAAATAAAAACCTCGGTTCGGTTTCGGTTAACCTACAGCTCTACACGGTGGAGCTGCGTACTATGGCAGACTGCACATAAATGGTGTACTTGTCTTCAACCAATGCTAACCCGACTTGTGTGGAGTAAGTACACTGGGGAGTCTGATAGTTGCTCGTCGCTGCTCGGTGGTTCTCTCTGGGTACTCTGGTTTTCTCCACTCGTAAAACTGTCTGACACGAGGTGACTCAGGCTGTTGAAAGTGTGGTTGAAACTCCAATAAATAAATAAATAAATTAAATAAATAAATAAGTAAATAACTGATCAAAATTCAATACAATCTGCAGGGGAAAATTTAGTGGAATGAACTACCTACTCAGGGAAGGACCTGGGCATGCGCCAGTGCATATTTGGTTCTGAAACATCAGGACCTGGCTCTTAAATCTCAGAAATAGGCTTCTCAGTTGGCGCATAACTTCTCAGATCATATTTTGAAATTCTTTCGATGGATAATCGAGAGAGACACTCTTACATGTATTATATATATGATTATCATTTATCATTGTTGTAGAGTGCTTAAGTTAAAACTTCAATGCTTAATTACCAAGCATTAATCTTCACTGTGGTTTCTGATCAAGTCTTGGCTGCCTAAATAGGCAGCCAAGACTTGATCAGAAACCACAGTGAAGATTAATGTTTGCTATAGTGTACTAAATGAAAATGATGAGAGCTATTACATACTTGCAGTGTGTGTTACAAACAGCAGTGTGACTCCGTAAATTGAAATCTGGTGCATGAATTGAAAAAATAGGCTCCAAGGCTAGAGCGTATTTTAAATAGTCCTGATCGGTCCCTGCTACTATTAGTGGAATCTCTACCTAACCCAAATTGTACGACATTTGCAATTGTATTATTTAAGTAAATAAGAGAAAAAGTTTAATTTCTCCATTCCAAAGAAAATCAAAAATCTTGCTCAATGAGAGGTCATATTTTTGATGCAAAAACTAAAAAAACCCTCAAAAAACTCAATATAGAAATAAACCCAAAACCTGAAAATTCATCAATAAGATAAAAGGAAGACTCTTAGATATTTGAAAAGACGTTTACTCACAACACTTGATACACAATAATTTGAAAAAGGGTTAATTCGACAACACATGGAACAGCTCTGAACTCAAAATGGTGCAGTCGAAAACAAGTTTAATATTATAATTGGAGTATATTCTATTTGTGCTATAAAATTAATACAAGTTTTTGACTTCACAAATATTAATTATAAAAGCAGAAGGAAACATGTAAAGAGAATTAAATTGAAAAATAAATTCAAACTCACTAGCTTGTTAATTGTCTTACTGCAAGACCAAACAGAGCAGCTTTGGAAACAACAGCTCATAACTGAATTTTTAATAATGCTAATAATATGTAGCTATTAAAAATTGTCCTTGAATTGTTCATGACAAGTCTACACTTTTCCACTTATTTTAATTACTGTTTTTTAAATTTTTCCTAAAAATTTCAACATCATATCATGTGACCCCTCACTGGAATGACCTTGACAAGCTCATTCTAAATAAGTGTCACATGATATGGTTTTATTAGAAATTTTTTGAAATTTTACTTACCAAAGGCCCAGACTAGCTGGTAGAAACTCAAAATTATCAGGGGCCAAACACAAATTTTGAACCCCCAATCCCCAAAATTTGCATACAAAACCAAAAATTAAAAGCCCTATCAGGCCCTCCAAACTTTTACTCTCTGCGCATGGGCAGTGGTCAGGAAGAGTCTGGATTTGGTGCTAACATCATTCTTTGCAGATGAGCGTACTAACAACTCAGCGGGGAGGTATGAGTGCCCACTCCTGGGAGGACCATCCCCGTCTGGGCTATTGGTAAGTATAAAAAATATACAAATTACTTAAAATTAATATTTTTATACGACAACCAATGGCCCAGACTAGCTGAATCGTAAAAAGGCGGAGGGCCTAGTACTTAAGAATTAGCAAACCAAATATAGCTCCTAATTTATTTATTTATTGGTGTTTAAGGTCACATACTTATGCACAATGGCTAATCGTGACCGTGACAGTTTTACGGGTGGAGGAAGCCGGAGTACCCGGAGAGAACCACCGAGCAACGACGAGCAGCTGTCAGCTCTCCAACATCGTAACTCTGAACTCTGCACCGCAGCACAGGCAGGGTTAGATTGGTTGAAGACATGCGCACCATCGACGTGCAGTACGCCTCAGTACACAGCGTCATCATGCCCCCATGTAGGCAATCGGGGTGAAGTGTCTTGCCCAAGGACACAACGCGGTTGCCGCAGGTGGGATTCGAACCGAGGACCTCTCGGCTTGCAGCCTGCACCTCTACCAACTGAGCCACCGCGCCCCCTATAGCTCCTAAGCCTGCATTCCAAGATGGAAGGAAAATACATTTAAAATGAATTACATGTATGCCTCTCTATACAATAATAGAGAAGACATATCATAAATAAGGAGTCATATCCAAGTAATTCCATATTCTTAGCATGAATGATTATGCTAAATGGGTGTAATGAGCCTCCAATTTTTAAGGCTAGTCTGGACTAAGCCCCATAAATTAGGATGGCATATCTGAGGGTGAGAGACTAACCCTCACAAACATACGCCACATATAAATAATAAACAAGCTGTATCTGGCGTCAGATATAATCTACAGACAAAAACAGCTTCACTCAAAGCTACACACTTATTAAGCCAGAGGGGATTTTACAAGAAAAATACCCTCCCCCCACCTTTTTTTGAAGGAATATTCTTCAAAACAAAGAGGGGAGAGCTCTGGAATCAGTGCAAAGCGATACTAAATAATCCAAAAATATTCTCCCAATAAGCACCCTGTTATTAATTATTGGTGCTTAATGCCACTTAATGCCACAGCTAAGGCTTTTGTTACGATACCGGTAATTAACAGAGCACACTTTGCATGGATACCGGAGTCGGAATACGTAGATAGGATGAAACTGGTAATATAAAGTGTAAGATCATACACTTGTCCAATTTAATACCAACTAAAAAGTATCTGAAGGATTAACACACTTCTAAGGCAACCTGCAGGCAGACCCGTTCATGTGTACAATTGATTCCAATAATAACAGTCCAATGAACCGTTTGAATATACGAGAGTGTGTACTGTATCTTCACAGAAACCTGGATATAGAACATGGAACGAGCTATGATTAACAGACCCGTCACGGACCGTCCCTGAAATAATTCATAGTTTCTCAGGTCTGTACAACTAACGAGTGTTCGGAGAAGAATATATTACTCCGAATAATGATCCCAAAAATGAGAACATATACATAGACAGCCTATTGGCAGTTTCATAACTAATCCAAATAGCCCCAAAAATTCTCATAAGCTCTATAAGCAGAGCAAGAATTTATATAGTCTGTCAACAATGCGTCTGCCTAATAATAGACATATTATGCATGCAAGCAATGAAATACCGCATATACTCATCTGAATACAGCTTGTGACAGTATGACAGAGTGATACAAGTGTAACCAGGAAACTGAATGAATAATACAACGTTAATATGTAGTTAACTGACTAATAAACTCATACATCGTAAGAAAGGCCAGACTGCCCTGAGCGAAACTTTTCAGAGTGGACTAATTGCCACATTGGAGAATGTCACCCAGATAACCGACATGTCAGCCATACAGGTACACGAAGGCTAGCAATTTTATTGATGAAGAATCATATGCTCGTATATGACTTATAAAGGAACATCCACAGGAAACAAACCAACTAAAAAGTGGATGTGCCCATGAGGACGCCATTAGAACAAGACCCATCCACCAATCGAGAAGCAATGAAGGCATGTATATACTAAATGCATACGAGGCTAAAAGGAGGAAAACTATGTCCTGCCCTGTAATCGCCACTAAACATTGGCGGGGAGGGGGGGAATCAAATTCATATCAAACCCCTCTCACCCGCATTACTTGAATTGTTCTTGTGTTAGTCATGAAATGGAATAGGAACCGCAGGGCTCCCTCACATCTGACCGACTCCATAATGCCACTAAGGACGGAGAGGGACGTGAAGATTAAATACACTATATCAACATAATCACATCGAACCCCCTCACCCGCATTACTTGAATCGTTCTTGTGTTAGTCATGAAATGGAATAGGAACCGCAGGGCTCCCTCACGTCTGACCGACTCCATAATGCCACTAAGGATGGAGATGGACGTGAAGATGGAATACACTGTATCAACATAATCACACTAGGTAAATATGATGTCATTAATACGGCTTATCGCCTCATATAACTAACACCAAACCATACTGGTAGGAAGAGAATAACTTCCTCTAACATACAGTATCATGCCCGATAGGACAACAAACTCAGCCTAGCTGAAGCAGCTAAAGGTTTCCCTATACATGAAGACAATAAAAGGCTGATAACTGCAGCCTTAGAAGCTCACTAAGCAGACTTACAACGCTAGCCGTAGCTTATAAGTCTTCATCTCTGTGAAGACAGATGTATTGGTGTAAGTTGCGACCTTGAAGGCTCACTGAACGGAGACAACTATCGTCGTGCAAGGTACGGAATGAAGAGCTGCTATCTAACAGCCCTAAATTCCCAAAGAGACAGCAGTCCCCAGAGAAAATAAATTCCGTTACTGCATAATAACAGAAACAATCTCGCTTATGATTCTAGATAGGCTACTATGGTGTAAACAATAAGACTCAAGTCTATGACACCAATGGAAACAGACCGAAAAGCACTGTACCTTATCGGTTTTGATCCCAAAAGACAGCGATCATAGCCTGGCTAACGCAGCTAGAAGTCTTCGTCTCCGTGAAGACAGATATCTCGTTGTAACTAGGGACTTGAAAGCTCACTAATTGGAGACTTACAACCATCGTTGTGCAAGGTAGGGAATGACAAGACTCTATTCTAACAGCTGTAACTCCCAAAGAGACAGTAATCTCAAGGTAGCTGCGCAGTTATGTGTCTTCGTCTACCTGAAGACATATCTGTGTCATTTGTGGCCTTGAAAGCTCACTAAATGGAGACTTACAACACTAGCCACAAGAAAAGACTGCTGTAACAGTACATAAGGCGACTATGACGTCCACAATGACATTAAATGTCTTGATGCCAAGGAATAGAACACCGAGAGAGAAAAGACGTACTTATTCCCTCTAACAGCTCTATTCCAAACAATAGAGCTGTCTCGACCTTTCTATGAAGAATGAAAAACAGGTGATTGAAATAACCAGGAGAATATTTCGACAACCTCTATTGCTTTTCTTCAATAGGAGAGCCTATACCTCCGCAAGGAGAGACTCTCTTTTAAGAATTCGCTGGAAGATTTGACCAACACGTACTTGTAGTAAGTGGAGCTTTGCTCGGACTGATAGCCGCAGGCCTGCTGAGACTACATACTCATTCACTGATATTCTGCAATTTCATCCACTTTTTGCGAGGTTGATAACCTTCTGGTAAGTGGAAAGCAACAGAAGTCTATTCTCGATGATCTGTATTGCTTCCTTCAATAAGAGAGCCTGTACCTCCATCAGGAGCGACTCCCTTTTGAAGGTATCCATCGGAAAATCTGTCCAACGCAGACATTTTGTAAGTGGGGGTTATGTTCGGAATCATAGCCGTAGGCCTTTCCGGGACAACACTTTACCCACTGATCCTCCGTGACATAAATCCAGTTTCTCGCTAAGTTGATAACCTTCCGTCAACTTGTAAGCAATAGAGGTATTATTTATCACCTGTATGACTAATGAAGCTTACGGAAGGAGAAACCACGTCCTCCCAGCGAAGAACCTCATCCCGACGTCTAGGGGCGTCTGACCTATAGTCTGGATCAGACCTGCGCCCCTTTTCCGAGTCACTATACTGACGACTACCGGAGTAAGTATAAGAGGGTTAATTGTACCCTCGCAAGGAGATCCCTTAGCTGATTAAGTGGAATGACCTTGCTTACCCCGGTCTGCTGAAGTGTGTTGAGTCGGAGACTCCAGTAACAGTGTATTGGAAGCTTTCTTGTAGCCTGTTCATAGACTAACGAAAGCTCGTCGTCAAATAGAGTATATCCAGAGACTGGAGCGACTCGGAGAGAGCTTTTCACCTTGTCATCTATAAGTGATGACGACGCAAGGACATCATCACGTCTGATCAACTCCCAATTTGCCACTGTCAGGGCGGAGTTCTACGTGTCATACTTGACTGCCCTGGAAAGAATCTATAAGCGAGGAACAACGTCTTCAAATTCCTTCCCATTAAGACGTTGTGCCATAGCTCTGGTGAGGTGATCTGCGTAGGACATCGTGTCCAGATTCGCTCTACTGGATGAAATAGCACATTCCATCACTTCCGAGCATATATTGAATGATGCAGGTAGGGACATATTTCCATCCCCGGCCTGCTCATCTAAATGCAGAGGAGCTCTCTGAACATCTTCTCCAACCGTTTTAAATGAACGCAGTTCAAGGAACGGTATATTATTGAAGATGTCAATAAGAAACCCCCTTACTCTTAGCACTAGAGAGGTGAATACGGCGTTGATAACATGGCCGAAGGCCTCCGACACCTGTCAAGACGACAGGGGTTTCTTTATAGTAGTCACAGCTTGCTGATCAGGTGGAACAAAGTCAGTATAGTATTGATAAATAAAATTCATCGCTACCATATGCTGTTCCGAAAGGGAAGGGTAATCCTCTTCCTTGCTCCTTTCGCCATCCGACTGATTAAGCTGTGATATTCTGTAATACACATTAAACTCCCAAGAAATTTAATAACAAATTTCAATAAAAAATAGCCAAAAAGCTTAGGAGTTTAACAGGAAGGGTTCATGGAAGGATAGGGAAGGAATACTGAACAAACAGTGGAATAATAATTAGCAAGAATGATGACGTCAGATGTATGTCCCGAAAATGGGAAACATGAAATAATTTTTATAATTATTATAAAGTTACAGCCCTGAATGTCTGAAACCACCATAGTTCACTTCCCTCATCCATTAACAGCCTTGGATCCACCAATTCTTGCATTGATTTGTGTCTGGCATCCTCAAAAAAGGAGATTTTAAAGCACAGATGTCAGCTCATTGTTACTGACTTTAGGGCCAAACAAAGAATGATGTTTGCGCCAATTCCGGTGACTTCCTGACCACGCTGCATGCGCAGAGAGAAAAAGTATGGAGGGCCAGATAGGACTTCTAATTTTCGGTTTTGTATGCAAATTTTGGGGATTGGGGGGTTCAAAATTTGTGTTTGGCCCTTGATAATTTCGAGTTAGCACCAGCTGGTCTGGGCCATTGGTAAGTATAAAAATATATATTTTTTCAAAACCTTAATTCGTAAATTGACAGAGTCACCCAATTCATAAGGTAGGGGGTTAACTAAATTCTTATAAAATAAACCGAAATTGCATTTGTATGCAGGGATATGTATCAAAATCAAGGTGTCTGTCCCAAAATAAATGAATCCCTGCTAAAATAATTCTGAAGAGGACCTTTTATTTTTTTTTTCAATTTACATGAAAAATGGTTTGAAAGAATATTTTCATGTAAATTGATAGGGATAGAAAATAATGAAAAAAATTACAAAATAATGAAATCAAATGACAAAAAAAGAAAAATTCTCATTCCTGGACCACTCTTGGATCATTTTTCAAAATTTAATATTATCATGCCAGGTAATTCAACGTTACAATGCAAAATAAGCTGGTGGATATAAACAGGAAATTTATGCAATCATGTTTTCGGTTGCTAGGGTCCTCTGGCATCAACCACCCAATAAAACTATGCTAAACACAATTCAGCCCTCAGCCAAATTTATCATTTATTTGAAACAGCAACCTCCCCACCACCTAAAAAAAACCCCAAAAACTTGACATTCTTTCTTGGGTAGCTCTCCTGGAGAGTTTCTCAAGAAATGATAACAAGAGTTGGATTTATCAACAAAGAAAAGACATAAGGCAACTATCTTGAGGTATCTTACAATATATTTCAGTAAGGTTTATTTATTGATATCTGTGGTCACTTTCAGCAGCTATGGCTGTATCATGATGCCATCAGAAGTATAAAGTCAAGTTTAGGCAATCATTTAAACGTATTTTGCCTACTTGTGAAGGATTCTTGCCCCAGTTGTTTATTACCGGATCCTACTATATCAGTAAATGTATAACTTGTTTACCACAGTAATCAAGTACTGCACTACTCTTTGGGGTCCAAACGTGGAATTTTGGTGAGTATTATGAAGATAAATTTATACGTGTTGTATTGAAAATGGCCTTCTTTTCCCAATATCATCACCATTATACAAGTTCAAAGACGGCCACAGCCCCCCAAAATTAACTTCATGGAAAATATCTTGGGATAGAATTGAATGACTTTTTTGAGAAAATTCGACTTTCCTTGACTTTTGTTTAAGTAGATTTTTCCACATTCCATAATAATCATATCAATAAAAAGCATTTTGAAAAGAAAAAAAAGAAGAAATTTTCCAAGCTTTTCTGATTAACCCATTACCTAACACTACTGGAATGAATCCTTTGCAAAACATTTCTCGATTAACTAAAAAATGTCAATATTTTTCCTTCAAAACTGGAGCCCTGAGAAGCTTTGATTCAATTTGAAATCATCCCAGTAACTTGATTCAATCTGAGGTACGCCATTTCAGAAATATTCGAATCGAGGTGTTCTCAAAATCCTACCAAGTGCCTCTTCTTGAACGCTTCTATCAGCACATCTCCTGTACCTCTTTGAACTCTAAAAAGAAAATCTAAGCTGTTGCTGTTTTAGTGAATATCGGGAAATTATCTCATGAGTGTGGACCTGAAAGTTTTATTAAGCGCTCATGAAAAATAATACTTTCAGGTCCACACTCATGAGATAATTTCTGATATTCACTAAAATAGCATAGTTATCCTCTATGTATGAAGGTGCAATGTTTACAACTAGAAGGGGGTGAGATCCGATTTGAGATTTGATTCAACTCAACCTTTGTCTGATTCAATTTGATTTGATCTAAAATTTGAGATTCACAGAGTTCTATTCAAGACATACCTTATGTCCTCGCTCCAATGAGGTATCATAAACAAGCGACGTTTTAGGCCCCACAAAGTAGATCTTCTGTTTCTCAGGCCATTTTTTGTAAAATTGCGTGTGGGCAGTTTATATTATTTTTTATTTTTGTAATTATTTCTTTGCCATCAAAAGCTCATGTTCTTTGTTTGTTTTATGTTTTATGCCTCATAATCTACAAAATAGCATGGGTGGTATTTCATCCCTTGAGTGCAAGAGGGCTTTGCAATGCGAAGGCATTGCAAAGCCTTGTTGCAATCAGGGGTCAAATTTTTCAATTATATTAACATGGGTAAAATATCAGATATAAACCATTAAATTTTTATTTTTTTATGTTTGCACTAGTTATAAAAAGAGAGCATGCAGCAGCCAAAAGAACCATGCCGGAGGGCCTGAGAAACAAATTTTTATTTTTTTAGGCCTAAAGAAAAAATGTTTTGTGAATAGCATTTGCCAGATGAAGCAGATATATTAGGTAAAGGGTTAATCTTCAGAAAATGTCACACCAGTAAAACAGTTATCAATTGTTCATAATTCTCATCTACAAAGTTATCCATGCAAAATATTTTATTTAAAACTCTTGTATGCAAATACACCATGCTTATAATTAAGATCACAACCCATTTTATCCTGATCCACATCTAAAATAAGGTACATTTGTATTTTTGGTATATTATGAGTTTGTCTTTTCACACATACTGCAATCACAAAAGTAGTATCTTTCATAATTGGGTCAAGATTTCCTTAAAAAAAACATAAAGTGGAGCCCAATTCATTGTGTATCTCTTAACTGAATAACCATGCTAATTAAAGGAGATACGGCACATCATGACAAGCAGAACTCAAGGCTCAAGTGAGCCTAAAACGCTCACCTGGATCAAGTTGTCAAAAGATATGAGTGTGTCAGCAAGTGATGGACAGCAAGAGCAATATTTTAATTTCCATGACAAAACCAAAAGCAATTTCCTTGGCCATTCGTTTGTGCTGGTCCCAGGAAAGCTTCCCAGGCAAAAATAAAGCTCTGTTCTGAGAAGTCTCAAAAAAGTGTTTGTACGAAAACATTTTTTTTGACTTCTGTGGTTCTATCTACTCCACCCCCCAAAATCTTTTCAGGCATAAATCAAGTACTTGTGACTCAGTTATACAGGACAAATTTCGTATCCAAAAATGGGCATCCTCCAAATTTTGACCTACTGAAAAAACTTCACCCTGCATCATTAAAGAGGTAAGTTCCATAGGAGAAATCTAAGCATTGTAGCAAGTGGCTTCTGAGATGATTTTTAAAGCATTTTAGGCTTATGGGGCATTAATCCCACCTCAAAGGACATAGTAACTTTGGGGGGAAAAATCAGAAGAGAAAACTACACCAAGATGCTCAAGATGGTTTGTACCAAATTAGTTTAGACTTGGCCTAAAGGTTCTGAAGAAGAATACTCAGTTGATTGAGAACAAGTAAGATAATGACTCGGCATTTGAAACCTGAGAATTGTGCAGGAAATACCATGGTAACCACATATGACACTTGTAGCTAAATTGTGACTGAATACATTTTAATGAACCCACGCCACCATAATTATACAGGTGCATTGTGATCCACTGTCAGTAATGGAGACAACTAAAGATTTTTTTTTATTCTGATGCAAACAAATTCCTATCACTTTTCCATTATGCCAAATAAACATTTCAATATCTATTATTTTCCTGTGGAGACTCAATCTCAGTGAACTTTTTGATGACAGATTCAGGTAGAGAGTACATTGATTTTATTTGTAATCTTCTTTGATTTTTAATATCAATGAAAGATACATTTTCTGAATGTTCCAAATTGACTGCCAACTGATAATAGCCAACAAGATACCAATAAAAAAAGCCCAAGAACACTGTTTTCATGCACTTTTTAACTCTTTGCCTACTGCATGCAGATTTTCCTACCCAAAACAAAATACCCAGTTACCAAGTAGAGGTATAATTCCTCTTCTTAACAAAATATACTTCTGCAATTAGGATGAATCTTCTAAGTAGAGATTTCTGATTCCAGACTCTATTGCATTTTTCATAAAATGAAGTCATGGCTGCTTTGCAGCAGTCATGATTTCATTTTATGTGATATTCAAGAAAATACTCTGTAGGTTATGAGTTAATGATGTTGTGTGCTCACAGACCATTTTCAAGTACTTCCAAGACCTTGAAATGTTATTTTTTAATTCAAAGCCTTCAATGACTTTGAATATCCTGTCACTCTCAGTCACACAACACACACAGGATGATCTTGATCTCAGCCACCAACTCAGGTGGACATGCAGCCATATCCTTGTTAGTCAAATTCAATTTTGAGTTCCCAAAATTTCAGTCCAGGGACCACTGCAAAGACTGACAAGTAGACAAAGAAACAAAAATTGACTAGTTAGGTTTTACAATTTTTACATGACCAGCAGTTGATGGCATGGCTGGATGCCCAACCTTAAGATGCTGGAGTAACCATTAAACAACCCAGTGTACACTATGTCTGCAGAGTGTAATATTATAGAAACACTTTGAATGTGTGAATTGGAACCTCAGTGTAACCATTTATTATATTGCTAACACAAAATATAGAACCTTAGTGAGCATGCTCACATACCCCACGCGCCCCGATATTTCAAGCTCGGAAAAACTGTAATTTTTACGAAAATGACCCGGAAATCTGTTACTTGTATTTTTCAGAGTCCAGGGCTCGTAATTTCCGCAAAAATCAGCCGAGCAGAACGAAACGCAAACTTGATCTGTTAGTCATTGTGGTACACTCACATACTAAAATGGCTGTAATTTCGATAATATATGAAAGCGTGTAGAAAAAAAGTCCGGAAAACTGTAATTTTAATGAACTTTTCAAAGTCGAAGGGCCTAATTTCGGAAAGAATCAGTGGAGCAGAACAAAATGCAAAATTCATCTGTAGGCCACCATGTTAGACAAACATACCAAAAATCAGCTCAATATCTGGAAGCATGTAGAGAAAAAGCCCAGAAAACTGTAATTTTGATGAACTTTCCAAAGTCTATGGGCCGTAATATTGGTAAAAATCAGTGGAGCGGAACAAAACCCAAACTTGTTCTGTAAGCCACCATGTTAGACTAACATACCAAAAATCAGCTCAATATCTGGAAGAGTGTAGGAAAAAAGTCTACAAAACTGTAATTTTGATGAATTTTTCAAAGTTAAAGGGCCGTAATTTTGGTAAAAATCAGTGGAGCAGAACAAAATGCAAACTTGATCTGTAGGCCACCATGTCAGACTAACATACCAAAAATCAGCTCAATATCTGGAAGCGTATAGAAAAAAAGTCCGGAAAACTGTAATTTTGATGCATTTTTCAGAGTCCAAGGGCCGTAATTTCGGTAAAAATCAGTGGAGCAGAACAAAACGCAAACTTGTTCTGTAGGCCGCCATGTTAGACTAACATACCAAAAATCAGCTCAATATCTGGAAGCGTGTAGGAAAAAATCCGCAAAACTGTAATTTTGACGAACTTTTCAAAGTTCAAGGGCTGTAATTTCCGTAAAATTCAGTGCAGTGGAACAAAATGCAAACTTGATCTGTAGGCCACCATGTCAGACTAACATACCAAAAATCAGCTCAATATCTGGAAACGTGTAGAAAAAAAGTCCGGAAAACTGTAATTTTGATGAATTTTTCAGAGTCCAAGGGCCGTAATTTTGGTAAAAATCAGTGGAGCAGAACAAAATGCAAACTTGATCTGTAGGCCACCATGTTATTCTCACATACCAAAAATCAGCTCAAAATCTGGAAGCGTGTAGGAAAAAAGTCTGCAAAACTGTAATTTTGACAAACTTTTCAAAGTTCAAGGACTGTAATTTCGGTAAAAATCAGTGGAGTGGAACAAAATGCGAACTTGAGCTGTAGGCCATCATGTCAGACTAACATACCAAAAATCAGCTCAATATCTGGAAACGTGTAGAAAAAAAGTCCGGAAAACTGTAATTTTGATGAATTTTTCAGAGTCCAAGGGCCGTAATTTTGGTAAAAGTCAGTGGAGCGGAACAATGCAAACTTGATCTGTAGGCCATGTTAGACTCACATACCAAAAATCAGCTCAAAATCTGGAAGCGTGTAGAAAAAAAGTCTGGAAAACAAGTAGGACTGACTGACAGACTGACAGACTGATGGACTGACAGACTGACGGACGGACCAGTCAAAAACATTATACCCCTGCAACTTCGTTGCGTGGGGTATAAAAAGACATAAAATACTGCTGTAGTTTACTCATCAATTCTGGTTTGTTGAAAATGAGGTCTCAAAATTTAATATCATGCCAAACCAAGTTTACACAATTTTGCAGAGAATTTTGGGATGACAGTTTTATGTGAAAAAAATGCAGAAGTGTCTTTTCAATGAGCATTCTGGATGAACATTCATACTGAAGACTGTTGGAAAATGTTTTCAACGATAATATTGTAGCATGTACTTTAAAACTTTTGTTTTAGGAAATTATAATCCATTAAAATGTAGAAGAATCTGTGTTACTGGTAGCAATTCAGAATGTTGAATTTAGACCTCCTTTATTAAATATCAATATGTGATAGGAATTTCCAATTTTAAGAGTTATGGTGATGTGTTATTTATTTGGTTAATATAACTGTATTTTTTTAACTGAATTTTGAGTGTCATACATGATTTTTATATATCAATTGTCATACAATCAATTACTACAACAGTCCTTTGATCTGGGTTATCGTTAGTTCTGATAATACCTGCAATACTTCATTCGATCTGATATCAACTCGTCATAATACAACAAAGATCAAATGACAGATTGTAATGATCTGTATGAACATTCAACATAAACACAACCCGAACGCCTGGTTAGTTAACACTTACAATGCCAACAAAAATGTGAAAAACGATTACTGCATCATAAAATGGATAGATTGGTAGATTGCAGTGCCAACAAAGTGCTTGTCTTTACACTGTCCATCTCTTTTAAAGTTTCCGATATCACGAAAAAATGAACATTGAAAACAAAACGGTGATTGTTAACTCTTAAGGGCCTAATTCCGACTTGAATCACATTTTTCTTTAACAAACCAGGTGCCCAACATGCCTTCTTTAGGTATATGTGCAAGTGACATTCAAAGTGCCATGGCAGTTGGTTCTAGGCAAGTCTTGGCTGCCTGTGTAGGCAGCCAAGACTTGTCTAGAAACAACTGCAAAGTCACAGGATGTGGACACTGTCAAACTGTAGCAATAAGGTGTAACAATATCCAGCCCATTAAGGGTTAAAAGTGATCACACAAAATAAGTCCATGCCAACATACTTAAGTTTTACACCGAGGTCATGCAATAATTTTTCTAATTGCAGAGGCTTAACTCCTGTCATTTGTTGCATTACTAATGCCACCAGTAAGTGCATGGAAACGGCGACAGTCCTTTTTCAACTATGTTGTTGGGTGCATTTTGAATAAGGAAAAGTTGGCAAGAGAGAGGTATGGTGGTGCTGAGGTAATTGTCAGCCTCTCTAGCGGAAGCCCTGCATCAAGCAGAACCTGCATGGAATTCCATATTGATTCAAAATTTGGTTAGATGTACCTTGCTTCATTCGAGACAAGATTAAATTTGACCCATAACTTTCCTAGTCGCAGAACCCTATTTTAAAAGTGGTATGCATTCAAAGTTTTGTATTCTCTGGTTACAGTTCATATTCATTCAGAAACAAACCATACATATTTTTGTGAAAATGCATTTGTTTTGTTGCTGTATCAGTAAGGGATTATAAATATTCCAATAAACTGTTAACAAAACAAAATGAATAAATTAGTGGAATTAACCTTTAACACTATCAGTCAATGCACATTTAAAACGTGATTTATTTATTTATTGGTGTTTAAGGTCACATATTTCTGCACAATGGCTCATCATGACCATGACTGTTTTACGGATGAAGGAAGCCGGAGTACCCGAGAGAACAACCGAGCAACTGTCAGCTCCCCAACATACTAACTCCACACAAGCAGGGTTAGCATTGGTTGAATACAGGTGCTTCATCGACATGCAGTACACTTTAGTACATAGAGCCACCATGCCACCATGGGCAATGGGGGTGAAGCGTCTTGCCCAAGGACACAATGTGGTTGCTGCAGTTGGGGTTCAACAGCCTGCACCTCTACCTACTGAGCCACTGTGCCTCCTTTTTTCACGTGATATTTACTCAAATAAAAGTTTATGTTTGGTTTCATAACAGCACATCCACTTCTCACACTTCCATTTATCCAATGAAATTATTCAGAAGAATTCAAAATACTGTTGATGTTTATGAAAAATAAAGTTTCATCATGCTTTCCACCTCATTAAATTATTTTATAACAATTTCAACCCATTTTTAACGCATTGCAAAAAATAGACTATATTTTACTCGCCGATTCAAGAAATGCAGTGGCAAAATAATGAAGACAGATTTCTGCGGATTTGATTTGAATGACTCTCTAATAACGGAGTTAGAAATATTGGGATTTTTTTAAAAAAATCCAAACTCTGCATAATAAGAAGAAAATCCAGTCACTCATTGAAATACATATTTCTTATAACCCAAGATACCCACTATCAAACTGGAATTGGTAAACCCTTTACAAAGAAAAAGAAGATAATATTCTGCACACTGTTAACATTACTTGTCAGAATTGAGAAACTTTTGAATTACAAATTTTTTTTAGCTAAAGTACATAACTTCCCTCCATTTTTCCATCTCAAATGGGCTAAATATCATCATGGATCATGTGGAGAAAATAACTAGGAAAAAGTGGAAGAGTAGGGAAATTTGAGTTGGGAAATGGGTTGAGAAAAAGATAATGAATGAGGCTCAATAAACAATAATATTGGGATATATTATAAAATATAGCATTAATGATGTTATCTCAAGAATTATTCTTAGAAACAAATGACTGATTAAAAACACTGACATAACATTACATTCAGTTTAACCTTTGGTTCAGAACAAGGCTCTCAATGAGAAAAGTGGAGGCGAATGATCCTGCAACCTCAATTCAAAGTGATGCAAGCAATTGATTTTAACTTTGTTATTCCAAGGCTCACCACCCAATGATGTGACCGGTAAATTAGTTACAATGGAATTTATATGTTATTTTTAACATACATCATACATCAGGCCTGTCGTTTTAAAAATCACAGGATAGCGATGAAGACCCTCCTGTGAAAAGATGCAGGAAGACAACTGTCCACAAAATATAACAGTCATTTGACAGTGATGGGAAACCATGTTAAATAGGTTTTTCTTCAGTATCATTCTTTGGGCGCTGTTAACCATTTGCCTAACAAATCGGCCGCATCCACCCACGTAATTAAAAAATTAAGCAGTCAAAAAAAATTTGTTTTTCAAAAAATCTAAACAAAATCATATGATGCACCCCCTCGGTGGAACCAGCTTGTTAAGGTAGTTCCAACGAGGGTACATGATGTAGTTTTGTTGAAATTTTTTTGAACATTTTGAAAAAACAATTATTAAAATAATAAATTTTGATATCTTGTGCATTGGGTAAAGGGCTAACAGCCAAATGACTATCTAACTTCGACAAACTACTTCAACATACAAACAAGATGGGGGCCTGTGGATAATAGTCAAATCACCTTGGCAGTGGTTTATAGTCAAGTCTTGTCTGCCGCATAAGTCAGCCAAAACTTGGCTAGAAATCACTGCTTAGCCAGTAATTTCACATGTTGTGGTGAAGTGCATAGTCTGGAAAATTATTCAGACCCTTAATGGTTAAAAGAGATTTGGTATGTTTTCATTTGATTTACTGCACAAAGATTTTCAAGTTCATCATGATTTCAAGGTGAGCATTTGATGCTCTCCAATCTAATCTTCAAATCAGGTAGGCATAATAGGGAAACGGTGCTCGCACACCTCACAACGACAGGCCTGATACATGGATGTTCTCAGGATGAACTGGGTAATAATTACTCATGGAAAACAGTCAACAATGATGCAGCCAGCTGTGATTTTGGCATTAGACTTGCCTTATGACAATGAGAGACCAGTTTTATTATGTTTCTGGAACAATTCACACAACCCTATCAAAGAAAATAAGACTAGATGCTAGAGCCATGATACTGACCAGTGCATCGCCACTCAGAATCATGGTGATAGCACATCATTTCACCTACATGATGGCATCGTGTTAGTTTTATCTTGTCATCATTAACAAAACAATTCTGTGATTTCCAGAACATTATGAAGCTTGGCCGTAAGATCATAGGTAATTACTGGGTGTCAAGTTCGGATAATTTCAGATTCTTCAGGTCAGCTATCAATCAGTCGCCATTTTTGTACATTATGCGAGTAAGAAGTGCCCACAAGCGATAACTTGCCTCTCCTTGAGAGCCCTACTGATATTAAATTACATCCAGTTTAATTCTTAATTCAGAATAATCACAATTCATCACTATAGAAAGAGTGGAAGTACATACAGAGGAGTTTGCAAAGACAGTTCACCCAATGCGATTAACATCAAGGAAATAATAAGCACTTGAAAACAATTGAACTGAGGGTAATATTCAGCCAAGAAACATCTAAATATAGGAAATATTTTTATTATCTTACTGTCCTATCTCTTTCCTAACATCTGCAATGTATGTAGGAAACACATAAGATAACAAAGCATATTCCAAATCAATGCTCAACAACATATTTCAGGATTTTCCAGTTTATGATAAGCAGACTTCCTATACAAAACTCTTAACAGAATTTATACAGGAATAACAGAGTTCGTACAGCCCTTAGAGAAAAAACCACGAAGATTTACAAGGAGTTTTCTGGGATATTTTCAATCACTTTCCAGAAGCTTCTCACACCTGCATATGTCACTGGTCCTGGGGTGCTCCCTACGAGAGCTTCCCTAGAATCAGTGTCAGGTGCAGGTATAACTGGTTTGGAATGCAGGTATCAGAATCTGAGACTGGAGCTGGCATTCTTTTATTTCATATAATGAATTTTACACATCAAATACTGGAGCTTTTTTGCTAAAATTTTGACCAAAATAAGCAAGGGCACTTCCTAATTATATTTTTCCTGACTTTTCATCACCTAAAAGGAAAATCAGATTTTTTTTAACCCTTTACCTAACGAATCGACAACATCCGCCAGCATAATTTACAAATTATGCAGATGAAAAAAATAGATTTTTCAAAATATTTCAACAAAAGCATATCATGTGAACCCTCACTGGAACGAGCTGATTGAGCTCATTCCAGGGAGGGGTAAATGATATGGTTTTGTGGAAATTTTTTGAAATTTAAAAAAAAAAGAACAATGAAAATAATACATTTTGATGTTGTCTGCATGTGGTTAAAGGGTTAAGCATTTCCAGGACCTGGAATTTCATATACAATACTCATGAACCCGTACGAACACTGAGTAGCCATTTTTCGATAGAATAACCAAGTTAACAACATATAATTGTCGACACACTCTACTTTAGCACAAAAGTAATCTGTGAACTGCAGGTGGCTTGAAAAATGAATTCCTGTTAATTGAATAAAAATGTTGCAATACACAGAGAATTTATACAGAAGGATGCATTATGTTGATTTGAAGACCTTTTTGTAATCCAAAACATTTGATGGGAGTATTCAAACCATTGAGCATTGTATGGCAAGGTTTTAAAAGCTCAGTTAAACAAGATATAATGGTTTAAAACTACTCAATTTCTGACCACCATGTAGGTAATTTGCTAAATTTTCGTTAGCCCTTTACCCAATATTAAGGGCCATATCTGGACAGCACAATTCATAAAAAGGTGCCAATCAAATTTGACTTTTTTTTTGCCTTCTTGCTTTATGACCCTTGATTGGAATTGGGTTTAGCTCAATCCAAGGAGGGGTTTAAGCTCGGTGTTTGAGGCAAAAATGAAATTTTCATTTTTTTTAATAAATCAGAAATTTGTCTGCAGGTGTTATCTGCAAGTTGTTTCAGATAAAGGGTTAACAAGATTCCTGCTGATTGCATCTTTTTCACTGACAAAGACAGTATTCAGTTAACAGAATTCCAATACATTTCTATATCAAAAAGAGCCATAACTATGAATCTTGAGTCATTAATTTCATGAGAGATCAAACAAACCTAGTGATAATCTATAAAGTGTACAATTTTCAGTCCAACTAAATACAGGTGTGAAAGTTCCTATTTCAGAATTACTAAGCTGATGAAGGTGCATAACTACAGAAAATCTGAAGTCAACATTATGACAGCATAATGAGACCCCTCTTCCACAGAGGGTCTCCAAGTATACATATTTTAATAATGTACCTAAAATGGCCGAAAGAGTTATTGAGCAGAAAAACAAGTTACTATTTAAAGATTGCATGATACTGAAGTTGTCATGCCTTGATTTCTGGCACGAAAACCTTGTGCATCTGCTTGTGTTGGTTTGCAGGGGTACCAAGTTTCATGAAGCAAGGTACATTGGTTAAACTGTTACTGTGCAGAGGTTAAAAAGAAATGGTTGAACAAATAGAAGGGCATGGCATCTTGTAAAAGCATAAATTTATCTGCATGAAGGGGAGTAACTCAATGAATTATTTGAGAGACAGTGGATTTCACTTATCAAGTATTTGTTAATAGAATAACCCTGTTAATTGCATAAAATTTTCAAATAACAAACCATTCACAATACATTTAGTACAAATTTAGCCTGGCAATTATTTGTTGGTTGTACTGTACTGTGAATGCAAATGCATTCTCTTTCTCGATCAGATTGCTACCTGGTCCCAACACCTACACAGGGTTCCCACTGATGTCAGATAATCAAATTCAAACACTATTTAAGCACTTTTTAAGGACTCAGACAAAGATTTTGAAGAACTATTTGTAATTTTCATATGAACTTACAATACCATGAACAACGCAAAAGAATTTCTGCCTCGAGGACCTGATTTCTGGTAAACCTAACTTGCGAGATATATAATGTACCTCAAGTAGGCTCCTGCAAAAATTTGAAATTCGATTTGAAATTCAATTCAATAGTCAATATCGATTCGATTTGAATTCGGAAATTTGATTATTTATGTTTAGAGTGTAATTGACCACATTATTTTATACTGAGTATTGTTCTAAGTAGAAACGTAACTGATTTGTAGAGGTAACAGTGTTCGTAGCGATGTAGTTACAACTGTACAACAGTTGTACCTACATTGCTACAAACACTATTACCACTACCACTGTTCATTTCAACTTATTGTGGATTATGACCAGTGACCATTTATGAAAAGTTTTGAACTTTGAGACATTATTCAAATGTTCAACTTCAATAAATGATTTGTTCCACAACATGATCACATTATTTTATAAAGTATTGTTCTGTTCGACCACAGTCACCAGATACATCATCAAAAGCAACAGTTTTCTGAAAGAATACCCCTGATTATTTAATTTACAAGCAGATTGATTCCATTTGGCAAGGAATTATCTTTTTGTTTTAGTCATTCTGCATTTTAAAACAAATGGCTTTACGACTTAATAGAGTCAATCTGATTTGAAAGCTTTTTTTTCAACAAAACATGTGATAAAAGTGAGGTATCAGCCCTCTCAGCCAGGTTTGTTTAAAAAATGTTTATTGCTGCAGTTTCGAAGCTACAAAGACCAAACAATTCGAATAGTTTCAATCAATAACTAGTATATTGGTTTATATCTTAATTTGTAGTGTGGGAAGTGGTGATGCGATAAATGCACTCTACCTAACTGTGTTTCTTTTAATAATCGGGGTTATTATTTTAGAAAAAAGCCTTTTCTTTTGATGACGTATTCATTAACTGTGATTCAATTCGAAGTTTGATTTGAAATTCGATTTGATCAAAATCAGCAATTTGCCGGTCCCTAACCTCAAGTGCAACAAGGTGCCATCTGCAATGCTTAAGCATTACAGATGGCATCTTGTTGCACTCAAGGGATATAGAGATGAGGTTTCTAGTCATTTTTGTCACATCGCATGCATGTGGGGTGGTTTGTCATGAAATTTCTCATCTCTGGAATTATAGGTAAACTGAATTTAAGTACTTTTCAAGGGAGGTGGTGGAAAATTAAGTACTTTTCAAGGATAAAAACAAATTCAAGCACTTTTCAAGGCAGTATCCAAAATTCAAGGACTTTTCATTTGAGCAGGAACCGTTACATCAGTGTGTTGAGGTTTCATGAACAAAAATATTGCAAAATCAAAACCGAACCATTTCTATTTTTTAGAAGACAAGAATCTATATTGTAGTAGAGGAGGAAAACTGACTTAGCGTTCAGCCAGATAGTGACCCAGTTGTGACCGTATTGATATCCTCAGCCTGCCTTTGTTATCGCAGTACTGAGACAGAGCACAAGAAGAGTGGAGTACGGGGCACTAGAATCATTGCCCTGAGTTGATGTTCGGCACGTCTGAAATACAGAAAAAAACTCCAACAAGGGACATTCATACCTACCCCCCAAACCCTAACTGAGGAGACAGTTAAAATCCAAAAGCCTCCATGCCCTGGAAAAAACAAATCAGGAAAAATTGCTTGAAAAACAAGAATTTAGCTTTTAATAGCCTCACCAGGCCTGACTGTTGATTTTTACTGCAAAGCAAAAACACAAAGTCTATGGCTTTTTCAACCAGTTTTCTCAAAGCACAGACAGAAAGTGTTATTTAAACTCTCTGCACGGATGTCAAAATACCAAAATTTCGAGCTACAATGTTTTCCAACAATGCACCTTAAAATTTAACCAATATAATGAAACCCTGTTAATTGAATAGCCACTTTGCCAATGAAAACTATTCAATTAACAAGAGTATTCAATTAACAGAGATTTGGTCAATTTCCTGTATTCTAGAGATAAACTTAGCATTTTTCTATTATATCTTGTTTGACAGAGCTCCATGAGCTATGTCAAACAAGATATAATATATTAAATGCCTGTATTAGATGTACTGAGGTCAAATAGGTCTATAAACAAAGGAAAACTGTGGAGAGTCATTGTAATTTCTCGATAGGTTGCAAGATTTTTTATTCAATTAACAGGAGTTTACTCTATAACCTATTCAATTAACAGGTCAAATTTTTACTGGACGTATGGTAAATGGTTTTGTGTTTGGAAATTATATTCAATTAATAGGGTTATTCAGTTAAGAGATACACAATTAAGTGGGTTCCACTGTAGCTTGTTCAGTTGTGTCAAATAAGACTCAGTTGGTTAAATTCCAAGTTGTATTATGAGAAAACTTTGCAGGTTGAAACAGAGATTTTTGCATCAGTGTGCAGGAATATGAAATAATGGTGTCGTAGTAGTGTTACAATATTCTTTGCACCAGAAGTAAAGGATACATTGTTAGTACAGGTTTGTTTTGTTACAATTTATTAAACAGTGCAAAAAACACTCAGCAGTATATCCAACAAAAGTATTGAGGGATCATTTCCACCTCTAAAAATAATGTAGTAAGGCCGCACAAAGCAGATCTTGTTTCTCAGGCCATTTTTTGGTAAAATTGCATGTGGGCAGTAGGTTTTTTATTTTATTTTTTATTTTTGTAATTATTGTAATTATTTCTTTGCCATCAAAGTTTATTATGTTCTTGGTTTGTTTTAGGTCTCACAATCTACAGAATAGCATGAGTGGTGGTGGTGTATTTCGTCCCTTGGGTGCAACAAGGCTTTGCAATGTTAAAGCATTGCAAAGCCTAGTTACACTCAAGTAACAAATTTATCAATTCTATTAACTTGGGTAAATATTAGACAAAACCATTTAATTTATTTATTTGGTTATTAAAAGAGACCATGCGGCAACCAAAAGGATCATGCAACAGGGCTTGAGAAACAGATTTTTAACTTTATTAGGCCTAATGTAGTAAATTTTTTAAATAGGAGAGCTGTGATGGGAAATGATATTTAAACTGTCTCAATCAATTATCAGCAAATAAAAAGAAAAATTTAAGAAAGAACAAGAAAGGATTTTGGACAGGCTGTTTATTTCAGGCTTTTCCAGCTTATAGAGCAGAAATCTCGAATACAGCATCAGTCAGCACCAAGCATCAAGCTTCCAAGAATTTTCAACCTCTAAGCAAATAACATTTCATTTGGAATGAAAATTTTAAATAGTTGCCCTTCTGTTGGAAACTGCAGACATTCCCATTTGCACCATGAGAATATTTGTTCAAAAGAGTCTGGATGGATGAAGAAGAGCAAAACACAAAAGGGTTAAATACCATGATAACATATGCTATATGAATATAAACTATGGGTTCTCAAAAATGTACCATGGAGAAAAGTCAAATTCAAATTATATTTATGGAATATTTCTGCCATGTCTGCAAGATCATCAGCTCAACTAGTACCCATGTAAGTTTATGAACACGTGTTTATGAACAAACGTTTTACTTGGTTTGTTTGTTCATGATCAAAACCTGTTGCAGCTACTCGGACAGTAACCCACATCTTATAAGTCTACCACACTGATGTCATTCAGAATTAAAACTAAATTAACACTTGAACCTTGAACAAAATAGCTAATATATTTAATAAAAAGAAAAATAATTACAAACAAAACAATATAAACTCATGCAAGCGAGTTACAAACAATATCGAACACTTCAGACTGGGTCATTACAAATAAGAAGCCCGCTATACTCACAAGAGTTACAATTTTTTTGACAATTCAGAGCAGGCATTTATATTTAAGGTTTTATAAACTGAATCTGAAATTTGTTTGCCTTTCATTCTCTGTTATTTATTTATTTATTTTTTGGGGTTTAACAACACTTTTGACAGCCAGGGTCACCTTGTGCCAGACAGTTTTATAGGTGGAGGAAGTTGGAGTACCCGGAGAGAACCACCGAGTAATGGCGAGCAACAGTCAGACACCCCGACATACTAACCCCACACGAGCAGGGTTGCATTGGTTGAAGACAGTGCACCATCGACGTGCAGTATTCCTTAGTACACAACCCCACTGTGCTCCCACAAGGGCAAGTGGGGTGAAGGTGCCTTGCCCAAGGACACAACGTGGTTTTTTCATTCTTTAACCCATTACCAAATGTAATGTCCAAAACTGGCCAGTGCTATTCACCCAAATCACCCTTCACTTTTCATTATTTTTTTGTCTCAAAAAAACATAGCTTATGGCCCCTTTTTGGAATGAGTTTGAGCTTGTTCCAATGAGGGATCATATACTAAGTTTTTGATGCAAAAAATGAATTCTTTTTAGTTATTTGAGAATTTTGCTTGCAAGGGTCTGCCTTTCGTGTGGCAGTATCCGGCCATCGGTCCTCCCCCAAATCACCATTTACATCTTATTATCGTTTCAACTTTTACCTCCCAAACATAGCTTATGACCCCTAAATGGAATGAGCACAAGCCAGCTCCAATGAGGAGTCATAAGCTGTGTTTTGGAGGCAGAAATTGAATTCAAGAAAATTATTTGCAAGAGTTGTCTGGTCGCTGTGTTAGGTAAAGAGTTAAATTTGCAAAATATTCCCAATACTGTACACAATGGCGACAATTCAGACATTGTTCTCATTCTTTCCAAGCCATGCAACAAAAACGAAATATGGATTTTCTTGTAGCTTCATTACTGTAGTTTAACAGAAAAAAAGTCCCAGGCCCAAAGATGTGTACAACTTTCCTCACGGGCCATTTAGTGTCAAGGGGTAGAAGTGGAGATTTTAGGACTTGGTGAAATTTGCAATATGGCATACTGCATATTCGCAAGCAATTTGTAGTACATAAACTCAATATTTATGTTATTTCTATAGTTGTAATGACTCAATTGACAATTTCAATGCAATAATAGGCAGTTTTATCTTTTTTGAGGGTCTTTATACCAATTTCAGAGGGGATCTGCTGGATCCATATCCCTTGAAAGAAGCTCTAGTTGTCCCTACCAGAAATTTCCAGGTGCATTTGTAGTAAACATCTGATTTTTTGTTAATCACACTTCTGATCCAAGGCATTGTGACTATAAAGATTATCACTTTCATTGCAATGTCTTCATCAAATGCATACAAACATTCGATTGTAACAAATAAAACATAAAAATCAAGAAACGTTTCTTAAAACAATTTTGTTTTGAAAGACAACACAATAATTGTTTTGTGAAAACGAAAATGTATTTTTGATTTTACAGATCTTTATGGAGATTCCCACATTTTTTTTTTCAGCTAATATTGTTTGTTTTTAGGAGGGAACCTCATAGTTCAACACCCCCCCCCCCCCCCTCCTTTAAAAGAGTGGGGGGGAGGGCATTTTCACCTGTGAAAACCTTACATGGGGGTTTGGGCAAAAAAATAAAAAGGCGGGGGTTGCTGGTTTAGGTGGGGGTAATATTTTGAGGTGGGGATTGAGGAAAAAACCTTTAATTTCAAAACTGACCCCAAATTTTTTGAAATATTCCCTCATGCCTGACCACTTTGATTTCCCATGTCTGTCACCAACAAATGACCAAACACTGCTGGATGAAGCAACCAAAGCCAAAGGTCAAAATGACCACTTCCTTTGTTCAGCCACATTAACATCCTGTTTTTTTATGCTGGTTGTGAATGAACTTGTCATGTACGTTTTTAGAAAATGTTTTTCACACCCAAATTGTTCATAAGAAACAATGCTGCATCCTCTTAAGGTACCAATTATTTGAGTCTTTCGCCTGCTTTCAAGTAGGTTCCCTAAAAATGGCAGGGTCATCAAAATTTTGGGCAGTTTTTTGGTGGGGGTTGGGAAATTGCTCAAGTAAATGTGGATATTGTATCCCGTGCCCTGAGGCAGGCAAGGAACTGTGTTGTAACACTTGTTGGGGAAGACACTGATCTGTTGGTTCTTCTGTGGCACTACAATTCATCACTTCACCATCCAGTGTCTCTTTACTCCAATGCCAGTAAAACTGCTTTCGACATCAAGAAGCCCAAGCTGTTACTGGGCAATGAGCTGACACAGTCAATTCTTGCAATTCATGCATTGTGTGGTTGTGACACTGTATCAAGATTGCATTCTGTTGGATCCCGTACAGTATTGTAAAATTTTTTGAAAAATCCAGCATTCAGAAGTCTTTTGAGGATTGTTTCATCGCTTTTGTCGGAGAGACAAGACATATTACAAGCGGAGGAAATGAAAGTGTCAATGACACTGTAGCTCAACTTGTCAAGACAAAGACATGTACATGTATAGTATGTGACACAGCCATGACAAACATCTAGGTAATGACCTGATAACAAAAGTACATATAAAGTATTGTAACGGTCTGTACATAAATACTGACCGTTGCCTGTAACAAATGTATAGGTAAAGTATTGTAAAGGTGGGTGACAGTCAGATGCTAAACTAGAAAAGAAATCTTTGAGTCCCAGAGTGGGTCTGACTGAACCCCCAAAATATTTGTTCTCATAGCAGAGTGATAACAAAGGCACCCCAAAACACACGTTCCTGTCCCAAGGTGAAAACAAAGGTACCCAAGAAGTTTTGTGAAGATCAGTTCATAAATACGAGCTGTATAGAACTTGTGATAAAAAAAGGATTGGACCTAATTTCGGTACAAAATGGCCACTGGCAGTCATCTTGAATTTTGGACCGTAACCAGAAACATTCATTCTCATCACAAGGTGATAACAAAGGTACCCAAGAAGTTTTGTGAAGATCGGTTCATAAATACAGCCTCTACCCTGAGCCGTATTGACATGTGTGCTTACATTGTGTAAGTAGCACTGAATAAATCAAAGTTCATCTAATTTGCATAATTTCTGCACGAAAAAAAAAACCCTTACAATATGTGATGTATTCCATGTTACTAAATATTCATACAAAAATTTATTCAAATCAGAACTTTCATACAGAAGTTCTGTACAAAAGACTGATTGCACAAATTTTGGTACAAAATGGCTGCTGGTGGCCATCTTGAATTTCGGACCACACCCAAAAACACTCGCTCTCATCCCACAGTGATAACAAAGGCACCCAAGAAGTTTCATAAAGATTGGTTCATAAATATGGCCTCTAGTCTGAGCTGTATAGAAGTTGTGTACAAAAAACTGATTAGACCTAATTTCGGTACAAAATGGCCACTGGCAGCCATCTTGAATTTTAGACCGCATCCAGAAACACTCGTTCTCGTCCCAAGGTAATAAGAAAGGTACCCAAGACATTTCGTGAAGATCAGTTCATAAATTCAGACTCTAGTCTGAGCCATATTGACATGTGTACTTACTGTGTGTAAGTCGCACTGAAAAAATCAAAGTTCATCTAATTTGCATAATTTCTGCACGAGAAAAAAACCCGTATTATATGTGATGTATCCCATGGTACTAAACATTCACACAAAAAATTCTTCAAATCAGCGCTTTCATATGGAAGTTCTGTGCAAAAATCTGATTGCACCTAATTTTGTACAAAATGGCTGCCATCGGCCATCTTGAATTTTGGACCGGATCCAAAAACACTCGTTCTCGTCCCACGGTGATACCAAAGGTACCCAAGAAGTTTCGTAAAGATCGGTTCATAAATACGGCCTCCAGCCCGAGCCGTATTGGCATTTGCACTTACAGTGCTGAAAGTAACACCAAAAAACATCAAAATTAGTCTAATTTGCACAATTTACGCACGAGACAAAAACCCGTATTGTATGTGATGTATCCCATGGTACTAAACATTCATACACAAAATTATTCAAATCAGAGCTTTCATATGGAAGTTCTGTACAAAAAACAGATTTTTGCATCGTCGGTACAAAATGGTGGCTGGCAGCCATCTTGAATTTCGGACCGCACCCAAAAACACTCGTTCTCGTCCCACGGTCATAACAAAGGTACCCAAGAAGTTTCGTAAAGATCGGTTCATAAATAGGGCCTCTAGCCCGAGGCGTATCCAATTGTTGACGTATGGACAGACGGGCAGACGGACGACAGACGATGGGCCATGACAAAAGCTCAAATTTGGCTTCGCCAAAGTTGAGCTAAAAATACTACTTCTTCTCCTTGGTGCAAAATATGAGAACACTGTGTACGAGCTTCAGTCTCGTAAATACTACGAGAAAATTTCAGAGCCGACTCGTCAAGCTGTCAAAGCTGAAACTCTTGGATCCACTTCAGAGCTGCACACCAACATGTACTTCAGATATATTATCAAGTACAGGAGTGGAGAGGAGACAATGTATAGGATCCCTTAAGTTGGGGGTGGCGGATAACCGAGCAAGGAATGATGCCGATCAAGATGACCAAACAAATAGCACCACCAGAGCTGCTGAAAATCACTAAATATGGCTGTAAAATGGCCTGCACACGAAAAAACTACTCATGCAGACAATATGGTGTTGTTTGCACAAGCATTTGCTCAGGTTGCAGAGGGGTTTCCTGCTTGAATTATGAGCCAATAAATGACACAGAGCCATGAGCAAACGATTTGTAATCGTGTTGTAAAAATTTTCAAAATTTACGCTACATTTTGGTTTGTTTATCCCTTTTATCGCCATAAAATGTATTTTCCCCCAATCAAACTTCAAAAATGAAAGTGTCAATGACACTGTAGCTTAACTTGTGTGTTGTGTTTGATGAAAAGGATAATGTTCAATGTTTATGAAAGGATTATGAAATGAGACAAGAATTGTGATAATTGGGAATATGTTCATTTCAGTTCCTTGTATGCTATGTTTTTGATAAAAATAATATGAGGTGTACACTGTACTAAATAGCTGAGGGATGGGTTAATATGACCTCACAGTTAATATATGTGGCACTCACAGTTAACGTATATCAACGAAAGTTACCAAGTTACAGTGAAATTATTCCAAAACGAGTCATCCTATCAAGTTACATTGAAATCCCTTCATAAATATGGCCTGTAGACCGTGCTAAAGGTTTTCGGGATTCGGGCCACTGTAGCCATCAGTTTCCCAATTGCATCCTAAGGGGACGTGCTCATCTAGACATTATATGAAGTCAACCTACCAAGTTACAATGAAATCCCTTCATAAATATGACCTGTAGACTGTGCTAAAGGTTTTTGGGCTTTGGGCTCGGGCAGCCATCATGGTTGAATGATCACAACCAAAGGGCACAATCTCATCTGGGCATCATCTGGAATGATCCTACGAAGTTACAATGAAATCCCTTCATAAATATGACCTGTAGACTGTGCTCAAGGTTTTCGGGCTTCGGGCACCTGTAGCCATCACAGTTGACCAATTACGACCAAAAGGGGCTGTCATCATCTAGGCATTATATGGAGTCAACCTAACAGGTTAAAATGAAATCCTTTCATAAATATGATCTTTTGCCTATGCTAAAGGTTTTTGGGCTCAGGCACCTATCAAGACTGAATGATCGCGATCAAAATGGGACGTTCTCATCTAGACATTATTTGGAGTCATCCTACCTAGGTACAATGAAATCCCTTCATAAATATCACCTGTATACTGTGCTAAAGGTTTTTGGCCTTCAGGCCCCTGTAGCCATCACAGTTGCTTAATGGAGTCCAAAAGGGGCTGTTCTCATCTAGACATTATATGAAGTCAACCTACTAAGTTACAATGAAATCCCTTCATAAATATGACCTGCAGACTGTGCTAAAGGTTTTTGGGCTTTGGGCTCGGGCAGCCATCATGGTTGAATGATCGCAATCAAAAGGGGACATTCTCATCTGGACATCAACTGGAGTGATCCTACGAAGTTACAATGAAATCCCTTCATAAATACAACCTATAGACTATGCTAAAGGTTTTCAGGCTCGGGCAGCCATCAAGGCTGAATGATCACGACCAAAAGGGGACATTCTCACCTAGACATTATTTGGAGTCATCCTACCAAGCTACAATGAAATCCCTTCTAATTATGACCTGTAGACTGTTCTAAAGGTTTTCGGGCTTCGGGCCCCTGTAGCTGTCACAGTTGCCCAATCACATCCAAAAGGGGACTTTCTCATCTAGACATTATATGAAGTCAACCCACCAAGTTACAATGAAATTCCTCAATAGATATGACCTGTAGACCGTGCTAAAGGTTTTCGGGTTTTTTGGGCTCGGACAGTTGTCACGGTTGGCAAATCACGCCCAAATGGGAAAATTCTCATCTAGACATCATAAGGAGTCATCCTACCAAGTTACAATGAAATCCATCCATATTAAACATGTTCTGCAGACTGTGTTAAAAGTTTTTGGGTTTTGGGCTTGGGCAGCCATTACGGTTGACAGATGATGCCCAAAAGGGGATGTTCTCATCTAGGCATTATACAGAGGCATCCTACCAAGTTACAATGAAATCCCTTCATAAATACGACCTGTAGACTGTGCTAATGGTTTTCAGATTTTGGGCTCAGGCAGCCATACCGGTTGACCGATCGCGACCAAAAGGGGACGTTCTCATCTAGACATGACCCCAAACCTGCATGTGAAATTTTGTGACGATCAGACAAGAACTGCGGGGTGTAGCCCGTGCTAAAGGAAAATGTGAACAGACTCACAGACTTCCACACACGTGATGGCAAAAGCTTATCTTGACTTTGTCAAGTTAAGCTAATAAGATTCAGAATGCAAGAGAAATGGAAAACAATCAAAATTCTATTATAACAGTTTATTTTAAAGTTCTGTTTTATAATTATCACTAAGTTTGAGTACCTAAGAGAATGAATGCAAATTTGAAATATTTCCAGTTTTGTTGGAAATTGACTGTATACCCCCTGACAATCAATATCTCATAAAGTTGGTTGTACACAGAATTCAGCCTGGGACTTTTTTCCGTGAATATGTGATAGTAATACTCTAAGAAAAAGGTATGTTCGCTTTTGTTGCAGTTTATTCCAGGTCCGACTCTGTATTGACTGAACCAATTGCTTTTTACCTTTCAATGAAGCAACCTCATCAAGTTTAATTCAATCAGGGTTAAACTACAGTTTGGAAGAAATTCAAATTGGGTGTTTTTCACTGAAAGAAAACTGGATCAGGCATCCACAACTTCTGTTGGTAAAATGGTTGTCCATGTTCATCTGTAGCTATTTATCATTGACATATGCACGGATTTATATATTTTGTTTAAGGTCATTATCAGCATCTTTGGCTAAACGATGACTGCAACATAGGTATGAAGTCCAGTTCAGCCAACATGGTTTACTCCTACAGTACAGACACTGTATACTGGTCGTATTACACGCGTGGACAGTGATGTCCACGCATGCGTTAACCAGGTAATAATAATCATCAGCAGCAAAATTGTAATTAATGAAGTACCGGGTTGTACCTGATGCTTCATTATTAAATTTTTGATGATTATTCCTATAATTAGTCTTTAGAACCCAATATTATTGCGTCCATGAAAATATTGCCCACCCATCTAAAGTGACCAGTCTATGGCAGCCATACTGTGTGCTACCCACTTTAAAGGACTTCTTTCCAAGCATTGGTTACTGGGCTCTATTTTAACAAAAAAGCACAACTAGTTTCCCAACAGTAAACAAGCAGGGATGATATATGAATACCAATTGATTAACTATTTGTCTACCAGCAACTGGCATAGCAGGGGTTCGAAATTTGTCTACTGCTGGTGGATTTCCCAGTCCAAAGTCAAAAATATCAAGTCACATTGCATACAAATGTTACTGGTTGTTGTTGCTGTTTACAAAATATACTTTCAGAAATCAGAGTAGTCCCTCAAGCTCCACCCCCCCCCCCCCCCCCCACCCACAACAATGATTTGATGTTAGAAACTATTTATTTATATACTGGTTTTTAAGGTCACATGCTTCTGCAATATGGCTAATCATGACCACATGATGGATATAGAGTCAAGTACAACCAATCAAATTTATCCACATTACCCATTTTAGAGGACTTCTGCCACCGGCATTAGTTACCGGGTCCTATTTTAAAAGTAAAACAGAGTTTGTTTACCACAGTAAACAGTGCTGCAGCCTGATTTCATGAGAAATTCAAGAAAGTACTAACCAGGTTAAGAGATATGCTAGTGATACGTACAAGATAAGCACTAATTGCTCATGTTTGCACAACCGAAGACCATACACCAGTATTTTTTCTGGTGTGTCTCCCAGTATGAGACGTCAGAGGCAATCACTGTGCATGAGTAAAATCCAAAGCATCTGTGAGTAAGTGATAATTGTTGTGGAAACAATGTTTTGTTTTTCTATTTGAATGTTCTTAAATTTACTATGACAAAATATTCTACCCCTCACCCCTCCCCACAAGTGTTTATCACCCTCACTATTCAAAAACAAAATGCCCAATAAGGGAACTAACATCAAATTTCTTGTGATTACTAGAAGTTAAGCTGCTTCTTTGTACCTCCTATTTGGAGGACCTTTATCAGAGATTATTAGTGTTAGGTAGAGTATTAGAGGCAAGGGTTCTCGCTTTCAAGCACCCAAAGTAAATTCAAAAGAAATTCAAATACTTTCAAGAACATGAAAAATAAAGATTTTCAAGCACCTGTAGGTACCTAGAGGACTGATACCACAGGCTCCAGTTACCAGGAGCAATTATACCAGTGACACAGAAGTTCTTTACTGAACTAAACAAGCACCACTCCACTTCTGGTGAACCCACCAAATAAGACTTTTTTCACCTTAACTAATAACAAACATCTTTTATATCCAAAGCATGACTAAGTTGTGGATGCCAGTGTTATAAGCTTGCTACAGTTGACTCCAAAAGACCTAATTCCAACTTAGACAAACGTTATAGAATCAGATAAGACACTTCATCGTGCTGCAATGAGAGTGTTCTGCAGCTATTAGTTAAATTTCATAGGCAGAGGTTTCTAGTGAAGTCTTGGCTGCATCCACAAGTAGCCAAGACTTGACAAAAATCACTTCTGATTCAGTAGTCTTGCATGCTGTGGGGCAGCAGAATTTATTGAAAAATTCTCTAGGCCTTTAATGGGTACACACCACTGTTTCACATTCTTTGTTTGTTTATTGCTGTTTTGCATATCACTTTTAGAATCAATGGCTATATCATGACTGCAACACACTTACTAGAGTCAAACTTGGCCAATTGTTTATACCTATGCTTCACGCTTTAAAGGTTCGCAACCTGCGCACTGGTTACAGAGTCCTATTACACCAATAAAACAGTACTTATTTATCATGGTTGAAAAAGTGCTGCTCCACTTCTAAGGTTCCTACAGAAAACTGTTTCAAAAGACTGTTCAAAATTAATACAGAATTGTTTATATAACAGCAAATGATGATGTTTTGAGTTGTATTGTTGTTCTGCAGTCAGTTTAGTGTGTATTGGGTATAAAGCTGGAGCAAGAAACCATGAACAGTAATCCACCTTTATCATGACGGAAAAGTGTTCTGAAATTGTTTCTTGGCACCAAATGATAAAACCTCTACATTCAAAACAAACCTCTACAAATATTCTAGAAAAGGTTAAGTAAAAATAAATAAAGTCTGTTTTTAACAAATCAAGAACTGGCCCAAGAGTGTTAATGTTAACCATCATTAGAAATAATGGGTTATAAAACTGAAA
Organism: Pictodentalium vernedei; assembly: GCA_031216915.1. Classification (NCBI taxonomy): domain Eukaryota; kingdom Metazoa; phylum Mollusca; class Scaphopoda; order Dentaliida; family Dentaliidae; genus Pictodentalium; species Pictodentalium vernedei. The sequence continues at coordinate 202,667,296 of CM062295.1, forward strand.
TGAAAATGTAACCACTTCATATAGAATTCTTATGTACTTTGTTTTCTTTTGACTAATTATACCCACCTCACAATGGTAACAGTCTACATGAAAGTCTTTGTCCATGGATACCACTCTTACAGTTTCCTCTGTACCCTGCAATGGATTACACAATACCATACAGATATAGAAGGCACTATTTAGGCCTAAAAAAAAATCAAAATCTGTTTATCATGCTCTCCCGTACGGTCCTTTTGGCTGTCACATGCTCTCTTTTTATAACCAATGCAAACTTAATAAAATAAAAAATAAATGGTTTATGTCTAATATTTTACCCAAGTTAACAACATTGATAAATTTGTCCCTTGAGTGCAACAAGGCTTTGCAATGCTTTAGCATTGCAAAGCCTTCTTGCACTCAAAGGACAAAATACACCACCACCCATTCTATTCTGTAGATAATGGGACCTAAAACCAAACCGAGAACATAAACATTTGATGGCAAAGAATTAATTTAAAAAAATTAAAAACAAGAGGCCCCAAGGAGCCTTAATCGCTCACCGGCCAAAGTGGTTCAAAGAAGTATTTGGGGTCACATTCAGTTAGACATGGTTCATCAATACTACAAAGGAATGAAGTCATGAGAGACAAATTTTATGGAACTAGGGACATGGCTTGAACAAACTTGAATCTTATCCCCCTAAGGGTGCTGCATACCAAATATCAAAAGCATTCATCTGCTGGATCTGAAGAAGATTTTTAAAGAAAATTCCTCATTTTGAACTAAGTTATCAATCAGGCTCCCACAGTGAGCTCAAATATGAACCCAGGGACTTGGCTTGAACAAACTTGAATCTCACCCCCCTAAGGATGCTGCATGCCAAATATCAAATCATTCCGACTGCTGAATCTGAAGAAGAAGATTTTTGAAGAAAAATTCCTCATATTGACTAAGTTTCAATTCAAGCTCCCACAGTGAGCCCAAATATAGACCTAGGGACATGGCTTGAACAAACTTGAATCTCACCCCCCTAAGGATGCTACAAACCACATATCAAAACATTCTGACTGCTGGATCTAAAGAAGAGGATTTTTAAAAAAAATTCCTCATTTTGAACTAAGTTATCATTTGGGCTTCCACAGTGAGCCCAAATATGGACCTACGGACATGGCTTGAACAAATATGAATCCAGGGGGCCAATTTAAAAAAACTTGAATCAGATCCACCCCACAATGTTGCATACCAAATATCAAAAGATTCTGCCTGCTGGATCTGAAGAAGAAAATTTTTTAAGAAATTTGCCTGAAATGCACTAAGTTCGAATTTGGGCTTCTATACTGAGCCCAAATATGAATCCAGGGGGCCGATTTGAACAAACTTGAATCAGATCCACCCCATAATGCTGTATACCAGATATCAAATGATCTTGCCCACTTGTGCAGGAGAAGATTTTTTAGTAATTTCTCTAATATGCATAGGGTGCTATCGGAGTTATGCCCCCTATGGAGCCCCAAGTGGGCATGTCCATTTCATTTGAACAAACTTGAATTGACATATGGTAATGAACATCCATACCAAGTTTCGAGCAAATCGACCTAGCGGTTTCAGAGGAGAAGTCGTTTGAAAAATGTTCACGACGCCAGCCGGACGACGGACGGCAAGTGATAAGTTTAGCTCCCTTCAGTGAGCTAATAAAAAACTGCCCGGCAGCATGCAATTTTACAAAAAATGGCCCAAGAAACAGAAAATCTACTTTGTGAGGCATTAGTTCTACAGATTTACAGAATAAAGATCATCACATGAGCTGTATCCATTCCACACCCATATGTAATTCTGTAATCATTGATGCTAATTTGAATATTTAAAAATATGTGAATATAAAATAGAATGAAAGTGTCAATGACACTGTAGCTCAACTTGACAAACTTGAACTTGTTAAGTTATAAATGATATGGCAAAATTGAAGATCATTGGTAACAATGTTATTTGATGAAATTTCAACATAACAGCATTGTGTGTGCACGTCAAGAGTAATCCATGCATTTTTAAATGTAAACTGTAAGACTGGCTAAAGGAAGAATGTTGATACACAAATGCAGTATGTTCAGAGGTTATTGTAAATGGCAACTTTTTTCACAGAAGTATCAATTTTATAGTAAATTTCCTTTCTTATTATACCTACCGAAATTGTTTACAACAGGCTTGCACTACAGTGGAAGAACCTAACTCGGATAAAATACTCTCTATTTTAATCTTTCCCAAGATTTGGGAAAGAAAAGTGGTGTAAAAACACCACGAAAAAATAAGCCAAAACTGGGCCGAGCGCTGTCGGCGCACACCCACTATAGGACGCTCTTCCATAGTACAAATCCATGACTTCCGTCAAAGTGCGCAATGCATCAATTCGTCATTCTTTTGATTCCGAACAACACAGGAGTTATGTGATCAGCGAGGAGGAAGGATTCTTACCCGAATAAGAAGAGGGGAGGGCCTCCATGTAAACAATTTCGGTAGGTATAATAAGAAAGGAAATTTACTATAAAATTTATACTTCTTATCAACCTACCTCAATTGTTTACAACAGGCTGAATAGACAAAAGGCTGGAGGGAATCACATAACCAACCCACACATAACTCAATAGCACTGGGACCATGGACAGAGGAAGAGATCCCTAGGCCTATCAAAGCATAGCATCACAAACATTAGAAAAGCCAATGAAAGATGAGGCGTATGGTGAAGTGCGACGCACAGACAGAAAGGGCAGTAACAGCACAAAGCTGGAACCGACCCTGAAAAAAGCTGAAAAGCTTGGATAGACAACATCCTGAGCCGAAGAAAGAGGGCCCCAAGGTTCTCTGTCGGCTCCTGCAACTGTCGCAGAGAAAAGGAGAATGTAGCATTTCTCCAGAAGGCTGCCAGTATAACATCAGTCATCCGACAACATGACAGATTTATTAAAAGAGGAAGACAATGCACGCACATCGTGGCAGAAAAAACAATTGGTAATACAATCACCAGTAGCTAGACGAGCGGAAGCTGCACGAATAGCAAGACAAGTCATCAAGAAATGGATGCAGGAGAGATCTGGCATGTGGGAAAACGCATATTCATCCAGGATAAAGGCGTGAATGCCCCCCACCCCCAAGCAGAGCAGCGCCCAAGAAAGTGACCATCTTGGAGTAAACTGCAAAGTCCTAGGCCTTTTCAAGGAAAAGAGCTGAACAAGCTTGGAGAGGCAAGGATGAGCGTCGAAACAATGCAGTATCACATAGGAAAAAATGTCTCTGAAGCATGGACATGTACACATTGCTGGAGACCCCCAGAAACAAACATATACCAGAAAACTCCGCAAGCAGTGTGATCGAAGGAGTGACAGAAGCAACAGAGTGATCGCACACCATCGGCAAAAGAACCTTCCACTTAGCCACAGAGGCTAAACCAGTGGAGTGAGTGCCTCCTTGAAGAAAAGCAACTCCACTGCATGTCTCGAAAAACCACTATGGAGGAGACAGGACCCGATAAAAGACATGTGCGAAGGCACAATGAAGTCGGGTCAACTTGAAAACCTCCCGGGCGACTTTGGCAAAGAAAGTCGCGAGGTAGAGGGAGACATGCCGGAACCGCCACTAACAGAGAGCGGAGCAGATTGATCCACACCCACCGAAGCGACGGGTGTGATCGGAAGGATTCGACGACTGCAGGTTCATATCTGGGTGAGAACCTGAGGCGGAATCGGAACCGGTAGGAAGGTGTAGCCGACAAGACCATCCCAAAGGAGGGCCAGAGCGTCCACGGCGAAAGCCAGAGCATCTGGACACAGGGACACGAAAGTGTCCACCGGATGGTTCCAACTAGTCACAAGAGATCGATGGAACCCGCCATGTGGAGCATCCACCTGGTGGAAATGACCCTGCCCCGACGGGACAGGGAGTCGGCTAGGACGTTCAGGCGACCGGGAATGTGACTAACAGTCACCCCGGCGTGGACATCCTGAGCGAGCAGTATAAGATCCCAAGCCAATTCGTACATTGGAACAGAGTGCGTGCCGCCCTGGTTCCGAATGTAAGCAACCACCGTCGAATGGTCGGACAACAGAAGGACCTGGCGATCCGACAGGTGAGGGATCCACTGCCTGAAACGCAGAAGAAGAGCAAGAAGCTCCTTCTGGTTGATGTGTAGAGCTGCATGATCCTGGTCCACCATCCTGTGAATGGAAAGACCTAGAGGATCCAACGTCGCACCCCATCCGAGATCGCTGGCATCTGCAGTCAGAACGCGATCGAACGTGGGTAAGTCCAACGGAACACCCTGCGAAAGCCACTGGACATCCGCCCAGAGGAGAAGGTGAGGATAAAGATAGTCTGGAAACTGAAGCACCAGATCCAGAAAATCTACATTCGGCCCCCAACGACTGAGCAGAAAGTGTTGGGGAGGTCTGACACGCAGCCGACCTAGAGGAATGAGATCCGTCACCGAACAGCAGAGACCGATTTGCCGGAGAAAACTCCGAGCTGTCGTGGATGTGGAATGGGACAGAGTCGGAGCAAAAGCTGAGAGAATCACAGCCTTGGCCTGGGGAACCGCCACCAAAATGAATTGTGTGCAGAAAGCCATCCTCAGATGATAAAACGACTGAGAAGGGACCAGGTCCGACTTCTCGTCGTTGACTCTGAAACGTAGCGACGTGAGCAAGCTCAACAGAGTGGCGACATCCGACTCCAGGAAGGCAGCATTGGAATGCCCCTGGAGGATATCGTCCAGATATGCCGAAGTAGTCACCCTGGACTGTGTGCGATGGAAAGCTATCACATGCGACATCAGTCTGGTGAAGGACCAAGGAACCAGGTTGAGGCCGAAAGGCATGGCCTTGAACTGGTAAACTCGCCCCAGAAAAATGAACCTGAGATACTTCCGTAATGCCCAATGAATCGGAACGTGAAAGTAAGCGTCTCGCAGGTCGAAGCTGGAAGCGAAATCTCCCTGGTGAATTGAACGGAGGACCGACCTGAAAGTCTCCATGCTGAACTTGGGAGCAATGATAGACTGGTTCAGGAAACTCAGATCGAGAACCGGTTGGAGTCGGCCGTCATTCTTCGGCACCAAGAACAGGCGGGAATAGAAACCCACTGACCTAATGTTCTTGATGACCTCAATCGCCCCCTTTGTCAGGAGATTGTCTATCTCCGTGGACAAAAGTTCCCGACGTAAAATGTCTGAAGGAACTGTGGTTGGAAAAGGCACCCCGGACAGAGTGGAGTGCCGTCGGAAGGATATTCGCAGCCCGGACCAAACAACATCTAACATCCAAGGATCGGATGTGATGGTGGCCCACGGTCTGCGAACTTGCTATCCTTCCTCCAACCTGGGACGAGTCGAGGTGAGGACCTTCATTGCGAACCCCGACGAGGTTCGCGAGAGGAGAAAACACCTCTACTGAATGAAGAATCCTGGGAGTTCCCTCAAGACTGCCGACGCTTACCCTTACCCCTTGAGTAAGAAGCAGAAGCGGTGGCAGAAGGATCAGCCCCTTTTGCTTCGAAGAGGAAGCAGAGGGTACTTGTTAGGCTTGGAACGGCCCGTGCCTACCCTAGAAGGCTGATCAAGCTATAGAAACAGCAGCTGATCGTTGGAATGACGTAGGACGTCATCCCGGACCGTCAACACAGAATCATGGAAAAGTTGCGGATCTGTCAAAAAAGCAGATCGAAGAGCAGCGTACTGCTCCTCAGGAAGGGATCGGCCTGTGTCCCGCACAGAGTCCCTTCGAACTAATTCCAGATTAGCCGTGTTACAGGCATGCGTGTGAGTAAGATGCATGAGCGCCTTGGACAGCACACGCAAAGGAGCCTGTACCTCGTCAATCTTATCTGAAGGCAGATAAGCAGCAAAAGCTGAGACGACGTGATCGGAGAGAGAAAGCATACAAGCATCTCTCTCGATAAGCCCAATGTGGACTCCAGAGTCGTCATCGGAATGACGGCAGACTTGGACTTGGAAAGCCCGAGGGAATTGGAGTCCAGATCCAAAACCGTCAAAGTCTGGTAGACCGACGGATTGGCGGAATCGTAGGAACGATAACGCGCCGGAGGCAAAAAGGTGTCAACCCTGGTGAAGAACGGAGCCTTCATAGCCTTGGAACTGAGCTTGGAGTCCAAGGCTGAAAATGCTTCAACCAACTGTACCGAAGGGCACGGTCGAAGACGCCCAGAAGCATGTTGCTCCATAGACAGTTGGCGCGCGACCGATGATCGCGGCCTGGCTGACACTGTCGACTGGTTAGATGGTTTGAGATCCGGAAGGAACCCAAACACGAAATCAAGAGAGGCCCCCAAGTCCGAAGACTGCTGGCTCTCGACATCAAGCATGTCTGACTCTTCCCCTGAGTCGGAAGACATATAGCCCATCGTGGGCAAACCAGCCGACGCCTCCCATGGTGTCGGAACACCAGGGGATCAGAAAGCGGCCTGTTTCCAATCCCGGGAGGCGGCGCCATAGGAGGCGCCTGGAAACCACTCACTGCCTCGCTGGAAGCAACAGGAAGGCTCGTTGACAGAACCTGAGTGAGTAAGGAGAGGGCCTCCCTAAGCTCACTGCCCGTACTGGCCGGTTCGACAGGGGAACGAACCGGCAAAGTGGCTTCACCGATGACCCTCTGAACCAGCGAAGGGTCACGATCCTCCAAAAGACCCGATGTGGGACGACGGACGGCAGCCGAAAACGTCTGAAGCCAGACGTGTATAGGGGTGTGACACACCCCGAGGATCAACATAGCAGGAACTCATGAGAGTCACCGCTGACCTCTGCAGGGCAGAAGGTCCAGGCTGCACAAAAGACGTTGGACCCCCCAAAACTGGTCGTGTGGCCAGAATGAGGGACGGAAACGCCACGGAGTTCATAGTGTCCCACTAAGAACAACCGAATCCAATGACAACTGTGGTGCTCGATGGCGCAGAGACCACAGGAGAGGGTCCGGCCGGCAGCCACTTCCAACTTCGCCGAGTTGAAGTCAGGGAAGGCTGAGGCCGATACCCCCACGTCTACACAACCAGACACCGCAGCAGACCACTGCAGGTATAAAACTACTGTGCTCAATGGCTGAGAGGACACAGTATGGGGTTCAGCCGGCAGCCCCATTTGACTTCGCCGAGTGGAAGTCTGGGAAGGCTGAGGCCGAAACCCCACAACCACACTACAGACATCCCTGCAGACCCTGGCAGGGAGAAGCCGAGGCCGGCTAAAAACGGTGCCCAATGACATTGTAGACGGAACAGCAGTAGCAGCAGATACGACGGGAGCTGTTGGAACTGGCGGAAAAGCGGAGAGAGCCACCAAGCTCGGCCTCCAAAGGAGGAGTCACAACCCTAGTGACAGCCTCAGATGTCGACTGGAGAGGGCGCATAGTCCCGGAACCAGGCATCTCTACACCAGAAAACCAACAGCTCCCGCAGTATCCACCACGGTAAAACACTGCACATTCCCCATGGAAGGGGAATAACTCTCACCAGACATGGTCGAATCGGGAAGCCCCGAAACGAAAGCGGTCCCCACCCCCCGCTGGTGCGGGAGGAGCTGCACATCCCCCACGGAGGAGGAGCAATTCTCATCAGACGTGGTCGAATCGGGCGACCCCAAACGAAAGCGTTCACCACCCCCCACGGGAGCGGGAGGAGCTGCACATCCCCCATGGAGGGGGGTCAAACTCACACCAGACGTGGTCGAGTCGGGGGGCCCCGAAACGACAGTGCCCCCCCCCCCCCCCCCCCCCCCCCCCCGCAGGTGCGGGAAGAGCTGCACATCCCCCACGGAGGGGGTAAACTCACATCAGACGTGGTCGAGTCGGGAGGATCCCAAAACGACTGCATTCCACACCACCCGCATGTGCGGACGAAACGGACACGAGAACGCACCAATGGCGAGGGCAAAAGGAATTGCCCTAAAGGAACCGAACTGGAAAGAACAGAGGTGAGAGCAGTAGAAGAAAAAGGTGAACTCAACAGAAACAGAAAGTAGAAGAACACCCTCAACTACGAGAGAAGGTGGCAGAACCCAGACGGCCGACACCTACTCCAATAAAAATTTTTATCAACCGAAAAAATTCATTGTCGAATCGCGATGACACGATGTCGCAAAACATTCGCGAAAACGGAATAGTAATTAATAAACAATGAGAATGTGGTTGAAAATATAAACGAGAATATATAAAACACAGTCCTGTTATTATACGATCTTCAGATCCATAATTCCAGTCACAGGAAAACCATTATTCACGAGTTGAATTATCACTGTTTCATAATGCATATGGCGGAAACACATCCTGCTCGTGCTTCGGATAGAAAAAGAATGGCGAATTGATGCATTGCGCACTGTGACAGAAGTCATGGATTTGTACTATGGAAGAGCGTCGCATACTGGGTGTGCGCCGACGGCGCTCGGCCCAGTTTTGGCTTATTTTTTCATGGTGTTTTTACACCACTTTTCTTTCCCAAATCTTGGGAAAGATTAAAATAGAGAGTATTTTATCCGAGTTAGGTTCTTCCACTGTAGTGCAAGCCTGTTGTAAACAATTTCGGTAGGTTGATAAGAAATGAATGCTAATCAATAGCTCTTATCTAAAGGTCTTGCCTAATGAGCACACCAAGTTCAAAAACAATCCTATGATAAATGTTGCATGCAGGCCATGTCAAAGAAGAATGTTGATGCACAAATGCAATAAATTCCAAGATTGTTGCTAACAGCAACAGTGTTTGATGGAAATGAAAAGAAAATCAATAGCTCCTATCTTTGTCACCCTGCATAAGCATACAAAGTTTCAAAACAACCTGATAATGAATGTGCCCTCTGAGGCATGCCAAAGGAAGATGTAAATGCACAAATGCACTTAGGAGAAGGTTATTGCTTGTGGCAATGTTTTTTTGGGGGGGGTTTATGGAAATTCATAAATATACCCTGCAGAGAGTGCAAAAGGGATAAGATGATGCACAAATGCAGTAAGTTCAAAGGCTGGTGATAACGACAATAATTTTTTATGGAAATGAAAAAAAGCCATAGCTCACATCTAGAGGTCACCCCGAACACACATACCAAGTTTCAAAGTGATCCTATCATAAATGTGCCCTGAAGAATGTGTTAAAGGGAAATATTGAGGCCTGACTAAACTAAGTTCAAAGGTCAGCGGCAACATTTTTTGACAGAAATGGAAGAAAATCGACAGCTCCCATATAGATGTCACACCACACAAGCACACCAAGTTTGCAAGTGATCCAATCTTAAATGTGCCCTGCAGGGTGTGTCAAAGGGAAATATTGATGCTTAACTGCACTAAGTTTTTACTAAGTTCATCAAAGGTCATTGCCAGTGGCAACATTTTTTGACGGAAATTGAAGAAAATCGATAGCTCCCATCTAGAGGTAACCCCAAACAAGCATACAAAGCTTCAAACCGATCTGATCATGAATGTGCCCTGTAGGGCATGCCAAAGGAATATATTTGATGCCTGACTAAACTAAGTTCAAAGATCTGATGCCTGACTAAACTAAGTTCAAAGATCGTTGTCAGCGGCAACATTTTTTGACGGATGGAAATGGAAGAAAATCGATATCTCCCATCTAGAGGTCACCCCAAACAAGCATGCCAGGTTTCAAAGCAATCCGATTGTAAATGTGCCCTGTAGGGTGTGCCAATAGGAAATATTGAGGTCTGACATAAACTAAGTTCTAAGAACTTAGGCCGCGGCAAACATTTTTTGACGGAAATGGACGAAAATCAATAGCTCCCATCTAGAGGTCACCCCAAACAAGCATGCAAGGTTTCAAAGCAATCCGATCATAAATGTGCCCTGTAGGGTGTGCCAATGGGAAATATTGAGGTCTGACTAAACTAAGTTCTAAGAACGTTGGCCGTGGCAACATTTTTTGACGGAAATGGAAGAAAATCGATAGCTCCCATCTAGAGGTTGCCCCAAACAAGCATGCCAGGTTTCAAAGCAATCCAATCATAAATGTGCCCTGTAGGGGGTGCCAAAGGAAAATATTGAGGTCTGAATAAACTAAGTTCCAAGAACGTTGGCCGCGGCAACATTTTTGACGGAAATTGAAGAAAATCGATAGCTCCCATCTAGAGATCACCCCAAACAAGCATACCAAGTTTCAAAGCGATCTGATCATAAATGCGACCTGTGAGGTGTGTCAAAGGAAATTGTGGATGTACGTACGTATACCAACAGACGAGAAGTGATAGCAATAGCTCATCTTAACTTTGTTGAGCTAAAAATGAGTAGTTCAAGGATGCAAAACCAACTGTAAATTTTTTTTGTAGATATGACATCTTTGTGTAATATAAAAAAGTAGAAATGAAATTCCAGTAATAAATAAGCTTCAACCTTTCCAAATGACACTTGAATGAAAAAAATATTGCTTGAATAATTTTTAGCTGCCAAAACATAGCTTCTGACACCTCATTGGAATGAGCTCATTGAGGCATTCCAATGCGAGTTCAAAAGCTATGTTTTGGAGGTAACACCTGAAAGATAACAAAAGAGAGATTTTCTGTGAATAACACTAATCAGAAATGGCCTCGAGATCAGTCTACCAGATTAACCCTTTACCCAACACAAACAATATCAAAATTTATTATTTTAAATATTTTTTTCCCAATATTTTCCAAAATATTTCAACAAAACCATATCATGTGACCCTCATTGGAATGAGCTTGATGAGCACGTTCCAATAAGGGTTTACATGAAATGGTTTTATTGAACATTTTTGAAAATCTTCTTTTTTTTTAACTGCTGAATTTGTAAATTATGTGGGCGGATGCAGTTGATTTGTAAGGTAAAGGGTTAAGCTGTTGCCTTGGATCAACAAACTTTGGTCTGCCTTCACAAAAAGTAACTATTTATTTATGTATTGGTGTTTAAGGTCACATATTTTTGCACAATGGCTAATCATGACCACAGCATGAGTATCAACTCAAGACAAGGGGTGAGCATTAATAAGCCATGTTGCCCATTTTAGAGAGGGTCTGCACCTCCCAAGCATTGGTGAGTGGGTCCTATTTTACCAGTAAAACAGAGCCTGTTTACTGCAGTGAACAGGCACACAAAAAGTAACTCTAAGTCACCCAATGAAAATTTCAGTTGACATTGAAATTAGGTGAATTTTGTACAACATTTACAAAATAAATTCTACCTAAAAGTAGTTTTGCTGGAAGCATTAACTGATGTTGGGATGTTATTATGGGAATGGCAGGAAGGCAGCCTTTCAGGCTATGCCATTTCCATGCTGTATACTGGCTTATGTTCAAGATTGCTTGTTGAAATGTTATACTGTAATCAATTTACTGGTATACTGCAAAATAAAGATCTATCTATCATATGGTAACAAAAAATAAAATCAACTGCTCAAGAAATGAGATGTAAATAATCTCAACTATACATCCTATTTTTCTGACAATGAAAATAGCACTCTGTAAAATTAGATTTTCTATTTGAATATTCATTTGAATTTGAATTGTTATGGGGGAACTTTTCTGGACGAAAAACTTTTTTGTTCAAACTCAAATTTTAATTCTTTTCTGAAGTGAGAAATGTGAAATCAAAATGTCAGTCTTTATAACATGATAAGGGTGCATTCCATTAGTTATCTTACTCACTTAAGAAAAGTGTTGTTACAAGAAAGTGAATAAAACTCAATGAGTTCATTCCAAAAACCAAACAAATGCAATGCCATAGGATGGCCAATCCCCTACCAGCTTAGTCCAACAATGGCAATAAGTTGCAAAGAGTTAGTTGAAGACAGATGGTTCACAATCCCATTCATGGTAATATAAAAAAAGTCACCGATTAAATTTGGAGAGAAAAAAATCTTGAACAGTTTTCATTGTGATGAAGTACTGGGACAGAGCTGTTTCACAATTACATTCATGATATTCTCACCAAAAAGCTATATAACAAATTTGAGAAAAATATTATGAATGGTTTACTTTTAAAAGTGATGACAAGAAATTGGGAAGGACAGAAGGATGGATAGATGGAAGGAAAGACAGATAAAAAGGAAAGACAGGCAGAACCCATTCCCTTCCCACACTGTGACAGGGAATAAAAATTTTTTAAAATTGAAAGCAGATTTTTTTAAACAGCAGTGGCCTAATAAGGCACAAATCACAAAGTTTAGAAGTTTTTTCTGAATCTCATACTCCACAGGGCATTACATCATCCAAGTATACGCTTAAAAGGTCTACTTACATCAACTGGTGTTATGGCTAGACTGCAAGCAGCACACTTGGGAGCATATACTCTGTAAACAAAATACAGAAGTCAATACATCAGAATAATTCAAAACTTAAGTGGAACATGACGTTATATAATTTCTTTTTATTTTACAGTTTCCCTTCAGAATCATAGAAATTATCTCTGACATCTATTTTTCAAAATGTTCTATGTTAGTAAGGATACACTCACATTTAAACAGGGTGGGGACCATGAATTTTCTCTCCACAATTATCTCAGCAATCTGATGTGAGGTGTCAATCTCGCAAATTTTTGTTAGAAGGTTTCAGGCATTGCCCCAAAGTTTTAACTACCAGAAAGAACTGAACAATTTTTAAAGAAATATATAAATATGCTACCGACAATCATCAAATTTATAGGGATAACAGACCTTACTGACCTCATGCAGTGTCTCTAAGATAGGTATTTAATATTTTATATCCTGTTATGACGACAGAGCTCACCAAGTTCTGTCAAACAAGACATAATGGAATAAATATTCAAGTTATATATATTTATATTTTTTATTCAATTAATGGCAGAGAACAAAATTTCAGAAATGATCCTAACCGATTGACCGTTCATCTGGTTTCAGGATGTCTAACAGATCATTCGGTTAAGCTTAAAAATCTTGGTTAACTGATTCATTGTCATGAAAAAGTATTTGTTATGTCACTGTTTTCAATATATGCATATGTATCATAATCACAAATGTTGTTAAATGAATCATGACTTCGGGGAAGAAAGTAACACTCACTGTTTAAAACTGACACATGACTGCTAACTTGTTATTTTGTGCACTAAGATAAGATAGCCACTCCTTCCCCCCTCGCAGTTTGTAAAGCAAGTTGTTTATTTACGGGAAGCTATCATAGGTCCAAAACACATTTATCAGTGAGCATAATCGAACGAAGAGAAAAAAATTCAGAGGAAGTTAATAATACAGGGATACTTTTTGGACTTCACGGTTATTAATGTCATAATGGCTAGAAATAGAGTTACTTCCCTTATTGTGCTTGTGTTGTGAAATGGGATTTTCCAAGAATTCCCTCTTGCATATTTCATTTATCGATCATAAATATAGTCTGTACATAGTTTAATTTTTTGTGTTGCACGTAGTAAAAGATGAAAATACAAATTAAGTAAAAGATGAAAAAGATTAATGTGAAAAAAGATGACTTGAAGTTGAAAGCCTGCTTAAATTATTCAGACTTGGCCAGACTCTGCCATTCAAGATGCAGCTGTTACAACTTTTACTACATTAACCGCTTGCCCATTCGCATGGATTTCGATTTGCATAACCGGCACGCAAATGGAATGAGCGTTTGCGTCAAATTTTGTGCCCTGTAATGGGAAAGTTTGCACTAAAAGAATAGCCAATGGTTTGTCATTTGAAAATTACTTAAACTAAAAGGGTAATTCTAAAATATCTAGTTAACCCTTTACCCAACATAATGGCCAAAACCTGCCAGCGCTATTCACAAAAATCACCATTCAATTTTCATTATTTTTTCATTTTTTGTCCAAAAAATAGCTTATGACCCCTCATTGGGAACAAGCTCAATGAGCTCATTCCAATGAGGGGCAATAAGCTATGTTTTTGATGCAAAAATAAAAAAAAAATGTTCAAGAATTTTATTTGCAAGTGTCGTCTGCCTTTCGTGTTAGGTAAAAAGTTAAGTTGGACGCATTGTAATACTGAGTTGAATACAGTACCTTACTATTGGTTTGTTTGTTTTATTGGGCTTAATGACAGTGCATGTTGGACAATTCTATGGGTGAAGGAAACCAAAGTACCTGGAGAGAACCACTGAGCAGCAGCTGGTAACTGCCAGATTCCCAAAGTACAAGCAGGGTTAGCTGCGATTGAAGGAAAGTGCACCATTGACATGCTGTATGCTTTAGGACAAAGTACCACCGTGTCTTCATGTAGGTGATCAGGATTAAATGCCTTGACCAATGACACGAAACAGGTGCCACTGGTCAGGATCAACCTTTCTTACAATTTATTTATATATAATAATTTATTTGTGCTTTATTACAGGGCTCGATTTAACTGGATTCGCATAGCGATTTTCGAATCAATTTTTCAACTACAGCTAATCAATTTCACATGATAAAAACATATAAATATAGGAAATGCTAATCAAAATTTATCCAAGTTAGTAAACTGCTATTCAACTTTTAAAAATTAGATCAACCCTCAGGTGCTGAATGCCAGCATCTGCATTGGAAGCTCTACCAGGGGGATAAAATAATATTTAGTGAAAACATGTCATATTCTTTATGAATTTCAATATCTGCATTGGAAGCTCTACCAGGAGGATAAATAATATTTAGTGAAAACATGTCATATTCTTTATGAATTTCAATATTTCTTTAAAATCAGAAAATAATTATAATATAATCTTAGTGAAAAAATTAGTGATAACAATCACAAGTAAAGATTTAAGTAGTTTACTAGATATTATGTAAATTGACTCGTTGATTGGAATATATCTGAGGATGAAATTAAGTTTAAAAGAATACAAACAATATAAACATTATTAAAAAGGTTGATTTCTTTGCGAAATGAAAGAATCCAATATAAGTTCATATTATAAGTAAAATAAATCTGACAAAGATGCTACATTAACTCTTAACCCTTTACCTAACCTGAAAAGCAGACGACACTTGCAAAAATAATTCTTGAATAACTAATTTTTTTCATTTTTTGTCTCAAAAACATAGGTTATGACCCCTCATTGGAACGAGCTCGACGAGCTCATTCCAACGAGGGGTCATAACCTATGTTTTTGAAACAAAAAATGAAAAAAATAATGAAAATTAATTGGCGATTTTTGAGAATAGCGCTGGCCGATTTTGGCCGTTACGTTAGGTAAAGGGTTAACCTGTTGAGAATATTTTAAAAAGTTTTAATATTTTAAAATTTTTTTTTAGAAATTTAACTTACGAAATCTTTGGTCAAAAAGTGTCTAAATTTACAGGGGAACATTTGGTTTAAAATGCCCAACTTCTACTTAGTCTTGTGACTGGAGATTTGCTGCCATGGGTTGGAATAACTGCCACCAACATACAGGGAGTTAAAGTATCAAACATTTGACAAGAGTAAAATGCATACAGTGTAAAATAATGTGCTCAACTGTCAACCTTTGCTTGCAAGGAACACATTCTAGTCATATATTGCCCTAAAAAAAATGAATGTGTTAATCTTGCATGGCCAATATGACATTGTGTCAAAATTACGTGATCTTTTCTGCAGTGGTTACTGGACGCATAATTATTAAAAATATTTGATCCGAAGCAATGGAGTTTATTTCTTGTCGCATCCCATTGTCTGCTACAATTTTTTTTATTGGGATCAAGGGGGGTCATATCATGTCAGACAGTTTTATGGGTGAAGGAGACCAAAGAGAACAACCAGGCAATGGTGAGTAATTGACTCTCCAAATTCCCAACCCAGCATGAGTAGGGTTAGCATCAGTGGCAGGCAAGCATACTGATGTCGTGCATTACATCTTACAACACAGTGCCACCATGCTCTCACCAAGATGAATGGGATAAAGTGTCTTGCCTAAGGACACAATGCAGAAGACAGGATCAGGATCAAACCATCAAGCTTTCGATTTGAAGTCCATTACTCAAAGAGCCAACATGCTCTCACCTGCAACATAGATTTGAGGAACTTACTAATATGTAGTTTGTAATCACTGAACCAACTAGATAACAATACTTGACAACTACATACCTGTGATAGTCAGCTACACAATATATTTTATTATCAACATCTATAGTAAATGGTACACCATCTAAACATTCATTACATATACAACAACGAAAACAACCGGGATGATATGATTTACCCATGGCTTGTAGAATCTGAAAAGAACAAAAGAAAAACTTGAACGAGAAAGTAAAAACAATTGAGTGAAGGCAGAGGCATGCAACTAAAGGTTTGGGTGGCAGAGACAGAGAGTGCAACACCCCTAATTTTTTTTATCAAATAGATCTTGCTAGATATCATGTACTTTCTCACATTTTGATAACTGGACTTATGTCACACACATTTGTCATTCACACTAATGGTGGTCTGTGGTGCCCGAATCAGGCTTTTGGTGGCCTAGCATGACCAATCTTGAGTAAAGTTTGTGTGAAGAAAATAAGAGTAAATGGAGAGCCCATCCGTAATGACTACTATATGTATTTAGAGAAACAAAAAGTTCCAAGAACACTGTGTTTTGAAATATAATCACATTTATTTATTTACTGGGGTTTAATGACACTTTCAATAGCCAGGGTTACCTCGAGTCAGACAGTTTTACGGGTGGAGGAAGCTGAACTACAATCACAACTAAATAATATTCCAACTACATCATTAGGGCATGCTTCATCGAAGGCATGACTTGATGAGGTGGTTGGAATATTCTATCGGTCGGGAACGGAGCCATGACAGTCAAAACAAATCAGGTTTACACCCAACCTACCCCACCAAATTGGTTCTCTTCACAACTGTCATGAGTGAAAGCGGACACAGATCAACTGCCCAATGCATATCCACTGCAGGGAATCCAACACTTCTCTTCCTAGAAGAAACCTGTGTCTTTTCAAGAATTAGCAACGTTCAGTCAATGAAACTAAAGTTATATTTATAGTAAACAGTGATTTTTCCTTTGACTAGGAGACTAAACACATGCAAAAAATATTTTTGAATGACTAAATATAAATTTCTTTTTTTTTTGCATCAAAAATATAGCTCATGACCCCCTCATTAGGACGAACTCAGGGCCATGAGTTATGTTTTGAAGTCAAAAATTGAAAAAACGAATATTTGAATGGCAATTTTTATGAATAGCTCTGGCTGGATATAGCCACTGTATTGGGTAATGTACCGATACCGGTCTCACATTCTCTGCATGAAACATATATTCAACCTCGGCTGACGCCTCGGTTGAATATAAATTTCATGCAGGGAACATGAGACCATGTCCCTTGTCAACAAACAGAATAACTTATAATGTGTTAACCTAATGATCCCAAAAGCAATCCCAACAAACCAGCCCCTTATTGATAACCTATCAGAGTAAGTACCAGTTTTGTAAATCGATGGAAAATGAAGTCAAACTAAAGCATCAGAGATAGATGGACAGATGAACAAACAAACGGATGAAGTGACAGATGGTTAAATGGATATGGAAAGTGTTTTTGAAAGGAGTAAGGTATAACATCATTATTCTGACAGTCACCAATCCATAATTGGGTAATCCTAATATAAACAATTGACATAATAAACTAAGTCTATCACTAGATTATCATAAAACACCACAAAGATACTGTCAGGATTAATTGTCTCCAGGAAGAAAAAATTCAAGGACTTTCAAGGATATTTTCAAAATATTTTCAAGACCGTTCAGATATGTTTTACGACTTTATGTTGCATTGGACCAATAACCCTAAGTTTGATTCTGACTTCCAATTAGTGTAAAGTTTTTCTTTTGTTTACTTACTCAGAAACACAGTCACTGATACAACTTGCTTGTTGTGCATTAACCCCCGCACTCTGGTAGTGTAGCAGAATTTTCTCCAATCAGTCTGTTTTTCTCGTGCTTTACGATGAATTTAACCAATTATATATTGTTTGAGAGAGCTCACCGAGCTCTGTCAACGGTTAAATATCCAATTGCAATATGGGAAATATTTGCTGCTGAAAACTTTGCCATTTTGACATCAGAGTGCAGAGGGTTAATTATATATGAGCTATACAAGAAAAGAGTATCAATTTGTAAGGCGGCAATTCAAAGCCTGTCAAGGACAATACTCAAATTCCAAGCATTTTCAAGGCATTGGAAATTAATTTTCAAATTCAAAGTCTTTCTGGATTTTCAAGAACCACAACGAACCTGCATTCTTACAAATGTAGGAAAAATACATTCTACAGCATCCGGGAAATTGGAAACAAGTGTCGTTGATTTCTTCTGAGGTGCAGTTTGTAGAATTAAGTACTTAGATGAAACTATCTGATGAGTAGGAAAAATAGTTTTTCAGATATTCCAAAGTAAATTTTAATGATTTTTTAGTGTAAAGTGCATTAACTTGAGAATTTCTCCAGAATTGCAAACACAAAGATTAATGTTATTATATTACAGTGTTAAGGTTATTCAATTAGCTCAGAATGATTTGACTGATTTATTGGTGTTTAAGGTCACATACTTCTGCACAATGGCTAATCATGACCACAACATGGAGAAAAAGTCAAGTTCAGTCAATCATTTATACCCCATGTTGCCTATTTTAGAGGACTCGCACCACAAGCATTAGTGACTGGGTCCTATTTTACCAGTGAAACAGAACTTGTTTACCACAGTAAACAAGCACTGCTTCACTTCCTGGGGTTCCCACAGGGAAATCAGCTCAGAATACATTCACTTACTTCTAAGCTCCTGTCACTAAAAATGTTCTTGTTTTATTAGGATTTGAGACCCTTTTCAGTATTTATGGGTATGTCACAACTGCAAACAAGTAGCAAGTTAATTTCAAACAAAAGTTTTCCTCTATGCTGCCCACTTGAGTAGAGTTTAGCAGTTTTGAATTATAACTTTTGGTTTTGTTAAAACAAAACTCAAGTATTTGTCTGTTTTATTTTCAGTTTCTTAATTAGGAAAATTCAATCGAAAAAATGCACATTTGTGGCCCTTTTGTGCTTTTCAGAATAGGATTAAATAATGTGTATTTTCTACTAATGCTGCAAGTATGCAAGTAACATTAACCCTTTACCCGGTGTAACAACCAAAAGCAGCCAGCGCTATTCACAAAAATAAACATCCAATTTTCAATATTTTTTTTCATTTTCTGTCTTAAAAAAACCCAGCTTATGATCCCTCATTGAGCTTGTTCCATTGAGGGGGCATAAGTTATGTTTTTGGTGCAAAAGTGGAAAAAAAATTAGTTATTCAATAACTTTCTTTGTTTGCAAGTGTACACTTCCTTTTGTGTTAGGTAAAGGGTTAAGGAATTTATTTTATATCCAACATAACATTTGAGAGACATACACAAATATGTAAAATGACCACTGAACAAATTTGGTTGGTACAACTCAGCATCAGTGACTGGTACTGTCTGTCTTGCAGAGAAAATGTGAAAATGTTTCAGCTCTAAATCTGCAACTTAAAACAACTAGTAATTTAATGTACTTCTGTGGAACTTCATAAATAATTTAAAAAAATTTTTTTTATAGAAACATTTCATCTGCAGCAAACAAGCTTCTTTCAATGAAACCCAGAATCCAAATTCCAGAGGCAATCAGTCAACTGAATGAAAACAGCTTGATTACCTCCCTTGGCATGTATCTGTATGTGTAAAATAATGCTTGTTGATAACTCTTTAGCTTCAAAATAGTAGACAGATAGATCCGAACTAATGACATAATTTACATCTCTTTATAGTTTTTAACACATCATCTAATACAATCTGACAGTAACAATACAAGTTCTTTCACAAAATAAAAGAGAAAACAGTAGATGAAATGAACAAGCTTACCCAACAATAATATCTAAATTTTTCTCTGTCAACAGCTCTGCAGGTTTTAAACTTGGAATAGATGTTTGACCAAATATTACCATTAAAAGCATTCAAACATTTTCAAATTTAAATGAACACTGTTCTCCATTTTACAATGTACTGATAGGGCCAACCCTTTTTTGATGACAAATCTGAACTGTCAATGAAAAATAAAAATCTTTGCAAACAAGACACTGAATTGTCCACTTTTTTTTTGACTGGAGGACTACAATTGCAAAAGTAATATTTTAACCCTTTGAAACCAAGAGGGTGCTTCTCTGACCCAGAAGCATGATGCGCCATAATTTCATTAAGTAGGATGGCTGCTGAGTGAATGTGTGGGGTTGATCAATTAATATTTTCAAAGTGCAGCCCCAAGGATGCACGCTGAAAATATTAATTGGTCTACCCCCAAATAATGAATGTGGACTCTTCCAATTGCTGTCATTGAACTGGCATGGAAGATACCACCAGAGTCGAAAGGATTAAAGTGAAACTTTTCATTTTTTTTGGCCTCAAACACATTTAGCTTATGATCCCTTATTGGTATGATCTGAGAAGCTTGTGCAAATAAGTCGGGGGGGGAGGGGGGGGGGGGGGGGGATATGCTTTGTTCAAAGGGAAATTTTCTTAAATATTAAAATTAGGATGCAGATTTTTGTGAAATGCACTGGCTGGGTTATGCAATTAATCAAAATGTGATGGAATCCAGCAATCTAATAATGTATCAATGATAAAAAATTTCACACACAAATATCTTCTTTGCATGTAGTACTTTAAAAGAAAAAAAAAGGTTTGGCTTGGAATTTTTTTACATTACATGAACCAAATAAAATGAACTGCAGCAACTGCAGCAAAAGCACACAAAAATTCTGCTGCATTTTCCTTTTGCGAAAAACTTCAACCATTTACACCATTTCTTTGGAAGATCTCAGGGAGTTCATCCAAAGAGGTGTCATGTTTTGGAATTATAAACATGAGTTCACTATTCTTTTATGGTATCCCACAACTCATTCCAGCTGGTACTGTATCTACAACCACAGGGAACAGAGTTTATAAATCATTCCCTAGAATCATGTTTATAAGATATTCCTGATCTAGTATTTTAGAGTAGGTGGGCACCACATCAAAAGTCCATCAACAGGCTAATATAAGCTCAACCTCTTTTTGTGGAACCTCCTGTCACAATATGAACAACAAATACAAATATAATCATAAAACCAGAGGCTCAAGTGAGCCTAAAATGCTCACTTGGATCAAATTGTCAAAAGAGATAAGTGTGTCAGTAAGCTATCGGCAGCAAGAGCAATTTTTTTTTAAATACTCACTTGGATCAAATTGTCAAAAGAGATAAGTGTGTCAGTAAGCTATTGGCAGCAAGAGCAATTTTTTGATTTGCTATGAATCTCCCCCCCCCTCCCCCCTCCCCCCCCCCCCCCCCCCCCCCGAGATGTTGTATACCAAATATCAAAAGAATCTGATTGGTGGATCTGAAGACGAACATTTTTAAAGAATATCCCCCATATTGCCATAAATTAAAAATTCTGGATCCTGTTTTGTGCCTAAATATGAACTGAGGGGCTTAAATTGAACACACTTGTATCTGCCCCCCTATGGATGCTATATACCAAATATCAGAAGATTCTGATCAGTGGATCTGGAGAAGAAATTTTTTTTAATTTTTGCAAATATGACGCTCTCTACAGAACACCCTGACACAACCTAGGGCATTTTATTTTACTAATCCATTCTACTGGTCCTAAAGACGCTTCATACCAAACAACAGTTCTCTATTCCGTGTGGTTTGGGAAATATGAGCATTTGAATTATTTTAATTTTTAGCCCAAGTTTCCACAGGGCTGTGAAATTTTTTTTCCATCAATCAAGTACTTAGAACCCACTTATATTCATGCCAAATT
Organism: Pictodentalium vernedei; assembly: GCA_031216915.1. Taxonomy (NCBI): domain Eukaryota; kingdom Metazoa; phylum Mollusca; class Scaphopoda; order Dentaliida; family Dentaliidae; genus Pictodentalium; species Pictodentalium vernedei. Next base: position 202,689,014 of record CM062295.1, read on the forward strand.
TGGTTCAAATAGGACCATCGGTTCTTGAAATACAAATTTTGGGTGGAGCCCAAAATTGGTATGCTCCCACAGAGAGCCCAAATATTGACCTACAAACTTCCCTTGAACAAACTTCAATCTTCAACAATGAAGAACGTTCCGTACCAAATATCAAGGAATTCTCTCAGGTGGTTCATGAGAAGACTTTTTAGGCTTTTGGGGCATTACCCACAGCTCTAAGATGGCAGCTGCTTCATTTGCACAAAATAGAAAGGGTATACTCCAAAGATGGTCATGCAATATATGTTTGAATTTAGCCCAGTGGTTCTGAAGAAGAAAAGCTTCCAAAAGTTAACAGATGGCGGATGCCAAGTGATGGCAATAGCTCACACTGACTTGAAGTCCAGTAAGCTAAGAAGATAATAATAATTTTAGAGCATAAAATAGTCTCCTCATAAATCAACTTTACCTAACATAAAAGTGGATGAAACCTGCAAAAACATTTGGATAAATGAAATATTTTATTTTCTCATAAACAATTGCGAGATTACACCTTAGCTACAATGGATGGTAAAAATGAAACAAATTCCAAATCCATAACGGACAATAACTTTGACAAAAATGCTATTAATAACCCTTGTATTGAAAATGGGGCTAAACATCAATATATATATCAAATATGCTGTCATTCCAACAAGTAATTTAAAAGTTACTGAGTTTGATTTTGACAATAACTCTGCCACAAATACTCCAAATAAGATATACTTGCATATCGAATATGATGTCATTCTGTCGAGAATTTTAAAAATTAATGAGTTAAACTTGTTGGTCACAGACCAGCCAAAAGACTGACATTCCAAGATAAAAAGCTGTTTGTCGTGCTAAAAAAATTGCTAATGACACCTCATTGGGATCTCATTCCAATGGTGGGTCATAAGCTATGTTTTGGAGGCAAAAATTGAAAAAACAATAAAATTTAAATGGTGATTTTTTGAAATAGCACTGGTCAGATATGCCACTACATTAGGTAAAGGAATAAAACAAAGAAATTGCAAACATGTGCCACTACGTTAGGTAAAGGAATAAAACAAAGAAATTGCAAACATGTTGCCAAGGTAGAGAACCTTCTGTTAAACTTGAATAAGGCTTGAATCCCAAACAAGACAGATGGTTCTATTCAAAACTGAAAGCAGTGTTCATGCTGTTAGCTGCCAATTTTGCAACCTACACTAAAAATTTTGATTGTTGGCCAAAATTTGGCACCAAAGATGTTCCTTCCACTTGAAAAAGAAATCCATTGCAGCAGAGAAGAGCACGATCGCTAAAAAACCCCCAAAATTTTGTTATTTCTTTTAATATAAGGAAAGTGTCAACTGGCAATAATGGTGGAAACAATAATAGATTTTCACAAAACTCAGTGGAATCCTGTTAATTGAATAGTCACTTTGTCAATGAAATTTATTCAATTAACAGGAGTATTCAATTAACAGGGATTGTGTCACTTTCCTGTATTCTAGCAATAAACTTAGCATTTATTCTATTATCTTGTTTGACAGAGCTCCATGCCTGTATTGGATGTCCTGAGGTCAAATAGGTCTATAAACAATGGAAAACTAGGGAGAGTCAGGGAAAATTCCCGACAGGTTACAAAGATTTTTTATTCAACAGGAGTTTACTACTTTATAACCTATATTCAATTAACAGGTCAAATTTGTTCTGGAGGTATGGTAAATGGTTTTGTGTTGGGAATTCAATTAACAGGGTTATTCAGATATCCAATTAAGCGGGCTCCACTGTACACCCAAACCAAGTGATTTGGTCACTAAAGTGATAGAAATATAGTGTTTGGACAAACATTCAACGTTCATTGCCAGCAAGTTGTAAGTGGACATTGTTTTTTTCTTCAATAAAACAATGTAGGCTTTTAACTTTACAACTGGCATCATTTAATTAGATAAATACTGTATACCTTTGTTGAGGGACTCACAATGGTGTGCAGTATGCTATCTAATTAAATACTGTAGTTTGGAAAAAATCCCAACCCACTAAGCCCAGTGGATTAACAGTATTTAGTTGATTAATCTATTATTATCTAAGTGCAGCAACAGTTATACAATATATATAGGCAGCTTTCAGCCTAATCATTAATTGAATCAGTGACTTAGGCGACATTACTTTTTGCCTTCCTAGGATTTCATCAGAATCGAGCTCTGACTGATTTTTCTGTGATGAATTGCCAGTTCATTTTTCAAAACTTGATCAATTTATTTTGGATCAGACAGCAAAAAAACCATCCCTTCCCATTCCATTAATGTTTGGGCACCAAAACACTTTGTTAGGCACTAAAATATCCATAATGGCTAAAAAAATTCTCACAGGTCAGTTTGGGCCAACGTGAACACTGCCTGAGAATTCGAAATTCTTAATGTGGGATAACTTACCATTTCCATAATCAAATGACCACAAACCACACATTTCTCAGCTGTTTGTTGAAAGCCTGAATACTGTAAAATAGAAAAAGAATTTTAGCTTGCTTTAAGTTATCACAACATTTAAAAAAAAAAAAACCTATGTGGGAAGTTATGCAAGAGATCTCCAGTTTGCACAGTACAGGGTCATTTGATTAGCAGGCAATCTGATAAGTGAACATCACTTGGTGCACTTATTCCTCTAGAATTAACTGCATTTATAGTATTCTTAATAATATAAAATATTAAAACAGCTTTAACACCATTATGGACTTACTCATTTTGTAAAATTTATTAGCTTCAGATTTATTAATTTTCCCCCTTTAATAGCCTTCATCAGGTAAGAAATATAGAATATATAAATTTAGACAAGTTTGCATTCAGGTCGACATCACCAAAGGTCAACTTGAATGTTGTTCCACTGTAGGTGTAAATTTTAACTGCTGAAATCCCATTGCTGGCGTGTTCACCACAGTTGGTGTGTAAAGCTAAAATTTATGGCACAGGCTTTTCATATTTAGTAGAATGGATAATCATGGTATAAATGGAGTTTCAGATGATTACTGTTGATCCATTTCTTACTGATACAGAGAAAGATTAAGGGGTCTGCAAACTTGTACATTATACAAAATGAATACATCAATAATGGTGTTAAAATTGTTTTAATATTTCATATACTTGCTTGCTAGACTAGTAAAGACTTCAGAATCCCACAAGCTAGCTTGTATCTCTCTGATCACCAGGTAAACAACTGGCCAGCATTGAGCTATAAATTAGCTTGCTAAGGCCTCTAGTTTCTAGCAGGCCTTAAAATTTGCCTCGATTCACGAGAATCAGTTTCGATTCTCGCGAGTTCCTGTTGTGAGAATCAATTTTCAGTTCTTAAAGATTTTGAATTTGAGAGTACTGTTATGTGAGTGTAACATTTACATATGCCATAGTAAAGGGCAAACGTCATAGTTTTTTTCAGAGAGTTTTCCCTTTATGGACCCAGTTTCCATTTTGTCAAGTTTCTCACACATGTACACGTAGAACACATGTTCCAACATACAGGCTTTTGGTGGTCTGGCTGATGGAAATTACAGTATCGTGGCAGTGGTGTTTAGTGAAGTCTTGGCTGCCTATATAGGCAGCCAAGACTTCACTATACATCACTGCTAAGTGTAGTTCTTTTTACCTTATTATGAGGGGGCAAAGACAGAGCATTCTCTTGGCTTGTTAAAGCCACCTTTAGAATCTACGACAAGAATCAAATGAACATTTTGCGTGAATCTAAGTTGATTCTTGTTGTTTCCCTTGCGAGAATCATTTGCGGGAATCGATTCGGATTCGCGCATGAATTTTAATCCCTGTTCTAGTGACCTAACAAGTAAGGATATGGGCTGATGTCCATAGTGTGATTTATGTCAGGTGGCTGAGTACCAAATCTCCGTAGAAGTATGTAAGCTCGGAGAGTATAAACAATGATAGTAGATAATTGCTTTCACAACAGCCACAAGGCATAATGCATAACAATAATCACCTCTTATTCCAATACTGACATCATGGTTAGGGCTTGAACAAAAAACATTTTTAATCTCTTGTCAAAGACAACCACTGCCAATTATTGATGAAGAGAAAATATCTTTTTCTGGATTTTAAGCAAAATCGGAAACAATGACAATTAGACAAAGCTCTGTGGAACTGACAGAAATATTGTTTTTAACAGCACCCCCCCCCCCCCCCCTCCACCACCACAACCACACACACAACCTGAAGACAAAATATAAAAGTTTTTCCCAAACACAACTAGGAATTTATAATTAGCCAACTGAACTTTTCAAGCTTCTTTGACAGAGGGTGATCTGTATTATACATGATTAACTCTTAACCCGCTGAGTATTTTCTAGATATTTTTCACCAAATCTAGTCATGACTGCTGTGAAGCTGCCATAACTAGATTTGATGAAATATTCATCTAAATTTAACCCCAGAAATCAATGGTGACTAAATTCATACAGCTTGCAGAAGGAATATTTCATTAAATGTGCACAAACTATACTTATTTCACTGGCAAGAGAAAACCTACCCTGGGTAAGAATATCTGCCAGCAGTATGCAAGGAGTTGAATTGATTCAATTCCTAATTGCATTTTGCGAGAAGTTTGCTGCTTGAAATTTTGTTTCTTTGACATCAGTATGCAGAGGGTTTCCCAATTTGCTAAAAAGTAAGTTTTTTATCACTTTACTACTTAACATAACTCGCAGCATGTTTTATGAAGTACAAAATTTTCTCTTTTTGTATTAAAAACATAGCTAAATCCCTTTCATTTATTTATTTAACTGGTAGATAGCTAAATTTGTTTTGATCACCAAAATTTGTTCACATGTCTTTGCCTTGTTGCAATTTATGGGAGAGTGCCTACATGTATAGGCATTCTTCCATAATTATAACAAGGAAAATCCAAACAGATAAAATAATTTCAACTGAATATGTAGACTAGGTAAAGCCCAAATATGGGCTTCCAGCACTCTACCAGTTAATGATTGATGTTAAAGATCACTTTCAGCTTCCATTGCTATATCATACTCATAAAACAAGTATAAATCAAGTTCAGCTAATTGTTTATACATTTTTGCATCCCACTTTAAGAGGACATCAAACCCAGGCACTGGAGAACCTTTCCTATATTATCAGTTAAGCAGTTTTAACATCTGTACTATAGTAAAGAAGCACTCTTCCACTTCACAGGGTCCCAAAGGGGAATACCCTCTAACTGGAACAAGAAGCAGCTACGCCTAGATAGCACTGCGGAAGGTCACGTTTTAGGGGAAGCTGAATACAAGACAAGAATCGAAGTGTTACTCCTCGTGACCTTAACCTTCATGATACGACAATGGGTCAAAGACATGACACAAGGTTAGGTTATGGTGTGAAGTATGAACATGATCTGTTGCACAGATTCAATTATAGAGACCAGACAAGGGCTGTATAACAATATCAAAGTCTTGTTGTCTGTGACTTTGATCTTATGACCTTGGATCAAAGTCGCGACACACCTTTGAGTCATGAGAAATAATTGTACCAATTATGAATAAGATCCGTCAATCACACCAAGTTATATGGCCCAGACAATAATGGCTGTATAACAATATCCCAAGTTTTGCTGTGTGAGACCTAGACCTTGATGATATGACCTTGGATCAATGTTGCGACACACCTTTGAGTCACAAGCAATAATTGTACCAAGTATGAACAAGATCTGCCAATTAGATCAAATTATGTTGACGACGGATGGACAGGCGATGGATGGATGGACAGGCAATGGATGGATGGACAGACAGATGGATGATGGACAACTTAGCATTAGAACAGCTCCACTGACATTCTGTCAGGTGGAGCTAATATTCTGTGGTTAAGAAATTATGGCCCGGACAAACAAATATCAAAGTTTTTCTAAGTGTCACCTTATCATAGGGCCTGTGACCTTGACCTTGAGGGTCACATACCATATAATAATTCAAGACACATTGTCTTATATTACATATTGGTATAAAGTTAGCTTAAAAAATATTCAGCGGTTTAAAAATTATGACCTGGTCAAACAAATGTCAAAGTTTTTCTAAGTGTCACCTTATTATAGGGCCTGTGACCTTGACATTGAGGGGCACATACCATATTAGGATTCGCGGTACACCGCCTTTCAATATTACGTACTGATATAAAGTTTCATTAAAAAATATTCAGAGGTTAAGAAATTATGGCTCGGACAAACAAATGTTAAAGTTTTTCCAAGTGTCACCTTATCATAGGGCCTGTGATCTTGACCTTGAGGGAAACATACCATATTATGATTTGCAACACACCATCTTTCTATATTACATATCGGTATAAAGTTTCATTAAAAAATATTCAGAGGTTAAGAAATGATGGCACGGACAAACAAATGTCAAAGTTTTTGTAAGTGTCACCTTATTAGTCTTGTGCAGTATTGAAATTTCAGGTTCGATGTTGGTATTTTTCCGGTAAATACCCCGGTTTCGGTACGGTATTCACTTTGTGCACAGAACACTGAAAGTGGTCTTAAACTGACCCAATTTCTCAACATTCAACCATACAGAAACTTAACAGGTTCAGCGCTGACACGTCATGAACTTGACAAGTTAATTCAACAGTGATAACTGATTAGTCTAGCAAGTTATTTAATGAATCACTCGATACAGTGTGAATCAACACACTGAATTGATTGATATATTAAATAACTTGCTAAGCTAATCGGTTGGCATCTATGTCCTTTGTACTATACTCCTCCCTCAAGTCATGACGTCACTTCTCTCCCAATGAATCAGTTTGAAGAAACATTTGTATATGTTCTTCAACTTCCAAGGCTTTACAGTAAGTTTTCACTGTTGTTAACACCTGGTCAGTCCCCCCCCCCTCCCCACATCTTTCAAAGTGGCAACAAGATTAATGTCCACTGACCAGTGAATCCAGTATCCACACAAATATGCAAGTAAATTGAAGTAATTCAACTGTAGTTAATCTCTCTATGATAATCCCAGTTCTGAAAACAATGTGCAATCACTGCCAATCATGCAGTGCTTCAATGACATGGTATCCCCACCTTTCATTGTTTGGGTTCATCCTTGATAAACAAGTAAAATAACATGTTTTATGACATCCATCTACCGGTAGTTGGAATTATAGAGTATTTTGAGTGGAATCACTCGTCAGTCTTCACTTAAGGTTCCTGACTTCATACATGTTTCTGAAAATTCCAGAGATTCCACAATTTTCCATGATAAATTTGGGTAAATTTTAATTTTCCATGAGAATAAAATGTACAAATAGCAGCAAATCATTTTCAATCAAATGAACTTCGATATTGCAAACTCTGATGTCACCTTCCGACTTCCGTTCATTGTTTTTTAATGTGTCCTAAAATTTAGGGCAATCACGTCTTTCCAGTGTGCACTGGTGTGCAGTATAAATTATTTATTCGAAAGAATATTAAACAGATGATTGGGTACAAAAGTTTGGGGGCTTGTATTTTAATAAAATGATCAGTTATTAAAAGTATTTGCAACTTAAAATAGCAATGCCGAAATAAAAGAAATGATATAAAAAAAAAATCGCCGGGAAGCGATAACCATAGGCAGTTTTACCGTTTGTATGTCAAGTTGTCAACATATTGAACTGTCAATGCCAGTGAATTATTTCCAACCAACTGCCAACCAGTCAACCACCCACCCAAACTCTAATGTCCCAAGTGAATAAATCGCACAAAAATTTCCAGAAAATATATTGAATCCATCTGAATGTTAAGAACAATGGAACTGGGCCATATTTCTTTATGGCAACTTGCCATTTTTTCGTTTTTCTGCCATCGTTTTTTTCTTTCTCTGACGTATTCGCAGCGTCTGCTCCTACCTGTCACTTACAAAGTTCACATTTGCACGTTTTTTTTATCAATTCGGTCAAAGTATATGGCCCACAGGCATTTAGATTTATGATCCACCTTGATGAAATAACTTTCTGTCAAGTTTGCAAAAAAATATGAATACCGAAATAAACAATATTTTGATTTGGTTTTGGTACGGTAATACCAAACCTGTACCGAAAAGACGGTATACCACACAGCACTACACCGTATCATAGGGCCTGTGACCTTAACGTTAAGGGGCACATACCATATTATAATTCGCATCTTTTGATAATACATGTTGGTATGAAGTTTCATTAAAAAATATTCAGTGGTTAAGAAATAATGGCTCGGACAAACAAAATGTTGGCCCCGGACAGGCAGACGACGGAGAACTTAGCATCAGAAACTTTGTCAGGCAGAGCTAACAAGCTCAAGGTGCTCATTTTTATGATGGTTCATGAGCTATGTTCAGTCTGGAAAGGAAATTAAAAAAAAAAATTGAATGGAATTTTAACATGAATAGTACTGGATGGATTTGGTCGATTCCTTAGGTTAGGCGTGTAGCCAGAATTCTACAATGGTAGTGCTTTAGCCATTTTTTTTTTGAGGGGGGGGGGGGGGGAGGGGGGGGGGAGATGATATTTGAAAGGCCACTGTGTGGCGTTTTGGGGACCTCTCCTAGTCCTAACTAGTATCCTTTAGTCGTCCCCCTCCTCACACTTCCCTGAAGGGAAGCGGGAGGAGGGGAGCAATGACTGGAGGATACTAGCTAAGATTTTAGACCCCCCTCCCCACCCATTAAAATTTTGCGAAAATTAGTACCCTATGAGCGAATCTGAGGCATTTGAAGCCTGTGTAGGCCCTATATTAGAGCATTTGGGACCTTGGACCTTGTCTGAAAGTTGCATTGGGCCAATTTTCTTTTTTTCCCTTTTTTTTGGGGGGGGGGGGGGGGAGGAGTGCAAAAGTTTTCAAACATCTGACACGTAGATTTCAATCTGTATAATGAACAAACATCAATTATGACTGTGGCACATAGGGTAAGAAAAGTATTATAGACTTGACTTAATGGAAATGCAGGACTTAAAAATTTTCCTGATGCCCAGAAATCAGTTTTCATTCTAGTGAACTCCTGCTGCGAGAATTAACTTTTTGTTCTTAAATAATTTAAGTGTTTGGGAGTACTGTTATACCCTTGTTAGTGCAACCAGTACATATTCCAAAATGAACTAGATAAAGTGTCATCTCAGGATGACTCAAACCGATACTCCCACCACCTCCCCTGCTGCTCTCAGTCCACAAATCTGCATGGCAACAACAATGGATGGATGTTCTAATGATGGTTGGTCAGAATACAAAAAATTAAAGAAATAAGATTAAAATTTTTAGACAAGTTGCGTAGACAGAGTCATAATAAACATTTTCAATAATCTTAGTGAACAGAAATTAAACTTCATGTGAGACTCAGAAGTAATTCGCACAAATAATTCTCGCAAGAAAAATAATGATAATCAACTTTGATTCATGAAAAATATTCAGTTGATTATTCTCCTTGATTCTAAAAGTGGCTTTAAAAAGCCAGAACAATTCTTATTCTCTTTCTAATAGTAAGGTAACAAAATTTCACTTAGCAGTGGTGTCTAGTGAAGTCTTGGCTGCCTATATAGGCAGCCAAGACTTCACAGACACTAGTGACCACTGCCATGGTACTGTAATATCCACCAGCAAGACCACCACATTCCTGCATGTTGGAGCATGTTGATATGAGTGTATGTATGACAAGAAACTCTCCAAAACTGAAACTGGGTCCTTAAAGGTTAAACTTTCTTAAGGATATAAATATGATATCGCTTTTTACTTTGGCATATGTACATGTTAACCTCACAGGGGTATAACAGTACACTAAAATTCAAAATATTTACGAACTGAAAATTGATTCTCGAAACAGATATTCGTGAAGAATCAAAACTGATTCTAGTGAATCAGGACAAATTTTAAAGTCTGCTGAACAGGGGTAATAACTCGTATAAAATAAGGTGCCACAACATAGCATAATGATATGCACAAGTTCTTATCATGTATCCGATGAAAAGTGTGAGACCAGTTGCCGATAAAAATACAGGAGGCTTGAAGGAATGGACGACAAGCAGACAAACAGACAGAAGGGGGTATAAAAAGAAACCTTTTATTTATATATGTACTAGAGCTTATAATATTATTATTTATTTATTTATTTATAGGTGTTTAAGGTCACATACTTATGCACAATGCCTAATCGTGACCAAGACAGTCTTACAGGTGGAGGAAGCCAGAGTACCCGGAGAGAACCACCGAGCATCGACGAGCAACTGCCAGCTCAACATTCTAGCTCTGTTCAAGCTTCGCTCAAGCAAGGTTACGGCAGTTGAAGACATTTGCACCTTCGACGTGCAGTACGCCTTTGCACATGGCATCATCGTGCCCCCATGTAGGCAACTGGGATAAAGTGCCTTTTTCCAAGGACACAACGCGGGTCGTTCTGGACGGGGATCGAACTCGGGACCTCTAGTAAAGAAGTCCAACAGTCTACCAATGAGCCACTGCGCTCCAACTCGAGTTTATAATTAATCCTTACACAAAAGTTGCAATTTTGGTAAGATCTTAAATGTTCCAACATACAGGCTTCTGATTGCTTATTGAGGCTCCGTCCCTTGGCAGTGGATTCTAGTGAAGGCTTGGCTGCCTATTTAGGCAGCCAAGATTTCACAAGAGTCTACTGCAAGTCAAAGTGTCACCTTATTATGGGAATTCTCTCGGTCTTTGCCAATTATGAATTGCACATTTTGATTTTCATCAGAATCAATTTTGATTGTCATAAGAACTTTTGGCCCTGCGACACAACTGGTACAACACCTGGATTGGAGAAATTACCACTCTCTTCTTAATCTTCTTTATTGAAGCCACAGGGAATTATTGTTAATTAATAATGACTCTGGAAGGCCCAGTATATATTAGTCCAGAATTGGATTGTAAAGCCATGAGCAGGACTAACCACATCAACAAATTAACTTATAGCCTTACTCTCCAAGTTTTTACTAGACAATATATATACTTGTACATAACGATGCCATCTTACAAATGCAAAAAGGAAACAAAGATTCAAATACTATCCAGAAACTCTGAAGGAATATTTCAACCCTAAAACCTGCTATTCATTTCAGCTCTAGCTAATACTGAAAGAACAAGAGATGAATTTTCTTGCAATAACTTCATAACATATTTTCACTCCAAGAGTATCTTGAACACTTGAAGAGTCAATTACATCACACATATTTCTAAGTGCATTCATCAACAGTAAAACTGTTTGGAATGGAATCAAACAATTATTATATTAATTGTCTGTGTGGCATTATGCACTGAGACAACTGATGGACACAGCACATTTTGAGTACACTTGTTTCAACAGAACAAATTAATTGTTATGACAAGCGTAATATTGTAACAAATGCAATTTCTATGTCAGCCAATTGCAATGTAACAAAACTAAAAAAAAAATGGTAAAATAGTGTGCACAAATGAATTTTAATCAGTCTTCAAGGTCTTTGCAGATGCTCAAGATATGCCAAAGATGTCGTTATCACAACTTATGTGCATGTGTAAAACAGCAGTAATGTGGTAACTATAGAATACCAGAAATTGTTTTACCTGGCCAAAATCCAAACATTAACTCAGATACCACTTAACACATTCCCAACTGAATTGGACCAATCCACCCAGAATCAACTCTCAGCCAATGATATTTTCCTAAATATTTCAAAAATCTAGGCATGTCTGCTGTAAAGTAGTCATGACTTAATTCAGGCTTGGCAATTTAGAAAATCAAGGAGCGCACAACAATTGCCCTCCTCAGATTGCTTGGGAGTGCAATTGCACCTGGAATATTCAATGCAAAAACTTGTATGCTATTTTGGTTATATTCACTTGAAGGTATTAATATTGTGACTGTAAAATAGTACTACATTCAGCTGCATACTGGAAAAATTGGCACACACATCTCATAATTCAAAATGTTGCATTCAATTCTTGTGTACTGAAATGCGACACAGAAATGCGACACAGAATGGATCATGAATTATTGCAAATCAATGCAACATTGACAAATTGTCCCTGGAGTTTGAATGTGGTCTATGTGCCTGCAGGCATATAGAACACATTGGAACTCAGGGGACGAAGTGATAATAGATTCAAAAGGCCATCCCAAACAATTCTGGTATTCCAGAAAATCAAGAGTTGCAAAAATTGCCCTCCTTAATTTTTTCTAGGCGTGCAACACTCCTGCACTCCTAAAGAATGACAGGCCTACTTAATTTAATTAAAAATTCAATGGAGTCCAGCATCAAGAAATCACAGAAAAGGGGACTGCTTCTATTTATTTAGGTATGGCATGTTAATAATATCGTGGAACATTCTTCCAATAAATAATTGCCTGTGGCAGGCAAAGACTTAAACACAAAAAAAACATTAATTATTTTTTCAGTGTTTACTTCCCAACCATAGATGATAGTCATGTATTTTAATAAGACCATCACACACATTCCATTGGGGTGTCATATGCTGAGTTCAGGAAGTCTCAAGAAATGAAAAATCTTTACTTGTTTAAAAACAATCTCAAAGTTTTGTTAACATATAAACCCTTTACCCAATGTGCCTGAAATCAAAATTTGTTATTGTAATTGATTCTTTAAAACAATTTCAACAAAACCATATCAAGCTTGTTCCAGTAAAGGGTTAGAGATATGCTTTTGTAGAAATTTTATGAAAAATAATTTTTTTCTCACTGCTCAATTTGTAAATTACACAGGCAGACAAGATCGTTTCATTATGTAAAGGTTAATCCACTCTGAAATTTCTTTTGGCTGCAGGGGAGCATACGACTACCATACAGTACAGTGGTCACAAAAGCAGCCTCCTTCACAATCTGATAGTAACACACTTACACCAACAGGTTGAGATTTTGTACAACATTGAGAATTTAAGAAAGCATCAAGAATGAGAGTGTCAATGACACTGTTGCTTAACTTGACTGTGTGTAGTGTTTGATGAAAAGGATGATGTTCAATGTTTATGAAAGGATTATGAAATAAGACAAGAATTGTGATAACTGAGAATATGTTAATTCCTGTTCCCAACATGCTATGTTTTAGACAAGAATAATCTGAGGTGTAGACTGTAATAAAGAACTGAGGCCTGGGTTAATGTGGCCCTCACACTTAACCTATGTCAAGCAAAGTTACCAAGTTACAGTAAAATCATTCCAAAACGAGTCATCTTACCAAGTTACCATGAAATCCCTTCATAAATATGACTCGTTGACTTTGCTAAAGGAATCTAGGTCATGTGCCGGTCTGATCAAAATAGGACAGTCTCATCTAGATATCATACCAAGTTATCCTACCAAGTTACAATGAAGTCCAGTCATAAACAAGAGACCCCACATAGCCTGAAGCACTCACCTTGAACAGAACACGATATAAACAGAGTCCAAGAATGAGTCTACATTAAGCAATCCATCTCCATAGGATACATTGTCAATCCTTGAGCCCCTCAGGAGTGACAAAAATAGTCTGATCATCATGCCTTTTCTTCAGTTGATCATAATGTAAAATGTGGAGCTCCCCTATGAAGCCTCTTGATACAACCTATGTGGATTAATCTTAGTTACACACCTCCAGAGGGTACTGAATACAAAATTTCTAATTCTTCAGCTACATGGCCAATTCCAGCTCCCATAGGGAGCCCAAATATTAGCACAGGTACTCGATTTGAACAAAGTTGAATAGTGTTGAAATGATTAGTCGACTAGTTTCGAAGTTGATTCGATTTTCGGAAAAATCGACTCTGAAATCCGACAGTCGACTAGTCCGGAAACTCAAAGATGAAGTCATAAAATGCCAATAGAGGGGGTTAATGCTTACAAACATCAGACGCAAGCCTGGAAATAAGCAATCTGTCATTTGCAGAATGAGGTCCCCTGAGGGTAAATTTGCTGATGCTATCCTATACTGTGGGCCAGAATCCTCCAATTTATCCTCTGGGTATCTCTTTTTGTTGAGGTCTGAGACCTTGATTCAGATTGAGGTTCACAGAGGATGAATTTTGTAATGCTACCCTGTACCTACCCAGGATAGCATCACCAAATTCACTCTCTCGGGACCTCATTTTGCAGATGACAGTGTGCTTATTTCCAGGCTTGATCAGACGTCTCTGCTTCGTGGTGGACCTGTTTTAAATTGTATTGAGAAGTGGATATCAATGCAATCATTGTCATTTGTTGATGCTGATAATGTTACAACTTAGATTTCAGCAGCATTACAAGCACTGTTTTCACCTAACCTAATCACTGGCATGCATTGAAGAAAAATACTTTGATGTACAACTTCAAAGATGCCGTTAATTCAAGCAAGCATTCTGTCCCTCACCCAAATCGCCCACACTTTTTAATTAATTGCCGGTTTTGGCCGTTATATCAGGTTAGGGCACGCTTAGTCCTTTCTCCTCTCATCCAACCGCAGTACTCTGCACTCCCCACAAGAGTCAGTTGAAGCACCGTAACTATGTAGTTTCTGCAGAGTTCCCGTGCTTAAACTGACTCTTGTACATGTATATTAGTGAATCTTCTTTGAGCCAACTGGCCTGTCTTCCTCAAAGGTACATCAATGCCGTAGCTCCATATTCTATGATATTACTGTACTGGTTTGGGTGCTAGCTGGCGAAGACCGGATATGAAGGTGAGGAAACTGTCCGTCACAAAATTTGACCCGGGAGTTTTTAATTAATTGCACCGTGTGAATGGCGGCACACTTCAAACATTCCACAAATTCACGAAACTTCTGTTTTAACATCATTGGGTACTTTTTCCACTGTACGGACAGAGGACTAGGAAGCACGCACTTCCCAGGTATCCTCATTTTTTTACTGAATGGTTAAAGCTATAATATGCACAAGGTTTTAAAAAACTCAAAATACGAAAAAGAGAACAGCTACATTCATGACTTTGACAAGGAAACTTCATCAAACACCTGTCAAACGAGTCATTAAACGAAAGGGTTATCAACTTACATGTAACAGTCTCTTATCACCTAATTTACTGAGACAATTATGTTTTCAACAGAAAAGCCGACTAGTCAATTTTGAATCGATTACTCCCGTCGACTAGTTGACTTAGAAAAATAGGTAATCGTTTCAACACTAAAGTTGAATCTGTACACCCTAGAGATACTGTATACCAAATATGAAAGCATTCTGACCAGTGGATCTGAAGAAGAAAATTTTGAAAGCAATTTCTTCATATTGCACTAAGTTAAAATTTGGGCTACCATAGCAAGCCCAAATATTAACCTATGGACCCGATTTGAGCAAACTTGAATCTGACCCCTAAGAGATGTTGTATACCAAATATGAAAGCATTCTGACTGGTGGATTTGAAGAAGATTTATAAAGAACTTTCCTCATATTGCACTAAGTTGAAATTTGGGCTACCATAGGGAGCTCAAATATTAACCCAGGGAACCAATTTGAACAAACTTGAATCGGACTCTCCTAGAGATGTTGTAAACCAAATATGAAATGATTTGGTTCAAATCGGATCATCGGTTCAGAAAATAGAAATTTTTGGCGGGGCCAAAAATCTTACCCCTCCCATTACAAAGTCAAATATTGCTTCATGAACTTCGTTTGAACAAACTTGATTCTACATCTCAAAAGGAAGCTTCATAACAAATATAAAGTCATTATACCCAGAGGTTCATGAGAAGAAGATTTTAAAAATATTTTGCAGCATTTTCCCCACCCCCTCCCTATGAGGCTGGGCATGTTGAGCTGAACAAAAATGCAATGCCCCTTTGGGACCATCACTCACACAAACTTTCAGTTGAATTGGCCCAGTGGTTTTTGAGGAGAAGACCAAAACATGCTGTTGACAGATGATGGATGGAGAGCGATTAGATCAGCTCAGCTTGAATTTGTCAAGGTGAGCTAAAAACAACCTGTAGACTGGTAAAGGAATCTAGGTCATGTGACCAGGCAGCAGAAATGGCTGATCGATCGTGGAGTCTCACCTAAATGCATCATTTCGCTAGGTCACATGCCAGAGAGGCCATTGCGGTTGACTGATCACGGCCAAAATTGGACGTTCTTATCTAGACATTCTGCAGAGTCATCCTACCAATTTACAATGAAATCGTTTCATAAATGCAACCTGTAGACTGTGCTAAAGGAATCTAGGTAACGTGCCTCTGCGGCTGTCACAGTTGACTGAACCCGACCAAAATACTACCTTCTCATCTAGACGTTATACGGAATCATCTTACCAAGTTACAATGGCATCCATTCATAAATACGACCTGTAGACTGTGCTAAAGGTTTTCAGGTTTCGGGCCTGTGCAGCCATAACAGTTGACCGATCGCGATCAATCTGGACATGACCTTGACCCTGCATATGAAATTTTGTGATGATTGGACAAGAACTACGGGGTGTAGCCTGAGCTAAAGGAAATGAGAACAGACTGACAGACTAACAGACTGACAGACTTCCACATACTTGATGGCAATAGCTTATCTTGACTTTGTCAAGTTAAGCTAAAAATGAATGAAAGTGTCAATGACACTGTAGCTCAACTTGACAAACTTGAACTTGGTAAGTTATAAATGAAATGGCAAAATTGAAGATCATTGGTACCAATGTCATTTTTTTTGCCAGTGGCAACATTTTTTGACTGAAAATGAAGAAAATCGATAGCTCCCATCTAGAGGCCTCCCCAAACAAGCATGCCAGGTTTCAAAGCAATCCGATCATAAATGTACCCTGTAGGGTGTACAAAAGGGAAATATTGTGGTCTGACTAGACTAAATTCTAAGAACGTTGGCTGTGGCAACATTTTTTGACGGAAATGGAAGAAAATCGATAGCTCCCATCTAGAGGTCACCGTAAATAAGCATACCAGGTTTCAAAGCAATCTAATCATAAATGTGTCCTGTAGGGTGAGCCAAAGGGAAATATTGAGGTCTGACTAAACTAAGTTCTAAGAATGTTGGCTGCGGCAACATTTTTGGATGGAAATTAAAGAAAATCGATAGCTCCCATCTAGAGGTCTCCCCAAACAAGCATACCAGGTTTCAAAGCAATCAAATCATAAATGTGCCCTGTAGGGTGTGCCAAAGGGAAATATTGTAGTCTGACTAAACTGAGTTCTAAAAACGTTGGCCGCGGCAACATTTTTTGACGGAAATTGAAGAAAATCGATAACTCCCATCTAGAGGTCACCCCAAACAAGCATGCCAGGTTTCAAAGCAATCTGATCATAAATGTACCCTGTAGGGTGTGCCAAAGGGAAATATTGAGTCTTCTGACGAAACTAAGTTCTAAGAACGTTTTTTGACAGAAATTGAAGAAAATCGATAGCTCCCATCTAGATGTCTCCCCAAACAAGCATACCAGGTTTCAAAGCAATCTGATCATAAATCTGCCCTGTAAGGTGTGCCAAAGGGAAATATTGAGGTCTGACTAAACTAAGTTCTACGAACGTTGGCCGTGGCAACATTTTTTGCCGGAAATTGAAGAAAATCGATAGCTCCCATCTAGAGGTCACCCTAAATAAGCATACCAGGTTTCAAAGCAATCAAATCATAAATGTGCCATGTAGGGTGTGCCAAAGGGAAATATTGTGGTTTGACTAAACTAAGTTCTAAGAACGTTGGCCGCGGCAACATTTTTTGACGGAAATTGAAGAAAATCGATAGCTCCCATCTAGAGGTCACCCCAAACAAGCATGCCAGGTTTCAAAGCAATCCGATAATAAATGTACCCTGTAGGGTGTGCCAAAGGGAAATACTGAGTCTTCTGACTAAACTAAGTTCTAAGAACATTGGCCGCGGCAACATTTTTTGACGGAAATTGAAGAAAATCGATAGCTCCCATCTAGAGGTCACCCCAAACAAGCATACCAAGTTTCAAAGTAATCTGATCATAAATGCGACCTGTGAGGTGTGCCAAAGGAAATTGTGGACGTACGTACTAATGTACGTACGTACGTACGTACGTACGCCGACGGACGAGAAGTGATGGCAATAGCTCAGCTTGACTTTGTCAAGTTGAGCTAATAAAAATAGGATCTCAGATCAATTGCTCATGCATTTCTGTTTCAATACGTGATCTTCTACAGTGCTCCAGGGAGGAAAGCAGACTAAGAATTTTGACCAGATCGCAGCCAAGTGACACTGGTTTGCCCCGGTGGACAGGAATTTGAAATATGACCCCAAAAAGATTTATTTATTATTATTTATTTATTGGTGTTTAAGGTCACAACCACCGAGCTTTGACAAGCAACTGTCAGCTCCTCAACATCCTAACTCTGTTCAAGCTCTGCTCAAGCAGGGTTACAGTGGTTGTGCACCATCAACGTGCAGTACGCCTTAGTACATGGCGTCAGCGTGCCCCCATGAAGGCAACCGGGATAAAGTGCCTGGGCCAAGGACACAACGCGGGTCGTCCCGGACGGGGATCGAACTCGGGACCTCTAGCACAGAAGTCCAACAGTCTACCACTGAGCAACCACACTGTCGACTCCAAAAAGATACGAAAACATAGCATCTATCATTGAATTTAACTAGTTGAGTGCTAGAAGCGCATATTTGGATTTCACTCTCAAGTGCAGGTATTGCAACTCAAAGGCTTCAAACTCTGTGGATGTCCTTCATACTATCTTTGAAGATAAATCATTTAGTTTATAGGAAATCTCCTTGTAATAATTTATGGGACAGTGCCTACAGGTAAACAAGTACTGCTTCACTTATCAGGATACACAAGTGGAGCACAATGGCAATACACAAGCTTATTATTTATTTATTTATTGGTGTTTAAGGTCACATATTTCTGCACAATGGCTAACCATGACCGTGACAGTTTTAAGGGTGGAGGAAGCCGGAGTACCCAGAGAGAACCACTGAGCAACGGTGAGCAACTGTCAGCTCCCCAACATATCAACTCCACACAAGCAGGGTTAGCATTGGTTGAAGACAGGTGCACCATCGACGTGCAGTACGCCTTAGTACACAACGTCACCGTGCCCCTACGTGGGCAATGAGGGTGAAGTGTCTTGCCCAAGAACACAACGCGGCTGTCGCAGGTGGGATTCGAACCGGTGACCTCTCGGCTTGCAGCCGGCACCTCTACCAACTGAACCACCACGCCGCCACAAGCTTATTAATAATACTTGATCAAAATTAGGCAAGCAGTGACCTAAATATATTTTTCAAGGATTTCCCATGACTTTTCATGATAAATTCGAATTTTCAAGCACTTTCAATGTGCCTTAAATTTCTGTTATGAAATCACTTTGAATGATTTCAAGGACCTTTATGAACACTGGGGAGGTAGGTAAAATTGTTACTGCAGATTCTGAAGACAAGTGATTTGGGACCAGGAAATACAAGTATTTTCTCACCTTCAGTATCTTTAAGTTTACTGATTAGCAACTGTATCAATCAGTAGCTGTCATGACTTTTGATGTACAGTGATAAAAATAATTGGTCATAATCCCAGGAAAATTACATGCTGCAACTCACACCTGCCTATCATCTGACTCCAGGAAGGCACTGCCAGGAGGTTGAAATTGATGGATGGAAACAAACACTTGCAATTCACCACATCAACACCATGGGTGAGCCTCACGAATAAATTCTTTTGTTTTCATAGCAAATTACTACCCTTGTACTATGATATTTTGTAGCAAGGTTAACTACAACGTTTATTTATTTATTTAATTTATTCATTTTATTTATTTATTGGGGTTAGTTAATTTATTTACTGGTATTTAAGATAACATATTTCTGCATAATGGCTAATCGTGACCGCAGCATGGAGATAAAGTCATGTTTAGTCAACCGCTAATACCCATATTGCTCATTTTAAAGGACTTCTACCCTGAGCATTATTTATTGGAGTTTAACACCACTTTTGACAGCCAGTGTCACATTGTGTTGGACAGTTTTACAGGTGGAGGAAGCTGGAGTAATGGCAAGCAAGTGACAAGACTCCACAATGTACTAACTCCGCACAAGTAGGGTTAGCATTGGTTGAAGGCAAGTGCACAATGATGTGCTGTATGCCTTAGTACAGTGCCACCGTGCCCCTACACAGGTAATCGCGATTATTTATTTATTTATTAAGGTTTAACAACACTTCAACAGCCAAGGTCATATCGTGTGAGTGACAGTTTTACGGGAGGAGGCCGGAGTACCCGGAGAGAACCACTGAACAACGATGTGCAGCTGCCAGCTCCACAACATCGTAACTCTGCAATGCAGCACAGGCAGGGTTAGATTGGTTGAAGACATGTGCACCATCAACGTGCAGTACGCCTTAGTGCAAGGCGTCATCATGCCCTCATGTGGACAATTGGGGGTTAAGTGCCTTGCCCAAGGACACAATGCAGGTGTCCAAATCGATTGCTCAGACGATCACCCATCCAAGGACTAACCGGGCTCGACATTGCTTAACTTCGGTGATCAGATGAGAACCGGTTACCGCAATGCCACCGTGCCCCTGGTAATCACGATTAAATGCCTTGCCAAGTGACACCATGCAGTTAGTTACCTCTGGTCAAAATAAAACCGTTGACTTTTGGCTTGAAGTTCATTTGCTTTAACTACTGAACCACCATGCCAACATTTTTCTTAATGACAACATATTATTTTAAAATGTTTCCTACAGTGCTTTCCCTGGAATAAAGTCAACAATATACTTCAATGCAGTAATGTATCTGAGAACGTTATTATGTTTTCTGTTTTTTTAGGCATGTGGGACCAGTTGAGGAGTAGGTGTCAAATTCAAAAGCTTTCTACAGAGAATTTATGGATGGGTGTCTGAGAGCATGCAACAGGGTGTTATTTCAAGAATGTTTCCTGCATTTTGGAGTACTGAGGAATCCCTCAGAAAACCACTAAATGCAGGGAATAACCTCATCTCAAAGGTACTGCTGGTCGAGTCGCTACAGGGTCTGAATACGAGGTGGACAAAACCATATCCGTAATTGAACTTGCTGTTGTTACAGCAGCCTTTTCTCCAAACAATATTTCTCGTTCCACATTCTTGTTAAACTTGAAACCCCCACCAAAGACACTTGATAATAAATAGTTAGACAAGCTAGCTTCAGCAGCCTTTCTGTGGATCTGGCTATCACAGTGACGTTTCAAACGTTTTCCACCCTTTCCACCGTAATCTATTTCACAATTGCACCACACACATAAGGCTTTGCATGGTATATCAATTTTGCAAATAAATTCTTGCAGAAAAACACTTTTCCCATTTCCCACTGTTACTTGCCGATCGCGCCAATCCCAGTGAAACTGATTTTTAACTGTCCGGTCAATTTCCTTGATACATTGCTCTTTCCTTTCCAAAATTGACATCTTGTTAGCAGTAAAAACACATACAAATGGCATTCCAGGTAACGAGATAGAGTTGCTTCCATTACTCTAGTTCAAATTTAAAGATAAAAAGACCAATGCTCCCACTTTATTTTGCCGCATGTCAACTCAGTACACCTTTTACGTTTTTTTTAAATTTTCTTGATAATTATTTGATTTTCTTTTTCTTTCGAAGTTTCAAATGGCTGAAATCTGGCAATTGGTGGAAATTTCTCATGCCTGAAAAATGTGGTGTGTGTTTTTTGTTTTTTTTTTGGGGGGGGGGGGGGGGGGGGGTACCTTGATGGTGTTATTCCCCAAAAGTGATGGTGCATTATTTTTGCTTGGGCATAGGGGCAGAAGCCCAATGGGGAGAGGGAGTTTGTGGGTGGGTGGGTTTGTGTATGCATGTGTTTGTGGGTAAGGGTGATAATCAGGACAGAGGTGGCACATTTTTCGGAAGGAGTAAATGCCTCCCTCCCCCACCCTCCTCCTAGCACCACTACAGACCTCAGAGTTGAACTACATTTATCTCTCAATATTGGGGGTGTAAAGATACTCATGTTATGATAAGGTACGCATCTCGATACACAGGTCACGATATGGATACGCATCTAGATACAATGTGCGATAACTTAATTCCTTACAGGCACAACAGCATTAGCACAATAAACAAAAGGCCATCTGTGAAGTACACCACACTGTTATTAATCAACCATTCGGAATCCATTCATAGCTAACTTGACCATTCAAGATGCAACATTTGGCTAACCGGTTATCCGTTCACGTAATTTGCGTAACCACCACGTGAACGAAACGAGCGTTCTTGTCAAATTTGGCACACTGCATACCTCAAACCCATTTTGGATTAACTTATTGTTGGTATATAACTGATAATCCATTTTCACTTAGTCAAATTCCATGGGCAATTTGCAATATTTTAAATAAATGGACTTATACAGACAAATAATTATATTCAATGTTGGTGACATGTGACTAACAAGAGGGGGTGTCCATCCCATTAGCTCACCAATGCATGGCATGAAATAAACCTGGGCTTATTACAAATCTGCAAAAAATGTCCGGTCATGTACATGTACAGCAAAACAGGTCCACACTTACAAAAAAGTCTAACATTGCATTAAAAAAGTCCAAAATCTCCGAAAAATGTTCGTCCAAGGGTTAATGTCATCTTACATTGATGCATTTAACAAATATATGAAAAATAAAAGCCACAGCATAGCAGTGGTAGCCTCCACTCATATATAGCAAAACAGGTCAGAAAAAAGTCCACACTGACAAAAAAGTCTAACATTGCAAAAACACTAAAAATAAAAAAAATATCACTGGGTAAGGGTCTGTGGGTAATTGTAAACCCTAGAAACAGTATGAGGTGCATAGTAAAGTGGACTCTCAGAATAACTTTAACACAAGTGTTGAAGTCGACGCACCTCGGGTCATGACATAAGCTCACACAACTTCGTTGATGAGCTAAAAAATCAAGTCAGTGCCCTTATACTGTATAGGGATTTATGGGTTATGACTGCACCATACACTTTGTTTAGTCAAACACCAATACTACAGCCAATTGCATCACTATAGTAGGAATAATATATGTAATTTATCAATGAATTCCGAATTTGAAGCAGTTTTGTAGACTTGGTGTGCTCAACTCAACAGGAAAAACTTTTCATTTTTCGTTGTACCATAACAACTGAACAGTGTGACTGTGGTTCACACTTCCGCGGATAGTGATGTTCTATTGGTAATTCGGTATTAAGTTGGTCACATGCAAAGACAAGCAATTCTTTATTGACAGTTTACTGGAAATATTTGAATGAAGGGAATCCACTTGGACTCACACACTTTCATTTTACAAGAATCAGATTCCCTTCGAAAAACATGTTACATTAGTTGAACTCGGATTGCATGTATTGCATTTAACCGACATTTGACTGCTCTCACCGACGCGTGCAAGGTCAATTGAAGTATCACGGTGTACCGGTGCACCAGTGGGAGCCTCTTTACATCCCCTACTCACTAGTGTGTTTGTACCACTGTGGAACACATATGGTAAATTACTTACCAAGTAGTCTTCTTCACAGTAAACTTTTCCATGTACATTATAGAAAGCTTTACCCCTCAGTGTTCTACCTGCAAAGACACAAGGATAAACAATTTTGATTATCTGCCTTCAATGTAAAAAAAACACTTTAAAGGAAGAAAACTTGACAACTGTAACACAGCAGTATAGACAGGGAATTGTAACCATCAGCCCTGAATATCCATCCTTCCACTTTATCTTAAAAGTCCAGTGGAAGCTAAATGGAATAATATCTGAACTTTATGTTCATGGTCCACAAGGAAGATGACCTGATGGGATGGAGTTAGCTTGTTGTGTCACCATGTTTTACAAGGCAGGAAAAGATAGGGGTGGACTCCATCTGTAAGTACTGTGGAATGTAACTGATAAATTTTTTTTACAAACTCAACATCCCTCTTTGATTAACTTTTTGCATGCTACTGGCAGATTTTTCTGCCCGGAACAGGATTTTTCTGCCCAGGACAGGATTTCTCCTGCTGCTGAAAAAAGTATCATTTTAGCATATTTAATCAAATTTTACCCCAGTAAATTGTATAGAGTTTTTCATTAATAACTCTTGGAGTTTAATTTAGATAAATTTTTCATCAAATCAAGTCATGGCTGCTTCATAGCAGCCATGACTAGATTTGATGAAAAATATTTAGAAAATACTCAGCAGGTTAAGAGTTGAAGTTTCTCTGTCTAATCAACTGGTTCCCATTTTATTTATTAACTCTTGAAGGGGTGGAGATTTTTACTACACTGACAGTTTATGTCCTATGGCTTCGTAATTGTTTATCGGAATGTTTTGGCTGCCTTGGTGGGCAGCCAAGACTTGCATAGAAACAACTTCCAAGATACTTAAAATGGAGCATACAAGATTTGCAAGAGATGACATGCTGGAGCACTTGGTCTGTCTCAAGAAAAAGTTATCAAAAGCTGGAACTTGGCATTTGAGATTTATACTTTATTCCTCAACCCATACTCATCAATTAACTCCTTGAGCATGGTGCTGGGAATATTCCTACAGAGGACAGTCACAAAATCTCTTGCTTCCAGAATAAGCATAAAATTAAGCTCTTCCATGGATACTGAATCAGATTCCTTACCAATAATTTCCTGAGTTAAATTTTCAGGAATTTTTCGCCAAATTTTGTCATGGCTGCTGTGAAACAGCCATGATGGGTCAGATGGGATAAGGAAAATAGATTTTGAAAATACTCATGATCAGAGGGTTAATAATTGAAGGAAAAATATATGTTTTCTGATGAGAACTAAGAATCTACATGAATTTAGTGCATGTTAACCAAAAAATCATTGTTAAAGGCTCATTTGCAAATAAAAAATGTTGTTAACTTATTATAGCCTTAAGCACTTTTTTAAGACTTGCTGTTTCGAAATTCCAGAAAA
Organism: Pictodentalium vernedei; assembly: GCA_031216915.1. NCBI lineage: Eukaryota > Metazoa > Mollusca > Scaphopoda > Dentaliida > Dentaliidae > Pictodentalium > Pictodentalium vernedei. The sequence goes on from CM062295.1 coordinate 202,713,801, forward strand.
AAAAATTTCAGTGACCTTTCCAAATATTACACCAAATTTAAGAGAACAGGTTTTCTTCTAAAAACAAGTTAATGTTTATAATGAAATTTAAGGTCACTTTCAGCATCTATTCAATGTTTGTTTTCATTTTGTTTTATTAGGGTTTAATGACACTTTAAATAGACAGGGTCACATCATGTCAGAATTTATTCAATTCAAATGTTCTATTTCTTTAATAGATGTACCTGCCAAATTATACAGTACATAGGAAAGCAAGTGGAAACTACCAAATCATGAAAAAAACAATGAATATTTTGTATTTTGACTTTGTAGTCCATGAATTACAGGGAGTGGGCATATCCTGTTCTGGCTGTCTCCCTGCTATCTCCTTTACGAATGGATGAATTCATCCAATTTATTGAAGACCGGCAAATTCATCTCTTGCATCCTGGCATCTATGAACATATAATGTGACTGCCAACTCAAGCAAAACGTTATGTTGAGCCAATCGTTTGTTTCCATTAGTTTTATTGTACAAACATTCCTTTTAGAGTCCATTAGTAATCAAGATTTTTCTGGGTGGGCATTTGTCACTCTCCTTATTTTCAGGTGGGCTATAGAGGGTGAGAACAACCGCTCACCTCAAAATGACAGGCCTGCTTTACAAGCTTTTAAGCTGTTACATGTACAGTAACTGTCAGTCAAAGATCTTTACATTACTGTGCTCACAAAAGTGGTATTTTTCTCGATCAGAGCGCAATCGAGTCGCAACACACTTAGACAGTATGAGTCGAGATTTCAAGAATAAAATACTGCGGAATCAAGACCGAATATAGAAAAGCAAACGAGAAGAGCATCTCAGATCAATGTTCTCACATTTCTTTTCCTATGACTGAGATTGTGTCGAGTTGTGGGTGGAAAGGTGGAAAGGCGGAATGATAATTTCGATCATATCGAGACTGGATCGCGATCCGATCGAAATTCTCTGTCCGATTTAGTGATCTCAGTACTGTATATCAGACTTTGACAAACATGGTGGTCTGCTTCTTGGCGGTTTCAGAACAGGTACTTTAACCCTTCACCTAACATGAAAAGCAGACGACCCTTGCAAAAAAAATTCTTGAATAACTAATTTTTTTTATTTTTTTGTCTCAAAAAACATAGGTTATGACCCCTCATTGGAACGAGCTCAATGAGCTCATTCCAACGAGGTGTCATAACCTATGTTTTTGAGACAAAAAATGAAAACAATAATGAAAATAAATTGGCTATTTTTTAGAACAGCGCTGGCCGGTTGTGGTTGTTACATTAGGTAAAGGGTTACATACAATCAAGATGAGGTCCTGTGGACAATAGTCCAATTACCTTGGCAGTGTTTATCTAGACAAGTTTTGGCTGCCTCTTTAGGCAGCCAAGACTTGGTGAAATGGTAGAGTGCTAAATTATTTTTTAGTCATCAAAATTTGTTTACATGTCTTTGCCTAGTTACACTTTATGGGAGAGTGCCTAAAGCACTCTCCCATAAATTTTAAGAAAGCAAATCGAAACAGACAATATTATTTTTAACTTCGAAGATAATATGAAGCACATCTACATAATATGATTATTTATTTATTTATTTATTTATTAGGGTTTTAATGACACTTTTGACAGCCAGGGTCACCTCAAGTCGAACAGTTTCACAGGTGGAGGAAGCCAGAGTACACAGAGAGAACCACTGAGCAATGGTGAGCAACTGTCATGCCTTCCCAAAGTACAAAATCCACACAAGCAGGGTAGCAATGGTTGAAGATAAGTACACCATCGATGTGCAGTATGCCTTAGTACACAACACCACCGTGCCCACATGCAGGCAATCAGGATTAAGTGTCTTGCCCAAGGACACAAAACGACTGCCACAGGTGGAATTCACAACCAGGACCTCTCAGCTTGCAGCCTGCATCTCTACCTACTAAGAGACCGCACTCCCACAGAAAATGATTTCAAGTTGCTGAACCTGCACTTCAGAATAAAGCCCAAATATGGGCTTCTATCACTCTACCCGTTGAAAACCACTGCTAAGCTGCCTGACTCACAAAGTGTGGTGTGTAGTGGAAAGTCTAGAAAATTTCCCAGACCCCAAATGTTTAAAAGAGTCTTGGTATGTTTCCATTTTATCTGATAACCATAGAGTTTAACAACCGTTGTATATACTTGAAGTATATACAACGGGTGTTGTCTATAATTATAATTTATGCGAACGACCTCTGACCTCTTTCAATTCCATTTTCATTCATTCATTCATGAAACATCGTTATATCACAGGGCAGGTTTTAATTGTACGCTTATTGTACTTTGTCAAAATCCTCTGATGGTGTCATTTCTTATTTATTTTTGCTTCAAAACATTGTAGAAATTACTTGAATGTTAATAGTAATTAGTATGCGGCGACTGCGAACTATTTATAGTCACAGCCTCGATCAAAAGTACTCGCGGAACTGCGCTAATTAAAAGTTTGTCTGCTCTACCTGAAAAAAAAACACTTCGTAAAAATTGTAAACAAACGCAAAATTATTTGTTATATTGGGACTACAGCATAAAACACGGAAGAAAACTGGAACTATGTTAAAAAAAGAATAACTCTACTGAAACACCGTTTTGTTACTGTTAATAAAATAGTTGAAATTTATTTTGTTCCAGCGCAGTTACATGATGCAAGAAATGCAATCGCACTTTACAATCGCCGTCATCGATTTTGTAATGTAAAGGACACAACTCTATGCGTCTTGTCCTATTTCTTTTGTCTCGTAGACAGGTTTTCTTTGGAGGCCCGTGGGAAGCATATATAAGTCGGGTAGACACACGAGACGGGTGTCTGTTTGTTATCAGATAAAAACAATAAACATATAGTGTGTTTTATATCTGTGTTATACAACTCGTTGAAATATGGTTTATTTTTTCTCGGCAAAGCCTCGAAAAAATAAACCATATTTCAACGAGTTGTATAACACAGATATAAAAACACACTATATGTTTATTGTCTATATACTTAATGTGCAGACACTGATTTCAGAATTCCATAGTTCATAAAGATTTTATTGGTGGTTATTTGCTGCAGTCTCTTCAAATCAGGTGGGCTATAGAGGGTGAGGGTGATCACTCACCTCAAAATGACAGTCCTACAGAGCTCCGATAAACACACCCAGCAGTGAGACAGTCAATGATAAAATTATTAATTCGGTTAACATATTTTTCAAATATTTCTATTTAACCTTGAACAAATGACCGAAAAAATTACATTATCTTGAATTTCATCTCAATGTTTGCTTTCAGTTTGATATTTATGAATACTTAATAAATTCAATGCCACAATTACTGCTAAACTGTGAATATGTTGAGTTGCTTCTTATGGCAGATTCAAACAAATAAAGATAATAAAACAGAAGGCATAAAAATGTTAATTGATCACAAATGGTCATTTCTTTAACCAATCAAACTTATTATTTCTGTTCCTTCTAGAATTTTCCTGGGACAGTCTCAGAAATCCTGGAAAAAGCTGAAGCACTTAACCCTTCACTTGGCAACTGAAATTTTTCCAAAAAATTCCATAATTTCTTGGTTTTTAAACAAAGTTTATTTCTCCTGCAAAGGAATAAGCTCACAAGACCTTCAGAAGTTTGAAAGCTTGTTCTGAATTGTTTACTGGAATTTAATGACACACTTTCAATAAGTTTATAAGCTGCTTTAGAAATTGACAAAACTGAAGTACCCAGCGGAAAAGACAATTAAACGTAAGACTTTTCAATTTTAAAAAGGAGTTTGAGCTGTATACGCATAGGTCGATGTATCTCAACAGTCCATACTACTTCATCCTTATCTCAGAAGAGTAAACAAAAGCGCTTTTGCTCAAGGACAAAATCAAGCAAGAAAATAAGCAGTCTGTCATCTGCAAAATGAGGTCCACAGAGGGTGAATTTAGTACTGTGAAGGGTAGCTTCAAAATTTACCCTCTGTGAACCACAATCTGAATCAGGGTCTCAAAACTAAACAGAAAGAGAGACCCAGAGGATTAATTGGCCCACTGTATAGGAGGGCATCATCAAATTCACCCTCATTCCAATGAAGGGTCACATGATATGGTTTCTGGGAAACTTTTTTGAAAAATTATATTTTATTCAACTGCTGAATTTGCATATTATATTGGGTGAAGAGTTAAGTTCTGGCAAGCAAAATTGATTTGCTTAATTTCCTAGTTACATGAGGGAATATTTGTAGCTTGAAATTTGGTATTTGAACAGTGTGCAGAGGGTTAATTAAGATTTAAATGTACAGTCTCTTGATCAGAGATCTGATGCACAATTTGTTGAGCTACCAAACCCTTCAGCACCACCCTCCCTCCACAATTTTTTTTGGTAATGATAAAGTGTCCAAAGCTATGATCTGAAGAACAAGAGGCCCCAAGGGGCCTTAAACGCTCATCTGAGCAAGAAGAATGTTACTAAGGTAACACATTCCCTCCCCCTTGTGACCTCCCCTTGTGACCTTCACCTTGCAGATGCAGCGGAAACTATTATACGCGACACACCTTCTGACTGTCCTTGACATTTGTAGAAAGTTTAACAATTGTACTATGATTCGTTTCTGAGTTATGGCCGAGACACGAATATTGACCAATTTTTAGTGTGACCTTGAAATGTGACCTTGACCTTGAAGGTACGAACCCGGCTATGGTGTGTGACACATCCTCCAATTTGAACAAACTTGAATCTGTGTTAAAAATTTGCCAAAAGGGAACATAAATATCAACCTTTTATGAGTGGAGGAAGCCGGAGTACACGGAAAGAACCACCGAGCAATGGCAAGCAACTGTCAGCTCCCCAACTCCACACAAGCAGGGTTAGCATTGGTTGAAGACAGGTGCACCATCGACATGCAGTACACCTTAGTACACAATGTCACCGTGCCACCATGTGGGCAATGGGGGTGAAGTGTCTTGCCCAAGGAGATAATGCGGTTGCTGCAGGAGGGATTCAAATTGGGGATTTCCTCGGCTTGCAGCCTGCACCTCTACCTACTGAGCCACGCGCTCCACAACAAGGGTGCTGCATACCATATATCAACAGATTCTGTCTAGTGGTTCCGTAGAAGATTTTTAAACATTCTTTCTCTCCAACAGGGAGCCCAAATATTAACCCAGGGATTTGATTTTTCCAAACTTGACTCAAGACTCCCTTAGGGGAAGTCTATACCATGTATCAAAAGATTGGGGGTTCGTGAGCAGAAAATTAAATGAGAGGCCCCAAGGGGCCTGAGGGCACTCACCTGACATGGTAGTCTAAATATCAAACCAGGGACTTGACTTGAATAAGCTGCATACGCCCCTCCTAAGAAAAGCATATACCAACTAGATGAAGTGATTGTGCCCACACAATACATAGGATTTTCCTTCTATTTTCAGTTCCTGCACTTTTACATCCCAAAATTGAGATAAACGCATAAAAAACAGATTTTTTTTTATTTTTGTTCGGAAATTTTCAATGTCCCAAACAAAATATTTTCAGACTGAAATTTTTTGTTCTTCTTCTTAAAATTGACCAAAACGCATAAAAAAAACAAAAAAACAAATTTCCGGATTTAAGTCCCACCCAGACCCCAAATTTTCAGTGCAAAAAAAAAAAAAAAATTTTTGTCTTAAAATTGAATGAAAGTGTCAATGACACTGTAGCTCAACTTGTTAAGACATGTACATGTATAGTATGTGACACAGCAATTACAAACATCTAGGTAATGACCTGATAACAAAGGTACATATAAAGTATTGTAACGGTCTGTGCATAAATACTGACCGAAGCCTGTAACAAATGTATAGGTAAAGTATTGTAAAGGTGGGTGACAGTCAGATGCTAAACTAGAAAAAAATCTTTGAGTCCCAGAGTGGGTCTGACTGAACCCCAAAATATTTGTTCTCATAGCACAGTGATAACAAAGGCATCCCAAAACACACTCGTTCCTGTCCCAAGGTGAAAACAAAGGTACCCAAGAAGTTTCGTGAAGATCAGTTCATAAATACGAGATGTATAGAAGTTGCGTACAAAAAACTGATTAGACCTAATTTCGGTACAAAATGGCCACTGGCAGTCCTTCCCAGGAAGAAAATCCCACGGGAGCAATAAAATGCCCTTGTAAAAATGGAGACGGGGGCATTATGCACTCGTGAATCAAAAACAGCATGTTACAATTTTCCAGTGAAAATTTTAACATGCAGGGAGAAAAAAAAATTTGTTCCCACCCAAATTAAAAGTAGATTGACACCCTACAAGCCACCAGAACAAAGTGATTTTCATGGAAAATGCAAGGCGATTCGGCAGATTCGGAGCTGCGTGGTACAGTCTTTCGATTTTGAAAACCATAGCTACGTTATAGCCTACATCACTTGCTACTATTTGAAGTGATGCGCACTATCGTGCATCCAGCCCCGTCGATTAGAAAAAAGATTTGTCGGCGGCAATTCTTTGGCAAGAATGCTTGGGAGTGATGCCTGATGGTTGTGTTGTTGGCAAGAACAATTAACATGCAGTGAAGAATGCAGCCACCAATTGACAGCACTGTGCATTCAGTACGATAACATGAAAGCTGGACGATTTGATGCTTTCGTGGTTTTCATTAAAGGAATCCCAACTTTTGGGTCATGACGATGTGTTAGGCACCAAGTAACAAAAAAAGCGCACATTGCGGCTATAATTTATGCGGAGCTGATAAATTTGCTCCATTGGTGAATACTGAATGGTGATTGGACCAGAAAGCACGAACCTCTCCGAGAACATCAGGTTTTTCCAAACAGAAGAAGTGAATAGGATTTGTGCTGAATACATTCACGCTGTTACTAAAGCCCACTGCCAGATATTCGTCCCTTGTTACTTAATAAAAAATAATTGACTGTTCACACAGAAATGATTTCTCAACTGAAATGAATTACCAGATTTTGATAGCTCTCTTAGCAGAGCCGAGGCGCACTGTTGTTGACTCGCATTTCTGCCGAATTGTCTTGTATCCCAATGAGTTTATAGGTGCCCAATCAAAATGCGTATTACACTTAAGCGACAGCAATACATGGCATGTTTGATTATCATGATTCCGGACCATAAATGCCGGTGTTTCGCTAAATTTCTGGTAATTTTACAGTAAATAATTAAAATATAGTAATCGCGTCGCTTGAAACCTTTCTCCTTACTTGATAATAATATATGCCTGGTCAAAACACGAGCGTGGTTTTTTGCACTCTGGAAACGGGAATGACGGGCGCAGACGGGCGCGAGTGCTATAGCGCCCGTCTCATGGGAAGGACTGCCACTGGCAGCCATCTTGAATTCTGAACCGCACCCAGAAACACTCGTTCTCGTCCCAAGGTGATAACAAAGGTACCCAAGACGTTTCGTGAAGATCGGTTCATAAATACAGACTCTAGCCCGAGCCGTATTGACATGTGTACTTACTGTGTGTAAATAGCACTGAAAAAATCAAAGTTCATCTAATTTGCATAATTTCTGCACGAGAAAAAAACCCGTATTATATGTGACGTATCCCATGGTACTAAACATTCATACAAAAAATTATTCAAATCAGGGCTTTCATATGGAAGTTCTGTGCAAAAATCTGATTGCACCTAATTTTGTACAAAATGGCTGCCAGCGGCCAACTTGAATTTCGGACTGGACCCCAAAACACTCGTTCTCGTCCCATGGCCATAATAATGGTACCCAAGAAGTTTTGTAAAGATCGGTTCATAAATACGGCCTCTAGCCCGAGCTGTATTGAATTGTTGATGGACAGATGGCCAGACGGACGACTGGCCATGGCATAAGCTCAAATTTGGCTTCACCAAAGTTGAGCTAAAAATTGATAATACATACTGATTTGTGTTGTTTTTATTTAAATCTGTTCCTAAGTTTTAATATTTACAGTCCGGACTGACATGAGGAAGACTATTTAATATTACATTGTGACAGTCTTCAACCCTTCACTGAATGCTAGTGGAAGATGACACCCATAAAAAGAATTCTTGTGTAACCAAAAATTTTCATTTTTTGCTTCCAAAACATAGCTTAGGACCCTTCATTAGAACGAGCGCAATGAGCTCATTCCAATGAGGGGCATAAGCTATGTTTTGGAAGCAAAAAATGAAAATCTAAAAAAAAAATTGGATGTCAATTTTCGTATATAGTGATGGAAAACGAATCACACACAACTTGATTCAGCATCAAAACAAGACCAGGATGTGTTTTTTCCTAATTTTCTAAGATGTGGGACATCTGTGAAAATATTTATTTTTAGCTGTCCCAATACATAGAGTAAATACGGTAACTTGAATTGACATATGATAGGGAACATGCACACCAGATATGGTTCAATTTGGTTGAGTAGTTTGTGAGAAGAAGTTAATAATGTAAAGTTAACGCCGGACGGAAAGTGATTAGTAAAGCTCCCCTTGAGCTTCGCTCAGGTGAGCTAAAAAAAACAATTCTACTGGTCCTAATGATGCTTCATACCAAAAAACAGTTCTCTGTTTCATGCGGTTTGGGAAATACAGGCGTTAGAAAATATTTCTATTATTAGCTCCGTGGACAATAGAATTTTTTTGCCTGAATCAAGTACTTATGACTAAATAATACCATACACCAAATTTGGTTCAAATTGGATCATCGGTTCAGGAAATAGAAATTTGGGGCTCAAGCCTGAAAATTAAGAACTTGTCATTTGCAGAATTAGGTCCCAAGAGGGTGAATTTGCTGATGCTGTCCCAAACTGTGGGCTAGAATACTCAAATTTATCCTCTGGATACTACTTTCTTCTTAGGCCTGCAAACTTTATTCAGATTGAGGTTCACAGAAGGTAAATTTAGAAATGCTACCCTACTGTGCAGGGAAGCATCACTAAATACATCCTCTAGGGACCTCATTGTGCAGATGACAGACTGCTTATTTTCAGGCTTTTTTGGGCTGGGCCAAAAATCTTGCCCCTCCCATTACAAATGCAAATATTTCTCCACGAACTTTGTTTGAACAAACTTGATTCTACACCTCAAAAGGAAGCTCCATACCAAATAGCAAGTTATTCATACTGATTTATGAGAAGAGATTTTTTTAAATTCTGGAGTATTTTCTCCCACTCCCTCCCTGTAAAGACTGGAGCAGGGCAAGTTGATTTTTTGAATAAAAACAAAATGCAAAGTTAGAACAAGTAATCACCTCAAATTTAACTGATATCGGTTGAGCAGTTTTGGTGGAGAAGGTGCAAACACCATGTGAGCAACTCCATTCAACCTGTGGTGGAAATGGGTCATCCCAAGGATACCGCATTTTGTTAAAATCCATTTACTCACTGCTGAGATATGGATCCGGACAGAATGGATGGACAGACGCATGGAGGGACAGATGTATGTAATCCAGTACATATACCCCCACCCCCAATCTGTTTGAGAGTGGGGGTATAACTAGGGATTTAACTAATTCAGTCTTATTGGACAGGGCTCATTGAGCCCTGTAAACATGTTTGAATTGGTTAAATTCTTAGCTGCATGGGAAAAGTTCATGCTTGAAATATTTTAAAATATGCGTAGTTTAACATCAGAGAGCTGACTGTTAATTAAGATCCTACACACAAGCTGCATCACTGAATACAAGACATTAATTTGTACGTATTTAACATTGGGCTGTATGTCAGGATCAAAATCTAATTTTACTCCTTTCATCATTTTGATGACTCAACTTTCGATAAAAAAAAAATTTGCCAAATTTGTAAATGACTCAGATTGGTGCGGATGAGTGATTTTTGTCACTTTCAATCAAGATTCAAAACATCAACAAACTTTTATTACAAGCAATGAAAATCATTAGCTTAAGGCATAAATGAGTTTTGTCACTCCCGTCAAACTTAACATTTTTAAAATGTGATTATTTTATTTAAAATGTGATTATTTTTATCCAGCTATATTAACTCTTTGAGTGCTTCTAGCAGATATTCTTGCACGACATCAAATTTCCTGTCACTAGAATTGGTATCCTTTGGGCACTATTAACTAACTGACCCTTGTAAATTGAAATGACTTTTGCCTCAGTGATTGTTTTAGTTAAATTACCACAAATTTTTCACCAAATGTAGTGGCTGCTTCCATGACTAAATTGATCAAAACTATTTTTAACAAGAGGCCGCAGGGGGCCTGAGGGCGCTCACCTGACATGGTAGCCTAAATATCAACCCAGGGAATTGATTTCAACAAGCTGCATCTGCCCCTCCTAAGAAAAGCTTATACTAAATATCCAAAGATTCTGACCAGTGGATTTGAAAAAAAGAAGATTTTTAAAGAATATTTCTCATATTGAACTAAGTAATAATTTGGGCTCCCACATGGAGCCCAAATATGAACCCAGGGACTTGGCTTGAACAAACTTGAATCTCACCTCCAGTGGGCTGCTGTACACCACATATCAAAAGATTCTCACTGATGGATGTGAAGAAGAAGATTTTTAAAGAATATTCCTTATATTGAACTAAGTTATAATTCGGGCTCCCACGGGGAGCTCAAATATCAACCCAGGGACTTGGCTTGAACAAACTTGAATCTTACCCCATAAGGATGCTGCATACCAAATATCCAAGCATTCTGACAGCTGGATCTCAAGAAGATTTTTAAAGAAAATTCCTCATTTTGAACTAAATTATAATTCGGGCTCCCAAAGTGAGCCCAAATATGAACCCAGGGACTTGGCTTCAACAAACTTCAATCTCACCCCCTAAGGATGCTGCTTACCAAATATTAAAACATTTTGACTGCTGGATCTGAAGAAGATTTTTAAATAAAATTCCTAATTTTGAACTAAGTTACAATTCGAGCTCCCACAGTGAGTCCAAATATGAACCTAGGGACATGGCTTGAACAAACTTGAATGCACCCCTCTAAGGATGCTGCAAACCAAATATAAAAACATTCCGACTGCTGGATCTGAAGAAGAAGATTTTTAAAGAAACTTTAAGTTATAATTTGGGCTCCCACAGTGAGCGCAAATATGAACCCAGGGACTTGGCTTGAACAAATTTGAATCTCACCCCCTAAGCTTGCTGCATACCAAATATCAAAAGATTCAGATTGGTAGATCTGAAGAAGAAGATTGTTAAAGAATATTCCTCATAAAGCACTAATTTAAACGTTTGGGCTCCCACAGAAAGCCCAAATATGGATCCAGGGATTTGAATTCAATAAACATGTGAAAAAATCTTCCAAAGATGTTATATGTGAAATTTGAAAGCTTTTGGAGCAGTGGTTTGGGAAACTAGAGGCCCCAGGGAGCCTGAGGGCACTCACCTGACATGGTAGTCTAAATTTCAAACTAGGGACTTGACTTGAAAAAGCTGTATACACCCCTCCTAAGAAAAGCATATACCAACTAGATGAAGCAGTTGTGCCACACAATACACAGGATTTTCCTTCTATTTCAGTTCCTGCACTTTTACGTCCCAAAATTGAGAAAATTGAGATAAACGCATAAAAAACAGATTTTTTTTTATTTTTGTTCGGAAATTTTCGAAGTCCCAAACAAAATATTTTCAGCCTAAATTTTCTTTTTCTTCTTAAAATTGACCAAAACGCATAAAATCAAAAAACTAATTTCCAGATTTTGGTCAAAAATTTCTAAGTCTGGAACGGGACCCCAAATTTTCAGCCTAAATATGAACCCAGGGGCTTGGCTTGAACAAACTTGAATCTCCCTCCCCCCCCTCCCTAAGGAAGCTGCATACCAAATATCAACAGATTCTTATTGGTAGATCTGAAGAAGATTTTTAACGAATATTCCTCACACTGCACTAATTTAAACATTTGGGCTCCCATATAGAGCCCAAATATGTACCCAGGAAATTGATTTCAATAAACATGTGAAACAATCTTCCAAAGATGTTATATGTGAAATTTTAAAGCTTTTGGATAGTGGTTTGGGAGAAGGAGAAAAGTAGTCTTAAATGTTTTTCCCATTACACACAGTGTTAAAATATGCTGACTCAGCACTTTTTCAAAGTCCCAGAGAAGTACCCCATGATAAAACCGATAGCAATTTTTTTTTACCATTCCATTCTGTTGGTCCTAAGGAAGCTTCACACCAAATAAGAATTCTCAGTGCCGTGTTGTTTTGGAGATATGGGAGTTTTAATTTTTTTCTATTTTTAGCTCAGGCGGTTCCCATGGGGCGACGGGAAAAAAAAATTGGGGCATAAATTAAGTACTTATGACCCAATAAGACCTCATATCAAATTTGGTCAAATCTGCCACTCAGTTTGGAAATAGAAATTTTGGGCGGGGCAAAAATTCTTGACCCTCCCATAACAAAGGCCAATATAGCTTCTTGAACTTCTCTTGAACAAATCTGAGTCTACACCTCAAAAGGAAGCTGCACACCAAATATCAAGTCTCTGCTACTGCTGGTTCATGAGATTTTTTAAGATTTAAGCACACTTTTTGGGCGTGGCCCTACCGAGGGGCGAGGCAACTTGATTTGAACAAAATCAAAATGCGATGCCATAACAAACTATTATCTCAAATATCAATTAAATTGGTTCAGCGGTTTGGGAGGAGAAGACGCAAACACCATGTTCATGGATGACGGACAGTGAGTGATCACAATAGCTCCCCCGACTGAAAGTCAGGCGAGCTAACAAGCCGCCCTACCTGACAGAGAAAAAATCCAATGAGAGGATCACAGATCAACAAGTTGAGATGTGAAAATAATTTTGAAAAAGTTACATTTACAGTTAACAGTACTGAGCCTGAAAACCTCAAAAGTGCTATTTTTAGTAAGTGACCTTGACCACTGTCTGACAAATTTAATGAATTTTTAGTAAGTGACCTTGACCACTGTCTGACAAATTTAATTAAAGTGTCAATGACACTGTAGCTTAACTTGTGTGTTGTGTTTGATGAAAAGGATAATGTTCAATGTTTATGAAAGGATTATGAAATAAGACAAGAATTGTGATAATTGGGAATATGTTCATTTCTGTTCTCTGTATGCTATGTTTTTGATAAAAATAATATGAGGTGTACAGTGTACTAAAGAGCTGAGGGGTGGGTTAATATGACCTCACAGTTAATGTATGTGGCCCTCACAGTTAACGTATATTAACAAAAGTTACTAAGTTACAGTGAAATTATTCCAAAATGAGTCATGTTATCAAGTTACATTGAAATCCCTTCATAAATATGGCCTGTAGACTGTGCTAAAGGTTTTCGGGCTTTGGGCCCCTGTAGCCCTCAGTTTCCCAATTGCGTCCAAAGGGGACGTTCTCATCTAGACATTATTTGAAGTTAATCTACCAAGTTACAATGAAATCCCTTCATAAATATGACATGTAGACTGTGCTAAAGGTTTTTGGGCTTTGGGCTCGGGCAGCCATGATGGTTGAATGATCGCAACCAAAAGGGGACATTCTCATCTTGGCATCATCTGGAGTGATCCTACAAAGTTACAATGAAATCCCTTCATAAATATGACCTGTACACTGTGCGCAAGGTTTTGCGCAAGGTTTTCAGGCTTCAGGCCCCTGAAACCGTCACAGCTGACCAATCACGACCAAAAGGGGATGTCATCATCTAGGCATTATATGGAGTCAAACTAACAGGTTACAATGAAATCCTTCCATAAAGATGACCTATAGACTATGCTAAACGTTTGGGGGTTTTGGGCTCGGGCAACAATCAAGGCTGAATGATCGCAACCAAAAGGGGATGTTCTCATCTAGACATTATTTGGAGTCATTCTACCAAGGTACAATGAAATCCCTTCATAAATATCACCTGTAGACTGTGCTAAAGGTTTTCGGGCTTCAGGCCCCTGTAGCCGTCACTGTTGCCTAATGGTGTCCAAAAGGGGCTGTTCTCATCTAGACATTATATGAAGTCAACCTACCAAGTTACAATGAAAATCCCTTCATAAATATGAACTGATGACTGTGCTAAAGGTTTTCGGGCTTTGGGCTAGGGCAGCCATCATGGTTGAATGATCGCAATCAAAAGGGGACATTCTCAACTGGGCATCATCTGGAGTGATCCTTTGAAGTTACAATGAAATCCATTCATAAATATGACCTGTAGACTGTGCTCAAGATTTTTGGGCTTTGGGCACCTGTAGCCATCACAGTTGACCAATCACGACCAAAAGGGGATGTCATCATCTAGGCATTATATGGAGTCAACCTAACAAGTTACAATGAAATCCTTCCATAAATACAACCTATAGACTATGCTAAAGGTCTTTGGGCTCGGTAGCTATAAAGGCTGAATGATCCCGACCAAAAGGGGATGTTCTCATCTAGACATTATTTGGAGTCATCCTACCAGGGTACAATGAAATCCCTTCATAATTATGACCTGCGGACTGTTCTAAAGGTTTTCGGGCTTCGGGCCCCTGTAGCCGTCACAGTTGCCCAATCGTGTCCAAAAGGGGACGTTCTCAACTAGACATTATATGAAGTCAACCTACCAAGTTACAATGAAATCCCTTCATAAATATGACCTGTAGACTGTGCTAAAGGTTTTCGGGCTACGGACTCGGGTAGCCATCATGGTTGAATGATCGCAACCAAAGGGGACAATCTCATCTGGGCATCATCTGGAGTGATCCTACAAAGTTACACTGAAATCCCTTTATAAATATGACCTGTAGACTGTGCTCAAGATTTCGGGCTTCGGGCACCTGTAGCCATCACAGTTGACCAATCAAGACCAAAAGGGGATGTCATCATCTAGGCATTATATGGAGTCAACCTAACAAGTTACAATGAAATCCTTCCATAAATACGACCTATAGACTATGCTAAAGCTTTTTGGGCCCGGGCACACATCAAGGCTGAATGATCGCGATCAAAATGGGACGTTCTCATCTAGACATTATTTGGAGTCATCCTACCAAGTCACAATAAAATCCCTTCATAAATATGACCTGTAGACTGTGCTAAAGGTTTTCGGGCTTCGGGTACCTGTAGCCGTCACAGTTGCCCAATCAGGACCAAAAGGGGACTTTCTCATCTAGACATTATATGAAGTTAACCCCCCAAGTTACAATGAAATTCCTCAATATATATGACCTGTAGACTGTGCTAAAGGTTTTCGGGTTTTGGGCTCGAGCAGTCGTCACGGTTGGCAGATTACACCCAAATGGGAAAATTCTCATCTAGACATCATAAGGAGTCATCCTACCAAGTTACAATGAAATCCCTCCATGTTAAACATGACCTGCAGACTGTGCTAAAAGTTTTTGGGTTTCGGGCTTGGGCAGCCATTACGGTTGACAGATCATGCCCAAAAGGGGATGTTCTCATCTAGGCATTATACAGAGGCATCCTACCAGGTTACAATGAAATCCCTTCATAAATACGACGAGTGGACTGTGCTAATGGTTTTGGGCTCAAGCAGCCATACCGGTTGACCGATTGCAACCAAAAGGGGACGTTCTCATCTAGACATGACCCTACACCTGCATATGAAATTTCGTGACGATCAGACAAGAACTGTGGGGTGTAGCCCGTGTTAAAGGAAAATGTGAACAGACTCACAGACTAACAGACTTCCACACGCGTGATGGCAATATCTTATCTTGACTTTGTCAAGTTAAGCTAAAAATGAGAACTGCAATGCTGTTTTGCTCAATACTACTGTACCACCAGTTATATTCCCCAGGTTGCAACTTCAATCTGATATTTTTACCTTCTGGTCAAGTTCCACGGTTGTAATAAACTGGACGATTCTCACGAGTCATGGTCATGTTAGTGAGACACCTGTATCTTCGCAGTTATGATGTAATACCATAATAGCATAATTACCGTTTGTTGTGTTTGATCACCTTGGTATTATGCTATATCATGGTAATACCAGATTTTTGGTATACCGAATATTTAATTTACTTATGGTAACGGTAAGGTATGCTTTTCAATACCAAAAATATTCAATATACTGAAATATCGTGCAACTCTATTTCTTAGTATATCCGAAATTACAACATGCGGTTTTGTTTTCTTCTAATCACTTTGGGCAAATTCGTTTATCTCTTCGAAGTGTCATATCTTCTGCAAATTCGTCTGCATACAAGTTTTTTTTAACTGGTTAGGGGCTAGATTATTTTTGTTGAACAACATTTGTTCCTCAAATTTTGTTTTATTATAAATTATTGGAAAGTGCACAATGCACTTTCCATTGAACAATAATAAAGCAAAGTTATATAAACAAAATATTATTTACTTTTCACTTACTATATATATATATATATATATATATATATATATGAAACATAAGCTGAGAAAATGCTGACTTTTGCAAGGTGCCCTCAGGTTTTTCAAAGCCCTTATAATGGCTTCCAGCTCTCAACCAGTTAATCACAGCCTTAAGTAATTTTGTGTTACTTCTGATGTCTAACACTTTACACACAGCAGGTTGGTTGGGGGCTAGATTATTTTTGTTGAACAACATTTGTTCCTCAAATTTTGTTTTATTATAAATTATTGGAAAGTGCACAATGCACTTTCCATTGAACAATAATAAAGCAAAGTATTATAAACGAAATATTATTTACTTTTCACTTACTATATATATATATATATGAAACATAAGCTGAGAAAATGCTGACTTTTGCAAGGTGCCCTCAGATTTTTCAAAGCCCTTATAATGGCTTCCAGCTCTCAACCAGTTAATCACAGCCTTAAGTAATTTTGTGTTACTTCTGATGTCTAACACTTTACACACAGCAGGTTTTTAACCCCTTACCTAACATGAAAAGCAGATGACACTTGCAAACAAAATTAGTGAAGAAGAAATTTTTTTTTTATTATTGTCAAAAACACAGCTTATGACCCCCTCATTGGAACAAGCTTACGTTAGGTAAAGGAAAATCCTATAGTCAATATGTTTCAAATAAGTGTCTTATTGTCCCTTTAAGGCTTTCTTATTCCATGTTTCATATTATAGTTAGAAGTCCTTAGACAAGACACTTAATTCTGACTGCCCAAGAGCAGGCATTAGAGTACTATTTTTTCAAGACAGCTGAAATTGGCTGAAAATTTATTTTTATATATATATAGATCTGAAAAAATCATATTTTAACATAAAATAAATAGAAAACTGCAAGCGGTAATGATTTATCTTATATTTCTATAAAGTTACAGGAAAATGGTTGGCAAGACCATTTCCTTTCAGCCTTTTTGGAAACAAAATTTTAACATATCAATGAAAAAAATCTTAAATCAGCAGATCAGCTGAACTCTCACGTGCAAGTGGCAGCACGGTGGTTTTGTGTACTGAAGCATACACAGCACATCGATGATACACCTGCATTGAAATAATGCTACTCAACCTCACTAGTCCAGGGGTGGAGAGTTAGAGAGCCCAAGTTACTTGCCACTGCTTGGTGTTTCTCTCAAGGTATTTCTGGTTCCTCCCCTTGTAAAACTTTCAAAACGATATGACCTTAGCTGAAGAAAGTTCTGTTGAATCCCAAGAAACAAACATACTGTAGAAGGCTGGACGCAAAAAATTTTGTCAACATTACTTTTTGTCCTGTAATATTTTATACTGGAGCATGCCTAAAGTCCAATAGTCTGTAACAAAAAATTACAAAACAAATTCTTGTGAACAAATTCTGACCTCAGGAAATAATCTATCACTGTGTGTGTTTAAAGATAACTTGCTAACATAACACAGTTTTTTGTATCAAAGTAGTAAAAAGATTTTGTTTCAAATTTATTTTTGTTTCTGTTTACTGAAAATGCTTTAGGCCTTTTCCTATCAAATGTTACCAAAAGAATTACATAAAAGAAAATGTAGTTACCACTGACAGAAAAATATGAAGCAGGTGTGATAAACAGAAACCATGCATACTGCAGCATTTTTCAAACAATGCCGGCCAGTAAGTCGATTTTTACACTGAAACAGTCAAATCAGCATTTTGGAGTGTGTCCCAGGTGCTTATTATGCCTGAAATCAAATTAACTAACCTTCAATTTAAACAAAACCCTTTCATTTACACTAAATTGAAAATGACAGCAAATAGATTACATGAAGGTTATGTAACCTCATGGGAGAAATTGAAAAAAATGATAAGAAATGTTTGGCATTTTTTTTCTTCAATTTTTCAAATTTTTGTTAATTGAAGATACAGCATCTCATATCACCCAGTTAAAAGTTCAGACAAGAGGTGCACATCGGATATGCAGGCGTCGAGTTGTGGTGGCAATTGGAGAGTGTTGCATGTCCATAACCCGGTTATCAATCGTATGGTGGTTGTCAAATCTGGAACTTTTGTTCAATTCATAATGTTAATAAGTTCAGAATTCATAAAAAATAATTTAACTCTAACAAAACAACGAGCCGAGCCAGGTTTCGATAATGTTTGAGATATTATTGCAAAGGACCTGTATGGCAACTATTAGTCAAATCAGAGAACGTTTGTTCAAATTATTGAGCTAACAAACTCAAAATTCATAAAAATTGACTACTTGAGGGCCATAACTATGTAACGAAAAATCAGACTGGGCCAGTTTTCGTACTTGATTGAGATATTATTGCAAAAGACCAGTATGGCATATATTAGTCAAGTCGGAGAACTTTTGTTCAAGATATTGCGCTAACAAGCTAAAAATTCATAAAAATTGACTAATTAGGGCCCATAACTATGTAACAAAAAATCAGACCAGGCCAGTTTTCGACCTCACTTGAGATATTATTGCAAAAGACCAGTTTGGTGAATATTAGTCAAATCAGAGACTGTTTGTTCAAGTTATTGTGCTAACAGTGAGAGGATGCCTGGACACCCGCCTGGACGCACACCGAACATAACTCAACTAAAAAGAATTTCAGAGACTTGAATTATGAATTAACCCTTTAGCTAATGTAATGATCCTATCTAAACAATGCTATTCACAAAAATCTTAAATCAAATGTATTATTTTTTTTTTTTTTTTTTTGCAAATAACACATAACTAGCACCACCTCATTTGAACGACCTCATCAAACTCGTTCCAATAAGCAAAGTTTTGAAATTTTTTTAGTATTGAAGATTTTTTGTGAAAGTGTTACATGTATCTCCTTGCAAAGTTACATGTAGGTTCATGTAAAAAGCCAAGGTAAAAACAAGACTAACAGTGACCGCCCGGCCTCGAACTATGACCTTGATCTGTGACCTTGACCTCCATCAAAAAAAAAATGTTTGTGTGCGTCACACCGTCTCCCCATAAGCATCATGTATGCCATGTTTCAACAAAATCCAAAGAGGCATATCAGAGTTGTGGAGCGGGCCCGAAAATCTTCCCGATGGACAGACAGACGGAAGTGACAAACACAAATATTTTCAGGGGCATAAAAAGGGAGTAAGCTTTCATGCAGATTTACTCAAAACATTTCTCAATAGGTACATTAAAGTTATAATAGTTTTAGAGTGTTTGACCTCACTTGCTCCAGCCCAATGACTCACTTCAGAACAGACGAAGCTGGGTATTTTCTTTTGTTATTCATTTAACAATCTGCATACCGATATCAAAATACCAAATTTCAAGTAGCAATTTTTTTCCTTTATGCAATGAGGAATTTAACCAATTCAATGTTGTTTGACAGAGCCCAATGTGCTCTATCAAACAGGATTGAATTTGTTAAAATTCCTATAGCAGGGTTTCAGCCAGGGAAAAAATCGTGGGTGCAGTAGGATATAGCACCCAGTTGTTCAGGTTTGTAGGCCGGATAACTGAGAATCAAAATCAAGCACTTTTCAAGGACTGTATTAACGATTTTCAAGGACTACATGTATAAATGTTTGCATTCTGTTATGAATGCCTGTCACATCGAGTCGATTTTGTATTGTATTTAATATGACATGTAATTAGGAAATGCCAAAAGTGAACTTTAAAAACAATTATATCACCAAATGCAAAAGTCTTTTCACAACCTACCTCAATGACACATTGGAAAGGCGCGAGATCGCTCTTGTGCACCATAGCTCATGCAAAAATTGTCCAATGTGCGCGAATAATCACTCGCCTCTATTCTTGGGAGTGTTTTCATCATTTTGAGTTGCCTCAACAGAAAGATTCAATTAAGTTTTGATGTTGGAAAATTTTTAAGAATCACTCACAATTTGAAGCGTTTAAAGTACAATTCCAAACAATTTCCTTTCCATTGTTATGAACATGACACACAGTTGTTCACTTATACATCCACACACAACACTCTAACAGTAAGAGGGTTGTACATTGACAACACACCCAGAGTTTACACCCACCACAAAACGAACATGCATGTTCAGATAAAAAAAACGGTGGCCCTTCCGAGATCTGAGAAACGTTTTAATACCGTATTTTTAGCTGCGAGGAGCAGCTCTATATGTGTCAATGTCAGTCTATCTGTCGGTCGGTTTGTCACCAACGAGTTTAAAAAACACCATAACTCCTAAAATACTTGATGGAATGACACCATACTTGGTATGCAAGTGTATCTTCATGATGTCTACACTCTCTCAATAGTGCATGTCATTCGGATAATTTCTGTCACATTTATGGACTTGTCACCAACGATTTTTTTTGTCACCAACGAGTTTTAAAACATCATTGGCACTGCACAAATCATAATAGCTGCTTCGGCACTGTGACAGTGTGCTCTAGTTTTTTTTTATCAAGGACATGCGGTATGTTGCCCTGTTCCTTATTTTCTTTTATACAGGTGACACCTGTTGCTTCAATTCACCAGTGACACGAATTAATGTGCCTGATTTGGAATTTACGCATCCATTTTACACAATTTTAATAATCTGCATTTAAAATCCAGAACTAATTTTAGTGGGTTACATATATTTTCACCGTCAAAATTTCCATCCGAGTTCAGTTGTATTCATACATTCATTTCAAAAGGACACTTGTCAATGGAAACTGCAAAATAAATTTTTGTACATGCCATATATAGTTCACTTCAGATTATCTAGATCTTAGATGTTAAAAGTTCATTTCAGGAATTCTAGTAATAAATTTAATAAACAAACACTAGATTTCAAGCTTGCAATTTTATTTTGAACCACAGGCAAACAATAACATTAACTTAAGGATATTTAGAAAATGAACGAGTCAATGACTCTGTAGCTCAACTTGGATATGACAGGAATTAGTACTTGCTGTGACCAAGACAACTGAATAATGAATATGACAGGAATTAGTATTTGTTTTGGCCCAGTCAACAATAATAAAAGAATTACAAGGTGACTGTAATGGACTACAGATTAAGACCAATCATTGTAGATTATTATTTTTGTGTGGAAATTTTCAGTCCCAAACAAAATATTTTCAGACTAAAATTTTTTCTTCTTCTTCTTAAAATTGACCAAAATGCATCAAAACACAAAAAACTAATTTCCGGATTTTGGTCCAAAATCCCACCCGGACCCCAAATTTTCAGTGTAAAAAAAATTTTTTTTTTTTGTCTTAAAACTGACCAAAACGCATAAAAAACCAAAAAACTAATTTCCGGATTTTGGTCCAAAATTTTCTAAGTCCCACCCGGACCCCTAATTTGCATAATTTATTCACGAGAAAAACTCTGTATTATATGTAATGTATCCCATGGTACTAAACATTCATACAAAAATTTATTCAAATCAGAGCTTTCATATGGAAAACTTCATATGGAAGTTCTGTTCAAAAAAAAAATTTCTGCATCGTCGGTACAAAATGGCTGCTGGCAGCCATCTTGAATTTCGGACTGCACCCCAAAACACTCGTTCTCATCCCACGGTCATAACAAAGGTACCCAAGAAGTTTCGTAAAGATTGGTTCATAAATACGGCCTCTAGCCCGAGCCATAGCAGCTTGGCACTTACAGCTCTGAAAGTAACACTAAATAAATCAAAGTCAGTCTAATTTGCATAATTTACGCACGAGAAAAAAACCTGTATTATATGTGATGTATCCCATGGTACTAAACATTTATACAAAACTTTATTCAAATCAGAACTTTCATACAGAAGTTCTGTACAAAAAACTGATTTTTGCATCATCGGTACAAAATGGCCACTGGCAGCCATCTTGAATTTTGGACCACACCTAAAAACACTCGTTCCCGTCCCAGGGTCATAACAAAGGTACACAAGAAGTTTCGTGAAGATCGGTTCATAAATACAACCTCTAGCCTGAGCCATAGCCAATTGTTGACGTACGGACAGATGGACAGACGGATGGATGGACAGATGGACGGACGGACGGACGGACGGACGACGGGCCATGACAATAGCTCAAATTTGACTTCGTCAAAGTTGAGCTAAAAATACACTTTGAATGTACAATTCAACAGTGTTAAAAAAATGAAGTTATACATTGAAATCAACACTCTCAATTAAAATCACTCTCCTCTCATTTTTCACTCTCGCAAACTTTATCTGAGGTGAGCGATTTTCCACTCTCCTCCATTTTGCTCCCATTCGTCACTGCAACCTTATAAAATGGTAAATCCTCTTTTTTTTCCACATCACCACAACTCATTTGAATTGCTAATTGATCTTTAAATTATATTGTAATGATGCTTGAAAAAGACACTCAACTATTTTTTAATCAAGTTGTGAGGTTTGTGTTTTTTCCACAACCCACTTCAAACACACATGATTTATCAGCTGTGATTTTTCATCGAATACTACCCTTAATTTTATATCAATAAAAGCTGTATATTTTATATATGAGCACTTGTAATAACTAACCTGAGTCCCCAAAACATAGGTTTTGATTTTTCAGAAGGGTACATTACTTGAATTCATCCGCTTCACGAACGCCATTATGTAATGAAATCAAAAAAGGCATGTGAAAGCAGATGTAAACAGTGACATTTGTGAATTTGCAAGAAGCATGATTCTAATTGGTCAACTTTCCTGGGGAATCTTTCAGAAGGAGAGAAGTTCTTGTGACAAAATTATGCCGTAATTCAAATTCTGGAAACACCAGTGCAGATATGTGTGTGTCCAACTGATTATTTGTCATTACATGAACCAATGTGTATCCAACTACCTGTTTTACGTTTTTGTTGAAATATTGTAATGAAAAGTGTATATATTTTTTATTTAATTATATCTTTAATGATTTAAGTACAGAAATTAAGATTTTATTTGTGTTTGACATTATTTTTTAGCTTTTGAATGTGATAACCATGGAAAATGGATATTATTGGTGAAAAAGGAAATTTTTCAATTTGTCAAATAGTTGACGGAGCAAACTGGTATGGGTTCAATATCGAGTATGAGATCCATTACCGTTAATTACAGCTTGACAACGCCTTCTCAGGCTCCCAATCAGGTTCCTGGTGGTCCATTGTGGGATGATGTTCCATTCTTGGACCAACATGGCACCAAGCTCCTGAACATTTCTTGGCTGGACTGGATGGGCTGAAATTGCAAGCTGCAACTCATTCCAGACATGTTCGATTGGATTGAGGTCAGGGGATCTTGCTGGCCAGTCCATATGCTCAAACCCCTCCCATGTCCGCGTCGAAACATTTACCCCGGATGCATTCTGAAGGTCACTGTGAAGCTGGGTTGCTGTGGCAAAGCGGTTCCGAGCCTGAATGATCAAAAACTGGTCTTCAGCTGCAGATATTGCCCTGTCTCTGCCACCACCATGCCGTCTTACTGGTGTGCCATACTGCTGAAATCTTGTCCAGGCTCTGGTGATCACCATATGGTGCACAGCACGGGCTTCACCAACCTGACAATGGGTAGCCCCTTGCTCCACCATCCCTACAGCCCGCCACATTTCTGCTTCAGACAAATGTCTTCTTACATTTGCATTTGCCATATTCAGTCATTAAATCACAAGGGTTTGTGTTGAAATGAAGACTGAATACCCTACACTCGTCATGTACATGTAGACACTACATGAAAACATCATGAAAATCAAGGGGTAC
This sequence comes from Pictodentalium vernedei, assembly GCA_031216915.1. Taxonomy (NCBI): domain Eukaryota; kingdom Metazoa; phylum Mollusca; class Scaphopoda; order Dentaliida; family Dentaliidae; genus Pictodentalium; species Pictodentalium vernedei. Next base: position 202,737,712 of record CM062295.1, read on the forward strand.
ATGCTTTCCCTGACTGTCACGAAAAGTCTGCCTGTCAAGAGAGCTAGTGTAAACACTGGGGACCATCTCCATACATTCCTCAATCATATCCACCAAAAATATTGCAAATATGTTACCAGCAAATTTCACAATGATGTGTCAAATATTTGGTGCTTAGCAAACTTTGAGTAGTATATTATTATTAAGTATCACCCGTGGACAAATTTTGCTTCTTAGGCTGTGATATCATTACAAAAAATAACTAATTCTCTGCCCGTAAACAAGCTTAATTCAACAGTGTTTTAACCGCGACCGGCGAAGGGAATGGGGGTCCATTTACCAGACCTAAAACTGGCCTAGCAGAAACCCAATCCATAGTTACATTAAGGAAAAATTAACATAACAAATTGGAATTTTGATATTTAGCCATCAGTGAGCAGATGGTTAGTGGTGTTTATGGTCACTTTCAGCATCAATGGCTCTATCACAGTCTGAAAACAAGTAAAGAGTCAAGTTTTCAAGTTTAGCAAATTGTTTATACCTCTGCTGCTCACTTTAGAGGAATTCCACTCCAGGCATTATTTACAGGGTCCTATTTCACCAGTATTGTTTGTTTGTTTGTTGGTGGTTAACGTCACATATTTATGCACTATGGCTAATCGTGACACAACATGGAGATGAAGTCAAGTTTAGTCAATCGTTGATCAACATGTTGCCCATTTTAGAGGACTTTCACCCCAAGCATTGGTGTCTGGGTCCTATTTTACTAGTAAAGCAGAACTGGTTTACCACAGTAAACAAGTGCTGCTTACTTCCCGGGGTTCCCACGGGGATATTTCACCAGTAAAATAGAACTAGTTTACCACAGTAAACAATTACTACTCCAATTCCCAGGGATCTCCTGATGGACAAAGCTGAATTAAATTGACGGAAAATGCAGGTAGAGCACCAGTCATGAAGTCATGAAGTTTAGAAGACAGCATCAGGCTAAAAGATAAACACATGAAAAGCATTCTAGATTGATATTACAAACAGCATGTTATCTTTCAAATCCATCATCACACATACCTTCCATTAATGATAAACACTCTTCTTGCAATAGCTACTAATTTCACACAGCATGTCCAATGTAACAGCTTGCATTTTTCAAATTGAACAGAAATGAATATTAAGTGTAGGTTTCTGACATCTGTTGTTGACACAGAGCCTTCAACCATATAGCAAAACAGCCCAAAACATTCACAGCGTTTCTACAGGCAAGGACTGATAAAAGTCAAGGCTATTCAAAGTTGTTTCTCAAGATATTTCAGCATATTTCAAGGCCATACAATAATTAAATTGAAGGATTTTCAAGGCCCTGCCTTCACTAGCCCTAACTAGGACCTCCGCTCATTACCCTCTCCTCCCACTTCTGTGGGAGGAGGGGGTAATGACCTGAAGGTCCTTGTAAGGATTACACCTTCATTAACTCTGGCATACAAAACTATATAGTTATAATTACGTGCTTCATCTGTATTTTTATTTCATGAATATTCAAGAATTTTCAAGGCCTCCTGGCACATTTCCAGGATTTCAAGGCCTTGAATCAACCTTAGTTAAATTCAAAGCCATTCCTTGAATACAAGGCCCCACAGAAACCCTGATTCTGGAAAATTAAGAAACAATTGGGATGGCTAAAAACTGATGATGCAAAAAATGGAAGTTATTCAAAAAAATACACACACCCTGCGGACAGCGAGAAAGGGACCACACCAATGGCGAGGTTGTTTGCTCTACTGAAGGAGGAGTGGGGTAGCCTGTTACCAGATGAACTAAGATGGCAAAAGGATGTGACTTGCCAAAGCTGGACAATGTATATTAGAGTGATTTGGCTGACCACTTCCGCAAGTGTTACCAATTATAGATCAAAAACAAAGAAAGTTACAGAATGGCACTAAATATTTTGTCATAATGTGATCCCCTCCACTGGCCTCCAGTATCCAGTGGAAAAGTTGACCGGAAGTGCGTGTTTGGTTTGTGAAGTTTGCGATTAGCGCAAGGCTTTGTGATCTGACATAAACTGCACACATGTCAACTAACCTGCTGAATACTCAATGTCACAAGGAAATTATTTTGAGGCTAGGTTCATTCCCATAAATGTGGCTATTCATTAAAATCCTTAGCCCCTTATTTATGGGAACAGACCCTGCGGACAGCGAGAAAGGGACCACACCAGCAGCAAGCTTGTTTGCTCTACTGATGGAGGAGCATGCTGGATGATGGGAGTATGAACAATGTTTGCGAAATTCAACACATTGCCATTTTCATTAGATAACTATGAAAAATAAAGATACAAATATTTTTTTTTTCGTTATAATAATGAGCAGTGTGCCCTAATTAATATGCTTCATAAATCTGAAACAAAGCCTAAGTAGATCAATGGTAGGCAAAGATGAAGACCACATTGCATTGAAGCAAACCTCAATGGAATGGCTCAATGGAATGGGGGCACCAGTTCTGATGGCAAAAAGTAATTAGCACTCTACCAGTTAACTGGGTATTGCCTAACTGAAGTGGACCTGTTAACTGAATATAATATATATTGGGAAAAGATATTATGGAAAACTTTGCAACTTGAAATTTTGATTTTGACATCCGTATGTAGAGGGTTAACCCTTTACCTAATACAAAAGGCAGACAACACTTGCAAATAAAATGTTTGAATAACTATATTTTTTCATTTTTTATATCAAAAACATAGCTTATGACCCGTCAATGGAACAAGCTCAACAAGCTCTTTCCAATGAGGGGTCGTAAGCTATGTTTTTGACACCAAAATAATGAAAATGGAATGGTGATTTTTGTAAATAGTGCTGGCCGGTTTTGGTGGTTATATTGGCTAAAGGGTTAATACTGTATAACAGGATTTATTATTCACTTGTACATGTATCTTATCTCAGGGCAAATTGTATATTCTAGGATAAAAATGAGTGCAGAATGAGCAAGCTACATCTAAATCTCTATCTCTAAAATACATTTAGACTCCAGAAGAAAAATAATCATTACAAGAAAAATAAATAAAGAGAAAAGCAAATGTTACTGTGTCACTACTGGATATTTTTTATTGACCCTCTCAAGACTAAAATACTTTAACATAATTACAGGATATTCTGATCCCTGTAAAAAGGTTATATTTAGTTAGATTTTTCTATATTGAGCACCAAGAATTTTCCCTTTTAGTATTTTCTCAAGTACTGATGGGTGCAGCCACTCGCACTGATTCTTGGAAAGACATATCTAAAAAAAACTTTACCAAAAACAATTTTCTGTCCACAGAAAATGCCATCAGCAAAAGAAAATACTACTTTTTGTCAGAGTTAACCTCAGTAAGATTTGGACAGGTTTATTTTTATTTATTTATTTTTTGGGGGGAGGATATTTATTTTTTATTGGGGTTTAATGACACTTTCGACAGACAGGGTCACCTCTTGTCGGACAGTTTTATGGGCGGAGGAAGCCGGAGTACCTGATGAGAACCACCGAGCAACTGTCAGACTCCCCAACATACTAACTCCACATGAGTAGGGTTAGCATTGGCTGAAGACAAGTGCACTATCGATGTGCAGTACGCCTAAGTGCATAATGCCACCATGTCCCCACATAGGCAATTGGGATTAAGAGTCTTGCCCAAGGACACAACGTTGTTGCCGCAGGTGCGATTTGAACTGAGGCCCTCCCGGCTTGCAGCCTGCATCTCTACCAACTGAGCCACCACGATCTCATTTTGGGGGGTTTAACAACATTTTCGACAGGCATGGTAGGACAGTTTTACAGGTTGAGGAAGCCGAGTACCCAACAAAAACCCACTGGGCAGTGATTAGCAACTGTCATTCCCCACTTTACTAACTCCTCATAAGCAGGGTTAGCATTGGTTGAAGGAAAGTACACAGTACGCACACATGTATAACTGGGATTATGTGCCCTACTCATGCCCAACCCAAGACCACAATGCAGTTACTGCTGACAGGATTGAACCATTGAACTTTCCGTTTGAAGGCTACAGACCTGTCCACCATGCCACTCTGACAGGTACTGCCAATTCAAAAAGCTAAGGAACAGATGATTAACTTCTAGCATGCTGCTGGTGGGTATTCCTGTCCAAGACAGAATTTCTCTTGCCAATGAAATAAGTAAAGTATGGGCACATTCAATAAAATTTTCCCCTGTAAAATGAATGGTTTTTTTTTCCCCAATGATTTCTTGAGAGTTAAATTTACACAAATTTTTCATAAAAAATTTCTAGTCATGGCTGCTTCACAATACTTGCTGCTCAATTCATGAAAACGAACAATTTATATTTTTGTATTGCTGTTGAGGCCAAAAAAAAAAAAAAAATTAAAGAATTGAATTTTTAGTGGCCATCAAGTTCGAAGTAAAGGCCATAACTGCCACTGCCGTTCAAGGAACATAGCCAACCAAATTTTATTATTTTATTTCATTTTTGCCTCCAAAACACTGCTTTTGAACTACCCTTCTTTCAGTGAAACATTAGCTCATTGTGTTCTTTCAAATGAGACATCAAAAGCTATACTTTTTAATCGGACAAAAAAAAAATTCAGTTATTAAAGAGAACAATTTGCAAGTGTCAGATTATATCACCTTCTTTATGCATCATCAGTCTTGAGCTTATGTTTACTTGAGGGTTCTTAGTTTTCTTGGGTCACGCCCAAATCCCTTTTTAAAGTAAATTATGCATGAAGTTTATTAGGAAACAATGTGGATATAAACAGGTCAGATCTCAAGTTTCAGTGACATGATCATACAAAGTTCATCAGCGAAAAGCAATCTGCATCGATAGAGTGATATACAATATAGCTGCCGTGGACTAGTTTTTAGTGGACTTTTTAATTAATGAAGCACAGGGAACAATCCAGTGATTCATCAATTAAAATTTTGCTGATTACGATTTTTATTACTTTGTAAACGCAAACGTGGAGTGGACATCACTGCTACAGGTGGATTATGACCAGTCCACGGCGACTGTACTGTACAGAATATTCTCGAATCTGGCCAAATTTTGATTTTTTTTAAACGTACTTATTGGTTGCACCATTTTGTTTGAATGGGTACGTCGTTAATTAGAGTACATTCTATGATAAACCATTACAAAACTATGAGCAAAACACTGCAAAACCGAGTTAAATATTTTAAACACCATACAAGCACAAACAACATTATTGGGGCTGGGGCTGCAACGATTAATCATGATACGCCCGAACCGCGATACAGGGACCAGCCTAGGGGGGAATTTTAGGGAGACTTCAAGTCTCCCTTCAGAAAAAATAGGGAGACTGCAGAGTCATGTAGGGAGACTTCATAAGCAAGTGGGGAAAATTAAGAATATTCATGTACCACCCCCGCCGCCCCTTCATATTTTCAATTTGTGGTCCTCCATTAACATACAAATAATCCAGGTCCAGTTGTCTATGATGCATCTGTGCCAGGTTAAAAAATCACAATGTAATTATTGACTGAAAATCCCCCACTGCTACCTTCTCCTTCATGACCCCTCACCTCTTCTTCGTACCAATCCCCCATCACCCTCCTGTGGTTGCCTTTCAACAAAGTCTACTAAGCTAATAATTTCCTAAGTCTGAAAGTGTGAACAGGACCAGATGTAAAAAGGTTGCTTGGGAGGTACTTTGTTAGTTAATAAACAAAATACATTCTGGGGTCGAGTATTTTGTAAAAAAAATGTCATTCCGCATCATTTTTATGGCATTCCGGTGTCATTCCGCGTCATTTCATGTCATTCTGATGTTTAGGCAGACCCTTTTTCAAGATCGTCCACATGCACACTTGTGTCCTGTACAAAGCTTTTCTTGACATCACTAAAGCTTTTTTCATGTGTTTCAATTCCATTCGTGTTTTTCTGGGAATAGACAGCCCAACAGTTAACAGTCGTCAGCAAATCGAAATGAAAATAATGTGTTATAAAATACGTCCGTTGTGTATACATTTTCGGCATCCTAAGCGACGTAACCTACTTTCAAACTGGGTTGTTTTGTTGAGTCGCTAAGTCACCTATTTTCGTTTCGACACTTGAAGCTCCGACTGGAACGCAACAAAATAGAAATAAAAAAATCTGCCAAAAGCGACAATGGACAATTGATTGTCGTGTGATTTCAAATAAATGGACATTTATTTGACGAATTAAAATGCCCATTTATCACACTCGAGCACATTCGATTTTTGAAAATACTCGTTTTCATGTAAACCTCGCATCACTCAGTTCAGCCTTTTCTCATTTTGGCCAATTTTTAGAGGGCGACTTGTAATCGCCCCGACTATTTTTCTGGGCGACTTTGGGCTTAGAAGGGCGATATAATCGCCCTAGTCGCCCTCACGGCTGGTCCCTGCCGCGATACACTGCCCACGATTCAGTATGTATATCAGGCAAAACAACTTCTTGGATTTTGAAAGATGGTGCAGTGAAACCTTGTTTTTTTTTACATATTAATATAGACAGTGATAAATATGTCATTAACAGAATTATTCAGTAAACCAAAAGTTGGTGAATTCCCTCCAATTTGCTACATATTTATTTGATTAATCCATTATATCTTGTTTGACAGAGCTCAAAGAGCTCTGTCAAACAAGATATAAGGAATTAAATGGTTTTAACATATTTATATTTTCCGAGAGGACAAAAGCACTAGTAAACAGTGCTGTCAATTTGAGGAGTGTTATCGCATTCATGCTTCTTCGTGCTTCTAAATTGGAAATAAGAAGCTCTCTTTGTTGTGCTTCTCTAATTTTCAAGAAAATAGATTAAATGACCGGACAAAGACTCAAGATTCCATTACACTGATTAAAACACACAAATGAGGTGTGAAGAGTATACCTGTAAATTGCTGTGTCATTTTAATTAATGCTGACAGTGGAAGTACATCTACAGAATGTCATGCTTTTTCAACGCGTACTTGTTGTTTTGGGTAAATGTTGCAGTAATAAGATTGGACAGAAAAGAAAATGTCACATAATGATATTTACTACTGAATGAAGTTTTACAAATCGCATTACGTAGTGCACATACTGACCAAACAAATCTCACCGTTTGATCAGGTGATGTATTTAATATTCAATGAGGCTATTGTTTATAGTGTGTCTAGCTTTTCATTGGGGGTTGATTAAGTTATGCAGGTCAAGGAACAATTGTGTCATCAGAGTGCACTTCTTCAGTCTTTCAAAGTTTTTTGGCACAAAAACAATGTTCAGAAATTTCTCATTTGACCACAATATACAAAGGAATTTTCAACGAAAGTTCGATTTTGCTTTATTTCTATTCGATAAATACTTTTCCTTAATGACAATTCACACCTTTGAACACCACTGCCATACAAAATTCCATCAAGTGCAATTATGGCAATTATGCTATCTTTTATTAGAACACTCAACAGGTCGAACCCAGTGCACCTACGTGCCAAAACCTGTCTTATTATTGGAACAAGTTGGTTAGCTTTCTGAAGTGAAAGAATGCATGCTGTGCATTGGGCTGGTTTGAGGTTCCAACGATTTAAATGTCACCTGGAAAGCTTAAATAGCCAAATCTCATGATTTTTTATTTCTTCTTTCCCAAAATCTGAGTAAAGGCTATCATAATCAAACATCTCCGATGCCAGTATACCAATTGCCAATGGAGACACAATTTTCATTAGCATATTTTTTGCTTTGGAATAGTATAAAGTCATGAATCAGAATGTTGATGAATTTCTTCTCGACACTACAGCGAAGTAAATTCTAATCAGAAAGCTTATGAAAAATATTTTCACTCTTCTTGAAAAATTAAGAAAAGCGAGTGCAATCATGCTTCTTGTGATTTTTAGAAGTGTTGTTTTCAGCTCTCCTCATATTTTCAAATCAACAGCACTGGGTAAACGGATCGTAAAATCAAAACTTTAAATTACTGAATGCCAAATTGCCAATGGTAATCGCATTGAGACGTTGCATATTGTTTGAATCCAACATTCAAAAATTTGTAATAAAAGAAAGCTACTGGAAATGAATACATGTAGTTCAAAGTATTTGAAAATTGTAGTTGCAAGCCATGAGAGAACATGTGCATCATGATACACATTGTATCATGCAGATTGAATTGTGATAAATATCGTATCATTAGGGAAGCATATAGTTACAGCTCTATCTGGGGCATAGTTTTTACCACTGCCATTTTGTGGGAATTTAATGGGACAATATGGACACTCTCAAAACAAACTGAAACTATTTGCTTATTTTCAGAATGGTACAAGTTCAGAAATAAGTAAAGTGATTCCAGTCAAACTCACTGACTACATTGTAATATATGCCACTTTTGAGAAGATCAGTCCACAACTAGAGATGGTCTTTCACCCGATATACCCGCACCGTGGCATACCATTAGCGTGGGTGACTGAAAAGGGGCATTCAATTTTTCTAAGTAAAAAAAAAATCCAATATGGCCGCTAGTCGGCCATCTTGAAACCGAGCAGGAAAATAATTATGTCACACACTTCCCCTCATCATGTTCATCATTTTTGTGAAGTTGCATGAAAATACAGCTAAAACTAAAAAAGTAGTTCGCTCCAAAAGTTTTGTACAAAAATCCAATATGGTCACCAGTCAGCCATCTTGAAACTGAGCAGGAAAAAAATTATGTCATGCACTTCCCCTCATCATGCTGATCATTTTTGTGAAGTTTCATGAAAATGCGGCTAAAACTGTGGAAGTAGTTCGCTCCACAAGTTTACATGTACAACGGACCGACCAACGACGACAGACTGACCGACTGACCAACAAGTTGACTCCTATATACCCCCTCGAAACTTTGTTTTGTGGGGGTATAATAAGCAGGGATGCATAACTGAATAGCCCTGCGTTAAGTTCCTCCAAAGGTTATCCAAATTTTCCTAGGATAACATTTTTTAGTTCCTCTAAAATCACCAGTTTCAAACTAGAGTTTCAAACAACAAACCATAAACCTTTCTGTCAATTGTTTTCTTACATTTTTTTTTTTCTTTGGGGGGGGGGGGGGGGGAGGGTCATTTTTGTTTAATATTTATTACTTGTTAGTAGTCTTGGATTAAACTGAATTTAAGGGATTATGCTTTCACTTGCTTTATGGGTGATGTATTTTAAGACCAAAGTTATCCTGACCAGTTATAAACATTGAAGGGGCAGGTGGTGGAGACATTAAATTGTACTCATGGAAGGAATATCAACTGAATAATGCTCAAGGTAGACATTTTATTTTTGTGACCATTAACTGTTAAGAGTGCTGCAAGCCTAAATTTGGGCTTTATTCTTAAGTGCAGAATCCACAGATTAAAGTCTCCATATTCTGTGGAGGTGCTTCATATTTTCTTTGAAGTGCAGTTATTTTGTCTACAAGGATCTGCTTTGTAACAATTAATGGGAGAGTGCCTATTGGCACTCTCCCATCAATTGTAATGAGGCAAAGACTCCAGAACAAATTCTGACAATCAAAAATAATTTAGCACACTACCAATAAACTGATAGAGTGCTGGAAGTCCATATTTGGTCTTTATTCTGAAGTGCAGGTGCCACAACTTAAAGGCTTCATATTCTGTAGATGTGTTTCGCATTATCTTTGAAGTGAAATTATTAAGTCTGCATGGATTTGCCTTTTCACAATTTATGGAAGAGTACCCAATGGCACTCTCCCATAAATTGTAACAAGTCAGACATGTGAGCCAATTTTGACAACCAAAAATAATTGAGCACTCTACAAGTTAAAAAACAAGAGGCCCCATGGGGCCTGAAGCGCTCATCTTGAACAGAACAAGAATGAGTCTACTTTAAGCAAGCCATCTCAATGGGCTACACTGTCAATCCTCGAGTCCCTCTGAGGTGACAAAAATAATCTGGGCATCATGCCTTTTCTTCAGTTGATCATAAAGTAAAATGTAGAGCTCCCCTATGAAGCCCCTTGATACAACCTGTGTGGATTAATCTTAGTTACACACCTCTAGAGGGTACTGAATACAAAAAATTTAATTCTTCAGCAAAATGGCCAATTCCAGCTCCCATAGAGAGCCCAAATATTAACCCAGGCTCTTGATTTGAGCACAGTTGAATCTGACTTCCCTAGAGATGTTGTGTACCGAATATGAAAGCATTCTGACTGATGGATCTGAAGAAGAGAAATTGTACAGAAATTTCTTCAAATTGCACTAAGTTCAAATTTGGGCTACCATAGCGAGCCCAAATATTAATCTAATGATTCGATTTGAACAAACTTGAATCTGATCCCCCAAGAGATGTTGTATACCAAATGTGAAAGCATTCTGACAAGTGGATCTGAAGAAAAAGATTTTTGAAGAAATTCCCTCATATTGTACTAAGTTAAATTTCATGTTCCCATATGGGGCCCAAATATTAACCAAGGCACTCGAATTGAACAACCCGTAGGAAGCCCAAATATTAACCTAGGGACTTGGTTTGAACAATCTTGAATCTGACCCTCATAACAATGATGTATACCAAACATTAAAAGTTTCTGACTGGTGGTTCTGAACAAGAAGATTTTTAAAGAATATTCCCCATATTACCCTATGTTAAAACTTCGGGCTCCTCTAAAGAGTCCAAATATGAACCAATGAGCTTTATTTCAATAAAGTTTTATCTGACCACCCTATGAATGCTGTATACCAAATATCAAAAGATTCTGATGATTGGTTCTGGAGAAAAGATTTTTTTAAATTTTGGCAAATATGCTGACTCAGCATTTTTTCGATGCCCATTACAGAACACCCTAACATAACTGATGGCAATTCTTTTTTACCATTCAATTCTACTGGTCCTAAGGATACTTCATACCAAATAACAGCTCTCTGTTCCGTGTGGTTTGTGAAATATGGGCGTTTGAAAATATTTCTATTTTTAGCTCCCAGGGTTCCCATGGGGATGCGGGAATTTTTCTTTTGCATGGGTCAAGTACTTATGACCCAATAATACCACAAACCAAATTTTGTTCATACCGGACCATCGGTTCAGAAAATAGAAATTTGGGGCGGGGCCAAAGATCTTACCCCTCCTATTACAAAGCCAAATATTACTTCACGAACTTCGTTTGAACAATCTTGATTCTACACCTCATATGGAAGCTCCATAGCAAATATCAAGTCATTGTACACACTGGTTCTTGAGAAGAAGATTTTAAAAATATTTTGGAGCATTTTCCCCCACTCCCTCCCTACGGGCCTGGGCATGTTGAGTTGAACAAAAATGAAATGCCCCTTTGGGACCATCGCTCACACAAACTTTCACTTGAATTGGCCCAGTGGATTTGGAGAAGACCAAAACATGGTGTTGACGGACGACGGACAGAGAGCGATGAGATTAGCTCAGCTTGACTTTGTCAAGAGGAGCTCAAAACCTCTGATAAAAAGGAGAGAGTAGTGGGATTGGGTTTATCCTGAATCAAAAGGATCATACAAATTTTTTTGCGTAACCTTTGTGCAGGCCTGAAAATAAACAGCCTGACATTAGCAGAATGAGGTCCCCAAAGGGTGAATTTGATGATGCTATCCCATACAGAGAGCCAGTTTATCCTCTGGGTACCTCTTTCTGTTTAGGTTTGAGACCCTGATTCAGAACGAGGTTCACAGAGGGTGAATTTAAATTCACCCTCTGGGGACCTCATTTTACAGATGACAGTCTGCTTATTTTCTGGCTTGCCTTTGTGGGGATATCTTAAATTTTCAATTTGTGCATTACTGAATAAGCAGTAATGAATAGCACTCAGCTGGTTAAGAAGTATGCATGTTTTAAAAGATTTCAAACTGACTCAGCAAGAGGCCAGTTAAACATACAGATCTGATCAAGAATAATCAACTCAAGTGCTTCAATAGTATAACAATTTAAGCATATACTGGGGTGAATTACTGTACTAATTTAATTGAACTGGAGTGATAAAGTTCAAATCTCAGCTGCACATTTGTTTCACAAGCTCAAACCTTCATTCCTTCTTTAGTTTTCTCTTTTTCAGAATTACCAAGTAACTTGAACAATCTCTACAAATTACTGAGAAGTAATGGTTTCTTCAGTGAAACATATTTTCTAAAAAAAAAAATTTTCAAACCAACTTTTTCAAATTTTATGATGTTTTCCTCAAATTGAATATATGTCAGGGTTAAATCCATGGAATTTGGGAAGGTGACTCTTTTGGGAGTGAGAATAGACTAGTGTCACCAATGTCAAGTAACTTTGTCATGATTCCAGGGACACTGAGAGATTAGTAGTAACTGACAATTTGACTGACACTGATCTACTGAAATCCCAGGAATTGGAAGTTAATAAAGCGGCCCTGATAACTCAACCCATGCTAACTCTTAACTGGTAGAGTGCTGGAAGCCCATATTTGGGCTTCATTCTCAAGTGCAGGTACTGCCACATAAAGGCTTCAAATTCAATGGAAATGCTTCATATTGTCTTTGAAGTGATATTATTTAGTCAGTTAGGAATTGCCTTGTTACAATTTATGGGAGAGTGCCCACTGGCACTCTCCCATAAATTGTAGCAAGGCAAAGACATGTGAACAAATTTTGGTTGCCAAAAATAATTCAGCACTCTACCAGTTAACCCACTGAGTAATTTTTATATATCTCTATCAACTCTAGCCATCGCTGCTGTTAAGCAGCCATGACTAAATTTGATGAAAATATTTGAGAAATTAACTAATAAAATCATTTGTCAAAAAAGTAATTAGATGTACAGGGAGAACATTTGGTTTCAAATGACGAAATTACACTTCTTCAAGAGACATGAGATTTGCTGTCCTGGGTAGGAGTATCTGCCATGCTTGGAGTTAAAAGTTAAACACTGTGAAGACATAATCTGTGGTAGTTTACTACCTATATGCATGCAAGTACTGTGTTTGTGAATGGACTCAATGATGACTGATTGAATTACTGGGACTCTTATTCATTTATATTTATTTATTCATTGTTATTTAAGGTCACATATGTCTGCATAATGGTTAATCAAGACCACAGCATGGCCATATAAATCAAGTCCAGCCTATTCTTTATACCCATGCTGGCCATTTTAAAGTACTTCCAAAGGTATTGTGGCACATATAAAAAATGTTTAAGTCAAGAGTGAAAAAGTGCCATTACTCTGGAATCTATTCCTTCTGCATATCTGTTTCCCCCTGCAGGTTTATCAGCATACCAAAGGAGATCCAAATCTGGCTGACGGCTTTGAAATTACAATGCAAAACGTTTGTACAGGCAGACGGACAGAGAAAGACAGATGGATGGATGGATGGATGGATGGATGTGGATGGATGGATGGATGGACAGAGGGCTTCACTAGATACCCTGTATCCTCCTTTGGGGGTCAGGGCATAAGCTCTGAGCCTGGGTCGGGGGGGGGGGGGGGGAGATTGAAAGAATACGATATTAATTTTTTCATCATTGAACACAGATTTCTGTGGATGTTTTATGATTTATAATTGAAGAGATATTCCCAATATTTTGCCTCATGAGTTTTTTAAACAACTTTGGACTGATCAGGATGCTTGGGCAAATTAATTGAGTGATACTCATAGCACCTTTTTGATAATTTTTATTTTATTAACTATTATGCTCTATTTCAAAATGATCAAACCTTGATGCATTTTTGCATCTGCAATTAATTTGTTGTTAAGTGAGTGACTCACTGTCAACTGGATGAACCTTCCAATCTGTTGGTGAAGCAACCTGCAAGCGTGTCACTGTCAGGCCTTAAAATTTGTTCTGATTCACAAGAATTGGTTCTGACTCTCATAAACTCCTGTTGCGAGAATCAATTTTCTTCTCTTAAAAAATTTAGAATTGCCAGAACATATTTCACAGTAAAAAAACAAACTACATAAATTGTTTATATATTTACTAGAGCTCAACATTTATGGGCCTAGTTCCAATTTTGGTAAAACACACACAGTGCATGCTTTAGTGGAATCCACTCTCCTATCCAATATACATCATTATATAAAACACAAAAACAGTTGTGAACCACCCCAGTTTTCCCTACTTTCTGAAGTATATTTAGCAAATTTTTGTATGAAATGTAAGATATGAATTCCAACAGTTTCACAAGAAAGTGTTCATTTTGAAGTTGGTCTACATGCACCTTTTGACTACCACAGTGCCAATAAGCAGACTGGGGGTGGGAGGGTGTTGGGGCGGGGGGGGGGGGGGGGTTGAAAAACACACAATTGTCTAGTAGCTTGTATTGCACAAGACCTCTATTTGAATTTCATTGTTATATTTATTATGCAACTTTTGTACACTTATACACATGTTTGTACAATGACCTGGGGTAGAATAGTACCTGCACGTGAGAGAGCCTGTGTCCTCCGACAATTTCAAACTGGTATGTGTGCTATACTTGCCCAGAAAATGCAATCAAATTAGTCAAGATCAAGTTCATACTCTCGTTCACATCATCTGGCCAGTGAGAGGTGGTCCGACCCAAGAGACTATAGTCAAAATGTGTTTTTTAGATGCTTACCACTCAAAATTGTGACAAGTGATACCATGGACTTTCTTCAATGAATCTGTCTGAAAAGATCATTTATTTGTCAACAAATAATTTAGCTTTCACATGGTATATTCTTTATCATTACTGAATCAATTTTTTGTCATTTACACCAAAATGTTTGGGGGTGTAGTTCAGCTGCCAGAGAGGGTAACCTTGCAATGTTAGGAAGTAAAAGATTTTTTGGTTGTTTTCTGGGAAATCTGTTCGCACTGAATCTGAATCTGAATGCCACTCTGTAAACCTTGGGCAACTTGAGGTATTCAAGATGGCTGAAAAAAACCCACTATTTTCATCTTTAAAGGTGTTTCTATATCACACTGAAACTTACACAATGTATGTACCACCAATAGATGGTGTATCACGTACAAAATTCATGACTGACCCACCACGGTTAAGGTCACTTATAGAGTTCAACACACGGAATGAGCATGAACGTCACCCTTCAGTGTCTGGACTATAACTTTTTAATGGGATGCAATATCACAATGAAACTTACACAACATGTACTACCACTAGACAGTGTGTCAAATTCATGACTGACCCACTGATATTAAGGTCACAGATAGGAGTCAACACAAGGAATGAGAATTCACATCAATTTTTTGTGTCCAGGCCATAACTTTTTTTATGGGAGTAGATATCATAATGTATTTATTATTTATTTATTGCGTTTAAGGTCCCATATTTCTGCACAATGGCTAATCATGACCACAACATGGATAGAGAGTCAAGTCCAGCGAATCGATTTATACCCATGTTGCCCATTTCAGTGGATTTCCACCCCAGGTATTGGTTACCAGGTTCCATTTTATCAATAGCTTGTTTTGCACAGTAAACAAGCACTGCTTCATTTCCTGGGGTTCTCGCATGGAAAATATCTTAATGAAAGTTACACAAAATATGTACCACCACTATGTAGTGTGTCTCATACAAAATTCACAACCGACCCACCATGTTCAAGGTCACAGGTAGAGGTCAACACATGGAATGAGCATTCACAAATTTTTCAAGTTTGGACCAAGACTTATTAGTGGAATTAGGTAACACAATGAAACTTACACAACCTACGGACCTCAACTAGAAGGCGTGTCACATTCAAAATTCAAGATTGACCCATCAAAGTCTAGGTGACACTAACGGTCAACACATAGACTGAGCATGCACATCAACTTGTCTTGTCAGGGCCATGACTTTTTAGTGAAAGGTGATATCATAATGGATCTTAGAGAACACATGTACCATCATCAGATGGTGTGTTACCTACAAAATACATCATTGGCCCATTAATATCAAGGTCACAGATAGAGGTCAACAAGTGGAATTAACATGCACATCAACTTTTTAGTGTCTGTCCCAATTTTTTTTTAGTTGGAGGAGACATCACAGTGGAACGTAAACACATGGACCACTACAAGACAGTGTGTCACAAAATTCATGACTGACCCACCAAGGTCAAGGTCACAGATAGAGGTCAACACATAGAATCAACATGCACAACTTTTTAGAGTCCATCCTCTAACTTTTTTGTAGAAGGTGATGAAGCAATAAAACTTATACAATAAAACTTATACAACATGTGTAACACCATTAGGTGGTGTGTCGCTTACAAAATTTTGCATACAAATGTGAGACTTAGGGGCAGGTAGTGAAATACTGGGAGTTGGCCATCTTAAGACACCGCCTTTAATATCTCATTTGCCAAAGGTTTACAGAGCAACATCATTCAGATTCAGTGCAAAAATGTACCCAAAAAATAAAACAAAAAAAAACCCTTTTACTTCCATTTACCCCATTTTCCAACCCCATTTACTAACATTGCAAGGTTAGCACATAAGTGGCCATTTGACTTCTAGACTACTGTTTTCAAACTTTTTGGTGTAGTATATTTATTGACCATCTGTCTGACTTGAAGTAACCTCAGCTGTTGAAAGTGTCATTAAATCCACAATAAACAAACACACAAACAATTAACCAACTGCACTATAATGTCAAAATAACAGTTTTCAGCAGGAAAACTTTTCCCAGTGCAGCTGAGACTCCAACAAATTATATATTATTTCATAGCATAGGTCTGATTGAACTCTTCCAATCTTATCTTATTCTTTCTTATCTTGTGTGTCCAACATAGTGTTATCAAAGAAAATTCTACTATTGTTCCTGAGTGCAAAAAGATAACCACATATAAAACACAAAAAAAAAAGATTCACACTTGTACAAAATAACATTTTTGAATTCGTAAAAATTTTATTTTTTCACCTCAAAAACATAGCTTCTGAACCATCATTGGAGCAAGCTCATTCCAATGAGGGATCAAAAGCTAGCTTTTCAAGACAAAAATAAAAAAAACATGAATGTCAGTTTTTCATAAATATCGATGGCGAAATTTTACCATTACATCAGGTGAAGGGTTAAAGATCAATAGCATGGAATAAAGCGATCTGATTTCAGAGTCAATCTTGTTACCCATACAAAAGATAAATACTGATCAGTGAAGGGTTATCATGCTCGAATAAACAAGCATTCTTGCATTATAGTCAGGCTGATATAATTAGTACTTGTGGCACACAGGTTTTTATGTTTTTATTATTGAACAGGACATGTGTATTTAAATATTTCAGTTGGTGATCAGAGACTTCAAACATTGCTTTGTTATAAAACTAATGACATAGGTGTAGTGTGTAAATATTTCCTTTTATTCTCTTGCTCAACAAATGCATTCCTATAATCTCGCCTCATTCCCCTGACTAACAAACTTAATTAATCACATATAAAAATGCTATAAATAGGAGTTTTCTTTCTACTGACTGTGATCTATTCTATAAGAACAGACAGTCCCACTTAATCACACACCAGATAATTTAATAACACTGTTTATTGCATGAATGGTCCTCTTTTTATAACCTTTAATCTTATACTTTAAAAGCCGTAATGCACAATCATTTAATAAAATTCCAGTGGTATTTGTTTATTAGGGTTTCAACAACACTTTCAACGGCCAAGGTCAGACAATTTTACGGGAGGAAGAAACCGGAGTGCCAGGAGAGAACCACTGAGTAGCAGCAAGCATCTGGCAGACTCTCCAAATTACCTCTGCACCAGCAGAGTTAACAGTGACTGAAGGCATGTGCATCATTGAATCATTGATGTGCAGTATGCCTTAGTACACAGTGCCACCATGCCCCCATATGGGCAAGAAAGATGAAGTGTCTTGCCCAAGGGCACAATGCAGCAAAAGTTGGTCAGGATCAAACCATTGACCTTTCGGTTTAAATTCCATTGCTCTTACCACTGAACTACCAAGCTTCCAAGCAGGCCTAGAATTAACATGTGAACGATTGTTTAGGTTACGTGGGGGGTCACGTCAATTGTAAAATATGCGAATGCAGTACAGGTTACGATAAAACAACACAGCATAAATTAACTTCCTAATCAGATATGACAATCTTTCGAAACAAACTCGATTCAAAGGTTGCACATTACATCCGGACAAGGGTGGCATGTTGTTTACATCTTGTGTGTCGATCAAAATAAATAGCAACAACTAACTCACGATCTCGCCAAAATGAGATCACACCTTAGTTGTTGCTTTTTATTTGGCAGAAATTCTGTCAAGACGTAAACAACATGATCGACTTGCGTGGTAAAAACAGACAAAGTGGAAAGGCATTATAACACTTTTTTCTTCAGGTTACCACCATGTAATATAGCATAACCTGCTAACAGGTTACAATGTAAGCTCTTTATTTCAAAGCCTGCCAAGCAGTTGTAAATTTTTATGAGCAACATTAACATTGACCTCCGGGTGACACAACATTTTGCTCCACATTATGCAGCACTAAACTATACCACAGGTACTTTTGTCGCAGCGACAAAAAGATGCAACAACAGAATGCTGCAATCATATGCAAGGAAAGGGTGCATCAAGAAAAATGGGAGAGACAATGTTTTTTTTTTTAGTTTGGTTGAATTTTTACCTGCACTTCAAAAATTTCCTATTTTCGTCTTGAACACAGGGTCAATGACCCAAAGTTTGGTCGTATTTATTTATTGGTGTTTAAGGTCACCTATTTCTGAACAATGGTTATTCGTGACCACAATATGAGAGATAAAGTCAAGTTTAGTCAATAATTTATACCCATGTTGCCCATTTTTGAGGACTTCCATCCCAAGCATTCGTGACTGGGTCCCATTTTACCAGTGAAACAGTGCTTGTTTACCACAATAAATGGGCATTGCTTCACTCCCTGGCATTCCCACGGGGGAAAGTTGGGGGATAAGCTTTGTTTTTTTTTAAACAAAAATGAAAATTTTGCTGTTATGGTTATGAAAATGAACATGTTAGGGAACAATGTCAATCAACAAATATTAAAAAGCTTTAATACAATAAAGAGTAATACAGTGGAGCCCACTTAATTGGATATCTCTTAATTGTATATCCCTGTTAACTAAATATAATTTTCGAACACAAAACCATTTACCATACCTTCAGTACAAATTTGGTCTATTAATTGCATATGTGTTGTAAACTCCTGTTAATTGTATATAAATTTTTGTAATATGTCGAAAAAATTACTGTGACACGCACCAAATTCCCCTTATTTATCAACCTTTTTGGCCTCACTACATCCAATATAGGCATTTATTCTATTATCTCTTGTTTGACAGAGCTCTATGAGCTCTGACAAACAAGATATAATAGAATAAATGCTCAGTTTACCTCCAGAATACAGGAAACTGACCAAATTCCTGTTAATTGTATACTCCTGTTAATTGAATAATTTTCACTGGCAAAGTGGATATTCAATTAAGAGGATTCTACTGTATCAGGAAAAGCACAGTCAATCATGATGATTAAAGTCAGCTGGGTGAAAATTGAAATACCTTTGTTTCCATATTGCCGTGTGTTTTTTATAATTTCACCTTATGGCCGGAGAAGATAGTGTTTTTATAACAATCTACTCACTGTACACATCAAATGTCACAGTTGAGATATTACTAATTTAAAACAATGGCTACACAAAGCGTGGGCCACTGCTCCCGACCCCTAAGCATGTTCGAAGCAGCCTTAAAGGTATTATGGGACAGAAAAGTTTTCTGAGCGGAAAGAGTGAAAAGGGGCCATAACTCTGGGAAACATTATTGGACAGAACCCTTCCTTGTGCAAGTATAACCAGTTACAAAAAATTCAGTGTGTCCAGTCAGAGAAAATAATATCATTTATTTTCTGTTGCTTGGCACACTTTTCCTTGTAGCTGTATAATTTTAAGATGTTCCTAATGTTGAGCCCTCCTGCTTCCCCCCAGGCTATTTGTATGGTAAATATCTCTTAAAACAATTTATAAAACAAATTAGGTGATTGGAAATCTACCCTGCTAGGATTAGGTGTTTCATTCCTGTAAAATTATGTAATGAGACACCCTATCTTCAACTGAAATCTTTCAAGTAAAAGACAACAGCTTTTCTTTATCTAAGGTCTGTCATTTAAATTGACCATAACAAATTCACAAGATGGCTATTTTCCTGTCCAGGGTAACTGGGTAGAACTGTCAGTCTAGGCCAATCAAAGACAGCTGGGTGAGATTATAGGTGGAGCATACATTGCCTGTCACCTGCAGATAGATGATGAAACCTTTTGGATACAAAAAAAGAGATTGGCAAGCTCTGCAGGGAAGAAAGTGTAGGGCAGTCAATGAGTCAACAAATAAGTTATCAAGTCAGACAGTTTTCAAGTTGCTTGTTGTTAAGTTAGAGTATTGAATATTTTGCCAGCCAATCAGTTAGCAGACAGCCATTTTTAGCAGCGCCGGTTATTAGTTATACCATGTTATACCAAAGTAGACATAGGCTGATCCAAGAATGTACTTTACCATGTTTATGTTAATGCAGCCGATTATAATGTAAATATTTGATGGACCATTAATAAAAGTTCATAAACTGAGCAAAGATGTAATTTACTACCTCTCGCAGCCAAGCCCGCTGAGCAGCAGCCATACCTTAGTGACCTGCAACCCCAGCAAGGTCATAATTGGTGGAGAATCCGTTAGATCCTGATGAACTGTCTTGTCACCAGATCCAGTTGCGATGCCATTCAATGTGAAAATCAGGATTTAAGGAGAGAAATTGCAGTTCTCAGAAGTGAGAAAAATTCAACAATGTAAGGAACATTTATTAATTTTCAAACTTTCTCGAGCAGAGACCTTGAGGATGCAGGACTTTGGTTACGCCACTTTCAAAGGCCTCCTCTATTACACAACACCCCAGTGCAAGTATCCTAAGTGAGCTGAGAAGTGAAATCAACAAACTGGCAACGGCCATGAACAATATGTCAACAGTTTCATCCATGAATCCAATGACTCAACCATGAGAGATACCTCCAGAACCAACTAACTCTTCTCATCATTCAATGAACCCCAGTAGACGAGTGTATAATAAGCCGTGTCCAAGGTGTGGTGAGTACGATCACTTTAATACTCAATGTAGGTTTCGAAATGGAAGATGTGATCGGTGTTTGCGTGTTGATCATATTGCCGAATGTTGTCGCAATTCTCGCACCATGTCCCAATAGGGGTACGCTCATATCCCTCATTTTGGTAGAACAAATCCAGCAAAGTAGGGGATAGGCCTGGACCTCCAAATGCCAAGAAATCCAAAAAATTCAGGACACAAACCAGTCTTAAATCACTTTGAGCCAAATGTTAAAAAAAAACAACATGACAAAAACTCTTGAGAACCAACTTTCATTGAAGGACTAGTGCAAGTTGTTTGGCTTTACTGTAAGAAAACTACCCCAGGGTTGTCATCAAAACTGTGCGCTGGGTTGGTCCTTATTACATTGTAAAAGCATTTCCAAATTTTGTTTATAAATTGAGACATTCACAAACACATCAACTTGTGAAGTCCCTTGTCCATGCTGATAGACTAAAGTTGTACAAAGATCCAGCTACTCGTCCCACAAATCCACCACCCAGGTTGGAGGGGGTACCAGCTGACTGTAGTCCTGAGGAAATTAATGGGGAGTTGATCTCAGATTTACCTTCAGGATCTGTTTCTCAAAATCTTGACCGAGAATTAATTTCCAGCCCTCCAGCCGATCAACAGTTTGCTTCTCAACCAGATGTACCTGCAACAGATTCTGAGTCAGAATCTGATGGGGCAGCTACAGGAAACTGGCGAGAAATACTTAAGCTATTCAAAGCATCCAGGCATAATGGCAAAAGGTGTTATTATGTTCAGTGGAAAGATGGTATGCCAAATTCTTGGGAATATGAGGACAATATACCACCTATTCTAATTAAAGAATTTCACATGAACAAAACACTGAAAGGTTCAAAACGTAAACGTAAAGTTCCCAACTAAATTTTAAAAAAAAATAATACTCCTGTTGTCATAGTCACCGAACAGACTATAAGTTATGGTAAATCCTTACTTGAACTCAATAGGACTCTTGAATGCATCTGTAAGTCATGCTTCCTGTTGGATTTTCCTCATCATTTTCTATGTAATTTCAAAATTTGTGCACAACCTTTTGTCTTTGTATATTTATTTATTTTTCTTCTCCTTTATATGACTGTGCTTGAATGGTGAGTGATTGCGTGTGCGAAAATGGTCCCTTAGAATTTGATTGAGTTGTCCATTTTGGGTGGACTGTCTTTTTGATGTACTCCATGAGCTCCAGGGAGATTAACAAGTTGGATTTTGACACCATACCAATATTCAAAGATATATCTCTCTCCAGGCCATGAAGCTAGAATTAAGTATAACCTGTGTACACGTGGGTACTTTTTTTTTTTTTAGTAGTAAGATTGTACTGCCTTGTAATATATATGTAGAAATCAACCATAATTTTGTAGTGTTTAATATGATTCATTGATTTAGATTTTTGAACTGTGGTCGCATGTGCATTACATTTAAATAATCTCACTTAGATTAATCATATCAAATTGATGCTTCGCTCAACTGTATAAAAAAAAACCAAAAAAAAAAAACCAAACTTTTTGCATAAATCATTTAATCAAGTATAGTTTGGATTTAAAGCAAATTTCCACTTTAACCCATATTTGCCATAAATATCACTTTTCTTACAGGTACCTGTATAGTGTAAATAGGACAAAATGTATTTTAAATCTTTTTCTCCAAAGTAGCTTTTTTTATGCGAAAGTTAAATTAATAGTTACAATTTTCACCATGTTGGGAGCTCAACATGTGATTTCTTTATGAAATTAATTCCCCAACTATTTATGAGCTCATCTAAACTTGTCCGTTCTTACGATGTATTTATTGCAAGCTAGTTATTATTAGTAGTGCGACACTTAGACCTTTTTTTTTTCTCTTCCAATAAATGATTGTTATACCGGCCAACACACAAACACCAGTATATGTCACAATCTCACTCCTTTCTCTTTCATTCGGAACCTCTGTTGATGTTATATGATCGTACCTGGCATTATCATGTTTATTGGTAGATTATAGGTGAATATCATGCAGATAAACACTCTCAAAACTCATCAGTGAAATATGTGTATATAATTTCTCTTACAATTAGCAAATGAACAGTTTGGTTTTTTTTTTATTTTAAGGACAGTGTTTTGTTAGAAACTTGGGTACAGGTAGTTTTATCAACCAATGTGTTTTCAGATATATATACTTTCAAGGGACTATGAAAGTGAAAAGACAGTGACATTTTAAACAAATGAACAACAAAACTAGTGTTTGAACAATATGGGTCTTTTTGAGTGACATAAATAGTTGTTCAGTTTATAACCTACAATAATAGTATTATGTTTTTTTTCCCTTCATCACCACAGTTTTTCAGATGGTTGAAAAAAAAAAGTCTTTTGGAGCAGCACACAATTTAAGTACAATGTATATACAGTTTGCCAAGTTTGACAGAGCAAACTTAAGTGCCCAAGGGGATAGTATAACCAGTTACAAAAAATTCAGTGTGTCCAGTCAGAGAAAATAATATCATTTATTTTCTGTTGCTTGGCACACTTTTCCTTGTAGCTGTATAATTTTAAGATGTTCCTAATGTTGAGCCCTCCTGCTTCCCCCCAGGCTATTTGTATGGTAAATATCTCTTAAAACAATTTATAAAACAAATTAGGTGATTGGAAATCTACCCTGCTAGGATTAGGTGTTTCATTCCTGTAAAATTATGTAATGAGACACCCTATCTTCAACTGAAATCTTTCAAGTAAAAGACAACAGCTTTTCTTTATCTAAGGTCTGTCATTTAAATTGACCATAACAAATTCACAAGATGGCTATTTTCCTGTCCAGGGTAACTGGGTAGAACTGTCAGTCTAGGCCAATCAAAGACAGCTGGGGGAGATTATAGGTGGAGCATACATTGCCTGTCACCTGCAGATAGATGATGAAACCTTTTTGATACAAAAAAAGAGATTGGCAAGCTCTGCAGGGAAGAAAGTGTAGGGCAGTCAATGAGTCAACAAATAAGTTATCAAGTCAGACAGTTTTCAAGTTGCTTGTTGTTAAGTTAGAGTATTGAATATTTTGCCAGTCAATCAGTTAGCAGACAGCCATTTTTAGCAGCGCCGGTTATTAGTTATACCATGTTATACCAAAGTAGACATAGGCTGATCCAAGAATGTACTTTACCATGTTTATGTTAATGCAGCCGATTATAATGTAAATATTTGATGGACCATTAATAAAAGTTCATAAACTGAGCAAAGATGTAATTTACTACCTCTCGCAGCCAAGCCCGCTGAGCAGCAGCCATACCTTAGTGACCTGCAACCCCAGCAAGGTCATACATATCTGCTCCTCCAAGCATGTCTATCAGCATACCAAAGGAGATCCAACTCCGACCAATGGCTTTGAAATTACAATCCAAAATGTTTGTACAGACAGACGGATGACAGATAGAGATGGATCGATGGAGGTCTTCACTAGATACCACCGAATCTTCCTTCGGAGGTCAGGGGTATAACAAGCAAAAACATTCACAGACATATTCAAACTTTATTATTTCCCACAAAAATTCTTGAGTAAGATACTTTTTAAACTTTAAAAAAAAATGTACCATTTTGTTGTAGCAATGAAAAATGGAAATGACCTCTGGTCAGGGATGACTAATCAAGTAACATTATTCAATAAGTTCTGAATTACTGTTTCAATAAAATTCTTACTAAAAGCTTCACACTATCTCTGGCAATGGGCAGGATTTTTGAAGTGGTTGTTCTGCAAACAATGCATTGTTTTTAAAAATGTTAAATGGAAGATTTATAGGAAGCTCTGTTAGTGTCTGCAGATTAAGGCAACTTTTATTGAGTTTCCAAAAGAATCTCCAAATTATCTCCCATTTATTGTGAAATTAAAGAAGTGCAACTGCACCACCGGTATCCCTCGCCAAGGGTTTCTAAGTTGAAACATATTGCCAAGGGTATCCAAGTTGAAAAAAGTGGAAAAAGGCTCATAACTCTAGAAAAAAAAATGGACAAAACTGGTTGCTTGTCAAAATCCTTTTCTCCATGGTGGCTTATCAGCGTACCAAAGATAATTTAAATCCAATATCCACTAGCGCTGGAAGGTTATGAAATTTTTCCACAGTTTTGGTTTCTACTAATTTTTTTTAAAAAAGAGTTCAGTCCGGTTTCGGTTTCAGTTTTTTTTTTAGAGAAAAATATTCAAGTATTAAACACTATGAACACTAGTTTTAATAAAAGTTCAAAGTGCAAGTAACTTCCCCTCTCTCTAAAATTATGAGATTAGATATAGCACAGCACATGTATAGTGAACCATTAATCCAGAAGACAATGAAGATTGTTCACAGAGCCCTGGATATACAGTTGAATAGCATTGGCAGCCCCCCCCCCCCCCCCCCCCCCCCACCACCCACACATACACACCAAGACAAGAGGAAAATGCTGTGGTCAGAATGCACAACTTTGGTAAACAAGAGCACAGACTAGCGGGGCAACATATGCCCGTCAAAATTGGAACATGCACAAGTTTCTCTGGGGTAAAGTTTGAAACTTTTGTTGACTCGACTATGTCTGTCCCCCTCCCCCCCCCCCCCCCCAATCATTGCCCATTCCCCTGCCCTGTTTGGGGTAATTTCCATATTAAGCGATCTGAGGTCTTTACAAAATAAAAAAAGAATCCGATTAAGTTGACGGTCTGTAGAGCACGGAAAGCAGAATTTGCTTGATTTCTAAGTATTAAAGGGGGAATAACTACTAGGAAAACTGTCGAACAAGACCCAAATTCGAACTTGCGCAAGATCTTATTCTGGTTGTGCAGTATATCAAATATTTTTTAAATCCGATTGAAACCACGCTCTGTAGAGCACGGAATACAACTGTCCCCGGACAGACAGTGCCATAACATAATACGTCCGTTTTTCAAACGGGCGTATAAAAATTGTGAAGGTGTAATGTTGTGAAATGTCAGGCCAAAGAAAAGAAATCTGTTTGTTTGGGGTACCCCCACCGACCCTAAACAATTATGCCGACCCTAAAAATTTTAAAAAGTAAAAGTCGCTCATTTAGGTCATTGTAACCCTAATTTTTATCGGACTTCAACTGTGAATTTGAAACCTATTTTGAGGTTAAAGCTTTCAAAAATACATGTAGAAATAAATATATCAGACAGTATAAATGCGGAGCAAGTGGTAAGTTCCAGTTCAGCAAAGAAAACTGCATTTGATAAATTGATCATTTTATAGATACAGTGTTTTATTGTTTGTGTTGAAGGTCATGAAAATTAATGAATATAGGTGTTGAGTTTCATGTATTGATACTCACTTCAGAAAGCCCGGAATCTTGGCCTGCAGTCTTGAAAATGTTATTGGTGCACATATAGTTTTTTAATTCCATTCAAACAAATACATAGAAATTACTGACAGTGGCCAGCAGATGCATGGATATTGCATTCAAGTGAAGTGTGTGGTCATTCGATGTTTGTTTTATTTTTGTCCAAAGCCAGATGACGCTTTCAATCTCACACTGAATGGGGTGATTTTTATCATTTCATTCATTTGTCATTCGAAAGAAAGTTTATTTAATACGTAAATACAAATATATTATGGGACCAAAAAAGTTATCAATTAGGCCTACCAGGCTCTTGATTTTTTTCTGTGATTTCTGCACTTTTTATTTAACACATCACATGAAGTGACAGCATTCAGTTAAATAACCGTGAGTGTCCCGACTGACGGTTATCTCACATTCAGGTCGGTCGGTGTTTTTAAATAACCGAAACCGAGTTGTATTTTCAGTCAACCTCCCAGCACTAACATCCACTGACTGAGTTATGAAGGTCCAGTTGTTACGGACGAATGAACGGACAAAAGGATGGATGAACCCCATTTCTATATCCCCTGCAACCTTCGTTTTTGGCGGCTGATAACAAAACAAATCCAGCAAATTAAGCCTGGACATTGTCAAAGGTTCGGCATAGTCCAAATGAAAAATTTACCAAATTTTCTTTGTAAATTCCATTATGAACTTGTGACTCAATGAAGATTTTCTTATTAATTGCATTTACTTCTGTACAACACAAACTCAATCTCCATAAAGGCTTGGTTCAGACCTAACTTACTGTGTTGGGTAAAGAGTTAACATATTCTGCAGATGCTGAAGGTGTGTTAAGACCTTAATCCTTTACCCAATGCAATATTTTTTTTTTCAACTGCTCATTTGGTAAATTATGCAGACAGATGTGGTTGATTTGTTAGGTAAAGGGTGAACTCATAATTCCTCTTACAGCCACAAACTGCACCATTTATACTGCTCTGAAAAAAGTTGTCCAAAGTGTATTCTTCCTCGAGAAATCTACTGGTAGAGCTATTTATTTATTTATTGGTGTTTAAGGTCACATACTTCTGCATAATGGCTAATCATGACCACAACATGGAGATAAAGTCAAGGTCTGTCAATCGTTTATACCCCATGTTGCCTATTTTAGAGGACTCGCACCCCAAGCATTAGTGACTGGGTCCTATTTTACCAGTGAAACAGAGCTTGTTTACCACAGTGAACAAGCACTGACTGCTTCACTTCCCGGGGTTCCCGCGGGGAACTGGTAGAGCTGGGCAGCTTTCAAATTTCATGTTGGTTCCAGTTTCGGTTATGGTTTCATTGAAAGAGTCGAGGTTTCAGTTTCGGTTTTCATTGTACAAACATAACAATACATTGCATTCACATATAGGAAGATCTATTTGGTGCCAGTTAGTGTCACAGGGGCTCCCTTTCCAGGGCATCGCACCTGTGTAATATACTGGTACTCTGATTTCCTGAACATAATATATTTGCATAAATTATCACTATTTTTGTTGAGTGAATCTATGCATGAATCAAATCTCGGACTCTTGGCAAAATATACGCCCTGTGCCAGAACAGAGAGCCATCAATGATATAGAAACACTGTTAAGTCATCTGCAGTTGTGAACATGTATATACAACAGTTATTAATGTTAAATTAATCTGAGGACTTAAGGGTTAAAAGCTAGGGACATTTTTCTTCTGTTGAATCATCATCACCAACGTTATCATAATAAAAATACACATTTCCTTTAAACTCAAATCTTTTGTGTGTAGTTGACTGTGACATTATACTGCAACAATTCAGACACTATGTAAGTATATGACTGTGAGTCAGAGTCAAACTTTTGTGAGCCTTCTAAAAGTATAGAGGGGGAACATACACAAAATTACTGACAAGCCTTTCAGTCAATAAACTCCTCGGTTTATAGAATTCAAATCAAGTATCTATCTCACATAATCAGATAAATACATTTAGATACAGTATGTGGAGAGTGGATTGTAACTAAATCACTTGGGAAGTGGAGTTATCATCCAAAGTATCACTCTCAAAATTTTGTACATACGGACAAAAAACACAAGCAATGTTTCAGCCAATGAACCTCTGCTTGTGCTTGTTATGCTTTGCAACAAATTGCAATTATTGCTTGAGTGGAATCTCCACTCTGTGGGTGATTTTGTGATAATAGACTTGCCATGTACTGTGTAGACCAGGGGTCCTGCAGGAAAGGACAGATAAAATTCAAGGCTGCTTCTTGATATATTTCAGCATTTTGCAAGGCATTACAAGATCCAAATTCAAAGATTTTCAAGGCCCTGCCTTTATAGGTCCTAACTAGGACCCTTGGTCATTACTTCCTCCTCCTCCCACTTTCCTACAAGGGAAGTAGGAGGAGAGGGTAATTACCAGAAGTCCTCATTAGGACTATGCTGTCACTAACTCTGGCATAGGAAACTATATAGTTGATTACGTGCTTCGTCAGCATCTTCATTTTGAAAATATTCCAAGCTTTTCAATGCCTTTAGACACATTTTCCAGGATTTCAAGGCTTTGAATGTCCCTTAGTCAAATTCAAGGTTGTTCCCTGAATCCAAGCCCCACGGGAACCCTGCAGATTATCTCTTTCACTTGCCTTTATTGATTTATTTATTGATTGGGGTTTAAACGACACTTTCAACAGCCAGGGTCACCCCGTGTTGGACAATTTTTTGGGTGGAGGAAGCCGGAGTACCAAATCAGAACCACTGAGCAACGGTGATCAACTAAGACTCCACAATGTACTAACTCCACACAATCAGGGTTAGCATTGGTTGAAGACAAGTGCACCACTGACATGAGGTGCGCCTTAGTACACATTGCCACCATGCCCCCACAAGGACACAATGCGGTTGCCACAGGTAGGATTCGAACCAAGGACCTCCTAGCTTGCAGCCTGCATCTCTACCTACTGAGCCACCACGCCACACATATGTACGTACATTCTTTCAGTTTCAAACAATTTACATTACAATCAATATAAAGGCAACAAGCTGCAGTGCTTTATTACTGTGAAACAAGATGGGCAAAAAATTGTGCCTTTTAAGTTTAGCGGCATGGTTGAGTGGGATATCATTGGTTAGAACATTGGACTACAAACTAAAAGGTTGATGGTTCGATCTTGAGCACAGAAAAATGTGAAACACTCAAATCCATAATGGGTACTGCATGTCGATGGTGAACTTTCAACTGCGCTAACTCTGCTTATGGCAGGTTATTAAGTTGGAGGGTGCACTAGTCACTCATATATAGTGGTCCTCTCCGGCTTCCGCTACCCGTAAAACTGTCAGACATGATGTGACCATAGCTGTTGAAAGTGTTGTAAAACCCCAATCAACAAAGAACAAGCAAATTCAGTGAATTCATGTCTCCCTCTGGGCAGCAGTTTCAAGGTGAAGTAATGCATCCAGTGGAATATAGTTGAGTTGCAAGTGGAAGTTATTTAGAAGAAACAGAACAGACAGACAGTGGTTATCAGATTTATTTTCATGGAGGTCACTGTCAAGGCAAGTAAAGTGATGTGGAGTATAACTGTGAGAATCACTAATGAAAGTGTCAATGGCACTGTAGCTAAACTTGTTTGTTGTGTTTGATGAAAAGAATAATGTTCAATGTTTATGAAAGGATTATGAAATAAGACAAGAATTGTGATAATTGGGAATATGTTCATTTCTGTTCCCTGTATACTATGTTTTGATAAAAGTAATATGAGGTGTACACTGTACTAAAGAGCTGAGGGGTGGGTTAATATGACCTCACAGTTAATGTATGTGGCCCTCACAGTTAACGTATATCAACGAAAGTTATCAAGTTACCGTGAAATTATTCCAAAACGAATCATTCTATCAAGTTGCATTGAAATCCCTTCATAAATATGGCCTGTAGACTGTGCTAAAGATTTTTGGGCTTCGGGCCCCTGTAGCCGTCAGTTTCCCAATTGCGTCCAAAGGGGACAGTTAACGTATATCAACGAAAGTTATCAAGTTACCGTGAAATTATTCCAAAACGAATCATTCTATCAAGTTACATTGAAATCCCTTCATAAATATGACCTGTAGACTGTGCTAAAGGTTTTTTGTGCTTTGGGCTCAGGCAACCCTCATGGTTGAATGATCACAACCAAAAGGGGACATTCTCATCTGGGCATCATCTGGAGTGATCCTACAAAGTTACAATGAAATCCCTTCATAAGTATGGCCTGTAGACTGTGCCCAAGGTTTTCGGACTTTCGGACCCATGAAGCCGTCACAGTTGACCAATCACGACCAAAAGGGGATGTCATCATCTAGGCATTACATGGAGTCAAACTAACAGGTTACAATGAAATCCTTCCATAAATATGACCTATAGACTATGCTAAAGGTTTTGGGGTTTTGGGCTCGGGCAGCCATCAAGGCTGAATGATCGCGACCAAAAGGAGACGTTCTCATCTAGACATTATTTGGAGTCATCCTACCAAGGTACAATGAAATCCCTTCATAAATATCACCTGTAGACTGTGCTAAAGGTTTTCGGGCTTCAGGCCCCTGTAGCCGTCACTGTTGCCTAATGGTGTCCAAAAGGGGCTGGTCTCATCCAGACATTATATGAAGTCAACCTACCAAGTTACAATGAAATCCCTTCATAAATATGAACTGAAGACTGTGCTAAAGGTTTTCGGGCTTTGGGCTCAGGCAGCCATCATGGTTGAATGATCACAACCAAAAGGTGACATTCTCATATGGGCATCATCTGGAGTGATCCTACGAAGTTACAATGAAATCCATTCATAAATATGACCTGTAGACTGTGCTCAAGATTTTCGGGCTTCGGGCACCTGTGGCCTTCACAGTTGACCAATCATGACCAAAAGGGGATGTCATCATCTAGGCATTATATGGAGTCAACCTAACAAGTTACAATGAAATCCTTTCATAAATATGACCTATAGACTATGCTAAAGGTATTTGGACTCGGGCAGCCATCAAGGCTGAATGATCGTGACCAAAAGGGGAGGTTCTCATCTAGACATTATTTGTAGTCATCCTACCAAGCTACAATGAAATCCCTTCATAATTATGACCTGTAGACTGTTCTAAAGGTTTTCGGGTTTCGGGCCCCTGTAGCTGTCACAGTTGCCCAATCGTGTCCAAAAGGGGACATTCTTATCTAGACATTATATGAAGTCAAACCTACCAAGTTACAATGAAATCCCTTCATAAATATGACCTGTAGACTGTGCTAAAGGTTTTGGGGTTTTGGGCTCAGGCAGTCGTCACAGTTGGCAGATCACGCCCATATGGGGAAATTCTCATCTAGACATCATAAGGAGTCATCCTACCAAGTTACAATGAAATCCCTTCATATTAAACATGACCTGCAGACCGTGCTAAAAGTTTTGGGGTTTCGGGCTTGGGCAGCCATCATGGTTGACTGATCATGCCCAAAAGGGGACGTTCTCATCTAGGCATTATACAGAGGCATCCTACCAAGTTACAATGAAATCCCTTCATAAATATGACCTGTAGACTGTGCTAATGGTTTTCGGGTTTTGGGCTCGGGCAGCCATACTGGTTGACCGATAGAGACCAAAATGGGACCTTCTCATCTAGACATGACCCCAAACCTGCATATGAAATTTCGTGATGATCAGACAAGAACTGCGGGGTGTAGCCCGTACTAAAGGAAAATGTGAACAGACTCACAGACTAACAGACTTCCGCATGCATGATGGCAATAGCTTATCTTGACTTTGTTAAGTTAAGCTAAAAATTAAGGCTGTATGATAAGACATATTACATTAAACGCATGTGAAAAGTGTTAACCAACCTGTAAAGCTTGTGATTGGAAGTTAATGCTTGGAAGTGATGTCCAGATAATATGGTGGTCTGCATATGGTACTGGGAGAGTCTGACTTTGTAGAGTTGCAAAATAAGTAATGATGAAGACATATTCTGGTCTCACAATGATAACAAAGGTACACAAGAAGTTTCGTGAAGATTGGTTCATAAATACGGCTTTTAGTTCGAGGTGCGTTGATGCATGGGCAGACGGCAGATTTTCGGTACAAAATTTCCTACATTCGAACTTGACCTAGGTATTGATAAAAGTAATCCATATATGAAATTTCATTGAAATCGGTTGACTCTAAGGAAAGTTAGAGTCTGGAAACAACAGCCAATCAAATTTAAGCAACCTAATTGAATATGCGCGGAAAATGCCCATGTTCGAACTTGGACCCACAATTGATGAATGTGATCTACTACCCAAATTTCATCAAAAACGACTGACTGTACGGAAAGTTAGAGTCTGGAAACGAAAAACATGGAAGGTGTGCACTTACTGTTTATTAGTGGTGGCACTGAATAAATCAAAGTTTCCCTAATTTGCATAATTTTTGCACGAGAACAAAACTCGTATTATATGTGATGTATTGCATGTTACTAAACATTCGTACAAAAATTTATTCAAATCCGAACTTTCATATAGAAGTTCAGTACAACAAGAAGAATGTTACTAAGGTAACACATGCCGTCCCCCCCCCCCCCCCCACCCTCTGTGACCTTCACCTTGCAGATGCGGTAGAAATCTAAAATTTATAGTAAATTTCCTTTCTTATTATACCTACCACAATTGTTTACTACAGGCTTGCACTACAGTGGAAGTCCCTAACTCGGATAAAATACTCTCTATTTTTGTCTTACCCAAGCAAGTTGGGAAAGAAAAGTGGTGCAAAAGCACCAATAAAAATAAGCCAAAACTGGGTCGAGTGCAACCGGCGCAGACCCAGTACGGGACGCTCTCTCCCAAGTACAACTCCACGACTTCCGTTGCCAGTGCGCATATACCGTCTCTAAAGACTCATTCTTTTTGAATCCGTAAACGTTAGAGTTATGTGATCAGCGGGGAGGAAAGATTCTTTACCCGTAAAGAAGACGGGAGGGCCTCCATGTAAACAATTGTGGTAGGTATAATAAGAAAGGAAATTTACTATAAAATTTAGATTTCTTATCAACCTACTCACAATTGTTTACTACAGGCTGAATAGACAAAAGGCTGGAGGGAATCGCATAACCAACCCCCACATAACCCTAGTGCACTGGAACCGTGAAGTAGATGGAAGAGGTCCCGAGGCTTATCAACCATAATGTCGCAATCATTGGTAAAGGACAATGAAAAGACATATGAGCCTGTGTGACACACAGACAGAAAAAGGGCAGTAACAGCACAAGGCTGAAACTGACCTTCAAGAAGCCTAATGGCTATGGCAGACAACAGCCTGAGCAGAAGAAAGAGGACCCAGGGCAAAAAAGGTCCTCCGACTGCTCCTGCAACTGGCGTAAATAAAAGGTGGAGAAAGTAGAAGCATTTCTCCAGTAGGCTGCCTGCATAACATCCGACAACTTGACGGAGTTAGAATAAGCCCAAGAGGTAGACAGTGCCCGCACCTCGTGGGCAGAAATACGATTGGTAATACAATCGCCAGCTGCTAAACGACTATAAGCCGTACGAATAGCAAGACAAATCCATCGAGAAATGGATTGAGGAGAGATCTTCTGTCGACCCGGAATGAGAGACAGAAAAAGCCGTTTTCTGCCTTTCCGTATGAAGCGTGTCCGATCAAGATAAATGCGAATAGCACGGACCGGACAGAGCAAAGGGCGAGTACCCTCAACAGAGGGAAGAGCCCTGATACAGAGAGGAGGAGGAGTAGTATCTGGTAACTGATTCTTAGCCAAAAAGGAGCAATCAGTGGTAAAAGTAACACTGTTGGGAGAGCTCCTAAAAAAGGCCGGGTCAACCGAGAGGGCATGAAGCTCACTAACCCGTCTGGCCGAAGCAAATGCCATCAGAAAAGCCGTCTTGTATGTAGGAAATTGCATATCCACCTGGGATAAAGGTTCAAACGGCGCCCCCCCCCCCCCCCCCCCCCCCCAAGCAAAGCAGCACCCACGAAAGATTCCATCGTGGAGTAAGCTGCAAAGTCCGAGGCCTTTTCAAAGAAAAGTGCCGAACAAGCTTGGCGAGGTAAGGATTAGTGCCGATACGACGCTTCCCCACATAAGAAAAAGTCTCTGAAAGCATAGACCTGTAACCCTTGATGGTAACAGGCTGGAGACCCCGAGAATCAAACAGATATACCAGAAACTCCGCAATCTGTGAAATCGAAGGATTGGCATAATCAACAGAGTGATCAGCACACCATCGACAGAAGACCTTCCATTTAGCTGCATAAGCTAAACCAGTGGAGTGCCTCCTTGAAGAAGAAATGCACTCCACTGCTCGTCTCGAAAAACCTCTACGGAGGAGACAGGACCTGACAAAAGATATGCGTGAAGGCACAATGAAGTCGGGTCGACGTGAAACCTCCTCGGGCGACCTTGACAAAGAAGGTCGCGACGTAGCGGGAGACGTGCCGGAACCGCCGCCATCAGCGAGCGGAGCTGATTGATCCACACCCGCTGAGGCGACAGGGCAGCGATCAGAATGATTCTACAACTGCAGGTTCGAATTTTGGCGAGAACCTGAGGAAGAATCGGAACCGGCGGGAAGGCGTAGCCGACTAGACCGTTCCAATCGAGTGACAGAGCGTCCACGGCAAAAGCCAGAGGATCTGGACACGGGGACACGAAAGTGTCCACCTGATGGTTCCAACGAGTCGCCAAGAGGTTGATGTGGGGACGTCCCCAGAGATCGCAAAGCGACTGGAACACTGCCCTGTGAAGCATCCACTCGGTGGAAATAACCCTGCCCTGTTGGGACAGGGAGTCGGCTAGGACGTTCAGACGACCGGGAATGTGACGAACAACCACTCCGGCGTGAACATCCTGAGCGAGCAGTAAAAGATCCCGAGCTAACTCGTACATCGGAAGCGAGTGCGTGCCGCCCTGGTTCCGAACGTAAGCAACCACTGTCGAATTGTCGGATAGTAGAAGGACCTGGCGATTCGACAGGTGAGGGATCCACTGCCTGAAACTCAGAAGAAGAGCAAGAAGCTCCTTCTGGTTGATGTGTAGAGCTGCTTGATCCTGGTCCCACATCCCGTGTAGGGAAAGACCGAGAGGATCCAACGTCGCACCCCATCCGAGATCGCTGGCATCTGCCGTCAGAACGCGATCGGACGTGGGTAAGTCCAGCGGAACACCCTGCGTAATCCACTGAACATCTGTCCAGGGAAGAAGGTGAGGATACAGAGAGTCCGGAAACGGAAGCACCTGATCCAGAGAATCTACATTCGGTCTCCAACGACTGAGCAGAAAGTGTTGGAGAGGTCTGACACGCAGCCGACCTAAAGGAATGAGATCCGTCACCGAACCGCAGAGACCGATCAGCCGGAGAAAACTCCGAGCGGTCGCGGACCTGGACTGGGACAGAGTCAGAGCAAAAGCTGAGAGAATCACAGCCTTGGCCTGGGGAACAGCCACCAAATTGAATTTGGTTTGGAAAGACATCCCCAGATGACAAAACGACTGAGAAGGGACCAGGTCCGACTTCTCCTCGTTGACTCTGAATCCTAGCGACGTGAGCAAGCTCAACAGAGTGGCGACATCCGATTCCAGTAAGGCAGCATTGGAATGCCTCTGGAGGATATCGTCCAGATATGCCGAAGTTGTCACCCTGGACTGTGTGCGATGGAACGCTATCACATGCGACATCAGTCTGGTGAACGCCCAAGGAGCCAGGTTGAGGCCGAAAGGCATGGCCTTGAACTGGTAAACACGCCCCAGAAAAGCGAACCTGAGATACTTCCGTGACGCCCGATGCATCGGAACGTGAAAGTAAGCGTCTCACAGGTCGATGCTGGCTGAGAAATCTCCCTGGTGAATGGATTGGCGGACCGACCTGAAAGTCTCCATGCTGAACTTGGGAGCAATGATAGACTGGTTCAGGATACTCAGATCGATAACCGGTCGGAGTCGGCCGTCCTTCTTCGGCACCAAGAACAGGCGGGAATAGAAACCCACTGACTGAACGTTCTTGACGACCTCGATCGCCCCCTTTGCCAGGAGATTGGCAATCTCCGTGGACAAAAGTTCCCGACGTAAAATGTCTGAAGGAACTGTGGTTGGAAGAGGCACCCTTGACAGAGTGGGGTGTCGTCGGAAGGATATGCGCAGCCCGGACCGAATCAACATCTAACACCCATGGATCAGATGTGATGGTGGTCAAATGGTCTGCGAACTCTGCTATCCTTCCTCCAACCTGGGACGAGTCGAGGTGAGGACCTTCATTTCGAGCCCCGACGAGGCCCGCGAGAGGAGAAACCACCTCCTCTGCTAAATGAAGAATCCTGAGACTTCCCTCGATTCTGCCGACCCCTACCTTTACCCCGTGAGTAAGAAGTAGAGGCGGCGGCAGAAGGACCAGCCTTTTGCTTCACAGAGGAAGCAGAATGGTACTTGTTAGGCTTGGAACGGCCCTTGCCTCCCCGAGAAGGCTGATCAAGCTGACGAAACAGCAGCTGATCTTTGGAATGACGTAGGACGTCATCCCGGACCGTCGACACGGAACCATGGAAAAGTTGCGGACCTGCCAAAGAAGCAGATCGAAGAGTAGCACGCTGCTCCTCGGGAAGGGATAGTCCTGTGTCCAGCACAGCGTCCCTTCGAACTAATTCCAAATTGGCCGTGTTACAGGCATGCGTGTGAGAAGGTGCATAAGCGCCTTAGACAGCACACGCAAAGGAGCCTGTACCTCGTCAAACTTATCTGGAGGCAGATAAGCAGCCAAAGCTGAGACGATGTGATCTGAGAGAGAAAGCATGCCAAGCATCTCTCTAGATAAGCCCAACGTGGACTCCAGAGTCGTCATTGGAATGACGGCAGACTTGGGCTTGGAAAGCCCGAGGGAAGTGGAGTCCTGATCCAGAACCGTTAAAGCCTGGCAGACTGACGGATTGGCGGAATCGTAGGAACGATAACGCACAGGAGGCAGAAAGGTGTCAACCCTGGTGAAGAACGAAGTCTTCAAAGCCTTGGAATTCAGCTTGGCATCCAATGCTGAAAAAGCCTCAACCACCTGTACCGACTGGCACGGTCGAAGGCGCCCAGAAGCAGGTTGCTCCATAGGCTGTTGGCGCGCGACCGATGATCGCGGCCAGGCTGACACTGTCGGCTGGTTAGCAGGTTTGAGCTCAGGCAGAAACCCAAACACAAAGTCAAGAGCCGCCCCCAAGTCCGAAGACTGCTGGCCCTCGACCTCAAGCATGTCGGACTCCTCCCCAGAGTCGGAAGACACATAGCCCATCGTGGGCAAGCCAGCCGACGCCTCCCATGGTGTCGGGACACCAGAGGAATCGGAAACCGGCCTGTTTCCAATCCCGGGAGGCGGCGCCAAAGGAGGCGCCTGGAAACCACCCATAGCCTCACTGGAAGCAACAGGAAGGCTCTTAGAAAGAACCTGAGTGAGTAAGGAGAGGGCCTCCCTAAGCTCACTGCCTGTACCGACCGGTTCGACAGGGGAGCGAACCGGCAAAGTGGCTTCACCTCTGACCCTCTTAACCAGCGAAGGGTCACGATCCTCCAAAACACCCGACGCGGGACGATGGGCGGCAGCCGAAACATCTGAAGGCAGACGTGTATAGGGGTACGATGCACCCCGAGGATCAATATTGCGAGAACTCATGAGAGTCACCGCGGACCTCTGCGGGGCAGAAGATCCAGGCTGCACAAAAGGCGTTGGTCCCCCAAAACTGGTCGTGTGACCAGAGTGAGTAGACGGAAAAGCCACGGAGTTCATAGTGTTTCCACTACGAACATCCGAATCCAAAGACACAACTGTGGTGCTCGACGGCGAAGAGACCACAGCGATGGGCTTGGCCGGCAGCCCCTTCTGACTTCGCCAAGTTGAAGTCAGGGAAGGCTGAGGCCGATATCCCACATCTACAGTATCGGACAGTCCTGCAGTCCCCTGCAGCGAAAAGCCGAGGCCGGCTGAAACAGATAACGAAGCAGACGGGCCAGCAGCAGTAGTAGATACGTCGAGAGTCGTTGAGGCTGGTGAAATAGTGGAGAGAGCACACCGGCTCGGCTCCGAAGGAGGAGTCACAACCCTAGTGACAGCCTCAGATATCGACTGGAGGGAGACCGTAGTCCCGGAACCAGGCATCTCTACACCAGAACACTCAACGGCTCCCGCAGTATCCACCACAGGAAAAGACTGCACATCCCCCACGGAGGAGGAATAACTCTCACCAGACAAAGTCGACTCGGGAGGCCCCGAACGACCACGTTCTCCTTTCCCGCGGGAGCGGGAGGCACGGCCACGAGAACGAACGACACGGTTTACTGACACCCAGAAGGTGGAAGACCATGTTCCACAGACACCACACGGCCGCTCGGCCGAACACCCATTACAGGAGGAACAAGACAAATGTACATCGTCCACATGCTTTGGCAGCAGACATTGCCCACAGGGAATTGTCCTGGGCATGATAGAGGTGAGAGGAGCAGAGAAGTGGAGATGAGAAAACAGAACACCCCCAAAGAAGAGAGAAAGGTGACAGAAACAAAGACCCCAGAAGGTCGACCGGGAACCACCCAACAGGAAGACTACTCTCAAAAGAAAGAAGAAACACTGCAGGAGTGGTACCCCGCTGACACCTAACTCTAACACAATTAGAAAATTTTGCAAAAAAAGCATTAACAGTAATTGTAAAAAATCTAAGTCCGAACCGCGTGGCACGCGAAATTCGCGAGCGACTCGAGAGAGAGCAAATAAAAATACATTATGGACATATAATAGAAAAGAGAATATATAAAACACTGTTCCTGAGAATACAAAGGATACACTGTGGTATAATGAATCAGGAATCATCAAACATCGAGCTGGTGGAACACTGATAAGCGTGCAAAAACATCTCGACACGAAGCAGATTTTAAAAAGAATGAGTCTTTAGAGACGGTATATGCGCACTGGCAACGGAAGTCGTGGAGTTGTACTTGGGAGAGAGCGTCCCGTACTGGGTCTGCGCCGGTTGCACTCGACCCAGTTTTGGCTTATTTTTATTGGTGCTTTTGCACCACTTTTCTTTCCCAACTTGCTTGGGAAAGACAAAAATAGAGAGTATTTTATCCGAGTTAGGGACTTCCACTGTAGTGCAAGCCTGTAGTAAACAATTGTGAGTAGGTTGATAAGAAACTATTATACGAGACACACCTTCCTACTGTTCTTAACATTTGTAAAAAGTTTAACAATTGTACTATGATTTGTTTCTGAGTTATGGCTGAGACACGAATATTGACCGATTTTTAGTATGACCTTGAAATGTGACCTTGATCTTGAAGGTACGAGCCCGGCTATGGTGTGTGACACATCCTCCCATGGTCTTTTATAATTGTGTGAAGTTTGATGATTGTGGCTCTAACGGTTTTCGAGTTATTGGCTCGGACACACACACACACGGACAAATGCACACTTCAATCACTATATGCCACCCGACATAAGTCGGGGGGCATAAAAACTGATTACATCCAATTTCAGAACAATATGGCTTCTGCTGGCCATCTTGAATTTTGGACCAAACCCCAAAACACATATGCTGGTCTCACAATGATAACAAAGATACCCAAGAAGTTTCGTGAAGATCGGTTCATAAATACGGCTTTTAGTCTGAGGTGCGTTGATGCACGGGGCAGATGGACAGGCAGATGGACAGATTTTCGGTACAAAATTTCCCACATTCCAACTTGACCTAGGTATTGGTAAAATTAATCCATACATGAAATTTCATCGAAGTCAGTTGACTTTAAGAAAAGTTAGAGTCTGGAAACCATCATCAATCAAATTTCAGCAACCCAATTAAATATGCGCGGTAAATGTCCATATTCGAACTTGTACCCACAATTGATGAAAGTGATCTACTACCCAAATTTCATTGAAATCTGGTCACTGTGAGGAAAATTAAGAGTCTGGAAACGAAAAACACGGAAGGACGGAAGGATGGAAGGACACCCCGAATTTAATATCTCCCGTTTTTTGCAAATAACTTGTATGAAAATTGCAAGAAAATCTGAAGCCATTCACAAGACCAGCATGCATTCTGAGCCCTATTGATACATTTATTGGTGCTAAACGTCATATATTTCTGAACAATGGGTTCTGAGCCTTGGTAGAATATGGTAGGAAAAGCTAGAGAGTTGAAATTCACATATGGAAACAAAAATGTTAATTCAGTTAACAACAGCAACATCACAATGTCAAATTTACAAGAAGTCTCTGTGACTCTACCATTCACCCAGACCTACCTAGGCTTGATGCTATTAAATGGCAATAAGCCCAGGTAGGCCTGGGTGAATTGTAGGATTATAATGTTCTAATTTGGGCATACATGTAGTGGTAAATATGTATTTATCAGTTCAAAGACAACTGAAAAAACTTCTGGACAATACAGACTTTAGAGAGTAGTGAAAATTCTATGTCCATAGGGCCTTAACTTTGGAAGGGTTAATACAATCACCCTGCAAGATGACTGAGATACTTCTGGACAAAAAAATTTACGGATGGATGGATGGACAGAAAGATGGATGGACAAATAGACAATCACATAGTATGTCCCATTTTTCAACAGGCATATAAAAATTAACATGTAAAACAGGAGCCATGACTCCAGTACTTGTATATTGGGTGAATTGGGGGGGGGGGGGGGAGGGGGGGGGGGGGGGGAGAGAATTTTTTTTTTTATATGAAGTAATCAAAATCCTACAAGGGGCATAACCAGTGATGGATCCAGGAATTTTTTAGAAACACCTGTTTTTCAATTGAGGATGTCTTAATACAGATGATTAGACCAGAGCATATGTGTCTTGAAATGCTTTTTAATCAACTGCAGGTGTATAGATTTCTAATAAATATTGGAAATAATTGCTTCAAATTGGTAGATTTCAAACTTGAATGATATTCTCCTGCAGGAATTTGGGGACATTTGGGCTCAAAAGTTTGGTCAGCCATATCTGTAACATATATCAAATTGGCTCTGAATCCATCCCTGGGCTTAACTCCAATAATCACGCACAAAATTCTGACAAACATCAAACTTAGTCAAAAACTTATAAAAGTATATCAACATGTCAAGATTCAAATGAATCAGTTGATAAATGTAAGAATGGCAGTGTTCACAAAAGTATCCACTACCTGAGGAAGAGAAATAATGAGAAACTGAACTACATGTACCAAGGGGCGTAGCAGTATTCACCATGGAATCAGGCATACGGACACACAGACTAACAGATGCAGCCCATTTTAAAGCCCCCTAGAGTATCTTGCGATGGGAGACAATAACAAATTTTTATATTGTGTACAATGCAGTCTTTCAGTTTTGAAAATGGGAGGCACGCTGTATACTGCTCGCTAACATTTTAAGTGAAGCATGCTATTGTTTAGTCCCAGCATAATTCATGGTGTACTGTTCACATTTTCTTGACGTGTTCTCTTATTTGTCTATTTTCCACAAATAAAGTTTAACCGTTTAAGGAAAACACATGATATCAAAATTTGATTTATTTTTTTCACTCAAAATCAACAAAACCATGTCATGATGCCCCTCATTGGAACGAGCTAGTTCCAATGAGAGGACACATGATATGGTTTTGTTGAATCAGCCGATTTTTAAATAATATTTAATAGCTCTCTAGGTGGAATCTAGGCATGCTGTTGTCTACTCGCAAAAAGTAAAAATTGCAGGTGGGATGGCACGCAAGAGTGACAGCTCACCTCAAAATCAAGACTGGTACACTCTGGGGTCAAAATAAAAAAATTTCAATGCGTAGAAAATGCTGCACAATTTCGAAAATTGCATAGCATTTATTTAAAATTGCACAGCATCTTTCTAGTACCAAGTTGTGAGTACCTTTGTAGACAAAAGACTATACTCTTGTACTTGTAGACTATATATCTATATTACATCATACATGCATACTAAATTCATGAATTCACACTATTTCTTGTTCAATTAGTCAATCTGACACTACACCTCTACATATTCTATGTACATTCCTAACTCAGAAAAAAACGAAGTTCAAAGTGTGATGTCTTGCCCCCTTCCCCCCTCCCCCCAATCAGGGCTGAAAACGTCCTGTAACCTAAAAAAGCACAAATCACTCATATCTCATACTTCTCTGTGTTGTAGTCCCCCAAATTTCAACATTAAAGCAACAAGTTATCATGCCTATGTCAGCCAGGGCTCTGAACACCCCTCTCCCCCCCAAAAGGAAGAAAATGGAATAAAACAAAAATAGGCTGACAGAATTTGATGAGGGTTACATGCAAAACCATGGAACAAAATTAAATAAATTAAAACAGGAAAGTTTACCTAGGAATTGGATGGGACATCTATTTCACACCAGTCAGTTCATGAGCAGTGAAATGAAAACAGGTGAAATATAGTAGCTTTCTACTTGCCTATTCGTAAACGGGACATTGTTTGGTGTTTTCATTGCTATGGGCTTTTTCTTTGGGAGGGGGGTCTCCTTAATGAATTACTGCGCTTTTAATGAGATACCGGTAAATATAGTGTCTGTTACGTATTGGCATATAAGTTCAGCTTAATACTGAACACCGAAAATATTAGTATGATATACTAAGGGTTAATTCATGTTTTGACTCATAGAGATGAATATACCTTATATTCATAACTATGTTGATAAATAATAATTATATCAGTGCGAGAATGGAGGTTAAGCGTGGGGAATTGGCACCAAGAATTTCAACTTCCTCCCACGACTGTGTTCTGTAACAGAAATTAAATGTGACAGCCCTTTTGATAAAAAATGCTGGGAAGGGCTTGCCTGTTCTAAAATCTCTGTGTGTGTGTGAGAAAAAATGTTAGTTTTAGTTTTGTTGGTCACCAGTATGTGAAGTAAAAACAAGTTTTCTCCAGAACTGCTTTTTATAAGTAAAAATGAAACTTGGAGAGATTGAGATGGATGTTTACAGAAACTGTTAAAATGTTACGTGAAATTGACTGTATGTTCCATATAAAATGGACTAAAGTTTAATGTTGATTCCAAAAAGGAAATCCAGAGTATTGGCAGTAGTTATTCTGCCAGAGCTTGAACTGAGATGAGCTCCACGAGCCGAGTAGCAACCGAGTTTTGAGACTGAACTGAGATGAGCTACACAAGACGAGTAACAATGAGAGATTCGAGTCGAGAAAATTAACATTCAAAATGAATATTATTCAA
This sequence comes from Pictodentalium vernedei, assembly GCA_031216915.1. Taxonomy (NCBI): domain Eukaryota; kingdom Metazoa; phylum Mollusca; class Scaphopoda; order Dentaliida; family Dentaliidae; genus Pictodentalium; species Pictodentalium vernedei. Next base: position 202,781,235 of record CM062295.1, read on the forward strand.
AATGTGAATCCGAGGATAGTTTTGGACCATGTAGATGAATAAGTATGAGAAAACTTATACGTGAAAAGAAATCTTCAAGAGATCGAATGAAAATCCAGGCCTGGACTGCGGAAAAGCGTGAGTTTTTGTTATGGCACCATAAACATTCTGAGTTAAAATATATTGTGCACAGACGGTAAAAAATAACAATCAGAGAGAGAGAGAGAGAGAGAGAGTGTGAAAGTGTGACAAATAAAAACCCGATATATTTATAAATCCCATCAGAATTCAAACCTGATATCAATTAACTCCTTTTACAGACCAAGCCATTCTCAGTGTGTTTTTTTATCATTCATTTTGTATAATAATGCAGATATTTTATCATATAATAAACTATATAAATATACTTCCAGTACTTGTTAAGAATACTATGAGTTTACAGCCTTGGCTAGTTCCTGTTAGGTCAAGCTACAGTGTCTTTATCAAAATCTTGACTCGTCTCTTTTTTTGTGGATGGAAAGTGTAACTTCCAACGTCAGTTGGCCATGTGCAATTTCTGTCAATAGTACTCCAAACCACGCCCACAATAGTAATCATCTCATCTCATTATAACATGTGTCTGACCAAGATTAAATATGAATTATTCTTCTATTCTTTCCCTGGTAACTGTTCAGTTCAGCTTGTGTGGTTGCTCTTTTTGAAAAAAGTACATAGAAACAAGAGGCCTCAGGGGGCCTGAGGGCGCTCACCTGACATGGTAGCCTAAATATCAACCCAGAGATTTGATTTCAACAAGTTGCATCTGCTCCTCCTAAGAAAAGCTTATACCAAATATCCAAAGATTCTGACCAGTGGATCTAAAAAAAAAAGATTTTTAAAGAATATTCCTCATATTAAACTAAGTTATAACTCAGGCTCCCACAGGGAGCCCATATATGAACCCAGGGACTTGGCTTTAACAAACTTGAATCTCGCCCCAAATATCAAACATCAAAACTGCACACCAAATATCAAAACATACTGACTGCTGGATCTGAAGAGGAAGATTTTTAAAGAAAATTCCTCATTTTGAACTAAGTTATCATTCAGGATACCACAGTGAGCCCAAATATGAACCCAGGCACTTGACTTGAACAAACTTGAATCTCACCCCTTAAGCATGACGCATACCCAATATCAAAAGATTCTGCCTGCTGGATCTTGAGAAGAAGATTTTTCAAGAAATTTGCCTGAAATGCACGAAGTTCGAATTCGGACTTCTATAGTGAGCCCAAATATGAATCCAGGGGGCCGATTTGAACAAACTTGAATCAGATCCACCCCACAATGTTACATACCAAATATCAAAAGATTTTGTCTGCTGGATCTGGAGAAGATTTTTTAATGTTTTTTGAAGAAATTTGCCTGAAATGCACTAAGTTCGAATTCGAGCTTCTGTAGTGAGCCCAAATATGAATCTAGGGAACCGATTTGAACAAACTTGAATCAGATCCACCCCACAATGTTGCATACCAAATATCAAAAGATTCTGCCTGCTGGATCTGGAGAAGAAAATTTTTTAAGAAATTTGCCTGAAATGCACTAAGTTCGAATTTGAAATCAGGCTCTTACACTGAGCCCAAATATGAACCCAGGGGGCCGATTTGAACAAACTTGAATCAGATCCACAATGTTACATATGAAATATCAAAAGATTCTGCCTGCTGGATCTGAAGAAGATTTTTTAATGTTTTTCCCATTGCCTACAGTGTTAAAAAGTGCTGACTCAGCACTTTTTCAAAGTCCTGAAAAAAGTACCTTGTGATCAAACCGATAGGGATTTTTTTAACCATTCTATTCTACTGGATAAAAGTAAGCTTTATACAAAATAAGAATTCTCTGTGCCGTGTAGTTTTGGAGATATGGCAGTTTTAAGGTTTTTCCTATTTTTAGCTCCCGAGGTTCCCACGGGGCAATGAGAAAAAAATTTTCTGCATCAATCAACTACTTATGACCCATTATCATCTCATATCATTTTGGTTCAAATCGACCGCACGGTTCTGAAAATAGAAATTTTAGGCGTGGCCAAAATTTTTGACCCTCCCATAACAAAGGCAAATAATGCCCCACAAACTTCTCTTGAACAAACTTGATTCTAAACCTCAAAAGGACTCTGTATACTACACATCAAGTCTCTGCTACTGGTGGTTCATTAAAAGAAGATTTTTTTAAAAATCGTGACATCGACGCCGTAGCTGAGATGGGTGGTGCAATTTCACAAAATTCTAAGTTCATCAAGGGCCATAACTCCAAGAAAAATATTTGGAACAACACATGCATTGAACAGTGGCTAGACATCAATAAGATACACTTACATGCCAAATATAAAGTCATTCCATCAAGTATTTCAAAAGTTATTGAGTTTTGAAACTCGTTGGTCACAGACAGACCGACCGACATTCTAAGTTCATCAAGGGCCATAACTCCAACAAACATATTTGGAACAACACATGCATTGAACAGTGGCTAGACATCAATAAGATACATTTACATGCCAAATATAAAGTCATTCCATCAAGTATTTCAAACGTTATTGAGTTTTGAAACTCGTTGGTCACAGACCGACCGACAGATAGACAGACAGACCGACATTCCCATTTATAGAGCTGCTAGTCGCAGCTAAAAATAAGGCCATTTTTCCCACACCCCTCTGTTCAATATGAGCCGAAACCTAATTTGCATAAAAATCAAAATGCCCCTATATAACCACTACTTACATGAAATTTAATCAAAATGTGGCCAATGGTTTAGGAGAAAGAGACTCAAACACCACCTTCATGCAGGATGACGGACGACGGATGGACGACGGATGAAGAGTGATAAGAAAAGCTCACCCTGACTTTCAGTCAGGTGAGCTAAAAAGTACAGGGAATCATCTTCATTTATTTATTCTTTCATGTTTTCACTGCTAAAAGAAACTAGAAGAAAAAGTGTGGGTTTTGCCCTATAAAATGGATGGACGTTCACAAATTCCACCGTAAATTCCAGAGTTTGCATATCGGGAATTGCGATGAGAGATAATAATTTGCGTCGCTAAAAGCAAGTTTTGCATTGCGAAATGCGATGCGATACCAGTTATGAGCCCTGGGTACAATGAGTGAAAGGATGAGGTAAATTACAGCATGTGAGGCTATATATAATGAATGCAATAGAGTAGAACGCAATACAATAAAGAAGTTAATTTCAGCCAGTCATTTAAACATAACAAGGCTACCCACTTTAACCCTTTACCTGATAAAACGGCTACATCTGGCCAGATAATTTACAAATTGAGCAGTAGAAAAATTATTTTTCAAAAAATGTTAAACCAATAATTATCATCTGACCTCTCATTGGAATGAGCTAATGTCTTCAACCAATTAATAACCCTGCATGTGTGGAGTTAGTATGTTGGGGAGTCTTGACAGCTGCTCGACATTGCACACATTGGTTCTCTCCTTTACTCCAGCTTCCTCCACCCATAAAACTGCCCGACACAAGGTGACCCTGACTGTCGGAAGCGTCGTTAAACTCCAATAAATAAATAAATACAAATGCAAAATATTTAAATCACCATCCTCTACTCCTTGACATGCAAAGGGCCAAGCCAATCAATCAAGACTTGAGAAGAATTCATTTTTACCTGTAACTTTTTCAGACTCCAAAAATCACAACAAGGAAGTTTAACTGGGTGAGTGCTAGAAGCCACTATCAGGGCTTTTAAAAAACTGATGGTACCAGAGCAAAAGCCAACAATTTTTTTGCTCATGTTTCATATTGAGTCAAATGAAAATATTTTGTCTATATAAATTTATTTTATTACAAATTATTGGAGAGTGCCTGTGGGCACTCTCCAATAATTTGTAATAACACAAAATTTGAATAAGAAATTCAGACCACCAAAAAAATCTAGCTCTCAACCAGTTAAGAGTCTATCTCACAAAAGAAAATGATAAATGTTTTTCTTCACACAGTGATAACCATTATACCATAAAAAACACCTTTACAGATTAATGAAGTTTTTAAGACCCCATGTTATGTCATAACAAATCCTAAGCTGGTGTGTTGTGGCTTATTTATAGCCCTATTACATGTGTATCACTTCTTACTATCTCATTTATGACTCACTGGCAAACACAATGATGTGCATTAGAAAGTTGAATAATTATTTTCAGCAAGTTAATTTATCTACTTCCAATGTCTACCAGTCATTCCTTACACATCAGGAATGCTTTTAACAGAAATACCATTAGGCAGCTAGAATCAAATTTATTGTTTATGGGTACCAGAATGGATTTCTCCATCTTTTTTCTTTGCTAACATAAGGCCTGTAAATATTCAAACATGTGTATCAATGGTTGCTTGATCGCAAGTATATTGACTACAAAGTTGGTTGGTTTGGTTGGTTGTGAAATTGCAAAATATCATGCAGAAAGTTTTCCTATAATGCAAGTAGGAACTTAACCAAATAAATCTTATTTGACAGAGCTCATTGAGCTCTGTCAAACAACACTGAATTGGTTCAATTCCTAGTTGTTTTATGGGAAAAATTTTAAATTAAAAATTTTAATTTCGACAACAGTGTTTCAAAGGTTGAATATAATCAATTGTTCACCTTATCATTTACAATATGCACACTGAGCCTAATGCGGCATGTAATGTATGTATGTAGTCATGACTCCTCCAGGACAGTTTACGCTGCTGAAATTGTAAGGTGTTTTTGCAAATGATTTCTTAAAGAATTGAATGCTTAATATTTTTTCATTAAAAGAAGGAATGTTGGTGTGCGAATTGCTTTCTTATTTTCAGGCATGAAGAAGAGAAGATTCGCCATGAGGAAGGTGACACTCAAACCTTCAAAAGTGGGTTCAACTGAGTGTGGTAGAAATTTGAAGGAATTTAACCGCTACATACTCAACAAATGTGAAAGGCTTAAATTCAAAATAAATAGTGACTCCAGCGATCAAGTCAATTCCTCCTATGAGTTGAATATAAAAAATATTTTTACACACAATATACTTACTGTTTTTATCCAACATACCAAAGTGGGTAGTTTAATTAGCTGTACTTCAACTTATCGGATATTGTGGACCCCAATCTTGGACATATGGGCCATACGTTGGGAGGTCTTGAGGATAGGGACCCGTGGGCTCAATCATCCACTTTCAATGGAGGGCAAGCCTTGTCTTGTCAGTGTAAATACATGATGAACAATAAGCATGCTACTCTGGCTCAGCATTTGTTAATAATGTATACTATCTTACCACTCTCAAAAGTCTGAACTGATCTGTTTGTAAACTCAGTTCGGTGTTTATTAGAGTTTAAGGTCAGTTTCTGCATCTATGGCTATACAGTGATCACAACAAAAATTAGAAGTCATAATTATAATGCCCAATTTAGAGGATGCCCACATTAGGGGTTAGGGGACTCCAAGCCCAGTAATTGGTATTGGTTACTTAAAATATAACAAGAAAACAGCCTACTGGGGCATCATATTCCTGTTATAAATCACTACATGGTTTTTCTTGGCTTTTTTTTGGGGGGGGGGGGGGGGGATTGGGGGATCAGCACTTGGGTAGGGGAAAACTGGCCTACATGTATATCTGTGATTGCTGATCTTGGCAGGTTATCATAAATTGTTTACGCTCCATACTATCAAGTGATGGTTCATATGTTGTATAAGTTTCATTGCAATGTATCTCCTCCCACTAAAAAGTCATGGCTTGGATACCAAAAAAGTTGATGGTTGATGTGCTAGCTGATTCCAGGTGTTGACCTCAATCTGTGAACTTGACCTTGTAGGCTTGTCATGAATTTTGTGTACCACACACAGTCTAGTGGTAGTCCATATACGTTGTGTAAATTTCATTGTGATACCTCCTCCCATTAAAAAGTTATGGTCTAGACACAAAAAGGTTGATGTGCATGCTGATTCCTTGTGTTGACCTCTATCTGTGACCTTGACCTTGTGGGAGGGAAGGGGTCAATCCTGAATTTTGTAAATGACACACCATCTAGTCAGTGTTTCTGCTAGGTCAGAAAACGATGAGGCTGTTTCCGAGATGAAAACAAAAGCATCTCCATTACCATGGCTCGTAAATGAGAGTACTGTAATGAAATGTGCCCAGGACAACTCAGTTCTCTCTCACGAGGGGCATGTTTAAACTGTCTATCAACAGGTGAAGTGCCCTTGTCATTCTTAAGAGTTTGTATCAATTAGCAGCTCTCACGGAATAAAGTCATCTTTCAGTGTACTTCCTCGGCTACCATATCAGGAAACCTTGAGCTCTCTCCTGCAGAAGCACTAGGTAATACTACTTTTTCCCGCGGGCAATGTTTTGCAGCTGTGCGCAGCTGCAAAACATTGCCCTCGGGAAGACGTAGTAATACATCTGCAATTTCTCTGTGTGTCCCCAGAAAACTATAGCCATGACCAAATCAAACAGCAATTTTGTTATAAAAGGTAACTATGTAATAGGGGAAAAGGTGGTTTAAACAATGAGGCCACCAAGCAGACCTTCTGCCTCCCTTGCGGAAACCCTGATCTAGTGGTAGTCCATGCTGTGCAAGTATCATTGTGATATCTTCTTCCACTAAAAGGTTGTGGCCATGCTGAGTTTTACAGGTGGATGAAACCAAGAGTGGCCAGAGAAAATTACTGCATATCAGTGAGTAACTCTCCAACCTATTAACCACACAGAAACAGTGTTAGCATCAGTGGAAGACATGTATCCCATTGACATGTAGTACATCATAACACACTCTTGTGCTCCCACTTCCATCAGTTGGAATTAAGTATCAAACATTGGAGATTGCACAGGTAAGGTTCAAACCTACGTCCAATAATGCCTTTACTTAACGCGAAAAGCAGACGACACTTCCAAACAAATTCTTGAATAACTAATTTTTTTTTATTTTTTATCTCAAAAACATAGCTTATGATTCATCACTGGAATGAACTCAATGAGCTAGTTCCAAGGAGGGATCATAAGCTATGTTTTTGAGACAAAAATTGAAAAAAAATAATGAACATTGAATGGTACATTTTGTAAATAGCACTGGCTGGTTTTGGCTGTTGTGTTGGGTAAACGGTTAACAAGGATTTACTCTATAAAAGCTATTAATTGCAAATAGAATAGGTTATCATTTTTAGAATTCACTAAAAAAACTGTCCTCAAGCCATTCCAATGAGTGGTAATAAGCTGGGTTTAAATGCTTTTTGAGAATATTACTGACTGGTTTTGGCCATTATATTGTGTAAAGAGTTGCTGCAGATGAGATTTAGGCTAAAGCTGTACAGTGCACCAGGACAGTTATTCCGTTAATGATGAAAATCTTTTGGAATGAAAAGGTGTGACTAACACAGGGTTAGTCACAAATTCTGGTTATAAAAAAATGGTAAACTGTCATATTACACACTACATGAAAATAAAATTTACACTCACTCAGGTTGTGCAATGCACAGGGTTTAGTCAATAATAGAGATGATCTTATTAAAAACAAAAAAGAAAAGCATGACTAACCCTGTGCATTGAACAGAGTTAGTTGGTAAGCTAACTTTCACTGACTAATCATCAGCATTGCGCGGGATTGGTTGATAGGCTGCTATATCACACATTACACGAAAAATATACTGACTATATTTATTTATTTATTTATTGGTGTTTAAGGTCACATACTTATGCACAATGGCTAATCATGACCGTGACAGTTTTACGGGTGGAGGAAGCCGGAGTTCCCAGAGAGAACTACTGAGAAACGACGAGCAGCTGCCAGCATATTCTGACTAAGGTTGTAAAAATGCACAGGGTTGGTTGGTTACCTGTTACATAAGGTGAAGGATTCTTAAAGGAACTGATTGAAATAGTTATACAGACATTTTCCTGAAGTGAATTCCAAAAATGAAAACACATTCTGTTTTCAATTAACTCTTATTAACCCACAGAGTATTTTCAAGAATATTTTTCATCAAATCTAGTCATGGCTTCTGCGAGGCAGCCACGACTAGATCTGATGAAAAATTCATTTGAATTTAAATTTAGAAAACATTGGTGAAAAAATCTATTCAGTTTTCAAGGGGAAAATCTGGTTAAAAGTGCCCAAATGATACATATTTTAGCAGCAAGAGAAATCCTGACCTTGGCAGGAATATCTGCAAGCAGAATGCAAAGAGTTGATAGATAGTTTCTATAACCTATTGATATATGAAATTAATTCGTCAAATTTATTCCAAAGGTATGGAAAATGGTTTGGGGTTTCAAAATTAAATACAACTTACAAGGTTATTGTAGTCTGGGATATTGAGTTAAGTGGGGCTCATTGCACTTTGGTAAGATAACATCAATTAAATTCTTTATGTATCATGAATGGCCAACCTTGTATTCACCACAAACACAACAATGCATGAAAACCAACAATAAATGGTAATGGCCTTACAGATTAATCCTGCCTGATTTATCAATACACAAAGTATCTGCATCTCTGAACAATACTGACTCAGAGAGTAATTTATACTGCTCTCTCCTGATACCAACTTCAAGCACAGATGTCAAAGCTTTTAATAAAAACAGATGTTTATAGATGTTTGTATATCAAAGCACTTGGGATTTTATACAGGTGCTTTGTGGTTACAAGACATTTTGCAATTTGTACACACCATCAAATACACTGAATGAAACCACAAAGCATTTTTTCTGAATGCCAGAGTGGTATGGGTCCAATCCTTTTTTTGTATCAAAATGATTCAATGCTTGATAGAGGCAACCCACTTAATGGTGATGTGCAACAAAGCCTAATGTACCAAACAATTTTTCGATCAATAACACCTTTTCCTGACACTTAATTCTCCTTGGGAAGTTCTCTGAAGGAGCTGATTTCCAAATGATTAGTGCGAGGTGCAAGTCTTTTTGAAAAGTGTACCAAAATGTAATTCTTTTAATAAATACCTATTATTATATCTTAAAATTTCTGTGCTTAAAATATCTATTATATCTTATAATTTTTGTATCTCACAACAAACATTTATGTACATTTGACCAGGATCAGTGTAATTGAACAATAAAGGAATATAATAAAATAAATAATGAAAGTGTCAACAACACTGTAGCTTAACTTAAACTGTGTGTAGTGTTTGATGAAAAGGATAATGTTCAATGTTTATGAAAGGATTATGAAATAAGATAAGAATTGTGATAATTGAGAATATGTTAATTTCTGTTCCCTATATGCCATGTTTATGCATGTCAAGTTACAATGAAATCCCTTCATAAAAACAACCTGTAGATAGTGCTAAAGGAATCGAGGTCACGTGACCAAGCGGCGGTAACGGCAGACCATTCGTGACCAAAATAGGAGAGTCTCATCTCGACATCATACTGAGTTATCTATCCTTCCAAGTTACAATGAAATCGCTTCATAAATATGAACTGTCAACTGTGCTAAACAAATCTAGGTCACATGCCTGTGCAGCCATCACGGTTGAGCGATCATGGTCAAAATGTCAAAATACGACATTCTCATCCAGACATTATACGGAGTCATCCTACAAATTTGCAATGAAATCCCTTCATAAATCCAATCTGTAGACTATGCTAAAGGAATCTAGGTAATGTGCCCCTGCAGCCATCACGGTTGACTGAACCTGACCAAAATAGACATCTAGACATTATACAGAGTCATCCTACCAAGTTACAATAAAATCCCATCATAAATAAGACCTGTAGATAACTGTGCTAAAGGTTTTGGGGCTTCAGGCCTGCGCAGCTGTCACATTGACAGCTTGCGACCAAAAGGGGAAGTTCTCATCTATACCTTATACAGAGTCATCCTACCAAGTTACAATGTAATCCATTCATAAATTACGACCTATGGACTGTTCTAAAGGTTTTCGGGTTTCAGGCCCACATTTGTATCACAGTTGACCGATCGTGTCCAAAAGGGGACATTCTCATCTAGACCATATACGAAGTCATCCTACCAAGTTACAATGTAATCCATTCATAAATACGACCTGTAGACTGTGCTAAAGGTTTTCAGGTTTCGGGCCTGCATAACCATCACGGCTGACCAATAGCAACCAAAAGGGAACATTCTCATCTAGACATTATACCAAGTTACAATGAAATCCCTTCATAAATATGACCCGTAGAATGTGCTAAAGGTTTTCGAGTTTCAAGCTTGCGTATCTGTCAAGGTTGATCGATTGCAACCAAAAAGGACGTTCTCATCTAGACATGACCTCGAACCTGCATATGGAATGTTGTGATGACCGGACAAGAACTACGTGGTGTAGACGGTGTCAAAGAAAATGTGAAAAGACTCACAGGCTGACAGACTCACAGACTTCTGCATGTGTGATGGCAGTAGCTTATCTTGACTTTGTCAAGTTAAGCTAAAAACACACGAACACCACTGCTAAGAACAGGTACATTTTGACCAAAATGAACCAAGCAATTCATAAAATACATTTTTGACTTTCCATGACATTTTCGAAGAATGTCCAATTTTGACGCACTTTCAGGGTCCCTGCACAAAACAATGAATGGTGCCCACATATTGATGGAAACGTTTTCCCAGTTTCAATTATACATGTATACCTATGAAAGATCACTGACCAAATGTATGCCGACAAGGCAGGGGCAAATTTGGAGGGGGCAAATGATGTGAAACATTAGAAACACTGGAAATTTTTGCAAGTTGATAAATGGTAACAGCTCGTCGCGTGAGAACCATAAGGTTCTATCTTCCAGTGAAAGATAGAACCTTATGGTTCTCACACAACGACTGCTGTCAAAAATGACTTTTTTTTTTATCACCTCTGTACATATTGTATATCTTCAATATGTGTCTAGCAATTAATGTCCAAAAGTTGTCAATCTATACATTTAAAATTGCAGGAGTTCATTACACCACAAAGGTACTGAAAATGTGGATACACTGACATACATTGCTATTGCTATAGTCCTTCTTGGGAAACAATAACTGAATAAATATGTGCACAACCCAATACTGTGGCACACTCGATTATACTCAGGCCATGACCTTGGGTTCCTTGCATGTTGCTGGCAGATATTCCTGCCCAGGACAGGATTTCTCTTGCCACTGAAATCAGAATAATTTGGGTACATTTATTCAAATATGTCCCCTGTAAACTGATTGGATTTTTTCCCCAATTATTCGAGTTAAATTTAGATGAGTTTTTTATAAAATCTAGGCATGGCTGCTTCACACCAGCCATGACCAGATTTAATGAAAAATATCTTGAAAATAATACTCAGTGGGTTCAGAGTTAAATTTATTTTCCCAGCTGGGCAAGTGACAAAGAAGTTTGACAGCCCTGATAGAAATTTTGCTCGCTGGAACTTCTTAAAATAGTTTGTTAGTGAAGATTAGATGCAATAAACTTATGATGGATGAAAAAGTTTTGCACTCATTCTTCAATTTGTCATATCACCAACTCAAATACAATAGCAAAATCTCAAATAAATTCCTCCACAGGACAGACCCAGTCAACGTGTGTAGTATACTCCTCCACCACTCATTTACAGTGCTCGTTACCCAAACTGAAGTAATAAAAGCGGGGACAGGGCTTTGAGTGGCTTCGGCATATGTGTGAGTGTGTATGTGAGATGTCAGTTTAATTCTAAACCACCAGAGTATTTTCCAGATATTTTTCATAAAATCTAGTCATGCCTGCTAGATTGCAGCCATGACTAGATTTGATGAAAAATTAATCGAAATGTAACACAAGAAATCATCGGTGAAAAAATCCATTTAATTTACATGGGGCAAATACGATGAAATGTGCCAAACTTGCTATTACTTCAGTAACAAGAGAAACTCTGTGCTGGGCAGGAATATCTGTCTGCAGCATTCAAAGTGTTAAGCTCAAATTGGCTGCGTATTTATTTTCTCATTAAACTCTGTACAACATGGTTTAAAATTCATCAGCAAATCAGAATCAATTCTCACAAAGAAAACAAGGAAATTCAACTTTGATTCTCAAAAAATATTCATTTGATTCCCGTGAAAGATTCTGAAAACCCTGGAGAATTCTTATCTTTTGCTCCCTCATAATAAGGTAGCACTGTGCCTTGACATTGCTTTGTAGTGAAGTCTTGTGTCTAGTGAAGTCTTTATTTATTTATAGAGGTTTAATGACACTTTTGCGAGCCAGGGTCATCTCGTGTCGGACAGTTTTATGGGTGGAGGAAGACGGAGTACCCGGAGAGAACACCGAGCAATGGTGAACCAATGTCCGAGTCTCATACATACCAACTCCACACAAGCAGAGTTAGCATTGATTGAAGACAAGTGCACCATCGACATGCAGTACGCCATAGTACACAATGCCACCGTGCTCCCACGTGGGCAACTGGGATGAAGTGTCTTGCTCAAGTACACAATGCAGTTGCCACAGGTGGGATTCAAACCAAGGACCTCTCGGCTTGCAGCCTGCATCTCTGCCTACTGAGACATCACGCTCTCGGTTGCCTGTTAATATCTCAACTGTCATCATTACACATAAAGCTTATCTCTATATATGCAGTGGAAGGATATTCCTGCTGGAGGCCACCAAACTGGAAGTTTAATTTGGGGAGTTTTAATCAAATTTTTTCCTGGAAATTGAATCAATTTTGTGACCAGGGATTTTTTTATTTAAATTTATAGAATTCAATTTTCTTTAATGATATTCGATCTTTTTCTGGCATTTGATTGGTCGAGGTGATTTTTCTTATTGTATTTGCTTTGTTTTGTCAATTTGTCAAATAAGAAAATTGTGTGCATGTCCAACAGTGCAATTAGATTGTAATTTCTCCAGATGGCATGTTTGTTAGTGTTCACATTGAGTTGTACACACCAGTTTTTATCTTCTTGTACTTGAAACTGTGTGTATTAGCATATGTTGAAAATAAAATGAAAGTGTCAATGACACTGTAGCTCAACTTGTTTAAGACATGTACATGTATAGTATGTGACACAGCAATGACAAATATCTAGGTAATGACCTGATAACAAAGGTACATGTAAAATATTGTAACGGTCTGTACATAAAGGTGACCATAGCCTGTGACAAATGTGTAGGTAAAGTATTGTAAAGGTGGGCGACAGTTAGATGCTAAACTTGAAAAGAAATCTTTGAGTCCCAGAGTGGGTCAGACTGAACCCAAAAATATTTGTTCTCATAGCACAGTGATAACAAAGGCACCCAAAAAGACTCATTTCTGTCACAAGGTGATAACAAAGGTACCCCAAGAAGTTTTGTGAAGATAAGTTCATAAATGCAGACTTTAGCCCGAGCCGTATTGACATGTGCACTTACTGTGTATAAGTAGTACTGAACAAATCAAAGTTCATCTAATTTGCATAATTTCTGCACGAGAAAAAAACCTGTATTATATGTGATGTATTCCATGTTACTAAACATTCCTACAAAAATTTATTCAAATCAGAACTTTCATACAGAAGTTCTGTACAAAAAACTGATTGCACTAATTTTGGTACAAAAAGGTTGCTGGCGGCCATCTTGAATTTTGGACTGCACCCCAAAACACTCTTTCTCGTCCCACGGTGATAACAAAGGTACCTAAGAAGTTTCGTAAAGATCGGTTCATAAATACGGCATCTAGCCGGAGCCGTATAAAAGTTGTGTACAAAAAACTGATTGGACCTAATTTTGGTACAAAATATCCAACTCACCTCCCAGCGCCGAGTTCGCGACACTTGGATTCCGACCCTCCACGTTGGTCTAACTTTCCTGCAATTTCATCAGCGGGACTAAATAACCCCACATCAGCCCAGGCCTTACGGGGCCTCAGGTGTCCTGACAGTCTAATTGGCATAATTTATGCACGAGAAAAAAAACCTGTATTATATGTGATGTATCCCATGGTACTAAACATTCACACAGAAAATTATTCAAATCAGCACTTTCATATAGAAGTTCTGCGCAAAAATCTGATTGCACCTAATTTTGTACAAAATGGCTGCCAGTGGCCATCTTGAATTTCAGACCGGACCCAAAAACACTCGTTCTCGTCCCACGGTGATAACAAAGGCACCCAAGAAGTTTCGTAAAGAGCCGTATTGGCATTTGCACTTACAGTGCTGAAAATAACACTAAATAAATCAAAGTTAGTCTAATTTGCATAATTTACGCACAAGAAAAAAACCTGTATTATATGTGATGTATCCCATGGTACTAAACATTCATACAGAAAATTATTCAACTCAGACCCAAAAACACACGTTCTCGTCTCACGGTGATAACAAAGGTACCCAAGAAGTTTCATAAAGATCGGTTCATAAATACGGCCTCTGGCCCGAGCCATGTCTATGGAGCGACAGACGGGCAGACGGACTGACAGGCAGACAATAGACAACGGGCCATGGCAATACCTCAAATTTGGCTTCACCAAAGTTGAGCTAAAAAACTGTCACATGCACAAGAATTGAAATGGCTGAGACTTCAACCGCATAAGGATACATTATAATACAAAAAATACATATAAATATAATATATAAACACACTAAATTAAATCATAACAGTTGAAATGAAAGTCAGATGGGCATCTTATATCTTATTTGACAGAGCTCTGTCAAACAAGATTAAGATAGAATAACCACTCATTTAACCCTGTACCCAATGCAGACGATATCAAAATTTATTATTTTAATTACCATTTTTTAAAATTAAAAAAAAAAAATTTCAACAAAACCATATCATGTGACCCCTCATTGGAACAAGCTCGATGATTTTGATGAAATATTTTGAAAAATTTATTTCTTTTAACTGCTGAATTTGCAAATTACGTGGGCGGATGCGGGCGATTCGTTAGATAAAGGGTTAACACTAGAATACAGGAAAATGATCATATACCTGTTAATTGAATATTTTTCACAGGCAAAGTGGCACTACTGCATATAAATATGATCAAAGATGTGGCCACCCCAGGCGGCCATGGGCAGTATTACCAAGCACGGACTGAAATTTAGCACCTCGCACTCAAGCCAGTTTCAAAGATTCCACCGGATACATGTTTTTGATGACGGCACTACCAAATTCCAAAAATGAAAGTGTCAATGACACTGTAGCTCAACTTGTCAAGACAAAGACATGTACATGTATAGTATGTGACACAGCAATGACAAACATCTAGGTAATGACCTGATAACAAAGGTACATATAAAGTATTGTAACGGTCTGTACATAAATACTGACCGTTGCCTGTCACAAATGTATAGGTAAAGTATTGTAAAGGTGGGTGACAGTCAGATGGTAAATTAGAAAAAAATCTTTGAGTCCCAGAGTGGGTCTGACTGAACCCCAAAATATTTATTCTCATAGCACAGTGATAACAAAGGCACCCCAAAACACACTCATTCCTGTCCCAAGGTGAAAACAAAGGTACCCAAGAAGTTTTCGTGAAGATCAGTTCACAAATATGAGCTGTGTAGAAGTTGTGACAAAAAACTGATTGGACCTAATTTTGGTACAAAATGGCCACTGGCAGCCATCTTGAATTTTGGACCGCACCCAGAAAAACTCGTTCTCGTCCCAAGGTGATAACAAAGGTACCCAAGAAGTTTCAGGGTTCATACAAAAATTTGCTCACAAAGTTCAAGGGTTTTTCAAGGGCTTCTTTTTTCTTTTCAAGGGCTACATATACTATTCAGCTTGTTGTATGAGCTCTAAAAATCTAAGATTCATGTGACACAGATCTGATTTTGGAAGTCAGGAAGTACTGGTACCCAAAGTGTGATCTGTGTTACAGTAATCTTGGTAAAATGTTCCATACTTTTTTATGTTTTTTTTTAACTGAGCGACACGAGCGAAACAAACAAGTAAAAGGCGAGTACACATATTTACAATGCCCAGGAAATAGCTTGGTATTCAAGGGTTTTTCAAGAGATTTCTGAAAGTTCAAGGGTTTCTCAAGGGCTAATTTCAAATTCCAGGGTTTTTCAAGAAAAAACTCATTTTCAAGGGTTTTTCAAGAGCTGTATGAACCCTGAGTTTTGTGAAGATCGGTTCATAAATACAGCCTCTAGCTCGAGCCGTATTGGCATTTGCAGTTACAGTGCTGAAAGTAACATTAAATAGATCTAAGTTAGTCTATGTCAGGGCAAAGCCAGCCTAAATATAGGGGCAAGGGGCCTCATATATAAAGATAGTGTAAGTTCTTACAGTGTATAAGTAGCACTGAATAAATCAAAGTTCATCTAATTTGCATAATTTCTGCACGAGAAAAAAACCCGTACTATATGTGATGTATTCCATGTTACTAAACATTCATACAAAAATTTATTCAAATCAGAACTTTCATACAGAAGTTCTGTACAAAAGACTGATTGCACTAATTTTGGTACAAAATGGCAGCTGGTGGCCATCTTGAATTTTGGACCACACCCAAAAACACTCGTTCTCATCCCACGGTGATAACAAAGGTACCCAAGAAGTTTTGTAAAGATCGGTTCATAAATACGGCCTCTAGCCTGAGCCGTATAGAAGTTGTGTACAAAAAACTGATTAGACCTAATTTCGGTACAAAATGGCCACTGGCAGCCATCTTGAATGTTGGACCGCATCCAGAAACACTCGTTCTCGTCCCAAGGTGATAACAAAGGTACCCAAGACGTTTCGTGAAGATCAGTTCATAAATACAGACTCTAGCCCGAGCCATATTGACATGTGTACTTACTGTGTGTAAGTAGCACTGAAAAAATCAAAGTTCATCTAATTTGCATAATTTCTGCACGAGAAAAAAACCCGTATTATATGTGATGTATCTCATGGTACTAAACATTCACACAAAAAATTATTCAAATCAGAGCTTTCATATGGAAGTTCTGTGCAAAAATCTGATTGCACCAAATTTTGTACAAAATGGCTGCCATCGGCCATCTTGAATTTCGGACCGGACCCAAAAACACTCGTTCTCGTCCCACGGTGATAACAAAGGTACCCAAGGAGTTTCGTAAAGATCGGTTCATAAATACGGCCTCTAACCCGAGCTGTATTGGTATTTGCACTTACAGTGCTGAAAGTAACACCAAAAAACATCAAAATTAGTCTAATTTGCATAATTTACGCACGAGAAAAAAACCCGTATTATATGTGATGTATCCCATGGTACTAAACATTCATACAAAAAATTATTCAAATCAGAGCTTTCATATGGAAGTTCTGTACAAAAAACAGATTTCTGCATCGTCGGTACAAAATGGTGGCTGGCAGCCACCTTGAATTTCGGACTGCACCCAAAAACACTCGTTCTCGTCCCACGGTCATAACAAAGGTACCCAAGAAGTTTCGTAAAGATCGGTTCATAAATACGGCCTCTAGCCCGAGCCGTATCCAATTGTTGACGGACAGACGGACGACGGGCCATGGCATAAGCTCAAATTTGGCTTCGCCAAAGTTGAGCAAATAATCAGCAGTGTTGAACTAATTGTACTAACAAGCTATCTAAATGATAGTCCTTCCTTACTTACTTGTAGTTAAAGTGTACTGCTGGTGATGCTTATTCTGTATACAATACCCCATTTGATTGGATTTTTAAAAAAAAATGGTGCATCAGTGTTCCGGATGTAAAAAAGTAACAATAAAAGTTACATGTACCTCGCACTTTCTTCATCACTCTTACAGTAGTTCGGTAAGCAGAATGCAGTGACTAGTCAGCCATTACGTTCTGATTGATGAACTAGTCTACCATCTCCTATCTTGCAGTCACCACCCAACAATCATTTTACAGTAGACACACCCCTGCCTGTCACAATCATATATCATAAACCTCTTGAGAAAAAGAATACTTTTGCGATGACAGTACAGTATCAAACAACTTGCAATTGAAGACTCAGAACAAGTGAAGACTCCAGAACATCTTTCTTTTGTAACACTCAAGGGGTTGTTCTGTACATTACTTCATGTCATGTAATGTCAATAAACTATTTGCTCAAAGATATCAGGGTAATAGAGGCTGCAATTGTGAGTGAAGCCAAGTAAGATAAACAGTATTTGTAAAATACAATAGGACTATGTTTGTAAGAGGATGAGAGAGAAAAATTTGATTGTTCATCATGAAAACAAGTTTGACTACAAAATGTGTAAGTATGTGCCCATACCAATTTAATGCCAACTTGGACCATTAACCCCTTATCTAATGAAGGGACCAGCCTAGGGGGAAATTTTAGGGAGACTTTGTATCTCCCTCCAGAAAAAAATAGGGAGACTGCAGAGTCAAGTAGGGAGACTTCATAGGCAAGTGGGGAAAATTATGAATATATATCTGCCGCCCCTTCATATTTTCAGCTTGTGGTACTCCATTAATGCCTGATTAATCCAGGTCCAGTTGTCTATGATGCATCTATGTCAGGTTAAAAAATCACCAAGTAATTATTGATTGAAATTCCCCCACTGCTAGCTACCCTTTAATTCATGACCCCTCCCCTCTTCTTCGTGCCAATCCCCCAGCACCCTCCTGTGGTTGCCATTCACCAAAGTCTACTAAGCTAATAATTTCTTTAATAATTTCCCAAGTCTGAAAGTGTGAACAGGACCAGATGTAAGGAGGTTGTTTGGAAGGTACTCTTTCAAGATCCTTCATATGCACACTTGTGCCCTCTTTTTCTTGTCATCATTAATGCTTTTTTTCACGTGTTTCAATTCCATTCGTGTTTTTCTGGAAATAGACGGCCCAACAGTTAACAGTCATCAGCAAAACAAAATAAAAATAGTGTTAGAAAATACGTCCGTTGTGTATAGATTTTCAACAGAGAATTTTTGGCATCCTAAGCGACGTAACCTACTTTCAAACTGGGTTATTTTGTTGAGTCGCGTAAGTCACCTATTTTCGTTTCGATACTTGAAGGTAAGAATGAAACAGAACAAAATAGAAATAAAAAATCCTCAAAAAGCGACAATGGACAATTGATTCTCCTGTGATTTCAAATAAATGGGCGTTTATTCTTGAAAATAATCATTTTTTTGTAAACCTAGGGTCACTCAGTTCAGCCTTTCCTCATTTTGGCCAATTTTTAGAGGGCGACTTGTAATCGCTCTGACTATTTTTCTTGGCGGCTTTGGGCTTAGAAGGGCAACATAATCACCCTAGTCGCCCTCACGGCTGGTTCGTGACCTAATGTAATGATCCTACCCGACCAGCATTACAAAAATCTCCATTCAAATTTTAATATCTGTTTCATTTGCAAATCCAAAACATAGCTTATGATCCCTGTCAAACAGGTATGAATTGGTTTAATTTCCAAACTGCATTATGGGAAAAATATGCTGCTTAAAGTTTCGGAATTTGGACATCAGTATGCCAAGGGCTAAAAGGATAACAAAAAATATAAACTAGAAAAACTGTGAGCACTGCTCACTAAATGATACCACCCACTCCCACCAAGAAAACATTTTACAACAGTAAAAGTGTGTTTAATGTAGAGAGCACAAACACTGACACCAATGTTTAAAGGTTTCATTGAAATCCATTCACTAGTTTAAAAGAGGTCGTGAATAGCAAATGTCAACAACACCCCCTCCCCTCCCCCCCCCCCCTCCATGCAAGCTTGAATTGACAAAGCCCATTTTTAAATATGGGAAACCCTAAAAATGAAAATATCTGAAAACAAAACAGGAGGTGCACATCTTCAGTATATGTTAAAGAATGTCTGAAAGTTTCAATGAAATCTGTTCAATGGTTTAAGAGGAGTTGCGGATAGCAGATCTGTACAGAATGTCAACTGAATTTGACAAAGTTCATTTTTCAATATGGAAAACTGTAAAAAAGAAAATATCTGAAAACAAAATAGGAGATGCACATCTTCAATGTATGTAAAAGAATGTCTGAGAGTTTCAATGAAATCCGTTTACTGGTTTAAGAGGAGTTGCGGATAGCAGATGTGTACCCCCCTCCCCCTCCCGCCTCTCAAAACGTAAACTCTTATAGCATAACGGACGGACGGACGTATATCGGAATATGAAAATATTTGAAAGATAAATAGGAGGTGCACATCTTGAGTGTATGTAAAAGAATGTCTGAGAGTTCCAATGGTGTTTGTTCAATGGTCTAAGAGGAGTAGCAGATAGCAGATCTATACCCCTCCCTACTAAAACCTGAATTGACAAAGACCATTTTTGAATATGTGGAACTGTAAATATGAAAATATCTGAAAAGAAAACAGGAGGTGCACATCTTCAATGTATGTAAAAGAATGTCTGAGAGTTTCAATGGAATCCGTTTACTGGTTTAAGAGGAGTTGCGGATAGCAGATGTGTACATCGCTAAAGCATAAGGGATGGACGGACAGATGGACATCGAAATATAAAAACATCTGAAAGAAAAATAGGAGGTGCACATCTTCAATGTATGTATGTTCCAATGGAGTTTGTTCAATGGTTTAAGAGGAGTAGCGGATAGCAGATCTATACCCCTCCCTACTAAAACCTGAATTGACAAAGACCATTTTTGAGTACGGGGAACTATAAATATGAAAATATTTAAAAAGGAAATAGGAGGTGCACATCTGCAATGTATTTAAAAGAATGTCTGAAAGTTTCAATGAAATCTGTTCACTGGTTTAAGAGGAGTTGCGGATAGCAGATGTGTACAGAATGTCAATTGAATTTGACAAAGTTTATTTTTCAGTATGGGAAACTGTAAAAATTAAAATATCTGAAAAGAAAATAGGAGGTGCACATCTTCAATGTATGTAAAAGAAGGTCTGTGAGTTTCAATGGAGTTTGTTCAATGGTTTTAGAGGAATTGACAAAGAACATTTTTGAATATGGGGAACTGTAAATATGAAAATATTTGAAAAGAAAATAGGAGGTGCACATCTGCAATGTATGTAAAAGAATGTCTGAAAGTTTCAATGAAATCTGTTCAATGGTTTAAGAGGAGTTGTGGATAGCAGATGTGTAGAGAATGTCAAACGAATTTGACAAAGTTCATTTTTCAGTATGGGAAACTGTAAAAATTAAAATATCTGAAAGAAAATAGGAGGTGCACATCTTCAATGTATGTAAAAGAAGGTCTGTGAGTTACAATTTAGTTTGTTCAATGGTTTTAGAGGAATTGACAAAGAACATTTTTGAATATGGGGAACTGTAAATATGAAAATATTTGAAAAGAAAATAGGAGGTGCACATCTGCAATGTATGTAAAAGAATGTCTGAAAGTTTCGATGAAATCTGTTCAATGGTTTAAGAGGAGTTGCGGATAGCAGATGTGTAGAGAATGTCAATTGAATTTGACAAAGTTCATTTTTCAGTATGGGAAACTGTAAAAATTAAAATATCTGAAAAGAAAATAGGATGTGCACATCTTCAATGTATGTAAAAGAATGTCTGAAAGTTTCAATGAAATCGTTTCAATGGTTTAAGAGGAGTTGCAGATAGCAGATCTGTACAGAATGTCAACTGAATCTGACAAAGTTCATTTTTCAATATGGGAAACTACAATGAAAGTGTCAATGACACTGTACATGTAGCTCAACTTGTCAAGACATGTACATGTATAGTATGTGACACAGCAATGACAAACATCTAAGTAATGACCTGATAACAAAAGTACACATAAAGTATTGTAACGGTCTGCACATAAATACTGACCGTAGCCTGTAACAAATGTATAGGTAAAGTATTGTAAAGGTGGGTGACAGTCAGATGCTAAACTAGAAAAGAAATCTTTGAGTCCCAAAGTGGGTCTGACTGAACCCCAAAATATTTGTTCTCATAGCACAGTGACAACAAAGGCACCCCAAAACACACTCATTCCTGTCCCAAGGTGAAAACAAAGGTACCCAAGAAGTTTCGTGAAGATCAGTTCATAAATACGAGCTGTATAAAAGTTGTGACAAAAAACTGAATGGACCTAATTTTGGTACAAAATGGCCATTGGCAGCCATCTTGAATTTTGGACTGCACTCAGAAACACTCGTTCTCGTCCCAAGGTGATAACAAAGGTACCCAAGAAGTTTTGTGAAGATCGGTTGATAAATACAGCCTCTAGCCCGAGCCGTATTGACATGTGCACTTACAGTGTATAAGAAGCACTAAATAAATCAAAATTCATCTAATTTGCATAATTTCTGCACAAGAAAAAAACCCCGTACTGTATGTGATGTATTCTATTTTACTAAACATTCACATAAAAATTTATTCAAATCAGAACTTTCATACAGAAGTTCTGTACAAAAGACTGATTGCACTAATTTTGGTACAAAATGGCTGCTGGTGGCCATCTTGAATTTCGAACTACACCCCAAAACACCCGTTCTCATCCCACGGTGATAACAAAGGTACCCAAGAAGTTTCGTAAAGATCAGTTCATAAATAAGGCCTCTAGCCTCAGCCGTATAGAAGTTGTGTACAAAAAACTGATTAGACCAAATTGGGGTACAAAACGGCCATTGGCAGCCATCTTGAATTTTGGACCGCACTCAGAAACACTCGTTCTCGTCCCAAGGTGATAACAGAGGTGCCCAAGAAGTTTTGTGAAGATTGGTTGATAAATACAGCCTCTAGCCCGAGCTGTATTGACATGTGTACTTACTGTGTGTAAGTAGCACTGAAAAAATCAAAGTTCATCTAATTTGCATAATTTCTGAACGAGGAAAAAACCAGTATTATATGTGATGTATCCCATGGTATTAAACATTCACACAAAAAAATTTTCAAATCAGCGCTTTCATATGGAAGTTCTGTGCAAAAATCTGATTGCACCTAATTTTGTACAAAATGGTTGCCATCGGCCATCTTGAATTTCGGACCCCACCCAAAAACATTCGTTCTCGTCCCACGGTGATACCAAAGGTACCCAAGAAGTTTCATAAAGATCGGTTTATAAATACGGCCTCTAGCCCGAGCCGTATTGGCATTTGCACTTACAGTGCTGAAAGTAACACTAAATACATCAAAGTTAGTCTAATTTGCATAATTTACGTACGAGAAAAAAACCTGTATTATATGTGATGTATCCAATGGTACTAAACGCTCATACAAAAAATTATTCAAAATCAGCGCTTTCATACGGAAGTTCTGCGCAAAAATCACCTAAGTCTGTACAAAATGCCCGCCAGCGGCCAACTTGAATTTCGGATCGGACCCAAAAACACTCGTTCTCATCCCACGGACATAGAAAAGGTACCCAAGAAGTTTCGTAAAGATCGGTTCATAAATACGGCCTCTAGCCCGAGCCGTATTGAATTGTTGACGGACAGACGGACGACTGGCCATGGCATAAGCTCAAATTTGGCTTTGCCAAAGTTGAGCTAAAAATGAAAATATCTGAAAAGAAAATATGAGGTGCACATCTTCAATGTATGTAAAAGAATGTCTGAGAGTTTCAATGAAATCCGTTCACTGGTTTAGGAGTTGCAGATAGCAGATGTGTACCCCCGTAAAGCGTTACGGATGTACAGACGGACGGACAGACCAAGTGAACACTTTATACCTCCCACTTTTCAAGTGGGTGGTATAAAAACACTTGGACCCATCTACCCAACCCAACAGCCATAACCAGCCAGTGCTATTCACAAAAATCGCCTTTAAAATATTTGTTTCTTTAATTTTTTGCCTCAAAAGCATAGCTTATGACTCCTCATTAGCTCATACGTAAAGCATTAATACACTAAAGACCTGTGACAAATGTTTTTTCTTACAGGTAATTTTTTTCAACACTTTTCTTGCAAAATGAGAACCTCAAAATCCATTGTTGTATATTATCACCTTGCATGCTGTTGACATATATTCCTGCCCAGGACATGAACTTTCTTGCCATTAAAATAAGTAAAACATGAAGAAATGTTACCGAATTTCCCTCTGTGAAATGAAGACATTTTGACCAATTTTCTCATGTGAAATTTTCATTAATTTTTCATCAAATGTAGTCATGGCTGCTTCATAGTAGCCATGACTAGATTTGATGAAAATTAATTCAAAATTACTCAGTGGTTAAGAATGAATGAATATGTCCTCTTGAAAACAGCAGGGGGGGGGGGGGGGGGGGGGGGGGGGGGGGGTAGTTACTATTAAATCATGGTGGGGTAGATTTTCCACCCAAGAATAATTCCTAATTGTTCCAAAGAGGAATTGGAAAATTTTCAGCTTTTGGACTGAAGTAAACTCATGGTTCTTTTACTTTATCAGAAATTAAACATATTGGTTATGTGGATGACTTTATCCCACATGATTTAGTAGCAATGATCACCCTCCGTCTACTGTGAATCCTATATCTGTAAAAGTCAAAATTGTTGTAAACAAACTTCTGAAAAATGCTGTGGTAAGCTGTGCCTTTGGAAACCAAGCCTGCAAATAATATTTTTGGGGTGTGCCTGTCATAACAGGTACAGTTTTGTGACTGTCATCTTGTACACGGTACTTAATTGACACAATGATTACAATAGAGATATCCACATTGCAAACACCTAAGCCAGCTGGACAGGGCTGGATTAGTTTTCAGTTGTCTGAAAAGTGAGGCCATTCTTGCAGTTGGGTAGTACATTTCCAATATATTCAGCATAAGGGAACACGTGTAAACTCTACTCTGATCAGCCATTTATTATCAGTACAAGTGAGTTAAGTTTTATTCTGGGGATCGCAACCCTATTCACTTACCATGTTTCCCACTTACCCTTTATATGTGTGTGTACATGTGGAAGGGTGTAGATGGGTTACTAATCACTGACTATCTGGCTCCAACTCCTTACTTTGAACCTAGTAATCAGGCTCATCATAACAAACAGGGTGGCCCCATTTGCATTTTGCAAAGGGAACCAGAACCTGTCTCTGGTGGCAAATTACCAAAGAAAAATTGAAGTTTGATAGACGACAGATTGGTCGTTTTTTGAAAACTTGTGTGTTGTGTATGGCCATTATGAAAGTGCTCATCCTGTTGGTCAAGAGTGAGCCCAGTTAGAAAGTTCAAAGTCTAGAGTGTGTAACCGATCATTGTTTACTAACCCCCAGATGCAGATGCACACACAGCTTCACACAATGACAAAGACAATGGAAACTGATTCAGATGCGTAATCTTTCGAAATTTCATTCATGTAGATACAATAGAAAGCATAGAACCAGGTTGTCTGTTTTGAGGCAAATGAGCCAGGTCAATACAAGTAAGGGTGTTTTTGTTTGTGTTGGTTATGTGTGTATGTGAGAGAGAAAAACGTGTGTGCAAGTATGTGTAGGTGAGGGTGTGACAGTATGCATGGGGTACTAAATACTAAACACCGAAGATCGGCTCACATTTCAGACTTAAGAGTTAAATCCATTTTCCCAGCTGGATAAGTGACAAAGAAGTTTGATAGCCCTGATATTGTTGAAAAAAAGTAATATCAAATTTAAAGAGAATTGTATAATTTGAACTGGATTAATCTTCTGGATAACATGGGGCGGAGGGAGCTCTAGGGGTGGATTGATTTTACCCATCACCTCCAAAGTTTTGGAGACAACATCAAAGTCTCTCACTCCCATTTCCTTCCCATCTGTATTGATTTTGTAAAACAACAGAAGTATGCTGCAGAAGCCATTTCTTTATATCTCAAACAGTGAAGTCTAGGTAACGAAAAAAAGCTGCATACAAGCAAGAGAAATCATGTTTGTAAATGCAATTATTAATGTTATACTGATCATGCAAGAACAACAAAAGGCCTGCAATGCCAAGCACTGCTAATCACCCCCGCACTCCCAATTAGAGAGGGGGAGCATAGGTGGGTTTTTTTTCCACACATAAAATCACTCTAAATCCAACCAAACCCATCTTGGAAAATTTCTTTTTTGAGGCCTAACTGACCGGGCAGGGGGAGGGAGTGGGCATAGGAGTCAATTTTTTGTATGCATGTAATCACTTTGAATCCTTCAAAATTCATTTTTCAGCAAAGAAAAAAATGCCTAATTGACCCAGGGGTGGGGGTGGAGGGTGATAGGAGTAATTTTTTTACGCATGTACACACTCTAAATGCATTTTGCCCCCCTCCCCCTCCCCCCAAAAAATTGCCTAACCCCCGGGGGTTAAAAAATTTGGCCTAATTGGTGGGGGGTGGGGGGGAGGGTGGGTTCAGGGTAATAACTCAGACAATTTTCATTGGATAATGGTGATCATCGAACTTGAGGTAGACATTGTTCCCAAAGAGTTATATATATATAAACAATGTTACCCTGCCCCTGAAAGTAGTTGCCCTGGGCGGAGCTATCTTGGGCGCCTCACAGCCAAGATAGCTCCGCCCAGGGCAACTACTTTCAGGGGCAGGGTAACATTTGATCCCCAATCACTGATTCTGATAGCACTTTACCCAATACGGATAGCAGACAACATCACCATTCTTTGTCTCAAAAACATAGCTTATGGCCCCTCATTGGAACAAGTTTGTTGAGCTTGTTCAATGAAGGCCCATTAACTTTGTTTATTAGACAAAAATTGAAAACATAATAAAATTTGGCAAATACATTGGTGTTACTTTGGCCGGGTAGTCTGTGACCTTAACGTTGATGGATACAGACCTTATTGTGATTGATGGCGCACAGTCTATTGACAATACATACTGTTATAAAGTTTTGTTAAAAAATATCCAGTGGTAAAGAAATTATGGATCGGACAAACAAAATGTTGAGGTTTTCCCGAGTGTTACCTTTACCATGTCACCTGGGACTTTGACCTTGATGGATACAGACCTTATTGTGATTGATGGCATACTGTCTACTGACAATACATACTGTTATAAAGCTTTGTTAAAAAATATCCAGTGGTAAAGAAATTATGGCTCGGACAAACAAAATGTAGACGCCGGAAGACGGACGGACGATGGACAACTCAATATCAGAAAAGCTCTGCTGACTTTGGCAAGCGGAGCTAAAAAAAAATGATATCTGGTTACTTGCCGTAGACATTGTTGCTACAGAGACATGTTCGAAAAAGAAATGAAATCAGTTAACTACTGTTCAGGTTATGCCATAAACAAAGTTTGGATGGACGGACATACAGACAGACGGAGCTCTATGCTGTATCCCTCCCTTATGAGGGGATGAAAAGTAACCAAGTATGTGGTAGAAGCCTAATTTCAAATTTAAAGAAAATAAGTTCGAAAACCATTTTGAAAAGGGTTAAATTAATGTCAATATTATTTGAAACCACTGTATACAGGTTCAGTAGACTGTGCCCCAACTGAAAAACATAGATGTTGTAACACAGTGTTTGAAGAATTAAAGCTACAATCTTGAAAATCAAAACTTTAATTGGAAACTTTAAGCTGGGAATACTAAGTAAAATTTACTTCAAATAAAGGGTTAAATATTTCCTGAAACCTATAAAAGAAAATGCAATCATTCAGTTGTATTGAGCATGCAAGAATTAAAGTAACAAAGTATGTGGTAAAAGCCAAATTCCAAATACAAAGAAACCAAGTCTGAAAACATGTTTAAAAGAGGTTAAAATCATGCTAATATTAATTTTAAAAAATGCCGGTCGGATCACCGATCCAATGTCGAGTTGTGACAGCACAAGGGGGTTTAATCATTATCAATTTATCGTCCAGAAACCACTTGTTTACAATTTACTATGTGAAGGGTCACTGTGACCTGGATCTTTGACCTAACATTTCCAAAATAAATAGGGCTCTTTCTTGCACCAATGTCAACCTACCTATGAACGTGGGTGGAACCATTGTCAAATTATCATCTGGAAACCAATTGTTTACGATTTATTATGTTTAATGTCACTGTGACCTTGACCTTTGACCTAGTGAGTCCAAAATAAATAGGGGTCCTCCACTCACCTGGGCCAACCTACCTATGAAGTTTCATGAATGTGGGTCAAACCATTATCAAGTTATCATCTGGAAACCAATTGTTTATGATTTACTATGGTCAGGGTCACTGTGACCTTGACATTTCATCTAGCGAGTCCAAAATAGATAGATATGGTTCTTCCTCTCACCAAGGCCAACCAAAATATGAAGTTTCACGAATGTTGGTTGAACCATTGTCAAGTTATCATCCGGAAACCAATTGTTTACAATTTACTGGGTTAAAGGTCACTGTGAATTTGACCTTTCACTCAGCGAGTCCAAAATAAATAGAGTTCTTCCTTTAGAGTTCTTCCTCTCACTGCTGGCAACCTACCTATGAAGTTTCATGAACGTGGGTTGAACCATTATCAACTTATCATCCGGAAACCAATTGTTTTGATTTACTATGTTCAGGGTCACTGTGACCTTGACCTTTCACCTAGTGAGTCCAAAATAAATAGGGTTCTTCCTCTCATGAAGACCAATCTACATATAAAGTTTCATGAATGTGGGTTGAACCATAGTCAAGTTATCATCCGGAAACCAATTTTTATGATTTACTATGTTCACAGTCACTATGCCCTTGACCTTTGACCTAGCAAGTGCAAGATAAATAGGGTTCTTCCTCTCACCGATGCCAACCTACCTATGAAGTTTCATGAACACGGGTCAAACCATTATCAAGTTATCATCCGGAAACTAATTATTTACGCCCACCTGCCATTCATCAAACTATCAGTTGAGTTTCACTTCGTCACAACTCGACTAATAACTGTAGAAAGCTTCAGTAGACATTGCTCCCAGATGAGAAACAATGACATTCCACTAAACTGTTTGAGGATTTAAAGGTGTAACTTTGAAAACAAAAAACTTTAATCAAAAACTTTAACCTAGAAGTTCTAAGTCAAATTGACTGCAAAAAAGGGTGAAATATTTCCCAAAATAACTTGAAACATAATGAGAATGATACAATCAATAGTAATTAATATTAATTGAAAAGAAAAAAAACTTTAACCTTCAGTAAAAAATTTAAACCACAAACTTTAACCAAAACTCTAAATGTTAACAGATGGACAGAGGTACGAAAGACATGACTATAGCCCTCACTGTAAACTGTCGGGCTAAAAATATAAAATATGAATATATGAAATATATATTTGAGGATATGTACACGAAAAGGGGAGATGGGCAGATAAGATGCTGATGGAGTGATTAGGGATGGTGGAGAGTAAAATTTCCAAGAATTTACTGATGCTTATGTGCACTGTAACCTTGATAGCATTTACTAAAACTTTAACAAACGGACTGACTTAATTGCTTATTAGGTTACCGGCTGATAGTCTGGAAATGCAGGAAACTCTTTTCGTGAAAGTGTATTCTTGCGACTGATATATTGATTACAAAGAAAATTTGTATGGGATTTCCAATTAAAACAAGGGCAACAAAATGTGTGGGCCACTGCCCCCGACCCGTATGCAAGTTTTTGAAGTAACTTTGAAGATATTGTGGGACAGAAAAATTTTCTGAGTGGAAAGAGTGAAAACAGAAAAATTCTCCTGAATAATAAAACAGGGCCATAACTCTGGGAAAAATTATTCGATGGAACCCATTCCTTGTGCTTATCCGTTCCCCCATGCAGGTCTATCAGCATACCAAAGGAGATCCAAATCCAAAAGACAGCTTTTAAATTACAATGCAAAACGTACAGACTGAGACAGACACCGGACAGATGGATGGACAGAGGGTTTTACTAGATACCCCAAATCCTCATTCGGAGGTCAAGGGCATAATTAAGGGCAGGACCTGCATGTAACTTGATCAGAATAAAGATTCTCCTGTTTGGTTATGTACATGGTTGCTTGTTACTGAACAACTATTCTGTCTTCTCCCGCCTCCATACGGAATTCCACGAGATTGCGCGAGTTCACCAAAAGGTCAGTTCACCTTTGTTTTCAACGCATACAAATAAGATTCAGGTAATCGATCAAATCAAGCATAATCTATCTTTTAAAAAGTTTATTTTGTCACGAACCTTGGCTTACACATTTTGGAAACCACTTTTATACCAGAAGAAAATGGAAGGATTTAACTATTCAGAAGAATTGGTCAGTAAAAAGAGTTTCCCGCAATCGGGAATGTTGCCATTGTCTGTGAAACCAGTTTTGAAGACTGCTTCTGTGTTTGATATCCCAAATCAAGTGAACACAACATTTTATCATTGACAGTGGATGATTGGGAAGGAAGGATCAAAGTGGCTAAGGGGCACGTGTCTTCTAGCCCAGATAATGCAAGAGGTGCTGCACCCGGGTCGAACACAAAGGAACTTCCCCACGACGCCATTTTGAGTCAGCTCACTCAAGCCATAACAGGACTTCAACAAACATTCGTCTCAAAGTTTGACAGTTTGGCTGCCACAATAAGTACGCCTCATTCATTGGCACCATCATGACATGGAGACGGGAGGAAGGAATGAGTTCGGGAATAGCATTTGATGACGAAAGCTTGCCGGAGGACAGCATCAACTAATTGCTGCATTAAACGTATGTCACAAAACGGTGCCGATATAGTAGTTTGGACCTCCAGGATGACCGCGACAGTTACTTGTCATTCATTTGCAAAGAAATGGAGTTTGAAGAGGAGGTGGGACCGGCTCTGAATGATCAACTGGCACATATCACCAATAGTTTGACTGACAAAGGCGTTAGTGAGGTGCATCTGAAAACGGTCCAGCAGTGATAGATACACTTGGCCTCAAAACGTCCAGAATCTTGTTGTCCCCAAAGTGAACAAGGAGATAAGGGACAAAGTCAAATCATCCTCACAATCCAGAGATGTAAAACTTCAGAGGGCCCAGTTAAAATTAATGCAGGGCAGGGGGAGAATTTGCATCTTCCGTGTTGGAACAAGTTACACAGTAATAAATGTACAGACTCTCCTTCCATTGCACTGTTTTCACTTGGTAACTTTGAGGACTGCGTTAAACATCTCATGGACAGGAAAAGACAGAACTGTTTAGTTAAACAAGAGGCCCTGTGGTATTCTAAATATCAAACCAGGGACTTGACTTGAATAAGCTGCATACGCCCCTCCGAAGAAAAGCATAAACCAACTAGATGAAGCGATTGTGCCCACACAATACACAGAATTTTCCTTCTATTTTCTGTTCCTGCACTTTTACGTCCCAAAATTGAGATAAACGCATAAAAAACAGATTTTTTTTATTTTTGTTCGGAAATTTTCGATGTCCCAAACAAAATATTTTCAGACTAATATTTTTTTTTCTTCTTAAAATTCACCAAAATGCATAAAAAACCAAAAAACTAATTTCTGGATTTTGGTCCAAAATTTTCCACGTCCCACCGGGAACCCAAATTTTCAGTGAAAAAAAATAAACATTTTTTTGTCTTCAAATTGAACAAAATGCATAAAAAACCCCAAAATTCATTTCTGGATTTTGGTCCAAAATTTTCCAAGTCCCACCGGTACCCCAAATTTTCAGTGAAAAAAAATAAAATAATTTTTTTGTCTTAAAATTGACCAAAAACGGATAAAAAACAAAAAAAACTAATTTCTGGATTTTGGTAAAAAATTTCAGTCCCATCCGGACCCCAAATTTTCAGTGTAAAAAAAAAAAAAAAAAAAAAAATTGTCTTAAAATTGACCAAAACACATAAAAAACTAATTTCCGGATTTTGGTCCACCGGGACCCCAAATTCTCTATAAGAGAGCTTTCCAACAAATGACAAAAAGTCAAGAATTTGGTAAAGCCTACTAAAAACCTATCAATTTACACCAAGTTTGTACAGGCTATTATGTCGGGCAAAACATAAATGGTGCATGTCAAACATACCAATTGTTCCGGTCATTGACTCAATTTTCTAACACACTCCAAGAAACAATTAGTAGGTCAGAGTCCATAATTGTGGAAAAAGAACTTGTCTTTCATATAAAAAGTAGTTCACTGGACCATAATATTTACTTGGATATATCTACATACTTATAGTATAGAATTACAGACTGTATGTTCTAATATAATTATATCATTGATAATATTTTTGTTGCATACAAAACCTGCTGAGAAGAAAAACAAATGAAATATGCAAACTTAATCAGGATCCCACCAGTATAAATTACCTGTAAATGCTATATGTAAAAATCAGCATCATTTATCTATAAAGCCAACTTCACCAGCCCCAGTCTGATACTATCTTATAGAAATAATTTCAATAACAACTTCTTAGGTTACCTCAGAAAATACTCACCTACCAGAATTAGTGTCCTATTCAACAAAAATTATCTACTTGTAAATAGCCTTGCTTATTGCTTTGTAACTATCTCTATTTATTCCACAGCAGTAAAATACAGATTGCCCATTACCCTTTGCATGGCAGAATTACTTGCAATAACATTTAGTCAAGGGCAGTTAGAACAGTTGGCTGTTTTGCTAACATTCTCATATGCTAGTCATGAATCTATGTCAATTACACAAGCCTTAGGATGTCAAACAGGTTAACTGAATGACCCCCTACAGCAGTATTAACAAAAACAAAGACGCAAGAATTTGGAAGTAAATGCAAAGTATTTTCTTTGTTTCAATAAGGCCAAAAAAAAAATACCTGTGTTTAGGGTAACCCGACAGACCCTAAAAAATAGCACCGACCTAAACATTTTATTGCATTTAAATTCCATCGACTTGTAAATTGGTTCTCATTTACTTATTTGCAACCCTAATCCATTTGTTGGCACGCCAGCGACGTCATAAACACACATGTTTTTCCAAAGGTCGAGGTTCCACTTTCTCTTCGACGTGAGCAATGATGGCGTCAAGTCTTATTTTAATTAAAGTTATACACCGGAGTGCGTTGGTAAACGAACTTAAGTTCCATGCAGTTCAGCCTCAACAGATATGAATAATATGACAGTGTTCGATTATATGATGAATCGAACAGCCAATGCTTCAAATATAAGGAGAATGACGCACAGGTAACAGGCATTTTATTTTATAAATGTTCATGAAAATGCTTGTGTTCTTGCTTCATGAAAGTTGCGCAATCCGCAAGCCCTTGGAATTCGTGGTATTTACTGGAGAACCCCAAAGTTAAGCGTATTTGCACATATTATTTGCCATCAACAGATACAAATTTTGGGTAATTATTTATATTAAATTTTGCCAAGAATATTGACGCCAATGTTTGAATTCTCGCTTTGTTGTTTTCTTTCCTTTGGTTTAATTTTTAATGTACTCTGACAAATTTATTCTCCTTGGTCTGACAGTGGAAAAGACTGCAGGCCTGTTCGCTGTTTATTCTGACCGACACGTGGTATCTTTAATGCAGCACTGAATGAAAACCCCTTAATCATTGGCCGAATTCATCAACTGATATTAATATGCAAATTTCATCCAATCGATTTTAACACTTCTTGAAAGGGGGTCACACGTATTAAATTTCCATTGGTCCTTCAGAGACAACACCCTTTGCATGCATTCGACCGGTATACAAGTTAACACATGTCGGACATTTCAAGGCGTCAGAAAGAAAGTTTTTTTTTTAACATAAAATTGTACTGGCACAGGTTAAAGAGACAGTATTATAAACCCAATCAGCCTTTTAATATCGTCTTGTCATATTAAAGTCTGTCCAATTTTGAATATATAAATGCAGATAATTGCAGAATTGAACCCAGACGGTTTAATAGTAATACAGATCTGTAAACTAGTCCGTCATTTGTCTGCTGCCATCTGTCCACCCACTGTTTCATATAAAAAATGTAGTTTCAAATTGAACATACAGAACGGTGATGTGGAGTGAACTGTCATCGGTTGGGTGTCTGAATACTGAGATTTTAAAAATAAAAAAAAATAATAAAATAAAAAGAAATCCCTACCTACCGACCATAATTTTTTTCTCCATGTTACCCTAAACACTGGTATTTTTTTTTTTGGCCTCATGGCCAGGGTGGATTATTTGGCAATGCATTGCATGAGTGGTGTTCTGGTTGGATTAAGGAGTGCAGAGTGCATATCCAGGATTTTCTCCAAACCACCAGTACATCAAAAAGATTTCCACCTCCACCCATACCTCCAGACCCTGTGTCTTCCTTAATTCTGTTGGGGAATTGTATAGTTAAGGTGTGGTGCATGGATCACCCACTCAATAACATGTGTTTTTGTACATTATAGTAAACTTTTGGGTGTGTGGGTCGCCCGCTCAATAAACGTTTGTGTAAGTGTGAATAAGGGTTTCTCTTACCCGCCTAATAAAAGTGATGGCTGAATAATAGTGAAGGTCAGGATATTTGACTGGAAATAATAATAGTGATGGCATTTTCAACCTCTATTCGTCACTGACAAATAATAGTGATTGCTGAGATTTTTTCTCCAAAATTAATAATGGTGTTGACACTATTATCAGGCAGGTGAGAGTAGAGCTCTGTGTTGGACTGGCGTATGCAGGAAGTGCACATGAAATGATTGGATGCTGGATGGGACATCCCATTTAACCAGTGTACCAAATCAATCTGTGTGTTCTGTATAATTATGTAATAGAAATTTCACCATCTGATTGCATTTTCATTACAAAAGAAATCTTTGTTAACCCCTAAGTCCCCATACAGGTCTAAACTTCCATCTTTGCATTGCTTTGAAAAATTTTATTCTTCCTTGAGAACTCAGCAGGTAGGATGCATTTATCTTGGCTGTGTTTTTACATAATTGTTGGCTGTCTGTGTACAGGCAGCCAACAATGATGTAGAAATACTATCAAGTCACCTGCAGATGGGTACATGAATATATTGGTAGATATTATCCTAAAATTAAAATCGAGGTATTAAGGGTAAATCAAACCAAATTCTCTTTTCTTAAAATTATAGGTCTGGAGAAAATCTCAAATTTCCAACCAATGTTTGGAAACAAAATCTGACATCAAATCAGATCAACTTTAAAGAAAATTTTTTTAAAGTTTAGTACCTTTTACACATGTACCTATATCTTGTTTTGCAGAGTTTTCTGGAAATAAAGCTATATTGAATGAAATTCTAAATATCTCATGACAAACAAAGCAGGAAGTAAAACATAATTCATGAAAATGAATGGATTTGAAGAAATTTTGCAGACAGTTTCAGTATTCTTATTTATTTCCATATTTATTATTTAGGTCACATTCAGCATCTATTACAACCTCATGATTGCAACACAAGTATTAATAAAGTTAAAGTTTAACCAACCGTTAATACCGTTGCTGGCCCCACTCCCAAGAGGACTACCACCGTGGTCTTGGTTACCTGGATTTGTTGTTTTCTACTCATAAAAAACGTATCTATGAAGAAGCATAAGTACAAGCAAAGCTTAATCAAAACCAATCTCCGGACTGTATCTGAAAGGCCATTTTTAGGTGTAGACTGAACCAAAAAATTGAGGCCTGGGTTGAAGTGGCCCTCACAGTTAACATATGACTCAGGGTATTTTCTGTTTTTAAAAATTTGATTAGCAGTTTCCATCTTGGTTTCAAAAAGTGATGATAAATAGTGAATATAAGGCCAATATGAAAGAAAAATGGTTAGCCTGGTCATGAATGACAATGAAATCCCTTTATAAATATGACCTGTAGACTGTGCTAAAGGTTTTCAGGTTTTGAACCCACACAGCCATCATCGGTTGACTGATAGCGACCAAAATGGGACATTCTCATCTAGACATCACCTTGAACCTGCACATAAATTTAGTGCTGATCGGACAAGAACTTCGGGGTGCAGCCTGTGCTAAAGAAAATGTGAACAGACTCACAGACTGACAGACTTCAACACATGATGGCAACAGCTTATCTTAACTTTGACAAGTTAAGCTAACAATACAAATATAAATCAGTGATGAGAGTGGAAGGTACAGTATTTGAATTATCTGAAGTAACCTGAAAATCTCATAATTCAACACTGAAAATTTGTGAAAAATGATGTTTCTTCAGAAAATAAGAGCTAGGACATCTATAGTTATTGTATAACTTGGTACAGTAAAACTTGTCTTGAGAGACCACTGTCGTGAAAGACCACCTGTCTTGAGAGACCACTGTGGCCATGTACCGATTGGTTTCACTCTGTTATGGACCTGTCATGAGAGACCGCAAAACTGTGTCAAAAACTCAGTTTTTCACCTGTTTGGAGAGACAGGAAAATCCATTTCTGGCATTTTCAGAATATTAAAATCAATTAAGATCAATGCAATGAGTACAGAAATTAATAGTCCAAAAATGTAACTTGGGCATCTGCCCAACAGTGAAATTGTCAGTCAGGACAACTGTCCCCCGAAACCTTAATACTAGTATCTGAAATCATACACATGTATCATTGTATGACAAATATCTTTCACTGTAGATTGTCTGAAAACTATATATATTGGCTTTCAATTACATTGTTATTCAGTTGTATGACTATTCAAGTCTGAGAAGTTTTTATGAATGAAAGAAAAGTTTCAGTGTGCCAAAGGTGCACAGGGACGATGTGGGGTTTGAGGCCCCTTGTGACCGAAATAACTTTATTTGCTTATGAGTCCACGAGAGTCGGAAGCAAGGGGCCAAAAATCTTACTTGGTTGGAGTGTGTGTCAGATTCAACAACTTTGGGCTCCAATAGAGAGCCCAAATATCAATTAACCCAGGGACCCGAGTTGAACAAACTAGAATCTGACCCTGCTAGAGATGTCGTATACCATATATGAAAGCATTCTGACTGGCGGATCTGCAGAAGACTTTAAAAGAAATTTCCTAATATAGCACTGTCAAGATTCGGGCTCCCAATGTTGACCCAGGGACTCGATTTGAACCAACTTAAATCTGACCACCCCTAGAGATGTTATATACCAAAGATTCTAATTGATGGTTCTGGTGAAGAAGATTTTTTAATTTTGGTAAACAATTTATGGGTGCTTATCAGAGTAATGCCGCTTGTGGTGCCCCCTTGTGGGCTTGGCATTTTTATTTGAACAAAAATATCTTAAAAGTACTCGGCAGGTTAAGCACCCTCGACTTTCAGTCACGTGAGCTAAAAACCCTATAAATTAAACAATTGGCCTGACCTGAGTGACATAAACCTCACCAAGTGGAAACAAAACATAACATGTAGACAAGTATAATGATGAGGCTACCTCATTGGAATAAGTACATTCAGATTAACAGCTGAACAATTACCACCAACTGACACTTGAAACAAACAAGATTGATGGTTTCTTGTCATTGGTTATTAGTTTAAATGTAAAACATTATTTATGACCTGATTGTTTTTTCAACCTACTCTTTATGAACCCCTTAGGGTCAAGATAATCATTTAGAATTTTTCCACTGAAAATACTTGCATTTTTATTTGCTTGGGGAGTTGGCAGGGATTTTTTGTCAAATTTTGGCAACTTACACAGGCAGCCAAAACAGATGTCTGAAAAACATCCTCAATATTTTATTGTGAAGCACCTGTTCTGAGAGGAGATATTTTTTCACAGTTGAACCAACTCGTTGGACTTGAGGTTTTATGTAAATGTATACTTTCAAACAGGCCAGTAAGTATCTTCAGATATTTGGGGGTGGGGGAATCCATGTTTGCACAACCATGACATGATCTGGATGTTACAATACACGAAATGATTTGCAAAGGCGACAGTGTTAACCTTTTCCTGTCTCTTAAGCTCATCAAGCTCATTTGAGGGAAAACAGTCCTCTATGCACTTAGTGTATTATCCATCTCATTTAAAAAATGAACAGGAAAAAAATATATGTTGCTCTGTGTTATCCCTGTTCAAATTTGGCAACTTCCCAACTACCGTCCAGTTTCACACTCAACTGAAAAGGCATATTTTACTTGTCCTCATCACCTTATTTTCAACTCTCACAATTTTCAAAGGACAGATAGTGCAAATATTTTAAGTCTTTTCCAAAACAGTTGCTGTGACATTTTTATTGAGGGTTCCAAAATCAATAAATATTGTCCCAATCAGCTCATCTCCTTCATTTTATGCTCTTTTAAATGTTGGGGTAAAAACTGCTAGATGGCATTTTAGCTCACATATAGGCTATTGTAAGCTGGAAACTCATATGGCTACTCTAATATTTGCCACCCTGTATGAAGCTTATTTGGGCCTGTATGTTTATTAAAAATACCATCAGTGTCAAGTGGATGTCTAATATTGGAGACATACTTTGGGTACTTTATTCTGTTTCAGACTCATAACTCACATGCGACTGTTACCTGGGCTTTAAAGCCCAGGTAACAGTCCTGTATGGATTAGTGGTGTTACAGAAATGACAGTAACTCCATCAAGATTTTCTGGGGGCGTGGTGGCTCAGTAGGTAGAAGTGCAGGCTGTAAGCCGGAAGGTCCTCAGTCGAATCCCACCTGTGGCAACCACGTTGTGTCCTTGGGCAAAACACTTCTCACCTATTGCCCACATGGGGGCATGGTGGTGTAGTGTACTGAGGCGTACTGCACGTCTATGGTGCACTTGTCTTCAACCAATGCTAACCCTGCTTGTGTGGAGTTAATATGTTGGGGAGTTGACAGCTGCTAGCCGTTTCTCGGTGGTTCTCACCGGGTACTCTGGCTTCTTCCACCTGTAAAACTGTCATGGTCATGATTAGCCATAGTGCAGAAATATGTGACCTTAAACACCAATAAATAAATAACTAATCATGATTTTTGGCCCTGTACTTTTATTCTGCCCTGTACCTCCATTTGGATTCCTCCAATTTTCCACCCTTTACTTATATCCTGCCCTGTACTTTTACTTGGAACTCAAGAGTATTGCAATAAATTAACACGAATTTTCCCAACAGTTTTTACGTTCTCTATTAGTAATAGAGGACTTTGACATGGTACACAGCCACATGTAAGGTGTAAGGCCACATGGATAGAGGATTCTCAAATTTTTCCATGGAACCCAAATGTGGGTGTCCATTATTGGCCCAGTTACTGTGGACCTAATGATCATTATTTTTAACCAGCAGCTGCTGTAAAGCAGTCATGAAATGATTTGATGAAAACTTCTATAGAAGGAGGAGTCAATAAATCATTAAAAAGAGAAATATTTTGATTTATAAGGGTTTATTTACTGCCCCTTTACATAACATGAATAGACAATTACAGATGCAAAAATATATTTCTTGGATTACTCAAAAACTTAATTTTTTGCCTCAAAACATAGCCTATGACACCTCATTGGAATGAGCTCCAATAAGCTTGTTCTAATGAGGGGTCATACGATATGTTTTTAGGATTTATAGTGAAATAATTATAAAATCTGAGTGGCAATTTTGTGAACCACACAACCCAGTACATTACATAATGGGCTAACAGGGCTGAGGAACATCATTAATAATTTATTATTTACTGGTGTTCAAGGCCACATTTTTGTACAATGGTTAATTGGCACCACAACATGGAGATAAAGTCAAGTTCTGCCACTCAATTATACCCATGTTGCCCATTTTAGAGGACTTCCACCACAAGCATTGGTGACTGGATCCTATTTTACCAGTAAAACAAAGCTGGTTTACTGCAGTAAACAAGCACTGCATCACTTCCTCAGGTTCCTACTGGGATTAGCTAAAAACATGTCTCTACTAGATAAGAATATTTTTGTCCTTAGCAGAAAAATGCACCTACACCTGGCGCATGGCCGGTAAAGACTTCATTATCTTTTATTCATGTTCACTCTGCACATACTGGAGAACTTTTCAACTGAGGCACTGGCTCATTTTTCATTAAGAGTAGAACATCCCCAGCAGACAAGAACAACTCCATTTCTCTAGGACCCACAAAAGAACTAGAAATGGTCTGTCGCCCGGTATACCCCCATCTTGGCATACCACCTCATGTGGGTGGCATTCAATTTTTTTAGGTAAAAAAAAATCCAATATGGCCACCAGTCTGTCATTTTGAAACCAAGCAGTTATGTCACGCACTTCCCCTCGTTATGTTGATCATTTTTGTGAAGTTTCATGAAAATGCAGCTAAAGCTGTGGAAGTAGTTCCCTCCACAAGTTTACATGTAAAAAAAAATCCAATATGGCCATCAGTCGGCCATCTTGAAATCGAGCAGGGAAAAAAACATGTCACGCACTTCCCCTCATCATGGTGATCATTTTTGTGAAGTTTCATGAAAATGCGGCTAAAACTGTGGAAGTAGTTCACTCCACAAGTTTACATGTAAAAAAAAAATCCAATATGGCCACCAGTTGGCCACCTTGAAACTAAGTGGGAAAAAAATTATGTCAATCACTTCCCCTCATCATGTTGATCATTTTTGTGAAGTTTCATGAAACTGCACCTAAAACTGTGGTAGTAGTTTGCTCCACAAGTTCACAAGTCGGCGACGACAGACCAACGAACAAGTTGACTCCTACAGAACCTCCCCCCCCCCCCCACCCCAACTTCATTTTGGGAGGATCCAACTACATGAAAGCTAAGTAAAGGTTTTGAAGAAAGTTGATAGGATGAAAAGAAACTACAGGAAAGCATGTGTGTTGATAAGGTGTCAATCAATATAAATAATACACCACAACTTAATCTCCTTTGGGGAAAATATTTTAAGTACCCAACAGTAAAATCAGAGTTTTTAAAGAATTTTCTTTGCTCAGCATAAGGCATACATTCAGTAGCAATCATTACTTGAGAGCAATATGTCAATTTGACAGAGTGGATATGAATTTCAATGGGCCATTTATTGACACTGATAGAGCCTACTTATGATAACAGTTTGTCACCTTCTGTAATATATTTCTACTTATCATATGCTATAATCAGAAGAATGCAAAATATGCACCACTTATCATACTCCATATCTCTGATCATAAACATTGATAGTCACTCTATATTAAATTTGTCCTTTCATATATTTACTGTGATAGTGTGCCTGGTTCATGTAACCTATCATTTTGATTTCTTAAAAAAACAGCTATGTTTTCAAGTAGAAATCATTTTTTCTAATGGTGGCAAAACTAATGCATTAGCACAGATGTGTTATCAGGCAGTACACACAAAAAACCCTAACAGGGAAAAAAACATTGTTGAAAAAAAACGTTTAGAAAAAAACTAACCAAAATTGCATGGGAAGGAAAAAAACCCTAATTTTCTTTCCTTGTTAACCCCTAAAACATTTTTATATGTTTATTGAGATACAATTCCAAATCCAAATTAATTTTTGTTATTTCATTACTACAAGATCGTTTTATTATGATCGCTGTGAATTTGAGGTTGAACTCATCCAAGCACAGAATAACACAACCATTCTTCATTTTTTATCATTTTTTTAAATGAGGTTTTGGCAGAGCTCACTGAATTGGTTAATTTCCTTGTTGCATTATGGGAATAATTGCTGTCTGAAATTTTGGTATTTTGACATCAGTATGCAAAGGATTAATATTTATAGTTTTATTACACAACATCACATTTAGTTCATTTCTTTAATATATACAGCAAATATGGAAAACTCATTGTTTTCACCATTCAAACCAGACAATTATGGGTGGTATTGGAATAAGTATCACCGAAGCAGTGAGCAAAATATAAATGAAAGTGTCAATGACACTGTAGCTTAAACTGTCTGCGTGTTATGTTTGATGAAAAGGATAATGTTTGATGAAAAGGATAATGTTTGATGAAAAGGATAATGTTCAATGTTTATGAAAGGATTATGAAATAAGACAAGAATTGTGATAATTGGGAATACATTAATTTCTGTTCCCTGTATGCTATGTTTTCAATAAAAATAATATGAGATGTAGACTGTACTAAAGAACTGAGGGGTGGGTAAATGTGGCCCTCACAGTTAATGTATGTGGTCCTCACAGTTAATGTATGTCAACGAAAGTTACCAAGTTACAGTGAAATTATTCCAAAACGAGTCATCCTATCAAGTTACAATGAAATCCCTTCATAAATACAGCCTGCAGACTGTGCTAAAGGTTTTTGGGCTTTGGGCCTGTGGAGCCATTATGGTGGACCGATCGCAACCAAAAGGGGACGTCCTCATCTAGACATTATACTGAGTCATCCTACCACGTTACAATGAAATCTCTTCATAAATATGACCTGTAGTCTGTGCTAAAGCTTTTTGGGTTTTGGGCTCAGGCTGCCTTCATGGTTGAATGATCATGACCAAAAGGGGACGTTCTTATCTAGGCATTATCTGGAGTCATCCTACCAAGATACAATGAAATCCCTTCATAAATATGACCTGTAGACTGTGCTAAAGGTTTTCGGGCTTCGGGCCCCTGTAGCCGTCACAGTTGACCAATCACGACCAAAAGGGGACGTTCTCATCCAGACATTATATGGAATCAACCTACAGAGTTACAATGAAATCCCTCTACAAATATGACCTGTAGCCTGTGCTAAAGGTTTTGGGCTCGGGCAGTCATCACGGTTGACAGATCGCGACCAAATGGGGAAGTTCTCATCTAGACATCATGCAGAGTCATCCTACCAAGTTACAATGAAATCCCTCCATATTAAATATGACCTGCAGACTGTGCGACAAATTTTGGGGTTTCGGGCTTGGGCAGCCATCATGGTTGACAGATCATGACCAAAAGGGGACGTTCTCATCTAGATTTTATACAGAGTACAGAGACATCCTACCAAGTTACAATGAAATCACTTAATAAATATGACCTGTAGACTGTGCTAAAGGTTTCAGGTTTTGGGCTTGGGCAGCCCTCATGGTTGACCAATCGCGACCAAAAGGGGACGTTCTCATCTAGACATGACCCCAAACTTGCATATGAAATTTCATGACGATCGGTTAAGAACTACAGGGTGTAGCCTGTGCTAAAGGAAAATGTGAACAGACTAACAGACTTCCGCACACGTGATGGCAATGGCTTATCTTGACTTTGTCAAGTTAAGCTAAATATGACTCCCAACTGACCATTCACGTGGTTTGGCGATGGCTAACCGAACACTCTGCCACATAAAAATTCTTGGAAAACTGCCTTTTTATCATTAACAAGTATTCATATATTGCATGGAGTTGAAATATATATATAGCGCCCTCTAAAGACAAAAGTCTAAAAATCTATCAAGACACAAGAAAGGCTGGTTAACTGGTAGAGTGCAAGAAGCCCATATTTGGGCTTTATTCTGAAACTGCAGTTACCTGAAGTTAAAAGCTTCATATTCTATGGATGTCCTTCATATTATCTTGGAAGAAAAATTACTTTTTCTCCATCTATTTGCATTGTTACAATTTATGGGAGAGTGCCTCTAGGCACTCTCCCATTAATTGTAACAAGACAAAAATGTATGAACAAATCTTGAGGCTGAGAAAAAATTTAGCACTCTCCCATTTACTTTACCATTTATGATGCAACTTTTGGCTAAGTGGTCATCCGTTCACATAGAGTTAATAAAGTTGCGTAACCACCGTGCGAATGAGCCAAGCATTCTCATCAAATTTTGCACACTGCTGGAGCGTGTGCAGACCATGACAGACTTTTGATAAAAGAGACCAATTTACTGTTGTTCTTTTGCATTGACAATCTATACTATTCGCATTGTGTCCAATTTAATTTCAACTGTTTCAAATTTATTCGTCATGTGACAGCAAGCCTCTATCATAGCAGTTGTTAACAAGTTGTCTCAAATCAGCATTTCTCGCCATTGTTTACTTAAGATCTATTCAGTAAGCTAATAAGGCATCTCATTAAGACCGGCGTGAAAGCTTACTTTAATCTTTATATCCAGAAAACTTCTTGTGATATGACTCATTTATTGTATTATATATATAGCATTCATCAAAAGTA
The DNA here is from genome assembly GCA_031216915.1 of Pictodentalium vernedei. NCBI lineage: Eukaryota > Metazoa > Mollusca > Scaphopoda > Dentaliida > Dentaliidae > Pictodentalium > Pictodentalium vernedei. Next base: position 202,824,796 of record CM062295.1, read on the forward strand.
AGAATTCAGTAATAGTTTGGTTTGGATTTCCAAACGTTACTCTGCTTCATTTTAATGGGAAATCCCACAAGCTATTACTGTAATATTGTTTGGATATCCAACAAGTCCAGTTTTTAAATGTTTATCACTGTTAAGACATGTGGAATACCAGATTCAATATTAAATTGTTATCATCTTTAATTTGTCTCCAAGTCATCAGATGAACACCAGAGTTACATAGCAGATACTGATGATTATTCCCCACGGTTATATTAGCTCACTGATATGTACATTTATTTCTATATTTTTTGCTATATGCTAGTGTGGAGTATATTTTTCAGAACCAGGTGGATTAAAGTTTTGCTATTTTTATTCATTTTAAGTATTTTCTTAAACTCATGAGCAAGTTAAATTGTGAATACCGTAAAAACGAACCGAACCCAAAATTGAATATCGAAACCATCTCGAGTTTGCTATTTACAAGGCCTTTTTGGGCTTGACAAGAGCTGAAGTGTTCATTTTTCATAAAGAAAAAGATCGATTTTCTTTTCAGTTTTGTTAACCCTAAATGGACTGGGAAATTGTGCTGAATTTCCACCAGACTAAAACCTGTAAATGTCCAGTTGCTTAGCAGTGATTTCTAGTTAAGTCTTGGCTGCCTGCTAAGGCAGCCAAGACTGGGCTAGAAATCACTGTCCAGGTGATTTGTCTATTGTCAGCAGAACCCCCAAATAATGATAAGTTAGGGGCACATGCTCCGAGATCGCAACAGCCTGAAATAGGCCTCTGAAGGGTAATGTGAGTTCGGAACAAGTCATAGAATTACTGTAGATATGATTTGAGTTGGTAAAAGAATGCCACTGTTGAGCTCATTGACAGCGGCAGTTCTGGTGCTGTGGTAGAGTGATAGAAAAACAACTTATTCTATATTTTCCTGGTGTGAATTCCCCTTTGGTGCTATCAGCAAATTTCAGTCAAGTCAGATACCAAAATCCGAACTGATTCTGTGGTATACCCCACCTAAAAATACCATAATGGACACCAAACTCACAATTCCAATACCCCCTCATCTCTACTAAGTGGTTTTTGGTAGGTTTTTTATAGGTTTTTTCTAGTACCCCTCTATCGGGCATCCATGACTTGATGTTATTAGAGAGGCAGGGAAATACATGAAAAGAGTTAAAGAAAGGACTATGGAACAGAGTTTCCAATGATAGTGAAATGATTGCTGAACTGTAGGAGCAATCACTCACCTACACACTCCACACATTGGTATCAAAATATCAAAATTTCAAACTACAACTTTTTCCCACAACGCAATTAGAAATTTAACCAATTCAGTCTCGTTTGACATTTATGAAATTTTGATTTCCAACATCAAATCGACATCAGGCTTCATATACCATCTATGTGTTTTAAATTCTCGTAGAAGTAAACATTTTTTGTTAATGTGGATCTGTCTTATCCACAATTTATTGGAGTGTACCTGCAAGCACTCTCCCATAAACTATTACATGGCAAACCCTTATGAAAAATTCCAACAACCAGACAAAATCTAGCACTCTACAGCAAAACAAAAACTTCAACTTGCAAAATACCTAGCACAGATAGTGTGCTTCAAGAAAAGGACAGGAGGATGCAAACTGATTATGTAAAAATACATGTATGTTTATAATGATTATGTAACACAGTGAGGTGTCAATATTTTACACCAAATCTTCACTTGTGTGCTGATCCTTAAACATAGTATATACAGTAGTTAATTCTAGTACAGGTGGTGGCAAAATGAAATGTGTTCTACAGAACAATTATGTCTCTGGAAAAAGTGGAAGCATAATTAAGACAGAACATGACAAGGGTGGAGGACAGGGAACAGTAATCAATGAACCGACATGGGAGTTTTTCAAGTATTTCATGAGCACCGTAAGCATGAGTGGAATATTGTAAAAACTCCCACAATGGTAATTGATTAAGTGAATGAAGCCAATATCTTTCAGGAAAAATATCACCTTCAGTGTGGTCTGTTTACTTTCTTGCTTGATACTGTTTTGTGACAAAGCATTTAATTCACACCACAATATTGGCCTCGATTTGTTCGGTTTCACATTGCAAAATGGGAAGCAAAAATTGTGAGCTGCGATGCAATAGCTAGAATTGGTTGACAGTTTGGGTTTTTTTAACTTCAGGATAAACTGTCAGAACACAAAGTATTCTCCCAATCGCTGAAATGGATAGTATGATGTACAAGGGTGCAAAGTGTGTAATATTTTTTTTTTATCAACTACCGTATGCAGCTTGTAGAGTGCATATAGCTTCTGATTGGTGGCTGGTGGAATCCCAAGGTAGAACTGGAATGTCTTGGACACACATTTACATATTTCTGGGATGTATAAACACGTGCCTTGTGAAACTGAAAGTACAATATGTCACTTTTCATGTGTTCTAGAGGACACACCCAACGATAATGTAGGATATAATTAGACAAATTTGTAGATATATTAAAGATGGGATCAACCTAAATCATAGAGATAGATTTTTTACCTGGTCTCCTCGAGCACTTGAATACTAGTGAGTAACAGAATAAAATAATTTCTCTTCATTCACTTGGAAAATTGATTTCAAAGTAAGACTAAGTTACAATCCCAGTTGTCCAAACTTGGACTTGAAGGCTGTAACTTAATTTTTTACCTTGGTACGTCCTTGAAGGACGTACCAATGTAAAGAAATAAATTACGACCTTCAGGACGAAGTTTGAACTACAATCCCAGATGCCAGGAAATTATGTCTTTCAGGTCAAGTTTTTAAAATGTTCTCACTCCAGATAAAAACCATGGATGGCCTGAGGGTCCATGCACCCTCAACCTCGGCTACAAAAAAGTTGCTAATCAATTTTCGGAAAACACATCAAGGCCTGCAATGTCAATCAGATGCATAACATCCAATCAGATGTGTTCTTATATGACATTTGTACAAGGAGGCCTGATTCTATGTGTGGTATATCTAGCACATTTACGATTTCTCAATGTCTGTATCATATTGGGTAATGCTGAATGCACACAACAATCTTGGTTTGATGAATAAATGTCCCTCTACCTACATAAAATCACCACCACATTTTGTTATTACTTAAATAATAATAATCAAAACTACTACACATACAAATATTTATGTTACAACAAAAACATATTTCTCCCCAAAACAAGTTAAAACATCTGGGTAAACTACAAATCTGTATTGCGGGTAGCAACTGCACCTGCGACCATCCGATTCAGAAAGAGAACATTTTTAACCTGCACCCAACTGGCATTGGGTTATTACACACGTCGAGGCCACTAAAACCTAAATACAATTGTACTGACAAAGTGTCCGGATATTTCAGGTCATGTTAGCCTTGTATTGGTTAATTTGATGATGCTATGTTAGGTAAAGGGTTAAATTGACTCAATTCTTTTAATGCGAATCCGAACTGAAGTGCAGTGAGAATCTATGTGGATTCTCGCGGGTTTTGTTGCGTGAATTTTTACATGAATCGATTCTTGGATTCTCGTTGAAATATAAGCACTGGACTCTTGCCCAAGGACATTGCGCAGATGACAAGGTCATGATCGAACTGTCAACATTTCGATCTGAAGTACAGTGCAGTCAAAATCAGACATGTTAACTCTCCCGGAATGCACGGGAAAATCCCGGAATTTCAGTGTAGTTCCCGGCCTCCTGGACGGGAATCAGTTTTGGACCAAAAATCCCGGAAAACAACAGTCAAATATTTCGTTCCTGTTGTAACTTATGAAAAATGAGTCAAATCACATGCATTTCAAACTCTGGTAAAAACTCACGAAGCAGTAAAATATGGATTTAAGTTAAATTTATTTAAGAAAAGGCTATTTTATGATATATATTTCAACTGTGTTCATGTTTATTTCTGGGGTTTTTCTTCGGAGATTCACGATAAATGTGCGAGTCTCGAAGTGAAAATAGGTGACTTACTTTCAAAAAATTGAAAACTCCACCTTCATTTAAATGCAGTTTTTGGAAAATAAAATATATGAAAAGGAATTAAATAATATATATTTATTTATTCCTTCATAGAATAGCTTTAATTCTCATCCCTTTTCCAAAATCAAAACGTAAACAACAACTATTTAGCACAGCTTAAAAGTAGGTTAATGTCGCTTAGGATGCCGAAAAATTATGGCAGCAATACTTAGACTACAGAACTGTTAACTGTTGGCCATCTGTAACCAGAAAATTTTGAATGGAATTGAACAAAAATGCTTCAATGATGAAAAGAAAAGTTTTTTGTAGGGCACAAGCGTCCCTCATGCATGAAGTTTGATAAAGATACTTTCTGAGTACTAATGTTCTTGAAATAACTGAACATCAGGACATCTTTTCCTGTTAACATTTCCAGACTTGGGGGAAATTATTAGCTAAACAGACTTTGATAAGAGCAAACTACAGGTGGATGTGCTCTGTGGGTGGGACAGTGTGGGTGGGTGGGGAGAGGCTCATGGAGAAGAGGATACCAGGGGGGGGGGGGGCAAATCAACAGTTATTTTATGATTTTTTTAAATTTTTTAACATAGCATAAATGCATCAGCATAGTTGACAACTAGTTCTCGATATTCTGGATATAACCTGGTGTCCGTGAGCTGAATATTCACAAGTTTTTTCTTTTATTTTGCCCCTGCGCGAACCTTTCCCTGAAATCCATCCCATTTCCCTGAAAATCACCCTCAGGTTCCCTGAAAAATTATTCTGGAGGTTAACATGTCTGGTCAAAATGAAAAACTATGCCCACAGCAAATGGGTTCAATTGTTTTTTTTTAAGTTTGTGAATGAATGCAGATGGTTAATTTTAATAAACCTGCTTGGGAATGCTTGTTAAAAATCTGTCAAATGATTTTATGGTAAACAAATAAAATGCAATTGCAGGAAGAATGTGTTTTTGTGGTACTCAATGCAAATGGATGAATTTTGTAATCTATGTACTTACCACAAGAACAGCAAACAAAGCACTTTGTATGATAGAGATTGCCCATGGCTTGACAAGCATCATTTGCACCAGTAACTTTTTCACCACATGTATAACACTGACCTGAAAGTCGAAAATATAAACTAACAATATAATTACAATATTTAATTATCTATTTATTACACTTTATACAGTCAGCACCTGCTGCTGAGTGCATATTTTTACAGCATTAAAGAACCCTTTTAACTGAACATTAAATTTCACTTGAATGCAATTACTCTTTAAGTTTGTGAAGTTAACCAAAAACTATCTCAGTATTTATACCACAAAAAGAATTCTGGCTGGATCTGAACACAGGGATTCTTTCTCTGCCCTCTTTGGGAAATGGTACGGGCCCATGAAATTGGGAAAATTTGCGTCATGAAGGATGCAATTGGGAATTTGTTTCGGAGAACAAACACACACATAAGAAATGTTACCTTCATATTGAACTGAGAACATTAATTCAGAAGATAGTACATGTGGTAAGTTTTATAACAAAACAATTGCATGAAATAATAATCAGTCTCTGTAATATCTATTAAACATACTGTTCTTATACTATTCAATAATGAAGATATTTATGGATTTTGTTACACTTCAAGGGTCTACTTTCTGTGGCTTTGTAGTTGTTTGTAGGCAAGCCTTGGCTGTTATATTATAGAAAGCCAAGACTTGCCCGCAAACAAGGGGCAAGTTTCTTGGGATGTAACTTACAAATGTATCTAAACCTGCCTGTTGAGTCACATGTTTTGTGCAGTAAAAAGTGACTCAAGTCAAAATTAGGCCCTTAAGAGTTAAAGAAAAATTAAACTTTTATTTGAAATTGGACTGACAATGGGAAAGTTTTGGTTTGAATTAGGAAAAATCATGACAAAATGCCACGGGGAAAGAGCCCCATATTTCGGCCCTGTGGACACCCAAAATAATTTCTGGAACACCTGTCAAGAGACTTTCCTTCAGCAAAAACAGTCCAGCAAAACTTCAGTTAGCAGTGCAGTAGGAGGAATACTTTCTCTTCCACTTTTCACCACCACTACGAACAAAATTAAAATGACAATAATGGTACATATATTGAGATCATTCATATGTACCAAGCCCAAGCAGTGTAAACATTGAAAAAAGCCTCACAATACAAAGGAAGCCATATCTATTTATTGCTGTTTAAGGTTACATTCAGCATCTGTGGCTACATCATAATCACACACAAATCTCAAGTCAAGTTTAGCCTCTCGTTAAATCTGCTGCCAACTTAAGAGGACTTAAAACATAGATGTTGGTTACTAGGTCCTATTTTATCAGTAAAGCTGAACTTGTTTACCACAGGAGACAAGCACCGCTCCACTTCCTAGAGGACCCAACAGGGATCAAAAAAAAGTTACACAATGTAACAATATATTAAAAACACCTTGCTATGTACATTAGAGACTGGCGGTTAACCGAGGCCACAACTCGGTTTCGGTTGTGAAAAAAAAAATGCGAGTTGCACCGAAATTGCTGTCATACAACCAGGTTTTTTTAATTAATCATTAATACAATGCATCATCTATGTATCCTGGAACAAGAGTCAAGCTAATTTGAAAATGCAGGTGTTGTTTCTTAGAACTAACCCATATAATAAACGATCGGGAGTTGGGGAGGGGGGGGGGGGGGGGGGGCTCAAGCGCCACAAATGGATATCTACTGATTACAGAACCGAAAGTAGAACTTGGTAACCAACCGTGTGCACCATGTGAGAGTTACAAGTTTTCTTGAGTTAAAATGGTGACTGAAGATCCGAGTGCAGTGTACGATAATCAAAATGACCCGAAATCAAAATTTTGTCCCTGCGTGGGACATACATACAATTACTTGTATTAAAAGCACAATTTAAGCACATGGAGATACGTTTTGTATATGCTCTGATCGAAGTGCTATTTAAAAACTAAAGTGTCAGCAAAAACAACAAATCACACACAAGACATGCATCGAGTTAAATTAGAATTTATTAAAGTTAACCACCGTTTCAAAACTAAAAAAAATATGCAGGAGACAGTTTCATCAATAAAAATGTCGAAATTGCTTACGTTACGGGTACGCTCTGTTCCACTGAAAAATTGGTTGCATTGAAATCCGCCCTGTGTTGGAAAGGGGTAAATGTAATAAGGCTACGATAGAAATCACACATATTAGGATGGATAAGAATGGCAGGCTTCATAGCACCAATCGTGCGTGTCAATGTTGGGTGGTTGGCAGATATTGTCATTTTTCTGAACAGAGTATTATCACCCAGCACGGCAGGTAAGGGAGACAACTGAAATATTTTGTTATTTACCTTAGAAATAAATTATCTAAAATTGTTAAAGACGCTTAATTTACGAAGGATGTTGAAAACTTTTTTAACTACGCCTTTCAATTCAATTAGGACATTCTGAAACCATGAATGACCCAGCTTCTTATGTGAACTTGAAATTTATTTTAAATATTTTAAATATTTTTTTTAAAAGAAGATACCTTCTATCACAGAGAACACTCTCACCATGGGTGATGCTAAATTTCAAATCCACTGCATTGAGGCAAATACAAAATCAACTGAATGGTAACCCTGGTCATCACTGTTAGGGAAAGAGTTAGGGTATTCAGAAACCATGAACGACGCATTTTTTTGTAGGGGTGGGGGTTCGATTTTAACCTACATGACATAGTTTTGTGTGTGTATATATGTATGTTTGTATAACTTTTATTTATTTTTTTCACCACAATTGTGTCCTCTATGTACATTTATTTTGTCACAATGTCATATACATTTTTTGTTTTTTTTCTGTCTTTTCCCTTATGTCCACTGACTTCTCCCTCCTGGCCCCTGACTTCTCCCTAAAGTCTCTGGAGGGAGAAGTCACCTCCCGCTAAAATCAGCTGCCAGGCTGACCCCTGATAGACACCTATGAAGTAATGGTTACAATACTGTAAATGATTTGCATTGGTGACAGTGTTAAAATTTGCCTGTCTCCAAATCTCATCAAGCTTATAACAGTCCTTGAAAATCATGGTCAGAGGCCTAAAGGTGCTTAAATTTGATTTTCTGATACTCTGCAATAACAATTTTGAATTATGAATAATCTGAATGAATTCAAGTTCACCTGGAAAAAACATTCTCAGACTATCACTTCATACTTGAACATGAGTTCACTGGTTCTCCACTTTCAAATTCCCAAACTCAGTTAAGAATGCATAAAGTAGAAAAAAACCGAAACCGAAACCGAAACCGAAACCCGGGTCTTCACCCCCCCAAAAAACGAAACCAAAACGAACAAATCACAACCGCCAGTCTCTAATGTACATGTACCATTTAGGAAGGAAGGAAGGTTGGCCGGATGAGCAGATTGATGATGGATAGATGGATGGACAGATAAGATATTTATTTTCTCCCACAACTGAGGTACTGAGACATATATAAAGTCATCTGCGGATAACTGGGAGAGATAAGCCTGTCTCACCCACCCACATGATAGCTATCTCACTCCACCAATGTGACCAACCTATTTGCATATTTAATTTGTGCTGGAACTATATAATCCTGCAAATCACGTCTGCATATATATAAACAAAAAAGGGGATGCGGTGGCTCAGTTGGTAGAGGTGCAGGCTGCAAGCCGAGAGGTCCTCGGTTTGAATCCCACCTGCGGCAACCGCGTTGTGTCCTTGGGCAAGACACTTCTCCCCCATTGCCCATGTGGGGGCACAGTGACGTTGTGTCCTAAGGCGTACTGCACGTCGATGGTGCACCTGTCTTTAACCAATGCTAACCCTGCTTGTGTGGAGTTGGTACGTTGGGGAGCTGACAGCTGCTCGCCGTTGCTCGGTGGTTCTCTCCAGGTACTCCGGCTTCCTCCACCCGTAAAACTATCACGGTCATGGTTAGCCATTGTGCAGAAATATGTGACCTTAAAACACCAATAAATAAATAAATAAATATAAACAAAAAAATGGAAGGCTGTTTCGCTTCCACAAATGTGACTGACTTTATAAACGAAGAAAAACTTCAGCACACCTCAAATTGCTCTATCAGATTATCGGATAGATATATACATCTGATATCATTATGCCCTGTCAAACTAAAAAGTACATGCCTGGAAATCATGTGCGCAGACAAGTCGATTTCATTTGAAGTTGCTTCAGTGCATTAACCCTCAACGTGCGGTGCTAGTCTGCATGTTTTGAAGTATATACCTTTGGTATATACCATACCTCTTGACAAGCTTTCCAAATATCTTATTGGTTTTCTCCTAGAATGTACGCACTAAGAATTATTGTTTCCTGGAAAATAAGAAAATGTTCTTATTTATGGAGTCGCATCCCTAAAATTGGTGTGGGGGGGGGGAGAGGAGGGGGAAACATCCTCGACCGGTATCTGGGTAGACAGGAAAATCTCACCCTAGGGGCAAGATATTTAAGCCCGACACTCGTCAAGACTCGTGTCTGGCTCATATCTTGCTTCTCGGATGAGATTTCCCCATCCCACCCAGATACCCATCAAGGATAATAATAGTCTCAACAGAGATAGATGACAAAATTGAACACTGATCAACAGGCAACAAATTACAGGAACAAATCAACTGGACATACACAATTACAAACAGGTATTAGCAACTAACTGACGGCTTAGATCAGACAATGTGATACCTTCTTCAATATATACATGTATGCACATATAGTGTGTGAAGCACATACACACATATGCACACACACGCATGCACCCTCACCCTCTCACGCACTAGCACACACAGACACACCCCAACATGCACACACATACACCCCCTCACACACACACATGCACTTGCATGCGCACACACACACACACACACACACACACACAGTCTTGTTTTCCCTACATACCGAGGTACCCCATTGTTTGTCCTTTGTGTGGACTAACGGTTTCTACCTCGTTTTGCCGGTACAGTTCTGGGAAAACAACCGAGGTAAAGGGTTTCTTTTGTCTTTTGTACCTCGGTAAGGCAAAACACGCAAACTCTTTTGTCTAGTTACCTCGTCAAGTTGGTAAGACAAACCCACACACACACACACACACACACACACACACACAGCATCACTCACTGACACAGTGCTCGTTTCCATTGATGGATGGATGAGCTGAAAGAGGATAAATACTTTCGAGTGGATAACTAAGTTATTCAACAAAGCTGAAATGAAAGCCATAATCAGACTTTTTTTTTTTGTCCACCAGACTTTTAAGAAACTTTCTTTTAACCCTTTACCTAACATGAAACGACACTTGCAAAAAAAATTCTTGAATAACTAATTTTTTTTCATTTTTTGTCTCAAAAACATAGGTTATGACCCCTCATTGGAACAAGCTCGATGTCATAACCTATGTTTTTGAGACGCAAAATGAAAAAATAATGAAAATTAATTGGCAATTTTTTAGAATAGTGCCGACTGGTTTTGGCCGTTACTTTTGGTAAATGCATGGTTAACGCACACTCATGACATTTGCCAGACTTGTTGATGGATGTCTAATTTCAATTTGTTACATGTACTCTTTTTCAAATTTCAACCTTTATCAAAACAACACTCAAATTATGTTTTTTTCTTGATCTTTTAACATCAATGCTTGTATCAAGCTTCCCTGTTTCAAACTTTGCATATCCCAGGTTCAACAAAACCCATTTCTAACAAGGGCTGTGCAAAGTGTGGGCCACTCCCCCGACACGTAGCATGTTTAAGTAGCTTTCAAGGTGTTGTGGGACCAAACAATTTTTTAAGTTGAAAGAATGAAAAAGGACGCTTTTCACGTCACAAAACATTTAATTTCGCCTGGGAACCACTTTATCTGTTTAGACTTGAGACCTTGATTCAATTTCAGATGGAGGTTCAAAGTGGGTAAATTTAGTGATGCTATCCTGCTGTCCCTCTGGGGAACCTCATTCTGCAGATGACCCAATGACTCCCAAAATAAATACCATTCTTCCTCTCATGCACCCAACCCACGTCAAGTCTGGTTTTGATAAGCCCAACAGAATTTTTATTAGAGAATGGAAACCAACAACTAGAAAATTTTCAACTTCATGGCCTCTGTGACCTAGATCTTTAACACAATGACCCCAAAACAGTTCTCCATCTCGTCATACCCAATCAAGTTTGGTTTTGATTGGTCAATTAAAGAACAGAATCCAACTCCATCTATGGATGAATGAGAAGACAGAAAATGCCACAACTATATCCCTACGCAATTGGGATGGGGGGGGGGGGGGGGGTGGATCGGTGTGGATAAAGCTGAATGTTTTTGGATCTGCAAGTGCTTTTTTAGGTGAAATTATGATTTTTCTTGGGAAATCCATTCTGTATCAAACAACAATCTTCAAAAAATTGAATACAGAAGAAAATTACTGAGTATAAAATACAGTACATTTGCCTGGAGACTGGAGTAATACTACAATACCACTGAAACTTCCAGAGAGTGGAGTGTCCCCACAAACAAATCCTCAAATTTGATGAAAAAAATATAAGAAACATCAGGAAAGATTCAGTCAATAGACCTCTCATTTCAACCTGGACATCCATTTGACAAAACATTCCCTGTACCATTTCCATTTGATATAAAACCGGAATTGTCACATAGTTATGACGTCACGCCTTTGTTAAAAGTGTGTGATACATTTCGAAGAGTTGGTTAGAGCATGTGTGATATTCAACATATATCGCCACACTTTTACCAATCAAGGAACAATAGACAGTGATTGTGTAACCTGTCAGTTCTAATACAAACACAGCCGAGAGGAAAGATTAAGGGCACCTGTGCTAAAATGTTTTGAACAGAGAAACGAGAATTTACGTGACTTTTGATTTTATTGAAAGAGTTAAAGAAAGAAATCCACACCCGGGTGTAAATGATAAATGGAACGTTTAATTTCTTGCTCAACCTTTTGAGCGCAATGACGAAACAGAAAATATGAAGTAATATCACTTGCTTTCCATCAATCTTCATGTGTCTTGCAAGTTTGGCTTAAGAAATTAACTAATTAAACGGGAATGGACACGTGTCAGACAAGGGTTCAGTGGAGTGTTTGATTGTTCGTGTTTTGATTGTTTGTGCAAACATCAATTTGACAAGTCGGTTACAGCACAAAAACTCGTGATATTGAACATACAATCGCTCGAGCTAGTTACTCGGACAAGTCCTCGTTAACTAACTCTCGCGATTGTATATTCAATATCACTTGTTTTCTATGCTGTAACCTATACATAGCTTGTGCTACATACTTCTGTTCCAAATACATAGAAAAGTGCAGTCCCAAATAAATGTGCATGGATGGCATTTTGCCAAATTCTTCTCAATAATATTAACTTATACTGGTATTATAGGTACTGCTTGAACAGTTAGGGTATTATGTAACCGGTTAATCATTCAATTATTACCTATAGTTATTCTGTTATCATTCACATCTCATTATATGAGAAGAGAGAATATGCAAATGCAATGATTAAGAGTTAGGTTATTGTTGTCAAGAGTGACCAAGATGAACATAGTTTGTATCACTGAATTTAGACAATTGAGACATTCACAGAATAAAATGTATGCAAATCTTAGATAAAATATTCAGGCCTAAAGAATGCTACTTACCTTGGTAGGCAAGTTTCAGATAAAATACTCCGACCTGATGATCAAACCCAAGAATTTTATACAAAAGTTTCATAGTAAGTTAGATTCCACATGTTTCCTCATGTCTGAATCAATCCACTACATGTACATGAAGTACAAAAGATGTCTGACATAAGTGAGCAGTTAACCGGAAGCAAAAATAGCAACCAGAAAAAGCTTTTAACCACTCTGGAACAGATTTTAACCCTTCCCCTAATGAAGCGACTGTAGCCCCATATGTAGACCATTTTAGGGTTCTATGTTATGTCAAAGATGAATTTGGTCAATGTTTTTTGGGAGGGGCAGCAAAATCTTAAGGGAGGGCCACCACCCCTCCCCCGGTGCAATTCTCTCGATGAAATCCTTTTACCCAAGAATGGGTTGCCAGAGATAGTTTAAGGTAACCCTTTATCAGGTTGCCTCAATTTATAATATGTACATGTAGGGTCTGATCTCAGAAGACACTCCTCTGACTTCGTCGGAAAATAAATTTGCCATGGAAAATAAATTTGCCAACGTCAACAAAGAATGTACAGGGTAGATATTTCAAATGGTAAAAATGAATAGACCTACATCTGGGGATAACAAGGGTACTGTATGCATATTCGCAGAATATTTTAGTACTGTGATTGCAAAAGTGATAGGATTACTATCAGATTGTGACTCATTTGGGGGTTGGGGGGGGGGGGGGGTTCAAAAACAGCATACTGCAAAATCATGACTGAATTGCAAACAAACAGAAACACTTCAAAATAGCATGTGAGTTATGATGTTTTTGCATTTCTTTTTCAACAAGTAAGATGCTATTGTGTTGTGGGTGAAAAATGGAGAAGTTTAACCAGATCTCGACCCGGTCTCAATATGGTTGAAACGCTCTGTCTGCTTTTGCAATCAGAGTACCTTAGAGACCAGGTGGGAACCCCACCCTGTTTATTAATTTGTCTTTAAGGTCACTTTTAGCATATGTTACAATATTATGATAGCATTACAAGTTTGTTTGTTTATTGGGGTTTAATGACACTTTCAAAAGCTAGAGTCATATCATTTCGGAGAGTTTTAGGGGTGAAGGATGTCAGAGTAACTGGAGAGAATCACCAAGCAGTAGTGATGAACCGATTATCAAAACTTGCTATCAACCGATTACTGGTTATTTCTCTGCCGATTATGCCGATTCTGATGGTTGAAGTTGGACACTGAAGAAAATCTGTTAGTGCCTGTTATACTACAGAATTTTGTTGATAAATCCTCGATTACGAAAGCTTAACCCTTTACCTAATGTAACGGCCAAAACCGGCCAGCGCTATTCCCAAATATCGCCACTTTTTAATCAGCCGATGCCCCATAACCGGCCTGTTCCGATTGCCAATTCCGATTATCGATTCATCACTAACAAGCAGTGGCAAATAACTGTCGGACTCTCAAACTCACTAACCCAGCACCAGTAGTGTTAGTAGCATATATATATATATATATGCACCATCAACATGCAGTGTGCCTAAGTACACAGCGCCACAAGCAGTGTTAGCAGCATTTGAAGGCAAATATACCATTGACAAGTACAGAGGGACAAGTAGTGTCAGCAGCATTTGAAGGCAAAAGCACCATCGACATGCAGTTTGCCTCAGAACACACAAGCCACCGTGCACCAGCTTGACCAAGGATAACAGTGTAGATGGTAAGTGTGGGGATAGAACCCGATTGCCGATTCCGATTATCGGTTCATCACTACCAAGTAGTGTCAAATAATTGTCAGACTCTCAAACTCACTAACCCAGCACCAGTAGTGTTAGCAGCATATATATATATATGCACCATCAACATGCAGTTTGCCTAAGTACACATTGCCACAAGCAGTGTTAGCAGCATTTGAAGGCAAAAGCACCATCGACATGCAGTTTGCCTCAGAACACACAAGCCACCGTGCACCAGCTTGACCAAGGATAACAGTGTAGATGGTAAGTGTGGGGATAGAACCCCCAATCTCTCAATGTTTTATTGTCAACTGTTAACCCACTGAGTATTTTTAAGATATTTGTCATCAAATCTAATCATGGCTGCTATGAAGCAGCCATGACTAGATTTGATGAAAAATAAATCTAAATGTAACTAAGAAATCATAAGTGATAAAATCCATTCAATTTCTGCATATTGGAGTGGCAAAATAAATTCTGCTCTGGGCACGAATAAATGTATCTGCCAGCAGAATACAAGGAGTTAAACCAATCTCCACCCATTGCAAAATGAAGAATACTGTTGATCAAGGCCATGCCGCCATGGGTTTACATAAAACAGTAGAAAATAAACAGGCTTTAAATTATCATTTAACATTTATTTTAAATAAAATCAAATGATCTAGTTATCGAAAGTTGGATGATGAGTTAGAGTCAAAAATAGAAGTTTGCCATGCATGACAATTTATATTTGTGTATACGTACTCATCCTTGTTGTTAAGTGAAAAAGAGAAAATACTGACTATTCTTAATTTTGCAGGTGCATTATTTAAGTACACTTGTACATGTGCAGGGAGTTAAGTAAGGAAATCATGAATTAAATTGGGAAGTACTTGTATAGCATTTACATTAGATCACACTACAAATATATACTGAAACATAGGGTTTAACCCCTAAGTCCCCATATAGTTGAGCTGGAAGGTTAACGTTAAATTTTTCAGATTTGGTTTTGGTTTCAGTTCAGTTGCAGGAAAAAAACTTGGGTTTTGGTTTGGGTCCAGGCCTTTAGATTACCCCAATTTCACACCCATTACAGGTGTGCCCACATTAGGGAAGGTGTGAAGACATCAAGAAAACTATATAAATTCTCTGTGACTCTTCTACAATTGAGAATAATTTCCATCATATTATGACCACAGAAACACAAAGAAAGGCATGGCAATAAAACATAACAGGCTAAGGCTGTTATTTCTGGCTTTAATGTACCCAAATTAGGGCAAAAGGGTGTGGCCAAAATAAATGAATATAAAGTCCTGGTTTGGGTTTTTTGTGTGTTAAGAACATATAGTAAATAACATTTGACATGCAAAAATCTGCATTAGTTTCTGTGACACTACTTGCCACAAAAAATGAAATTGTCAATGACACTGCAGCTCAACTTGACAAACTTGAACTTGGTAAGTTATAAGTGAAATGGCAAAATTGAAGATCATTGGTACCAATGTTATTTGGTGAAATTTCAACATAATAGCATTGTGTGTGCACAACGTCAGAATAATCCATGCATTTTTAAATGTAAACTGTAAGACTGGCTAAAGGAAGAAAGTTGAAACACAAATGCTGTTAGTTCAAAGGTTATGGTGAATGGCAACTTTTTTCACAGAAATGAATGCTAATCAATAGCTCTTATCTAAAGGTGTCGCCTAATGAGCACACCAAGTTCAAAAACAATCCCCTGATAAATGTGGCCTGTAGGTCATGCCAAAGATTGTTGATGCACAAATGCAATAAGTTCAAAGATTGTTGGTAACAGCAACAGTTTTTGGTGGAAATGAAAAGAAAATTGATAGCTCCTATCTTTGTCACCCTGCATAAGCATACAAAGTTTCAAAACAACCTGATAATGAATGCTCCCTCTGAGGCATGCCAAAGGAAGATGTTAATGCACAAATGCACTAAGTTTGAAGGTCATTGCTTGTGGCAATGTTTTTTTCTCTCTTTTTTATGGAAAGTCATAAATAAACTCTGCAGAGAGTGCAAAAGGGATAAGTTGCAGCACAAATGCAGAAAGTTCAAAGGCTGGTGATAACGACAATATTTTTTATGGAAATGAAAAAAAATCAATACCTCACATCTGGAGGTCACCCCGAACACACATACCAAGTTTCAAAGTGATCCGATCATAAATGTGTCCTGAAGGGTGTGCCAAAGGGAAATATTGAAGTCTGACTAAACTAAGTTCAAAGGTCGTTGCCAGCAACAACATTTTTTGACAAAAATTTGACGGAAATTGAAGAAAATCGATAGCTCCCATCTAGAGGTCACCCAAACAAGCATGCCAGGTTTCAAAGCAATCCAATCATAAATGTGCCCTGTAGGGTGAGCCAAAGGGAAATATTGAGGTCTGACTAAGCAAAGTTCTGAGAACATTGCCAGCGGCAACATTTTTTGACGGAAATTGAAGAAAATCGATAGCTCCCATCTAGAGGTCACCCAAACAAGCATACCAAGTTTCAAAGCCATCTGATCATAAATGTGACCTGTGAGATGTGTCAAAGGAAATTGTGTACGTATGCAGACGTACGTACGCCGGCGGACGAGAAGTGATGGCAACAGCTCAGCTTGAGTTTATCAAGTTGATCTAAAAACACAAACCTGTCGGTACAGTACAACCACTGTGGAATGGTCAAAATCCATGCGTGGGCAGTTTTGCCCATGGCTGTGCTGGAAATTAACAAAATTGATGGGTGCAGTTTTAAGCTCCCATGAAATCAGAGACGGGAGTAAATTGCACCTGTAAAACGTTAGTACATGAATTTTGAGGGAATGCTGTCACTAAACACCAGAAACTTTGAATGTATAAGGTCCTGCTGAGCTATGACTGTAACATCCCGTGGGCCACGGGGTGCAGCTTTCTAAAAAAATATAAGCATTTATACGCTCTCACGGTATATTAAAGTTCCACAGTATTTTTCGAATAGTGCATTTTTTAGCTCCCATAAAACAAAAAACATGGGTGCTGACGGGAGCAATTTGCACACACACCCTCTCATTTCCCGGACTGGCCCACAGGCACTTTTGTCAATCAATAATCAGAGGTTTTCAGCAAATATTCAATGAGGCGATTCCACTGTTTTATGTCGAAGAGTCACTGTTAATGCACGCGTGGAAATATTGACTCTGAACTTTACACGGCGACCATACTGTAAGTAACTCAATTAGGTTCAACATAACTTCCTTATGGTCATTCTAAAGGGTTCTAGGGGATCAGTTGCTTAGCCTAATGATTAAAAAAAAACACAAAGTAGGGTAACAAACCTTTATTAACACTTCCAACAGCTAGGGACCTATTGCGCCGGACAATTTAATTGGTGAAAAAAGCTGGCGTATACAGAGAAAAACCACAATGAGAAAATGTACATGTATTTGCCCCTTTGCCGGATAGACTAAGTGATGAGAGAGTCCATAGGGGGTCACTAGTCCAGTTCACTTCCAGTGAAATAGTTTCATCCGTTTATGTGCAAAAACAGTAAAATTGTTTGGCCATTTTTTGCTGGGTCTTGCAGTTCAGAATACTGAAAAAATGCTCAGCCCTACCATACAACCACAAACTGCCCGTTTTATATTTCTCTGTAAAATGTACCCTAGATGTATTACTTCTTGTGAACTCTACTGGTTGGATGCCTTTAACTTGACAGTGTTTTTACATTATTGTACATGCAGCAAAAATGTAGAAATACTGTTAAGTCATCTGTGGCTATGTAAATGTATATATAGTACAGTACAATCAGGCCTTTAGATTACCCCAATTTCACACCGTTTACAGGTGTGCCCAAATTAGAGGTGTGAAGATATCAAGAAAAATATATAAATTCTGTCTGCATCTAATACATTTGAGAATAACTTCCATCACAGTATGCCCAGAGAAACACAAACAAAGGCATGGCAATAAAACACACCAGGATAAGGCTGTTATTTCTGGTTTTAATGTGCCCAAATTAGGGCAAAAGGGTGTGCCCAAAATAAATTAATTTAAAGGCCTGCATGGACTACATGTAGTCATAATCCTCACGTGAGCGTAATGTTCAAGCATGCATTTACTGGGTAAAAAAAATGATCAGCAGCAAAATTTTAATTAATGAAGCACAGGGTTCTACCCGGTGTTTAATTCATTAAATTTTTGATGATTATTCCAATAATTAGTGTTTAGAATCTAATGTTATTGCATCCGTGGAAATATTGCCTATTCGTGGAAAGTGTCCAGTCCACAGTGGCCGTACTGTAGCTATTAACAAAAAATTAATCTGAGGACTTATAGGTTAATACATGAAAATTGGACAGGGCTTTCTTCTGGGACAGAGGATCCACTTGGATGACCAAAACCAGCCAGGTTTAGTTTAGCTTAAACAATATTTAATTCCAATAACAAAAGAGAACATATCGCATTAGTATTGTGTACAAAGATAAAAAGGAAGTGGACAGCCTGGTTTGCCAAACTATGCCATTATTTATTTATTGATGTTTAAGGTCACATATTTATGCACAACGGCTAATCATGACCGTGACAGTTTTACGGGTGGAGGAAGCCGGAGTACCCGGAGAGAACCACCGAGCAACGACGAGCAGCTGCCAGCTCCCCAACATCGTAACTCCGCACTGCAGCACAGGCAGGGTTAGATTGGTTGAAGACATGCATACCATCGATGTGCGGTACGCCTTAGTATGCGGCGTCATCGTGCCCCCATGCGGGCAATGGAGATGAAGTGTCTTGCCCAAGGACACAACGCGGTTGCCGCAGGTGGGATTCGAACCGAGGACCTCTCGGATTGCAGCCTGCACCTCTACCTACCGAGCCACCGCGCTCCCAACTATGCCATAATTCATCGCTAAAACAAATCAGTGGTTCCTGATAATTTTTCAGGCAATATCGATCTATTAAGGTTCCTGGAATTGAGATACTGATAGTTAAACAACCCTGGCAATTCACCCTTTATCATGGTACTATTTTTATAATGGTACCGTTTTTAATTCTTTTTTTTTTGTAAAAGCCTGTAATGCACATACATGTACATAGACCTCTCAAGTTCTCATGCTGTCAAATGAATAAAAGATGAACAGACTTGCGAGTTTGTTGAATAAGTTCTTAACTCAGGTCTTCTTCTAAAGATTTTCACCTGTAAGCTGTCTTCCCAGTGTCATTAATGAAGTTAACTGCATGTTATTCAGATTTAAACTCGGATGGAAAAAAGTAAATCATTTATTTTCTTCAGGACTCCAAATGGCTGGATAATAACCTAAAACGTTTATCAATTCTTTGTTGACACTTGATCAATTAGGCTGTTTCAATGAGAAGATATTTCAGACATAGACAAGTATTAAAATAATGTCTTTGTTAGCTCAAATGGAGTTCATCAAAAATCACCTAAGGTAGAGAAAAATTACAGAAGTCAGATGTGGACATACTCTTCTTTAACCTTTTGAAGTTTGTGCAGGTACTAGGACTTGAAGAATGCACAATAGTAAGTGTGTGACATGTGGTTTTGATCAATTGACTTTACACAAAGCCACAAACACATACATCAACTCAACACCTGTATGCAGATACAGTTAAAACTAGAAGTCCTGTCACTGTATTGTGATTATTGTGCACTATTTTGAAGTAGCACTGAGTTAGTTGACCTTTTGTCCCTATCAAACTCAAACTGCCCCATTAGCATAACTCAATTCCTGCAGAAAAACAGCATGCCCAACAATTCTACAGGAGTAAATCTGTAAATTGATATCATTAACATCATTCCTAACCTTTAGTGGGATACAAGTGTATGTAATGATGTAAACAGATAATAATATTTGACTACATTACAGAGTGAAGAGAATGAATTACTACTTAATCAGTGCCATACATGTATATTCTACACTCAAAAAGTATTTATAATTGTTCATAACATCACAAGAAACACTTTCAATTTCAAACTTTCATCACATGGACCACCCCACCGGGTGCTACCCGGTGGTCCATCTGATGAAAGCTTGCAAGTACTTCTTGTGTTTTGTCTTCAGAAATTG
Source organism: Pictodentalium vernedei (assembly GCA_031216915.1). NCBI lineage: Eukaryota > Metazoa > Mollusca > Scaphopoda > Dentaliida > Dentaliidae > Pictodentalium > Pictodentalium vernedei. Next base: position 202,845,164 of record CM062295.1, read on the forward strand.
TAAATACATGTAATTATTAAGTGAAAAATCGCAACATCGGCGCCGTAGCTGCGATAGGGGTGGTGCAATCTCACAAAATTCTAAGTTCATCAAGGGCCATAACTCCAAGAAAAATATTTGGAACAACACATGCATTGAACAGTGGCTAGACATCAATAAGATACACTTACATGCCAAATATAAAGTCACTCCATCAAGTATTTCAAAAGTTATTGAGTTTTGAAACTCGTTGGTCACAGACAGACCGACAGACCGACCGACAGACCGACATTGCCACTTATTGAGCTGCTAGTCGCAGCTAAAAATATAGCCCACAGGGATTTACATGTACTAGTTAGTTAGTAATCCTCCCTCCACACACTGTAGTCTCAATATTTTCTTTCTGTTTGATCAGTTCAGTTTGTGATACTAATAACACATTACATTTTGAATTGCACAGTGCAAACACACTTGTGAATTTCAGACTACATGTACTTCATTCTCCTGCAGTAAGGAGTGCATTAACCAACAAGCATATTCTGCACTAACTGTGACAGGACTTCTAGTTTCAGATGTATATTAACCCTTTACCCAACGAATCGCCCGCATAATATGCAAATTCAGCAGCTGAAAAAATATTATTTTTCGAAAAATGTCAACAAAAGCAAATCATGTGACCCCTCTTTGGAACGAGCTCGACGATATAGTTTTGTTGAAAGTTTTTGAAAAATTTGAAAAAATGATATTTAAAATAATAAATTTTGATATCGTCTGCGTTGGGTAAAGGGTTAAGAATATCTATACTACATTTGCATGTAAGGAATATGTCAGCACTGGTATCCAGAAAAAGTGAAATTTCCAACTGAGAGAACCGGAGTGACAGGTGCAGTGAAAAGGGATTCTTCAGCCCTCTTTGGGAAAGGGTCTGGGGCTCGTGACTCGTGTAACTGGGAAATTGCATCACGATTCATGAAGGTTCCATTTGGGAATATGTTTTGGAGGAAATGAAACGCACAATGAATAAGAAATATCTTCGAACTAAACTGAGAACATTAACCCTTTACCCAACACAGATGATAACAAAGTTTATTATTTTAAATATTATTTTTCAAAAATTTTCAAAAAAATTTCAACAGAACCATATCATGTGACCCTGCTTGTTCCAATGAGGGCTCAGGTTAGGGCTGTCACGATCAATCGATTAATCGATTGTTGATCGGTCATGGCGAAATCGATCAGTATTTTTCGTTGTCGAATAATCGGTAAATTGTATCCCGTTTTAGATGTTTAATAATTAAAAGAAAATTTGATGAAAAAACTATTGTTTCTAAAGGTATTGAGTTAAGAACATCGATGCTAAACCCCAAGAAGCCGTTGGAAGCATTTGTCTTCCAGGTACATTCATCAAAGCTTTGATGTTCTGAATCGTTGAACCGTCAGTGTAATAATCAAGACCGGTCGGCAGTTGCGAAGATCGCAACTGCCGACCGGTCTTGATTATTACACTGACGGTTCAAAAGTTCAGAACATCAAAGCTTTGAATGTACCTAAAAGTTGATCGTCTTCGTTGTTTACTTGAGGTGGGTCAGCTGACTTGAACTTCATTTTTATCGACTTCAAAGAGAGGGAGAGGGGTGGGGGTCATCTAGGTACGATTAATCGATTATTATCGATTATTTGCGACGATTAATCGATTCCTAAATTTAAAAATCGTGACAGCCCTAGGTCAGGTGATATGGTTCTGTTGAAATTTTTTTTTTTCAACTGCTGAATGTGGGCAGATGCAGTTGACTCATCAGGTAAAGGGTTAAGATAGAAGCTACTGCATGCAGTAAGTTTGATAACAGTCACATGGAATCATGATCAACACAGTTGGTAATCTCTGTTAAGCTGTTCTTATACTATTAACCCTTAAAGGACAGGAGATATTTAGGCATTTTTGTTAGCAATGACACCCTACATTCTGCAGCTTTGCAGTTGTTTGTAGGCAAGTCTTGGCTGCCTATATTGACAGCAAAGACCTGCAAAGAAACAACTTGCGAGGTTCTAATATTTAACTTCAAGTGTATCTAAACACTTTCTGTTGTGACACCTGTTTTGTTACAGTAAAAAGTTATCAGAATCAAACATTTAAAAGGGTTAAACTTAAAGGAGAATTTGTTATTTGCCCTTGACTTCAGGTGCTTTCAATGCTAAAACAGGTTGGAAGGCTTGTCATTTTGCGGTGGGCGATCGACCCGGGCCGCTGTCGCCCACCTGAGATCAAAATTCTGCAGATGGTAAACGTCCGCCTAGCCCCGATTTCCATGGCCCATTAATTCAGTCGAAGGCACCTCAAAATCGGCCGCCTCAAACAACAATTTTCGCAGACTGAAGGAGGTAACAAAGCACAATTTGTGAAGTTTGTACTGTGTCGTCGACGCAGTCACGCAGACAGTAAGTAACTTTCCAAATACGAGCGAGAGGTCTGCCAATTCCAAAGTTGTAATAATTAGTTATTACATTGAACTTCAGACTCTGACAACCCTCGTGTCACGCACGATTACGGGACGTATCATTCCCAAGCCAGTTCGACCCCTGACGATTTGCCTGGGACGTTTCGTCCCTCAAATCTGATTGAATCACCGCAACATGAATTCCTCATATATCAGAACTGCCCTGTCGATGGTTGGAATAGTACATGCATGTAGGTGTGGACGATTCATTCCTTGGCTCGCATGCAGACCTGGTAGGCCTAAGGCGGTAACTGAGACTAGGGGCAATGGTCCTCCCTGGGAGATGTAGTATGAAACCTATGGCCACAGGGAGGTGGCTAGGGATTGCTCATGTTATTTCTCCATGCCACCGAATTTGTCCTTAGACATTTGCTGCCCCCCCCCCCCCCCCCCCCCCCCATTTGCTCTGCCACAGGCCCACTGGTTTGCAACCAAAGTCACCTAATAAGTCAAGATTAAGAAGACTCAATATCTGTATTTTGTGGGGAAGAATCGATTTGGGCCAAACCGTTTGGACTATCTGGTGTTTGGGGATGAAACTTGAGAGACTCACACACGTGGTATTTTCACTTTTACCTTCACTTTTTCGTGAGTAAACTGAATAGACGCCTTCATAAAAGGGAATCGTGTTAAACTTTCAACATTTTGTATGTGGAATACAAGGGATGGTGTGATTGGATATGAGACTGTTCATGAAAAAGACACAGATTACCTTAATAAAGTGTGCTGCCGATTATTTGCCAAACATTCAGCCAAACTAAAACTCAATCCGAGACTTCATGGGAAGGCAGTTTCCAAGATTGACTCATATGTGATGCGAACAAAGTCCGTTAAAAAGTCTCATGTTGACACCTCCCCTCCTCCCCCCCCCCCCCCCGCACGGGGAACGCCCACAAATTTGCCGAGGAGACAGTTGATGGACAACCTCTATCGTGTATGCGAACAATTGTGCGAGCATGAAAGGCCACGGGCACCCGCTTAAAAGGGACCGACGACCAGACATGCATGTGAATTTGACAGCCACGATAAAACATAAAATTAAAACTATTCTATTAACAAGAAGGGCATTTTCTGTATTGAGTGACGGGTTGCAGGCTCAGAAAATGGGCTGCGAAAACGAGCTAGTTCTTGCAATTTCAAGCCTGCATATATACATTACGTGATCATAATTACACAAACCATGTATCTTAAAATGATATTAGTTGCCTACCCAGCAGTCTGAAACAAAATGGTCCCCGCAAACCATAAATGGCCCCCCTAGGGTCATTTTAGGCAAACCCAAAATGGCCCTCCTGGGGTGATTTGAGGCGAACCATAATGGCCCTCCTGCAATTTTCAAAATAACAACCCTGGGTTGGTAATAATTGGTACTCTGAGGGCTTATGACCACCCAGTTCAGGACACAAATTGTGAATTAAATTATCATTTCAGTGGGGACTAAGACTGGAACTGAGAAAATTAGCATTTTGTGGCCATGGCATTACACTGCCGTTGCAAAGCACTGCAATGACATTTATTCTGGTGGTAAGTGGTCCGGTATCAGAGGCATACTGACACAGTGGCAAGCCCATGAGTGTAAACATGTGCTCCAAAACTGTTGACATGACCATTTTATTTTTACAAGAGTTTCAGTTAATACTGTCATCAAAAAGAATGATAGTTTCAGGGGTCGATTTAATTTTTAAAAATTGTATAGCAGTTTACTAACTTGGATAAATTTTGCTTAGCATTCCCTATTATTTATATGTTTTTCTCATGTGAAATTGACTAGCTATAGTTGAAAATCGATTTGAAAATCGCTATGCGAATCCAATTAAATCGAATCCTGGATAGTTTACAACAATTAGGATACTTGATTGTTATATACCATCATGATTTGAGGCGATTATATTCACAAAATCTTCTGAATTTAATCAACAACTGGCTCAAATAAATGCAACTCGCCATCATTCAAACTGAAAAGATTACTCCGATTGATCTCAGTTGTGCTGTAAACATGATCACGCCAAGATGACATCTCATGAACTGACAATGCTATTTTAAACACCTTTCAGCTGTGCATAATGATTGATTGCGGCAATTCCATTCCGTTGGCTATATTTAGCTACGGGGAATAATCCAAATTTGGAATCTTTGTGAACATTTCAATGACCATTTTTAACTCGGAAAACGTGCTTCAATTCTTTCAATCTTGAATCTGATCCTCATAACAATGATGTATACCAAACATTAAAAGATTCTGACTGGTGGTTCTGAAGAAGAAGGTTTTTGAAGAATATTCCCCATATTGCACTATGTTAAAAATTTGGGCTCCTGTATTGAGCCCAAATATGAACCAATGGGCTTTGTTTTAACAAACTTGTATCTGCCCCCCCCCCCCCCTCCACCACCCCCCACCTCCCCCTATCGATGCTGTATACCGAATATCAAAAGATTCCGACCATTGGTTCTGAAGAAAAGATTTTTTTTAATTTTGCAAATATGCTGGCCATCAGTTCAGAAAATAGAAATTTTGTGTGGGGCCAAAAATCTTACCCCTTCCATTACAATGTCAAATATTGCTTCACGAACTTCATTTGAACAAACTTGAATCTACACCTCAAAAGGAAGCTCCATAACAAGTATCAAGTCATTGTAACCACTGGTTCATGAGAAGACTTTTAAAATATTTTGGAGCATTTTTGTCCACCCCTCCCTATGGGGCTGAGCATGTTGAGTAGAACAAAAATGGAATGCCCCTTTAGGACCATTACTCACACAAACTTTCACTTGAACTGGCCCAGTGGTTTTGGAGAAGACCAAAACATGGTGTTGATGAACGACAGACAGAGAGCGATGGGTTTAGCTCAACTTGACTTTGTCAAGGTGAGCTAATAAAAGAACAACAACAAAACAGTTGCAGAGCATCATGCAACCGACAAACATGCCATGCCCGACAACTACAGTGTTACAAAGACTTTTTGATCTCTAGAAAAAAACCCATGCATGTGTTCCGCGATGGTAAACAGACATTGCAAGTTTGCAAGTCTCTCATGTTTTACCAATTACATGTATTAGCATCCAGGCTGTAGAAGAGGAATATTATGAGCATGTTTGGAACTCTTACAGTGATGACAATTGAACTGTTATGTGGGAGCAAATGCAACTACGGATGTATCATTGCAAAAACTCGACGGTGTTAATATAAGTAGTTTAAATTTTAGCTTCGCATTCCGTTTTAACTGTAAGGCTATCCAGTTGCCCACTTTTTCAACCGGTTGATTTGGCAACCCGTTGTAACCGTTAACCGGATATCCATTTCAGCACCTTTACTTGGTTGAGACATGTTTGTTTAGTCAGGTTACTCAAGTGGTTGGTTAAGAGATTGAGTGAGTGACAGTCACTGTGTGATTGGGGGCTTGGTTGATTGATGGGTGCATTTGTGTTATCCGTAACTTTCTGGACAGAGATCAATGCTTACTGTGGAATGCTGGTTTTGCTTTGATTAGGAGGAGCTTACATATAATATGATGGGTTGGATTATTTGCGATGCGGTCTATGAAGTATCAGCTACATGTATGCTAATTAATATGCATCAGGTTGATAGTCTTTTGGTCAGAATCTATCTGGATATGGTTGTGTTACAACATATGAGAGTAGTTCGATTAGATGGATTAGCAGGGGTGCAGGAATTCAAATTTAGCATAATCTGAAAACTGGTTATGCAAATTTTTTGCATAACCCAATTTTTTTTGCATAACCCATTGTAGATGCCGAAGGCATCTACAGCGAGTGCCGAAGGCACGAGCAGATTAGAGGGGGGTGGGGGGGTTCTCCCCCCAGAAAAATTTGAAATGTGCTATCAAATTAAGCCTTCTGGTGGCTTTGGGGCTGAAAATTCACTTTATTTTTGGTCACCAAAATCACCTTTTTTAAACAGCACGTTTCAAATTTTCATGATTGTTACATGTACAATGAACCCGGTTTGTAGTGCCTTGAAATATTTGCGCGATGCACATAATTCACGCAGTCAATGTACGTTTTCACATTGTTCAGGGCACTGCCTTTCAACCCTCTTAATTTCGCTTCCTTCTATATATAATCCCACATTTCGCTGCATATTGTACAACGTAAGTTTTCAATTTTCCCGTTCTCATCGAGATCATATAAAAATAGTTCGGAACTTGACCACTTTTTAAAAGTATTTTCGTTCACGGACTCTTACTTATTTGCCATTTTGAAAATTCGCGGTACACAGGTTTTTTTATTTACTATGAAAGCCGGGTATATTCTGTTTATACAATCATGTTTTCACTGATAACTACTTTTATGTGGATCGCAAAACACGATTGTAGAAATAGTCTATACCTATTGACCAATCGGCGATGCGTATCGTGTGAAATTAGATCACTTGTTTATTTGTCATGACAACCCAGCCACTTCGAAAAACAAGGAAACCCAGTCTCAGCTTGTCGACTCAATCCGACTGTGGTCGATGCACATTGCTTTTAACTGATAAATGATAACGAAACACCCGAACTTGGAGAATTTTTATTTCATTAAAATTATGTAAATGCAGACACTTTTTATTGAATGCAAATAACAACATGCATGATTTATTTCCGGGCACATCAAAGTGGGCAGTCCAAATTTGAAGAAGAACGGAAACACGGTTTTGCCAATTGCAGTTTGCATGAACGATGCACGAACGAAACGGTCGTTCGTGCAATTTCTGCACCCCTGATTAGTCATTTGGGGGATTACTGTCTGAAGCGGTTGAATGTGACCACTTGAAGTTTTCTGGGCCAATTATGGTCAAGGTGGAATGAGAGTTGGGAGCTATTTGAACACTAAATTCAGAGCCATGTTGTCTTGTCTGTACTCTGTACACAGGGGTTATCGTTCACCTGAGGATGGAGCCTGGTGGTTCTCCAAGGTGGTCTTGGATGGATTGCAAGAAGATGGGGGTGGGAGGTGATTGCCTTTAGAAGATTCACTTTCCTCCACACTAACACTGAGACCAAGTGAATTTTACATGAATGTGTGACTCAGAATGGCCACATGATTGCTGTAGTCAGTGGGCCCAAGGATATACATGTAGGTTGCATGCTCCTTTGATTTTCGGATGTACTGTGTGGTACAGTCAGTGCTTGTTAAGTTCCACGATGAGTTGGGAGTCTTGCAAATCTTGTTGAGGGCTTTTCCCTCTTCTCTCAAGTGGTTCTGACCTGGATTCGATGGATACCACATTTGACAGTTCATGTAGCATGGTAGATGGGGTGTCGTAGAAAGTGCAGAGTGCCATTTGGAACCTGTACTTCTGGGCTCTTTGAGGTTGTTCTGGGCACTTTGAGGTTGGAGTTGATTAATGAATCTTGGAAAGTTTGGAGGTTACAATGGAGCTGTATTCCATTATGGGTCTGATTAGAACTTTGTAGAGTTTAATCATGACTTCTTCAGGAGTTCGCTCCCCATCCCTCAGGTATTAACCTGGATCATTTTGAGGAGGCCAATTCATTTTTTAGGTTGGTTGACTGTGAATGGTAAGGCTGTGTAAACATGGATGGAAAGGTACATGTACATGAACTTGTAAGCTAATTTATAAAAGTGTATTGATATGTCAGTACCACAACATGTTAACTTAAAGAACAGTCTAAATTGCCCTCCTAATCATCCAATTCCTAACTAATACCTTGTACATGCACATACATGTATGTATATGTATGTCGAGACTTCCAGAATCAATATTAATTTACCAAAATCCTTGGTTTCAGTCAAGAAGACCAAGAAGTGTTAATTTTGCTCCAAGCCAGGTGTTGTCGCAAATTTATCAGGTCATGTTTCCATACATTATATTATTTCTTTTGCTACCCCAAGAAGCCACACCATAGCAGTAGCTGGTGTTTTTTCTACAGAAAGTGTGTGCGGGAGGGGGATTATGAGGTAGGACATTAAAATGTCTGGTTAAGAAACTTCTACGAGCAGATATTTGAACAGATAGATCAAACCGAAAGGTCCACAGTTCAATCCCAAGGGGTGGGGGTAACTGTGTTGTGTCCTTGGGTAAGACACTTCATCCCGACTGCCCACGCGAGGGCACAGTGTACAAAGACGTACTCCATGTCGATGTTGCCCTTGTCTTCAACAAATGCTAACCCTGCTTGTGTGGAATTAGTACATGTATGTTGGGGAGTCTGGCAGTTGCTCGGTGGTTCTCTCCGGGTACTCCAGCTTACTCCTCCCGTAAAACTGTCTGACACAAGGTTACCCTGGGTGTCAAAAGTGTTGTTAAATCCCAATGAGTAAAGATTAAAGAATAAGAACAGATAGATGTACATGAATATTCAGGTAAGCATTTCATGTCTACATGTACACAGACCAGTATGCATAAATGCAGCAGTTTAGTATTTCAGTGCAAACCCAGTTAAATGCACTATTGCAGTCTTTCAATTTTGAGGCAAGCTGTCGCTTTTGTGTGCCATTATACCTACAATTTTTTTCCTTTTTGCAAGTAAACATCAGTGCAGATAGGTTACCTACATGTAGCGTGAGATTAACCCTTCCCTTATTTATTTATTTGTTCTTAATGCCACATCAGCAGCTAAGGCTATATCGTGGCAAGAAAACAGTGAAAAGTAAAAACTCATTTTCGGTTACAGGTATGAAGTAAAAAGATTGAATAAAAATAGAAAATAACTACAAGAGATCTCTCAAAAACCAAAGTGATTTAAACAACAAGGGGTAATGAAAGAAGAGAAGTGAATAACTTCTAAATCAACCTAATGAATTGAGACTTGAAGAGTCTTCATTGAAAGATTAAAAACAGTTTTAAAATTTATTAAAAAGGTTGATTTCCTTCAAGAACAACAGAACTTTATGAGGATTTGTACTGTAAAATAGGTTTTGAAGAGACACAACATTAAAATACTGTCGTCTACCAAGATTAAAATCAGTACAATGTAAAAGAATGTGCTCCACTGACAACACCTGTTGGCAGGGAACATACTCTGGTTGCACAGTACCCTCCAACAAAAAGGAATGTGTTAGTCGTGTATGACCAATATGACATCGCGTCAAAACTGCAAGATCCTTTCTACAAAGGTTACTAGATGGGTAATGATCTGAAATAGTTGGTCGGAAGCAATGGAGCTTGTTATTTGTCACTCCATCCCATTCTGCCTGCCACATAGATTTGATGTAACTACTGATATGAGGCTGGAAATCACTGAACGGAATCTTAAAATCAGTGAGAGGCTTGGATAAAGCCTGTATTGCTGCACTGTCTGCCCTTGTGTTACCAACAATACCTACATGTCCGGGTAACCATAAAAACACAATATCATATTGGTCAGGCATGAGAGTTGTTAGCTTCTCATGAAGTTCCAAAATGAGAAGGTTCTTCAACATGGGGTAGAGTAAAGCAAGTAAAGAGGAAAGAGAGTCAGAAAAAATAATCGACTTCTTTTCCTGTACATTCGTGATGTGTTTAAGTGCGAGTTGTATAGCTGTGAAAATAGAACTCTGATTCGGTATTCTGATTGAGGTGATATGATCACCAGTAACAGCAGCTGATGATACTGTGTCACCATCTTTAGATCCATCTGTATAGATGCTTCTATATGTACTATACTTGGACTTTATTTCGGCATATTTTTGTTTAAATTGCACAGAATTTGTATCAGATTTTTTAGTAGAAGCAAGGTCTAAATAACTGTAGGTTTTTCAAGATGCCAAGGAGGAACATGTGATTTACGGTTTTCTTTTATAGAACCAGAATCAATTTTGGCTGACTCCAATTGGGGTTTAATTCTAATTCCCAATGGAAGAATATGTTTTTGATATTGGTTAAAAAATTCAACATTTTGAGGTTCTGTAACAGTTATAAGCAGGATTTGATGGATTAGCCAAAAGTTTAGATACATACTGGAGAGACAGTTTAATTCTGCACTTCTCCAGAGAAGGCTCCTCAGCTTCAACAAGCATTGAATCTATTGGTGATGTTTGAAATGCACCAAGACTAATTCTAATACTGCTATTGTGAATTGCATCAAGTGGTTTGAGATACGACTTCCTTGCAGATCCGTAAACCGCATAACCGTAATCTAATTTAGATCTAACAAGTGATCTATACAGAGATGAAGTAATGTTTTTGGACCCTTCCCTAACCCGTCGACAACATCCGCTGCGTAATACCCAAATTACATGTATGCAGTAGAGAAGCATTTTTAAAATTTCAACAAAACCATATTGAACATGTGACCCCTAATTGGAACGAATTGGGTGAAGAAAATTAAAATAACAAAAAATTTGATATGTATTTTTTGTTCAAGGTTAGAATCTTTTTGGTGGAAATAGGCCAAATTTTTTTAATTTCTTTTTTAATTAAGGACTTAAGGTTTAATGACAAATTAACAGCGAAGGTCACATCATGTCGGTGACAGTTTTACTGGTGGAGGAAGCCGGAGTACTCGGAGAAAACCACCAAGCAATGATGAGCAGCTGCCAGCTCCCCAACATCGTAACTCTGCACTACAGCACAGGCAGTGTTAGATTGGTTGAAAGCCCACCACCGACGTGCAGTACGCCTTAGAAGTTAGTACACTACATCATCGAGCCCCCATGTGGGCAATTGGGGTTAAGTGCCTTGCCCAAGGACACAACGCAAAGTCTGAACCGATCGCCCAGACGATCACCCACCCAAGGACTAACCGGGATCGACATTGCTTAACTTCGGTGATCTGACAAGAACCAGTTACCACAACGCCACTGCACCCCAATAAGGCCAAATAATATGATGTATGCACAAAAATGTGAACAATACACTATGAATTATGCTGGGATTCAACAATAGTGTGCTTCACTTCAAATGTAAGCGAGCCGGAAATAGCACACCTCCCATTTTCAAAATCAAAAGATTGGTTAACTGAATAGCCTTTTTGCCATGAAAATTATTCAATTAACAGGGATGTCCAATTAATAGGAATTTGATCTCTTTTCTTTTTTCTGAGAATTAATCAATTAATCTGTTATATCTTGTTTTCCTGTACTGGATAAACTGAGATCAAATAGATCAATTAACAAAGGTAATTTGGTGATTGTCAAGGTGATTTTTCGACATATTAGACGATTTTTTATTCAATTAACAGGATTTTACTATATAACCAATATGCAATTACATGTATGGGACAAATCTGTACTGAAGGTATAATAGATGGTTTGTGTTTGGAATTTCCAATTTTCCATTCAATAAACACAGTTTACAGGTTATTCGATGATATCTAATTAAGTAGGCTCCACTGCATTTCAGTACATACATGTATATTACAAAGTACATCAATTTACATGTAAACTTCCCATCCCAATGAATGTACAACATGTAGAAAGTATACCATGTACCAGGGTTAACACTACTCAAACAAGCAACAGGTGGCCTGAAAATCAAAATAAACAATTTCCCTTTACCACACAATGTCCAGGAATTTTATTTGCCTGTCAATTTAGTTATTATCTCAGATGTCAAGGAGGTGTGGAATCTGCTTTTGTCATACCAAAGGATTTGAAAACAGAAGCTCTACATGTCAGACCATGTCAAAAGCTCTCTCTGGTGACTGAGACAAGATTACAGTAGTACATGAACAATATACGTGTACATGTACTGTACAGTACTATCTGTGATCACAAAAGCCATCTCTTTCTGACCGAGTTCCATCACCTGGTCACCACATACTCACACCTGGCATGCCACAATTTAAAATTTGCAAAGCTGAAAAAAGTTGTCCAAAAACAGCTATCTTAACCCTCTGCACACTAATGTCAAAATGGCAAAGTTTTTGGCTGCAAATATTTACCATAATGAAAATTGATATTTACCAAATATACAGAGCTCAATGAAGTCAAAACAGTGATATTTTCACTCAGAGGCTTACTACATGTAGTATACAAGTACACACATGCACATATTTGTTTCGTTCAATTCGATGACTTCATATTTTCTGAAAGTGTGGAATTTTTTACTCAAACTTTTAAACAAAAGCCAATTAACTGTTTTGACGACTTCGAATTTTCGGAAACTGTTGAATTTTTATTTTTTGCTCGAACTTTTAAGCGAAAGTCAATTCCACTGCATCTGCTGCTTGTTCATGGTTATTTTACAAGACAAACCATTACTGAAACCGACTCCCTAGTATAAGATTCACAGTTCTCTGCTTTAGATCCTGTTGAAACCAATCCAGTAATTTGGACTTTACACATTTACATGTACATGTATGCTTCCTACATGTACCTGTTCTGTCAACCTAGTGTCGTAACATCATGTTTTTCGTAGCAACACCTCCCCATCCCACCACAGCATAAACCTACATGTACATGTATACTTCCTTGAAAAGAATGTGGGCTACTCTGTGAAAAAAGGTAGAATTGTGTTTCAGAAATATGCCCCCCCCCCCCCCCCTCCACTCACACACTCCTTTCAAGAGGCTCTGTCAGCCTCTGTGCCACTTCCAAGAAGCATACATGTAGACCCTAGGCCTACATGTATAATGTATTTACTTAAGTAATGGCCAGGTCTGGACTTTTGAAAAATCTAGGGGAGCTACTATGGCTCCCCTAAACCTGTGCCAGGAGAGCTATTCTATAATCAAGTCCATTATTAATAAGGGAACTGAAGGTTTAAGGAGAGCTATTACAGCTCTTAGGGAGAGCAATTATGGCCCTCCTTAAATTGATTTTGCAGGAGCAATGGAGGGCAGGAGCTATAGCTCTCCTCAAAAGACCAAGCCTGTAATGGCTCATCACAATCACATGCATCCTGAGGTACTAGTATGCGCCGTTGCACTTACAAACTAATTATTGAGAAGATCGTTAAAAACATGGATCATCTACATGTACAGTGTACACGTACATGAAAGTCGTGTTTCTTCGAGGTCTTTGTGACTCTACATGTATATCTATATTTCATTCTTTTCTCACCCCTTCCCTTCATCATTTTTTTAGTTTTTTATTTTAATTTTTTTTTCTTTTATTATTTTATTTATTTTTTTCTTTTGGGGGAAGGCTGTCAGATCCAGATATTTCTGAAACCAAACTGCATCTATTTTTATTTGGTGATATCATCATCCCATACCAGGGACAACACACATTTGCTTGCAGTTCTCCAGTAACCTGACTCAAACTCAGTCACAGTACATGTACATGGATAAAGGACAATTTTGAACGCCTATTCAGTGGAAATTTCACACAGAAAATAACTCGAGTTCATTGGCACAGTATGAAATATTTTTTAAATTTAGTAAAATGGCTTCCAAACAAAATCTTAAAGAATGTCAACTGAAAATACACCTGTGGGCTTTATGATTTTTCACAGAATATGAGCACACTGAAAGAGTGGTTACTCCACTCTAGGTGCTTTGGTCATATCAACCAACCCACACCACCTCTCGCCCGCACATGTACATGCAGGCAGATTATTACAGGTAACTCACAATAAGAACTGCCAGTGAAAATGGTCAGGATTAATTTATTGATTTGTTGAGGTTTAATGACACTTTTAGTTTTGAAAGCTGGGGTAACTTCATTTCAGACCTTTTTACAGGTGGAGGAAGCCGAAGATCCTGGAGAGAACCACCGAGCAATTGTGAGCAACTGTCAGACTCCCCAAGACCCCAAGCGACATGTGCTAACTCCGCGTAAGAAGAGTTACATGCAGCACTGGTTGAAGACAAGTGCCCCATGCCCGGGGATCAAACCATGGGCCTTTCATGGACCGTTCAGTTTGAAGTCAAATGTTGTAACCACTGAGCCAACACGCTCCCAGAAATGGGGTTCATTCTCACTAAGCCAATTCCCTTTAGATCAACTCCCAAAAGACCAATTCCTCTTAGACCAACTGATATGTTCTACTTTTAGAATAATTTTAAATCAATAATTTGGTAAATTTATAAATATTTATAAATGTATTTAATGTTAATGATATTTTATAGATGTTGGGCTGATTTTTCATAACAATTGTCACAGTGATCACACACTTTCAAAGGATGTGATTCTTTTATTGTTTTGTGGTTAACAGATGTTAAGCTGATTATCATAAAACAAATACAATCCTTTGTGTTATATGTGATTTTAGTGAATGTGAGGCCTAGGGCTGTCACGATTAATCCATTAATCAATTGTCGATCGGTCATGCCAAAATCGATTACAATTTTTCGTTGTCGAATAATCGGTAAATTATATCCCGTTTTAGAAGTTAAAAGAAAATATGTTGAAAAAACTATTGTTTCTAAAGGTAAAGAGTTAAGAACATCGATGTTAAACCCCAAGAAGCTATTGGAAGCATTTGTCTTTCAGGTACATTCATCAAAGCTTTGATGTTCTGAACTTTTGAACCGTCAGTGTAATAATCAAGACTGATCGGCAGTTGCGAACTTCGCAACTGCCGACCGGTCTTGATTATTACACTGACGGTTCAAAAGTTCAGAACATCAAAGCTTTGAATGCAATTAAAAGAGGATCGTCTTCGTTGTTTACTTGAGGTAGGTCAACTGACTTCAACTTCATTTTTATTGACTTCAATGAGGAGATGGGGGTCATCTAGGTACGATCAATCGATTATCATCGATTAATTGAGACGATTAATCGATTCCTAAATTAAACAAGAGGCCCCAGGGGGCCTGAGGGCGCTCACCTGACATGGAAGCCTAAATATCAACCCAGAGAATTGATTTCCACAAGTTGCATCTGCTCCTCCTAAGAAAAGCTGAAACCAAATATCCAAATATTCTGACCAGTGGATCTAAAAAAAGATTTTTAAAGAATATTCCTCATATTGAACTAAGTCATAATGCGGGCTCCCACAGGGAGCCCATATATGAACCCAGGGACTTGGCTTTAACAAACCTGAATCTCACACCCCTAAGGATTCTGCACACCAAATATCAAAACATTCCGACTGCTGGATCTGAAGAAGAAGATTTTTAAAGAAAATTCTTCATTTTGAACCAAGTTACAATTCGAGCTCCCACAATCAGCCCAAATATGGACCTAGGGACATGGCTTGAACAAACTTGAATCTTACACCCCTAAGGATGCTGCATAAAAAATATCAAAAGCATTCATCTGCTGGATCTGAAGATTTTTAATGAAAATTCCTCGTTTTGAACTAAGTTGTCATTCAGGCTTCCATAGTGAGCCCAAATATGAACCAAGGGACTTGGCTTGAACAAACTTGAATCTCAGCCCCCTAAGGTTGCTCCATGCCAAATATCAAAACATTCCAACTGCTGAATCTGAAGAAGATTTTTAAAGAAAAATTCCTCATATTGACTAAGTTATAATTTGGGCTCCAACAGGGAGCCCAAATACAGAACCCAGGGAATTGGCTTTAACACACTTGAATCCCCCCCCCCCCCCCCCCCACACCCCCAAGGATGCTACTCACCACATATCAAACCATTCCGACTGCTGGATCTGAAGAAGATTTTTTAAGAAAATTCCTCATTTCGAACAAAGTTACAATTCAAGCTCCCACAGTGAGACCAAATATGGACCTAGGGACATGGCTTGAACAAACTTGAATCTCAACCTCCTAAGGATGCTGCATACCAATATATCAAAAGATTCTGCCTGCTGGATCTTGAGAAGAAGATTTTCAAAGAAATTTGCCTGAAATGCACTAAGTTCAAATTTGGGCTCCTATACTGAGCCCAAATATAAACCCAAGGGGCCGATTCGAACAAACTTGAATCAGATCCACCCCACAATGCTGCATACCAAATATCAAAAGATTCTGCCTGCTGGATCTGGAGAAGAAGATTTTCAAAGAAATTTGCCTGAAATGCAGTAAGTTCAAATTTGGGCTCCTATACTGAGCCCAAATATAAACCCAGGGGGGCCGATTTGAACAATCTTGAATCAGATCCACCCCACAATGTTGCATACCAAATATCAAAAGATTCTGCCTGCTGGATCTGGAGAAGAAGATTTTTTAAGAAATTTGCCTGAAATGCACTAAGTTAGAAATCAGACTCCTATACTGAGCCCAAATATGAACCCAGGGAGCCGATTTGAACAAACTTGAATCAGATCCACCCTACAATGTTGCATACCAAATATCAAAAGATTCTGCCTGCTGGATCTGGAGAAGAAGATTTTTTAATGTTTTTCCCATTGCCTACAGTGTTAAAAAGTGCTGACTCAGCACTTTTTCAAAGTCCCGAAACTGTACCCTATGATAAAACCGATGGCAATTTTTTTTTACCAATTCTTTCTGTTGGTCCTAAGGAAGCTTCACACCAAATAAAAATTCTTGGTGCCATGCAGTTTTGGAGATATGGGCGTTTTAATTTTTTTTCTATTTTTAGCTCCTGCGGTTCCCATGGGGCTACGGGAAAAAAAAATCAGCATAAATTAGGCACTTATGACCCAATAAGCCCTCACATAAAATTTGGTTCAAATCAGCCTCTCGGTTTGGAAAATAGAAATTTTGGGCGGGGCCAAAAATTTTGCCCCTCCCATAACGACGCCAAGTATAGCCCCACAAACTTCTCTTGAACAAATCTGAGTCTACACGTCAAAAGGAAGCTGCACACCAAATATCAAGTCTCTGCTACTGCTGGTTCATGAGAAGAAGATTTTTTAAGATTTCAGCACACTTTTTGGGTGTGGCCCTACCCACGGGCGAGGCAACTTGATTTGAACAAAATCAAATTGCGATGTCATAACAAACTATTATCTCAAATATCAATTAAATGGGTTCAGCGGTTTGGGAGGAGAAGACGCAAACACCATGTTCACGGACGACGGCGGACGGCGGACGGCGGACGACGGACAGTGAGTGATCACTATAACTCTCCTGACTGAAGGTCAGGTGAGCTAAAAATCGTGACAGCCCTAGTGAGGCCAACAGTTGTTTATAGATAACAGTAATCACAAACTTTCAAATGATGTGATTCTTCTCATTGTTTGTGGCCAACAGTGCTCATTTTCGACTTTCAAAAATGACCTCTACAAACAGAAATATACAATACTTCCAGAAGACAAATCAGACTTCCAACTTGAAGGCAACTGGCTGAATACCTCGGACTGAGAAATTGAAGTGAAATGGTATATGTACTGATGTTATTTATTTATTTAATTATTGGTGTTTCAGGTCACATATTTCTGCACAATGGCTAACCATGACAACAGTTTTATGGGTGGAGGAAGCTGGAGTACCTGGAGAGAACCACCGAGCAACAGTCTGCTCCCCAACATACTAACTCCTCATAAGCAGGGTTAGCATTGGTTAAAGACAGGTGCATCATTGACGTGCGGTATGCCGTAGTACACAATGCCACCATGCCCCCACGTGGACAATGGGGGTTACGTGTCTTGCCCAAGGACACAACATGTTTGCCACAGGTTATCGGAATAACCAGTTGGAAAAACCGTCAACCGGATAATCGCTACACCTATTCTTTACGGGATAGCAGCAGGAAAATAAATAGTATTCAACCTCGAGACGTTACAATTCTTTTGCTGATGCAAGCATTGTCAAAGCTACCAAACACTTGTCGATTTACAATGATGTGTACTCGATGTAACATGAAAGGGTTATGGTGTTGGAATTTTGAATGAACAGTTATTTTGGTCGCTTGGGCTGTCAAGTCGCAGATAAATGTTTGCAACAAACTGCCAAAAGTCGAGTGCACTGCAGGTTGCTTTCTGCGTGGGCAGCAATGAGCATGTGCCTGACAACGTAACATAGCCTTCTACTGACAAATTTGACATTCTTCTCTTTGATGAGTTGTTGTTAATTGCAGATTATGATGCCGAAAAAAATCCCTCAGTGTGAGTAATGTTGCTTCCAAAATAAATTGACTGTTTGGAACTTTACCATCGTGTTTCAGAAAAACACGTTTTGATTTTATAGAACTGTTTAAAAGTATGAAGGTATATGTCATAAAAAAACTATTTTAAAATCTTGCATTTTAAAATTCGTTTTTCAATGGTCAATGATGCATCTAATAATTTCTTACCACACCCTTTTCATGACTCGCAAAATATTCTCGCCAGAAATTTCATTGCGATGAATAGGTAAATGTAAATGTGAAACTGTTTGTGACATTTGTCTTAGCGTTGAACAGAAGATACTCAAAAGATTAGGAGTACATATTCACTCTATGATTACATCAAATTCAAGCCACTCAAGGTAAGAGGCTCTTTTCTAATACAGTTAATTATGCCTGTATGTACCGTGGATGGATTTTTAGACAGGTTTCAGGATATCCACAATCAAAAGTACAGTCGTTCACGGTGTCTGAGAATGTTAAATTCACATGAACGATGGGTCAAGTCACCTGAGGTACGTAACTGAAAGAGGATGTCGCTACTTCTCAAATCGCGTGTCATGATGTGGACGAGAAAGTTGTCCACAATGTTCATGCTTACTAAGTTTTCTCATGCTTACTAAGTTTTTCTAAGACGCTCTTTCAGATATTTTTCATGAATAAATGGTTGTTCTCAGTCATTTGGAAATGCCTCCCCACGACATATTAACATATCAAATGTACTGCGTCAGAATACATGTATTAATTCACCCCAAAAAGCCACCTGGACAGAAAATGAAAACTGATGTTTAATTGATTTCTAGCATGCGTATGTGGGGACAAGAAAGTCAACAGGAATGGAAGGAAGCTGTTGAACTTCACAAATGAGCTCGGTCTGAAGATTCTGAACAGGGACGCAAGGTGTAAGGGGAAATGGACCTGGGAAAGGAATGACAGAAAATCAGCAATCGACTACATTCTCACAGATATTAATTTATGGAGGGAGGTGATAGGGGTAGAAGTGGATGATGAGGGTAAACTGGAGGTGGATAGTGATCACAACTTGATTCGTGACGATCAGGGCCAAAAACCTAGTAAAAAGCAAAGGAAGCTTCAAGGAGATTTGGGAACTCAAAAGGATGCTGACTGGGCAAAGTTCGAAGAAAAAATTGAAACCAAAGCTTGCAACTGTACACAATGGGGGCAGTGTCCAGAAGATGGCCGATGCCATGGTTACAAGCCTAGTGGAAGCAGGGAAGGAAAGTGTAGGAAAGATCACGGTGCCAACACGGGAACTTGGGTACAAAGTGAACGAAGAACTGAAAAGGGCCATAAAGGGTAGAAAAGTTAAGTGTGCTGCAATCTACATACAGGAGAAGTAGAAAACTCAAGGGGGCGGAAAGCAACGAGGCCACAGTAGCAAAGGAAGAATACCAACAAGCACGAAATAAAATCAATAAGATTAAAGACGATAATCGGAGAGTACAAAATAGCAGTCTTATTAGGACGATAAGAACAACAGGGGGTCGATTTTGAACGTATTTTGGAAATGGGTGAATAAACGTAACAAAGGAAGTACGGTAACCCACAGAGTATTAGAGTAGACGGAAGAGTTACAGATGAGCAAAATCAAGTCGTATCAGAACAAGTCAAGAACAGGGAAAAGGTAAACGATAAGCGATGGGGCATGGGGAGCCCACCGGAGTATCCGAACAAGGTCGAAGAAAATCTATAGAACTTTGTGTGCAGCGAAATTAAAACGGAGGAGGTGCGAAAGGTGTTCTAAAAATTAAGGGATGGAAAAATGGGAGGGGTGGAGGAAATTCCTAACGAGTTTATCAAAAAAGGGGAGAGGAATTCATGGAAAACCTAACTGCCCTATTCAATTTAGAAAACCAAGAGGTCCCAAAGGAGTGGAGAGAAAACAAAGTGACATTTATTCACAAAAAGGGGGAAAAAGACGTTTTGGATAACTATCGAGGGATCTCTGTCAGGAGCAACATTGGAAAAGTTTTCTGTAAAGTCCTGTATGGGAGACTAGAGGAGGTGATGGAAGAGAAGGGTTTCTTTGGAGAAATCCAGAATGGCTTCAGGAAGGGAAGGAGAGTCACTGACCATCTTTTCACACTATCCCAAATGATAGAATCTGTGAAAGCAAAAAAAGAAAAAGATGTTTATGACCTTTTTGGATGTTAAAAAGGCATACGATAGAGTATGGAGGGAGGGTATGTGGTGCAAGCTGGAGGCTCTGGGCTTGGAAGGCGAGTTTGTTGGAATTATGAAAGAATTATACATGTATAAAGACGTACAGAGTGAACTTAGCCTGGGAAACATTACAACAAAACGTGTGCCTATGGAGATAGGCCTAAAACAGGGGTGTATCCTTTCGCCAATTCTTTTTGCATTGTACATCAAAGGTTTAGGAGATAAACTCCTGCATAGCGACGAGGGGGTAGCAGTTGGGGACTCAAACTTAATGAAAACAAGAGCAAAGTTATACCTGTGGGCCGCAAAGTTGACCACACTCGAAGGTGGAGAGTGGGGGAGTTCTGCATTCTGGAAGGTAGCAGCAAACTTCTTAGTGTAGGAGAGAAGGGTAACTACGAGTATTTGGAGGTAAATATAAACATCACAGGAAGAGGCATCTACCGAAACCACGCAAATAAATTGATTCTGAAGGGGAAGCGAATCCTTAACCAAATGAAACTTATAGGGAGAAACAGTTTCAATAAGGTTTTCATGGGGAAAACCATTTGGGAAATGGTGGGTCTGCCAAGTATAACATACGGTACGGAAGTGGTACCCCAAAACCAGACAGCCATAAAGAGCTTGGAAATTCTGCAGAACGATGCAGACCGATGGATAACGGGGTCGAGTAATGCCGCAGCGCTAGAAGCAATCAGGGGTGAGCTTGAGTGGATGAGGATCACAGACGGGACACAGGTACTCGACACAAGCTGGGAAATCGAAAGAAAAACAATATTTGATACCATTTTTGAATCGATGCTGACGTGCCCCTATAATGGTATATAAATATTAACAAGGTACACAACTCGCTTTTCGAAAACGATAGCACACATCTTCGTTATACCCCCCTCAAATTTGATTCACACAATGTATCCAATAGTATCTGGTATCAGTGGAAAGGGGAATGAATAAGCTTTACAGTGGTGTATTACACGACTGTTGGGTGTTCTTGGGTTGTTCATGATAACTGGGAGAAGTCGCAGAAAAGGCCGAAAAACATTTAGTCGGACAAGATAGTGCACAGTGGAATGTGGATTACGAGTGACAATTATCCGATTTATTACAAATAATTCGAGGTCCCATTGTCTATGGATAGCAGATTCAAATATTAGCCGTATATCTTTATCAATTTTCAATCTTGGGTTGACATTTATTCATTTCTGGAGTTCACATTTACCGTTATAGGGGCACGTCAGCATCGATTCAAAAATGGTATCAAATATCATTTTACTTTCGATTTCCCAGCTTGTGTGCCGAGTACCTGTGGGACAGGATAGACCTATTGAAACTCGGTTATCTTAACTATTTGGTAAATCTCCCCGATAGCCGATGGTGTACATGTAAAGTAATGTTCCTGAGAATATTCAACTCAAATATCAAGCGGGGTGGATGGTCGAAGTGAGGGAGCTAGTAGAGACCTACAGTTAAAACTAGAAGTCCTGTTATGAAATGCGCACAAATAGCATGTCGATTTGCGCGTTAATCTACGTGTTATGACCATAGTAAGGCTATCAAATTCTGTACATACTAGTATGGCCTGTGCACAAGCAATGTTTCAGCCAATGGACCTCCGGGTAACCAGTGGTGTATTACACCTAGATAAGCGGAATTAAGCCTAGATAAGCGCACAGTTCGTGACAGGACTTCTAGATTTAACTGTACTCATTGGAGATCTCGGACCAAAACGTTGGGAAAAACAGGGTAAAAAAATCATCACAGAAAGGGTCATGGAGGATTGTAACCGTAACTGGCGACAGGGGGTCAAATCAAAGAGGTATTTGGGTGGTCTGCTTGAAAAAGAACAAGATTCACTGGGAGTATAATGGGGAAGTGGGATGGGTTAGAGGGAGACTCAAACTCTCAAAGGAGAGGGTTAATATACTAATCGGAGAGATTGGGAAGAATGGGGCAAGGGATGTCATCAAGGAGTTCATCTCCAAGTGTTGGGAGGAGAGAAGAAGTGTGGGAATAGGGAGGCAGTTGGGGAGTACATGGGTAGCCAAGGCCTTCTCATCAGAGAACCGCGACAAATCTAGCGGCCGGCCAAAGTGTCATAATTATTATGTCGACAATTTTCAGTTGCCTCTGCTTTTTTAACACTCCATGAAACATTGACTACGATTGGTGGGAAGGTTTCATGGATATCTTTCTAAAAGAAAAATAAAATACATGTACATGTACATGTATGTCAAGCATTGTTTAATATTCTCTTGCTATTGCCAGCATTTGAGAGAAATTTAAAAATGGCGCACTGAGAATTAGAGGCCAAATTTAACTGACCACATGTAGGAGAGTAGGAATGTAGGTCCCAGAAACAGTGTTGTGAAGGGTAGGCCCACCCTAATCAATCATACATGTAAATTGTTAACACAGCTGGGTGGGGGGACAAACTTTTTGATATATTTTGCACCCCCACCCCCCTCACACAAACTCACACAGGCAGCCTTGATGGATAAAATAATTACGCATCAACGTTTTTAACACAACGTTCCTTAACTAATAATGTTAACCCTGTTTAACATACATTGGTCAAAGATGACAACTGGCCACCCACACAACTTGAGAATACTTTTTTTTACCTGTTTCGTAAAATATGAAGCTAGCATGAGGAGGAAGGGTGAGAAGGTGTCTATCTAAAAAAAAATGGCAGCTTGATACCTTTGCTTCCCTAAATGTAGGGATATGGATGCATGAGGACTTGAGGGTTCTGCTGATGAAAGGGAGTGTGGGGTCTTTCTGGTGATCTCATTTTCAAAATTCACACTAAATAATTAATTTCTTGTTCAGCTTTCTCCCAAATGCAGATTTTTTTGACAGGATGGTCCCCCTGTTTCACATTGCATGTTTTACCTGGAGCAAATTGCTCATCTCTCAATTCCAATGGCACTGTGAACCACAGGAACCATCTTTGGCGTATGACTCGCCCATCTTCGGCTTGTTGTATATATCACTTGTATATTTTTTGTCATATCAGGTTCAATTTTGTATTTTGTTTTTGTTACAATGCTTTTTGATTCGGCTTTGCTGCTATCAAACTTAATCATGGAAAATTCAGTAATAAAAAAGCAGCTTAGCCCATTTTCAATCAATCAATTTTCTAGTTTTTATTTCTATATCCCACTGGGTCAATCCTATGTTAGGTGATAAATGAACAGCAAATTTCTCAGAAACTTGCTGTATTTATCACATAACATAATATTGTCAATTAGTAATACTTGGGCACCCCTATAAGTTGGCTGAAACACTGTCAGGGCAGAAACAAAGAGTGCAAGTGGAGTATATATCCACAAGCGTAATTGACACCTCTTGTCCAGTTCATTTAATTTTGAAAAGTACTAATCACAGTCCATAGAATTTAATTTGAGCCCCCAAGCAAAAACAATCAGTCAGGAGTAGGAAAACAGTGAATTAAATAGGGATCTGGTTTCAAAAGCTTACCATCCAATTTAATTAGCAGAGGGTCAATTCACCAAATTGTCAGGGGAACTTATTTTGAAGTGGCAGGACAGAGAGGTGAAACGTCACAGTCAGCACTTTTCCCTTTGTTTCAAAGACCAACACACTTGGAAAAAGTTCACATCAGTGCAGACAGCATTAATTTAGCTGAAAAATCATAGAAAACTTTCAGTTCACCCACCACCGACCCCAAATCTCCACCATACTTAATATTTTCCTTTTTCCCTCGAGATTGGCCTCTCCTTACCACTTGTACCTGGTGTCTGTCCTGCACTTTCTCACATTTTTGGTATGAGGCGTATGACTCGCCCATCTTCGGCTTATTGTATATATCACTTGTATATTTTTTGTCATATCAGGTTCAATTTTGTATTTTGTTTTTGTTACAATGCTTTTTGATTCGGGCGTATGACTCGCCCATCTTCGGCTTGTTGTATATATCACTTGTATATTTTTTGTCATATCAGGTTCAATTTTGTATTTTGTTTTTGTTACAATGCTTTTTGATTCGGCTTTGCTGCTATCAAACTTAATCATGGAAAATTCAGTAATAAAAAAGCAGCGGCGTATGACTCGCCCATCTTCGGCTTGTTGTATATATCACTTGTATATTTTTTGTCATATCAGGTTCAATTTTGTATTTTGTTTTTGTTACAATGCTTTTTGATTTGGCTTTGCTGCTATCAAACTTAATCATGGAAAATTCAGTGATAAAAAAGCAGCTTAGCCCATTTTCAATCAATCAATTTTCTAGTTTTTATTTCTATATCCCACTGGGTCAATCCTATGTTAGGTGATAAATAATTAATTTCTTGTTCAGCTTTCTCCCAAATGCAGATTTTTTTGACAGAACACCAACTATCTCTTGAAATTGAAACTTTATTTATAAATAGCTGAGCATTCTGAATTTGTAATTCGCTCGCTACACTTTCAATACACTGTCAGTTAGGTATTCTGTGGAGAGCATTATTTGTTTCCAACCACACTTGCCTCTCCCATAGTTCTTCCTAAAGAATGGCTGCGATTCATAATAGGCTAATAATTCTTGAAATGAAAACGTCATTGTCATTACTTCTGCCTTCTCAATGTATTGAATTCTTGAATTATCCTGCATGATCTGCTCCTTAATCCTCGAAAACGAAAATCATGCAATATGCGTTTTAAATACTTCTTGTATTGTCGCGAAAAGAATTGATAAATAGAGATTATTACCATTATGTGGATGTACATGTACAAAATAGGTATCTTGAGTCTTGCTCCGGGTTCTAAGAGCAGATCACGACGAGTCGTGATCTACCCTTAGAACACAGAGCGAGACTCGGATACTATTTATTTATTTATTTTATTAGTACTTAATGCCACATCAGCAGCTAAGGCTATATCATGGCGAGAAAAGTAAAACGTCAATATTATGAAGTAAAAGATTGAATAAAAATAAAAGATAACCACAATAGACATGTCAAAGACAAGAATAATTTGAATAACAATGAGTAATGAGATAAGTGAAAGATGTCTACTTCTAAATCAACCTGATGAATTGAGACTGGATGAGTCTAGATTAAAAGAATAAAAACAATTTTAAAATTTGTTAAAAAGGTTGATCACTTTCAAAAATGATACAATTTTGTGTGGGCTCATATCATAAAACAGGTCTCTAAGGGATCCAACTGTGAAGTACTGGTCTTAACAAGATTAAAATCAGTCCCAATTTAAGAGAATGTGCTCCACTGACAACACCTGCTGACATGGAACACATTCTGGTCACATATTACCCTCTGACAGAAAGGAATGTGTACAGTTAAAACTAGAAGTCCTGTCACGAATAGTGCGCTTGTCTAGGCTTAATTGCGCGTTGGATTTGCACGCAATTGCCATATCGAATGGCATCCAAAGCACGGCAGGTTCTCCTGGTTACTCATAGAAAACACATGCAATGTTTCTGCCCATGGACCTCCGGGTAACCCGGAGGTCCATTGGCTGAAACATTGCTTGTGCACAGGCGACATGTACAGATTTTGACAGCTTTACTTGGGCCATAACGCGCATGTCAACATGCTATTTGTGCGCATTTCATGACAGGACTTCTAGTTTTAACTGTAAGTCATGTGTGACCAATATGACATCGTGTCAGAATAACATGATCTTTTCTACAAAGGTTACTGGATGAGTAGTGATCAAATATGTTTGGTAGGAAGCGATGGAGCTTGTTATTTGAAGCTCCATCCCAATCCGCCTGCCACACAGATTTGATGTAATTACTGATATGTGGTTTGAAGTCAGTGAAAGGGATGTTGAAATCAGTGAGAGGCTTGGATAAAGCCTGTTTTGCTGCACTGTCCGCTCTGGTGTTCCCATTGATACCTACATGTCCGGGTAACCAGCAAAACACGATATCATATTGGTCAGACATGAGAGTTGTTAACTTCTCACGAAGTTCCAAAATGAGAGGGTTCTTCAACTTGGGGTTGAGTAACAAGTAAAGAGAAAAGAGAGTCAGAAAAAATAATCGACTTCTTTTCCTGTGCATTCTCAATGTATTCAAGGGCGAGTTGAATAGCCTTAACTTCAGCTGTGAAAACAGAACTCTTGATTCGGTATTCTGATTGAGGTGATATGATCACCGGTAACAGCAGCTGATGATACTTGTCACCATCTGTATAGATCCTTGTATATGTACTATACTTGGGACTTTATTTCGGCATATTTTTGTTTGAACTGCAAGGAATTGGTATCAGATTTTTTGGTAGAAGCAAGGTCCAAAATAACTGTAGGTTTTTTTAAGATGCCAAGGAGGAATATGTGTTTTACGATTTTCTTTTATTGTATGTGGTTCAATTTTGGTAGACTCCATGTGGGGTTTAATTCTAATTCCCAATGGAGGAATATGTTTCTGGTGGCGGTTAAAGAAATCAACATTTTGAGGGTCTGAAACACAATTATAAGCAGGATTCGAAGGATTGGCCAAAAGTTTAGATACGTACTGGAGAGAATTTAATTCTGCGCTTCTCAAGAGAAGGCTCCTCTGCTTCAACATTTACAAGCATCGAATCTATTGGGGAAGTTCGAAAAGCCTGACTAATTCTAATACCACTATGTGAATAGCATCAAGTGGTTTATTAGGTATGACTCCCTTGCAGAACCGTAATCTAATTTTGATCGAACAAGTGATCTACATGTATACAGATGGAGCAAAGTTTTTGGTCAGCACCCCAGTCAGTGCTACCAACGACCTTCAGTAGGTTCAGTGCTCTCTTACATTTAACTTTTAATTGTTTTACATGTATGTGGGAAGTGAAATTCAGTTTGCTGTCAAACAACAAACCTAAGAATTTCACCTCCTTTACAACTTTAATGGTATTTCCCTCCATTTTCAACTCTTGATCAAGATGATGTTTCCAGAACTTACAGAAATGAACACAATTAGTTTTGGTCCTTGAAAACTTAAAACCGTTTTCTGTAGCCCATTTCTGGATTCTGTTTAAACACAGCTTAAGTTTGCGCTCTATAGCATTCATTTTTTGGCTGCTATAGCAGATTAAAAAATCATCAGCATACAATGAAGAATCTACCATATTCTCAATTGCATCGATGATACTATTAATTTTTATCGAAAACAGAGTAACGGACAAAATACTACCCCGAGGAACACCCAATTCCTGCTCGTGAGGATCAGATAACGTTGACCCAACATGAACCTGAAACTGGCGGCCCTTTAAAAAGTTTTCAATAAAAATGGGCATACACCCTCTCAACCCCATGTTAAAAAGATCTTTTAAAATCCCATACATCCACATTGTATCATATGCCTTTTCCAGATCAAAGAAGATGGCGACCGCATGTTCTTTTCTGGCGAAGGCATTTCTAATAAACATTTCAAGTCTGACCAATCTGATCCACAGTACTTCCCTGGCCTCTGAAACCACACTGAACATCCGCAACCAGATTGTTCCGATTCCAGAAACCAGACAAGTCGGTCATTGATCATCCTCTCCATGGTTTTGCACAGACAACTGGTTAAGGCAACAGGTCTGTAATTGCTTGGGTTGCTGTGATCTTTCTCAGGCTTAGGAATAGGAATTATTGTTGCTTTACACCAGGGTGGTGGAAACTGGCCAGTCACCCAAATGCCATTAAAAATTGATAAGAGTTTTAGTGAAGATTGAGGCAGATGCTTTAAAATTTGGTAGTGAATTTCATCGGGACCAGTGGCAGTATCCTTTGCTCTATGCAAAGAGTTACATAACTCTTCCATAGAGAAAGGTTCATTGTAATCCTCAAGATTGTTGGAGGTAAATCTGATCTTTTGTTTTTCTTGTTGTTTTTTAATTTTGATAAATTCTGGATTACAATTATCAGACGACGAATGTTTTGAAAATGTGGAGGCCAAAGTGTTTGAAATTTCTGTTCTAGATGTAATTAAGGTGTTGTTTTCCTTCAGGTGTTGTACAGTTGATTTTGTTTCCTTTCCTTTAATCTTTTTAATCATTTTCCAAATTTTAGTGATCGGGAGGGGGGGGTGGAGGGGGTGGGGGTGGGGTTTGGTTAATCTTAGAGATGTAAGATTCCCAAGAACTTTTCTTTTTTTGTTTTATAAGTCGTCTTGTTTTTGCCCATCTATACAAAGTTTGTCTACATGTAAATTATGTGTGATTGGTGACTTATTAAATTCCTGTTCAGCTTTCTTATGATCCTTTACAGCCTTTTTACATTCATTAACAAACCATGGTTTGGTGAAACATTTTGAATTTGCCGAGGTTTTAGGGATGACTGTGTTTGCAAAGTCAAGCAGCTCATTTGTAAAATGTTCTATTTGGTCAGCACTATCTTGAAATTTCTCCTGTGTGAGGAGTTCAGAATAAAGCGACAAAAAAGTGTTCCAGTCAGCTTTTTTAAAGTTCCCCTGGGGCACTCTCTCATCGTCCGCCGGAACTACACTCTCCAACACAATTGGAAAGTGATCACTCCCGCACAAGTCTACCTTCCAAGAAAAATCAAGGAAGATAGAAGGACATGCAACTGAAAGATCAATTGATGTATACGAACCAGATGCGGGGTGCAGATAAGTGTCCGAACCATCATTAAACAAACATAAGTCATGTTTTGTAATGAATTCTTCTACAGTTTTACCTTTTACATCTTCTTGCCTGCAGGAATTAGTCCAAATAGGGCCATGCGCATTAAAATCACCCAACAAAATGTACGGAGTTCGGAGTTTTTGGACAGGTAACTCAAGATCATTCAGTTTTAGCGTTTTACTCGGTGAAACGTAAATACAACATAAGGTGATTGTCTTGTGTATGGTTAGGCGATTTGATTGCAAGGATACATATGTACAGGACTGTGAATGTCGTTTCTAACCAACACGGACGTTCCATGAATATGAAGATCAGCTTCGCCTGCCCAGCCATTATACGATGTATAATGCTTAAAAGCTGAATAATCTTGAGTTTCCGGTTTCTTTAGAAGAGTTTCCTGCAGCCAAAAAGCTGCAGGTTTATATTTTTGGCTGAGAAGACCAAGTTCATTGAAATTAGCTCTAAAACGTCGACAATTCCACTGTATGATATTATTTCTCTGTGTATTATCCATATTTGGTTGGAGTTTGGGATGGTGGACGTATGGGCGATATTGCTCTAGTGTGTTTCTTTGGTGATTTTTTTTTTTTTTTGGGGGGGGGGTGTGGGGGGGGGGGGGGGGACTTACATGTATTCTGAGATGTTGAGCGCAGTTGCTCAAACATTTCGTCAATGCCATCACCGACATCCATCAGCTCAAAGCCTTCAAATCTGTTACGTGTAACAGGGCCTTGGGCGTTCTGTCTGATAACTGTTTTTGTTTTTCTTTCTCTATTTTCTTTTTTTCATTTTTTTCCAAATTTTCCTGTTTTCTTCTCTGACTCTGATTTCGCTGAGCACTGCGATTTCTGTATATGCTCTGTTTTGGGATTTGTGTTGTCTTTTCTAGTTGGCTGATTATTGAGTTTATTGTTGTCCTGTCTTGCTTCTGCTGGTGTAGATTTTTGTTGTGGATGTTCCTTTATGTGCTGTGTCTTAATCGTTTCTTGAGCAGTGTTGTTTGTTTGTGTAGATCTTCCTTGAGTTGAATTATTTTCTATGGTAAAAGATTGTAATGTGGTTGGAATTGAACCCTTGAGCCAAGTATATTCAGTTTGACATGAAACTGAGTTGGTATTGATATATTCATGCCAGGCATTAATGTTACCATGTCTCTGACATCTTTAAAACTAATCTGTTTTTCACATTTTATCTTTTGTATCAACTTTTCTCTCCCCCAGACAGGGCAATCTTTTGACGATGACGTGATTACCTTGACAGTTGATACATTTATACATGTACATGTATATGGATGTTTCACAAGGTCCATCATGGCTTAAACTACATTTGAAACATGTTTGTTTGCCTCGACAGGAATTCTGCCCATGTCCAAACTTTTGGCACCTGAAACATCGGAGTTGATTCGGGATGTATAAATCCACTCCAATGCTCAAGTAACCAATTTTGATAGACTTTGGGGGCCTGGTGCCATCAAAGGTACATACATGTATGTATGTATTGGTCTTCATTTGTTTTCTATCTTTTTTTATTTTCACCCGTTTCACAGCTGTTATACCTTGGGGTTTAAGTTCTAGTGCAATTTCGCTTTCTTCCATTTCTGCGAGTTCTTATGACACCTTTGCTTGCATTTACAGTTCTATGGTAATCGGCCTTAATATTAAAATCAATAATTCTTGTAGTGTGCATAAGATTACATGTATGTACTTGAATTTGTTTAATACATTGAATGAGTATATCATCTGATCTTAATTTTTTGATATCTTTTACAGTCCCCGCAATACCTTTGATAGCCTTTTCAAGGGCAAAAGGATTAATGGTGCTGAGTTTCTTGTTTTCATCTGTTAAGTGCAGCAAAATGAATTTTAGTAGATTATCTTCCAGAGGTATCAGAGATGCTACCAAATCATCGTCAGAATCAGAGTTTACTAAGTCAGTAGCCGAAAAAAGTCTTTTTGATTTGTTAGGTTTGGATGCCATGTTTGTAAGTTAAATTGTTCACTGCCCCAGCTCCCACCCACCAGGGAGTCCAACAAGGGGTAGGGTTACTGCCATGCAGTGAACCCACTGGGTTGCCAGTATTCCCACATACAGAGTGTATTGGTACTCATCCACCCGCCACGGTGTCGGCGGGCGTCAGGTGGAGGGGATTAATGGTCCACGGTGGTACAAATTGTCAGAAGTCTCTGCCACCAGGTCGCTAAGTGGACAGGATTAAGTTATTTACTAAGTGTCATCATTCGAGTGGACACACCGGTAGAACGAGCGGACGGGATTAATTTCTTAATTAGCATTATCAACACAGTATTCAAGATTGACTCTTGGTAATAAAATCGGAGTTATGATATTTCCACTGCGTACAATGCAGGTCTACATACACGTACGTTCACAATTCAACTCTAGAATTTGAACCTTTCTGACTAGAATTTCAAAACAAACAAAAAAACGCTCATTTGTATATATATTTTTTTAAATAAATAACACTGCTGAATATACAGTACTCGAAGAGCATATAAAAAGCAAATCGCTCGTGCAGCGATATTTTCTTCCACCATCCCCCGAAGCACAGTTGAATATCACAGCGATGTTCAAATGACAAGTTGCGTTTAAAATCTCTGGAAAGTCATCACACTCACGAGAGTAAGGGATAAAGTAACCAAGGAAAGGCGACCGTGACGGGCAACTATGAAAACACCTGAATGAATCGAATAGATAATCGTATATGCCTCAGCCTGTGGGTGAGCATTCAAAAGATATGTACATGTACACTGCAAGTGAGAGGCAGTTGTAGGAATAATCGCGACAAGCGAAAAATCGGGAATTGAAACGCAGTCGTGAACTTTCCAGAAACGCGTTTATTGGTTTTTTTTGTTGCTGAAATGAATTTTTAAGTTTGTTTCTCGCATGTGAGAATATTTAATAATAATATAGACATAATAAACGATCATGCAACTCGTTACAGTTAAAACTAGAAGTCCTGTCACGAACTGTGCGCTTATCTAGGCTTAATTGCGCGTATGAATTGCGCGCAATTGTCATATCGAATGGCATCCAAAGCACGGCAAGTTCTCCTGGTTACTTATAGCAAACACGGGCAATGTTTCTGCCAATGGACCTCCGGGTTACCCGGAGGTCCATTGGCTGAAACATTGCTTGTGCACAGGCCATATTTACAGAATTTGATTGCCTTACTATGGTCATATCGCGTAGATTAACACGCATATTGACGCGCTATTTGTGCGCATTTCAGGACAGGACTTTTAGTTTTAACTGTACATTGGAATCAAAACACATAAAACATGGCAACAGAGCCCCCCCCCCCCCCCCCCCCCCCGGCATTTTAAGAGTATGAAAACGAAAACTGATTTACTGTGAAAATGGCGAGAGATCAGCAGCCAACCCAGGGGCGGCCCATGCATGTTCCAATTGGTTTCGAATTTCCGGTATTAGTACTCATGAAAAATGTATATTAACCTTTTGGTTTCGAGGAAAGAGCAGAAAGGATACGATAGGAAAGGATTCTAAAAAAAACTACCCTTAGCCCCCCCCCCCTCCTCAACTACATGTATCTACTTTCAACAATCGGGGATTTTATAAAAAATTAGTCAGGCATGTTCACGTACTGTTAAGCACAAATGATTCCATACAAGTGTGTGTGTGTGGGGGGGGGGGGGGGGGGGGGAGGGGGGGGGGTGGGGGCTTCAGGCGAGGTCAGTTACCACTTGACATGGCCATTTCGGACATTAGTGAATAGATATTTTGATTGTAGTAATTTTGTGCGGTGGGTACACAAAAGGCATCGCCAAGTGATACCCGGAGGTCCATTGGCTGAAGCATTGCTTGTGCACAGGCCATTTGTACAGAATTTGATAACCTTACTATGCTCATAACGCGTAGATTAACGCAGATCGACGTGCTATTTGTGCGCATTTCATGACAGGACTTCTAGTTTTACATGTAGCTGTATCCATCTCCCTGATACAAACATCTGTATCAGGGGGTCGGATACATGACAGTTGCGGAGTTAATACAGACAAAATACATGTACATGTTGATTGTAAGATAAAAGGGGGGAAAATAGATGAATGAACATCATCTCGTCCTCTGAGTATCTGCATTCTAATATTTAATTGCTGCCTTATGCCAGTAGGAGGTCCGACTTAATTACAGTTATATTTATTTATTGGTGTTTAAGGTCACATATTTCTGCACAATGGCTAATCGTGACCATGACAGTTTTACGGGTGGAGGAAGTCGGAGTACCCGGACAGAACCACCGAGCAACGGCGAGCAACTGTCAGCTCCCCAACATACGAACTCCACACAAGCAGGGTTAGCATTGGTTGAAGACAGGTGCACCATCGAAGTGCAGTACGCCTTAGTAAGTGAAGTGTCTTGCCCAAGGCCACAACGCGGTTGCAGCAGGTGGGATTCGAACCGAGGACCTCTCGGCTTGCAGCCTGCACCTCTATCAACTGAGCCACCGCACCCCCTAATTACAGTTAACTGGTAAAGTGCTGAGTTTTTTTCTGACAACAAATCAAAGCTCATCATATACTGCTCTATTACATTTAATTGGATAGTGCTTTATAGGCACTATCCAATTAAATGTCAGAGAGCAAGGTATTGTTTTAAAAATCTGATTCATATCAGGTTATATAAAGGCATCCTCAGGCAGAATGTAGCTACAGACAGTTATTGCCTGTCACTTTTAGTAAAGCTCAAAATAGGGCTTCCAGCACTCTACCAATTAAAAGTAGAAGTCCTGTCACGAACTGTGCGCTTATCTAGGCTTAATTGCGCGTATGAATTGCACGCAATTGCCATATTGAATGGCATCCAATGCACGGCAGGTTCTCCTGGTTACTCATAGCAAACACTGGCAATGTTTCTGCCAATGGACCTCCGGGTTACCAGGAGGTCCATTGGCTGAAACATTGCTTGTGCACAGGCCATAATTACAGAATTTGATAGCCTTACTATGGTCATATCCTGTAGATTAGCGCGCATATCGACGTGCTATTTGCGTGCATTTCAGGACAGGACTTTTAGTTTTAACTGTACTGTTGATTGTTTGTTATAAGTACTGAATATCAATCAGCTGTCGCGAGTAACAATTCTGCAGAAATTGTGCTACACTACCGTGCATCAGATATTTTTCTCTGGTGATTTGCTGTGCTAACCTACATGTATCGTGCTTTTATTTCAAATTAGTGCAGAATATGGGAAGGACTTCTAGTTTTACAGTTGAAACTAGAAGTCATGTCATGAAATGCGCACAAATAGCACATCCATCTGCACGTTAATCTACGCGGTATGACCATACAAGGCTATCAAATTCTGCACATACATGTAGGGCCTGTGCACAAGCAATGTTTCAGACAATGGACCTCTGGGTAACCTGGAGGTCCACTGGCAGAAATACATGTATTGCCTGCGTTTGCTATGAGTAACCAGGAGAACCTGCCGTGCTTTGGATGTCATTCTCTGTGGCAATTGTGCGTAGGAATTGCGCACAATTGCCATATCGAATTAAGCCTAGATAAGCGCACAGGTCGTGACAGGACTTCTAGTTTTAACTGTAACTGTAGTATACACGGCAGGGCAGCCAAGAAATCACTATAAACACCATTGCTACATGCACATGTAAGTCAAGAATTACATCATTTCAAGGGAGCAATAATTACATGTACATGTATGTAGAATTCTTCAGGCCTTTGAGGACATTTGTGGACTCAAGAACAAGAATTAAATGAACATTTTGCAAACATCAAAGTTGATTCACATTATTTGCGATGCAAGAGTCAACTGTGTTCTTGCTTAGAAATTTTTGAATGCCAGAAAACAGGTGACTAAAAACATGTTCTGATACATGTACATGTGACATTGAGATTCAGTGCTGGTTAAAACAGCCTTTCTTGGCCAAAGTGGTACATGTACATTATTGAAAGGAGAAAAAAAAATTGGATACACTCACCACCCTTCACTATAGTGGACAGGACCCTGTACATGGACTTTAAGCGGTGAGTTGAATTACCGAAATGCTACCGAAACACGATCGAAACGGGAGAGTAATCTACCGAAACGTGCACCCAAAAGACTGAAATGGGCGACAAGAGGGTCTTCCTACCATAAAGGACTAAAACGCGACTGAAATGGGCGACTAAGCTACCAAAACATGCACCCGAAAGACTAAAACGGGCGATAAGGTCTTTCTGCAGTGAAGCGTGTGCTTCCATCATCATACCCACTTTCCTATCCACAGTACTGATTATGTGTCACATCATGTTTCCTCATTCCTCACTTAAAATGTAAGATACATGTATTAGGAATGAACTGAACACATGGGCTATCATACCGACAGTTACACATTTTTCTTTAGATTTAATTCGCCAACCAACAAATCGGTAAGAAAATGCAGACAAGTGACTCGAGGACAGTAAAAACATGGTCCAATAACTTGTTTTCTTTTTATAAAAGCATGCCAATATGGAGGTCATTGGGCAATCATACCGACGGTTACACATTTTTCAACAACATCACCCCAAGTGGTCTACAGTTAAAACTAGAAGTCCTGTCACGAATAGTGCGCTTATCTAGGCTTAATTGCGCGTTGGAATTGCGCGCAATTGCCATATCGAATGGCATCCAAAGCACGACAGGTTCTCTTGGTTACTCATAGCAAACACATGCAAAGTTTCTGCCAATGGACCTCCGGGTTACCCGGAGGTCCATTGGCTGAAACATTGCTTGTGCACAGGCCATATGTACAGAATTTGATAGCTTTACTTGGGCCATAACGTGTACATTAACGCGCATATCAACGTGCTATTTGTGCGCATTTCATGACAGGACTTCTAGTTTTAACTGTATGTAAACACAATCTAAACATGAAATCTTATGTATTGGTTTATTTCATAAGACCTTACGGTCGAAAACTGTAGTCATACCAGCGGCTCTACCAGGCAAATACTACGAGATTTCCTTTCCCAACCATGGGGCTCTACAT
Organism: Pictodentalium vernedei; assembly: GCA_031216915.1. Lineage (NCBI taxonomy): Eukaryota > Metazoa > Mollusca > Scaphopoda > Dentaliida > Dentaliidae > Pictodentalium > Pictodentalium vernedei. The sequence continues at coordinate 202,881,201 of CM062295.1, forward strand.
TATAACTCACGGAAACAAATACAAAAGTCTGCCTCACCAGTAATGGACAAACATAGAAACATGCCTCCCCCTGGACTCCTTCAGTCCAAATTCTCAAGGGGAGCTAGGTCAGAAACCATCCGACTGACTATACAGTACGTGCCAAGTGTATTACGTCTCAAACACCCAACGCGGTGGTCGTTTTTTAAAAAATCACCGGCAGACACCGTGTCACACGGTGTAATTATGAATGAATAAATCACCGTGTCCATACCGCGTTCAAGGGTGAAAAAGATTAGTGACTTTTTTTTACACTGGAAGTCTCGATTACCAATAAAACAATGTGCTCCCGTATCTCTTTTGAAGTGCCGCCGGAGATAAAACAAACTTGAAAAATAAAACATAAAATTAAAAGACACGTGGATATTGTTTCTGACACCCTGGGTAACGCATGTAAACTAGATTTCTGATCATATTGTGGGTTTCAGAAATCGGCTTTTGAGCGAGTTTGTGGGCCGGTTGAGTCTCGTCAGCATTTAAAAAAAAATTTGAAAGATTTTAAAAAAGCAATATTATTCAACCTCTAACGTGTGATCAGAATGAAAATACTCAGACTGAAGCAGTGTAGGCAGCAATCTCACATGCAATTGAAATCGGAAATAAAAATAAAAAATATCGTGACTGGCACAATGTTGACATTTGACGCTGCGTGGATCCGAAAAGTTCTATTAATTTATCGAACGTTCGGCGACATTAAAGTTAACTTTACAGACAAAATGGAAACACAAGAACAAGGGTTAAATCCATAACCGTAATTCCAAAGAAAACACAGAGTAGGCTACATGTACTTAAAGGAACCGAATTCACCCCCCCTCCCCCCCCCCCTTTATTTATTTATTTATTTATTGGTGTTTAAGGTCACATACTTATGCACAATGGCTAATCGTGACCGTGACAGTTTTACGGGTGGAGGAAGCCGGAGTACCCGGAGAGAACCACCGAGCAACGACGAGCAGCTGTCAGCTCCCCAACATCGTAACTCTGAACTCTGCACCGCAGCACAGGCAGGGGTAGATTGGTTGAAGACATGCGCACCATCGACGTGCAGTACGCCTCAGTACACAGCGTCATCGTGCCCCCATGTAGGCAATCGGGGTGAAGTGTCTTGCCCAAGGACACAACGCGGTTGCCGCAGGTGGGTATCGAACACCGAGGACCTCTCAGCTTGCAGCCTGCAATTCTACTAACTGAGCCACCGTGCCCACCCCCCCCCCCCCCCTTTTCAAATCGACAAAAGTGAAAAAAAAATTGAAACAAGTGTGTGGAGACGTAAATGGATGTGAACAGATCAACACTTGCACAAGAATAGACCTGGTCTGTGCGTGTAAATCCTCTGCGCATCAAACTGAGAACGAAAAGTATTAAAGCCTTCAGTCTTAACTCCACCCGTCTTTTATTTTATGGAAATATAGCCTATGGTATCTTGCGTTTGTGGCAGTAAAATTGACGAGCATTTTTACTCAGAAATCCATGGTAGATAAGAGAAGCAGAGTATTTCAAGGTCTATCAATGAATGTCATGAAGGATTCAGCAGGATAAGTCCTCCCCCCCCCCTCTCCCTCCCAACAAAACGTCCTCCACTACAGTTTGGAGCCATGCAGGCCTACTTTGCCCCGGGTCCGGAGTTTCGGTTAAAAGTGAAAATGAAATCACACATAGTCTTAATTTTTTTTGTTCAATTCAGAAAATGATTGCCCGATCCCAAGGCAGATTCAATTATTTTTTAAAAATGATTTCCGGAAAAACATGTCTGTAGACTCTTAAATGGAACGAGCTCGGTCCAACGAGAGCTCACGACCTGAGCAATAATAATTAAGTTGATGCAAAAAAAAAAATATATATTTTTTTCAGTTGGGCTTGTTTGGGCTTATTACAGATCTATCTGTTTAACCTACCAGTGAATGCAGCCAAGGGTTAACTAATAATTAAATGATGAGCAGCACCCGATTGAGGAAAACCTAGCTAGATGCCCTTGGCACAAGGTACAGATTAAGAATCTTAGTCGAGGTGAAATTTATTTTTGGCCTGCAGTGTAGACCCGAATGACTTTCCGAAAAAAGGAAGATGGGGGGGGGGGGGGGGGGGGGGGAGCGGGAGGGAGAGGGGGGGGGGGGGGGGTTGGGGGTAGGCCTACGCACAAAAGTTTAATTGGCCTACCGATGAGATTTTCCTTGCCCCCCCCCCCCCCCCCCCCCTCCACTGATTTGCAATGCATCTGGGCCAAAACAGAACAGACCCTGTGATGCTTCTTATCACTGTTAGTGATAACGTGCGGCAAAACCATTAAATGACATGGTTGGAGGGGGATGCTCAAGGGGGCAGCTCTCAAGAAATTAAGTTCTGGCATGACCTCAGAAGCTCGGCCGTATTTCCACCGGGTGGTGGGGGTGAAATGTGACGTTTCAAGAAAAAGTTTTACCCGAGGTTGTCAAATGTCGACGTGTCTCCGATATTACGGTCCCGTCCCTTAGATCATTTTTTCTGAGCCACCTTAAATAGGGCCTATTGATTTTAGTTGACATTTTATGTTTAGACAAAGAGTTATTATTATTATTTAGGATCTAGACATGGAAGTGCTCATTTACATGAAGGGTCTACCATAAAATGGCGAAAAGAAAGACAGTGGGGCAAATAGGGACACTCGCAGTTCGCCGAGGGAACGGCACCGTGGTACCAACTCGTCTCAACTCGCCTGTCTTTTGTTTCTGTTTCTGCCTTTTAACGGCTACAGATTGTTGGGATTTAAACAGAAAAAAATCTCCATGGTGCACTTTTTTCCCTCACACCGCCAGAATCACATTTCAAAACTGCAGTCGAGAAACGAGTCAAACCCAGAGCCCAGGTTGATTTAATAAATAGATTTTCGGTGGGTAAACTTACCAAATGCATAAATAATATTTAGGTAGGCTAGTCTGGGTTAGACAACAGAATGCGTACACAGTTTTCGTACCAGTCAAAGAAAACATCGACTCTTGTTTTATTTCAAGCATTTTCAATTTATTTATATTTTCTTCATGTGACAAAATATCGAGAGAATATAACCACGTGTGAATTATTTTGTGAATTGCGAGTTGACAGAAGCACATACTCTTATTATTACATACTCAAAGCGTCACAGTTGAACACCGGGTCACAACAATACCCATGTATAAAGCCTTTGTTTTCTCAAATTTAATTAACTACTGTTTTCACGGAACAAAGATTTGATCTTCATAATCCTTTTCATGCCACGCCACGGTGTTAAAAAATCAACACCGTGTGACACCGGCTGAAAAATGGGATTTTCACTCAGCACGGGGGCGGGTGATTGGGACGTAATACACTTGGCACGTACTGTACATGTATGTATGACAAAGGCAACATCTCCATGTTGATTCCAAGTGACTTCCACGGAACCAACTGAATGAGAAAAATACAAAATATAGTGGCCGGTTAGCAAAACACAACTGTATATACACAAGCCTATCTTATTACACATTCTGACAAGGATAAAAAGGTATGAATGATAGACTTCATACCAGTACCTAGAAAACTCATCCAAATATGATATGTGAACTGTTCAAATAATGAATACATGTACATGTACAGTTAAAACTAGAAGTCCTGTCACGAATAGTGCGCTTATCTAGGCTTAATTGCGCGTTGGAATTGCGCGCATTTGCCATATCGAATGGCATCCAAAGCACGGCAGGTTCTCTTGGTTACTCATAGCAAACACATGCAATGTTTCTGCCATTGGACCTCCGGGTTACCCGGAGGTCCATTGGCTGAAACTTTGCTTGTGCACAGGCCATATGTACAGAATTTGATAGCTTTACTTGGGCCATAACGCGTACATTAACGCGCATATCAACGTGCTATTTGTGCGCATCTCACGACAGGACTTCTAGTTTTAACTGTACATGTAAGAGAAGCGCTTCTATAAAACAGCCAAACATTATGCTTACACAATCAAGCTCGTCGACAAAGCAGCCAAGCTCCTCGATAAAGCAATCAACTGACAAATAAATAACCCTTAAATAAGGGTGCTGACATCTGATACAGCCTAATCTGTTCCTAACGGCAATAAAGGGTTATATAATCCCAATGAGTGGAAATCCACCCACATGATTTTTCAGCACAAATTAAGTGCAAATAAAGGGCACAAGCTGAAAAATTATGGTATACACTGCACACTTGCTCCTAATCTATCGACAATATCCTTTGAAATGTTGACTATTAATTATTATTACAATATAGCATGTAATTATAGATGAGCCTTAGAGTGAGATCTAGAGGTATATGGAGGAAACGGTTAACTAAGCCATTCACCCTGGGCCCTCCACCAGTGCCATCGACCATCACGCATGCCAATTACTGATACGATCTCATGAAAAAAAAAACACAGTGAACACACCGTATATTCGAACTGCACCCAATTAGTGAAACACATATTCCCACACGCAACAGTTACTCAAAAACCTCAAACAGCACACCGTATCATGCGCTAAATAAGTAACCCATATCTATGCTCAGCCTACAGCTGAAGGAGCACAATCCATTTTCATAAGCAGTGAAAAGTTACATAACTCCACAAGGTGGAAGTCCACCCATATGAGTGCCCAAAGTATGGACCACAATCTATAACAATTCTCTGCCCATATACTCAGCATGCAGAGAGATGTGACAGCATACTCTAAGAGCATTGGAGAGGTACCCCCTCTCCACATACACACTACAGTTAAAACTAAAAGTCCTGTCCTGAAATGCGCACAAATAGCACGTTGATATGTGCGTTAATCTACGCGACATGACCACAGTAAGGCTATCAAATTCTGTAAATACATGTACACATGTATGGCCTGTCCACAAGCAATGTTTCAGCCAATGGACCTCCAGGTATTGCTGTGAGTAACCAGGAGAATCTGCTGTGCTTTGGATGCCATTCGATATGGCAATTGCGCACAATTCCTATGCACAATTGAGCCTAGATAAGTGCACAGTTTGTGACAGGACTTCTAGTTTTAACTGTATGCCGGACCCACCAACGGTCTCGCACTAAACGTGCAGTGGTAAACATGCAGCCACAAGACTCGCTCTTGAGACATCCTAACTCTCACTTCGCAAAAAGTCATGTAATGGACTCCCACAACTGCCTGAAAACATGCCTTTGTTTCTGCCCCACCCCCGTTTCAAACAACAATTATTATTTATTAGGAGTTTCACAGTACCGGGATGGAATTATGATGATTATCAGGGGTGAGACTGGAATTTAGTAGTATTGAAATCCTAGAATCTAAAATTTCAAAATTAGTTGGGGAGGGGGGGAGGGGGGGGGGGGTTCGTCAAGCGCATACAGACCCGTTCCAGTCTTTTCGACGCCCAGATCGATAGACTGGAGGCCCGTTTTGTTAGTTTGAGTTCCTGTTTCGGTTGCGTTTCGGTAATTCAACGGACCCACATCTAAACCCTGCTTCATGAGAAGCTACTGGTACTCTCCACAGACTGCACTACTGTAATGTTCAGTGTGAGTAGTTATAAACAACACCCAAACATCAATGGTAAACCATTTAAACATCTAAAGAAAGGTGGACAATACTTGCCAAAATATTCGCCTTGTGGTGTCTTTTCCATTTCTTCTTCCAATTGCTGAGTTAAGGCAGCAAGCTTTTTCTCTGCTTCAGTTGGACCTTTACCAGGAGGTGGTGTAACTTGATAAGATAACTGGGAGGGAGATGCTGGGATGGCCATTCCAGAACTCACCATTCCTGGGCTAGGCAAAGGTGACTGCTGATTTGGCTGTGAGGCCATACTTGCATATTGTGTTGCATTTTTCTGGTAGCCTCCTGGCATTGGTTCTGTTTTGTGTGGCCCATGATATGGTGGGGGTGGCTCGCGTGGTGTCGGAGAACTTGAAGAACTTCTTGAAGATGAAGATATTCGCATCTCATTCTCAAGCTGTTGGGTAAGTGCAGCCAGTTTTTTTTCTGCATCTGACTGGCCATGCTGCCGAGGAATTACTGTTTCATAGCGCAAAGGAATCCTTGCAGGTAGAGCAGGGGGTACAACTGAATTACTATTGTTTATCACAATGGAATTATTAGCATTGTTATTCGAATTCAAAAGTGAAGAATTTTGATACATATTTACATGCTGAGCATGTCCAAAATTACTGGGGGTTGCATTTGATATACTTGTGTTCACACTAGCCTGCAACTGAGGTGGAAGTGTTCTTAAACGAGGATCTGTATATGTAGATGGTGGAGCAGGCTCATTAAACCTATTGTCTGATAAGAGTGAAACATTCCGTGGCACAAGACTAATGCCAAGACTATCATGAGGAAAAAATCTTTCATGAGGCAAAGCCAAACTACTTCTAGGACTTGGAAATTTGTCATAGAGTACACCCCCTGATAAGCTGGTTCTTGGGCTTGAATGCTTGGAATCCAGTGATGTAGTACTAATACTTGATCGTGGACTTGTCAAACTTGATCGGGGACTGCCATGTCTGTGATCATATGGTGGTGGTGCGGGATTTACCACACTTGTTCTTGGACTTGAGCTTTTTGAGTCTCCTCCACTCGCAAAACTTGATCTTGGACTGGAATAATTTGATCCAATGTGAGGTGCTGTGTTTGGTGCATTACCAACACCAAGTAATGAAGTATTTGATATGTAGTGATGTTGTTGATTGTTTTGGTATAACGAATTCATCTGCATGGTCTTGGGGGGTGGGTGCCTTGAACCACCTACCATAATACCTCTTGTTATATCAGTCACTACCCCATGTGACTGGGGTGCAATAGTTGCTGTTGGGTTCATCTTTCCTGTATTGTTCATAGATGTCACAGACATTGTGTAGCCGGCTGGAATGGGTGGTTTTAGTTCACGCACAGAACCGGCCATTGTTGTAGCTATAGCAGTGGGTCGACCTTCAGGGTACATAAAACCAGGGTTGTGGACAATTTTTGGTGTAAAACGAACATGAGATGTCTGCTTTTGTATTTTTGTCACATAACCATCAGAATTGGGGGAAATGTTTCTACTTGAAAAATCCAACTTTTTTGAAGTTTCATTCCAGTGGGGTGAATGTTTATCGCAATCATATGAATTCAAATCCTGTTTTAAACTCCCAATGTTGTGGTCTACATCCCTACGGTAATCCTCCATAACACATAAATCCGTACATATAAGTTCGTAGGAATAAATTCCTCAAATATCATCGAATTCGATAAAACAAGTTTTACTCCTTCGGTTGACACACAATGGCGAAACTGCGTAGTAATAATATGAAAGTTTATACAATGTAATGTTGTGCATTGAGAGAACTATTTTAATAAACTTGCCAAACCAAATCATCAACATAAACAATGATATCCAATGTTTTCTCAACGAAACCAATCACTTTGAACCATCTCTCTATAACAATAAGGGGCCCAATGAATGTTTTAAGTTCAATGACATAAGTAAATACTTTCTCGTAACGAACTATTTCCAATTGAAAATTTCACGATGAAATTCCCAAACACGAAACAGTAAACACACGAAGTTATGAATCACTGAGATTTTCCTTTGAATCAAGTTGTAAAAGACGAGAAACTAATTGTTCCTATTTTGGTCAAACTGGTTCTAAGTACTGGCACCGTCATGTTCTCTTTGAAAGTTTTTAGTTCAAGGCATATTTGTCTTACACCTGAAGCAACTTCTATCGTTATTCTTTTGGAAAACTCGTTCTATAAATAACTTTAAAAGTTAAATGTAATAGAGTTGGTTCCCTTGATTTTCACAGACCAACGCGATTTCGAGTCCATCTGAAGTTATCTGTGGAATTCCTGGACCGACATTCGAGATATGACATACGAGATCCGAATGTGACGGGACACACTAAAAAGTGTAGTCTGTGTCCGTGTCGGAGAAAAAGTGTAGTCGGGTATTAAATTATCATTTTCTCATTTATTTCTTGGTTGTTTTCTATGAAATTTGGAAAGTATACTCAGGGGGGGGGGGGGGGGGGGGGGCTAAGAAGCCACCCAGAAGGTAGAAGACTTTACCAACCAGTCTTTCTATCAGACAACAAGGGAAAACGGCTTGAAAGATACGCCTACCACTGTATCGAAAGAGACTAATTGTTCCTATTTTGGTCAAATTGGTTCTAAGTACTGGCACCGTCACGTTCTCTTTGAAAGTTTTTAGTTCAAGGCATATTTGTCTTACACCTGAAGCAACTTCTATCATTATTCCTTTGGAAAACTCGTTCTATAAATAACTTTAAAAAGTTAAATGTGATAGAGTTGGTTTCCTTCATTTTCACAGGCCAACACGATTTCGAGTCCATCTGAAGTTATCTATGGAATTCCTGGACCGACATTCGAGAATGACATACGAGATCCGAATGTGACGGGACACACTAAAAAGTGTAGTCTGTGTCCGTGCCGGAGAAAAAGTGTAGTCGGGTATTAAATTATCATTTTCTCATTTATTTCTTGGTTGTTTTCTATGAAATTTGGAAAGTATACTCAGGAGGGCTAAAGAAGCCACCCAGAAGGTAGAAGACTTTACCAATCAGTCTTTCTATCAGACAGCAAGGGAAACGGCTTGAAAGATACGCCTACCACTGTATCGAAAGAGACATAATCTGGTGTAACAAATCAGGAGCGAAAACAGGTGATTGTGAGAAATGGCTCGATGAAAACATCAAACACAAAATAAGAAGACATGGCAATATTTGGCTTTACGTTTTGATTGGTACATGCGATCTTACAAGAAAAGACAAATATATATCTCTACGTAATGAAAATGATGAAATAATAAACCGAATAACAAACAAATATCACAATATTATCAAAATCATCAAAAAACACCCAGGCTGAAAAGTTACTATTTTGGAATTACCAGTTCACTCCATCCAAAGATACAACCAACACCTAGGCCACAAAGAACCAACAAAATTTGAAGGCCAAGACAAAACACTTAGCAGCCAAATATACAAACACAATGGGCTCATTCGACAACTAAATTCAACCCTGGGAAACCACTCCCCATCATTCTTCTCAGACCTGAGCCACCAGTCAAAACACAAACAAGGAAAAAACGTATGACAACGACAAGAGCATACTACAACTTTAACCTCTACTAAGACGGCCTACACTCAGCCAAACTACTATCACAATAATGGCTGAAAAAGATAGCCGAACAAATAGCAAAAGACTGCTGGACACTTTAACACAGCAAGGCAAGAAGACAGAAACAACACTCTGGTTAGTGTGGGTTTTCCGCGCTATACCAGAAGTTATAACCCGAAACTAGTCACCTTGGGTTTTCCGAGCTAAACTAGTAACCTCCAATAGAAAATGCTCACAGAAATCTTCATACTACTTTGTACCGTACCACTCAGTCAAAACACAACACCTAAAACGTGGAATGGACAACAAATAATCTTCACCATGCTCAACCCCAAAATGAAGACAACGGGTTCAAGACCTCTAACCCTACCTGCCAGTAAAAACATACATAAAAAGTCCATTATCCTTCTCATCTTACTACTAGGAGGTGACATGGAACTAAACCCAGGACCACGGACACATCAGTCAACTGTATACCCCTGTGGACTATGCGAAACACCAGTGACCTGGAACTGCCAAGGAATATGTTGTGACCAATGTAACATCTGGCACCACAAATCATGTATCGAACTTTGTAGCGAAGACTATGAACTCCTGGAAAGATCCAACGTCCATTTGTTATGCTGTAAATGTGACAGCATAAATGCAACATCCTTTACTTTCCATAGCTATGAACTTGGGAACAGCAACTACTATGAACCAATATCTCACATTGATAGTACATTAGAATCCGTGTCATCAGTATTCAGCCCTCTCAAGACCAGCAGCCCAAAACAACACCTGCAAACAGAAAGTCAAGATTATCTAGCCGACACTCTTCTAACAAGAGTACCATCTTTGACATCCAACAAAAACAAAACCTCCGCATACTTACGGTAAACTGTCGCAGTATTAGAGACAAAGCACCAGAGCTTAAAGCAGCAATAAATTATCTTAAACTTGACATAGGCTGCGGAACAGAATCACGATTAAAAGGCATACAACCTGGGAAGGCACCTACAAAAGACTGCATAAAATCAAGCGAAATTTTCCCAGAAAACTAAACTACAACGTATACAGAAATGACAGAGGCACCCATGGTGGTGGGGTTTTCATCATGGTCAACAAAAACATCATCTCAATAGAACAAACACACCTCACCACAAACTGCGAAATCGAATGGGTAAAGATCACAACACAGAACAACAAGAAATTATTTGTGGGTTGCTTTTACATGCCCCACCGAAACGAAAAGGATCTACTAGAGCTTGAAAAGTCAATTCGCCAACTTTCAGAAACAAAATATAAACAAATAGTACTGGCTGGAGACTTCAACTGCCCAAACATCAACTGGGAAAATGCAACCACGGAACCAAGCTGCCAAGACAGAGAAATACAAAATATGGTACTAGACCTAGCTTCAAACTGTCACCTTAACCAGATACATAACCAACCAATAAGAGAGAACAACCTCTTAGATCGATCTTTGTGACAAATCCTTCCTTAGTGAAATCATCCAATAGCATACCAGACATATCTGACCACGCAATGGTGATCACAGACTTCGAGACTAAAGCACAATATCTAAAAACAAAAACAAGAAAATGCTATATTTACCCAAAAGCATCATGGGACGGCCTAAACAAAGACCTAAACGAACTAGCAATGACCATAAAACAACTTGAATATGAAGGAAACAGCACACAAAACATGTGGGAGCACTTTAAAACCGAGCTCCTAAAATCAGCTGACAAACATATACCATCAAAGGAAATTAAACCTTCCAACAACCTACCATGGCTGGGTATCAAAGAGAAAAGAATGTTACGCAAAAGAACAAAACTCTACAAGCAGGCCAAAAAAAACCCAAATAAATGGAACAACTACCGAGCACACCAAAAAGAATGTAAGAAAATGCTAAGAAGAGCAGAATGGGGATACATCAATAAAAACATCCTAGAAGGCCTGAAAAATAACAACAACAAACCATTCTGGAAATACATAAAAAGTAAAAAACAAGACTCTGTGGGTGTGGCACCACTCAAGAAAAGTGGCAAACTGGTAAATGACAGCAAAGGCAAAGCAGAAATACTCCTAAACCAATTCAAATCAGTATTTACTCTAGATAAACGCGACCAAATACCTGAAACAAAAATCCACAACAAGAACACAATTCCACCTTTGCGTATACAAGAAAATGGGGTCGCAAAAATTATGAAAGGTCTGAATCCACCCAAAGCCTCAGGACCAGACAACATCCCCAACAGAATATTAAAAGAATGCGCCGAGACAATTGCACCAAGCCTGACAACAATATTCCAAAGCTCCATAGACACAGGAGAGTTACCAACAGATTGGAGAGAGGCAAACATCTCGAGTGTCTATAAGAAAGGTGACAAACACGCAGCTGAGAACCACAGACCCGTATCCCTAACATCAGTACCATGCAAAATGTTGGAGCACATAATCTGCAAACAAATGCTTAAACACCTAGAGAGTAATAACATCCTAACAGATCTGAATCATAGATTCCGCTCTGGATTATCATGCGAAAACCAGCTACTTGTCACCATAAATGACTTATTAAAATCTCAAGACAACAAAAAACAAGTAGATGTCATTATACTAGATTTCTCCAAAGCTTTTGACACCGTACCACACAGAAAACTACTATATAAACTAGACGAATACGGAATTAGAAGTCCCATACACTTATGACCAAAGGGTCCGCCTGCAAAGTGGAACCACGCGTTACTTCCACTGGGAAATCGCTCATTCAGGTGTCTATACAGGTGCTAGCACTTTCTGATAAATAGAAATTACTGTCCCCTGGAACGCCGCCGTGGCATTGTCTTGGAGAGAGTGAATATTTATTTGCCAGAGGGCGCTTGTCAGCGGAGGGCCAAGGCTGGGGTTGATCAACTTTGCTGGGGACCTAAGATACTCTTTCACCGTGGACAGGGGATTTTCACTAGGTCACTTTTGTAGATTGCAATTGCTCATTCACAAGCCACAGAGTAGCGCCGCGCTTTAATCAATTGCTTTCAACAGTAATGACCTAGCATGGGCTAATTTCTTGGCGGGGCGGAGGTTCCATCAATTCCTAGGGTACTCAGGGCTTCTTCATTAATAAGATAAAGACTATTAACAATCCAACAATTTTTATATATAAATCTTCTATACTCTTATTTACAAATAGCCAAAAAATCCTAAATAAATAATCTCAACACTACTGAAATGAGTTTTGTGATTAGTCACTGAATCCCACCGAAAACAAGTACTAAAATATTATCTAAAATTAAATTGTTTCCCAAATTTATATTCGTAGAGAAAGGTCGAAGCTGCGACTACTGACAAGAAATCACGAAATCTTTCACTCAACCGCTCATGCGCGCATTTATCCTGTTGCGCCTACCACATTATGGGGAATTACCTTCAATACCAAATTTCACCCTTTAGAATATCTTATCACCTACAATTCCTGCTAATAGTGCTTCTAACTCGCAATAATAACAACTGATCATCTAATAACACAGATTCACTAATACACTTAAAACTGTTAACTAATAACTATGTAACTACGACGTGTTATCACAACTAAATACTATAAACTAAATACTACATATACTCATCGATTCTTCTTCGGCGTCTCCCCTCGATGCAAATCATCAGATCGGGAATCCTGTCGTCCAAATGACGGCTTACCGGAACCACACAAATACATTAACTCTTTACTACACCGCGTGAACTAACGATTATTCCATCCTAGCGAGTCTGTCTTGAAGTTAACTCGAGGGGTCTTATATAGGCGCGCGCATCACCAATCAAAAACTTGATTTGGGCAAAGGTGCTAATTTACAAAAGACGGCTTTGATGACTTGCAGTGACATGAACTGACTTTTCAATAAGTTCTAATTTGGAATGCATTGTTTACACAGTCCCTGCATGACAGCGACTGAACAAAGAACACTTTCCGAATACGAACTTAATTAAATTAATGCGCTTACCCATTTTACTCACACTGATTATTAAAAAGTTTCTTTCTTTCATTTATTCTACATAACTCGAATTGTTTACTTATTTTTAAAATTTAGAATAACCTTAAAATAACAACCCTGTGATACACTCCTGGTTAACATCATTCCTAACCAAAAGGAAAATGAGAGTCACCCTCGAAGGAGAGAAATCAAGTGATGCACCAGTGGACTCAGAAGTACCACAGGGCACTGTCCTCGGGCCGTTACTTTTTCTATGTCACATAAACGACCTTCCAGATTCTGTCATGTCATCAGTTCGACTATTTGCCGACGATTGCCTACTCTACAGAGAGATCAAGAGCTTCAAGAACCACACCACCCTCCAAGACGACCTGTAAACCTTGAAAAGTGGGCAAAAAACTGGGGAATGCGTTTTAATGTAAAAAAATGCTATGTCATGAATACTGGAAAAAAGGTCAAAAATTCTACACACTTGACGACATCTTGGAAAGTGTGGAAAACAATCCCTACCTAGGCATCCAGATCTCCAACGATCTGAAATGGACAACCCATATAAAAAACATCACCAGGAAAGCAAGCTCCACACTTGGCTTCATACGAAGAAATCTAAAATTTTGCCCACACGGATGCAGAAAAACAGCCTACATATCCCTTGTAAGATCAATCTTGGATTATGGAGCAACCATCTGGGATCCATATCTACAAACAGACATAGACAGCCTAGAAAGAATCCAAAGGAAAGCCGTGCGCTTCATCACAGGCGACTATAAATCAAGAGACGAAGGCTGTATAACAAACATGCTAGGGAAACTAGAATTTCCAATACTGAAAACCAGAAGAAAACACCAGAGACTAACATACGTGTACAAGGTGGTTGAGGGGCAAATACCGGCAATACCGTCATCCCTTTACTTCACACAGTCTAAACCTAAAAGGAAAATCAGAGCAAAAACACACCAAGTTTTTGACACTCAAAACATTGTTGAAAGGAGTGTAATAAACAACCCAAAAGGTTTTGTGGTTCCTGCATACCACATTGATCAATATAAACACTCCTTCTTTGTCCAAACTGTACTAGAATGGAACCATCTTAGTGAGGATACAGTTTGTGCCAATTCACTGGAAAGCTTCAAAAGAAGCTTATTGAGCACACATAAAGTCTCTCTCCCGGCGAATTTCACCAGAAGTGGGCACTTTGCCGTATTATATACAGATACAGATACAGAAATATATATGCCAAAAGTACGCGTATAAAAGAGAAGTTTGTACGATGTTATTTTACGATGTTAGAAGACATTTTCTCTTTCAAACACACTGAAAAGTGTAGCTCACTCGGCGGCGTGTTAGCATATTAATTGACTTACGCTGTATTGACACAGCGAGGTGGGCTGATTATCCTTATTACATTGTATACAGTTTAACATGTGAATAATATTACAGTAACACATAGAGTGTGGAGGGAGGGTATGTGGCGCAAGCTGGTGGCTCTGGGCTTGGGAGTCGTGTTTGTTGGGATTCTGAAAGCATTATAGAAAGATGTACAGGGTGAACTTAGCCTGGGAAACATTACAACAAAACGTGTGCCTATGAAGATAGGCCTAAAACAGGAGTGTGTCCTTTCGCCAATTCTTTTTGCATTGTACATCAAAGCTGTAGGAGATGAACTCCTCCATAGCGAGGGAGTTGCAGTTGTGGACTTGAAGATCCCAGGGCTATTTTTTGCAGACGATATGGTGCAAGTGTCAGAAAGCGAAGAGGGGCTAGCGAAAAGTCTGGGAATTGTTGGGAAATATGGGAGCAAATGGAGACTCGAACTTAATGAAAGCAAGAGCAAAGTTATACCTGTGGGTCGCAAAGTGGACCCCACTCGAACTCGAGGGAGTTCTGCATTCCGGAAGGTAGCAGCAAACTTCTTAGTGTAGGAGAGACAAGTGACTACAAGTATCTGGGGGTAAATATAAACATGACAGGAAGAGGCATCTACCGAAACCACACAAATAAATTGATTCTGAATGGGAAGCGAATCCTTAACCAAATGAAACTTATAGGGAGAAACAGTTTCAATAAGGTTTTCGAGGGGAAAACCATTTGGGAAATGGTGGGTCTGCCAAGTATAACATACGGTACGGAAGTTTGTACCCCTAAACCAGACGGCTGTTAAGCGCTTGGAAATCCTGCAGAACGATGCAGGCCGATGGATAACAGGGTCGAGTTATGCCGCAGCGCTAGAAGCAATCAGGGGTGAGCTTGTGTGGATGAGGATGAAGGACAGGAAAGACCTGTTGAAACTCGGTTATCTTAATTATCTGGTAAATCTCCCCGATAGCCTATGGTGTAAAGTAATGTTCCTGAGAACTTTCAACTCAAATATCAAGACGGGGTGGATGGTCCAAGTGAGGGAGGTAATAGAGAACTACTCACTGGAGAACTGGGACCTAGACGCTGGGCAAACCAGGGTAAAAAAATCGTCAGAGAAAGGGTCATGGAGGATTGTAACCGTAATTGGCGAGAGTGGGTCAAATCAAAGAGATATTTGGGTGGCCTGCGTGATAAAGAGAAGCCTGGTTTTGAAGAGTACCTTGATGGCACCTTTGGGGGGGGGGGGATGTCACTGTTGTTCAAGCTGAGGTCGCGGTCCCTGGAGCTGAGGGGGGAAATTGGGAAAAACAGTGAAAAGGAGTGCCAGATGTGTAATTTGGGCGTGGTAGAGACCCTAGAACACTTTCTTCTAGAATGCCCAAAATACCAGTCTAAACGAACAAGATTCACTGGGAGTATAATTGGGAAGTGGGATGGGAGAATGAAGGACATGTGGTTAGTGGGCGACTCAAAGGAGAGGGTTAATATGAGCGGCGTGAAGCCCATTCCTAGTTCCTAGTTCAATGTGAATCCCGTTCATAGTTCCTAGTTCAGCGTGAACCCCATTCCTAGTTCCTAGTTCAATGTGAATCCCGTTCCTAGTTCAGTGTGAATCCCGTTCCTAGTTCCCAGTTCCTCGTTCCTAGTTCAGTGTGAATCCCATTCCTAGTTCACAGTTCCTAGTTCAGTGTGAATCCCGTTCCTAGTTCCTGGTTCCTAGTTCAATGTGAATCTCGTTGCTAGTCCCTAGTTCCCAGTTCAATGTGAATCCCATAACGAGTTCCTAGTTCATAGTTCAATGTGAATCCCGTTACTAGTTCCTAGTTTCTAGTTCAGGCGTATAATAATTACCATCAATATACTTTAGGTCTAGTGGAGTATATAACCAAAAACCCCTTGGTATGCGCCAGTCGACCTAATTCAAACAGATGTCAGCATGGGACATTATCTTAGTCTTTAGTAAAATAAGTACTAGTTCCTAGTTCAATATGAATCCCGTTCCTAGTTCAATGTGAATCCCGTTACTAGTTCCTAGTTTAGACTTAGAATAATTATCATAAATATACTTTAGGTCTAGTGGGGTATATAACCATAAACCCATTAGTATGCGCCAGTCGACCAGAGGCCGGCATGGGACATTATCTTGGTCTTTAGCAAAATAAGTGAAGTTGTCCTCATTCGAACAGGACGAGTTTTTGTCCCTACGCGTTCTCCGGCGAGAATCGAGCAGGACGAGTTTTATAATGCCCGGAAAATTATCTCTAAGCTAGCGGGAACTCCAGCGAAAATCTGTCCCTATAGGACTAGTGCCAGGCAATTGTCCCTCGACTAGCGACGATCTCCGGCGACAATCCCCCTAGAGGCTAGCATGAGAATTTATCTGCGAGTTTAGCAACCAGCCATGAATATCAAGGAAAATCTGTCTGTGGTAAAATCGCTATTAGACCAGAAAACCAACCAGTAACTCATTCCTAGTTCCTAGTTCAACAGGACGAGTTTTGTCGCTATGTCCGGCGGTCGCCCCCGGACGAACATCGGGTTCTCCGGCAAGAGTCGAGCAGGACGGGTTTTATAATGCCCGGCAAATTATCTCTAAGCTATAGGGGGGTCTCCAGCGACAATCTGCCCTTATAGGACTAGTGCCAAGCAGTTGTCTCTCGACTAGCGACAATCTCCGGCGACAACCCCCCCCCCCCCCCCCCCCTAGAGACTAGCATGAGAATTTATCTGCGTGTTTAGCAACAAGCCATGAGTATCAAGGAAAATCTGTCTCTCGTAAAATCGCTATTAGATCAGAAAACCAATCAGTAACTCATTCCTAGTTCCTAGTTCAACAGGACGAGTTTTGTCGCTATGTCTGGCGGTCGCCCCCGGACGAGCATCGAGTTCTCCGGCGAGAGTCGAGCAGGACGACTTTTGTAATTCTCGGAAAATTATCCCACACCTAGCGGGGATCTCCAGCGACAATCTGTCCCTATAGGACTAGTGCCAGGCAATTGTTCCTCGACTAGCGACGATCTCCGGCGACAATCCCCCTAGACGCTAGCATGAGAATTTATCTGCGTGTTTAGCAACTAGCCATGAATATCAAGGAAAATCTGTCTCTGGTAAAATCGCCATTAGATCAGAAAATCAACCAGTAGCTCATTCCCAGTTCAACAGGACGAGTTTTGTCGCTATGTCCGGTGGTCGCCACCGGACGAGCATCGAGTTCTCCGACGAGAGTCGAGCAGGACGAGTTTTGTAATATTCCCTAACCTAGCGGGGATCTCCAACGACAATATGTCCCTAGGACAAGTGCCAGGCAATTATCACTAGGCTAGCGGCGATCTCCAGCGACAATCCCACCAGGGAGCATCTCCGGCGACAATCCGCCCCTGGAAGGATGCCCGTCTGTGGTCCCAAAGCTAGCGTCGATCTCCGGCGACAATCTACCCGTAGAATGGAGTGCTCGGAAAATTGTCCCTAGGCTTGTGACGATCTCTAGCGACAATAATCCCTAGAGTTGATGCCTAGGAGTACCTCCGGCGACGAAGGGGTGTCTAGCTGTAGTCCCAAGGATAGCTCCGATCTCCGGCGACAAACTGTCCTAGAAAGAATGCCCGGCAATTGCCCTAGGCTATCGACGATATGCAGCGACAATCCACCCGAAGAACCGCCAGCATGGGACCTTATAGACCTGAGTGTTTAGCAACCTGCCATGGGGTACCATGTCAAATTCGTCTCCCGTAAAATCGCTATTACATCACAAAACTAACCAGTAACGCGTTCGTAGTTCAATGTGAATCCCGTTACTTGTTCCTAGTTCCTAGTTCAGACTTAGAATAATTACCATCAATATACTTTAGGTCTAGTGGAGTATATAACCAGAAACCCGTTGGTATGCGCCAGTCGACCTAATTCTAATCGAGGCCAGCATGGGACATTATCTTAGTCTTTAGCAAAATAAGTCAAGTTGTCCTCATTCGAACAGGACGAGTTTTGTCGCTATGCCCGGCGATCGCCCCCGGACGACCTGCGGGTTCTCCGGCGAGAGTCGAGCAGGACAAGGTTTTTAATGCCCGGAAAATTGTCCGCAGGCTAGCGTGGATCTCCAGTGACAATCTGTCCCTAGGACGAGTGCCCGGCCTACCTATTCAGCGGGGATAGAGCGCTATAGAAGCGCTATTATTATTATTATTATAAATCAGTCTCTCGTGAAATCCATATTAGATCGGTCAGCTTGCTGAGAGAACCATTGCACCGAAGCTGCTCTTTACACACCACAAAATATCTACTTAGTCAAACGGATGAAGGCAAAGTAACGGTATTGTCTCTATTAGACCTATCAGCAGCATTTGACACAATTGATGAGCAAATACTTCTTGAAAGACTTCAGACTACTTTTGGAATCACAGGGAATGCCCTCGAGAATGTGGTTTTCATCATATCTCACTGAAAGATATCAAACTGTCAGCACAGGTGGCTTGCTCTCTTGCTCTCAGAAACTCCAACTTGGTGTCCCACAAGGCTCTGTTCCTGGCCCTGTACTCTTTACATTGCACACTCAAACCCTCTCGCCAATAATTATCCAACATGGTTGTGACCATCAAAAATATGCTGATGATACCCAAATTTCTGAAACCTTGAATGCCTGACAATTTTGACGAATCACCGCAAGCTGTTGAAAATTGCTCCAAATCTGTTAAACAATGGATTATTTGAAATAGACTGAAATTAAATGATGACAAGACAGACGTCACATTGATAGGCACACACTCAAAAGTCACCCCACTCCTTAACTATCACTTGGCAGTTGGTAATTCAATCACCCCTTTAAAGAATGTGTTGGGAACCTCGGGGTTCATAGTGACTCCTGCTTAACAATGAATGAGAAAGTTGGTCACATCTATCGCTCTTCGTATCTCGAGCTAAGTAGAATAAATGCCGATCGCCATCTTTTGACAGAAAAGACAACTGCACAACTTGTCTGTCGTTTTGTTTTATCAAAACTTGATTACTGTAACTCTTTGTTAGCTGGCTTGACATTGAAGCAGCTCAGCCGATTTTTAAAAACTCAAAACCACGCCGCGAAACTAATATTCCGTAAGGCCCATGTAACACCTTTGCTGAAAAAGTTCCACTGGCTCCCAGTCAAAGCTAGAATCGATTATAAAATCGCCCTTTTAGTATTTAAATACTTCAATGAACCCCCCCCCCCCCCCCATTCTACCTATCTACACACATCAATTTATACTCACCAACACGCTCGCTACACCCAAGTGCTGATAACAGAACTCTGACCTGCATCAAAATGAACTTAAAAATACTGGGGACAACGGGTCTTCTGTTTTCAGGCACTTAACACCTGGAACAGTCTGCAGTTCCATATTCGACAATGTCCATCTGTTCAGGGTTTTAAAAAGTGTCTGAAAACATTCGTATTTATAGACTTATAGACTCATTTGGCACCTAAAAACGAAACCTTCAGTCTGTTAGCTCTTAACTTATGTTCTGAAGCGCTCTGAGCCTACCTATTCAGCGGGGACAGAGCGCTGTAGAAGTGCTGCTATTATTATTATTATTATTATTATCATTATTATTATAAATCCGTCTCTCGTAAAATCGATATTAGATTACAAAACCAACCAGTAACTCGTTCCTAGTAACTAGTTCAATGTGAATCCAGTTCCTAGTTCCTAGTTCAGACCAAGAAGAATAATTACCCATGAATATACTTTAGGTACAGTGGAGTATATAACCAGAAACCCCTTTGTATGTCTCAGTCGACCTGATTCAAATTTTCAGCCAGTGCGGAACATTACTTGAGTCTTTAGCAAGGAGTCAAGTTGTCCTCATTCGAACAGGACGAGTTTTGTTGCTATGCCCGGTGGTCGCCCCCGCACGACCAACGCATTCTCCGGCGAGAATCGAGCAGGACGAGTTTTATAATACCCGGCAAATTATCTCTAAGCTAGCGGGATCTCCAGCGACAATCTGTCCCCAGGACGAGTGCCAGGCCTATCCCTATTTAGCCGGGATAAAGCGCTATATATAGAAGTGCTATTATTATTATTATTATTATAAATCAGTATCTCGTAAAATCGATATTAGATCACAAAACCAACCAGTAACCGGTTCCTAGTTGCTAGTTCCATGTGAAACTAGTTCCTAGTTCCAAATTAAGACTTAGAATAATTGCCATCAATATACTTTAGGTCTAGTGGAGTATATAACCAGAAACCCCTTGATATGCGCCAGTCGACCTAATTCAAACAGAGGTCAGCATGGGACATTATCTTAGTCTGTAGCGAAATAAGTCAAGCTGTCCTCATTCGAACAGGACGAGTTTTGTCGCTATGCCCGGCGATCGCCCCCGGACGACCTGTGGGTTCTCCGGCGAGAGTCGAGCAGGACAAGTTTTTTTACTGCCCGGCAAATTGTCCGTAGGCTATAGCGTGGATCTCCAGTGACAATCTGTCCCTAGGACGAGTGCCAGGCCTACCTATCCAGCGAGGATACCGCGCTGTAGAAGTGCTATTATTATTATTATTATTATTATTATAAATCAGACTCTCGTAAAATCGATATTAGATCAGTCAGCTTACCGAGAGAACCATTGCACCGAAGCTGCTCTGTTACTCGGCACAAAATCTCTACGTAGTCACACGGATGAAGGCAAAGTAACGGTATTGTCTCTCTATACCTGTCAGCAGCATTTGACACAATTGATGAGCAAATACTTTTTGAAAGACTTCAGACTACTTTTGGAATCACAGAGAATGCCCTCATGTGGTTTTCATCATAGCTGACTGAAAGATATCAAACTGTCTGGTGGATTGCTCTCTTGCCCTCAGAAGCTCCAGCTTGGTGTACCACAAGGCTCTGTTCTTGGCCCTGTACTCTTTACATTGTACACTCAAACCCTCTCGCCAATAATTAGCCAACTTGGCTGTGACCATCAAAAATATGCTGATTATACCCAAATTTCTGAAATCTTCAATGCCTGACAATTTTAACTTCTGTTTATTTTCTTATCTCATCAAAGAAGACGTTGAAGCCTGACGTAGTCAGGTTCCCTTTTCTTTCTTGAACTAATAAACGTCTGTCGATTACAAACTGCTCGCAAATGTTAGTAGGTGATAATTGCGGATTCCAGGACACGTTGTACATGTACCGTACACGTACACGTACATGGTGCGTTTACCTTCATAGGATTCAGTGTTAAATCGCGTTCACGTTCACAAAAAATGTCGTTTTTTCATGGTGTCCCAGAATCCACAATTGTTTTGGGGCTCACAGATCGCACTTTTAACGTTCAAATACCCGTTGGCGAACGTGTCGAATGTACACGTCACTCAAAAAAGTGAAAAAATGTACGAAATTGTACATGTAGATTTTCTTAAAACTTGTTTTCGACGTTCCCATCGTGGATTAGACCATCGATCCATCGTTGGTGAACGCGAGCAAAAAACGTTTTGCGGCTTCTAGGACAGCATCAAAATGGTGGTTTGCGGATTCTGGGACAGTGTCCCAGAATCCGCAAACCGTTTTTGAGGCTCGCAATAGAGTCGACTATAAGATTGAAAATTCGATAAATTCTATCATAATGGCTCTATTTATACTCTCCGTGCAGAGAACGTTTTGCAAACGTATTGTGAATATACTAGCAACGTAGTGACAACGATTTGAACGCACTAAGAACATTTGCAATACGTACTACAAACGTATTGCAAACGTACTGTACACGTTCTTAGTGCGCAGTGACAACGATTTGCAATACGTACTGCAAACATATTGCAAAACGTATTGTAAACGTTTTTAGTGCATAGGCGTGGGGAGAGTATAAATAGAGCTCCTGCGTGCTACAATCATCATTGGCAAAGATCCTCCAGGATCAGGCACACGAAAAAAAGGTGAGAAGAAATCTACGTGAATCCAAATGTAAAATAATAATAAATTTTATCAAAATAATGTGTATCATTACACCGAGTTACTCTGTGATGAAGCTCGTTCTGACACGCGAATATAATTATTCACGAAGGAAGCGCTGTGGATTTTATTGTCCAGTCACTGAGGGTTGAAAGAGGCTTGTTCCCCTTACCGTCCCTGCGCACCTTCGGCGCGTTAAACCCTTCCATTCGGGTGTCAGTCTACAATCGTCAGTCTGTTTTTATCAAGCTGACAAGCAGGTTGCATGTCAAGGTGACATTTACTGTATAAACTTACTGAGAACGCCATCGAAATGTATTACAGGTTTTCATTCAAATGAGTCAATTGTCAGTTAAATGGTTTAACTGAAAAACTATTCTATGGATGAAAGCGGAAACAGTTCAAAAGATTAATTGATGTTATTTTTTTTTGAAAAGCGTTATATTTACTGACATGTTTTTATTCGAGATTTTAATTATTCATGTTCTTTCTGATTTTTAACACATTTGAAACGGATGTTATTTTAATATTTTTTAACTATTTATCGAGGTTTCATTTTGTAAAATGTTTTTTCTCAACTGGTTTTAGTTATTATATTAAAAACAGAAGATTTTTATTTACTTAAAACATAAAAATAATTATAAATTTAATTTTGAAAATAATAAATAACTCACATTAGCATACTCAAAGGAAATATTAATAATTTAAAAACTAAAAAAATGTTTTTACAGATGGATGCCAAACGTCGAGATCAGCTTTTAAATGAATATGAACATGCCAAGAAGAGCATTCAATCGGCTGACCGAAGCAAACGTCTTGGAGAGATGTAACTTAGACGCAAAGCCACAAAAATATTTAAACCCATGACGGAGGTTCAGGAACGAAGCAGGAAGGAGATAGTTGAAGAATTGAGACCCATAAAAGAGAGTTCTTTGAGAATGGGTTCATTGCCCGGTAGTTTTACAAAACACTATTCTTTTCAATCTACACCGGATTACATTCCCATGAGAATCGAAACTGATGTGAGCGAGAGCGATGATACAGCTTCGACTATCACCACTGATAGCGTCGCGTCATCCGAGGATGGTGGTAAGAGAGATCTGTTGTATGGAATTTATAAGGATTCAGACGGTAGAACTTTTGTGGGCGACACAGAAGTGGAAATGGATGATGATAATTTAATCGTCAGTTCGAATAAGTATAAAATAACTGATGGACTGTGCAAATTGCTCCTTTTCGACAAGCCTGGTGATTACACTGAATAGGATTTCGACAATTACGGTGACATTCTGGTTCAGACCCACGCCATGAAGAGAAATAACGATGCCAGAGAGACGAGACCCAAAGCCAACAGAGGTTACAAGTGGACGAAAGTGGTGAAACCCATATGGGATATGAATAAGAAGTTCGTCGAATCAGTGACTGGCAAAGGGGTGAAAACCACTTTTCTTCCGAGCGATTCTGATGCTCTGTCTCAGAGATTGAGTTTGTTGATGGCAACTAGACGTGCTGGTAACACAGGATTAGATAATGAAATAGTTAGTATATGCGACGAATTGTTAAGACAGAAGGTTTTGAATAAAAACCATTATAAAAGGCTGATGAACGAATTGAAGGATTGATGTATATAATAAGTAGAGAGAAACAAACAAACAAAATATATAAAATAAAAACAGTAAATTTTGCAATAGAATAATAAAAGTAGTTAAACAACAAACGATTTACCAGTGAAAACAAAATATATATTATAAAATAAAAATATGTTGGTGATAAAGAACAGGGGATACGTTAGAACTTATGTTCAAGGCAGTTCTGGCATCGTCGATTCTATAATGCGAGCGTAAACGAGTAATGCAGGTAGAAAACTCGCATCGACTGTGTTTGAGGTTGGTAAGAAGATGGCTTTGGATGCTGTAAGAAAGCCGCTTCCGAAGCCAGTGGTAGGATAGCTTCTGTGGCTGGCAAGAGGGCAGCCGACGCGTTGATCGACAAGTTGATCAGTCCACCGGCAAAGCGAGCTACGTTAGAGCGAACGCCGAAAAGTTGGAAAGATTTTAAGGATGCTGTGGTACCCATACAAGATTTAGCCAAAATGACGAGTGGATCTGGATTGAAGAGAACTCGCGAAGGTGTAATATAAATAAATAATAATATTAAAACTGAGTTTGATAAAACATAAAATTGTGTTTGAAAAAATCTAAAATAACAACAACAAAAAATAAACAAAGATGAATATTAAAGATATGTCTTGGAACGACGCCGCGACTAAGAGGTCAAATAATGAGTTCTTTCCTAAAAGCATAAGAGGCTTGATAGTGGGAAAATCGAATTGTGGAAAGACCAATCTGTTGATGAAACTGTTGTTGGGACCCGACTGGTTGGATTACGACAGATTGTTTGTGTTTGGCAAGAGCTTGTTTCAACCTGAATACAGATTGCTTCGAGAGTGCATGGATCGTAGATTGCCTAAGGACGTCATAGCCAGAATCTTTGACAGTAGGGAGGAATTCGACAAAAGTGAAGCTTCTCTTTCGACCATTTTGGACGGTACGGCAAAGGAATTGATGAAGAGAAATGCATCTTCGAACGTCGAGTGTCGATTTTATGAGAACTCTAGTGACGTTCCGGATCCTAGAGAATTGAAATCGGAAGATAAGAATCTCATGATTTTCGACGATCTGCTTTTGGAGAGACAGAACCGATGCGAATCGTATTATGTTAGGGGTCGTCACAGCAACGTGGACTGTTTCTACCTGTCGCAGAATTATTTTCGATTGCCCAGACAGACGATAAGGGAGAACGCTAATTTTCTATGTCTCTTTCACCAAGATCTCAAGAATCTCAATCACATCTACAGCGATCACGCCGCAAACGACATGAGCATGGCGGAATTCAGGAGATTCTGTAAGAGGGTTTGGGATGGAGGACTTTACAATTTCGTCGTGATCGATTTGACAAGTGAATTTAATCATGGAAAATATCGGTGCGGATTCGACAAGTTTTATGTTTCTGATGATAATAAGATAGAGCGCGAAAATAAAATTAGAAAATAATAAATCTTCAAATAATTAGTTTTGAAAAAATAAAAATAAAATTAAATATAATGTTCGAACAAGGAAAATTGTTGGAATGGATAGCCGAGAATACGGCTGCAAAACAATCCATTCAAATCATGGTGAGTGGCGGTTCGACTCGATTTGCGACGAAATTCGAACCTTCCATCGAATTGAATAGAGAGAAAAGATACGAGATGGCGTTGGTGAATCCGGAGACTTATTATTCCTTTCCCAACGTCACCGAAAAGAATAACTCGTTTAAGTATACCGATGGAGTGGATTGGTTGGAGATTCAAATTCCTAAAGGAAGTTATGACATAGACGATTTGAACAATTACATTCAAACGCGAATGAAGACGGATGGAAAGGGAAGCAACAAGATCAGACTCGCTCCCAACCCTAATACCTTACAGACGATGTTGGATTTGGAAGATAATTTTTGAGTGGATTTCAACATGGACGATTCTATAGGCAAGATGCTGGGATTCGATCGAAAGATGTATCGAGGCATCTGAAAATACGGTCGACATTCTCGCAGTCAATAGCATTCTGGTGAACGTGGATGTGATTGCTGGAAGCTACGTGAATGGTAGCGCTCAACCGATGATCTATTCCTTCTTTCCAAACATGTTGCCGGGTTATAAGAGAGTGGAATGACCTCGAAATTTAGTTTATCTACCAGTGATTTTAGACATGTTGTATAGTCTCAAAACCATGTTGACGGATCAAAATGGTGAACTGTTAGATCTTCACGGAGAGAGGGTGATGATACGATTTCACATAAGAGAAATATAAAAGCAAAAAAAAAAATATTGTGTATATATAAATAACAAAATAAAATAAACGCAATATTAATTTACAAAAATTATTTAATATATATAATTATCATTAAAACAAAAAAAACAATTGTATTTAAAAAAAAGAATTATGACACAATACGTGGTTAAAAACGTGAACATATCCGCAGGACAGAGGAAGAAACTTAAGAGAGCGTTAACAACTCGAGGCGAGGCGGTGAGATTCAAATTCACTCACAAAGATCTGACAAATGGTGG
Source organism: Pictodentalium vernedei (assembly GCA_031216915.1). Classification (NCBI taxonomy): domain Eukaryota; kingdom Metazoa; phylum Mollusca; class Scaphopoda; order Dentaliida; family Dentaliidae; genus Pictodentalium; species Pictodentalium vernedei. Next base: position 202,907,699 of record CM062295.1, read on the forward strand.
TAAGGATTCAATCTCCTGGACCAGAAGTCAAATCAAAAGGATAGAGAAAGTGATTCGTGATGGAAAAGGGTTGATGGTGAGATTGAGTCCCACTCAATTGAGATACAATTTGAGAATGAAAGGCGGTTTCCTACCGCTATTGGCAGGAATCGTTGCAAAAGCATTACCCTTTGCCACAAAAGCATTACCCTTTCCCGGAAAGACTCTCGGCGTGGGAGCTCTCTCGGGACTCACGAGTTCGGCAGTTGAGAAATTAATGGGTGGCAGGGGACTGTTTTTGAAGAAGGGAGGAGCCGTGTGTCGCGTCCACGCAGACGACAGCGGTAAAGGATTGTATCTAGAACCCGTTAGAGGTGACAACTCTTTGAGTGGAAATGGTCTCTATCTAAAAAGTGGAAGGAACGTTGAGCGACTCTGCAAGGGTTTGTTGTTTGGTGAGAATTCGCCATTTAAGAATATAGTGATTTTGAGTATGTTATTATAATGTAAAAATTATATAATTATATAAAATATAAATCATAGAAAGTATAAAATAATATAAATGGATAAAAAGGTGGAAAAACAATTAGACGATAATGATGAATATCGCGAGATAGAGTGCGAAAAAGATGTGGAAAAACGATTAGACGCTAATGATGGATATCTTAGGAAAGAACTGATAAAAGAGTTAAATAAAGATCGGGATAGATGGTTGAAATTTAAAAGAATGAGACATTTTCCACCGTCACCACTACCTTCTGAAGAGAATGGTAATGATGCGAGTGTTACCGAGAGATGCACAACATTCGTTCATAATTATGATTCGGTTAAACAAATGTGTTCTTATAAAAAAACGTACCATATCACCAAAAAAAAAGAAAAGAAGAATCAATGCTGAAATTTGAGAAAAAAAGGAAACGTTATTATAATATATGGGTGATAGTGAAGAAGGAAAACAAAAACAAAAAAAAAGTAATGAGATCTAGAGATGATCAACCTCTCTAGATCTCATTACTTTTTTTTTCCTTCTTCTTTGCTAAAAAATCAATCTCTCTATTGTTTATATTTCCAAGTCCATTATTTGCATGTTGACACTCATGTATTCTCCTTTTTCGAAAATGTGTTGAATGTTTATCTTTACTTTTTTGAGTTTTTTTACATCGGTGAACGCACTCTCACCACCCGATTTGTCCACAAGTTCGAGTGAGATTTTTGGATATATGTAACTTCCATAGGACAACGACAAATCATCCTTGTTGAATTCTCTATCTTTGGCGATGACGATTTTCTGTAGATCACTTTGGTAGTCGTAAAACAAATCGAGCATGGCTTTGTCCAATTTCAAAGACATGTTATATTTGTCGTATTTGCGCTCTAAGCCCTTTGTCCCGACCTCGTTCAATTCGATGGAATCATGTCGTTGTAATCTATAGATTTTAAAATCAAATTTCTTACACGTTTTGACTCGTTTCAATTTCAATTCGCATCTTTTAGGTGTTGCTGTCATGATTGATTATTTGGGGTTTTTTGTTTTATGAATTATTGCAAATAATATATATTTTTAAATTTTTGTATTTAATAATTTGTTTAAAAAGTTTTTTTTTTACTCTTTACATATATATAAAAAAAGTTTTTTTTTTAATTTTCTTTAATGTAAAAAATTTTTTTTTGTTAAAGTTTTTTTCTCTTTATATATAAATAAAAAGTTCAAATTTAACGTCCTTTTTTTCTTGTATTAATTCAATTTTTCACGTTAAGGAACATAAAAAAAATTGACTAATTTCATCAAAAAAAAAATTTTTTTTGAAGGAATTAAAACATATATATATAAAAAACAATTTTAAAACTTTTTAACAAATTATTATTAAATACAAAATTCAAAAAAAAAAAATTCTTACAAATGGAGCAAACAAATAAAAAAATGGAAAATTTAAATAAGAAAACCGTACCTCAGTTAAACGAGATTTGTAAAATATTAAAAATTCAACATTTCAGAAATCATAGAACCAAATAAAAAAAAATTGAAGTCATACAGGAATATTATTTGCGAAACGATGAAAAGAAAAAAATCGAAAGATCGGAAGTGGATAAACTTAAACAGTCAAAAAAATGCATCAATTGTGAAAAATAAGAAGACGACTAAACGAAAAGCCATTGAAGAACTTCAAGTTTCAAAAGAAAAGAAAAAAAAACTAAAATGAAAAAGAGTGATGCACTTCAGAATCTAGACAAACGAGATATATCGAGCAAAATTCGACAAGCAATCAACGAAGGGAAAGGAGAAGAATATGTAGCACGACTCGTCACAGAAATATTCCAATCGAATCCTGTAGAATGGGAGAGTGCGATCAAAGGCATTTTTAAAACTTTCGATGTGGTTCCCTCGTTCAAGAAAATCAATCCAAAATTGTTCATGGAACGGGTGAAGAAAAAAGTATTGGATTTGTTTCACAAGCACATGAACGTGGGACAAAAATTAAGATGATACTCCATTGCGTGATGAATAAAATCGATGTGAAGTCTGGCGAGAGCATCGTGACAAATGCATTTTTCAGATCTAACGTCGAACCCGTATTTAGAGGTTCAGATTTATCAGACATTTTCGATAAGATGAAAGACAAGATGTTGACGTCTCTCGTGAATTATCAACATGAAGGTAGTAATTGGACGTTCGATGAAGTGTTGAAACTCGAAATTCATATAACTGAAAACTATTCGTTGAAAGGGTCTTCCTACGTCGAATTACCATATTTTTTAGCTAAAAAAAATGCTGTGATCAACGTGAGAAATAAAGATGATCAGTGTTTTAAATGGGCAGTCACCTCCGCTTTATACCCCATCAAAATCCATCCCGAGAGAGTTTTTCATTACGAGGAGACTTCTAAAAATCTCGATTGGACCGGAGTGACTTTTCCAACGCAGTTAAAACACATCAAATGTTTCGAGGCTCAAAATCCCACCGAAGCGGTGAACGTCTTGGGATACGACGATGAAAAACGAACGATCTATCCTCTCAGACAGACTTCGTATCTCAAAAGAAAAAAGACGATTATTTTATTATTGATTTTGAATGGTGACAATCATCATTATCGTTGGGTTAAAAATCCGAGCCGATTACTGTCGAGACAAAATAATAAACATAAAGGAAAGATATGTTTATGTTGCAACTGCATGAACATGTTTCATAGCGAAAAATCGTTAGCAAAACATCAGGAATATTGCAACGAAAATCAAGGTGTCGCCATTGAAATGCCCAAACCCAACACCATCATGAAGTTTGAAAATCACAATAGAACATTAAAAGTACCATTCGTCGTGTACGCCGATTTCGAATGCTTCACCATGAAAATGAGTTCCTGCCAACCCAACGCTCTTCGAAGTTATGTCGAAAGATATCAAAAACACACACCTTCGGGTTATTGCATTTACGTGAAATGCACTTTCGACTCGCAACATGACATGGGTCCCTTCATCTACATGAAACAGTGCAAAGACGGCGACGTGGCTCAAACGTTCGTGGAAGAGTTAGAATCGAAAATTCAAATGTTATACGATAAATTCAAAACTCCAGCGAAAATGATCATCAGGACGAAAATAACATAGCCACCGAATGTCACATATGCAGACAATCGTTCGACGAGAATTCGGAGGAAAATAAGAAGGTCAGAGACCACGATCCTTACACAGGTCTGTATCGCAGTCCGGCTCACAGTAAGTGTAATTTAAAATATCAAGATGCCGTTTTCTATCCGGTGATATTTCACAATCTCTCGGGTTACGACAGTCATCTGTTGGTGAAAAATCTTGGCACCTCCCACGAAGAATTAAATTGCATCGCGAACAGCGAAGAAAGATACATTTCCTTCATGAAATGGAAGGTCATGGAGAAGAAAAGAGTAATCGATGGAGAGACATTGAAAGAAAGAACGAAATTCATTCATAGAGGCATATGTTTCATCGATAGTTTTAAATTCATGTTAACCGCTCTGGAAAAATTAGTCGATAACATGAGCAAGGATAAATTTAAAATCATGAGAAAACATTTTGGAGAACGAGTAGATGTCATGTTGAGGAAAGGAGTCTATCCTTACGATTACATGAGTGATCTAAAGAGATTCGATGACACCGCACTACCTTCGAAAGAAGATTTTTATTCGAAATTATATGAATCCGACATTTCCAACGAGACTTACGAACACGCCAAAAACGTGTGGAAATCATTTGATATGAAAACCATGAGAGATTATCACGATCTCTATCTAAAGACTGACGTTCTGCTCTTGGACATGTTCGAAAATTTTCGAGACGTTTGTCGTCGAAATTATGATCTGGATCCGGCTTGGTATTTCACCGCACCCGGTCTGGCGTGGGGCACTCTGTTGAAGACCACCGAAGTCCAATTGAAATTATTATCCAATGTGGACATGTTGCTCATGTTCGAAAGGGCAACGAGAGGTGGCGTCTCGATGATCTCCCACAGATATTCTGAAGCTAACAATCTCTACCTGAAAGAAGGTTTCGATTCGAAACGATCGAATAAATACATACAGTATTGGGATGCTAATAATCTGTACAGTTGGGCTATGAGTCATCCTTTACTGATTGGAAATTTTGAATGGGTAACGGAACCGGAAAAGATGCAAAAATGGAGAGACTATCCTTGCATTTTAGAAGTCGGTTTGAACTATCCGGAAGAATTACACGATCTACACAACGATTATCCACTGGCTCCTGAATGAATGGAACCAAACGAAGGAGATGAGGAAAAACTCATTCCCAATTAATTTAACAAACGTAACTACGTCGTCTACAGTGAGAATTTGAAACAATACGTCAATTACGGGATGAAATTAGACAACATACATCGCGTCATTCGATTCGACGAAGAGCCTTGGATGAAAAAATACATTGATCTCAACACAAATCTCAGAATTCGAGCCGAGAATGATTTCGAAAAAGATTTCTTCAAACTCATGAACAACTGCGTGTACGGTAAATCGATGGAAAACATCAGGAAGAGAACCGACGTTCGACTTGTCACGTCTGACAAAAGAGCTAAAAAATTAGTGGTGAATCCCAATTACAAACACCGAACCATGTTCGACGAAAATCTAGTGGCCATTCACATGCAAAAGACGCACCTGAAGTTCGACAAACTGTATTATCTCTGACCGATCATCTTAGATATCAGCAAGCGATTGATGTACGAGTTTCACTACGATTACGTCAAACGAAAATTTGGTGATAAAGCCAAACTACTGTTCACCGACACGGACAGTTTAGTTTATGAGATATAGATGAAAGATGTCTACCAAGATATATCTCCGGACGTGGCCACGTGGTTCAACACGAGCAATTATCCCATCGATCGCCCATCCAACATTCAATCGAACGACAACAAGAAGGTGTTGGGTAAATTTAAGGATGAGAGCGGTGGTAAACAAATCCTCGAATTCGTGGGCTTGAGACCCAAACTGTATGCTTATCGTCTAGAAGATGAAGAGATCAAGAAGTGCAAAGGGGTTAAAGCATGCATGGTGAAGAAAAACATCTCTTTCCAAGAGTATAAAGATTGTCTGTTAGGAAGTGGTCCGGTATATAAGACTATGAAATCGATTCGAAGCGAAAATCACGACTTGTATACCGAAATAGTCAACAAGATTTCGCTGATGGCTGATGACGATAAGAGATTCATGTTAGATAATAAAATAAGCACTTTAGCTCTCGGACATTGGACTTTGGATCTAATTTTAGACGATAGGATTTCAGATATGATTGAGGATGATATGATTCCAGATATGATTAAGGATGATAGGATTCCAGAAAATCAAGAGGAATTAGACGGATTCTAGATTATGGAAGTCGAGGAATTAGACGGATTCAAGATTATGGAAGTCAAGAGAGTTAGTTTAAAAAGAAAAATAAAAAAATAACGTCATTTTAGTGAATTATAATAAAATAAATAATTTAAAAAAAAATATATATATGCATTTATGAATAAGAAAATAGAGATATCCGTAGAAGGTGTCGTCTTACCTAACGAACCCCTATCCAACATCGATCTGTCGAATGCGGCGAAGGATTTGAAAATCGAAGATTTTCTAGGCGTGTTTTCCAGAGATGCCTTGCCGAAGAGAAGACCTCGACAATCGGAATGCGGAATTTTAAATCTAGACGATTTATCGGGTGAAGGCACTCACTGGGTGGCGTGGTTCAAGAACGGGAAGAAGAAGAATTATTATTTTGACAGCTACGGAATCTTGCCGCTGAAAGAAATAAAGAACTATTTCAACAAATCGATGGTTCATTACAACACGGAACGAGTGCAATCGCCAGATCAAGTGTTTTGCGGTCACCTATGTCTCTACGTTCTCAAGAGATGGTCTGAAGGAGATCGGTTTCAAGACATTCTCAATGATTTACATTAGAGAGAGATTTTTTTATAGTATACATAAAGGTAAAAAAATTGTATAAACAAATTTTAATCGAATAAAAACGAAAAATAAAATAAGTGAAATAATTAATTTTTAATAAACTGCATTTGAAATATAATTTTTAAAACAAAAATCTCAAAACAACATGCTAGTTGATAAATTTGGTAGAAGTGACGACAAAAGTCAACCCAAAAAGAAGAGGAAAACGCTCGAAGTCAGTGATGGTTATGACGTTGCCAACTTGGACGAATGTTACATTCGGAGATACGAACCTCGAGAGGAACCTTTGGACATGAACGATAAGAAGCTCTACAATCTTCCCGAGCTGATAGATCTCGCAGATGCTGCGACTAAAAAATACGTCGACAGGGGGAACGTGGATTTCGAACGAATCATGCTAGATAATTACATGGATAAAGCCATGACCGACGATCTCGATCTGAAATCGTTTGGTGAACGTCACGAATCCCATAGATCCCACCAATGCTGCGACCAAGAAATACGCTGATGACTCTCACGTGCAATTCAGCGAACATCTGAGAAATAGATACATTCAGAAAACGATGCACTCGGAATTGAACACCACGAGAATCAACACGCGAATGTTAGCACATTCGGCACGCCTCTCAAAGTGAATGCTGGAGACAGGATTAATTTCATTACGAAAACCAATAATCCCGAAGCCGCCACTTCCGTGGTGAGTCTACTGATCGAACTAGATCCTTTGAACAAACAGTGAACACGTGGAAATAATTAATTAAAAAAAATAATGTGTGATTATTAAAAACAAAAAAAAAACGTAATGAGATTTAGAAAGATGTTCAATCTCTCTAGATCTTATTACTTTTATTTTTTGTTTTGTTTTTTTTTTGTTTTTAATAATTACTCATTACTTTTTTTATTTGTTTTTAATTTTTTTCACACACGTCTCTCATCGAATGATCGACATCTTATTTCCATCCGATTCGAACTGTAATTCTCTGTCCGACAGGACCAGAGTGAAGGCTTCGTTTTTTCTCGGCATGTTCCTATCGAATTGCATCTTGATCTGAATGTCTAAGACGCTACTCTTGAGTCGTTCACTCTGTTTACTGACGTCGAATACGAACATGGGATACATCGACTTGTATTCGCCGGGAGATATGTTAGGGTTGCTCATCAATTCTTCTAGACTGTGATACTTCTTTCTAAAATCAGCGGCGTCGCCTTACAGTCTGCAGAAATCATTCTTGTCGAACGACGCATTGTAACCAATTGCTGAATATCTCGTGGCATTCAGAAACACTTGCATGTTTCTCAAATTGCAGTGATCGAACTGCGACGCATTCTTTTCCTGAGACCCATCCCTATTGGTCTGAAACGCAACCACGATGAAACACGGTCTCTCAGAAGCGGAGTTAACCATCAATCTCCAATCGAAGTGATTCATGGAGAGTGGAATGCTTGCCATGTCGCACTGTCTCATTCTACATCCCACAGGTAATTTACTCTTGGATTCTATGATCTTGTAGAGATGCGCTTTTTCCATGATTGAAGGCTCCACGTGCAGAACGAACCACAATATCTTGTGTAGAGTTATCTTACCCGCATCGGTCGCGGGGAGTCTCACTATCCCGTCATCATTTCCCTTTCGAATCAATGTCAGATTGTGTTTGAATCCGTACATGATCTTGTTGTAATCGTCCGTGAATCTGAAGATGTGTTTCAAAGGTATCCTGAACGAAAACGTTCCTTTAGCTCTGGACGTCTTGATGACGTAGTCGAAATTCGCGGCGGCGCCGGCATTAGCAGGGCTGATGGTGTCTTTCACCCACAACTGATTAAGTCCTCTGGATTTCGAAAAATCATCAGGATACATCAAGAGTCCGAACATCATGGTGGCCTGACCGGGATGAAACACAGATTCTCTCTTTTGTCCGGATAGCATGTATTTTATATTACTGAATAGATGCATGATGCCATTATTGGCAAGAGTAACCGTGTCGTCGTCGGCGTAGTCGCTCACATCTTCCTTGGTGAGACATCCCTGCACAACTATGTAACTCTCGCTAGGATGTACGAATAGATCTTGAGTTTCGATGTTGATTCTTATCTCTCCCGCATTGTTCAAACTCGTTCCGGTTACCGGTTCGTATTCATGAACCTCATATTCTTGAATACTTTCATCTTTCACTATGCTCTGTGCTATATCAGTATATTTGCCATTTTTGAAGGGTTTTTGTTTTTTGTTTATTAATTAGCTTGCTTTTTTATCTAAAAATAGTTTTAATTACTTTTTATTATTATTTTTCTCTCCTATATATATATATGTGTAAACAAGAAAATGTTAAAGAGAGTAAATAAAAAAATTTTGTTTTTCTTTATCAAAACTTCGTCTTCTGCAATTGTTGTTCATAAAACTTTCCGATGATCTCTTCTCCATCCAATGCTTTGATTTCGTAAGTCACCAGATCGGTGTGAAATATTTTGATTATCACGAAGATTTCCGAGGTCCATCGAGGAGTATAACCCTTTTTGAAATGCTTCTTATAAGCGTAGATTCTCACTCGATCACCGACCGCAAATTTCGGCATTCTAGACTTCTTCCTGATCTTAGATCTCTCAGGATATAGATTCGCGTAGACCCGTTTTTCGTTTCAAGGATCGCTAGCTTCCACAGGAGTCATCTTGATCGATCTGTGTCACGTGTTGTTGTAATCTTTGACCAGACCGTTCAGAGCGTATATGTATTTCTTGGTCAAATTCACCGTGAAGTATCTATGCATCTTTTCCTTCATCGTTCGATTCCAACGTTCCACCACGCTGGCTTTCTCTTCGTTTTCGATCGAGTAGAGGTCGACCAATTGATGAACGTGCTTGTTGTAGAATTCCTTTCCCTTGTCCACCACAATTTATTCGGTTTTCGAGAAGATGAGTCGAACATGCTCTTCAGAGCCTTGGCGACGCAAGGTCCCGATTTATTCTTCAAAGCTCTGATCCAACCGTATTTGGAAAACACGTTAATGACTGTCAATAGATATTTGACACCCTCGTTCCACCTCGAAAATGATCTCATGTCGACCAAGTCGGCAGACCAAATATCATCCAAACCCTTCACGAACACCCTTCTCTTTCGAAATTTATGCACGATGGGTTTGTGTAACTCCTCAGCCAATTCGCTCATCAATAATCGTTTCTTCTTCTTTTCAGATGCGCTTTTTTTTTTTAATGCCCCATCCGAATCGACGTTTCGCACCGATCAAATTGCCAACCAGCGAACGATCTTCTCTCTCCTAGTCGGATTCGATATACCTCTCAATTTCGCCAACATTTTTTTATTGCAGACATCGTTGCAAGTCTTAGTTTTGGGATGTCCGGCATAGCATAGATCATGATCATACGTGGCTGTGTCCACCCTATTCACAGGTTTGCTCCAAGATTTAGGAGTCAGATCGGCATTGAGTCTCTTGTTCAATTTTGTTCCAGGTCCCGTGAAACTGTGACCAGGCAGATGCATTTCGAAAGGTAGATTATTGATCATTTTATTCACGATGCCTTTACCTTTGCTCGCGTTCTTTTTTTTGACGAATTGAGTCTTGATAGAACCACACACGTCGCAAATTCCGCGAAGCATCTGTCTGTCGTTTTTAGTTCATACTTCTTGAGAATTACTCGTCTCGGTAACTCTCTTACACTTTACGCAATACATTTTTTGAGAGCTATTTAAATTAATTTCGTTTTTATTTTATATATAAATTTAATATTTCTTTTTTAAAAATTCTGTTCTTATTATATATATATTTTTTTTCTATCGCTGCTCTTGAGTTCTATCTTCTTACTGAATTCCTCCCTGGCCTCTTTCCTCCCCTTTTCCACGAGAGAATCCTTCATCTCTTCCTTGATGATCTGACGAGTCTTGATTCTCACAGCTTCTTTCATGGCTTCATATTTCGTTTTCTCACCCAATATTGTGAAGTATTCTCCGTCTGATATCCTACCATCTTTCAACGCCATCGAGACCATTTCGGATATCGTGTCGATCTTGGAGTTGGCCAAGACGCGAATATTGTCATGTTTCCTCGCCTTCAGATATAATTTCCTACTCAAAAAGTTTCCGAGCGTGCTAAACAATTGAGCGGCGAGAGCCACTCCTTCTATGGTTAACACGATCGGAATACTGACTGCAGTCGACAACAATCCGATGCCGGCCGCGTGTAAACCCATGGAAATCGTGATGAGTGTTGTGTTGATCGCATTGACGAATTTCACGAAACATGAATACTTCTTCTTGAGAGAATGATGAGAATCTCTCTCTCAAGTTAGATACGATTGGATTCTACTGATTTGATCGATGCAATACCTCTCTCCTCTTTCTTTTTCTTCTAGCGACGGTGCCATCGGCAAAACGCTGTTCGGCTTCTCATCCTCGTCGTCATCTAACATCGGATACAATTTATTTCTGGTTCTCATTTTTGTGTTTTTTCTTTCTTTCTAATATTAGATAAAAATGTATGTGTGTATTTATTTTTATTTTCTATTCTCCCTTATTTATATCAATGAGAAAACTTAGACATATGCTTCATTGAACAATAATTTCATGATGCATCCCTTGTCTTCTAAAGTCAGACTTCTACGTGCCAATTTCAGTTCTTCCGAAACTGTGGGCTTGTCTCGATCCTTACAGAAGAGTAATCTCTTCCAAAACGTGATCACTTCGTCGATTTGGACGCGTTTGAACGCCGGTTCAAAATACTTGATGACCATATCTTCCCTTTCCATCGTCAGACACGAATGATTCTCATGATCGAAGTCTAGGTGATCCCGACATCCGACGCATCGTTCTAACAAGAGGCGACATAGTTGTTCGTTCATGCAGAATGCGTAGGCTCTCATCAGCATTTTAAAAAGAAACCTTGCTCTAATAGTCTGGGAAGCATTCATGATTTACGTATTTTTTATTATCTATTCGATTTGATATATTTATTTTTTTAAATAACTATTTATTTATATTTTTTTTTCTCTCCTATATATATCAATCACTTTTTTATTTCCTTACTATTTTTATTTGAATGAAACAAATTCTACAAAGTGTTTTATTAAGATTTATTTCACAAAATTCGCAGTGACAAAACCTAAACAAACGATTTTCCCATTGATTTCTAATTTTCTAAAACTCAATTTTTTTTTCAATGTCAACCGTTGAAACGAAAACCTTTCATTCACACCAAAACAAAACATGAATGTCTATTATAGCAGATTCAATTTTATAGTCAACTCTTTTGAATGAAAACCTTTCATTCACACCGAAACAAAAACATGAGTGTCTATTATGATAGAATTTATCGAATTCAGTCTCATAGTCGACTCTATTGTGAGCCTCAAAAACAGTTTGCTGATTCTGGGACACTGTCCCAGAATCCGCAAACCACCTTTTTGATGCTGTTCTAGAAGCCGCGAAACGTTTTTTGCTCGCGTTCACCAACGATGGATCGATGGTCTAATCCATGATGGGAACGTCGAAAAAAAGTTTTAAGAAAATCTACATGTACAATTTTGTACATTTTTCACTTTTTTGAGCGACGTGTACATTCGACACGTTCACAAACGGGTATTTGAACGTTAAAAGTGCGATCTGTGAGCCCCAAAACAATTGCGGATTCTGGGACACCATGAAAAAACAACATTTTTGTGAACGTGAACGCGACTTAACACTGAATCCTATGAAGGTAAACGCACCATGTACGTGTACATGTATGGTACATGTACAACGTGTCCTGGAATCCGCAATTATCACCTACTAATGTTGCAATAAAAAACCCATCTTCCTTCTTTAAATTACAATATGCCACGTTTTCGTGATTACATTCAGGAGTGGTGAGAGAAGTAGGATGTGTTGTCGATATAAAATGATTGTAAAGCTTTCCCCCATATATTTCTATATATCATTAACCCATTTATCATTTCTAAAATTTGCATTTTATTTTTTTATCAATTTTTTGTGAAATTGTTTTTAATATTGTTAATTTTTTGTGAAATTGTTTTTAACACAGTTGTTCAAATTTACAGGATTCGAACTGGATATTCCCTACCCATTAATAAATATATAATACACAATCCACAGACGGGAAATTATCCACCAGTCTCCAGAAGTACGGACTTTCAAAACTCGAAAGTCCCGGTTGCCCTTGACATCTGATCATACTTTCCCAACTATCCATTACGTCATCCGCGTCGACCATAGATAATGCAAAACACATACGACAGCGTCTTCATGTTCCATGGTCTGACAGCTGTGGTTTTTCATATCGTAGCCATTGTATTTGCATCCAAAACACTTTTTGCTCAACGCTTGAGAAATATTTTCTTCCACGAGATTGGCAAACGCTCTAAAGAACATATCTCGGAGACACTTCTAATGCACCTTATTTCTTCTTGTTTTGATCGACTCATATTTTTTATTTTTTAATTTGATAAAATATTTTATTATTTTTTCTATTTCGTTCATTTTATTATAATTAAACCTTTTCTGTTCATGCATTTTCGGCAAAATGATTGGCTAAAGTGTTTCTTCTTTTCATAACACAATGGACCCCAAAAAACCGCATTTAGGCCCGCCCTAAACCACGCCCCATTGTCAGTCTTAAAAATTCACATAGCACAGTTTGAAGGAAAAAGAACCCCTGCACGCTCATATTGTTTCAAAATGAAAATGTAATTAATATTTATCTCATCATATTAAAAAGAGTCAAAATAAAATATAATAAACAATGAAATCCTCATCTTGCTTTTTATTCCGTGTTAATTTTATTATATGCAATAGATGGTCGTCTTCGTTCATCGTTTTACCCAAAGCAAACACAATGAATGGCCGGTCCACAAACGAAACTCACGCGCACAAAACTTTCCAATTTCCACATAGCCTGAAGGAACTCTTTCTGAGACAAAGTTCAACCAACTTCATGTCATCTCGGTTTATATCGAACTCCACAATTACAAACTGTGTTTTCAATTTCTCAGGAAATGGTCAAAATCAGAATTAAATTTAACTCAGTGCCGCTTTGAATGACAGCACCTCCCATCAAGTGGAAAAGGAGACTGAAGTTTTGCGTGGTCGTGGCCCATGGCGTTCCTTTTTAACTTACGCAGTTCATTGGTCAACGCAATTTTTAATGGCACAAGAACACTTTTCGGTGAAATGTATCGTTATTTCAAACAGAATTTTAGAAAACTATGTTTTTTTATTCAGCTACGCCCATTTACACAGTTTGGCCCTTTTTGGGGGGGGGGGGGGGGCGGGGGAGTTCATAACTCAAAAAATAGACAGAAACAAACGATCATTCCTTATATACCGAAACAAGTTTACTTGGACTCTTAACTATTCCGTTCGTTTGGAATCAGAGTGGTTAACGTACATCGCACCTTTGGGATCACATACAAAAATGTTCAAACCTCCAGGTGACTGTACACAAAAAATATAAATAACTTCTTTGCATTCGAGGGTTAACAAAATATTTTTTAACACTCGTTGTTTGACCATCTTCTAATTAAAGGTTTCCCTCACAATAAGCGACTCGATTATTATTTTACAGAGTGATTGGATACGACGTTAATAATCTCACTTCCTGGTTTTGCAGATTTAAAAAAAATGACGAACTTTTCTTATTTTTTAAGTTGATAAGAGTATCTATCTCTCAACCTCTGAAAACGTTCTTCTAGTGACAAATCCCCACTTAAAAAAGTAAGAACATTTCGATCATTTGCGATCGCAGAATCGTGTAGTCCATAAAATTTTCAATTTAATAACATGAAAAAATGCTCTGATTACATGACTTCGAAAATATCTATGAGATTCCCCATAGTAAATTCCGCTTCAAAACCTAAGTTTTCTAGCATTGAAGTTTCGCGTGAAGCAGCAAATGTTTATGGGAAATCCTGTAGTAAGGGATAAAATCACAGTCGGTCATTTAGCGCGAGTGTAACAATAAAAACCCGTTGGTGTTCAATCGTGCGCATAAAACTCACGAACGACACTTAAAACCCTGTGAACCCCAGAGGCTGGCTTTTCAAACCCAGTAACATGACACTTCATAATTTCATTAAGTTGGTTGACTTTTGAGTGAAGGTGTGGTGTAGACCAATCAATATTTTCAAAGTGCAGCCGCCAGGCTGCACTTTGAAAATATTAATTGGTCTACCCCCAAATAAATAATATGGACTCTTCCCGTTGCTGCCATTGAACTGATATGGAAGATGTCACTAGGGCTCAAAGGGTTAACGTGGAACACTCCAAAGGAAAAAGGGAGAAAATACATGTAATGGACGTTTTTTTTTTTGAAAAAAAAGAAAGAAAAATTGTAGCTGTGTGCAATTTGCTACGGTTTTCTGTTCGAGTAGAAATTTTTACTGATTTAGTTTTGACAATTCCACTGACAAATTTCAATTCAACAGAAAAACTAACTCTTCACAAGTTTTGGATGAAGTGGGACTCTCAATTCTACACTACTAAGGTCTATACACATTTTACGAAACTACCTCAACGGCTCAACGTCAACCAAAATTGTTTTCCGCAGAATACTAAAACCAAAATATTCAGGATACCTACTGTTTTTTTAAGTAGATTTTGGCTCACGATGGACTGCAAGCATACGAGTTTTCCCTATCTGCTGGAAACCGCGAGTGAAAACTTAGAATTCTAGGCAGTAGCGAATGTGATAATTTAGGCATCTACTCGAAAAATAATTCTTTTTTATCATAGCGTTGCGACGTTTTAATTGCAATTAAAATGTGTTTTAACTGCTATTAAATTACGAAAAACCGAAAACGTTCGATGGTATCGATCTGAAACTATTGCGAGTTGCTGGTCACTTCCGGGGCGGTATTTAGAGGTTATTACTTGGCTACTTTCATACTTGCCTAGATATCAGGCCGAGGTAACTTCATATCAGCCTGAGACCCAAGGTCGAAGGCTGATGTGAAATTACCGAGGGCTGATATCTCGGTCGATATGAAACTAACCATTCAATGACATCTTTATTTATTAAACCAAAACAAACTCAGCTTCCCCAGCGGAGAAGACGCGACGTTCGAATAGATAAACTAGCTCCACCCCCCCCTCTCTCTCTCTCTCCCTCTCTTCGCGGAATCTCCGCTTACGGCTCTAAATCTTAATTTGCTGAAATTTGTGCACAGCTTTTCTTTTTTCTCTCCATCCACCTTATCCTTACTTATTGCCATCATCAATCCTCACCATACAAAAAACTACTCCTTTTTGCCTGATAATGCCACTTTTCCTGATTGCGTTCCACAATAACGATGAACGACTCACTGTAAACAAATTGGTTGCGCCCAGTAACGCATCAAGGGGGACAACTCTAGCTTGGTCAAATCAGCGAAGATCGTCATCATATCAATCTAGTCTGAAGTCATATCAGCCAAGCTTGATAGTAGGCAAGTCTTGGAAAGAAAAATATATCTACCAAATAATCTCGTTTCGTGACAATTTAATATCGAAAAATATTTGCTAAACATTTCCCTCTATCTTATAAGGTGTCACAAAATAAAATTTAAAATGTCTTTGCTCACGACCAAGTATGTCTGAATCGGTAGTGATGCCACCCCTTAAAGCTACTGAAGGAGTAATGAGATATGCTTTACGTTGGAACACATTAAAATTGAAAAAATGTCCAATAAACACAGTAGGACATTAAAACAGTCTTTTTTGCTAACAATATTGGTACAAATAATGTTCAACATGACCCCACTCCACGCCCAATTTCAACACATACTTTTGGATTACTATGACCAGAAAATGAAAAAAGTCTTATATAATGGTTAACATTTATTTATAATAAAATAAATTACATAAATATGTAAAGATAATATTTTTATTTATATTATATAGTCTTTAAGAGAATAGCAGCCAGAAAATGACATCTTCTATTTGTATGAATTTCTTCTTGCGTATTGTTCGTTCCTCCCTGTGGTGCTCAAAGTGGAAATAAAAGTAACTAACGAAGAGACGCATGACCTATCCAAGGGTTCCGGAAGTGGGGAGGGGCAGCTTCCCTCTTCCCCTGAGGTTAGGGGCAGCACGTGCCCATTTTCGCCCGAAGTGCACTGGTGTAAATGACTTTACTATCAGAGAACTGTAACGTGTGCCTATGCAAATGGAGAGAGAGGGTAGAAGTAGGGGCCTGCGAATATTCGAGATTCGATTCGATATCACTACCATACGTCTGCTTCGAGATCGATCCCGGATCAGTCTCAATATTCGATTTTTTCGAATCTCTCGTACTAACTTCAGTTTGTTACATTTCCAACAAAAATTGGATAAAATTCATTCATGTATGCTCAATTCCTATTTATTTAAGTAATTGGTAATGTTTAATTGTTCGGTAAGTACTGAATTTTGCCCAGAACATTATCCATAGTTTTAGTTTTTGAAGGTTTAACTTGTTACTATTCACGTTCTTAAAAACGTGAATAGTAACAAGTTAAGCCTTCAAAAACCAAAACTATGGATAATAGGCCTAGCTAGCTGTTTTAGCGACGGTGCTGCAGAGAATATTTATTTATTGGTGTTGAAGGTGTTCACTCAGTTTTGATAGGGTCATCACAGTGTACCGTAACTTCCGTTTGGTGCAATATGAAATAACTTGTCTATTAAGATTTGATTCGAGATTCGATTCGATATCGATAGCAGAGACACTATTCGATTCAAGATTCGATTCGAATAAGAATTTGTGATTCGCAGATCCCAAGTTATCAGGTATAATGACGAAGGCTGGGCGATAATCACCAAACAAGGAGGCAAAACATAAAAATGTCAATACTATTTAGTGTCACATTACAGTTTATGATGATACATTGTAAACTCCCGGAGAGAGCCCAGAGTAGAGTGCCATTGATAGCCCTGCCCCCATGCCTTCGGATGCTTCCGGCCCCCTTTGGTCAACCATCTTGAAAAGCATTTAAAAAAGGAAAACACATTTTTGTCATTTGAATATATATACAAACAGCACATTACAAAATATATCTACAGTATCACAGATCTTTGTTTGTACCCATAATGACAGGACTGTATAAATAACATAAATATTTAATTTTACCCATAACTTCACAGCATTTTCCGGCGAGTTCCATTCACAAATATCGTCAATCATTTAATATTTTGTTCATTATTTGCCTCCAGATCATAGCTGTTGACCTTTTCATTCGAATGACCGCGCCTAGATCTTTCCAATGGGGAGGGGTGGGGGATACAGTATGCTTTGGAGGGAAAAATGAAATTTATTAATTTTTGAAAGACGCTTTTGCAGATGTCTCCTGCTCGTTACGTTCTGATAAGGGTCAAGAACCGGCACTTTCAATGCATCGACGGATTAGCCACCGAGATTTCAAACAGTTGGAAATTTAACACAGACGACGATCTTCGAAATTATAAGCTGCATTTTCAAAAAGGCGATATCTGTTCAGGTATTTTTTGCAAGTAAATCGGGTTACCAGCACGAAAAATTATTTGTGAGAAATAGATCTGCTGCAATAAGAATATCAGAAAGCAAAAGACCAAAACAAAATACGTTTTACAAACAAAATGCTGGTAATCATAAAAGAGAAGCAGACACTTGGGATCAAATAGAGAGCCGTTTTACCAACACCTTTTCCTCGCAGCAGGCTGTTTCCTGGCACCCAGAAAATGTTTTTGTACACACTTCGTTGGAATTCTGTTCTCTGGACTTCAATACCACATTGAAAGGATTAAACGTTAGCAAACGCCGACTTGTGGATTGGACTGGTTTCGCATTTTGTTTAAACAAAGTGTGGGTCACACGAGCACAACAACCAACCAGGAACTGTGTTCTGAAAATCCTTAGTTTAGCTGCTAACTGGAACTCATTTCAGTTAGAAAATTTTAAACACACAAAACACACGTGCGTGTTCGTAAATTTTAAAGCCTTCAAAGTCCATTTATAGAGCGTTCCATCGATATTTTGTTTAGTCAGAAGCGATTTACGGACTTTTTGTCTCTCGCTTCAGTCGCAAGTCACAAAATTACTGTACTATGATTCGTGGTCGTAAAAGAATGCCGCTATTGACCTCATTCGCAGTGACATTCATAACTCTGTGGTAGAATGATACAACAACAACTTATTCTGTCTTTCCTAATGTGAATTCCTTTTTGGTATTATCAGCAAATCTCAGTCAAGACAGATACTGAATACCGGCCAATACCGAGGTATACCCCCTCTAGTGATCTGGACGGGAATTCGACTGTGAAGTTGGCTATCATAGATAACTGAAACCGAGAGGTTTAAAATATCCACCTCTAAATTTCCAACAGCCCCCCCCCCCCCGCACCCCCCGAAGGCAAAATTTCGACTTCCACCACATGACTTCCGACAAGTGGAATTTCCATTTTCACACCCCTGGTTAACAAAATTTTCCAAATACAAGTTTCAATCCGTTACCAAATACACACAAATTTTCAAACGGTTAATTGAATTTGTTTTTAAAAAAATTCCAAAAATTTCGACAAAACCATATATAACCCCTCACTGAAACGAGCTCGACGAAATCTTTCTACTGAGGGGGCACATGCTATAGTTTTGTTGAAATTAAAAAAAAAAAATTCAGCTGCTACATTTGTCAGGTAAACGGTTACTTTACAGAAATAATAATTATTCAATGGAGGCTATTGGTACGCAACATTTCCAACTGTAAATCAATATTTGGGGAGGGGTTACTCCTTTTCAATCAGTATTTGGAGGACTTTCACTACTTTTCATCTAAAACTCCATATTTTGACCAAATTTTGGACATGGCCAGAAAAATCCCTCTAGTACCCTGTCTGAAATTTCCATCTTTTTCCAAATTAGGGTTTCGAAGTTCCAACCATTGTACCCCCCCCCCCCCCTTCCCTATCGCAACGGCCCTGACTGAAATAAATGACCTAACAGGTTCCAATTTCAGGATTTTTCTGACGGAGGTAACAGCTCGATTGGTTGCATTGTGTTTTTGTTCATGTTTTTCGAGCGTACGCACTCCATTATGCATTGAACAGGATGGTTTAGAAATACGGCCAATGGGTTAATACAAACTTTTCAATCCACACAGCGCTTTCCTCTGATTTTTCGATCCGTGCCTGCTTTACTACACCGGAATACCAGTGATAAAAAAAATCTACCCTCACGTCCTTTTGGAAAAACACAGCGAGGCCAATCGCATTAATTTCTCGACAACTTGAATTTTCAACGCCCACTGACAATCAGTTGAATAAACGTCGACTCAGATGAACAATCTTTTTGCTAAAAGCATATTTCATTTGAAATTTTTGTCTTATAGTTTCATAAATGATAACTGATTAAAACTTCTGGTTGGTAAATCGTGTCTTCAGGTGTTCTGGCACTTGGGGTTCTCGTTTCAAATTTGGATTCAATGTGAATACAATTGTTTTTGTTGAAGCTACTCCTTGAAGAGCGCCCAGCAATTCCTTGTATTTGTCTGAAAAATACAAATGCAAAACTAGTTTAGGTAAAACAGTGCACAAATGTTTAGTAACAATCTGATTTATTGCAAGCAATATACTTTCTCTTGTTCGATTATCTTGAAGTTTTCGAGCGTGGACAGATCATCAATTCTATGTGTATCTATATTTCCTTCCACGCAATATCTCTTACTGTTGCCGAGTTATAGGCATTTGAAATCTTTGTGTGAGCAGTGTATTCTGGAAGATTATGCAATATTTCAACCCTTCCAAACACCCGTTCACATATTTTTAACTCGTCGTAATATCTTTCACCGTTTCTTAGTTGTGCCTCCCGTGACGTGAATCTGGGGACTTTCTATGTTCAAATCAGTTCTATTTTTATTGTGCAAATGTATTTCTGGAAACGTCATTCAAAAACCCTGTGGTTAATCGTCATTTTCAACACGATGACACAGGTGTTCCCGTTATTCAAAAATCACCACTAACGAAGGTTCTTGAAAGTAACGTTTGTTGATATATGATCATCATTATAGTATTGCTGAATAGATTTATCATTTGTCTATTTTTGCAAGTTTCTTCAAATGGGATAGAGTATGGATAGGGTGGAACTGTGTGGGGATCGAATGCCTAACAGAGGATGGCGTAGCACCATTTTACAAAGATATACACAGAAGGACACACGCATGTGAATGGGCTAATTGATATGGTTCGAGTGCCAACGCGGAAGGATAAAACGAGAGGAAGCAGCCCTCGAGTATTATCCTTCCGCGTTGGCACTAGTGCCATATCGATTAACCCATTCACACGAGTGTGTCGTTCTGTGTTTATTACACGCTTCACATCTATAAAAACCCCAATTATTAGAAGGATACTCAGCAATTCATTTGACAACTATCAGCAAAAACAACACATTTTATCGACAACCAAATTTACAAGAGGAACTCGTGTTACTATTTTGTCCCCTGAGTGCCTACTGACGCTTAGAACACATTGGAACTCGGGAGACGATTTTCGGCTACCGCTAGCGATTCAAATTGGAACTGCGTTGCACAATTTGAAGAAAATTCCAGTGAAATTTCGCTTCTATTTTAAAATAGTCCGTCATCGATTTCCGTTCCACGCATATGTGCCGAAAAGATTTTCATTCCGCATGGTTCAGGGTTGCTGTAGATGGGGATTACATAGAACAGGCGTGTAATAAATGTATGTTCGGCATAGAAATGGTAAATTAAATTAATTAATATAGGTTATGACGTTGAATAACCATGATTAAAAACAGGGTTGGGTGAGCAATGTTAGTGATTTTATTTCAGCACTTTGGAAGCGCGGCGGTGGTAATGGCATTAAGGTCAAGGTTCGATCCCCGTCTGCGTTGTGTCCCTCGGAAAAGAACGTAAGTAGTAGGAGATGAAGTAAACGGGCCCATTGGATGGACCCCGGGCTGGACCCCGGAAGTGACGTCATGTCACGTGACCTGGTGGCGTCATGTTTGGTTGTCCTGGTTACCCGCGTGAGCGGCTATCTTGTGACGTCATCCCCATAGTGATACGTGCACTATACATGGGGGCGCGGTGGCTCAGTTGGTAGAGGTGCAGGCTGCAAGCCGAGAGGTCCTCGGTTCGAATCCCACCCGCGGCAACCGCGTTGTGTCCTTGGGCAAGACACTTCACCCCGATTGCCTACATGGGGGCACGATGACGATGTGTACTGAGGCGTACTGCACGTCAATGGTGCGCATGTCTTCAACCAATCTAACCCTGCCTGTGCTGCGGTGCAGAGTTCAGAGTTACGATGTTGGAGAGCTGACAGCTGCTCGTCGTTGCTCGGTGGTTCTCTCCGGGTACTCCGGCTTCCTCCACCCGTAAAACTGTCACGGTCACGATTAGCCATTGTGCATAAGTATGTGACCTTAAACACCAATAAATAATAAATAATAATGCACTATACATACAATACCAGGTTATAGGTATCCTCAAATACTGAAATGAGTCGACGAGCAATATGTGCGAGTCACTCGAACGAGCAATTGCTCGATAGCTCAGTTGCTCGATGAGCTTCGAGTCGTTCGAGCAATGACTTATCAGTAACTGCTCGATAGCTTATAGGGGGTGTTTGGGATACGTATGTCTTGTGGTACAGGTAATAGTATCCTCAGATAAGTATCCTATAAAATGTATCCTTTGCTCGATCTGTTTCGAGTCGTTCCAGCAATGACTTACTAGTAACTGCTCGATAGCTTATTGGCTTTGGGGATGATATGGGGTTTTGTTGTACACAGGGGAGATAACTCTGCATACAGATTATGGGAAATTAAGCACTGGTGATTATAAGACTTGGACGAGAGAACCAGAGATAGTTTGGACTGGATAGACTGTTTTGATAGAGTAGCATATGCAATAGGCATTAAAAATGGGATTCTGGGAAAATCAGGTCCTATACCCCTATTCAATAGAACACACCCACGAGGCCCCCTCGGTACTATAGCACTACGTGTTATTTTTATATTCCCAAAATGGGGCTTCACGTGTCCGTTTGGGTGGTTTGGTGCAGATTTTGGTGGTTTGTAAGGATGGGCGGGTCTATTTGGGTAATTAGATATACTCTAGTTCAATCAAACACCCCTTCTGTACCCCCTCGGTACTATAGCACTACGTGCTAAGCCGATAAAATGGGGAATCCGTAGTAAATGAGGTCAATTTCGGTGATTTGGAGGGATTGTCGGGTTGTTACTCTCGTACAAAGGAACATACCATCCGAAAATACCCATTTCTTGTTAGAAGGTTTGGGGTCACATAGCAACCACGTGCTACCATAGAAACCAAGATGGCGGCCTCCAGTATACAAATTGGAAGACGGAAACACGTATCACCATAACAACACGCGCGCATGCGCACTCACCCCACGAATCACTATGGGGATAGCGTCACAAGATGGCCGCTCACGCGGGCTACCATGACAACCAAACATGGCGCCACCAGGTCACGTGACATGACGTCACGTCCGGGGTCCAACCATCACGTAGTCCCGATTGCC
The DNA here is from genome assembly GCA_031216915.1 of Pictodentalium vernedei. Lineage (NCBI taxonomy): Eukaryota > Metazoa > Mollusca > Scaphopoda > Dentaliida > Dentaliidae > Pictodentalium > Pictodentalium vernedei. The sequence goes on from CM062295.1 coordinate 202,930,610, forward strand.
CACACGGGGGCACGCTGGCACTGTGTACTAAGGTGTACTGCACGTTGGTGGTGCACATGTCTTCAATCAATGCTAACCTGCTTGTGTCTAGTTAGCACGTTGAGAAGTCTGACAGTTGCTCGCCGTTTCTCGGTGGTTCTCTCCGGGTATTCAGGCTTACTCCACCGTAAAACTGTCCACCACGAGGTGACCTTGCTGTCGAAAGTGCCAATAAATAAATAAATAAATAAATAAATAAATAAATAAATAAATAAATTTTAGCACTTTAGATACCAAAACTGTTTTCATCCCGCTGGCCATATTCACTCATTGAAACTGTCCCGAGCCTTCCTTGCTCGCCTTCGACTGGGAGAACCGTTGAGGCCTCTTTTTTACTGTAGCTCATCACTACTAACTCTTTCACCTGTCTAACTTCTTTTTCATTCTGTTTAACTTGAAAAACCAACATAGTAATATTTGTTTCCAAAATAATGACTGCATACTAATATTTATATCGAATAGAACACTCTTGACACAGCAGAAGCTGTAGGTGTTTGGGTTATAATTGTCATTTAATTAACAGATCGTTCCAGCATAGTTGTGAATGTATCTTGGTGGAAACAACCTTTAAAAATCGTCAGCTTACTGCCGAATCCACACACATTTTATTGCACAAAATGTTTTCTCTGATAATTGGAAATAAATTTTGTTTAAACTAAAACTGTTTCCAGCCATCCGAGTAGTATAGAATGTACCCGAATGGGGCTTATTGGGGGCACCCCGCAGGGGACCCCGGAAGTGACGTCATGTCACGCGACCTGGTGGCGCCATGTTTGGTTGTCATGGTAACCCGCGTGAGCGGCCATCTTGTGACGCCATCTCCATAGTGATACATAGTGTGAGTGCGCATGAGCAGCGCGTGTTGTTAGGGTGATACGTGTTTCCGTAGACCATTTTGTATACTGGAGGCCGCCATCATGGTTTCTATGGTACCACGTGGTTGCTATGTGACCCAAAACCTTCTAACAAGACAGGGGTATATTCGGAGGGTATGTTCGATTGAATCGGAGTATCACGAATTACCATAAACTACCCGACAATCCCTCCAAATCACCGAAATTTACTTTATTTCCCCATTTTATCGGTATAGCACGTAGTGCTACAGTACCAAGGGGGTACATGGGGTGTGTTCGATTGAATAGGAGTAATTTCCCGATTTGTAGAATTACTACACACAACCCGACAATCCCGTCAAATCACCCAAAAAACTTATTTTATTTCCCCATTTTGTCGGTGTAGCACGTAGTGCTATAGTACCAAAGGGCACAGGGGTTGCGTTCGATTGAACTAGAGTATATCTAATTACCCAAATAAACCCGAACAAGTTGTATTATTTCGAATTCTTTCAGAATTTTCTGCTTCTATCTATATATGCAATAGTTTTCGTCTGTCTGGCTTTGTATTTGCCCCATATGGTTTATAATAGTACCGAGAGAGCCCTGTGGGTACGTTCCTTTGGACTAGAGTATACTCCAGTACCGTAGAAGAGCCTATCAACTGGAACAGCTTTGCTCATAAAAACTATATTTAGCTATTCTGGTCTGTTCTTGTTAGTTCTGACCCTATTCCAAGTACTCTTGTTGCTTCATTTATCTACATCATTTATATAGATTATAACTAACCAATCAGATTGCTTGATTTCCCATAATCTGTATGCAGAGTTATCTCCCTTGTGTATAACAAAAGCATTCCCAAACCCAATAAGCAATCGAGCAGTTACTGAAAAGTCATTGCTCGAATGACTCGAAACCCATCGAGCAAATGAGCTTTAGAGTAATTGCTTGATCGAGTGACTCGGCATACTGCTCGAACAACACGAAGTCCATCGAGCAAATGAGCTATCGAGCAATTGCTCGTTCGGGTGACTCGCACATACTGCTCGACGACTCATTTCAGAAAAAAATGATTCCACAAATGGGATTCCAAAAAAAGGGATTCCGTAAAGTAGGGTTTTTTTCCCAAATAAGCCAAAGAGAGTAATTGCTCCATGAGCAATTGCTCGAACGACTCGAAGCTCATCGAGCAAATGAGCCTTAGAGCAATTGCTCGATCGAGTGACTCGACATATTGCTCGAACGACTCGAATCCCATCGAGCAAATGAGCTAACGAGCAATTGCTCGTTCGAGTGACTCCTCGAACGACTGTTAGACTCATTTCAGAAAAAGGGATTCCATAGCCACAGGCATTTTCCAAAAAGGGATTCTTAAAAAGGGATTGCGTAATTGAGATTCCTATCCAATACCATAAAATTTGGATTCCGTGATTTGACATCAGCAGTCGAGGGTATCCCCCTTCCCTGTTGGAAGAATTCAGTTCAAAGGGTTGTTGTTCAAAACTTCATTCAGATTACTTTCGTTATATTTTCATTAGGGTTAAAGTTCATTCAAACAGTTCAAAGGTTTCAAACTGTTTTATTTTCATCGGGGTTATAGTTCATTCCGTTGAACACTTTGTTCTGTTGACTTTGATCTTGGTTGTGTTTGATTAGATCAGTTCGATTTTCTTCACTTTGCTCTGTTCACTTCGATCTTGGTTGTGTTGGATCTTCGTTCACTTTGTTATGTTCAATTCACTTCGCCAACTTCCTTGTATCGATTCACTTTTCATGGTGATGTTGTTTCCAACCTGAATTGATGTAACAGTGCGTGCAGGCATGCGAACCCCGGATATCACTAAGAATGCTGTTTTAGAGTCATTCATTTTCAGTTTAAAATCTATCATTCATTCCCGCACCAGATTTATGCAAGTTTCCATGTTGCTGACTGCAGTGATTGAGTCACTTTGAAGAGATGAATTAAATGTAATGTACAGTTGGGTATCATCAGCATACAGATGATATGATATGCCACGCCTTTTAAGAAGATGACCCAGAGAAGAAGTGTACAGAGTAAACAAAAGTGGACCAAGAACTGAGCCCTGAGGAACACCACACTTTAACATCTTGCTTTCTGAACCGGTCTTGTTGATATATATTTGTTGACTGCGACCTTCTAGATATGATGCAAACCATGATAAGACAGTTCCACATATGCCATGCCGTGTCAATGTCTGCAAAAGAATATCATGGTCGACTTGGTCGAATGCTGCTGACAAATCCAAGAGAACAAGCAGTACAGCCTTACCATCAGACACTGATTTAACAATGTCGTTGTTGACTCGCAGTAAAGCTGTCTCTGTACTGTGATTGGCTCTGTATGCAGACTGGAAAGGCTCTAAAGATCATTTCATGCAGATGTTTTTTGAGTTGTGAAGCAACAACATTTTCCAACAATTTAGACAGGAAAGAGAGGTTCGATACTGGTCGATAATTCTTCAGGTTGTCAGGATCAAGAGATTGCTTCTTGATGAGTGGAGTAACAAGTGCTTTTTTCAGTGGCCGTGGAACAAATCCCTCATGAAGGGATGCAGATATAATAGATGATATGGCTGGCAGAAGATGATCAATTGTCTCTTTCAGAAGTAATGTTGGAATTTCATCTAGATCATTGGATTTATTGGATGATGACAAAATCATTTTTCGAATATCTTCTTCCAAGACAGTGTGAAAACTGGAAAAATCTCTTTTTATGTCAAGTTGATCAAACTCTGGTGGTTCACGTAATTGTATACTGTCCAGGATTAATTGAATTTTGGTTATGAAAAAATCACTGAATTTTTCCAGAATTTCATTGTTATTTAGATGATCTGGGAGAACGACTTTTTGTTTTTTACCAAGGAGACTATTGGTTACCGAGAATAACACCCTAGTATTTGATGACCACTCTATCAGAGAATTGTACTACTCCCTCTTCGCTTTTTTGATGATCTTTTTAGTTGTATTTCTTTGGTGGCAGAACATCTGCCGGTGAATCTCAAGCTTCGTTTTGTTGTATAGACGCTCAAGTCTGCGATGCTGTTGTCTAGCAGCTCTAACGTCTTCTGTAAACCACTCCACTTTTTCCCTATGAGTTATAACTTTTGACTTTGGTGGTGCATGATCAGCCATGATGCCCTTAAGAGTTTCTTCAAATAAAGATAACAGTTGCTCAGATGATCCATGACTACTACAAAAATAATTTGGAGACAGTGTTGATGAACTTATATCCATTTTCAAGGAATCAATGTTGATGCATTTATATTTTCGATAAGTAATTTTCTTGGGAGGAATTTTGGAGGTTGCTAGTGTCAATTCAGCCAAGACTGCATAGTGATCAGGTAATGCTGGATCTGTGACATAGATGTTTTGTACTGACGTGCTGTTACTTTGACGAACAAGAATTAGATCCAAGGTGTGTCCTCTGTTGTGGGTAGGTTTCAAAACCAGTTGCGAATAGCCGAATGAATCGAACAGATTAGTAAATTGCTTCGTAAAAGTGTCATTTAAATTGTCAACATGGATATTGAAGTCGCCGGCAATAGCTATATCTCCTCCATACAAGGCATAGAAGGACAGACATTCTGAGAATTCATTTAAAAATTGTGCTGATGTAGGTTTGTTTCTTTTTGATGGTGGCGGTCGGTAAACTATGAGTAATCGAAGTGAACTGTTGGTCGACATGAGGCAGTCTAGCATTTCAAAAGATGGCTGAGTTTTATAGGTGTCAGAATGATGTTTTACTTTTAGGGCATTGCTGTGGATGACAGCTACAGCACCACCTCGGCTCCCCCGTGAGTTATGTAAAATGGAGAAACCTGGTGGCAATAGTTGTCCAATAGAAAAGTTGTCACTATCATTTTCTGTTCAGTTGTTTCCAACCAGTTTATCTTCGTTCATGTTTCGTCTGTTTATGTGGGTTGTTGCATGTGATATTTAGGGGTGATAGTCTATTCAGGTGAAAATTTTATTGTGAAAATTGGGTGTTAAGATTAAGTCAAAGTTTGTTATGTTATGTTCACTTCGATCTTGGTAATATTGGATCTTCGTTCTGTACCTTTGTTGTTTTGTAGTGGTTGGTCGTCTCTGTTCAGAGTCTTGTAGTCATTGTTGAATTGGGTGTTATCCCTTTCCATACCCTCGACTGCTGATGTCAAATCACGGAATCCAAATTTTATGGTATTGGATAGGAATCTCAATTACGAAATCCCATTTTAAGAATTCCTTTTTGGAAAATGCCTGTGGCTATGGAGTCCCTTTTTCTGAAATGAGTCAAAGAGTCGTTCGAGGAGTCACTCGAGCGAGCAATTGCTCGTTAGCTCATTTGCTCGATGAACTTCGAGTCGTTCGAGCAATATGTCGAGTCACTCGATCGAGCAATTGCTCTAAGGCTCATTTGCTCGATGAGCTTCGAGTCGTTCGAGCAATTGCTCATGGAGCAATTACTCTCTTGGCTCTTTGGCTTATTTGGGAAAAAACCCTACTTACGGAATCCCTTTTTTTATGAAATGAGTCGTCGAGCAGTATGCGCGAGTCACTCGAACGAGCAATTACTCGATAGCTCATTTGCTCGATGGACGTCGTGCCGATTTGCTCATGGAGCAATTACTCTCTTGGCTCTTTGGCTTATTTGGAGAAAAAAGCCCTACTTACGGAATCCATTTTTGGAATCCCATTTGTGGAGTCCCTTTTTTGAAATGTGTCGTCGAGCAGTATGTGCGAGAAACTCGAACGAGCAATTGCTCGTTAGCTCATTTGCTCGATGGGATTCGAGTCGTTCGAGCAGTATGTCGAGTTACTCGATCGAGCAATTGCTCTAAGGCTCATTTGCTCGATGAGCTTCGAGTCGTTCGAGCAATTGATCATGGAGCAATTACTCTCTTGGCTCTTTGGCTTATTTGGGAAAAAACCCTACTTACGGAATCCCTTTTTGGGAATCCCATTAGTGGAATCCCTTTTTTCTGAAATGAGTCGTCGAGCAGTATGTGCGAGAAACTCGAACGAGTAATTGCTCGTTAGCTCATTTGCTCGATGGGAGTCGAGTCGTTCGAGCAGCATGTCTAGTCACTCGATCGAGCAATTGCTCTAAGGCTCATTTGCTCGATGAGCTTCGAGTCGTTCGAGCAATTGCTCATGGAGCAATTACTCTCTTGGCTCTTTGGCTTATTTGGGAAAAAAACCTACTTACGGAATCCCTTTTTTGGAATCCCATTAGTGGAATCCCTTTTTCTGAAATGATTTATCGAGCAGGATGTGCGAGTCACTCGAACGAGCAATTACTCGATAGCTCATTTGCGCGATGGACGTCGTGTCGTTCGAGCAGTATGCCGAGTCACTCGATCGAGCAATTACTCTAAAGCTCATTTGCTCGATGGGTTTCGAGTCATTCGAGCAATGACTTTTCAGTAACTGTTCGATTGCTTATTGGGTTTGGGAATACTTTTGTTATACACAAGGGAGATAACTCTGCATACAGATTATGGGAAATCAAGCAATCTGATTGGTTAGTTATAATCTATATAAATGATCTAGATAAATGAAACAACAAGAGTACTTGGAATAGGGTCAGAACTGACAAGAACAGACCAGAATAGCTAAATATAGTTTTTATAAGCAAAGCTGTTCCAGTTGATAGGCTCTTGTACGCTACTGGAGTATACTCTAGTCCAAAGGAACGTGCCCACAGGGCTCTCTCGGTACTATTATAAACCACATGAGGCAAATACAAAGCCAGACAGGCGAAAACTATTGTATATATAGATAGAAGCAGAAAATTCTGAAAGAATTCGAAATAATACAACTTGTTCGGGTTTATTTGTGTAATTAGATATACTCTAGTTCAATCGAACGCACAGCCAGTGCCCTTTGGTACTATAGCACTACGTGCTACAACGATAAAATGGGGAAATAAAATCAGTTTTTTGGGTGATTTGACTGGATTGTCGGGTTGTTTGTGGTAATTCTACAAATCGGGAAATTACTCCTATCCAATCGAACACACCCCCGGTACCTCCTTTGTACTATAGCACTACGTGCTATACCGATAAAATAGGGAAATAAAGTCAATTTCGGTGATTTGGAGGGATTGCCAGGTAGTTTGTGGTAATTCGTGATACTCCGATTCAATCGAACATACCCTCCGAATATACCCCTGTCTTGTTAGAAGGTTTTGGGTCACATAGCAACCACGTGGTACCATAGAAACCATGATGGCGGCCTCCAGTATACAAAATGGCCGACAGAAACACGTATCACCCTAACAACACGCGCTGCGCACGCGCACTCACACGACGTATCACTACGGAGATGACGTCACAAGAAGGCCGCTGACGCGGGTTACCATAACAACCAAACATGGCGCCACCAGGTCACGTGGCATGACGTCACTTCCGTGGTCCCCTGCGCCCCCCCCCCCAATAAGCCCCGTCCGGGTACATGCTATACTACTCATCCGTGATACCACGGGCTGTTTCCTGAAACTGATCGGTGGAGTAAATATAGGGCGAAGGTGTCACAGCACCTCTATCCGCGTGGGAGGGGTGACATGGGGTTGTTTAGCCTCGCCATTAAAAATAATGGGGGACGAGTCAACAAGGAGGGTCGGCATCCGGGCACGGGCCAAACTCGGCGACGGCACTATGACTTTCTTTCCTGCCGAGTGAACTCGAAATATAGGTTCGTTCTTCGTTAGGTGTGATTCCTAATCACTTCAGGGTGCGGAAAGGAAACAATGATTAAAGTAACAACGATTCTTTTATTTACATTTACAATAAACTCATTCCATATTCAACACATTTAACAATTTGGTCAACACAAATCAAATACTTATCACAGGGGGTTAATAGTTTTTCATCAATTCATTCTATCTGTAGTCCTATACTGGCGCTATAGTAAACTCTCAAAATGTCACTGTCGCGGGCTGGCCACAGGAGCTTAAAACACCGAGTCTTAATCTTTTGCGTCTGTGCGCGTCTGCAGCTCTGACTGCCGAGGGATCCCGACTAGTAATGTTAATTACCTTGTGGCAACATAGTTCTGATTTGGATTCAGTTTATCCACTCTGTCGGCTAGTTTAGCAAATCTGCGTCACATACCTAAAACATGTGTCCTTTGATAGAACTCTCCTTGATTGTTCCTGTCCTTTGAAATACACACAGTTCATGCAGAACTCACAACTTCAATATGCGCTTTCGAGCTTGTGCGAATTGTCAATGTCGACCTTGAGTCGATATTCACAGCATTCTGATACCAAAACAGGCTACAACCCGATCAACCTCTGCGTTCCTAAGAGTTAATACCACAATACAATAGCCTACACTTTGAGAGAGGTGAGAGTCGATCCTCGCTAATGACATCTAAACTAAGCCTTTACTTGGGTTCGTAATCTTTTCTCTAAAATCGGGATTGTAGCCCCCCTACCTTCCTAATCTGACAATAGCGGCGTACAACGGAGCTTCGTGGATTGCCCAGCAATTCCACTCGTACGAGACCCTATATGGCGTCTCCTATTCGGCCGAACCCACGTCTCTCTCCTAAACGGTCGGAACCCAAGACTCTCTGAAATAGCTTGTTCCCCACACTTTATATCTCGTCTTGGGGGTGGTCAGATAGCAGTATGTCAAGATGCTTAAACATGGCACATGACATTTCTGAATATGAAATCACCTCGCACCAATGCAAATGCTATCAAGCGTATCCCGAGAAATAATATACTTGATAGCCGTGATGATTGAAAGTGTCGGTCGCTTCAATTTTAATTAACTTTAGATAGCATGGATACATTTTAGTAATATGCCAGAGAAGTATCCCACTGTGAATCGGCTAAGGCTAATTACCCAATTAAAACGTGTGCTTACAAAACGGAGAGGAGAAATATACATACATATATCTGAACTTGAAAGTAGGGGGAGGGGGCCTCCTCCCTTTTAGACTGGCTTTGCCCTGACAGAAGGGGCGACCGCTTTCCAACTAGGAATTTAGTCGAATAATTTTGAGTTTTTGCTGTATTTTTTCGATTTCTTTACTCACACAATAGAACACAATTGAATTCACACACACTCAAACAATGGAAAGTGGCTCAATCTCTGTTTATCATCACTACTTGCTTGTACAAAATACTATCATTTGATACCGGGTTACAGTGGTGGGGAGGGAGGTTCCACGCGATCTTGTTAATCTCCCTCTGAAACCATGTTCCTTGTTCTAAATATGCATTTGAATGTCGAGCTCTACCGCGGACATTTCAGCCGCAATAACTGGCGATTGGTGGCACAGAGTATATCGGACAGAAAACAATATAGTGCCTAGACGGCAGTTACATTAAAATAAAAAGTTTGGGCCCTTCGAAGTTTCGAGATTCCGTTCGATTTGAAATCGGTTCGAGTCGCGCCGAATCCTCGAGATGTTTTCGAAATTCTGCCAAGTGCCTCCCCTTGAACTCTTCTTCAATCATCAGGTCTCCTATGGAATACTTTGATTCCGTTCTGGAGTATTCCGCTTTTTTGATCGATTGATTTCCTCGTGCGGACGAGTCGCCGTTGCATAAAATACTTGAGTGGCAACAACAGAAAATACAGGAGTAAGAAGGTGCAGTATCCACAACTTGAAGAGCGTCGAGATTCGCTCCAAGAGTCGAATCGAAATCATAGGTTTGATTCGCTTCGGATTTGATTAGACCCAAAATGTTATATATGGCCATAATAAAGTACAGTCTGTGTGAAGGTTGACTCCGTTGGAGACAGATTCAAGCCATGAAACCCCAGTTAATTTATAAGCCGTCAAAAATTAATGGTTAGGAAAAATATTTAGTGTCGGCCGAACTCTGAACGTGAAGGGCAATATCAGTCTGTTTTTTGGGGCCAGTACTTCGTGTCTACCTATCAAATGTTATCAGTATTCACAATTCCCCGATATTACAGACTCAAAAAAACTCGTTGCAAACGAGCCGTGCTAGAAACATCGGATAGCGGCGTTTATTCAGCAGTACATATCTATAATATAATATATAATGTATCTTGTGCACACCATTTCTTCTTTCGATGCCCGAACTACCACCCTCATAGATTGACCTTTCTTAATGCTGTTATCATGTTCAATATATCTAATGTCGACGAGCTACTTTATGGAATAATCGGTTTAACAACAAAGTAAAACGAACTTTTATTCAGGAAAGTTCAAACATTCATCCTTGCAACTGGCCGATTTGAATAACATCACCTGAACCCAAACGATGCATAATGCACCCTTGGTTGTGTACTAGCGTGTGTTGGGACAACGTGGCGTGTTGTGGGACTGCATTTTAATTTCCACCAATTTGTTCTTAAATTACACGTTATGTTTTTGTAAAGACGATAGAGATCCAATAATGCAAAAAGTCACTAGGCGAGCCTAGACAACGGCAATCCTTCACTCTCTAATCCTATAACTCTTTAACACTTTGAGCCCAGGTGGCCCTTTTCGGGCAAAGTCCATGAAACACCCCATTTTCCCTGACAAAATAATGTTAAATAAATAAGTAGTGCAGACCAACCACTGTTTCCAACGTGTGGCCCCAAGGCTCCTCGTTGGAAATGATGATTGGTCAGCTCTAAAATATTGAAAAAGACCCTTCCAGCTAATTCTACTGAATTAATGTGGAAGATACCACCGGAGCTCAAAACGGTTAAATACTTATCTCTCTAAATCTTCAGATCTTCAACCCTTTAGCTGATGACTACATTAATTCTTAGTATTTCTATATTGTATTTAATTGAGCCGCAAAAGTTAATTATTTTTGTCTAAGGAGAGGAGTTTTTGTAAGTTGTGATAACTTGTTCTCCGATCCTTTTTGCTGTATATAGTGGCAAATAAAATATGTTTAAACTAAACTAATGTATCTTGTCACTAAATGAACTTATGAAGTCTGCGCAGCCGGTCAGGAAAAACACCCCTTTTTAAAAAAAAAACTTTTAAGGCTGGAAACCTGAAATCCCAAGCCAACTCATATTTGCAGCACGGGTGTTCGGACCTCACTCTCATAAAACGCCACTGCTGCTACATAAGACAAAAAACTATATACGGCATGTAAACCTTTTTCAAATGAATGAAGCACTAGAATTACTGTACCCCGGTGCAAATGGCACTTAACCCTTTACCCAACGTAACGGCCAAAACCGGCCAGCGCTATTCTCAAAAATCGTCAATTAATTTTCAAAATATTTTCATTTTTTGTCTCAAAAACATAGGTTATGACCCCTCGTTGGAACGAGCTCGTCGAGCTCGTTCCAACGAGGGGTCATAACCTATGTTTTTGAGACAAAAAATGAAAAAAATTAGTTATTCAAGAATTTTTTTTGCAAGTGTCGTCTGCTTTTCATGTTAGGTAAAGGGTTAAGAAACCAGCAAACACACTAAGATTTAAAAAAAGAAATGTAGAACAAAAATTATGTAACCTAGGTGTCTTCCGATCCTCGGAATAATCCAAAGAGTGGCTGATAACACGGAAAGTTGTGGCCACACAAAATAAATTAATTGATTCTCAGACAATTGTTTTTTTAAATGAGTGAGGGAGGGGGGTTGGGATATTTTTAATTTTCTTTTGCAAAAAGTGAGCAAACATGGAGAGGATTTCGGCTGTCTTTTTACACACAGAAATATAGAAAGTGCATATTTATACAAATAAATTCATTCTTAATTTGAAAAATATAAAACATTCCTCTAAAAACAAACTGTAGGTAATGCAATTCAAAGGTTTCATATTCTTTCGATGCTCTTCATATTATCTTTGAAGTAACAGAATTTAATCTATAGGGATTCGCCTCATTACAATTTATGGGAGAGTACAGGCACTCTCCCATAAATCGTAACAAGGCAAACACATTGGAGACGCAACTAAATAAATATACATCAATCCGAAAATGTAAAAAGTTTCGGGTCTCACTGAGTTTGTACTAATATTGGAAGACAGTGAAAGGCAATAAAAACGTCCAATGAAGGGGTTCCAATTCAATGAGGGATTGCCTGAGAATCAAAACACTCTTTTTAGCCTAATGTATACGACATATTGTGTCGCAGTTCGTGATGCGATACCGATAAAAATCACATCCCTGTGATGGTTTTATACATTTTGAATTTTACATCCAAAATAAATGTGACGAACGCGGGCCGAACAAGCGAATGCGCCACTGCCTGAGAATCAAAAGATTAATTTTGTTTAGCCTATTTGGATTTTAAAAAAAAATTGTCGAAGCTATCAGACACGGGTTCACGGCAAAAATGACCAGTGTTCCACTCGATCGCTCAAAAGAGCGACTGCAATCAACGTCTCCCATTGGCGACAATGCGAACAAAATCCACCTATTAAAAATATCAACAAACTGTGAATACAAAATTTTCCCGCTGATGCAAGGAAACACTGAAAAATTCGAATATTCGTTGGCGCTGAGGGCAGATCTTTAACGATTAAGAATAGTCCGGCAGCCGAGTCACCGTTGCGTGTTTTAGCGTCTAAAGTTTTTTCCTCATCGAATTATGGTTGTCCACAACACACATTTGAAGAATCAATCGGCTGGCCGTTTGTCAGCCTTGGGGAATTTGTGATATTTCGGTTTTTAAAAATGGCGGCCACTTTTACAAACAAGTGGATTTTAACCAATGTGGAGTGCTAATTGAAACAAACTAGCATCTCCCACACACCTTTCTTATCCAACTGATACACCGTTTTAAAATGTTAGAAACAGAGAGTCCTAGTACATGGTATGGCAGGAAAGGTTATGTAGACCACTAGGTAGTTTCAAAAATTGTTAAGGATCCAATAATATAACAAAAAGGCGGCCAATGATTAGTCTTCATTTTCAGCAGACTCGCCGGTAGCCCAGCTCGTGTTCGTTACAGCACTCAATTGCTGCTTGACAAGTACAGAAAACAGTACATGCTAAACCTTGAGGCAAAACAGCTGTACCTTAACGTCTTGCATTGTTGTTTGCTGGAACACAAGCATCGAATAAGTTTTAAGATATTGTCAGGTGCTAGCGATACATTGTGAGGCAGATTCAACTGGAGAAGTGACGTCGCATTCTCGTCTCTAACAAACCCATAATTTGTAGGTTCCATTTTGGGTAGGTCCGAATGCATTGCATGTTTCCAAATGCACGCTTGCATGTGGCCTCGTTTGACGTTCTCTGCAAAAGACTCAGTACTTGGAGGGAGGGTACATAGTTTAGGGACTTTTGTTGCTCCTGGTCGACCTACTTTGGATGTCCAACTACTGACTGTTGCATCAGATATTGATTTGGATGCAGGACATCCACAACAGGCAGCCATGAACTGTGTAGCTTCACACAAGACGTTGTCCCAAGGAGCATCAGTTTTTCCAACTAACTCTAGCGATATACAACCCTCTTTCAAAACTTTAAGGACACGACCTTTACCTATTCCAAAATACCCGGCGGCGGATCACACCAAGAGATAGCATGCGCGGCAAGGGTACTTGGGATGATGTCACGGTTCTTCTCAACCGTGGCACCAATATCTATCACAGACCTATCCCTAATGAGTGACTCCATAAACATGAGAGATGTCATATTCTGTTAATGGTGCAAAAGTAGGGTATACACGTCTGTGTCGTCTGCAAGAACGATAACCTGCTTTTTGTCATCCATAGTAAGTTTCACTGCCTGTTGAACTATAATATAATCAGCTTCTTCTTGACTGATTTTCATGTCACGCCTTTCTATGAGGACACCTTTGTTAATTGCAGTTAGAACGTTATCTTGGCTAGTAAAAAGTTTGTACCCCTTAGTACTTTCACCGCCAAAACTCTTATTTTACTTGAAATACTGACAAATTATTCCGATGAGCTGTCTTTTATAGTCAGTGACGGTCAGCATAAGTTTCTGAGTCGGCAATACTGATGTTTCACTCAACCTGAATTTTCGGCAACAGCTTTCAGTACTCCTGTGAGCCCTTGTGCAACTTTTCGTGGTGAATTCGTTGTACCTGTCGGAAATAAGATAAACGTCGACCAAAAACAACTCCTGTTTCACAGACTCTTGAAATTTTTCAAAGAGATCCAGCACAACAGGACTGCGAAGTTTATTCGGTGCCGATCAGTGAGGAATCCAGAGTAGGGCACATTCATCAATTACCGTGCAAACATCTACACTTGTCGGTATGGATTTCCTTGCTGACATTGTACACGCAGTTCGTGTATTTAAGTCTAATTTCGATTTTGATATACGCAAATCACCAGCTTCATTGAATAGTGCAGTTGGAACTGGAGCCAGCTCATAAGAGATCACTTCCTTGATGTCAATATCTTTCATACTCGACTAAAGACCCATAACCCTTGAATAAATCAAGTTGCAATCAAAAACGTGAGCGTCACCTACTTTTATGACTTTCGTGACAGACATTGCCAGCACTGGTGTGGAAATTGTGTCATAAAACCCTGCTGATAACCACCTCTCGAACTCAACCATCTTCTCTTGATCCAGAGGTATGGCGTTGTAAAGATTTACGGACCCTGGCCCAATCCTACTAGTGGTGATATTCACGACTTCGCTCGGGTGTTGCTTCGGATTCATGGGATTGATAACTACGTCCAGTTTGCTCCTGAGGCCATCTCGATCAAGTTTATCAGCGGCGATTCTACTCTTAGCTTCTTCTTTTTGAAACTAATTTAAACTCGAATTCACACCAGAATCCCTCAATCGAGAAACGTCACTCACTAAACGGCCGCACGAATGTAAGGATTTCCGCGTTGCCGCAACATTATGTTGATCAGGAAATGATACGGGTGGGTTCTACACCAGTCTGGATAATGAAATTCAAGCTAAATGTTTCAAATGTTCGAAACGTGGTTTTTACAGTCATTTTTGCGGCCTTATTATTCGGGACTAATATTTAAAATTCTTCCAGGCTGACAGGAGGCCAGCCAATGGAATATTGATGTGGGATGTTTAAACTACTGAGAGAAAAACTTTCGACGTCAAAACACACACGAGTAAAAAAAAGTGGGTTTGGATGCCGGACAAGAAGATGCAATAAAAAATGGAAAGTATGTTAGTATTTCCCAACAATCACAAGAGTGATAACTCTTTACCTAACACAACTAGAAGATGCCACTTGCATAATAATAATAATAATAATAATAATAATAATAATAATAATAATAATAATAATAATAATAATAATAAACAATTTTAAAGTAAAAAGTCTTATTTTTTCTCCTCAAAACATGGTTTATGGCCCCTCATTGGAAAAAGCTAGAGGAGCTGGTGAAGGAAGCTATGTTTTTGGAGACAAAACTTCAATTTATAATAAAATTTGAATGGAGGTTTTTGGCAGTTACGTAAGGTAGGGGATATATATGAGAGGGATAAATAGTTGCAGAAATCGATTAGTGACAGAAACAGGGACGTAGTAACTGAGGGCACAGGTAGCACGTACTCCGCCCCCCGCAAGAGAGAAAGAGAGAGAAAGAAAATTGTTAAATCTTTTTCCCGTATTGTGTTCATGTGGTCAAAATTATTGCTATCACCCCAATTAGTCTATCCGATCAATAAAACTAATTTAATTCCCTTCTCAGCCGAACAAATACCAGTTCTCTTTTGTTGAAAGCCACTAGTTAGCCAAGCATCCACGGGATACTTGGCAGATAACTAATCGTGAAATACAAGAGTAAGCTGTCGATTATAAAAAAAGGGGTCATATGTAATTGCAGGAAAGGAAATACCCAAGACCTTTTATGATTCTTATCGTTTATTCTTCATAACCAATTACAAGTCAGCGCTTCCCGGCAAATAGATATGTACTCCCCCCGTAGCAGTACTGCGGCGATGTCCCGATAGTGGTGACTTGTATTTATTGGAAATGGCTGATAATTATAATTATGAGCCTTCCCTTCCCCCGTTGGAAATTAACCGCAGTCAATACGGCCGATTTCTCACCAGTTGACATTTGTCATAAAGTCCGAAGTGTCCTCTTCTCCTAGTTCTGCTATCCGAACATCGCGGCTTCCCAAGTGGGGAAGTTGCGACGTTGGGATAGGTGAACTATCTCTTCTCTCAATTCGACGAATCTCCGCTTTCGACTACGAATCTTAGTTGGCAAGGAATTTTGTGCACAGCGCTCTTCTTTTGTCTCTTCATCGACCTAATCCTTACTTATTGCCGTCATTAACCCTTTACCCAACGTAACGGCCAAAACCGACCAGCGCTATTCACAAAAATCCCCAATTAATTTTCATTATTTTTTTTTCATTTTTCCGTCTCAAAAACATAGGTATGACCACTCTTTAGAACGAGCTCGATGAGCCCGTTCCAAAGAGGGGTCATAACCTATATTTTTGAGGCAAAAATGAAAAAAATAGTTATTCAAGAATTTTATTTGCAAGTGTCGTCTGCTTTTCATGTTAGGTAAAGGGTTAATTCCTCTCCATACAAAAACTACTTCTTTTTGCCTGGTAACGCCGATTGTACTGATTAATTTCTTTCAACGAATAACGACGAACGATTTCGATGTAAATAACACAGTAATACATCAAGGGGGAGAACTCAAGTTTGGTTTGGCCGTGATGGGCATCGTATCAGCCGAGTTTGAAGTCATATCGGCTGGGCTCGATAATGAGCAATTCTGGGAAAGAAAATCATAAATAAATCTAATAAATAAAAGCCAAGAGTGAACGTCTCTAATAACCATCAAAGCAACCAAAGCTATACACTTGACGTGTAAAGAACAGGAAGGGGGCGCGGTGGCTCAGTAGGTAGAGGTCCTCGGTTCGAATCCCACCTGCGACAACCGCGTTGTGTCCTTGGGCAAGATATTCACTCCCATTGCCCACGAGGGGACACGGTGGTGTTGTGTACTGAGACGTACTGAACGTCGATGGTGCACCTGTCTTTAACCTATGCTAACCCCGCTTGTGTGGAGTTAGTATGTTGGGGAGCTGGCAGCTGCTCGCCGTTGCTCGGTGGTTCTCTCCGGGTACTCCGGCTTCTTCCACCCGTATAACTGTCATGGTCATGATCAGCCATTGTGCAGAAATATGTGACCTTAAACACCAATAAGTAAAGAACGGGAATATCTGACGAGTCTTTTGTTGCTCAGTCACAATCATTATAGTAACTAAAGACTAAGTGTTTCAAAGAACAACTAGACTGTAAGCGTAAATTTTAATTAATAAACACAAACAAACAGCAAAGGGGGACCGACAGAGAACAGACCCATTTTGCCAGATGTCGCCTCAATGTAGATGTTGTAGGCATAACTCTCAAAAATAGTACCAGATTAAAATCCATACCTGTTAGGAATTCCCTTGTCTCTTTTAACTATTGTATAAAATTTAACTCGAAAGACTGTCTTTTAATTTATCGCCTGCTAAGGTGCTATATAAGTAATGGAAAATTTAGCTTGAAAGTAGGTGACATGTTATTTTCGACGGCGTCAAAATTTTGAAATCTAGAAAATATTATAATTTTTCATTTTTTGGTGTTCAAAACTGCGAAGAATTGTATTTTTCATAAATACGAAGGGACAGCAAAAAGTGACAAATTATTTTACTTAGATTTTTGACGACATCGAAAATAATCTATCACCTATTTTCAAGCTAACTTTCGATTACTTATATATACCGTAAATAAAACATAAATACGTAAATAAAACATAGTGGCGAGGAATAGTCAAAGGGCCGTGAGAGAGAGAGAGAGAGAGAGAGAGAGAGAGAGAGAGAGAGAGAGAGAGAGAGAGAGAGAGAGAGAGAGACTATGGGTGCGGAAATAAGCATCCACAAGCGCTTTGAGGGTAGAGTTTTGTTCATTATGGAAAAAAGAGAACAGATATAGTCAATACTACTAGTCAGTAATCTCTGATAGCGACAACAACGTAGAGTACTTCAAGCTTTCAGATCTATGAGCCATGGGAAATCACTCAACGTGGTAGTTGACAAATTATCATTTTAAGGTCGAAGGATCAGAAGCGTCGCGAAGATGACCGATGTAGGGGGCTGTAGACATGAATTGTTCCGACTGTATTGACTCAAGTCTCGACTGATAAAATAGTCCAACTACATTATCAAGGCATGTTTCTACGAAGGTATGCATGGATGATGTACAGTACGTGGAGTGGATTGTAACTAAATCACCCGGGGCGTGGAGTTAGCATCCAAAGTAGCACTCAAATTCTGGACATATGGACAAAAACACAAGCAATGTTTCGGCCAATAGACCTCCGGGTATAACCCGGAGATCCATTGGCTGCAACTTTGCTTGTGCTTGTTATACTTTGCAACTAATTTGCAATTATTTCTCGGATGGAATCTCCGCTATGCGGGTGAATTAGTGACAATGCACTCTCCACGCACTGTAGGTGGAATATTAGTCAGTCGAGATTACAGTTAAAAGACTTCCTGGAAATTTATTTGTGGATAAATATAATATGCATGTAGTAGTCGTGACAACCCTTCTTATTTAGTTAACACGTTCCGTAACTGTATTTCAAATTTGTCATGCTGGGCTTCCAACATCCTAAATCAGGTACATGTAGTACAGACCTCCACTTTGTATGACCAGCTGTCTGTGTGGCATTATTCCAAATAACAATTCTAGTCTGGTGAGGAAGTGCATGATGACTGGCAAGTGCATATACAGAACCGCACATACGTTTGAATGGGTTAATAATTATCACACGAGATTGCTTTGGCTGAGGATATTATGAGAGCCAAAGGCTCTCGTGATATCCTGGGCCAAAGCAATCAAGCGTGACAATTCTTAACCCATTCAAACGTATGAGCGCTTCTGTATTTAGCACACACCTCCCATGTAACAACCAGTGTACACGAAAATTGAACTAAAAGCACCTTTTAACTGGTCAATTGCTGCGTTTCCTTCGTTGCCAACAAAGCATCACTGCACTGTTAGTTGGCGGTGTACCAACCCTAATTGGCTTTTTTACTATTTACGGTATTCAATTGGTCGAAACCAACTGACACTGATCAGTGTCAGGGTCACGATGATGATCGATTTTCAAATATTGACTAAACTGCGGTGAATACCACAACAAAAAGTTTTTAATTAGCTAATAAGTTTAGCACACTCCATCATTATATAACCAGTTGTGGAAAGTATTTGTCAAGGAACAAGCAATCGGAATGTTATTTTTATTTTGTAAATTTATGACTCGAATGTGATCGCTTAAATATCCCGGGCAAACAAATCTAAATGAGGAACTTAGAATTTTCAATTGGTATCGACTCCGGGGCATTCGACCTATGATTGACGTGATTTATTTAGATGGATTCTTTCTCCTTTCTTTGTTTACGTTGGGAACGTACCCCCCCCCCCCCCCACCCGCCCCCCCCCCCTCTCCCCGTCAGCAAAGCCCTCGCGCTGAAGAGTGCAGAAGAATTAGCTGCACGATGATTTTGTTGATAAATGAAAATTTACGCTTTGGCGAAAATAGTTGAATCAGTGAACGACAAATAAAATGAAAAGTGAAGCTGAACCTTTGACGTCAGATAATCATAGCTAGCGACGGTAGTAAAACAATGCGTCAGAGTCCGCGGAATTTGAACTGTGATTCGAATTGAGACTGTAAACGCAAGAAGTCACGGAGCCAAGACTAAGTTATTCGACAAAGTTCTCAAGCCACCAGTCACATTCTGAAAGAACTTCGACACTGTTATGGCCTAGAACCACGGTGACCCGTAAATATTCCATCGCCTATGGTTTAGATTGAATCGTCAGGTTGAATTATCTGGACTATTTCAGTTAGTACGGTTCGCTATTCCGACCAACTGAAATATTCCAGACGCTTTAACCAACATTACAATAAACATCCATTTTGGTTGAATCAACACAAGAAATGTTTCTCAATCGAGAATTAATTTGACTGAAACTTTAATAACATTACAATACTGTTGGACATGTTTGTAAACTAAATACTTATGAGTGAAGACTAACCGCGGCTGAAGTTTTATGATTACACCACGTAGTTCCAACAAATTACATTAATATCTTGAAATTTTCAAGGCGAAATAAATATTTATTGATTGGAAGGTCTATAACTGAAGCATGGAAGAATATCTGTAGATCGTTGTGAATAAAGAAACATCACTTAAATGGATGGCAGTCTGTGCGCAAACTTCACGAAAAGTGTGTAAACAAACAGCCCGTAACAGCGTTGGATTCCTTGCGGAATTAGACCGGTGGCCTGAGAGCGTGGTATACGACGTGAAAGTAAGAATATACTGTTAGCTACAAGACGATATAAACCTGAAGAAATAATAAGCTGTTTTATTGTACACTAAACTGTAGATTATCGAAGAAATTGCGGAAAAATAGAAAGCGTATCCCCCACTGTGAAAATATAGAAATTTTCATTTTCACAGTATCAATCAAAATGGCGGCTTTCAAGGCATCACTTCAAAGTGAATACGAGTCAAATTGTCACTGGAAATGATCAATTTGTTCTAAAAAACGTATAATGAAATGTAAATCTAGTGTTTTGGGGCGGATACCGATCATTTCCAGCAATAATTCAACATATATTCACCTTGAATTGATGCATGAAACCCGCTAGTCCAAACATGGCCTGAAAGCCCGTAATATAAGTTTTGGGTGTGGTACGTCATTTTAAAGGACGTACCAAACCGAAAACTTATATTATGGACTTTCAGGTCATGTTTGGACTAGAAACCCGCCAGCTGAATCAGATTGCAAGACGCTGTCTGTTCCGATTATCAGTCAAATCACTTCCGCGTATCAATGATTCAATGCGCTGTTTACTTTCATGCATCAATTCAAGGTTGAAACGAGTGGAATTGTCAGATTCTTATAAAATGCGCATAATAAAAAGAAAATCTAGTGTTTTTGAGTGGATACCGAAAATTATCTCACTTGTGACCGAGATGAACGGATATTTTCGCTCGCGCAAGCGCTCGCGAAAAATAACAATTTGTCTCGGTCACTCATGAGATAATATTCCGTATCCACTCAAAAACACTAGATAGCCTCTATGAATCGGTTGTTTATATGAAGAGTGCGTCTCGTAAATTCTTGAAATAACTGAGAGTAATAAAGCAGAACACAACGATAGGCCTTGTGTATCGTCCTCTTTGCAACGGAAACAGAACGATAATTCGAAAACCCGGACAGGTCACAGATTCGGAAAATTTTGTCAGCTGATTGGAAATGTTGGAGAATTTGATCGAAAACTATGATCACGGATTGAAAATTCAAATCGACAGGTCGGAAAAATCTGAAAAGTTGAAAACATGAAGGTAATTGATTTCTTTGAATTTTCAACTACTGGAATTTCTACCTTCGAATTTCCAACTATTGAAAAATACAATGGTTGTTGGGGGGGGGGGGGGGGGGGGTGTTGAGAACTTGAGACACTCCCCCCGTCGCTACGTGCCTGTTCAGAATCAGTCTTTGAATGTGCCTGAGACTCGATAGACCCAAAGCCTGCCTTCAAGATAAAATAACATTGTATGTCGCGAGAAAGTGACTCATTTTACATGTTCCGAATAACCGTCTATTCTACTTGATACCTCAAGGTTTATAAAGAGAAAATCTGATTGGATTACCACCCCCCCCCCCCCCCCCACCTTCTGTGGGTAGTCTTGATCTACCACCAATCATCTGAATGTTTCATGGCGTGTTCACAGCAGGGCTGCACGATATTCAAAACTGAATACCGGTATCGGTATTTAAAAAAATATCGCGGTATACCGGTATATCGAAAACTGTTCAAATATATGAACACAAGTACCACAATCGAGACTCAGGGCATCACAGTAGGAACGAATTAGCATGACTTGCTGATGCGATTCGAAAAACCTTTACCCAACGCAGACGATATCAAAATTTATTATTTTCAAAATTAGTTTTTGAGATTTTCCCCTAAGATTTCAACAAAACTATATCATGTGACCCCTCATTGGAACGAGCTCAACGAGCTCGTTCCAATGAGGGGTCACATGATATAGTTTTGTTGAACTTTTTTAAAATTATTTTTTCAACTGCTGAATTTGTATATTACGAGGGCACAAGCAGGCGATTCTTTGGATAAAGGGATAATATTATTCATTCGGAGCTACAGTTAAAAAACTAAAGTCATCTGGGTAATTAAATAATGACGATAAACCGATATTTTTGTAATTACACCGGTATCCAATCGATATTGGTTTGAGTACCGGTATATATCGGTTTATCGATATACCGTGCAGCCCTAGTTCACAGTATGATTGCTTTCTAGACTAAATCCGGGTTATTATTGATTACAAACAAATACTTACAGTCTCTGTGGGCACTGAGAACATCATCAGGTGCTCGAAAGCAACTTATGGTAACTGCAGGATGTCGAGATGGTCGTTCATGGTACCAGCCTCCTTTCACATGTTTTGGATGAGTGGTGAACGCACACAAAGGCTGACAATTGTGACGGCCCAAAACAGCGGCAACGTGGCTTGAGAACTTATCTTTGAATTCATCGGCGTATTGAATGTCGAATTCTGTTAACAGAAACGTGTTGTACCCTACAAAAATACATTTAGAAACTAAAGCTATAAGTGGTTATAAGGATTAGCCGGATTGCCCGCTGAGCGAGTTTATAAATATAGCCGACTAGTTTTCATATACGAAGAGATTTCTATTTTCGCCTCAAGGTTCGAGGCAGTTCAGTCGAACCCGCCTTCATCACGGGGAATCTTCTCTTACTGGCCGCCTGAAAACGCAATGATGATAATGATGATGATGTCGTTTCCCTAATTTCCCCTATATTAGAACAGTACATCATAACTAGGTAGTGCAACTTATACAGAGATGGATGGATAGATGGATGGATGGATGGATGGATGGATGGATGGATGGATGGATGGATGGATGGATGGGTGGGTGGGTGGGTGGGTGTTTGGGTAGGTAGGTAGGTAGGTAGGTAGGTAGGTAGGTAGGTAGGTAGGTAGGTAGGTAGGTAGGTAGGTAGGTAGGTAGGTAGGTAGGTAGGTAGGTAGGTAGGTAGGTTGGCAGGTAGGTAAATAGATAGATAGATAGATAGATAGATAGATAGATAGATAGATAGATAGATAGATAGATAGATAGATAGATAGATAGATAGATAGATAGATAGATAGATAGATAGAAGCTACAGACGAAGGATATGCATTTATCAACAGCTAGCTTCATGATCGCTATTGCACAAGGAAAGGGGAGGCACGAAGAGTCAACCCGTCTCGGGAGAATTGCGATTACATACATACACCACTAAAAATCTAACTGAGGATCGTTGAGAAGTCATGCTTTGACTTATATCTTATCTATCTTCCAACGCGAGGTCTCTATTTTGGAGGAATTGCGATTGATTTGGTTCCATCAAGAAAATCATTTCTCTTAAATAACGTATTATAGTATTATCAATATTAATTATTAATATTATTAATATTAACATAAATAATTAATAGTAATAATCGATATTAATTACTGAGTAGTAATTGATTAATTATCAACTAATATCATCATTGATTATTAATGTCACCCACTGAAAATGTATAGTTTTTCAACGATCACCAGTTAGGTATTTATTGAGTATAATTAACACTAACCGACGCGATGCTCAAATATAGAAATGGGCACCAAAGGCAAAAAATAGCGAATAGCAGAAGAAACTTGGAAAAAATCCTGAATAAATAAAAATGATACATAGCATATGACTCCATCTTGGAACCAGCTCGTTCCAGGGCGGGGTCATCAGCTGTGTTTCCGAGACAAATTTAAAAAACAAAACAAATTTGAATGGCGAATTTTGTGAATAGTGTTGGCCTGTTTAGGCCATCACGTTAGTTGAAAGATTAAACTATAGAAAATCTAAAATGCCATGTAAACACCCATTTTCAGGATAAGTGTATAAGTAAGCCTCCCTACTCTCCCTCCGCCCCCACACACGTTTAACTGGTAAAGTGCTGAGTTTTTTCTGACAACAAATCAAAGCTCATCATATACTGCTCTATTACATTTCATTGGATAGTGCCTTATAGGCACTATCCAATTAAATGTCAGAGAACAAGGTATTGTATAAAAAATCTGATTCATATCGGGGACAATAAAGGCTTCCTTAGGCAGAATGTAGCTACATACAGTTGTTGCCTGTCACTTTTAGTAAAGCCCAAAATAGGGCTTCCAGCACTCTACCAGTTAAGGGCTGAGAAACAACATTATCACATGCTCCTTCGTAAATTATACAGGACACTAATCTTCGAAATTGTAGAGTAACAAAAGTCCATCTTCATTGTTTAAATTTGAATGTAGGTGTGGGAGTTGGGCGTAGATGGAGGTGAGGTAGGTGACGAATAGGGGTTGGTTTGAATTACTGATGGAGATTTAAGAACAACAGAATTGTTGTTATGTCACCTCGGTGTGTTAAATCGTTTGTTTAAATCTCTACCTCCAATGGATCAATGACTACTTTCTCATACAAAGTTAGGCTTGGCTTTGGATTCTGAGCAATGGGGAGAACAAAAGTATAATGTTATTGTGTGGGCGTGTGTGCAGTATATAAGGGAGGGTAGGTGTGAGGAAGTGTGTGGGCAAGGGGGTGGTTATCTTATCTACATACCAAAGCGAGGTCTCTCTTTTAGGGGAATTGCGATTGATTTGATTCCATCAAGAAAATCATTTCTCTTAAACAACGTATCGCTTTCCGCCCAGTGTTCCGCATTTCTAATGCTATCGAACCAAATTCCACAGATGCTCATTTTGGGGGATTCCGGCCAGGCATTAACCTCTTTTGCATACACCTAGAAATAATGAACAAAATATTAGTTGCTTTCCAAACTTGGTCTTCAAAAAACTTCCATAAATACATTCAAACACCATATGAACAAAATTCAGTTTACTATTTACCCCTTCTTGTGAGGTTTGGAATAAATGAACGGTTGTAAAAGATTTGACCTGGCTTGAGGGTAACATTGCAGATTGTCTCCCCGAGGAACCAATGTCTTCCGAGGCGTGAGCCGAGGGAGGCGTTGGTTCCAGGGGAGGCACTCTGAAATGTTACGCCGAGGGAGACATTGGTTCCAATGGAGGCAATCTGCGATGTTACTCTCAAGCCAGGTCATTATCATTTTTTTATTCCCCTTCCCAGTCGGTTTACCCCCATTAGTCAGACACCCATTTGTCATACACCCCAGCTGTCAGACAGTTAATTAGGGATTAGCTGGAGTTAAAATAGATGATTACCTATTGTTATAAATGGAACAACCCAGATATATACAATTTGAATAAAATATTTTTCAACATTTTGTTTGGTACTTTGTTTTGTTTTTGTTGACATATATTCAAAATACCTTTTAAGTATTTTCTGAAAAATAATCAAAACATAAAAAATCACACATATATTGTGTAATAACACTGATAACTTCAGGCTTTATTGCGCAAAATTCAAGATTTAGGTCATGCCTGACCTTACAGAGAAGAATCTGAAGTTGGACAATCGCCTAAATTCATCACTACTTCATCGACATCCTAACCTCTTCAGATTCATAAATATAATAAAGAACATTGAAAAAACAGGTTTACAGTGAAATTGACAACCGCCTGGACCGCCTTTAGGAACAACTAGGACAGGGAACAAAGTCTACATTGGAGTTCCTTGATGCAGCTGGAACACTGTTAAGAATGGGATGATTTGTTTGTAAATTAATATTCCTTTTGTACATTTTTTTGTCATTGTAATATTGTACCTTTGTTTATGATGTGTACCTTACATTTTTCATTTTGTTACATTTTTTTATAAAACATGTTTTTTTTGTTTATTTACGTTAAAAATGAGTTATCATGAAATATGATTATTTTATTTATTTACAATAAAATGAGTCTAAATATTTTCTTTATTGTACTTCATATTTTTCATTTTATTGTTTTTTCTGTTTATTTAACACAAAAATATATTTTGTATGATTAGTCATGTCTAGAAATCGTTTCTTGTTGTATTTCATATTTTTTATTTTATTGTCATTTATTTCCTATTTATTTTCTTTGTTTCATAAAATACTATTTTCTGTTTATTTATTACAAAAGATATTATTTATTTGTGCGATTATTCATGTTATTGTCATTTATTGTCATTTATTTCATAATTTTAATTTATTGTGCCTAGAACTCTTCTTATTGTACTTCATATTTTTTTTATTTCATTGTCATTTATATGCTATTTATTTTCTGTTCATTTCTAAAACACACTGGTGAAGAAATAAATCATTAAAAGCTAATTAATTGTTTCTTTTCTGCCTGACTTATTGGAATATCCCACTTTATTCTGAAGGTGATAAGTAAGGGATTAGCTATTCAAACAACCCAATAATCTGTAATTATAAACTGTCTGACAACTGGGGTGTCTGACTAATGGGGGGATACCTCCCAGTCAGATGAATTTAAAAAAAACTGATATCCAACAACTCTATACTAGTACTTGAGCACTTGCTTTCAATTTCAACTCAAAAGTTGTTAGTAGCCAGGAGACAATATTGAATGAAGGAACCTTGGATAATTTAATTTGAATGGTTAAAATTGAATTAATTTGAACATTTTAATTCAATAATCATCAATCTGAGATAATGCAATATGAAAGTTCTTCTTAGGTCGTTTCCTGTATCATTTTCGGGGATCCTCGGCCCGAACGGGAGACATTGCAGAAAGTATCATACGGGAAAATTACCCGCCAAGGGAATATTGTAGAATAGCAAATCAAATCGAATCACAGTTTACTATTGACTTTTCAAATGAGGTACCATATTTGGCAAAATGATATATCATATCAACAATTGTCAATAACGGGCCGGTAACATCCCGTTTGTCTCCCTTTCTTAATTTAAATTGCGAAATACAGTGGACGATTGGGAACTGTTAATTAATCCCCTGGGGGCGCGGTGGCTCAGTTGGTAGAGGTGCAGGCTGCTAGCCGAGAGGTCCTCGATTCGAATCTCACCTTCAGTAACCGCGTTGTGTTCTTGGGCGAGACACTTCACCCCCATTGCCCAAATGGGGACACGGTGACGCTGTGTACTAAGGCGTACTGCACGTCGATGGTGCACATGTCTTCAACCAATGCTAACCCTGCTTGTGCTTGTGTGGAGTTAGTATGTTGGGGAGCTAACAGTTGCTCGCCGTTGCTCGGTGGTTCTCTCCGGGTACTCCGCTTTCGGCTTCCTCCACCCGTAAAACTGTCGTGGTCATGATTAGCCATTGTGCAGAAATATGTGACCTTAAACACCAATAATAAATATAAATAAATTAATCCTCTATTGGCTTGATGAAAGGTTGTGATTTTTGGCCATTTCATTTCAGTCAGTCAGGTGCGCCTTACACGAAGACCATCCCTAATTATTCGACAATAAACAAACTGAACTTATATTACCCGACATTTAAACTGAAAATTACATATCTAATCAATAATAAAATTCATACAAAAATTAACGAAATGTGAACAGAATTTACACTGAAAATAGCACATTCAATTAAGAATTGAATGCAATTTTTATAATCTTTATTGGAGTATGAACGTGTGGGAATAGGTACAAATTGTATGAATCCCTTCGGGATTCATACATAATTTGTACCCATTCCCACACGTTCATACTCCAAAAAGATTATAAAAATTGCATTCAATTCTTATAATTACATTCCGTAACTGTTTAAACTATTTTTTACCAAACAACAAAGCAGAATGACGAAATAAAACATGAACGAACGAACGAGGCGAAAAACCACCCTCACACAAAAGGCAAAGCGCACAACTCTGAGTCACCAAAGAAACAGCAGCGGAGTTGATCACTGCGAGAGGCGCTAAAAGTTAAAAACCCGTCCAAACACCTCTCGAATTACATTCTGTCAACTGCGCTCTACCATAAATGCGTCTCAAAGTTCGACCAAATGTATTCATTGGAAAATGAATTACATTTGGTCATGACGTTTTCATCCAGCTGACAAATGGGAATTGAGTATTTGGACCCAAAATGTATAACTACATTAACAATGTAATTATTACGATAAAAATAAATGTTGATAATGACAAACACAATATACAAAATGTCACAGCTTATTTCTAAATTATAGAAATTGTCCCTTGTGTGCATCACTGTGCCATCTGCAATGCTTGGTGCACTCAAGGGACGAAATATAAATACAATAAATAAATATTGGAGATAGGAGCTGTATAGGAGCTGGATCATAGGTATCCTTAAATACCGAAATGAGGCTAAGAGGGCTGGTAAATTAGACCTCATTAAGAGATTTCGCATGGCCCGCATGGCCTCATACGACAAAAAAGGGATCCTCGATAGGTATCCTCAAATAGTACAATACCAGGACGTAGGTATTCTCAAATACTGAAATGAGGCTAAGAGAGATAGTAAAAGAGGCCTCATTAAAGGATTTTTTCATGGCCCTCAAAAGAAATGAGGTTAAGAGAGATAGTAAATTATACCTCATTCAGGGATTTTCTTATGGCCCTCATGGCCTCATACGACAAAAAGATATTCTCCAGAAAATATCCTCAAATAATACAATACCAGACAAAAGGTATCCTCAAATACCGAAATGAGGCTAAGAGGGATAGTAAATTAGGCCTCATTGAGGGTTTTTCATGGTTCTCATGACCTCAAACGAAATGAGGTTAAGAGGGATAGTAAATTAGACCTCAATGAGGGAGTTTCTAATGTATCTCATGGCCTCATACGACAAAAAAGGGATTCTCCAGAAGATATTCTCGATAGGTAAACTCAAATAATACAATACCAGGGCACAGGTATCCTCAAATACTGAAATGAGGCTAAAAGTCGTTTGTGCGAGTAACTCGTTCGAGTAAATACTCTATGGCTTATTTGCTCGGTGGGATTCGGGTCGTTCGAGCAACGACTTATCAGTAACTACTCGATAGATTCTTGGTATTAGGAATGATACAGGCTTTTATGGAGGTTTGTCTATCAGTTGGCTATAATCTAAAGGTGCCTCTCAGTACTATAACACTACGTGCTACTATTATAAGCCATGGTATGGAGGCCCTAAAAAAGATTCTGGGGAAATCCGAACCAGAGAAAGAAACCACTCTAGTTTAGTCGAACTTACCCCGCATCCCCCCTCCATACCTGGCGCCTCTCGGTACCATGGTATGGCGGTCCTAAATAGGATTCTGGGGGAAATCCGTACTAAATAAAGTCAATTTCGGTAGTTTGGGATGGATTTTGGTGAATTGGAGGGATTGTCGGGTTGTTTGTGGTAATTCTACGAATCGGGAAATTACTCTTGTACGAAGGAACATTTCCTCCGAACATACTCGTGTCTTGTTGTAGGCCATTGGGTAGCATAACAACCACTTGCTACCACAGAAACCAAGATGGCGGCCTCCAGAACACAAAATGGACGACGGAAACACGTATCACCCTAACAACACGCGCTGCTCATGCGCTCACATCACGTTTCATTATGGTGATGACGTCAAATGATGGCCGCTCACGCGGGTTACAATGGCAACACAACATGGCGCCACCAGGTCACGTGACTATGACGTCACATATGAGATCCCCATGAGATCCATCCATCTCCTACTGCTTATCAGCTTCCTGTAACCAGTAACAGAAGTGCTGTTATCTCCATTGATGTGCAATTATTTTTTAACTCGCGTAATGGTAATTTTTTTTTAATTATTTCCCAATTTTATCTTCAAAGACTTAGCTTATGCCCCTCATTTGAACTCGTTGAAATGAGGGGGTGGGGGGGGGGGGGGGTGTGTGATAAATTTTCGAGAAATCTGTTTGTTTGCCAGTTTTGATTTCTTTTCTTGGGTTAAAACCCCATTTTTTCTTTTTAATGTAGTTGATTCTAGTCGTCTGTATGCAAACTATTTCCTTTTGGACATCCGAGATGGCTATAAACATTATTACGTACGTCGCTCGCCACTCCACATACTTTTCCATGAAAGTTTTCAATAGTGCTCTTCGATCGAATCAGCGCTTTCTTACATTCGTCTACGTTCCGTCCTCTATCACACTGGAACCGTATTAATAGAAGAGTTCCATCTTCAAACTGGAAGTGAAAAAATGCTAACCATTTGATGACGTCAATGCACATATTAATACCAAAACTGCCCGGTTAATATTGGCCTTCCGGCCGCATTTTCGAGATCTTTCAAACAAAATTGAATTCGTTAAATTTCTAGGTGAGGAAAAATGCACCTTTCAAAGTTTGACATTTTGACATCAGTGAGCAAAGGGTTAATATATCCAGGGTTTCTACGGATCGAGACTCTTATATTATCATATTAATTTAGATTCGAAGGCTGGTCTATCCTTGCCAAGACATGTCTCTACAAATTACAAATTCAGGTAACCCGAAAAAGATAACCGTAACCTTTTGAGGCAAACCTTTTCACTGAATCGTATTTGATAATTTTCTGAACAGGAAGAGGGCACGAACGGGACAACAGTTACATATTCCCAGTTCCTTATTCGAGATTCGTTAGCAACCGATAAAGACACGCTACATGGAACACTGGAGTTTATTTAACCCTTTACCCAACTAATCGAGAAGCACGGTGACAAAGTAGATGCAGTTTGCAAGCCGAGAGGTCCTCAGTTCGAATCCCAGCTGCGGCAACCGCATTGTGTCTATGGGCAAGACACTTAATCCCAATTGCCCACGTGGAGGCACGGGAGCGCTGTGTACTAAGGTGTACTGCACGTCAATCGTTCACTTGTCTTCAACCAATGCTAACCCTGCTTGTGTGGAGTCAGTACGATGGGGAGTCTGACCGTTGCTGGGCGTTGCTTGGTGGTTCTTTCCGGGTACTCCGGCTCCCTCCACCCGTAAAACTGTCCGATACGAGGTGACCCTGGCTGTCGAAAGTGTTGTGTTAAACCCCAATAAATAAATAAATAAATAAATAAATAAATAAATAAATAAATAAATAAATAAGTAAATAAATAAATAAATAAATAAAGGACTTGAAAAAAAATACAACAAAACCATGTCATGTGACCCCTCGTTGGAACGCGCTCATCGAGTCTGTTCCAATGGGAGATCATATGATACAGTTTTGCTGAAAATGTTTGAAAAAGACTCAGTGGCTAGGGCATTGGGCTTCAAACCGAATGAACAACGGTTCGGTTCCGACGAATGGTAAATGCGTTGTGTACTTGTACAATGCACAGTTGCTCATGTGGAGGGGCACGGTGGTGATGTCTGCTAAGGAGTACAGCGCATCGATGGTTGGGGAATCTGAGAGTTGCTCGCCGCTGCTCGGTGGATGTCTCCGGGTACTCCGGCTTTCTTCACCCGTAAAACTGCCTGACACGAGGTGACCCGACCTTTCGAAATTGTCGTTAAACCCCAATAAAACAAAGCAAACAATCATGTGCATTGCAAAGGGTTAATGAGTTCTTTCATTATGCAATAAACTATACACAATATGATTGTTTATTTATTGAGCTTTAACAACGCTTTTAACAACCAGCATAGTGTCGATCATTTTTACGGGTGGAGGAACCAGCGTACCCGAGGAGAACTACCGAGAAGCAGCAAGCGACTGTCCGACTGTATAACTTACAAACCAGATATGGGCCGAGTCAGCAGCTGCTAACTCTTAACCTGCTGATTATTTTCTAGATATTTTTCATCAAATCTAGTCATGGCTGCTGTAAAGCAGCCATGACAAGATTTGATGAAAAATTAATCTAAGAGTAACACAAGAAATCATTCCTGAAAAATCCATTCAATTTACACGGGCCAAATACGATCAATTGTGTCCAACCTATACTTTTTTTTAGTGACAAGAGAAACCCTGTGCTGGGCAGGAATATCCGCCGGCAGCATCAGAGAGCTAAAGGAAAGTGAACGATTGATGTGCTTTACGCCTTAGTACACAGCGCCACCGTGCCCCACGTAGACAATCGGGATTAAATGTCATCTGTCAGAACACAGCACAGATGGCGCGAGTCAAGATCGAACTGTCGACCTTTTGGGTTAAAGCAAATGCTCTAACTACTGGGACACCACTATCCTATATATTGCGATTAAAACCATAGTTGAAAAGGACATTTTGGTTCCTCTCTACAGTTCGTGACATTCTTAATATCAGACATATGTTGAAACTAATGCCATGCAAATTGAAGATATATTTTTAGTATAAGATATATGATTACATTAGGCTATTTGTTGGACAAGAGAATTTGAAGTTTTCGTCACAAAATTGGAGTCTGATGCATAAGGGTATTTTCAGATAAATTATGGAAAACGGTGGCTGCGAAAAATTGGCTATTTTTAAAATGTAATTTTTATACGGTTTTGTTACCAGGCATGTAACTAAAAAATGAGTCGGAAACATGGATTTTTTTCCACATTTTAGAAACGGGGTTATATGCTCCAGGGTTAGGTGATTGGGGATAGTGGGAAAGTTCTGCTTTTAAGGCTGATGGGTGGGTTGAAAATGACTGGTATCGGCATTTTTTCATGCAATTTTTCAGGTTGAAGTCTTGCATTTGACAATAAATTATTTCACCTACATTCGGATTGTTTATTTCTACTTAGTCAGATAGTGTAATATGTTTTTAGTGAATATTGGAAATGTAATACATGTTATGAGTTAAAAAACGTAATTACAGAATATTTGCATTTGAAGAGAGTGTATGGCATGTCATTTTTGGAAATGCCTGGAAAACAGTGGTGTGGAACCTAAAAGCACATTCCAATAGCGTATTACATCAAAATATTCCATCGCCACGTCAAATAACCCTAAGATTTGTCGCAAAGTTAACCCTTTATCGAACACGAACGGAAGACAACACCTGCAAACAAAATTCATGAAAAAAATCTTTTTAAATGTTTTCTTTTAAATGTGATGGCAATGGGTATCCCCGGAAGGACGGCTAGTCGGACGGGCGGGTGACTGACGTGCGGCCTGATAGAGTGACGGACGGAACATGTTCCTTTATCCCTATTCATTTCTGTGGATAATATTAAAACTTGAATGACGATTTTTGAGAATATATTTGACCGGATGTTGTCGCCACATTGAGTAAACAAATGAATACCCCCATCCCCATAAAAAGAAGTCAGAGTGTAGTATAATGTGGTGTAAACGAAACATCGGTCACCCTGTTTCTTTTAAGACAAGCGACAGGCAAATTATACGATCGTGCCTAGGGGTAGGCCACCAAAAATTTGCAAGACGTGACGTGGGGTGGGTGGGTCTCTTGAGTGCGCCAAAAATATGCATTTCCAACTTGTGCAATTTTTTGAATTTTTTAAAAATATATCAATATATACCATCATTTGTGTTTGAAACCTTAAAGATGATGTTGTACATCACACTCTTAACATAAATACAACATCAGGAGGCTTCATATGTAAGAATATTGGGCTTAAACTGGGAAAATGTCACACGTTAGTAGGGGGTGGGTGTCTTGTTCGAAATGTAGAAAATGTGCAGACAATATTTTGGGAACAATTCAAATGAAAATTTGTTCCCGTATATGTACACCTGCTATGGCCAAGCCTGATAATGAACAGCTTGTCATTTGTAGATTGGGGCCCACAGCAGCCCACAGAGGTTTAAATTGGTGGTACCAGTTTAACCCTTTACCTAACATGAAAAGCAGACGACACTTGCCAAAAAAATGATTGAAGAACTAAGTTTTTTCATTTTTTGTCTCAAAAACATAGGTTATGACCCCCTCATTGGAACGAGATCGTCGAGCTTGTTCAAATGAGGGGTCATAACCTATGTTTTTGAGAAAAAAATGAAAAAATAATAAAAATTAATTGGCGATTTTTGAGAATAGCGCTGGCCGGTTTTTGCCGTTACGTTGGGTAAAGGGTTAAGAACATTATAAAAACCCCCTAAAGACAGCTGTGCCTACTAAGTTTATAAGCTTATTTTGGATTTTAATGGGAGAGTGGGGGTGGGTGTCTGTGAACGGTAGTAGAAAATTTGCACGTAGTGGGTGGGTGGGTGTAAAAAGGAGCCGAATAAAAAATAGGACGTCACGTCTTGCAAATTTTTAGTCCCCCCCCCCCCCCCCGTCGTGCCACCAGGCTATACAGGACTGCAAATGAAGTTTGTTGTAGTCTGC
Organism: Pictodentalium vernedei; assembly: GCA_031216915.1. Taxonomy (NCBI): domain Eukaryota; kingdom Metazoa; phylum Mollusca; class Scaphopoda; order Dentaliida; family Dentaliidae; genus Pictodentalium; species Pictodentalium vernedei. Next base: position 202,964,597 of record CM062295.1, read on the forward strand.
GAAACGTTCCTTGTTACTACTTTTTTCAGAAGTATTAGATATCGTGCACGAGGTCCGTAAGATGGACTTGGGTAGAGCAAAGGTCACTTAGGGTGGAATTGAGATTTCGTCGGTTACTGACATATGAATAATTCGAAATTCTCTCGGGGAAGGTGTCTTACAAGTTATAATAGTATTTACTTAATCCAGCACACACAATATCAAAATTTATTATTTCAGTTATTGTCTTTTAAAATAAAAAAGTCAACAAGTCTATATGATGTGACCCTTCATCGGAACGAGCTCGTCGAGCTGGTTCCAATGAGGGGTCATAAGATATGGTTTAGTTGAAATGTTTTGAAAAATATATTTTTTCAACTGCTTACGGGGAGGGATGAGGCCGATTTTGGGGTAAAGGGTTAACTTATTTCAGAACTGTAAGTAGCCCCGTGAAGAACATTGCTTGCTCAAAGTAGATGAAGGGGCGGTCAGTCACTAACAAAACAGGGGCTGTTATGGGAAGGTGTATGACAACGTATAATGTTTCAATTAAGATTATCATCAACGGGACATATGATTTAAATGGAGAAGTGGTAACGAGTTCACACTGATTTTCGAACGTAACTTGAATAACGGGTCAGAAGAGACGATAGAGTAGCGGCGCTAGAAAAATGTGTCATTGGGAGGGGAAGTAAATGGCGAAAATTGCTTTGATTTAATAGATAGAGGATATGGAGCGGGTGTTTTTCTCATATAATATTTATGAAAGGAGTCTAAGAATTTTCCGTTTTGGCGAGCCTCTGGCGAGCCCAAACGGAAAATTCGGACGAGTTTCATAAATATTATATTAGAAAAACACGCATTTCATATTCTATTTATCATATGACACACACATGCACAAATTAGCCACTTAGTATGACTTTTTAAGCCATCACCTAACTTGAGTTGCAGACGGCACTTGGAAAAAACATCCTCGTTTCACTAAAAATTTTCATTTTTTGCTTCCAAAACATAGGTTATGACCTCTCATTGGAACGAGCTCGTCGAGCTCGTTCCAATGAGGGGTCATAACCTATGTTTTGGAAGCAAAAAGTGAAAATATAAAAAAAAATGAATGGCGTTTTTCTTGTAGTTAAAAGATTAATATAATTTTACCCACCCCAAAAAGGACAGATAACGTAAATTCTTCCTACTGAAATTATGCAAATGTGACCCAGTTGTATTTTGTTTAGCCAATCAAATTGTCCAGTTTTGAAATTGACCAATGAAAGCTCCCAACTCTAATTATGCAAATTACGAAAATGTGGCCTAGTTGTATTTTGCTCAGCCAATCAAATTGTCTAGTTTTGAAACTGACCAATGAAATTGGCGGAAGGCTTTATTTATCACTGATTAATGTGAAAACAAAATATCAAATGTTTTAAAGTGAACAAAACGGACGAGTCATATGATAAACCTTAATATCGACCTCTTAAATTTCAATAATCACTCCAAAATCAATACATATGTTGATTCTATGTCCAGTGCCGGTTTCATACCAGCTATCACAAGACCGTCAAGGGTTACACATTCTACTGCAACATTAATAGACGATATCTTCAGTAATGCCAACAGGGTAAACAAGTCAGGTATTATTATTACAGACGTAAGTTACCACCATTCTATTTGGCAGATTTGGACAACGTTACTACCAACACTGCTGAAACCTAGAAACATGCATTTAACCGAACATTGAACGAATATTAATCATTTTAAGAACCTTCTTTCCGCAGCCGATTTCTCGGGTATACTTAATACTGAATGCCCTAATGAAGCACATAATTTATTTCTTAATATCCTTGATAGACACTGTGACACTGCAGTTCCTATCAAAGCCATGTCGAACTCTAAACAAATTTAAAACATGAACCCTGGATGACGACTGCCCTTCTATAATCATCTATCAACAAAAACAAACTGAGTGTCACAAAGTTAAAGTCAAGAAGTCCTAAAAATATAGACGAATACAAAACTTATTGCCAAATTTTTAATCGATTGAAACGAAAAGGCAAAGCAGACTATTAAAGCAATGTTTTATCCCAAAACAAAAACAACGCTACTAAAACATGGGAAATATTACGCCAAGCCATCAGTAAAACGAAACGTACCCATGCACTGTTCTCTTCTTTCAAAACTCTGAATTGACCGATGCTAAAGAAATAGCCAATAGATTTAACACCATCACGGCATTTCTCAGAATACATTGGGAAAAGCTGCACAGACTCATTTTTCATATCACCCACCACTGCACACGAAACAATTCTCTGCGTTAAAAGCCTAAGTGAAAAACAAACCAAAGATTGTGATAGCATGTCCACCCAGCTACTGAAAGAGATAAGCCTTGATGTAGCGAAGCCACTCACTCATATTATCCTTCTCGATGGGCATAGTACCGACCAAAACGAAAGTCGCTAAAATAATACCCCCAAATTAAAAGTGAAGATCCTCACCTATTTAACAATTACAAGCCAGTCAGCATTCTTCACACGTTTTCAAAAATACTTTAAAAACTAATGCAGGTGCGTTTGTAACAATTTTTGGATGAACAAAACACTATCTACCGGTATCAGTTTGGCTTCAGAAAACTTTATTCAACTATACATACCATTTTGCATTTAGTAAATAATGTAACAGAACGACAAAAGCCTTTGCCCAATTCTTTTTCTGATTTGCGTTAATGATATTAGCAATTTAACATTACTAAACAAATCATTTGCGGTTGACACCACAGGCTTGGAAATAACATGAATGACCTTATCGGAAATGTAAATTCTGAACTTGTAAAAATACAGGAATGGTGTGCTGCTAACACGCTGGCTCTTAATGCCTCTAAAACTAAATTTATGCTATTACACCCTCACGGTGATTTATACAGTGCTAGAGACAAGAGTGTATCCCCCAATAACACAAACATACAACTAATTGGAAATGAGCAAGAGATGTGAACCGTTTGCTTAAAAATAGCTCGGGCAATATTTGCCACAAATCGAGCTAAACGATTTCTCCCATTGCATGCATTAAGAACAAGTCTGGGGATACCCCCCCCCCCCCGCCCCCCCCCCCTTCGCTAGTAGGATTTTTGCTTTGCAAAAGAAAGCTATCCGAATAATAGCTAATAAATCATACACATCACATACCGATCCACTTTTTAAAAGCTGCCGAATACTAAAATTCCACGATCTCTACACACTGCAGACGCTGGTGTCCATGCACGCCTGGTGCAACAAAAAATTACTTGTATCCTTTGATGAAACGTTTGAAATATACCAAAATCCATCGGGCATGAACATACTGCAGTCTGTAAAAATACTTACACGCAAGCCCAGAACTAGGCTTTTATTCGACTTACCTCTCAATTCTTTCCCACGGCTCTGAAGCGAAATTCCTCCATTAATCCAACAATACAATAGGATCTAATTCAAGAATATGTTAATAGAGAATGCACTAAGTTCATATTTGACTGACATTTCTTGGACCAATTCACAATGCCCTAACTGCATCACGAACCCTTCTGGATCTCTCCCATCCCCCCCCCCCCCCATCCCGCTCACTTCCACATCACCCGTACAATTCTAGTCACAAGCCCATGATAAATACATGACCGGGGAAAAAAACAGAAGCTGAGGCTCGACTATTCTCACTTCTAACTCTGATGTCAAAACAAGATGTGTTTTTTTACATGGGAATGGCAGGAAGACGGCTTTTATGACTCTGCCGTTTTCATGCACTATTACCTTGTACAGTACTTAAATTTGTTATGAACTTATCATGTAATAGTATGCTGCAAAAAGATTCATTCATTCAATTTCCCGATGGGGCGGGGGAGGGGGGTGGCAAATCCACAAGTGGCCTTTTAGGATAACTGCACCGCAACATTGCATTCAGAAACTGCAGGCATCTGCGCGGGTTCTTCTCCCGAAAAAAAAAAATTGCATTGTGTTTTCAAATGAAGCCTTCTAGTGGCTTTTGGGGCATCTCTCCTTCTATTTGGACGTCGAAAAAGAAGAAGCATGAGTGAATGAAGATGAAGATTATTCTGAAGGTATGATGCGTAGCAGGGATACAAGTTGGCGCAGTGGCCTGGGGGAGCAGTGGCCCGGGGGAGTTTCCCTCACAACTATAAAATTTTGTTCTCAATTTATAAATCCACAGCATTGTATTCCGGATAATTGGCTAATGCGCCGGTTTTAGGGACAATTCACTAGCCTTTAAGTATTCTTCTGGCATATATAGCATGGCGACGCATTGGTATGAGCGACGGAGCGTACGGTCATCATGCTGTATACTCCATTCTGCAGTATAAACCAACAAGTGAATTAGAGGTTATTAAAATAAAGAGATATGCCATGTGTGTGTGTCAGTATATGTTTAGGGCGACACATGCCCCCCCCCCCCCCCCGCCACCCCACCACCCACATGGCGCTGCCACTGAGACAGAATCGAGGGAGTGGCCCACAACTGGTGTGAGATGGGTGGGGTGGGGTGGCCGGTCATTCAAGGGTATCCACACACTGATGTATATAATTAGTGGTCCATGTGTCGTAGCGGCGTGAGAAAAATGCAATAACCTTATATAAAGCCGTTTATGTTCATAAACGTGCAAATTTTCGCTGACGTAAAAGTCTGTAGTGGAACCAATTCACGCGAGGGACCTTCGATCACATCTTAAGAGTAAACAGTTTGTTCACCCCCTTTCCGCAAAATCCCACTAAGATTGATATGACGAGTTGATAAAGATGATGAATGTGTGTCTCTCTCTCTCTCTCCCTCTCTCTCTCTCTCTCTGTCTCTCTCTCAGAACTATTTCAGGAGAAACGTAATTGGGGATTGTGCTCCCAGTGCTAATATTAGGTTATAATATGAGACGTGACACGAAAGGCAGTTGGCAGCTGTTTTGAAGGTACAGTGTGTATATCAGGGCCTCTCACCCACACACGCGTATGAACAGCTTCCGTCGCAATTATCAAGACCTCAAAATAATGGAAACGGCACTTTTTGGATAAATACTCCCTCCCACTCGCACCATGGTTAGACACATCTGCCCACATCCATCACACCTGCGGTGAGCTTCTGCCACCTCCAGGCAGAGCAACTTTGAATTTGTTGATGATGTGAAAATGGTATTTACGTTGTCTTCTTTGCGGCCATCACGGTCATGCTCATGTCCGTGATGAGGTCCGTGGTGATGATGTCCGTGATGATGTCCATGATGAGGTCCATGATGATGTTTCATTTCATGTCCCTGTAAAAAATAGACAGATGTTGTATACAGTACGTGAGAGTGGATCGTAACTAAGTCACTCGGGGAGTGGAGTTATCACCTAAAAGTATCAATTTCAAATTCTGAACATATGGACAAAAAACACAAGCAGTATTTCAGCCAATGGACCTCCGGGTATAACCCGGAGGTCCATTGGCTGGAACTTTGCTTGTGCTTGTTATACTTTGCAACAATTTGTGGGTGATTAATACACACCCCACGTACTGTATGTATATTCGGACTGCTTATTGATAAAATCTGAATGGCAATTTTTTTGTAAATTGCGCTGACAACATATGTTCGTTACGTTGGGTAAAGGGTTAAATTATTCCGTTGATAATTTCTACTTGCTGGTATACCCATCTCAGAGTCGAAGCCCTATTCAGTCTAAGAGATGCAAAAAATATGAGTCTTTCGGGGCTGAAATTCAACCATACGATCTCACACCAGACCGAACAATAGTCACCACGAGTCATCCTCTGGGCACACGGGCCCTACTATAGGTTGACAAGGTGGGATGAATTTGGGGATTGTAACTCCAAAACGTTTTGGGCCCCATCAAGCCACGTTCTCCGGTAACTTTTACGCGGTCAGTCCAGTCGGCTCCTGGTAGGTGTTTCATTTGCTTTCAGAATGAAGAGAGTTGAATCATCTCACTAACCTTATCCAATAATCAGCATGAATATTTTTTTTGTTTTTTATATTTTTTATTTCAGATACGAAATAAAACATAGCAATATAGATTTAGAAATCAAAAACATTTCTTTATCAAGATATTAAGTTGCTAAGGTTTTGGCAACTGTGTACAGGAAATTACGGCGGCGTAGAAGCGACATGTGATGTTTAGTTACTAAATTGAATATTCAGTTTACTAAATTGAATATTCAATTTACTAAATTGAAAAAACAGTCTTGTAATAAATTGAATAAACAGTCTTGTAATAAATTGAATATTCGATTTACTAAAGTGTATATACAATTTAGTAAATTGAAAAAACAGTCTTGTAATAAATTGAATAAACAGTCTCGTAATAAATTGAATAAACAGTCTTGTAATAAATTGAATATTCAATTTAGTAAATTGAATACTCAATTTAGGAAATTGAATATTCAATTTAGTAACTAAACATCACATGTCGCTTCTACGCCGCCGTAGGAAATAGATTTTATTTCGTTCATTTTTCTTTCAACAAGAATATCTTGCATCCATAGGGCCAGAAAGAAAAAAAAACCCAAAACAACAAAAAAACCCAAAAGAAACCAACCCCCGCCATCCGCCCCCCCCCCCCCCAAAAAAAAACAACCCCAAAAAACCAACAAACTGGTATGCATTTTCTCATGACTGTAGAAAAGTATCCAATAAATTTTCAATCTGATTTCAATGGAATCTGTTTTTTCTGGGAGTAACAGCAACAGTTCAAGACTGCAGTAATATTTAAGTTGATCAAGGTATCTTTCGAACGTTGGCAGGCTTTTTTGCACTTTGCAGGAATAAATAAATTTCTTATTTAGGAGTGTACAGAGATCGACCGCATCGTTGTGTGTGCTTTGGTAATCTTGATTTCTCAGACCAAGAAGAACCTATTTAGGTGTGGCTGTGAAAAAACATGATGCATCTTTCTTCCAATATCTCTGACAAATTCAGCAGAACTGTTTTTGAAAAAAGATCATTCGAAAAACAAGTACAACATTGTTTCCGTGGCTGCATTACAAAATGTGTCTAGCTCTGTTTCTGATCGTGTACATTTTGAAGTTTGAATATAATATTCCTTGCAAAATTTTGTACTGTAAACTTTGCAAATATGTATCTTCAGAAACTTGGAAAGCGTTTTTTGTATATCTACCTCCATTCTTCCGGTTATACATCGATATCCAAAATATTTTTCCACCTTGTCCGACTTTTGGGGGTAGTTCTGTAATCAGGTCTAGAAAAACCGGGTAAAAATCTTTGCATGTTTTCTGATTCATTTTTAGTTTTACGATGTCATTATTTGATATTGATTGAAGTTTTTTGAGTTTTTTCACCGATTTTACCACTGTTTTGGAAGTGCATCAAGTACACCCCGGTAAACTGTAAAGTATGTTTTTATGTCATACTTTGCCGAAAATGTGTCGTTACTCAAGAAAGTTCTGCTGTTACTCAATAAATCGTTTACGAAGTAAACTCCCTTTTCGCACCATTTTTTTTTTTGGAAAAATAGTTTGTTTGGGATTTTTATGTTGTAAAAGAAGAGTGTTTTGGGCGAAAAAGTATTCCGGGGTTGTGACGATTTCATTATCTAAATCTGACCAAGACCCCAATACGTTTTTTTCCAGAACGCATCTGTGTGCTTGCCTATCACTGATAGGCCTTCTTTCGGAATGTATCAGATCTTGTAACTAATGAACGCTTCAAAGTATTCTGAGATAAGAGTTTTTCCATGGCGCAGTTACGTTGGGATCAAGCAGTTTTCGGATCCATCCTAGCTTTCGGGCATGGCTATAACTCTTTATGCGAGGGAAATTTATACCGCCGTTTTCTATTGTGTTGAATATCGCGTTTCGGCTTATTTTGGCATTTTTACCGGACCACAGGAATCTAAAAAAAAAATAACTGAATTTTATTCAGCACCTTCTCATCCGGGTCCGGAAGAACCGACAAACAATGTATCAGCTGGGGCAAGGCAAGTGTTTTTATTGCAATTGTTTTACCTATTAGAGATAAATGTCTGAAGGACCAGTCGTTCAGCAGTTTTTCTATTTCAGTTATTTTATTAAGGAAGTTATTCATGACATAGTTCTCCCTGAGAAGATTGAATTCAATTCCCAGCATTTTAAAAGAGTTTCCATGATTCCAATTTAGTCGCTCTTTTGTACAAATTTCTTCGCCACAACCCCTTTTTGATCCAATCCATATCACTTGGGTTTAGTCAAAGTTTACTTTAAGACCAGAAATTTTCGCGAATGAGTCGATGCAGTTCAGGGCTGTGTTTAGAGAGCTTTCGTCTCCGTTTGGAAAAAGTGATGAGTTGTGTGCGCACTGAGTAATTAAGTATTCAGATTGGTAAATGTTTTTCCCTCGAATGTCGGGGCTAAATTTTAACACAGTGCTTAAAATCTTGACACTCATTATGAGCAGGTATTTATACGATTTGCAATAGCACTGGATCATATCTTTACGTCAATATTGGCCTTCAATTTTTTATTTTTATATATATTTTGGATTTACAGGATTTTGGAATACATGTGATGATACCCACTCTTTGTTGGGTGATTGGAAGTTCTTGGATGTTATAACCACGGTTCAAGGACTTAATAAAAATGTTCCTATGATAATCCCCCCCCCCCCCACCACCACCAAAAAAATGTAAAACTCCGCAATAAAATCGTCAGAACCAAGACTTTTGTTATTTTTCTTTGACTTTAGTGCACATGAACATTCATAACTCAAGAGAGGACCTTCGTGCCTTTTACACTACTCTTCCTCGAGAAAGTTTAGGAAACGGTTCTCTGGATTGAAGGAGTTTTTTTCGTTTTCATTTTTTTTTCGTATGTTGGAGGAAATTTTGAGGCGTAGGGATTTTTATATAAAAAAAACTCTTTGTTCTGCTATAATTTTGTTCAAGTCGGTGGTTTCGGATCCGTCGGAATTGATTATCTTGGCGATTAACTTTTTCGTAAAATGTCTTTTTTTCAAGATTACAGAAATATTTTCTTGGCATTTCGCCTTCGACATTCCATTTGGATTTTGTTCTCAAAATCATATTAGTTATCCTTGTGTTTTCCAGCCGAAGGGTGTATGAATTCCCAGACCGGTGTAAACTCCCATACACTGAAGAAAACACAAGGATAACAGATTGATTTCCAAGAAGTGTAGTGTACTTAATTCTTTTACCTGCAATGTGGGCAAAAACTGACATAAAATTTGTACTTTGTAAGTTTCTTAATAAAACCTGACAACAATGGATGTCATTGGAACTTGCGCATTGAGCTAGTTCCACTGACGTCTATATCTGTGATATTTCATTGCACATAAATATTAAATTTTCTGTATTTTTCTTTTTCTTCTAATATAACCGAGCAGAGGGTATGAATTAATTATTAGAAATGGGTACTTTTTAGCCATTTCGCCTGCTATTGGGCATTCTTGTTTTTACACCGCGGTTAGCCACGATGTAAAAAAAGCTACTGTGGTTTGTAAATTACACCGTTACTTTCAAGAGTTTCAATATCCTGAGCTATTGTTATGACTTTCCCTTAGTTTCCCTAAGGTCAGGGAGAAACTGCTGACGTAACGTACCCTAAGTACTGCATCAGAAATTTGGTGTATATAAGCACCAATTTCTGACTACTTAGACAAGTTGTCTGTGGGCTCCTGATGAATGCCAATCGAACTCCACAAGAAGAAACCCTGGATGCCGCCACCACGATTTGAAGGTGTGAACTTTGTTAACTGTACATTTTTATGCCAGAGACAACGACAGTTTGGTCGCGCTTTATATGTTGCTGAGTTTTAAATAAAATAGTAGATAGTTTGAAACTGGTCTTCGTTCTGATGTACACGACAAGTTCGTGAAGTTACTGAACCCAGAATCTGGAACCTGTGTCTGATATCGTCTGGTAAGGAAACCCAAAACGCTACGGGCAGGTGGATCCTCACAGAACTCCCTGTAATCACAACATGGAAATCAAACTTTACGATCAGAGATCGATAAACGTTTTCCTTCTATTCCGCAACACTTGTCGTATACATAATCATTACATCGACAAAAGAGTTCAAGGCTGACCTTCCAAAATATTTGAATTAGAGCTGCTACCCGCCTTGAGGAGTTGCATTTAGAAATAATGCAATTAAATCTTCGAAACTCAGCAGCCTTGAGAGAAAACAAATATTGATTTAAAAAAGGTTTGAAGCATTGGAATCTTGCATCATTGCTGAATATTGCAGAGATAAAGAGAGGAGGGGCGATTCCATGAACTTTTGGGGCCTAAAGAATACAATTGACTATTGGTGTGCTTTTATTGGAAATTCCATGAAAAATATGCCCATGACCGATCGTTTCCTTGCTGTCATTTTTCTCTCTTATTTGTTGCATGACCCTAAGTTTTGAAGTCTGAAAAAGTTGTATGAATGGCCATACAAAGATATTTGAATGCCCAAATAAAAATGCTGCGATCTTATTTTTTTCACACGAACGACTGTGGGAAAATATTTTGTACTGTTATACCTATAAGTCGGTAGAGTTGAAGGAAATAATATTTACCCGGCCTCCCCAGTCATACATGTTTTGAAGATCTGGATCGAAAGGACTATATTTCTGTTCCTGAAACAAATAAACATATAGATTGTATCTGTACACTAGAGGTAATTATTATTTGAAGTCTCCTATCCACACACACGCACGCACGCTCGCACGCACGCACGCACGCACGCACGCACGCACGCACGCACGCACGCACGCACGCACGCACGCACGCACGCACGCACGCACGCACGCACGCACGCACGCACGCACGCACGCACGCACGCACGCACGCACGCACGCACGCACGCACGCACGCACACACAGAGTCTTGTTTACCCTACATACCGAGGTTCCCCATTGTCTGTCCTTTGTGTGGACTAACGGTTTCTACCTCGTTTTGCCGGTACAGTTCTGGGAAAACAACCGAGGTAAAGGGTTTCTTTTGTCTTTTGTATCTCGGTAAGGCAAAACACGCAAACTCTTTTGTCTAGTTACCTCGTCAAGTTGGTAAGACAAACCCACACACACACACACACACACACACACACACACACACACACACACACACACACACACACACACACACACACACACACACACACAGATTTTGATTATTAACTACTTACATGCTGCTGGTGGGTATTCCTGTCAGAACAGAATTTCTCTTGCCACTGAAGTAATTAAAATTTGGGCATATTTAATCAAATTTTATGGGAGTGCGGTGGCTAAATGGTTACTGCATTGCCATATTGGACTTCAAACCGAAGAGTCCACAATTCGATCCCCGCCATGGGTAATTGCTTTGTGTCCGTGAGCCCCGTCCAAAATCCCGATTGTCGAACTGACAGCGGCGCCGTGTACTAAGGCGCACTGAACATTGAATGTGCACTTGTCTTCGACCAGTGCTTCCGCGGAGTTAATACGTTGGTGAGTCTGACAGTTGCTCGCCGTTACTCTGTGGTTCTCTCCAGGTATGGCGGCTTCCTCCACCTGTATAGCTACCTGACACGAGGTAATCCTGGCTGACAAAATGTCCAATAAATAAATAAATAAATAAATAAATAAATAAATAAATAAATAAATAAATAAATAAATAAATAAATAAATAAATTTTTCTCCTGTAAATTGAATGAATTTTTTCACCAGTGATTTCTTGAGTTAAAGGCACCCACACACTGATGTATATAATTGGTGGTCCATGTGTCTTAGTGGCATGAGAGGAATGCAATAACCTTACACAAAGCCGTCTTGAAGACTCCCGCACCGTTATGTTCATAAACGTGCATATGTTCGCTGACGTTAAAGTCTGTAGTGGAACCAATTCACACGAGGGACCTTCAGAAAAAATCTCAAGAGTAAACAGCTTGTTCACCCCTTCCCGTTAAATCCCACTAAGATTGCTTCGACGAGCTGATAAAGATAATGAATGCCCCCCCCCCCCCCCCCACCTCTCCCTGTGCTAATATTAGGTCATAATATGAGACGTGACACGAAAGGCAGTTGTCAGCTGTTTTGAAGGTACAATGTGTATATCAGGCAGGGCCTCTCGCCCACACACACGTTTGAACAACTTCCGCCGCAGATAGCAAGACCTTAAAATAATGGAAACGACACTTTTGGGATAAATACTCCCTCCCACTCGAACCATGGTTAGACACATCTGTCCACATCCATCAGAGCAACTGCGAATTTGTAGATGATGTGAAAATGGTATTTACTTTGTCTTCTTTGTGGCCGTCACGATCATGGTCATGTCCGTGATGATGTCCGTGATGATCTCCATGATGAGGTCCATAATGATGTTTCATTTCATGTCCCTGTAAAAAAATAGACAGAAGTTGCATACAGTACGTGGAGAGCGGATCGTAACTAAATCACTCGGGGGTGGAATTATCACCTAAAATTATCACTCTTAAATTCTGTACATCTGGACAAAAACACAAGCAGTGTTTAAGCCAATGGCCCTCCGGATATAACCCGGAAGTCCATTGGCTGGAACTTTGCTTGTGCTAGTTATGCTTTGAAACAAATTTGCAAATATTGCTTGGGTGGAATCTCCACTCTGTGGGTGATTAATACACACCCCACGTACTGTATGTACATTGGGACTGCTTATTAATAAGATCTGAATGGCGATTTTTTTTTGTAAATTGCGCTGACAACATATGTTCGTTACATTGGGTAAAGGGTTAAATTATTCCGTTGATAATTTCTACACATTGGTATACCCATTTCAGAGTCGAAGCCCTATTCAGTCTAAGAGGAATTTTCGATTTTTTTCTGCTTGTTTTCGAACTTTTGTTTGTTATGGGGATATTGTTTTGCCACGTATAATAATTTTAAGTGCTTCCCAGAACAGTTCATCGCTGATTGTTGGTATCACATTATTATTATTATTATTATTATTATTATTATTATTATTATTATTATTATTATTATTATTGGCGTACTGTTGTATTGTTTCTTTTATAGTTGTTTTAATTAGAGCTGTGAATTCTAGATTACTCAACAGACTGTTGTTGAACTTCCAGAATCCTGTCCTTCTTTTCTGATCAATGAAGGAGAAAGTTATGCTCACTGGATTGCGGATCAATATGAATATTTGTCTGCCGGCGAAGAGTTCCTTTTGAGGAGTGTTCCTGAAGTCTCCGTAGTAACTTTTCAATGAACTACGAGGATGGGAAAATTTCTATTACACATTTTCAAGCACTTTCAAGAACTTTTTATTGCTGAAGGCATTTCCCAAGACCCTCCAAGCGTTGAAAATGTATTTTCAAATGTAAAGACTACACGGCATTCCAAACGATCCACGGCCACTGCGACACGAACTGTAAGTTCGTGTCACAGTGGCCGTGGATCATTGGAATCCCGTGAAGTCTGTGATGATGGCCACGGACTTTATGGGATTCCAATAATCCATGGTCGATTTCGAAACAGACGGCAGTCAAACAGAACTAGGGTCAGGGGGCACTAAGGTTAAGTGTTGTTAATTATTGTGACCATTGTTCTGGGTCTTACCCGTACGCACACTGACTCAATTGTTAGCGCATTGGGCGTCAAACGGAATAGTCAACGGTACGATCCCGACCCGCGTCACCAGCGTTGTGTACTTGGGTAAGACCCATCAATCCCGATTTCACAAGTGGTAGTATGGTAAGTGTTGCTGTGTACTAATGGTACATCATGTCGACGGAACACGCACCTTCAACACTAACTCTGCTGGAGAGTCCGACAGTTACTCACCATTACTCTTTAGTTCTCTCGGGGTACTTCGGCTCTTTTTACCTGTAAAATTGTCCAATACGACATGAAATCTGGTAGTTGAAAGTGTCAAGGAGCCCGAATAAACAAACATAACCCCTACCTAACACGGCCAGAGATGACTCTCTAAACATTTATTTTTTGAAAAAAATGAAAACTCTCACCCCCCCCCCCCCCCCCTCCTGAACATAGCTTATGATCCCCTCATTTGATCGCTCGCGTTTTAATGAGAGGTCATGAACTATGTTTTAGAGGCAGAATGGAAAAGAGAACAACAGTTGGATTGCGCATTTTGTGGAAAGTGCTTGCTGGTCGTATGCATAATCATTAATCGACAAAAGAGTTCAAGGCATGAGAGTCCTAAATATTTAAATTAGAGTTACCCGCCTTGAGGAGTTGCATTTGGAAATAATGCAATTAAATCTTCGACACTCAGCAAACTTGAGAGAAAACAAATATTGATTTGAAAAAGGTTTGAAGCATTGTACTGAAATCTTGCATCATTGCTGAATATTTCAGAGAAAAGGAGAAGGGCGATTTGATGAATTTTTGGGGCATCAACAATACAATTGTCTTTTGGTGTGCTTTTGTTGGAAATTCCCTGAACAATAAGCCACTGACCGGTCGTTTCCTTGCTGTCATTTTTCTCTCTTATTTGTTGCATGACCCTCAGTTTCGAGGACTGAAAACGTTGTATGAAGAGCTATACAAAGATATTTGAATGCCCAAATAAAAATGATACGATCTTATTTTTTTCACTCGAAACTATTTTGTACTGTTATACCTATAAGTCGGTAGAGTTGAAGGAAATAATATTTACCTGGCCTCCCCAGTCGTACATATTTTGAAGATCTGGATCGAAACGACTATACTTCTGTTCCTGAAACAAATAAACAAAAAGATTGTATCTGTACACTAGGAGTAATTATTATTTGAAGTCTCCTATCCACACAAACACACAACTTGTGATTATTAACTACTTACATGCTGCTGGTGGGTATTCCTGTCAGGACAGAATTTCTATTGCCACTATAGAAATTAAAATTTGGGCATATTTTATCAAATTTTATGGGAGCATGGTGGCTCAGTGGTTACTGCATTGCCACATTGGACTTCAAACCGAAAGGCCCACAGTTCGACCCCCGCCATGGTAAATTACGTTGTGTCCTTGGGCAAGGTCCTTAATCCCGATTGTCCACATGACGGCGGCGTCGTGTACTAAGGCGCATTGAACGTTGATTGTCCACTTGTCTTCGACCAATACTTTCGCGGAGTTAATACGTTGGGGGAGTCTGACAGTTGCTCGCCGTTGAGTGGTGGTTCTCTCCAGGCATGCCGGCTTCCTCCACCCGTACAGCTATCTGACACGAGATAATCCCGGCTGTCAAAAGAGTCGTTCAACCCCAATAAATAAATAAATAAATAAATAAATAAATAAATAAATAAATAAATAAATAAATAAATAAATAAATAAATAAATAAATAAATTTTTCCCCTTTAAATTTAATGAATTTTTTTCACCAATGATTTCTTGAGTTAAATTTATATGAATTTTGCATCAAATCTGGTCGTGGCTGCTTTAAAGCAGCCATGACCAGCTTTGATGAAAAATATCTTGAAAATACCCCGAGAGTTAGGAGTTAAATGTATAATTAATTTTTGAAAATACCCCAATGTACTTCAATTTTGGAATGGAGCTGAATCCGTAATTAAGGAAAAGTTGACACTCGTCTGAATTGCTCGTTGAGACCTAAAATATCGGCTGAAATACCAAACGGTCTCACACCTGACCGAACAGTCGTCTGTCCAGTGGATGCTCCTGCGGACACACTGTGTAGACTATCACAGTATGGTTCATCCGGTGGGTGAAATTATGGGACTCTAACCCCAAAATTTAGAAGGAAAATAAAAACTAAAATGTAGAAGGAAATTAAAATATTATGGGTTGATTTTGTCTCCACACGACATTTCCTCCTTCGAGACTTCATACTCAGGCATTCAAACCTCTGACACGTTTGTCCTACAGCCTTGTTTCTTTGTGTATTTCATTCACGATAGTACGTGGGGAGTGTATTGTCACTAAATCACCCGTAGAGTGGAGATTCCACCCAAGCAATACTTGCAAATTTGTTGCAAAGCATAATAAGCACAAGCAAAGTTCCAGCCAATGGACCTCCGGGTTGAACCCGGAGGCCCATTGGCTGAGACATTGCTTGTAAATTTTGTCTATATGAGCATAATTTGAATGTGATACTTTGGGTAATAACCCCACTCCACGGAGGATTTAGTTACAATCCACGCTCCACGTACTGTAAGTGTAAACAAGACGACTTGAAACAAGAAATAGTGTCCTTTATTTTAAAAATAAAACAAAAGTAACTACGCCATTAGTATGATTATTATTTTGGTTCAGTTTAAAATAAATGTTGAGAGACATAGATTGTGACGAACCGTATGAGTCCATGAGCCAGAAAACGTTTTGGTACTAAATAGGGGGAGGGCAGGCGGGATCGATTAGCCACTCTTTGTTTCTGAAAATTGAAATGCCATCCTCTGGGGACTTCATAAATGGACGGTGGACATGCAAACAAGGGCAGCGTTATCTAATTATGGCCCCCCAGTAATATATCACGAGCTAAACTTTCCCTTTCTGGATGACAAAGGCAAATAGCCCAGGCTGGCTCATTATTAAGAAGTGCATGATTAATTTCACGTTATGAAGGTAGTTTATATAAGTAGTGATATATTGATATCCTCGTAATGGCGAAACGTGGTGTCACTGTGAAACTATGGCAAGGGGAAAAAATACTTGCAAAACATCATCTTTAGACTCAATTTCCCATTTTAAAAAGGAAAGGAATTCACACGCACTTGAGTGATTTGAGTTATTTATAGATTGGTCAATAGTATTTACACTTAATTATTCATTTGTTTTTAATATTACAATCAATATTTAAGGGCATATCACGACAGCAACATAATTGCGTCCAAAGGGGACATTCTCATCTAGACATTACATGAAGTCAACCTACCAAGTTACAATGAAATCCCTTCATAAATATGAGTTGTAGACTGTGCTAAAGGTTTTTGGGCTTTGGGCTCGGGTAGCCATCATGGTTGAATGATCGCAACCAAAAGGGGACATTCTCATCTGGACATCATCTGGAGTGATCCAACGAAGTTACAATGAAATCCCTTCATAAATATGACCTGTAGGCTGTGCTCAAGGTTTTCGGGCCCCTGAAGCCGTCACAGTTGACCAAATACGACCAAAAGGGGATGTCATCATCTAGGCATTATATGGAGTCAACCTAACAGGTTACAGTGAAATCCTTCCATAAATATGACCTTTTGTCTATGCTAAAGGTTTTGGGTTCGTGCACCCATCAATGCTGAATGATCGCGATCAAAATGGGACGTTGTCATCTAGACATTATTTGGAGTCATCCTACCAAGTTACAATAAAATCCCTTCATAAATATGACCTGTAGATTGTGCTCAAGGTTTTCGGGCTTCAGGCCCCTGAAGCCGTCACAGTTGACCAATCACGACCAAAAGGGGATGTCATCATCTAGGCATTATATTGAGTCAAACTAACAGGTTACAATGAAATCCTTTCATAAATATGACCTATAGACCATGCTAAAGGTTTTGGGCTCGGGCAGCCATCAAGGCTGAATCATCGCGACCAAAAGGGGACGTTCTCATCTAGACATCATTTGGAGTCATCCTACCAAGGTACAATGAAATCCCTTCAGAGATATCACCTGTAGACTGAGCTAAAGGTTTTCGGGCTTCAGGCCCCCGTAGCCGTCTCAGTAGCCTAAGGGTGTCCAAAGGGGCTGTTCTCATCTAGACATTATATGAAATCAACCTACCAAGTTACAATGAAATCCATTCATAAATATGAACTGAAGACTGTGCTAAAGGTTTTCGGGCTTTGGGCTCGGGCAGCCATCGTGGTTGAATGATCGCAACCAAAAGGGGACATTCTCATCTGGGCATCAGTTGGAGTGATCCTACGAAGTTACAATGAAATCCCTTCATAAATATGACCTGTAGACTGTGCTCACGATTTTCGGGCTTTGGGCACCTGTAGCCATCACAGTTGACCAATCACGACCAAAAGGGGATGTCATCATCTAAGCACTATATGCAGTCAACCTAACAAGTTACAATGAAATCCTTCCATAAATACGACCTATAGACTATGCTAAAGGTGTTTGGGCTCGGGCAGCCATCATGATCGCGACCAAAAGGGTTTCTTCTCATCTAGACATTATTTGGAGTCATCCTACCAAGCTACAATGAAATCCCTTCATAATTAAGACCTGTAGACTGTGCTAAAGGTATTCGGGCTTCGGACTCGTGCAGCCATAATGGTTGAATGATCGCAACCAAAAGGGGAGATTCTCATCTGTGCATCACCTGGAATGATCCTACGAAGTTACAATGAAATCCCTTAATAAATATGACCTGTAGACTGTGCTCAAGATTTTCGGGCTTCGGGCACCTGTAGCCATCACAGTTGACCAATCACGACTAAAAGGGGATGTCATCATCTAGGTAATATTTGGGGGTCAACCTGACAAGTTACACTGAAATCCTTCCATAAATACGACCTATAGACTATGCTAAAGGTCTTTGGGCTCGGGCAGCTATAAAGGCTGAATGATCGCGACCAAAACGGGATGTTCCCATCTAGACATTATTTGGAGTCAGATACTATGCGCATGTGTAGTACAATTTGTTTGTCTTTGAAATCGATGTTTTTTAACGTGGTGAAGTCGGATATTTTTCAACTTTTCTTGAATTTGATGCTGTGTTTGCGTTAAAAAATGATGCAGACACGTAAATAAATTATATTTGGGCTGAGTACGACAAGTAGAATGTTGATTATGTGAGTTTTGTCTTCGATATGAAGCATGAACTGAGTCAACCCAAATGCGGCCAGTTTCGTTCAGTTTTAGTCAGATGAAATTTGAACGGGTTGCTCAAAGACTGTGAGGTCCAGGAGGGCCCCGGATCACAGTCTTACAAAGACTACTCTCCAACTCA
Organism: Pictodentalium vernedei; assembly: GCA_031216915.1. Lineage (NCBI taxonomy): Eukaryota > Metazoa > Mollusca > Scaphopoda > Dentaliida > Dentaliidae > Pictodentalium > Pictodentalium vernedei. The sequence continues at coordinate 202,983,418 of CM062295.1, forward strand.
TTTCGTAAAAAATTATTCTATAGGCACAGACCATAGATAAATGGGATTCCGTAAGTGAGATTCTTCGTTCTCTATCACAAAACACACCTCGGACGATCACCCGTCCCTCATACGTAATATACTCTACAATGCACTTGGCCAAGGAACTGATTCGAGCTTATGTGGATGGAGAGATCTGATTGGACCTACTTTGACATGGTCGAGGATTGAGATGACCAACAAGCTTGTTGTAGTGTTACAAGTCACTAATAATTGTGGAAGACTCTAGGAGTGGCTTTGGTGGAGTAAGAGGCTTCAATACAAAGAGCCAATCACGGGACTGTGACAAGCTAGTAGTGGTGGTCTATGAGTCATGACATGGTCTAGGATGTAAGAACCATAGATGGGCTAGGAGCCATATAGGGGCCATGGATGTCATAGTCTAGCCGCGGTATTGGAACAATTATAGGAGCTAGGGGTCATATAGGAGATACGAGCTATATAGGACCTCGAAGCCTTTGAGGTCATGTTCTGTGATTCAATACTCGATTTGTGCCGGGTTAGTACGTTGGAGAGTCTGACAATTGTTTGTCGCTACTCGGTGGTTCACGTGCGCCGGCTTCTTTTAGTCGTTAAACTGTCCGACACGATAAGACCATGGCTTTAAAAGTGTTGTTAAACCTTTTACCAACGCAAAGAATATCAAAAAATATTATTTTAATTACCATCTTTTTAATGTTTTAAAAAAATTCAACAAAACCATAGCATGTGACCCCTCATTGGAACGAGCTCGATGAGCTCGTTCCAGTGAGGGGTCACATGATATGGTTTTGTTGAAATATTTTGAAAAATTAATTTTTTTCAACGTCTCAGTTTGCAGATTACGCGAGCGGATGCGCTCGATTCGTTAGGTAAAGGGTTAAACCCCAATAAATAAACAGACTCTTCATTGGAGAGTGTGTCGCAGGTTCCAGTATATTTTTACTAAAACTAGCCATTGGCGCACAGTACGCCTTCTTCACAGGGTCACCGACACCTTACGTTGGCAATTGAGATTACATGAAAGTGTCTTGCACCAGGACACAGATCAGATGACGCGGGTCGGGATGGAACCGTCGATCGTTCGGTTTGACGCCCAATGCTCTAACGAACGAGCAGCCGAGCTCCCTCTAATGAAGATTAACTTTAGTAATCTATGTTAACAAATGATGGAGTGGTAATATTTAAAGGAAATGGTTCCATGACAAGATTTTAACCAGCTGCGGGGCACGAGGTTTGTTTATGGGAGTGAAAGCGTGGACTTCTTCTCCATGGGTTGGGGGTGGGGCAATATTTATTACAACCCTGTTCCGAACACGAATAGGAGACAATGCTCACGCTACCAGTAAAATAATAATAATAAAAAATCACGAAAAACTAAAACTTTAAATTTTTTTCCTAAAATATAGTTTATGACTCCTCATCGGAACGAGCTCAACGGACCATAAACCTTGTTTTCGAACCAAAAACATTAAAGGCGATTTTTGTGTGAATAATGTTTGTCGTTAAAAGTCGTCATTCAGGTGAAAGGTTAAAATGCAATACTGCGAAAGTACAGAGTGTGTCTGTGCAGTGTGTGGGTTGGGGTGGATTCATTTTATTGGAGAGCGCCCCTAGATACGATACTCTTCGAAATTCCATCACAACAATTACTGTGAATGAAGTTTAATTGACAGAAAAAACATATCGCATTCTCCCAGGTGCACCTTTCGCCACTGCTTGGTCGGACGTCACCCCGTACAATATCATTCTCCTCACCCGTTAGGTCATTCCGGGTGTCATAGAAACTCACATGATAGGCGAAGCATTACTAAGCTGATACGTGGTTTCGGTACGCACGCACAGCGAGCTTTGTTACATTGACACGCGTTTTTGCTGGAGGCTTCCATCTTGCTTTCTGTAGCGTCACGCGTTTGCTATAGCTACCATCTTGCTGCCTTTTGCGCCACGCGTTTGCTATGCTACTCCATTCCAAATCATGTAGGGTGTATATTATGAGGATATGTTCGAAAACGACCGGCCATCCAGCTCAAGTACTGCCATCTTGTGTAGAATGTTGTCTGCCCCCTCAGCCCAATGAAGGACATGTTTTAGCTAACCACAACCATATTCCCTCAATACTTGGCTATCACTGACCCTGTCTTGACAGTTTTCACTGCCCTCGAGCAATAGAATCGCCCCATTAGGATCAAACAACCAACCAGAGTGATAGATTCACCTCGGTTCAACCCACCAGCAGTCCATACAGAGCTCTCGCTCTTGATACAGACATGTCAGCTTGGTTCTTGGTATGAGGCCGCAGGGCAATGGGGTAATCCCATATCTGTGTTGGACAAGCACTACTATTTCTTCTACCTTCCGCTACTATCACACTTCCAGTGGCTTCTGTTAGTTGTCCTTGTTCCTGTCCCAAAGTAGTACTACCATTGACTACTACCGCCAGACCACAGCAGCTGCTATTGGTTTCGTTTGGAACCACAGTGTTCTCTCACTACCACTGGCACGTATCCCTACGGACTCTGCAGGCCCAAACCACTGCTACCAACACTATATTTCCCATGCCACAGCTAGCTGCCCCCTGTCACTGCAATACTACAACTAGCTGTTTCGGCCACCAATCTTTCTGTGTATCACTTTCAGCCAATCATCTGACAAAGTCGACGCGGGTGTGATCTGTGCGTGAGACTGTATATTGACTGTTATTACCGGTGTGTGCACAGGGACGCCGGAAGCACTTCAGGGCAGGGGTGGGGGAGCTTGAGGAGGTTGAGACCACGTGAAAGGGCATTTACTGATACAAGCAGTCCCGCCATGACATGCCGAAACATGCATATCTCGAAGGCCGAAGGCCCCGAGATGGGGAATTCGAGAGAAGGCGTCCGACTCCCGAACCCCCTCCCCTACTTCCCCAACTCCCCATCGAATTTTGAAAGCTTCTGGAACTGATTTGGGGTGTATTTTTGCTTTACTTCGAGAATGAATCATTGAAAAAAATTGAGTGTTGAACCAGGAAAGGGCATTGTCTGCCTTTTCCAGGCAGTCCGGAAGCAGACTGCTTCTGGCGTCCCTGTGCGCATGTTTGCTAGTGCACGATATGCGTATACCACATGCGTCCTTCCCAATCGCCAGAGTTGTTTGGTTCCATACGTGTACTTGACCCACGGTAATACCATTTTCAGGGATATGCTTGTGTGGTAACACACACCGTGTACTAATGTGTTCTCATCACGTGCGGCGCATGTGCACATGCGCTGTTTCACATAGGAAGTATGCTCCATTCCCTTATCTGGGTGTGACCCGTTATATCTGGATCTTCCCAAATGCTCATGTGTGCTTGCATGCGGTGTTCAGCAAAGTGAACATATCACACGCAACACCTGCGCATGCACGGGTAGTGGGGGATGGTTTCTGGAAAAAACACACGCTGTCGGAATATCACCACTTTGGTTCCATTGAGGGTTGCTGGGACGCCCATTGATTACCACGGATCTCTGTATAACTGGATTGATGGGATGCTCATTGGTCACATACAAAAAGTATCTCAACCGCTGACATATTAAAGGGTGCTCAGGGCGGGCGGATGTTGCTATACAAAACAATGCTCAACAAAACAGAAAAATCTGGAAGGTTTTCAATTTATTACACAGCCATTAAACTTTAATCCCTTGTATTTACCGAAATCGCCGCTGTGGCATAAATGTTTCTGTATTTATCTGTATCTTTATATCGTCTGCTCGTCCACTGCTAATCTTTTCTTCAGGCAAAAACTTATGCACATCGGGTTGAAAGGGTTAACCCTTTACCCAGCGCAGACGACATCAAAATTTATTATTTTGAATATCATTTTTTCAATTTTTTCAAAAAATGTCAACAAAACCATATCATGTGACCGCTCGTTGGAACGAGCTCAACGAGCCCGTTCCAACGAGGGGTCACATGATATGGTTTTGTTGAAACTTTTTGAAAAATAAAATTTTTTCATCTGCTGAATTTGCATATTACGCGGGCGGATGCTGGCGATTCGTTGGTTAAAGGGTTAATGTTGTTGGAGAACATATGGTCTATTAGAATCAGTGAAAATTTCAGCAATTCCATGTTTCGATTACTGTATAAGTTTGTTTGACACTTGTGTACCTGCGGATTTTCAAAATGCAGTATTACACGCGACTTTAACCCTTTATCTAACGTAACGACCAAAACCGGCCAGCGCTATTCTCAAAAATCGCCAATTAATTTCATTATTTTTTTCATTTTTTGTCTCAAAAACATAGGTTATGACCCCTCGTTGGAACGAGCTCGTCGAGCTCGTTCCAACGAGGGGTCATAACCTATGTTTTTGAGACAAAATATGAAAAAAAATAATTATTCAAGAATTATTTTTGCAAGTGTCGTCTGCTTTTCAGGTTAGGTAAAGGGTTAAACTCTGACAATCACAACAAATATGGCATTTCCCTTGAAGATAACCCAAACAATATGAATACTTAGTTCAAACGTAAAATTTGATGTATGTTCAACTTATCCGATGTCCCAGCAACCGTTCTTGCAGGCAACTTAAGACACGGGCAGTTTTTGTTATAATTCGCCTCCGTTTACAGGTCTCACCGAAATGCGGTACCAAACTTTTAGGAGTCCTTGAAACTCGATTCTATCGAGTTAGTTGTAGATTTGCATTCATTCGGGTGGCATGTAACTCAGCCTTCATTTTCATGTATAATATACCTGTATTATTCAGAGATTAATCAAATTTCAAAATCAAGAAGATTTGCCTGAAATATGTTCGCACGATGGTCGAAAGAGGGTACTGAGATGATGTGAAAATTATATTTACCATATTCCCATGTTGTTCTTTGTCCTTCCCCTAAAAATACAGAAACGTTGCATAGTTTTATTTGTAGTGATTTTAGCTTTTAGAAAATAAAAAAAAATAAATAAAAGAAAACAAAAGAACAACAAAAAACACACACCTTGATAGACTGCACTGGAAGAGGTAGCACATACAAACTCACTCCTTCAACCTTACTTTCGCTCTCAACCCTTCATCAACTAGAAATGTAATGACTAACCAGAAATGTGATATCTAATACCAATGTAATAAAATTAACCTGTAATGTTACAATTGAGCAGTCAACTTACTCAATGGTGGAACGCACGCGTTGAATGCCAACTTACAATGATGACGCAGCAGTCATGATTAACAATTTTAATCTGATAAACCGCTGGCACGGTGGCTCAGAAGTTAGAGCACTGAACTCATTCCTGACCAACGGTTACTGCGTTTTGTACTTTGGAAAGGCAGTTAATCCCGACTACCCACGTAGGGTCACGGTAGCACTGTGTCCTACGCCGATGGTGCACTTTGCCTTCAACCAATCCTAAACCTACTTGTGCGGAGTTAGTACGTTGGGAAGTCTGACAGTTGCTCACCACTGCATGGTGATTCACTTAAAGGACTTCATCCACCCGTAAAACTATCCGATAGGGGGTGATCCTGGCTGTCGAAAATGTCGTTAAACCCCAATAAATAAATAAAAAATAAATAAATAACCTGATAAATCGTGAATCTATATAAAATGTATATTTTATTTGTTGTTTAATTTCAGTATGCCATGCCTGTTTATTCGAGGTAGTGCAATAAAGTTTATCTTATCTTATGTAATCAGCCAGAAAAAAATCAAATAAAAGACAGAGGGTGAGCAATTGGACAGATATAAACCAACAATGCAATACATTTATCCAGAATGGTCAGTTTTTCAACAGTTTGGGAGACGTTGATAAGTATAGGCGGCGGGCCTGGGGATGGGAGGGGAGGGGCGTGGTGTCACAGGATGCGCAAGCCTTTTCCAGAGACACATCGTGACATATAAAACAGATACTATCCTTTCCATTAACCCTTTACCTAACATGAAAAGCAGACGACACTTGCTAAAAAGATTCTTGAATAACTAATTTTTTTCATTTTTTGTCTCAAAAACATAGGTTATGACCCCTCGTTGGAACGAGCTCGACGAGCTCGTTCCAACGAGGGGTCATAACCTATGTTTTTGAGACAAAAAATGAAAATATTTTGAAAATTAATTGGCGATTTTTGAGAATAGCGCTGGCCGGTTTTGGCCGTTACGTTGGGTAAAGGGTTAATATAATAGTCTAGGGGATAATATTTGCTATTTTTTTTTTGCTGGGAAGAATAAAATCTTGCAAATTACTATAAAAGCTCATTCGCTAAACAAAGAGCCGATGCGGACAGTTACTTTGTTGCTTGTAATTAGCTTTCCTAAAAAGCCAAGTTTCCTTTACCAAAATTTTAATAAACGAAGACAACAGACAGCTCCGAAGAGCAGTCTGTTATTTTCGTTTATCATATGACTCGTCCGTTTTGTTCACTTTAAAACATTTGATATTTTGTTTTCATATTAATCAGTGATAAATAAAGCCTTTCGTCAATTTCATTGGTCAATTTCAAAACTAGACAATTAGACAATTTGATTGGCTGAACAAAATACAACTGGGCCACATTTTCATAATTTGCATAATTAGAGTTGGGAGCTTTCATTGGTCAATTTCAAAACTGGACAATTTGATTGGCTAAACAAAATACATCTGGGTCACATTTGCATAATTTCAGTAGGGAGAATTTACGTTATCTCTCCTATTTAGGGTGGGTTATATTGTATTAATCTTATACCTAACGTAACGGCAAAAGCCGTCTCGCGCAATACAAGAAAAACGCCATTCATTTTTTTTTATATTTTCACTTTTTGCTTCCGAAACATAGGGTATGACCCCTCATTGGAACTAGCGTGTTTTGGAAGCAAAAAATGAAATTTTTTAGTTATACGAGGATGTTTTTTCCAAGTGCCGTCTGCAACTCAAGTTAGGTGATGGGTTAAAAAGTCATACTAAGTGGATAATTTGTGCATGTGTGTGTCATATGATAAATAAAATATGAAATGAGTGTTTTTGTCATATAATATTTATGAAACTCGTCCGAATTATCCGTTTGGGCTGGCCAGAGGCTCGCCCAAACGGAAAATTCTTAGACTCGTTTCATAAATATTATATGAGAAAAACACTCATTCCATATCCTCTATTTATTAAACGTTACAAAAGGAAACTTGCCTTTATTTTTTGCTGATGTCATAGGTGTTCCCAACATTACACACTTCTTCATTGGAAATTCCTCGACGGTCTAATAATTTCAGGGTAGGTATCTTTATCGAAAGTCGATCATAATGACAAGATATATCAAGGATGACAGCGAAGACGAATTCGAATACAAATACGAATATAGGGCATTTCATGAATACCTCCAAGCATCCGGCTGGGATGACTTTTCATTGATTATTCAGAATATTCAGGATGTGCAAATTGAAACTAACCGCTTAGGGAAACAAACTATGCACCGTCAGAATGCCCCTTAGGTTTTATATGGTTGTAACACAATTAAAATTAAACCACCAGCACTAACGTGGAACTTTCGTGCTGTACGTGTGTGCAAGGACATGATATGCAGACAGACACATAGTACCAGAGAATAACTCACGTCCATAAGATCCCCATCAAGGCCCCGAGGCAAACAATGAAAATATCTGATTCAAAATACTTTTGGCGTGGCGCCTTCTTTGCGTGTTAGGTGACGGGTTAAATTCAAGAATTTAGAAAGGTGTGTTTGAGATCAAATTAAAGCACTTGTATGGATATTCAAAGGAAAGAATATTATAACCGTAAGGTGTAACTGTCGGTATCTGTTGTGTAATTCTAGAGATCAAATGTTGACTCGAAGACAAATGAAAGATGATAACAATTTAATAGCGAATCTGGTATTCCAAATGACTAATGGCAATGAACATTTAATAACTGGACTTGATGGATATCCGAACAATATTACAGTAATATGTCGTGAGATTTCCCAAAAATATGAAGCAGAGTAACGTTTGGAAATCTAAACTATAACTGAACTCTAAGTTGTGATCGATGTTATATATATAACAATAAATAAGCCATGACACTACAAGTTTGCTTGGTATAAAGATTAAAGTAAGCTTTAATCGCATATTGGATCAGATGTCCTATTAACTTACTGAATAGAGTTCAAAGAAACAGAGGGGGAAACACTGAATAGAGGTAATTTGTAAATAACTCCAAAGAAAGAGCCTTGCTGTTGCACGGCAGATGAAGAAAAGCTCAGTTTGACACAACTGAAATCAAATTAGATTTTTGTATCGAAAGTCAGTGTCTTGAAACATGCCCCAATGATAATACTGACAAGTATCAAACCGAGCTAGTCATTGTAAATAAAGCCCTCTTTGAAATTGAAAATGCCACCTACTCTTCCTTGCCTGACAGAGTTATTCAATGGATCCCACTTCGGACATACCAGGCCGAACATTGTTTGACCCGGTGAGAAATATTTTGGCATTATAAATTCTAGAGATCAGATTCCGTAAGGCTGGACCCTCCAGGCGTGTTCGCTGTAACCATTTTTTTTTTTGGGGGGGGGGGGGGGGGGGGCTGGTTCGCCCAAGGTTTCAGCTGGATTACACATTTTCCTCCAGGTTAAGGGGAATGAAAAATAAATAAAATCCCTCATCGATGGGACCAGTCCGAATCACCTTCCTGAATGTCAGTTATTGGAAAGTTCTTTTGGGGGAGTATTCCTTAAGTCTTTGCTGTAGTTTTTCAACCACGCAGCGATGAGTATCGGAGAAAAATTAAATATGTTTCCATGTACCTTCAAGGACTTTTGAAACTCCAGATCCATTTTTCAATAGCCCAGCCTTTAAATGATTCACTGCTTGCCGAGACATTCTGTGGTGAGCAAAGAAGCCACCCGAGAAACGGAAACACCAATGGTATAGTACTGTGATTACAAAAGCGGATAGAGAACTATGATCGGATCCCGACTAGGTCGCGATCCGATCAAAATGCCCTGGCCGCACAACCTCCAACTTCACTCGTAGAATCTCACCTATCAAAAAAGAAATGGGAGAACGTTGAATTTCATTAGCTATTTCTGTTCGTTATTCTTGATTTAGTCTTCAGTTTGCACAGTTTTATTTATGAAGTCGCGACCCATTGTTGAAACCACATCGCGGTCTGATCGAGAAATAGGGTTCAGGTGGGTCAAAGCAATTTAACCCTTAACCTAACACAGCCTTTTTAAAAAAATTAATTAAATTTCACATTTTTCGAAAAAATTATCACAATTTTTCCAACAAAACCATACAGGTATGGATATCATTAGAACCGGCTCGCTGAGCCGGTTCTAATGATATGCATATTTGTATAGTTTTATCGAGACATTTGTAAGATATTTTAGGCTGTGATTGGCTTCTTTTGGTCAATTTCCTGACGGTTTTGGCGTTATGCTAGGCAAAGGGTTAAGTATTCTAACTCATGTTGCTTGTTGTCATGATGACAAAAACTTTTAAAATCTATCATAAATATTAGATGAGAATAATATTTACCTTGCTGTCCCAATTATACATGTCTTGATCATTTCCAGAATACTTCATTTCCTGAAACAAATATATAAATAGATGTATGCAATTTGCATATGGACACTCGTGGTGCCTCTTAATTGAAGTTTTTTTTTAAATCTATACATATACCACCCACACCCCCCTCCCCCACCACCACACACACACATACACTCTTGTGAATCATAAATAATTTAACAAGTAGAAAAAAAAATTAAAAAAAGATGAAAGTGAAAAAAAACAACTCTAGGTTGATTATGCAGAGTCCACGCCATCTCGTCCTCAGACATTTCGTTCTCAGGCATTTTGTCCTCAATGTTTATCCCCACACACTTTGCCTTCAGACATTTCGTTTCCAAAGTATAAATAAGACATTCTGTCCTAAACTTTGAATCACTAGCCTTTATTCTTAATATTAAATAAAAAGAAGTACATCAGTTATCTTCAAATTTATTTATTTATTTATTTATTTATTTATTTATTTATTTATTTATTTATTTATTTATTTATTTATGATTTTCCGAAAATGTTATACATATAGCTTGTGTTAAACCATATGTAAATAAAATAATACACGGAATAACTTTGGGATTTCATATTTGACAATGCCAGATAACTACTTTTCTTAACCCTCAGAACCTCATAGCCCTAGGGCTGCACGTTGAAAATATTAATTGGTCTATCCCAAATAATGAATATGGACTCTTCCCATCTCTGCCATTGAACTGACTTGGAACATACCACCAAGGTTCAAAGGGTTAACGGGAAAAAGACTAGATTATATGAGTTGGAATCTGTTTACAGATGACTGTTTTATTATAAATTAAGAGAGAAAAGATACTCCCATAAAGACATATTGATCTATTTTTACTCCCCTGAATGCGCATGCATGTAAACAGTGGTAAAGATGACTTTCTAAATTACCATAGCGATCTATGAGAGAAAAATGAAAAACTTTCATTTGCCACAAATTTCATTTTTTTACATAATGGACGGACATATGATCAAATATTTTATAACATACTTTTTAAAATGGAATCAAATACGTTTTGTTAAAATTAGTTTTTAATGGTTCCATTTTTGTTTAAAATTTTCACTATTTATCGCAGTACATCACCTTATTAACTTGTTAGAAAAGACTGAGGAGGGTAACTTCAAAGTCCTAAACATATTATGAGAAAATTTGAATTGACATAAATTTGATTAAAGCAAAAATTAATTTTCTTTGTTCTATAAAAATATTTTGGATATGTTATTGTTTCAATGGTTAAATTTAACTTTGAAAAATGGTCTTTTTTCTCTATTTATGAGGTAATACCTCTCCTCTTTGGAGACAATTACATGTTAAATATGACCGCGTGCGCTTTTGTGCGTGAAAAATGACGGCAGATAACTCGAAATTCTCGCCCTTACAACAGAAAGAGAAATATACTACTCACATTTTGATAAGGATCGTCCATATATTCACCAGATGTTCCTATATGTCTAAGAATTTTTGATATATCGTCTTCCCGTAGCATTCTCCAATGTGTGTTCGACAAGTCCGTGCGACCAACTGTACCCCGTACATGAGTTCGTATTATAAATCAAAGAAAGGGGGTTAATCCGATTTTTCGTTACCAAGAACACGGGGTTCACGAAATCGGGATGCTAACCGACGGGGGCTATAAAATGGGCCCCCAGTATGCCTGCGGTCACATTGCAAACGTTCATGGTGTGATCTCGACACCGTTTGCGTCCCGAAGAGATGGCAAGAGGAGTGGGAATGTTTGAATCTGGGTTCTCGCAGAGGCATGTGGCTGAGCAGCTTGGTGTGGCACAAAGTGTGATATCGAGGGCGTGGAACCGTTACCAAACAAACGGGAGTGCTCAACACAGGCATGGGGTTGCCGTCAACAAGTTACAACGCGTCAGCAGGACCGTTACCTAGTCACCACTGCTACCTGGAATCGGACCACTAATCATGACAGCATGGACACAGAGTAAAATTGAGTCAGTCGCTTATCTCCACGTCTTCCTGTTTAGAGGACTTCCGTCCAAACGTTGGTGACTGGGTCCTATTCTACCGCTAAAACATAGCTTGTTTATCAAGGTAAACAAGCGCTGCTTCACTTCTCCGGATATTCGCTCAAGATCATACAATATAGTTTCCCATGGTTGTGTATGTCACCAAATTATGGACTATTATCCCGATTCCTCATATGGATTTCGGATGTTACCCCATGCCTATCAGTGTAGACAGGGTAGAAGCTTCTGCGTGACTTGTCCCGAGCTTTCATTATGATCAGAAATTCAATGTATCACATTTTAGTTGTCAGAGCTCAATGATCTCTAGCAAAAAGTGTGATTGCTAGATTTACTGGTCCAATCTTTTTTCAGAAAGCACTATACTTACTTGGAAAAATGCGCAAACTGCGCGAAAATTAAGGGCCAAAACTCTCTGTATGATCAAACCGCAACGGTTTTCGAACTCGTTCAAGACATTGTTTCTCATATTCAAAGTATCGACCAAATCTGTTGAAATTTGTTCAAGTTATCGCGCTAACGAGCTGACAATGCCCCAAAATTAACTAATTGAAGGCCATCACTGCTCAGTTCGAACCTCACCGGTTTTCGAACTCCTTCAAGACATTTTTGAGAAAGTCGCATACACCTAATCCATTTATATTTGTTCAAGTTATCGCACTAACGAGGTAAAATAGGCAGAAATGAAATTACTAGTTGAGGACCATAACTCTGCGCGAAATGATCGAACCGCACGAGCTTTCGAACTCGTGCAAGACATAATTGAGAAAGTCACACATTCCACATTTTGACCAAATCCATTGATATTTGTTCAAGTCATCGTCGAACAAGGAGAGATCAAATACAACTATTAACTCGTAGAAGCCTGGGAAATGAAAGTGAAAATCACCGAGATTTATGACCTAGTCTTTGTGTCTTGTTGAGTGTTGCCTGCCTGCACAGACAGACGGCACTTGACTAAAAACAGCTGCTCAGGTTATATGACTTCTGTTTACTATTATGACGACCTCTCGTACCAAGCCTCTGCTTACAACATAAGGGTAATAACCCTTGACCTAACGAATCTGCAGCATCCGCCCGCATAATATTAAAAGAAATAAGAAATCCATATCATGTGACCCATCATTGGAACGAGCTCGTTGAGCTCGTTCCAATGAGGCGTCACATGATATGTGTTTGTTTTTTAAATTTTAAAAAAATTGGAAAAATAATGTTTAAAATAATAAATTTCGATATCGTCTATGTTGGGTAAAGGGTTAACAAATGCAATGTTCAAAACTCATCCATTTTCATTCATAATCTTAGGAAACACACATTCTGTAGTGGATACTGCTCAGGTGAAAATATGTCTATCGGAAAGTGATCGAACGAAAATTGACCTAAAAGGAATAAAACGTGCTGATAAAAGTCTGGAACTTTAGGTAAAGGGAATCTGGAACTTTAGGTGAAGGGAGCTGTTGTGAATTTACCCGGCGTTCCATCTAAAGTGGGTGTAAAGGTCGTAAAATATGAATCAGAATAATTCATTTGGAAACAATTCATTATACACACATGCCTCTTGTCAACAGACATTATAGAGTGCAAGTGAGAGCTCTCCTCTGAAGCACTAGGAGCGAGTGGCAAGCTTCGAGGCGTGTGGTAGTTGAAAAAATCAAATCTTGCAATTTGATACTACGAATGACTAAAGTTAGTAATTTTCGGTTGGATTATTGCCCAGTGTAATAATTTCGCCACCTAATACTGAATATAGCGTATTCTTGAAACAGACTAGTTGGTCTAGGGAAGAGACGCAATAGAAGTTAAAAAATTAACAGGGTTGGGGAGAAGGAAGACCTAAGCATTTGGCCAAGAGCAGATCTAAAGGCTGTCAGAGCAGCGAAGATAATCACTGATGCTGAACCAACTAACTGTCTTTGCAAGTGTAGGATGTATGTTCGTTGTTATCCATGTGCGCATATTAACAGCTTTCTAAACGATGGGTCAAAGAGAGGCAAACGAAATCCAATTGTCATTTGTAAGTATCAGGGGCGTTTCTACTGTTTTTATCACATACAGAAGCTCGCCTAAAAGTATTTAGGCAAAATGGGGCATTGGCGAGCCATTTCTCTCAGCTTACGAAGGGTCCTAGTGCCCGCAGAGCGAATATACTACAGGCGCTATTGCCGTTAAGAACTCATAAACTAATACATGTGTCTTAATAATTTACTTCCTACACAAGTCTGAGTATTTCATCGGATTTCAACCGTCACGTGTAGGCTGTGTATACACCAAACAGCTGGTTGTTGAAATCTTCACACGCATAACAGTATAGAGTAATTTCCCCTTTGTTTATTCATCTATCAAAATGTCGGCAGGTTTTAATCGGTTCACGTTAAACAAGTAAGAATTCTATCATTTATTAACTATTCTTAATGCAGGAAAATAGTCCGTAAGATATTTGAAATATATCCCTTGGTTGCATAAGTGGGCTATCTGAAATGCTTGAGCATTGCAGCTGGCATCTTTATGCTTTCAATGGACACCTATTGTGTCAGTAAATGTTATCTGGACCACTTACAAACTGTGTAACTAATAGGTAGATAAACAATCTCAAAACTATGAGAAATGTACGTAGAAGGTAGCAGTTAAATTGTTAAACACACTGAATGAATGTTAGTCGGGAAACAGAACTGCGGTTTGCAACGCTTGGGGAGAAGCGTTGGAACCTATCTCTGATTGCAGGGTTGAAAAGTATATTAAAAGAGGACGCATTGTTAACATGAAGAAATGTACCTGGCCTCCTCTGTTGGTGCCCTGATGATGTGAATCATATTCAATGTTTTTCCTCTGGTTCTGACAAAAATACAGATAACTTCTATATAAAACTAAAATATATTCAAACACAAACACAATATGATTTCGAAATTTCCTTCGCGTTCAACGACAATATACGAATCTCTACATACAGTACAAGGAAACTGGATTACAGTCGTTGGACCACTGACCTCTATATAAGTGTATTGCTGGAAAGCTCATTGATGACATACACAAAAGTGCCTTAACCTCCGCCAGTTTAGGGGTGGAGGGGGTGGGAGTGGTGTTGCTGTAAATAAACAATGTTCGGCAGAATAAAAAAAAATCTCGAAGGTCTTCCATTTCTCTCGCAGCCGGCCATCGCTATTCAAAGAATATATTACTTTAAAGTCTATGCAAAATGAATATGTTGGTGATGTGCATAGTTTTCGCGGCATTACAAATTGAATATGTACAACAACATATTTTAGTTATTATTGAAAAAAAATATCGAGACTGAAAAGTTGATACCTTGTAACTAGTTTTCAAGCTAGGAAAACTCTATTACGTTTGATGAAGTGAAAGCTGTTACGCTGTGACTTCAGTCACAGCGTGACAGCTTTCACAGCATCAGACGTCAACGATGGGAGGAGTTATTGCGTTGCCACAAAAAATAAAAATTTTAAATAATTCAAGAGAACAATTTGCAAGTGTCGTCTGCTGGTCCTGTTTGGTAAGAAGTTAACATCGTCGGACCAGGAGACATGAAATACAACTATTAACCCTTAGAAGAATGGGAAATAAAAGTGCTTTTATTGAACATCAGGAATCACCAAGATTTATGACCTAGTCGTTGTGTCTAGTTGAGTGTTGTCTGCCTACACAGGCAGACGACACTTGACTAAAAACAGCTGTTCAGGTTAAACGACTTCTGTTGACCATGATCACGATCTCCCATGTCAAGCATCTGCGTACGACATAAGGGTAGTAACCCTTTACATAACGAATCGGCCGCATCCGCCCGCGTAATATGCAAATTCACAGTTGAAAAAATACAATATTTAAAAAAAATAATAACAAAGGCATATCATGTGTCCCATCATTTTATCTCACAGTCTGGGCGTTTTTGCACTGTTACACAACTAAAGTTTAATGTATCTGGGCCCTTGTTCCGAATCCGTATCAAGGGCCCCTGACACAAGCGCGCGATTCTGCTGTTGCCAAAACAACGGCATTAATATCATTTTTCGATCGCTTCGCGTCTTTCCCTTCAGAGAAAAACATATTAGGTGAGGCGAAGCCGAACCCAATATTGTTTTCTCTGAGCCGTATATGACACTGTATCTGCCAACTAAACGCCCTGTAACGTATTTATTATGCACGGCATGCTAAAATGTCACTGGGTAAGTTAACTCAACGAATAGTTAAATTATGCGCACGTTTCGGCATCTTGGGCTGGTTTGTAGCCTTGGGATTTTCCTGAACGCTCGAGTCGAGGCTTCTCTCTTGAAGTTTACTTAAAGGATTAGCTTTCGCTATGAAATGTGGAAAACTCCACCTCAATAAACGATAAACGGCATATTTTTAAATATAATAAACCTTTACACAAAGAGGGATATTTAATTCACCAGTAGTTATTGCAAAAGTAACAACCAAATTCACGTTGACGAAACACACACATGCTCCACTTCGGCAGACAGTATTCAGTATGCTGAATCCCAGTGACGTAATTTTGTCTGAAGTGTAACGTCATCACTGACCTCAATCTGGAGATCAATGAACGCTATTCTGTTTTTCAATTTACGTCTTTCCATCGATAAGGCAAATGAAAAAGTTCCTCTTAAAATAGTTTTATAACACATTTTGTGGTCAATGTTATGAGATAAATTTATCATCACCACGGCGTGTGTCTCTGGAAATTCTGATCAAGTCTCGTTGTAGGCACAGAATCGCATTTCGACTCGCCCTAACGGGCTCGTCGAAATACTGTTCTGTTCCTACAACTCGACTTGATCTGAATTCCCGGAGACACACACTGTAGTGATAATCTGTATGGAACAAGCTCCTTGAGCGCGTTCAAGTGAGGCGAAACATGATTTGTTTGTTTTTTAAATTTTAGAAAGTTTAGAAAAATAATATTTAAAATAATGCATTTTGATACCGTCTGCGTTGTGTAAAGGGTTAACAAGTGCAGTGTTCAAAACTCATCTACTTTCATTCATAACCTAAGCAAACCCACGTGCTATAGTGGATATTGGTCAGGTGAAAATATGTCTATCGGGAAGTGATCTAACGAAAATTGATCTAGAAGGAATGAAACGTGTTGATAAAAGTCTGACACTTCAGGTAAAGGGAGCTGTTGTGAATTTATCCCAGTGCTTCGTCTAAATTGGGTGTAAAGGGTGCAAAATATAAATCAGAATAATTTATTTGGAAGTAATTCATTACACACACATGCCTCTTGGCAACAGACACTATAGAGCGTAGGTGAGAGCTCGCCCCTGAAACACTCGGAACGAGTGGCAAGCATCGAGGCGTGTTGTAGTTGACAAAATCAAATCTTGCAATTTGATACTATGAATGACTAAAAGTTAGTAATCTTCGGTTGTATTATTACCCAGTGTAATAATTTCGCCACCTGAATGAATATTGCGTATTCTGGAAACAGACTAGTTAGTTTAGGGAAGAAAATTTCAGCCGTAACGTTTGAGCTGTGAATACACCAACCACAGGTTGTTGAAATCTTCACACGTATAGTACTATAGAATAATCTCCCTTTGATTATTCATCTATTAAAATGTCGACATTTGATAACCGGTTCACGTTAAACAAGTAAGAATTCTATCATTTATTAACCATTCCTAAATCGGGAAAAGAATCGGTAAGATATATTTCTTACAAAGTATGAAATATCATCCCTTGGTAGCATAAATGTGCAAACTGCATTGCTTGAGCATTGCAGCTGACCCCCTTGTGCTTTCAATAGGCGCCATACTGTGTCAGCCATCTGGACCACTTACAAACTGTGTAACTAAAAGATAGATAAACTATCTCAAAACAATAACAAATGTACGTAAAACGTAGCAGCTGAATTGTTAAACACACTGAATGTTAGTCGGGTAACAGAGCTACAGAACTACGATTCCCAACACTTGAGGAGAAGCGTTGGTATCTCTCTATGGTTGTAGGTCAGAAAAGTATGTTAAAAGAGGACGTATTGTTCAGAAAAAGGAAATTCACCTGGACTCCTCTGTAGGTGTCTTGATGATAATCATATCCAATGTTCTTCCTCTGACCCTGACAAAAATACAGATAGTTGCTTTATGTTCCTCGTAATACCCTGCGTTTTCAACGTCTCTAAGCAAGTATTAGTGAAGGTGGATGGTAATAAAACGAAAATATATGCAAAAGCACACACAATATGATTTTTAATTTTCCTTCGCGTTCAACAATAATATACGAATCCTCACAAAGAGTACAAGGAAAGTGGACTGCAGTCGTTGGAGACATACACAAAAGTGTCCCCACCTCTGCTATCTCAGGGGTGGGGACGGGGTGTTGGTGTAAATATAAATGGCCAAGATAGAAAAACATTCTCCAAGGTTTTCCCTTTCTTTCGCAACCGCCCATCGCCTGTCAAAGAATATATACTGACGGAAAAAATAAACGCAAGTTCAGTTTTGGTAAGATAATTTTTTTATTCGTAGACGAAATGGAGTAACATTTGACACATACCTACCTCAATGTACTGTCTAAAGTGTCTTTTGTTAAAATTCAGTCAAACATGATCACGTGCGACGCTGCATGATTTCAACAGATTTTTTGACAAAGTGTGCATTCGGGGTACTCCCACTTGCCATGGGCTTCAAAACTATACCAATTCGAAGTTTTGAACAGTACACATCGATTGCACAACATTTCAACTCGATTGAAAAGAAAAATGCCGCGAATGTCCGAAGTTGATTTGGGGTAGGGCTATTGCTCTAATAATGCAGGGCCAATCGCAACGCCTCATCGCCCACAATTTGGGGTCCATGAGTCAACGATAGCTCGTTTAGTTGGGCGTCTCAGAGCCATGGGAAGATTAGCTGACCGCCCCAGGAGCCGACGTCCGCGCGTTACATCGCCACCTCAAGATAGAGGCATACGTCACTCACACCTCCGTAATCGATTTCAGAAGGCGACGGAGACGGCTAGTCAGGTTGCAGGCACTTAAGGTCGCCGAGTGTGCCCAAGAACAGTTAGGAATCGGTTGCGGGAGCTCAATTTAAAGCCACGACGTCCCTACCAAGGCCCGCAACTTACGCCTAGGCGATGTCGTCGATTGCAAGGGATGCGGGTACATGCACCAAATCCGTTTCACTTGGCCCACTGGAGACGTGTGTTATTCACTGACGAGTCTCGGTTCACGCTTTACAGGTTAGATGGACGACAACGTTGCTATCGACGTCGGGGTGAGCGATATTCTGAAGCGGGCGTTAAGGAAAACGACAGATTCGGGGGAGGGTCTGTTAAGGTTTGGGTGGGGATTTTTCATGGCGTGAAAACACTTCTCGTGGTCATCCAGGACACCCTTACAGCCGTAAGATATCTGGATCAGGTCCCCATGCCTCCGTCCTTGCACTTATCCATGCGCGTAACCTTACGTTGCAGCAAGATAATGCGCGGCCGCACGTTTCTAGGGTTTGCCATGACTTCCGCAACCGAAACAACGTCTCAGTTCTCGATTGGCCGCCCTACAGTCCATATTTGCTTCTGATCGAGCATTTGTGGGACGCGCTGGACAGGAGGGCAGGAAACGCGTCAACGTCCCAAACAACGTCGCTCAGTTCACGCAGACACTTTTCAGGAGTGGAATAACACCCCACAAAGGACGATAAACAATTTGAAGGGTTCAATGGTAAGGAGAGTTAGAGCAGCGACTGAAGGGTGGGCACACCCGTTATTAATTTTGATCAGGAAATGGCGTAAGATACCCACGTTTGAACGTTATCCATGCAAACGCCGTTCGTTTTAAGGCAACAAAACTCGTCAAAATTTAATCAGTAATGAAGAAATAACATCAAAATCCAAATAATGAAATAATCATCCATAACACATTTGAAATATTTATCACAGAAAAAAACTTGTGCTTCCTTTTTTCGCCAGTATGCTACTCTGATGTCTATGAAAAATGAATATGTTGGTGACGTACATAGTTTTCGTGACACTACAAAATGAATATGTACAACAAAACATATTTTAGTTATTATTGAAAAAAGTATCGAGACTGGAAGGTTGATACCATGTAACAAGTTTTCAAGCTAGGAAAACACCTTGACGTTTGATGAAATGAAAGCTGTTACACTGAGACTTCAGTCACGGCGTGACAGCTCTCACAACATCAGACGTCATCGATGGGATGCGTTATTACGTTGATTAACTTTGCGCCATTTCAAGGAAGACGGGGGGGGGGGGGGGGGGGGTGGTGGTCGCTGACGTTCCATAAATCCAATTATACAGAGAACAGTGCAATGGGGCTGTTCAGGATTTTGACTAGTTCTGGACCACTTGTCCATTCAATACATGGATAAATTGATTAACCCCTTGACGAAAACGAATAGAAACTACGTGTAGAAATAATCAAGAATAAATAAACGTTTTCATTTTCAGACTGACGATTTCAATAAACTGCTCAAAACATTTGAATGGAAATGTGAAGAAATTGTATAGAAAGTAGCTCCCTTTTTGGTTAGGCGAGGCAGTGCGCTAAAATTTCAATTATATATGCTTGTACGGAGGTGTTCAATCCAATAAATAAGAATCCCCCGCCTAGACACACACGGACATTACTCCTGCAAGCTCACCGTATGTGAAATCCAGAACGGTTCGATCCCCGCCAAGGGTGACTGCGTTGTGTCCTTGGGCAAGACACTTAATCCAGATTGCCCACGTCGTGGCACCGTGGCGCTGTGTACTATGGCGTACTGCACCATGTGTACTATGGCGTACGGTCAATGGTGCAACTGTCTTCAAGCATTGCTAACCCTGCTTGTGTGGATTTAGTACGTTGGGGGAGCCTAACAGTTCCTCGCCGCTTCTCGGTAGTTCTCTCCGGGTACTCCAGCTTCCTCTTCCAGTAAAACGGTCAGACACGAGGTGACGCTTGCTGTCTAAGGTGTCGTTAAACCCCAATAAATAAATATATAAATACGTGAAATCCAGACATGGGGATACGGTGGCGTTGTGTACGAATGCGTACTTCACGTCGATAGTGCACTTGTCTTTGACCAAGGCTAAGCCTGCTTGTGTGCGCTTAATATGTTGGGGAGTCTGACAGTTTCTCGCAATTGCTCAGTGGTTCTCTCCGGGTACTCCGGCTTTCTCCACCCATAAAACTGTCCGAAGGTGACCCTGGCTGTCGAAAGAGTCGTTAAACCACAATAAATAAATAAATGTGAAATCCAGAAATAAATCACCCAGAGAGCCGAACTGTGCAAAGAATATCAAACAAAAGTAGTCAACAGAATCACAATTTTGACAGAAGCCATACACTAAACATCTGTCAAACATGAAAAACCTGATACTCACAAACTGAAAAGCCACGAGGCTGCTGGGCAGTCAGCTTAAAGTGAAGCAAGAAACGTTTATAAACAAGAAAACCCTGATACTCACAAACTCAAAAGCCACGAGGATGCGGGGCAGTCAGCTTAACGCGAAGCAAGAAACGTTTATAAACAAGAAAACCTGATGCTCACAAACTGAAAAGCCACGAGGCTGCTGGGCAGTCAGCTTAACGCGAAGCAGGAAACGTTGATAGACAAGAAAAACATGATACTCACAAACTCAAAAGCCACGAGGCTGCTGGGCAGTCAGCTTGACGCGAAGCAAAAAACGTTGATAGACAAGAAAAACCTGATACTCCCAAACTCAAAAGCCACAAGCCTGCTGGGCAGTCAGCTTAACGCGAAGCAAGAAACGTTGATAGACAAGAAAAACCTGATACTCACAAACTCAAAAGCCAAGAGGCTGCTGGGCAGTCGGCTAAACGCGAAGCAAGAAACGTTGACACATTATGAAGAAAACGTCAGAAATAGCTTGACGAAATGTGTGATAAGGTTCAAACCACTGATGCAGGTGTCCCGCGAGATTACATTTTCAATCGTTTTCTTCCCAACTTCGATTCGCCTATCAAAAACAGGAAGGTAGATCAAACCAATTCAGATGGGGAGGTCCCGAGAATCGCCTTGCAGGAGCGTCGCGAAGATGACCAATTGGGAGGAGTGGACATGTAAACCCAATTTTTCCCGATTTTATCCACGAACATTTTTTTTAAACTTCAAGCTTGACAAACAAATATTCCAACTGAATATATATTTACAAGTCGGTATTATAATTTCAGAAATTTATTTGTGGATAAATACATGTAGTAGTCGCGACGCACAGGTTTCCCAACTTCTATTTAATTTAATTAGCACGTACCCGATTCAAATGTGGTCATGGTCAGACATAAATTTGCTAGAGAAAGCAAATCTAGATCCCTAAGAAAGTACATAATTTTCAGCAAGGCTCCAATCCGGATGAAAGTGTCCCGACTCATTATTGGGGGAGGGCCGAGGGTGTCCCACCCCTAGCCTTCCCTCCATAGTCTCAATGATTGCGAGCAAATGGATATTCAGCGAGAGATAAAAGCAACTGAAAACGAACCCTACCCTGGCCTATGTCTTATATGTCTAATATGCAGTTATGTACGCTGTGTAGGCATACTGCGGGTGTGTGATGGTGACCCTGTGTCTATGTCTGTGTGAGAATGTGTTAAAGGTGTTCGAGGTGTAAAATGCCTCAACTTCTGAAATCCTTTTTCATTACTATTGTACCGGTATTTATACCCAATACGCATGCATTTTTTTTTGGGGGGGGGGGGGGTGGGGGTGGGGGAGGGAGTGGGGTACAACCATACCGTTAATATAGTATGATCGTGCTATAAAGTATTCTATTTTATTCTATTGTGTGTGAGTGTCGCTTTGCTGCTAATGCTATCTACGTGAGATGTTACATTTGCGATATGTTACCTTATTAACACTGTATCCGTGTCCATGACGCACCTAGAACATAAGATCAATTGAAGACGACTTTCAAGAGAGGTTAACTTTTGAGTGTACTTTAAACGTTTCAATCCAGGGTGCATAAATTTTTGCGAGGAAAAAATTGGAAGTGGACGAGCAAACGATACAAAGAGCAAAAATTCTGAAGCGAGGCTTGGTAATAATTTAAACCAACAGTTCGACAGCTCGACAGAGCTGTTGGATTAAATTATTAGTGAACCTCTCAACAAGCCAGGATGGTTTCACCCATTTCGCCGTTGACATTATTGACAGAAATGATACCTTCCAGAACACATGATTATCTGTTTTATCAAAAGGTGGTTGCAGCCTTTATGTCACCTGTACAAACTCAAACAAATCATCAGATGATTGTGGCTCAGAAAGTAGAGATTCAGGCTGCAAGCCGAGAGGTCGTCGGTTTGAATCCCACTTGCGGCAACCACGTTGTGTCCTCGGGCAAAACACTTAATCCCAACTGTCCACGTGGGGACACGGTGGCGTTTGTACTAAGGCGTAATGCACGTCGATGGTGCACTTTTCTTCAACCAATGCTAACTTTGCTTGTGTGGAGTTAGTTCGTTTGGGAGTCTGACAGTTGCTCGCCGTTGCTCGGTGGTTCTCTCCGGGTACTCCGGCTTCCCCCACCAGTAAAAATGTCCGACAAGAGTTGACCCTGACAGTTGAAAGGGTCGTTAAACCCTAATAAGTAAAACAATATATCGGCTGATTCGAAAGGCCAAAGCCATTGGTCCAGTTCTATGTCATATTAAGTTTGCGGTTGATTCTTTGTTCTATCCTGCATTCCACTGGCAAATCGTCAGGATCGTGTGTGCCCTTCGAAGTTCAGAACTTCCTCTTTTGAATCCAAAAAGAATTTTCGAAACATTTATTCCTTGCTGTGCACAAAATTGAAAAACGTATGAGCCTTAATTTGTTCACTTACGGGTGCAATGTGAAATCACAGAATCACGTGGACCAAATGTTCAGATGCACCTAATTCCATATATGAGCCACAGTCGACAATTGGGACGAAGTGTGCCACATTGATTGGCTAAAATCAGGCATGAAAAACGTGATAAATCTACATTTGAGATGGTAAAATTGCTGTGGAATGTTTTGCATTTGGTGTGATCTGAATAGGGTTCGTGTTGGTTCTATTTTGGGATTAATTCTCCAAACATACACTTTGTATAGGGGTGAAGTAAAGCCCATTCTAACCATTCCACACAGTGGTGAATGTACTGCAAGAATTAACTGCAAAAAGTTTGGTAGAATACCGGCAACTAGCAACCGGTGCTTGGACCGTAAAATATTAGAGTATAAAACCCTTCTTATTTTTTATCAATACGACTTTTTTAGTCAAAAGAACAGTAGACGCAGAACCAAGGAACTTATATTTCGATTGTTTTTTCTACATCAGAAGATTGTTCAATAATCATAGAAAGAAGACCAATTAATATTTTAAACCTGTAAACCGCATGGCTGAGCTGTACTAAGTAGTCTACCTTGAACGTGAACTCTTCCAGAGCAAGACCTTTTTGCGCATAGACGTCGCCATGTTGCCAAAGCAGGAATCACAAAGTTAAATTCGATTCGTGCCGAAAAAAATTGTTTCCTGTACTAACATTCAGATGATTACGCTCGTAAGCCCTGACGGTTGTTACCGTAAAATTTCATAGTGACATGACCAGCAGATGGGTGCCAGTTATTTTGCCGTATCTTTACAGAAGTTTTTTTCAAAAATAAGAAATTGTCGTACACAGCGTCGTATACAGCAAATGAGTGAATACATTTTAGATTCGTTTGAAAGTTTTAAGAAAAATTAACGTTTTGTACACCATTATCGAAAAATAAAACACCTCAGGCTGCAAATTTCCCCATAATGCAACCGGGAATTTCACCAATTCAGTCTTGTTTGACAGAGCTCATTGAGGTCTGTCAAACACGATTGACTTGGATAAATTCCTAGCCGCAGCATGGAAAATATTGCTGCTGAGGTCAATAATCTTACTGAGCTATTTCGATTTAGTAATAAACTAGAAGGCCGAATCGTCCCAGGGCCGGTTGCCCCGTCCACGCGACGAAAAAATCTAGTTGCATTGCATACCAAGAGAGATAATCAAAGCTCAAATTTGTAGCGGGTCTGAATCAAACACTCCCTATTCATATAACAGATAAACAGATTACTTTTGACCCTTATCACTAATTTGTTATTCGATGTGTTACAGAGGCGACTATAACCGACCAGATCTAGCGACAAATATCTTCATTCAACTTTTGTTATTTTAAAACATTTTCGCCTCAGATCATAGACTAAGACCTCTCACTGAACGAGCTCGTCCCAATGAAGATGCATAAACTATGTTTTGAAGCAAAATATGGAAAACTTAATTTATTGAATATGTTGCTTTTGCAAGTGTCGTCTGCTCTTCGTATTAGATACAGGTGTAAAATGTCGCCTGCTCTTCGTATTAGATACAGGTGTAAGAATCAAGGGCGCTGGAAGTACAGGAACGGTCGGCAACTACCCCTTTGCTTTGAAACTAAGGGGAGGGGGCAAGGGAGGCAGCGCGTCCTCTTTTCACCCGACGTGAACTTGTGAAGGAGACTTCACTTTTCGAGAAATGTAACTGCGAAACTCTCGAAATTCGTTTCTAACGTATTTTACTTGTGCCAATGGCAATGGGAGGGTGAGGGGTGGGGCAACTATAATGACAGAGACTGATAGATAATCACCAAACAAAGAGGCTATACAATTAGCGGAGGAGGTCTAAAGCTTCATATCGTCCCTTGAGCGCAACAGAGCGTCACCTGCAATGCAAAAACATTGCAGATGTCCGCTTGTTCCACTCCAGGGACAATAAATATAATAAATGTAATATATATAATATATATATATATATGCCAATACTACTGAGTGTCACATTGAAGTTTGTAATACATTGTAAACTCCCAGTCTTAACCCATACCCAGATTCGAAAGGCCCTTTTGGATACCCCGCCCCCTTGCCCTCGGGTGCTTGCAGCGCTCCTGCTAAGAGTAAACATACTATGAGATGACACTTATTTTAAACGACTTAGAACC
This sequence comes from Pictodentalium vernedei, assembly GCA_031216915.1. Taxonomy (NCBI): domain Eukaryota; kingdom Metazoa; phylum Mollusca; class Scaphopoda; order Dentaliida; family Dentaliidae; genus Pictodentalium; species Pictodentalium vernedei. Next base: position 203,008,877 of record CM062295.1, read on the forward strand.
CAGTAGTGTGTGCAGTGTGACACAGGGACGTCATTCATTTACCGGGTATACGATACACCATGCACAGGATTAGTTTTCATGTTCGGACTGACACAAACTGTGTCGATCCTGATATTATTTCAGAATTGAAATCCCTATTAAATATAAATATTTGCTCACAACATCATTAAATTGTATTATTAATAAATATAAATATTTTGATTCATGAACTGAAGGTGCGTTTATGCTCTAATAAGATTTTTTCTCCTGAGAATTAAAATACCAGTAGCTGGTATAATAAGTTACCCCGTGTCTGATCACGTGGTACGGGTTTTTACCTACCCGAAGCCAGCCGTATCCCATGAGGCCAAAGGCCTCATGGGATACGGCTGGCTTCGGGTAGGTAAAAACCCGTACCACGCGACCAGACACGGGGTAACGAATTTATCAATTGACTTTCCGTTTTAGAAGTACAATCCATTTCATGTGTGAACACACACAGCATGAGATCTTTTATCTTCCATTGTTTAGCCATACAGGTTTCTGTGGAATTTTTGTGCAAAAGAGTTTTTGTGAAAATATGCCGATATGACTAGTATAAAAAAATTATTGAATTTCTTTTTTTCTTTTTTGTCTCAAAAACATAGCTTATGAACCCCACATTGGAGGGTACTCGACAAGCTCATTCCAATAAGGGGTCAGGAGCTATATTTTGGAGATAAAAAATTAAAATATAATACATGTACACTGTAAAACTGGAATGACGCGTCTTCTACTGGGTATGGATAATTTGTAGATTTCGGAACGAGGCTTCCACTAGGTATGGGAAATTTGTCAGTGGCTGGGCGGCCGTATAGTGGGTTTCAATGAATATGGTCTCATACCGCGTATCTATCAACCAGTGAAATCAAAAAATTCACTTTAGTCAATAGATAAAGTGGTAAATGGAGATGGGTTAAAGGTATTGGTAAACTAGAAAGGGGTACTGGACTACTGGACTACCTGAAATTGATCCACCGGAATTGTTATAGTTGTAAATGGGAATTACGGTATCGGAAATTTGTTTACTGCGAAGAGAGAGTTGATCCAGCGGAATTGGTAAAATGGGAATTGGTCTAACAGGAAATGGTGGAATTGGATGCAAAAGTGTTGATAAAAGGCGAGAGTTCTATAGAGCTCTTGATAAATGGTGTCATGCAAATTTATCCTCGGATATAACTCTCGTAATTTCTTAGATTTGCCACAAAATCAAGTCATGGCTGCTTCAAAGCACCTATGGTATGATTTTGTGAGGAGACTCAGCAGAGACTGGCACAAAATAATCATGGTTAAGAAGGCTACCCCTATTTGGTATATTTTAGTGAAAGGTGTCAATAACGTAACCCTCATAATAGGTAACAAGATAGTTTTGTTCGCGGTTGGAAAATCAGTCTGAAGTGGTAAAAAATTAAATACTGCAAAATACATATCAACCAAAGTTTTCCGGAAAAGATTATTGAGATTTAACGACACTTTCGACAGAAGGATCACCTCGTGTCGGAAAGTTTACAGGTGGAGGCAGTGCCGTATTAGACTTTTAGGTTCTTCGGGCCCCCTCTTCAATCTTTCACCCTACTACTACATGCATCGCTACGGCACAGAGTGCAAAGTGCCTTTAACCATTGTAGCACTAATGCGCTGGTAACATTGCCTCAGCAAAAAAAAAAAAAAAAAAAAATGGCGGGCCCCTTGTCCCTGCGGACCCATTGGCTTCAGCCTAGTCAGCTTTATGAATACTACGGCCCTGGGTGGAGGAAGTCGGAGTACCCGAGAAGAACCATCGAGCAACTGCGAGCAACTGTCAGACTTCTCAACGTACCAACTCCACACAAGCTGAATTAGCATTGGTTGAAGATTAGCGTACCATCGACGTACAGTACGCCTTACCGAACAACGCCACGGTGCCCAAGCGTGGGCAATCGGGATTAAGTGCCTTGTCTAAGGACACAACCCAAATACCCAGGGCAAAACTGTGAACCTTTGGTTTGAAGTCCAATCCCGTAACCACTGGGCAACTGCGCTCCCGGAAATATACGGATGTGTTCCAGGTGCCATTGTGTTTCTCATTCGTCGGTTGTTAAATTTCAGCCATGGGTGAGAGTACATACACACCGTATTGAAAGTCGCGAATTTTTGCTTGAATCGATCTCGAATCGAACTGGACAAAGATTTCACATCAAATTGAACGCCGAATTGAATTGAATTCCCCACGGTTGCCTCTGAAGTACTGTTTATCGGCATCTTCCTCCCCTTAAAAGGAGGTTTCATTTTGTTAAAAATATGGTATAACAGTACTATATATTTTCCCATAGGTGACCATTATTAATAAAATATGATCACATCACTTGAAATGTTGGCATTGAAATATGTACAGCCCATCAAACAACTTTTACTGTCAAGAAAACAGGACGTAATGCAACAATTAAGAAGGAAAATTTATTTATTTATTTATTGGAGTTTAACGACCCTTTCGACGGCCCGGGTCATCTCTTGTCGGATAAGAGAGAAAAACTTACAGGAAGGAAAGTACCGGTCACGTGCATATTTTTTCCGACAAATTACGAACAAAAACAAGGGGAGGCCACTAAAAATTTGCGGGACGTGACGTCCTATTTTTTATTCGGCTCCTTTTTACACCGACCCAACCACTACGTGAAAATTTTCTACTACCGTTCTCAGACACCCCCCCCCCCCCACTCTCCCATTAAAATCCAAAATAAGCTTATAAACTTAGTAGGCACAGCTGTCTTTAGGGGGTTTTCATAATGTTCTTAACCCTTTACCCAACGTAACGGCCAAAACCGGCCAGCGCTGTTCTCAAAAATCGCCATTTAATTTTTATTAATTTTTCATTTTTTGTCTCAAAAACATAGGTTATGACCCCTCATTGGAACGAGCTCGTTGAGCTCGTTCCAATGAGGGGTCATAAGCTATGTTTTTGAGACAAAAAATGAAAACAATTAGTTATTCAATCATTTTTTGGCAAGTGTCGTCTGCTTTTCATGTTAGGTAAAGGGTTAAACTGGTACCACCAAGTTAAACCTCTGTGGGCTGCTATGGGCCCCAATCTACAAATGACAAGCTGTTCATTATCAGGCTTGGCCAGAGCAAGTGTACCTATATGGTAACAAATTTTCATTTGAATTGTTCCCAAAATATTGTCTGCACATTTTCTACATTTCGAACAAGACACCCACCCCCTACTAACGTGTGACATTTTCCCAGATTAGGCCCAATATTCTCACATATAAAGCCTCCCGATGTTGTATTTATGTTACGAGTGTGATGTACAGCATCATCTTTAAGGTTTGAAACACAAATGATGGTATATATTAGCTGATATATTTTTAAAAAATTAAAAAAATTGCACAAGTTGGAAATGCACATTTTTGGCGCACTCAAGAGACCCACCCACCCCCACGTCACGTCTTGCAAATTTTTGGTGGCCTCCCCCTGACAAAAACCGCAAATAGAGTCAAATGTATTTTTATAGGCTCAGAATTTCATCAAATCACCCTCTTTAGTTCTCTGGAATATTCAGCAATAATGCAAGATGCCAGTAGAATGCATCGAAATTTTATTAAATCGATATTTTTTTCCAAGACCTCTTAGTTTCTGGAAATACATGATTTCTGATATTTCTGTATTGTTATACCATATGTTCTAGGCCATTATGGTCCTTCACGCTCCATGTGAAGCCAACTGGTAACCCAGTTGGCTTCACATGCACGCATGATGGCACACAATATCCAAGTACATATATCCTATACAGAATACTGCCTGGTATTTAGGGAAGATACAGCACCCTTTAATGCGTTTAGAATTTTCCTGAGATTTGAATTCTTCCCAAATAACCCAAAGGATTTCGAGTTGAATCTATGGATACGGATGCGTAGGGGTTCGTACCCCACCCCAACAATTTTCCCAGTCGAGACATTTTAGTCTGTATCGCTTCCATCTAGTTAATAATACCATACTTTCTAACGAGTCTAGATTTGTAACTTAGACATATGTCAAACAAACCGTCGGCCATATGCAAATGGAGATTTGTGGCTGATTCGGTCCCAGAATGAGCCATTTTGAATCCCGTAGCCAGCTGCGGTACCTGCTAATTAAATGCGAAGTTAGGAAGCTCATGCATCTCGACTGCAACATGTACTTATCCACAAACATATTTCCTGGTTCTTTTAGGGGGGATGCTATAGAAGTATGGGAAATTTAGCTTGATATGCAAATTTTGATGACGTCAAATATATAAAAATGTTATAATATTTTCATTTTTTGGTGTTCAAAACTACGAAACATTGTTTATAAATACGGATGTACAGCAAGAAAGTGACATATTATAGTTTGTTTAGACTTTTAATGACAATGAAAATAGCCTATCACCTATTTTCAAGCTAAAGTTCCATTACTTACATAGCACTTAACTACAAGGTGCCTTGTTGATGCAGTTGGAATTTTCCATCAGTTGGGGCTTGGGTGATGATAGTCGGGGCAAACTGCGTTTCCACCCCACCCTCCCGCCCATATAATGTCTCCTTCGCGGCGCCCCGATTGAATCAAAAGGGTGAATGGGATTAGTGAAACTTCGCCTTGGGCTATTGAAAAGGTTAGTATAATATGTCAGAATTGTCAAAATATAAATGGGATTAGGAGCATTATATCGAGTTTATAACATATTATGAACAAGAAGGTTAGCAGAACTAGGGTTCAGAACATTTAAGAAAAAGATTTATTATGCCGTATAGAAAAGTGGATTGCTGGAGGAGATTTTGGTTCAGATGAGGGTATTCACCTGGTCTTCCCTGCAGGTGTGTTGGTAATATGGATCGTAGCCATTGTTCTTCATCTGTCCCTGACAAAATATTCATAATTTGCATAATGTTCACCGAAATACCTTCGTTTGAAGTTCTCTTACCTTGTATATATGAAAATCACGCCGATGAAACCGCCTGTAGTTATGGGAGCTACTCTGGCCTAATGACTTTGGAAACACTAGAATAATCCCCGGACTTCAGAAGGTGGTGAAAATGAAGAAATAAATATACATATTTTGATATATCGTGTCATGTGGTATTAAGGGGCTATATAAGATGGGGAAAATAGTTTACTTTAAAATTCCGACCTCTGATGTTAAATAAATTCGAAATAAATATACACAAATTATACATTAAAATGAAGATTATGATGTTTGGAACTCGAAACATATTTCACATATCTACATTTAACTCACATAGTTGACAACAAGCATAAATGATTCCAGGAAGTCTGCTACCGTATTCGCACCAGAGATGATAAATTTTTTTTTTAAAAATGAGAGAGGTTTTTCAACCAGGTTTATTCTCCTACTTGTAATGAAATTCATTTCTGTTTATAGGCACATGGTTCCCATGCAGCGTGTGTGGAAATGTGTTTTGCGTGAATTAAGTACATCAACCAAATTTGGATCAAATCAGTTCTATCCTGGAACAAGCCCAAATATTGCAAAATAACAAGTATCCATTCCTGTAACTCGTGAGATATAGGCAATTTGGATTCTTATCTATTTTAAGGACATCAGGTTACAACGGGGTGGTGGAATTTTTTTTTTTTGGGGGGGGGGGAGGGGGAGTTGGGGCGGGGTGGTGGTGAAAGGAATCGTGTGTATGCCATCTGATAATACTGTATACCAATTTTAGTTCAAATCGGCTGAACGATTCTGAAAACCAATATTTAGGATATACCAAAACTCAACCTGTCTACTACCAAAACAAATAACTGATATCTGTCTTGTGAAGTTCGGGAAACAGAGGCGTTTGATTTTTTTTTTTTTGTCCACAGGTTCTCGTAGTATGAGCATGATTTTCCCCATGAACATGTGGTTTAGGGGTGGGTGTGCACTCCCACGTTCTGCAGCGAAAGCCCTGCCCACCGGTAAATTTGTACTTGCTGTTCCTGCTCTACCCAGTGTATATACCTTTTGTTAATTTCAGGTAATCTAGTACTTATTTTATTCAAGTTCAAAGTTTTTCCCATATCAACCTGCTCAGTTACTACAATATTGCGACCATTTGCAGCGGCATTTATAATTTTTGATAGAGACATCTTCGGTTGAAATGCTCAAAAAAGAGAACGTTATGATGTCGACATTGGGTTATATTTAGAAGGAAAAATACTTTTAGAAATTTCCGTTTCGACCATTCAGTAAACGGATGAAAATTCATCAGAAATACTCGGGCCGTCCGTTAACAACACCTTGACGCTTCGTGATGAACAATTTTACTTTTGGCGTTTTATCCTACGTTATTAACTATTTGCTTATATTTATTCTGGGAGCTAATCCGATATCATTGTACCCCAACAATATACATGTGGGAGTGTTGAATCTTGATTGTTATGAAATTATTGTATATTCATATACAGAGGATATCTAGTGTTTTTGCGTGGATACCGAAAATTATCTCACTCGCGACCGAGACAAATGGTTATTTTCGCTCGCGCTCCGCTCAAAACCATTAGATTTTCTTTTTATTATACGCCTTTTATAAGAATCTGATCATTCCTCTCGATAATTTCACTCGTTTCTACCTTGAATTGATGCATGCAAGTAAACAGCTGATGCGCACTGATACGCGAATGTGATTTGATCGATACTCGGAACAGGTAGCGTCTTGCGATCTGATTCAGCTGGCGGGTTGCATGCATCAATTCAATGTGAATACGTTTTAAAGTCTTGCTGGAAATGATCGGTATCCACTTCACAACACTAGGTTGTCTTTTCATTATCCGTTTTTAGAACAAACTGATCATTTCCAGTTATAATTTGACTCGTATTCACCTTGAAGTGATGCTTTGAAAGCCGCCACTTTGATTGATACTGTGAAAGTGAAAATTTCTATTTCTTCACAGTGGGGGATACGATTTCTATCTTTCCGCAATTTTTTCGATAATCTATCATTTAGCGTATAATAAATATGTATATTGTTAAATAAATTCAGTTCAGTTCAGTTCAAATTGGGAATAAATGATGAAAAGAACTGCTTTTTTGCCCAGCTTTGTCCAGAAATGGCGGTTGTTATATGAATCGAATGCCATTCTATCAGCTATTTGAGGAAGATCGGTGGATTATTCACCGATTAGGGGCTTTTTGAAAAAAAATTACGATCTAGAACGTGTCGGACCTCGTGTTGTTTCACTATTCTGAAAGAATCTATTATAGTAAAAGAAAAGACCGTTTTCTTCTAGAATCTTCTTCGTTTTGTAGGGACTTCTCTACCAGGGGCCAATACTATAAAACGTTTACAATTGTATTTTCCAGATTTGTATTTTCTACCCATTGATATCAATCCCAGTAAATCATTAGCATTTCAAAAGACGAAGCAATTTACCTACTGGTGAACTGCTGAAATGCTAATGATCCATTTCAGCCAGTTATTTCAATAAATAGAAAATACAATTCTAGAATATACAATTGTAAAAGTTTCATAGTATTGGTCCCTAAAAGTGTTTTTCAAAGTGTTAGCACACATATGGTAGATGGTAAGTTTTATTTATCATATGACTATGACATTTTTACCCTAAATATCACTACTGTTTGACGATGTTTTCCAAACTGTTGTATCACACTGGGTGAGATTTTTCCGGATCAAAAGTCCATATCACACTCTTACGGAAATCAAAAATCCGTATCACACTCCCACGGAAATATCCGAGAGTTTCCGTGAATAGTTTTCGTAACTAGGGAAGTCGTTGTTTCGTCTGCTATTTTGTAACCGGCTTTTCACAGCATATTAATTAAAATGGCAAATTTGGGTGAATTTGACATCGAAACAATGTCATATGATAAACATATCACCATAACAGTGTGTTGATCCGTGTCGTCGCATCACGTCTCGTTGAGGTGGCCAGAAAATCTGGCCACCTCAACTCGACGTGGTACTACGACACGGATCAACACACTGTTATGATAATATGTATATAGCAGACGATAAAGTTCTTTATTAAAAATAAGGGAATTCCCGTGCAAACTGAGGGATTTCCTATGTATTATTGAGCATGACGTTGCATGGGTGTCTGAGACATGAAAACAGCTGTGTAAAACTGTTACCTTGTCAAAGTCTATCTGCAGCTCGAAGTCACAATTTCAGTTCAAAATGGTTCCCGCATACTGATAAACCAAAACAAGAGGTAAAAAAACGAACAAGGACTTTCAGGTAGTGGCAAAGGGAGGGAGGCGACAAACGTTACTTATTCCCAATTCCTTATTCGACATTTGTTATCAACCGATATAATCGCTTGATAACGAATGTCGAATAAGGAACTGGGAATAAGTAAAGGTTATCACGTCCATGTGGCAAAGTTAACTTCTTTTTTATTCACCATTCATAAAGAATCCCGGATAGGGTAAGTTATAGCTTGGCTGGAAACTAGCCGTTGCTCTTTTTGGATTCTCCACTCTTTCGTGGAATTTACTCGGTCCCCCTTAATACCACATGACGCCGCACGTCAGAATATAGATATTCATTTCTGCATTATCATTGCCCTCTTCTCAATTCTGCGCCTGCGAGGGATTTATGCTTTTACTGAATCTTATTATAATAGAAGTTATTCTGTTTGTCGTTTCTGTTTGTCGTGACGTGCCCTATCTTCTCAGACTCAACGGGTCCGATCGACTTAAAACTCGGCATTTGTGTGTGTGTTTTCTATCCGATATAACTACATGGACGAGTTGGGTGGCAATATTTTGCGTTATTCTCCGAAATATCGGCAATTGCGTCACATCCTGTGCTATTATGTCCACCGACATGCGTCGTTATTGAAAATGTGTAGAGTTGCTTCCCTTGGACTGAAAAGTGGTAACTGAATCGAAAACCTTGTGCGCAAAAACAATAATTTGACTTGATGCAGAGGTGTACAAACTTGGGTGAAGTTCGTCGTTGGTGGTGGGAGCTCTTCAGCATAAGCATACGAATATGAAAAAAGGAAGATTTATTTTGCTGATTTATATTACCATTGCGCTCAACGCGGGAAGTCATGTGCAAGATATATATTACTATTGCATTCTTCGGGGAATGAGGTGTTTCGAGGGAATGGTGCTCGCTGATTGGTTTGCGGTGGATTGTGGTACGGTGGTGACACTTCTGCTTTGTTTGTTTCGGTGAAATCAGAGGTAAAATAAGACTCAAATTTCTTTTTCAGCTGAGGGAGTTTTCCAAACATAATAAGTACTATACAGTCTAACTGATGTATCACTGCAAAACCCGTTTACAGAACGGGCCTGTTGCTAACATCGAAAATTTTGTCAAGTATTATATTATTCACTTATATTACTATGGCGATGAACGCGGGAATTCATTTGTAAGATTTATATTGCTATCACCTTCGTCGGGGAATGGGGTGTTTCTGGCGGGATCGTTGGTCAGTTCGTGGCGCGATGATATAGAGGTGAAACGGTTAACCGATTAATCGATTAATCAATGATAAATATCTTGATCGATCCAAAAAGTAATTGATCGATTAACCGTTACTTTCGAACTACTGTATTGTACGGGTTAACAAAGGAACAAACTTGCTCCAAAACAGGCAAACATTGTCACACTGACTCACATCAATTATATGAGACAGAGTAAAGCATGCAAGTTACTTGCTGACATACTTGTTTACCTGCATGATCATCATACTGTATCAGTAGCTGGAAATGGTCATTCTTAATCCTTTTCCAATTGCGGGTAGCAGACGATACTTGCAAAATAATTTCATGAATTACTAACAATTTTCAATTTTTATCTCAAAAACATAGCTTATGACCCCTCATGGGAACGAGCTCAACAAGCTCGTTCCAATGAGGGGTCATGAGCTATGTTTTTGAGACAAAAATTGAAAACATAATAAATTTGAATAGAGATTTTTGTATATAGGTCTTTTGTTTGTTACGTTGGGTAAAGGGTTCATGCTGTAAATCATCAACGGTATGGCAATTATTCAGGTATCTGTTTGGACAAGTGATTAATCGGTTAACCAATGTTAATCCACGTGATTAATCGATCAAGAAAACCCCTTAACCGTTTCAGTTCTACGATGATAAAACTTTTGCAATGCTCGTGTCAGGGAAAAAGAGATCAAATAAGACTCAAATTTATTTTTCAATCTGTGGTTGGTGGAGTCTCCAACTTTATTTATTTATTGGGATTTAACGACACTTTCGACAGCCAGGGTCACATCGTGTCAGACAGTTTTATAGGTGAAGGAAGCCGGAGTACCCGGAGAGGACCACCGAGCAACGGCGAGCAACTGTCATACTCCCCAACGTACTAACTCCACACAGGCGGGGTTAGCATTGGTTAAAGACAAGTGCATCGTCGACGTGCAATACGCGGTAGTACACAACGCCACCGTGCCCCCACGTGGACAGTAAGGATTAAGTCCTGCCCAAGGACACAACGTGGTTGCCGCTGGTGGGATTCGAACCGAGGACCTCTCGGCTTGCAGTCTGAATCTCTACCTACTGATCCGTCGTGCTCCCGGTGGAGCCTCCGAAATAAGAAGAAATATATGGTCTAATTAATGTATAACTGTTTACAAATGTTAAGGTGATGAAATTAATATGCCATTATGCGTTTGTTGTCTTTAATAATTCCCATCTCTGAAATGCCACCTATCGAAAACCGCACGTAGCACGAGTCCACCCACTAAGATATTAACCCTTTACCTAAAACGAAAGGCAGACGACACTCGTAAACAAAATTCTTGAATAGCTATTTGTTTTTCATGTTTGCGTCAAAAACATAGGAATGAGCTCGTCTCAACAATGGGGAGGAGGGTGGGGGGGGGGGGGGGGGTTCACAAGCTATGTTTTTGACGCAAAAAAAGGAAAAAATTAGTTATTCAGTAATTTTGTTTCTAAGTGTGGTCTGTTTTTGATGTTAGGTAAAGGGATAACGGTCTGATCTAAAATAGGGATAGACCGACAAAACAAGTTGTCTTTTGACATCGGATTGGACAAAGACAGAGAAAAATCTAGCGACAGGAAAGTGTGTTCTTACAATATTCATCACTGTTGTATCAAGAAAGTGTCTTACAATATTCATCACTGTTGTGTCAAGAAGTAAGTTGGAAGAGTCTTTTTGGAGCTGGAGCGAGGGCAAGGGGGCAGCATTTGGCCTTTTTCGTCAGAAGAGTACTAGTGGAAAATACGTTACTTTCCGAGAACTGAAACTGGGGAACTTTCGAGTATTCGTTTCTTACGTTTTTTGCTTGTATATACCAATGAAAATGGAAAGGGTGTATTTGGTATAATGACGGAGGCAGGTCGATAATTACCAAACAAAGAAGTTATATGTGTGATTTCTAAAGATTTATCCCTTCAGTGGAATAATGTGCCGTCTGCAATGTTTTAACACTGCAGATGGGACCTTTTTACTCTCTAGGGACGATATATCTAATGTTAATACTATTGAGTGACATATTACAATTTATCACATGACTCGTCCGTTTTGTTCGCTTTAAAACATTTGATATTTTGTTTTCATATTAATCAGTGATAATTAAAGCCTTCCGTCAATTTCATTGGCCAATTTCAAAACTAGACAATTTGATTGGCTGAACAAAATACAACTGGGCCACATTTTCGTAATTTGCATAATTAGAGTTGGGAGCTTTCATTGGTCAATTTCAAAACTGGACAATTTTATTGGATAAACAAAATACAACTGGGTGACATTTGCCTAATTTCAGTAGGGAGATTTTACGTTATCTGTCCTATTTAGGGTGGGCTATATCGTATTAATCTTTTATCTACAAGAAAAACGCCATTCATTCTTTTTTATATTTTCACTCTTTGGTTCCAAAACATAGGTTATGACCCCTCATTGGAACGAGCTCGTTGAGCTCGTTCCAATGAGGGGTCATAACCTATGTTTTGGAAGCAGAAAATGAAAATTTTCAGTTATACGAGGATGTTTTTTCCAGGTGCTGTCTGCAACTCAAGTTAGGTGATGAGTTAAAAAGTCATACTAAGTGGCTAATTTGTGCGTGTGTGTGCCATATGATAAATAGAATATGAAATGAGTGTTTTTCTCATATAATATTTATGAAACTCGTCCGAATTTTCCGTTTGGGCTCGCCAGAGGCTCGCCAAAACGGACAATTCTTAGACTCGTTTCATAAATATTATTTGAGAAAAACACTCCTTCCATATCCTCTATTTATAAGACGTGAGAAACTCCCCGTCTAAATTCATATCAAATGTCGAGTGTCCTTTTTAAGACAACTGCCCTCCTTGTACTCAGATGCTTTCAGCGCCCTTGATTTTGAGATGAGATGTGCAATGATATTTACCTGACTTCCATACTGGTGATCCTGATAATGTGCCATGTTGGATCTTCTTTTCCTGAAAAATAAAACTGCAGTTAGTTTGTATATGCTAACATGTATCACGATGTGCGTAACGGTGCGTTCATTTCAATTTCTCTGGCTACTTAAATTTAAGACGTTCGGATACATAAGACACAGGCGTTAACTCATTGCATGTTGCTGCGGAGATTCCTGCTCAGGACAGAATTTATCTCGCTACTGAAATAAGTATAATATGGGCATTTAATCAAATTTTCCTCTTTGCAGATTGTTCAAAATTTACTAATATTGATTTGTCAAGTTAAATTTAGATTACTTTTTCATCAAATCTAGTCATGGCTGCTAATATCTTGAAAATACACAGCAGGTTAAGAGTTAACAGATTTCGTACCAGCCTTTAGTTTTGTTTTGTCCTTGTGCAAGGAAACTTAATCCCGATAGCCCACGCCGGGAACGGTGTCATTGTATACTAAATGAAGCGTACTAAACGTTGATGGTGCACTTGCCGTAAACCAATGCTAGCCCTGCTTCTGTGGAGTTAGAACGTTGGAGAGTCTGACAGCTGCTTACCGCTGCTCAGTGGTTCTCTCCGGGCACTCCAACTTCCTGTACCTGTAAAACTGTCCGACGCGGGGGGCCCGTGACTGTCCAAAGTGTCGTTAAACCCAATAATAATAAATAAATAAATAAATAAATAAATAAATAAATAAATAAATAAATAAATAAATAGTTGTGAATTCGAATGGTACTCCGTGTTTGCAATACAAAAACAAAATCAGAATTTAAAAAAAAAATTCAGATTCCGTTTTATTTGACGAGAGGTAGAGTTATTACAGTGCCTATGGCACTGTACTGGAATCTATCATAAAGTATGCTAAGACACGAGGTGACCCATGGCTGTCCAAAGTGACATTAAACCCCAATAATAAATACCAGCCTTCAGTCATTTCTATACCGACTTGCTTGGCTCAACTCCTTCTCCAAATATATGTATCGCAGTAGGTGAACGAAAGTTTGCAAATTTTGTTACTTTCTAGAGGAAAAGTCTACGCACATATTGTTAGGTGTTCGTGAAGGATCATCTTATTACGTACTCAGTACAGTATGTGAAGAGTGGAATATAACTAAATCACTCTGGGAGTGGAGTTATCACCCAAAGTATTACTCTCAAATTCTGTACATATGGATAAAAAATACAAGCAATGTTTCAACCAGTGGACCACCGGATAAAACCCGAAGGTTCATTGTCTGGAACTTTGCCTGTGCTTGTTATGCGTTGCAACAAATTTGCAAATATTGCTTGGGTGGAATTCCACTCTGCGGGTAATGTAGTGATCTATATAATCCCCACGTACTGCATATCACCTATGGTTTCTTTGATTATCTTTTGAACTCAAAGAACAAAATATCTTCAAATTGTTCAGCGCATATTTTAAAATAAATATTAAACCTTACGTAAAACTAATTGTTCAACACAATATCTTTAATTAGCTCGGTTTTATCTGGTTTAATCCTTTACACAACGTAACGGCCGAAACCGACCAGCGCTATTCTCAAAAATCGCCAATTAATTTTCATTATTTTTTCATTTTTTGTCTCAAAGACATAGGTTATGATCCCTCGTTGGAACGAGCTCGTTGACGTCGTTCCAACGAGGTGTCATAATTTATGTTTGTCAGACAAAAAATGAAAAAAAATAGTATTTCAGTAATTTGTTTTGCAAGTGTCGTCTGCTTTTCATGTTAGGTAAAGGGTTAAATATCCGATTTCTAGTATGGACAGTATTGAAGATGTATCTGCAGTCGAGTGATCAAAAATGTAAGGAAAAAACTCGAAATGTCACCGTTTTTCCAAACCCGTCTTATAAAAATAACTGCACAGCTTCTCACACATCATTCGCATATTATTTATCCGACTGCTCACAACTTTCGAAAACAAACTTTGTTCATCATCTCTCGCAAACTCCAAATGTTTTAAGTTAGAAAATTGCATCCCGTTTCAACGTTAGCTCACAGATCAGTATTGTAACATAATTGAATTACTTACACACGTACAGACCCCCATCCCCTTTCAAAAAAAAGTAGAAAAAAAAATAAATGAAAACACCGAAACAATGCACGTGTTTCAAGCGATAAAGATTTTCTTTGACAGTGCCCGCATCCTTCCTAAGATCACACAGTAGTAGGGCGTTTCCTTGTGAAGTTGGGATAGGGTAGTGGTATCAGACAGAAAATATTCTAAACTCAAGAGAGTTTTTTCACGGCATCCGAGTTCATCTCCGACTTATCTCGTCATGACCAATAAAACTTTTTCGAAACTGCCATTTTGGACTTTAATCTATGCAAGGTCACAGGTCGCGGGGTATAAACAAAGAGATTTCCATGTTCATTGCGTTGAGTTCTGTGTTAGACAAATCAACTAGTTTTGTGACGTATCAAGTTTATATTCGTAAAACCAATGTCATTATTCGAATTAACTGAATGGGCAACCCAAGACGAGGTTAAACGATGGCATATCGCAGGTTTAAAGAGTTTCTTTACGAAGGCGAAGACTTGTTTTGAGTGGCAACAAGGACACGTGTTGCACGGAGTTTCTCGGTTTGGGAAATCACCGAAAGTTGTTGAAACAGTGCCCATGGCTACGGAGTCATAACACAGCAGGCATTCCAACACCATTTATGTCGATAGGAACTCAATTCGAAATAATGAAAATTCTCATACAATATTGTCATTGCTTTAAACAAATGGTAACCTTGGATTAATGTTATTTGAATTCGCTCTAATGGACGTAATGGGATCCGAAGCATTTCACCCGCTCTCTTCCCCATTGCTAACAACGTGTTTTCTTGAAATGTTCCACCTCGCGGCCCGTGACCTTGCATAGATTAAAGTCCAAGATGGCAGTTTTCAAAAAGGCTTATCGACTTTCGATAAAGTTATCTCCCTTGAAATTAACGAATCAGCTAGTTTCGTTTTTTTTCCTCTTTTTAATGAAAACCACAGACAAGTGTCTGTTGTTTTCTTTTATTAAAACTTGGCGTTTTATCACAAGCCAATTAGAAACAACTAATACACGGATAATCATTAAGAATATCTATAAGTATCACACATCACAAACGCTAAGCGTCCACTTTAGCTCGTTGTTTAGCGAATGTGTTTTTACAGTAACCTGCGAGTTTTTATTCTTTATGGGAAAGAAATTAACAAATCTCACCCTTAGAATTTTATATTGATGGAAAGGACGGTGTCTGTATTATATGTTTCGATGCGTACACTGTTAACCCTTTACCTAACATGAAAAGCAGACGACACTTGCAAAAAAAATTCTTGAATAACTAATTTTTTTCAATTTTTGTCTCAAAAACATAGGTTATGACCCCTCGTTGGAACGAGCTCGACGAGCTCGTTCCAACGAGGGGTCATAACCCATGTTTTTGAGACTATAAATGAAAGTATAATGAAAATTAATTGGTGATTGTTGAGGATAGCGCTGGCCGGTTTTTGCCGTTACGTTGGGTAAAGGGTTAATATAATGAACAAATAAAAAGTCACAGAACATCAAAAGATGGTGAAAACGGCGTTTTCCTATTTTTAACCCTTTACCTAACGTAACGTTCAAAACCGACCAGCGCTATTCTCAAAAATCACCAATTAATTTTCATTATTTTTTTCATTTTTTGTCTCACAAACATAGGTTATGACCCTTCATTGAAACGAGCTCGTCGAGCTCGTTCCAACGAGGGGTCATAACCTATGTTTTTGAGACAAAAAATGACAAAAATTAGTTATTCAAGATTTTTTTCTGCAAGTGTCGTCTTTTTTTCAGGTTAGGTAAAGGGTTAAATGGGTTTCAGTAGAGAATAACAGTCAAACATTCGGATTGGGTATAAAAACGTAAAAAGTTCGCTTCTGTTTTTTTTACACCTCTCTACAGAAAAATGTCTGAAGTTTCTGAATTAATGCGCAGATCGATGATACAAATTTGTAACATTGAGAAATAGTTTGAATTTTTATATGAAATTCCCATACCCTCAGTGTTAAATTTAAGGACAGATTTAGGAAATTAAAGTGGGCTAACTTTCCCGTAAATCTCTTCCTATAACAAAAACGTTCAGGTTTAGACGAGTCAATTAAACCCAAGAGCAAGTTTCGAGCAATTCATCAATTGTCATCCTTCACCACTGTAGTCCACAGAAACGCTGGAATTTTGGAATGGCTGTCCTTCTGGGATGGCAACCTGGACAGAGGGTCAGAATGTTCCAATTGGGTATATATAGTACCGAACTCCGTAGATCACGTTCGTAAGACTGGTTCAACGAATCGGTGTCTCGATAAATTTCTCTTCATCGATTTTACATCAAGAATTCAAAGTACAACGTACAACGTTGAAACAAGGAGGGTAGGATGGGCCTCCCCCAAACAATTATTTGAAAATTAAGTCCCAAATGACGTAATGAGGAGACATTTTTGAGGCTTGAAAAAAACGTCAACTTTCACCAAGGGTCGTATGTCAACTATAATTTCATTTATTGACGTCCCATGCACATCGTAAAATTCAGAATTTGTAGGGGGGGGGGGGGGGATTTGGGGGCATATACCCCCACCCCCTACGCCACTGCGTGAACTCCTGCTTTCTCCACCCACCTAGCTGTCCAGCGAAACGGCAAAAAAAAAAACAAAAAAAAACACAAAATACCATCAGTGTGGGTTTCAGTGGGTAAGGGTATGGGGGCCGAATACACTCCATTAAACGGGATTTGCAAATAGTCCGGTTACACGTTAACCTGTTGGGAAGTAACATATTGAACTTCTCACGTTCAACAACAAGTAATGGCTATTTTACTAACATCATGAGCAACAATAAAAAAATTATTAATAATGATGAAGAATAGAAAAGAAAAAAAAAATAATAAAAATGCAGCTCTTAAGATCTCCTGAAGCTTACTCATTTCCATTAAGAGTTTTATAAGGATACATATTTTTTTATACAAATCGGCACAGCTGTAAACAATTAACATATTAATTAACCCCCCCCCCCCCACCACCCCCCGCGCAAAAAGACTCTTGTTTGAAACAGTAAAACTGATATCTTCAAAATACTATTCACATTAGCACTTGTAGCTGAGTTTCATTCGAGGCGACAGTTTATCGCGCGTTTTAAAATACAATCGAGACAGAATACATAAGAGATTTGCGTCTTCAAAGAACAGATAATGTGTGTACGTTCAGTCAGGTTCGTCTCTATATAATTATGAATTTCTTCAGTGTTATTTTAAAAACCAGCCACAACCTAGCAATCATCTGTCAATAAATCACTCTAGCATTTCTTGAAAACAAGATCATATATATTTTACAGGGGAGTTACGAGCACATATATGTTTATCTCAAATAAAAACCCTATTGTACCAAGGAACACACACAAATAGACCAATTCCCATTCAAAGCAAAGCAAGGAATAGAAAATCTAAGTCGTCCATTATTTGGGAAAGAGTGTCATGTATTAAATATGGTACCCCGTAGTGGTTGGTACTGAGTGGCGACCGTACGATGTACAGTTAACACTTACGCTGCCGAAAGCGACTATTGTCACATTTTTTATGATGATTATCTTTTCGTTCTGGTATGCGCAGATCAAACCTACCATCTGATTAATTGTTGGAAAGGGCTCAGAGAGCCCTTTCCATGAATTAATCAGATGATAGAGATTCAGGTATGTCTTAAATTTTATCAAACTTCCTCGCATACAGGCGCACACAGAGGTCCTCCATATATGGATAAAGTGGGCGTGGCAGTAAAGGGGTTAAATATAATTTAATCGTTTGAATGCGCGGGAGCTCATTGGACGACGCGTGGGACTTTCATCGAGGGTGAGGTTGCCAAGCACTTGAGCCACCAGCCAAACTCTGTAAGGAATTGGATGTTTTGTGGCCTGAATATAGTCTAGAGCTTACCTAGTCCATCGCCCATGTTTAAATTCACTCGTTTGTAATATTTCAATCGCTCGAAAAAGCGAACCTTCGGTTCTCTTTTACGACAATCTGAAATATTCCAGACGACTGAGTAAAAAAAAATACCAAAAACATTCGTTTTCTATGAATCAACACAAAAAAAATGTTTCTCAATCAAGACTTGATTTAATCGAATCTTTAATGACCTGACTTATACTATTAGATATAATTTGTTTAACTAAATAATTAGCTCGTTCCAATCATAAGCTATATGAAATATTTTGGTAATTATTCACAAAAGTTGTTTGCAATTATCGTCTGCAGTTCATATTGAGTAAATGGTTAAGCTGTTTATATGCTGTTGTGTGTCATGCTGCGGGAAAGGGCCCAGATAGTTCTGTTGCTGTGTTTAAATAACAACAAAGACAACAACAACAACAACAACAGCAGCAACAACAACAAAAGCAACAACCAGTAATAAGAGCATTCATGGTTTCAAACACTTTTATTTCCGAAAAGTTAGAGATCAAAACAGCACACAGAAAACGTTTGCATCAATTTTCTTTTACAACTGTTTATTAACAATTTAAGATAATATGGTCATACCCCTGGCAGGGATCGAACTGTTAACCTCTTGGTTTGCAGAGGTTGAAGTACTCTAACCACTCAGCCACTGCTCCCTACA
The DNA here is from genome assembly GCA_031216915.1 of Pictodentalium vernedei. Classification (NCBI taxonomy): domain Eukaryota; kingdom Metazoa; phylum Mollusca; class Scaphopoda; order Dentaliida; family Dentaliidae; genus Pictodentalium; species Pictodentalium vernedei. The sequence continues at coordinate 203,027,860 of CM062295.1, forward strand.
AATGACAGTTATAAACGTCAATCAATCGTTCCCCATGATACATCTTAAGTTCTTAACCTTGAGTGAACTGACATGGACGTTCTTATTTACCGATCTACGAATAGATTTGAAAAGATGATTTTCTAAAAAGTCGATAAACACTTATGACAGTGGCATTTAACCTATACCTGTATGCTAAATGGAAGACGCAAACAAGTGTTTTTACCTCAAAGTGTGGATTTTTCGCTTCATATCGAAACAGGTTAAGTGCAACCCTCGAATGAATACAGACCGCGCAAATTGATGCGCTGACATAATCAAATGCTGTGAACTAAATGCCAGAAAACTGAGGGGTTTTGAATCCACTTTACGTCGTGGAATTATTAAAATGCAGTTCTCGTAGCAACACTCTTTGTGGAAAAGCAGTATGTTTTAACTAAATGAGTTCCAGTAGCACAAAAATCGGAAAAAAGAACATATCCTCGGCCGACTGCAGTTAACTCTTTACCTAACATGAAAAGCAGACGACACTTGCAAAAAATATTCTTGAATAACTATTATTTTCATTTTTTGTCTCACAAACATAGGTTATGACCCCTCATTGGAACGAGCTCGACGAGCTCGTTCCAATGAGGAGTCATAACCTATGTTTTAGAGACAAAAAATGAAAAAAATAATGAAAATTAATTGGCGATTTTTTAGAATAGCGATGATGGTGAGATGGTTTTCAAGTGAATGTGTGGGAATATGATAAGAATTTAGTTGTTAATGTGTGATTGTGGGTAAGTACTCAGGTGTAGTGTATTTCTGCGAAGATGGACGTGGGGGGGGGGGGGGGTGGGGGGGGTTCTAAAAGAATTGTTCTCGTCTCCAATACTTGCTGATGCATTTTCTTTGTTTAACGTAACGGCCAAAATCGGCCAACACTGTTCACAAAAAATCGTCATTCAATTGTCATTATTTTTTTCATTTTGTGTCTCCAAAGCATAGATTATGTGCTCTCATTGGAACGAGCTCGTTGAACTCATTCCAATGGGGTGCCATAAGCTATGTTTTGATGCAAGAATGAAAATAAAATAGTTACTCAATAATTTTGTTTGAAAGTGTCCTCTGCCTTTTGTGTTTGATAAAGGGTTAATATTGTACTTTTATAAAATATGCTGTCTATTATCTTGTGTTTTATTACTATTTGTAGTTTAAGATACTTGTTTGTAATCTTCCAATCTGTCTCATCGATTGCGTACCCAACAAGAAGTACGATCTAAAAGCAATAAAAACGTTCCATGATTTTATTACCTAATTACACATGCCTACGTACCACTTTTCGGCATTTCAAAGTAAAGAGAATTTTGATTTTTATAGATGACTAGTAAACTTTATCAATTGCCTTTTGCTTTGCTCAGGCGACATCAAACCTACTAATAAGCACATCAAAGTCGTCACAGACTGTTGACAAACTTCAACATTTCAGTATCAACTAATTTGTCGCCAAAACGGTCAGACTAAAATTTATTTTAAAATGGTGGCTTAAAAATGAACAATGTTCCAATAATACTAACATTCTCACCCTCTGATTGGACGAGAGCTCGCTTGGTTTTTTCTATGTTTACGACTCCAGTGGCATATGTTACCGTCTGACGATACCGCGCGAAATATTTGAAACGAGGATAACAATGGCGGGAGATTCAAAGCGCATAGTGCCTAAAAAATGGTATTTTTCGAAGACAGTAATCATTCTATATATATATACTCACAACACACTTACAAGTCCAAGATTTGAACTGAGATGGAGTAACCTAAACCTTTATCTAAGTTATTTGTTTTTTGTTGTCCAGTAATGTTGGACATAGGACATTCTAGCACCCATGCGACGTAATATTGATGGCAGAGGTTGCGAAAGCTTAGAACAAATGTCCAAGACAAACCAGACCTACCATGGTTTGGCGCAGTGAGAGACAAGTAAAAACATTGCAAGGCAGAAATAACATTTCCTTCATTCTTAAATCTTGACAAATACGATGGAAGGCGTTAAAATGTGTGTGAGAGAGAGGGAAAGGGACCTCATTAAATATATTGTACTTTTGGAACAACCAACGACGTCTTTTTGTGTCAGGCCAGGCCATAAATTATAATTGTCAAATGTACAAATCCCAGCTGGTCTTTCCTTTTAAGTGTGTATGCTGCAGTCTGGTCGTGATTAGGTCTATTCCGTTTACTTCAGCCTTCTTCCAACCAGAAGCCTAGGCTTCTGGTTTGAAGACGGTTGAAGCAAAACAACTAGATCGAATCGGCCAAAAATTGAATTCATCGGTCAGTTGCAACAACAATTGCATTTTCAGTCAATATATTACAGGAATTTCCTATATATTGACACCATTACACACGCTCTGACTTTAAACTCAGTGCACAATAAAGTCGCATTTCCATATAATAAATTTAAGAGGCAGGTGCCCTCGCCCCCACCATTCGTCGCGTCATCTCTTATCGATGAAGAGAGCTACCAGTAAGAATTTTCTTCTTCACCCTTCAACTATACCGGGGAAGATTTTAAAATTCTATTTACGACCTGGCCCATAAGCCGTAAAAGGATGCATAAATCGATGAAAAACAAGAATTCGGCGCTTCTTACAAGGCGTCGATTTACGCTGTCAAAAGGAATGTTTGCCCGAGCGTGGTTGAAAAACGTGGTCCCCAAATGACGAATATAGTTTGCAGAACGGAGTAGTAGAACAATAAACAACGGTTCCGGAGGCAAAAAAATACAAACAAACAAGAAAACAAAACACATATCGATACTAAAAGCGCACAAAATATAAACAGTTGCGCTGTTGGAATTTTAGTTTTCCGCAAGAATACGAGTAGTTGACCCCACTTCCGGAATGTTATTGAATAACCGAATATTACCACCATCTGTGATATCGTCTTTTCATAAAACTCTCCTTCAAAATGTTTTAGACAAGCGAGGAACGTCCAATTAAGAAACAAGTAATTGTTGAGAAAACACTTGTGACATCAGCGGAAAATAAGGCAAAGTTTCCTTTTGTTACTTTTAATGAACGAAAACAGTAGATAGGTCTCTGAGCTTTCTGTCATTTTCGTTTATTCAAGGTTACAAAAGGAAACTTGGCTTTGGTGGCAAGCTAATCAGAAGCAACTACTTCACAGAATATCTATCAGTTTTACACTGTATAAGCGTCCACTTCGGTTCTCTGTTCAGCAAAAGTATTTTCACAGTAATTTGCAAGTTTTCATTCTTCCCGGGAAACAAAATAGCAAGTCTCACCTCCTCGACGTTTAACCCTTTACCAAATGAATCGGCCACACCCGCCCGCGTAATATTCAAATTCAGCAGCTGAAAACATATTTTTCAACAAATTTCAACAGAACCATATCATGTGACCCCTCTTTGGAACGAGCTCGTTCCAATAAGGGGCACGTGATATGGTTTGGTTGAAATTTTTTACAAAATTTAAAAAAATTATATTTAAAATAATACATTTTGTTATCGTCTGCGTTGGGTAAAGTGTTAAATTAATGCAAAGGACTGTGTTTCAACAGAGAATAATAGTCAAAAGTAAGTGATACATGAGAGTTCAAACTCACCTGTACATGTAAGTGTACGTGTACATGTACACCTCCATAGGATTTAGTGTTAAAATCGTGTACATGGGCAAGATTTTTAGCGTTTTTAGGGTGATTTAGAAAATATTTAACACAGGACCCTATGGTAGCTTTACGTACACGTACATGTACTGTTTTGATTGAAATCGACAGATGGATTTCTCCCATAGGATTCAGTGTTAAATATTTTCTAAATCACCCTAAAACTGATTGAAATCGACAAATGGATTTCTCCCATAGGATTTCAGTGTTAAATATTTTCTAAATCACCCTAAAAACGTTAAAAATCTTGTACATGTAGACAATTTTAACACTGAAACCCTATGGAGGCGTACACAGAGATCCACTTGCGGATTTTAGGTCGGAAATCGACTCGTGTAGAGACGTTGTGTTTGGATTCGCAAACCCACTTTGCGTTTCTCGAAGTGAGATTAGGGCACGTTATTGCGAGGTGATCGCGACGAGCACTCAATGGAAATGCTTTGAACGAAGAGTGTCGTTGTCGGTGTGTTGGAAATTCGCGAACCCGCTGTCACGTTTTTGATTGATATATATAGGGGAGAAAAAATATAAACAAATAGTTATTTAAAAAAATAAATATATCAAATCGAATAGATAATAAAAACGTAAATCATGAGCGATTCTCAGGAAATTAGAGTGAGGTTTCTTTTAAAAATGCTGATGAGAGCCTACGCATTTTGCGTGAATGAACAACTAGGCCGTCTCTTGTTAGAACGATGTGTCGGATGTCGGGATCACCTAGACTTCGATCACGAGAATCATTCGTGTCTGTGGATGGAAAGGGAAGATATGATCGTCAAGTATTTCGAACCGGCGTTCGAACGCGTTCAAATCAATGAAGTGATCGCGTTTTGGAAGAGATTACTCTACTGTAAGAATCGAAGCAAGCCCACAGATTCGGAAGAACAGAAATTGGCGCGTAAAAGGCTGACTTTACGAGATAAGGGATGCATCTTGAAATTATTGTTCAACGAAGCATACGTCTAAGTTTTCTCGTTGATATAAAATAAGGGAGAATAGAAAATAAAATAAATACACACATAAATTTTTTTTATCTAATATTAGAAAGAAAAAAACAAAAATGAGAACCAGAAATAAATTGTATCCGACGTTAGTGGACGACGAGGACGAGAAGCCGATCGACGTTTCGCCGACGGCACCATCGTAAGAAGAAAGAGAAAGAGGAGAGAGGTATCGCATCGATCAAATCAGTGGAATCCAAGAGTATCTAACTCGAGAGAGAGATTCTCGTCGTTCCCTCAAGAAGAAGTATTCGCGTTTCGTGAAATTCGTCAACGCGATCGACACGACACTCATCGCGATTTCCATGGGTTTACACGCGGCCGGCATTGGATTGTTGTCGACCGCGGTCGGCATTCCGATCGTGTTGACCGTAGAAGGAGTGGCTCTCGCCGCCGGATTGTTTAGCACGCTCGGAAACTTTTTGAGTAGGAAATTATATCTGAAGGCGAGGAAACACGACAAGATTCGCGTCTTGGCCGACTCCAAGATCGACACGATATCCGAAATGATCTCTATGGCGTTGACAGATGGTAGGATATCGGACGGTGAATACTTCGCGATATTGAGCGAGAAAACGAAATACGATGCCATGAAAGAAGCCGTGAGAATCAAGACTCGTCAGATCATCAAGGAAGAGATGAAGGATTCTCTCGTGGAAAAGGGGAGGAGAGAGGCCAGGGAAGAATTCAGTAAGATGATAGAACTCAAGAGCAGCGATTGAAAAAAAATATATATATATAATAAGAACAGAAATTTAAAAAAAAAATTAAATTTATATATAAAATAAAAAAACGAAATTAATTTAAATAACTCTTAAAAATGTATTGCGTAAAGTGTAAGAGAGTTACCGAGACGAGTAATTCTCAAGAAGTGCGAACTAAAAATGACAGACAGATGCTTCGCGGAATTTGCGACGTGTGTGGTTCTGTCAATACGCGGTTCGTCAAAAAAAAGAACGCGAGCAAAGGTAAAGGCATCGTGAATAAAATGATCAACAATCTACCTTTTGAAATGCATCTTCCCGGTCACAGTTTCACGGGACCCGGAACGAAATTGAACAAGAGACTCAATGCCGATCTGACTCCCAAATCTTGGAGCAAACCTGTGAATAGGGTGGACGCGACCGCGTATGATCACAATCTGTGCTACGTCAAACATTCCGACACCAAGACTCGCAACGACATCTGCGATAAAAACATGTTGGGGAAATTGAGAGGCATATCGAATCTGACCAGGAGAGAGAAGATGGAACGTTCGCTGGTCGGCAATCTGATCGGTTCGAAACGTCGATTCGGATGGGGCGTTCAAAAAAAAAAAGCACATCTGAAAAGAAGAAGAAACGATTATTGACGAGCGAATTGGCCGAGGAGTTACACAAACCCATAGTGCGTAAATTTCGAAAGAGAAGGGTGTTCGTGAAGGGTCTGGATGATATTTGGTCTGCCGACTTGGTCGACATGAGATCGTTTTCGAGGTGGAACGAGGGCGTCAAATATCTATTGACGGTCATCGACGTGTTTTCCAAATACGGTTGGATCAGAGCTTTGAAGAATAAATCGGGACCTTGCGTCGCCGAGGCTCTGAAGAGCGTGTTCGACTCGTCTTCTCGAAAACCGAGTAAATTGTGGGTGGATAAGGGAAAGGAATTCTACAACAAGCACGTTCGTCGATTGGTAGACCTCTACTCGATCGAAAACCAAGAGAAAGCCAGCATGGTGGAACGTTGGAATCGAACGATGAAGGAAAAGATGCACAGATACTTCATGGCGAATTTGACCAAGAAATACATATACGCTCTGAACGGTCTGGTTAAAGATTACAACAACACGCGACACAGATCGATCAAGATGACTCCCGCGGAAGCTAGCGATCCTCGAAACGAAAAACGGGTCTACGCGAATCTATATCCTGAGAGATCTAAGATCAGGAAGAAGTCTAGAAAGCCGAAATTTGCGGTCGGTGATCGAGTGAGAATCTACGCTTATAAGAAGCACTTTGAAAAGGGTTATACTCCTCGATGGACCTCGGAAATCTTCGTGATAATCAAAATATTTCACACCGATCCGGTGACTTACGAAATCGAAGCTTTGGATGGAGAAGAGATCATCAGAAAGTTTTACGAACAACAATTACAGAAGACGAACTTTTGATGAAGAAAACAAAATTTTTTTTATTTACTCTCTTTAACATTTTCTTGTTTACACACATATATATAAGAGAGAAAAAAATAATAATAAAAAATAATTAAAAACTATTTTTTAGATAAAGAAAGCAAGTTAATTAATAAACAAAAAACTAAAAATCCTTTAAAATGACAAATATACTAGATATAGCACAAAGCATAGTGAAAGATGAAAGTATTCAAGAATATGAGGTTCATAAATATGAACCAGTAACCGGGACGAGTTTGAACAATGCGGGAGAGATAAGAATCAACGTCGAAACTCAAGATTTATTCGTACATCATAGCGAGAGTTACATAGTGGTGCAGGGACGTCTCACCAAGGAAGATGGGAGCGACTACGCCGACGACGACACGGTTACTCTAGTCAATAATGGCATCATGCATCTATTCAGTAACATAAAATACATGCTATCCGGACAAGAGATAGAATCTGTTTTTCATCCCAGTCAGGCCACCACGATATTCGGACTCTTGACGTATCCTGATGATTTTTCGAAATCCAGAGGACTTAATCAGTTGTGGATGAAAGACACCGTAGGCCCTGCTAGCGCCGGTGCCGCCGCGATATTCGACTACGTCGTCAAGACGTCCAGACCTAAAGGAACGTTTTCATCCAGGATACCTTTGAAACACATCTTCGGATTCGCGGACGATTACAACAAGATCATGTACGGATTCAAACACAATCTGACGTTGATTTGAAAAGGAAACAACGATGCAATAGTGAGACTCACTGCGACCGATGTGGGTAAGATAACTCTACACAAGATATCGTGGTTCGTTCCGAATACAAGTAGATGTATCCCATGTTCGTATTCGACGTCAGTAAACAGAGTGAACGACTCAAGAGTAGCGTCTTAGACATTCAGATCAAAATGCAATTCGATAGGAACGTGCCGAGAAAAACCGAAGCCTTCACCCTGGTCCTGTCGGACAGAGAATTACAATTCGAATCGGACAGAAATAAGATGTCGATCATTCGATGAGATACGAGTGTGAAAAAAAATAAAAAGTAATGAGTAATTATTAAAAACCAAAAAAAACGAAAAAAAATAAATAAAGTAATGTAATCTAGAGAGATTGAACATCTTTCTAAATCTCACTTTGAGAGGCGTGCCGAACGTGCTAACATTCGCGTGTTGATTCTCAGTCTTTTCGACGCTGTATCTCTTATCATTCTCCACACCATTCACCATGAGATTGACGACCGCTCTGTTATTCAAATCCGAAGAAGCCAGACTCATTCGAAGGATTTTATCTCCCAGCGGCATGGGATATCCCACCTGACTATGTTTCGATCCGCTACCTCCATTTCCGAAAGACCACTCAGCTTTTCCCTCATCTAAGGTGCCGGCCTCTTCGGCCCACACGGTGATCAATTGTCTAGCATATTTGACTTTCTCCACCACCGAAATCAGGGTGCAGGCATCCGTCATGTTCACGGGATCCAGTAGATTCGTTAGCGCGTGTCCACCCATGTCTAGTTTACCTTCCATGATGTCACCCTTTCTCCAGACCGAGTTGTCGTCCACGTACTTTCTGCTGACCGCACTGGAATCGAATTCGGGATCGTGACTGAGTCCGAATAAATTCTTACCGTTCATGTCGATGCCACCCTCCATGGTTCCGCCAGATTGTTTGTTCAGGTAGAGATCGTCCACTTGCGATTCTATGTATTCTTGTGATTGTATCATGGCAGAATGCACGTAGCCATTGTTGACCGCGGTTGAGTCCGCATCCGTGTCGTCGATCTTCGACAGATTCAATATCTTGTTGAATCCCGCATTCAGATCTGATTTCATTTCTCGTCTGTCAGACTTTCTCTGTTCCAGATCTACGTAGTGTTTGGTCGCCACGTCCTTGGGATTCGTGGGAGTGGCCACGTTAATTATCTTGTTATAATTGGCATTCAATTCCCAGTGCATCGTTTTCTGAACGTATCTATTTCTCAGGTGTTCGCTGAATCTCGCGTGAGAGTCGTCCGCGTATTTCTTGGTCGCGGCATCGGTGGGATCTATGGGATTCACGACGTTCACCAAACTTTTGGATTTCAGATCGAGATCGTCGGTCATGGTTTTATCCACGTAATTATCTAGCATGATTCGTTCGAAATCGGCATTCCCCCTGTCGTCGTATTTTTTAGTCACAGCATCTGCGAGATCTATCGGCTCGGGAAGATTGTAGAGCTTCTTATCGTTCATGTTCAAAGGTTCTTCTCGAGGTTCGTATCTCCAAATGTAACGTTCGTCCAAGTTGGCAACGTCGTAACCATCATCGACTTCGAGCGTCTTCCTCTTCTTTCTCGGGTTGACTTTTTTGTCATCACTTCTACCAAATTTTTCGACTGGCATGTTGTTGTGAGATTTTTTGTTTTTAGAAAAGTATGTTCAAAACGCAGTTTATTAAAAATGAACTATGTTATTTTATTTTTCGTTTTTATTCGATTAAAATTTTTTTAAAATAATTTTTTATCTTTATATACTATAAAAAAAAATCTCTCTCTAATGTATATCATTGAGAATGTCTTGAAATCGATCTCCTTCAGACCATCTCTTGAGAACGTAGAGACACAGGTGACCGCAAAACACTTGATGTGGTGATTGCACTTGTTCGGTGTTGTAACGAACCATCGATTTGTTGAAATAGTTCTTTACTTCTTTTGGCGGCGAGATTCCGTAGCTGTCGAAATAATAATTTTTCTTCTTCCCGTTCTTCATCCACACCACCCAGTGAGTGACTTCACCCGATGAATCGTCTAGATTTAAAGTTCCACATTCCGATTGTCGAGGTCTTCTCTTTGGCAAGGCATCTCTGGAAAACACGCCTAGAAAATCTTTGATTTTCAAATCTTTTGCCACATTCAACAGATCGATGTTGGATAGGGGTTCGTTAGGTAAGACGACACCTTCTACGGATATCTTTATTTTCTTATTCATAAATGCGTATATATTTTTTTTATTTATTTTATTATAATTTACTAAAATGACGTTATTTTTTTCTTTTTCTTTTTAAACTAACTCTCTCGATGTCTCTATCAATTTCTATAATTTTGAATTTGTCTAATTCCTCTTGATTTTCTGGAATCCTATCATCAACAATCGTATCTGGAATCCAATCATCCACATTCATATCGTTTATAATTATATCTAAAGTCCAATGTCCGAGTGCCAAAGTGCTTATTTTATCGTCTAACATGAATCTCTTATCGTCGTCAGCCGTCAGCGAAATCTTGTTGACTATTTCGGTATACAAGTCGTGATTTTCACTTCAAATCGATTTCATAGTCTTATACACCAGACCACTTCCTAACAGACAATCTTTATACTCTTGGAAAGAGATGTTTTTCTTCACCACGCACACTTTAACTCCTTTGCACTTCTTGATCTCTTCATCATCTTCTAGACGATAAGCATACAGTTTGGGTCTCAAGCCCACGAATTCGACGATCTGTTTACCGCCGCTCTCATCCTTAAATTTACCCAACACCTTCTTGTTGTCGTTCGATTGAATGTTGGACGGGTGATCGACGGGATAATTGCTGGTGTCGAACCACTCGGCCACGTCCAGAGATATATCTCGGTAGACGTCTTTCGTTTCTATCTCATAAACTAAACTGTCCGTGTCAGTGAACAGTAGTTTGGCTTTATCACCAAATTTTCGTTTGACGTAATCGTAGTGAAACTCGTACATCATTCGCTTGCTGACATCTAAGATGATCGGTCTGAGATAATACGGTTTGTCAAACTTCAGGTGCGTCTTTTGCATGTGAACGGCCACTAGATTTTCGTCGAATATGGTTCGGTGTTTGTAATTGGGTTTCGCCACTAATGTTTTAGCTCTTTTCTCAGACGTGAAGAGTCGAACGTCAGTTCTCTTCCTGATGTTTTCCATCGATTTACCGTACACGCAGTTGTTCATGAGTTTGAAGAAATCTTTTTCGAAATCGTTCTCGGCTCGAGTTCTGAGATTCGTGTTGAGATCGATGTATTTTTTCATCCAAGGCTCTTCGTCGAATCGAATGATGCGATGTATGTCGACTAATTTCATCCTGTAATCGACGTACTGTTTCAAATTCTCACTGTAGACGACGTAGTTACGTTTGTTAAATAAATTGGGAATGAGTTTTTCCTCGTCTCCTTCGTTCGGTTCCATTCGTTCGGGAGCCAGCAGATAATCGTTGTGTGGATCATGTAATTCTTCCGGATAATTCAAATCGACTTCTAAAATGCAAGGATAGTCTCTCCATTTTTGCATCTCTTCCGGTTCCTTCACCCATTCGAAATTTCCAATCGGTAAAGGATGACTCATAGCCCAACCATACAGATTATTGGCGTTCCAATACTGTATGTATTTAGTTGGCCATTTCGAATCGAAACCTTCTTTCATGTAGGGAATATCTGTGAGAGATCATCGAGACGCCACCTCTCGCAGCCCTTTCGAACATGAGCAACATGTCCACATCGGATAATAATTCCAACTGGACTTCGGTGGTCTTCAACAGAGCGTCCCACGCCAGACTGGGTGCGGTGAAATACCAAGCGGGATCCAGATCGTAATTTCGACAACAGACGTCTCGAAAATTTTCGAACACGTCTGCCAAGAGCAGAACGTCGGTCTTCAGATAGAGATCATGACAATCTCTCATGGTTTTCATATCGAATGATTTCCACACGTTTTTAGCATGTTCATAATTCTCGTCGGAAATGTCGGATTCGTATAATTTCGAATAAAAATCTTCTTTCGAAGGTAGTGCGGTGTCTTCGAATCTCTTTAGATCGCTCATGTAATCATAAGGATAGACTCCTTTCCTCAACATGACGTCTACTCATTCTCCGAAATGTTCGCTCGTGATTTTAAATTTATCCTTGCTCATGTTATCGACTAATTTTTCCAGAGCGGTCGACATGAATTTAAAACTGTCGATGAAACGTATGGCTCTACGAATGGGTTTCGTTTTTTCTTCCAACGTCTCTCTATCGATTACTCTTTTCACCTCCATGGGCTTCCATTTCGTGAAGGAAATGTATCTTTCTTCGCTGTTCGCGATGCAATTTAATTCTCCATGTGAGGTGCCGAGATTTTTCATGAACAGATGACTGTCGTAACCCGAGAGATTGTGAAACACACCAGATAGAAAACGGCATCTCGATATTTTAAATTACACTTGCTGTGAGCCGGACCGCGATACAGACCCATGTAATGATCGTGGTCTCTGACCTTCCTATTTTCCTTCAAATTCTCATCGAATGATTGTTTGCATATGTGACATTCGGTGGCTCTGTTATTTTCGTCCTGCTGCTCTCGCGTGATGATCATTTTTGCCGGAGTTTTGAATTTGTCGTATAACATTTGAAGTTTCCATTCTAACTCTTCCACGAACCTTTGAGCCACGTCGTCATCTTCATACTGTTTCGTGTAGGTGAAGGGACCCATGTCGTGTTGCGAGTCAAAAGCGCATTTCACGTAAATGCAATAGCCCGAAGGTATGTGTTTTTGATATCTTTCGATGTAACTTTGAAGAGCGTTGGGTTGACAGGAACTCATTTTTGCAGTGAAACATTCGAAATCGGTGTACACGACGAATGGTACTTTTAACCTTCTATTGTGATTTTCAAACTTCACGATGGTGTTAGGTTTAGTCATTTTGACAGTGACACCTTGATTTTCGTTGCAATATTCCTGATGTTTCGCCAACAAGTCCTCGCTGTGACATACGTTCATGCAATTGTAACATAAAGATATCTTTCCATTATGATTATTATTTTGTTTCGACAGTAATTGGCTCGGATGTTTAACCCAACAATAATGACGATTGTCACCATTCAAAATCAATAATAAAATAATCGTCTCTTCCGAGATACGAAGTTTGTCTGAGAGGATAGATCGTTTGTTTTCCCTCATCATATCCCAAGACGTTCACTGCTACGGTGGGATTTTGGGCCTCGAAACGTTCGATGTGTTTTAACTGCGTTGGAAAAGTCACTCCGGTCCAATCGATATTTTTAGAAGTTTCCTCGTACTGAGAAACTCTATCGGAGTTTATTTTGACAGGGTATAAAGCAGAGGTGACTGCCCATTTAAAACACTGATCATCATTATTTTTCACGTTGATCACGTCGTGTTTTTTAGCTAGGAAATACGGTAATTTCACGTAGGAACACCCTCTCAACAAATCGTTTTTAGTTATGTGAATTTCGAGTTTCAACATCTCATCAAACGTCCAATTACTACCTTCATGTTGATAATTCGCGAGAGACGTCAACATCTTGTCTTTCATCTTTTCAAAAACGTCCGATAAATCTGAACCTCGAAATATGGATTCGACATTAGATCTGAAATATGTATTTTTCACGATGCTCTCGCCAGACTTGACATCGATTTTATTCATCACGCAATGGAGTATCATCTTAATTTTTAGTCCCACGTTCATGTATTTGCGAAACAAATCCAATACCTTTTTCTTCACCCGTTCCATGAACAATTTCGGATCGATTTTCTTCAACGAGGGAACCACGTCGAAAGTTTTAAAAATGCCTTTGATCGCACTCTCCCGTTCCACGGACTTCGATTGAAATAGTTCCGCAGCGAGTCATGCTAGATATTCTTTTCCTTTCCCTTCATCTATTGCTCGTCAAAGTTCGCTCGATATATCTTGTTTGCCTAGAATCTGATGTGCATCACTCGTTTTCGTTTTAGTTTTTCTTTTCTTTTCTTGGGAAACTTGAAGTTCTTCTTTAATGGCTTTTCGTTTAGTCATCTTCTTATTTTTCACAATTGAAACGTTTTTAGTTTTTTTCGACGTCGGCATTTCAATTCCTTTTACTATCTTTTTCTTCTCCTTCTCATTATTCACAACCGATGCATTTTTTGACGTTGTTGCTATCGGTATTTTGTTTGCCTTTCCATCGTTTTGCAAATGTTTCTGTATGACTTCAATCATTTTTGATTTAGTTCTATGATTTCTGAAATGTGAAATTTTTAATAGTTTACAAATCTCGTTTAACTGAGTTATGGTTTTCTCATTTAAATTTTCAAATTTTTTTTTATCTGTTTGTTTCATTTTGTAAGAATATATTTTTTTCCGAATTTTGTATTTAAATAATTTGTTTAAAAAGTTTTGTTTTTCTTTAATACGAAAAAAATAATTTTTTTTTTTAAATTCAATTTTTCTTAATGTGTTTTTTATTCAAAACAATTTAAGACCGCTTTTATTTCTTGTTTGCAAAACGAACACATTTTCTCGTCTTCGGAATAACATTCTCTACACAAACACAGGTGTGCGCATGGTAGAAACAAGACGTTTGCGACACCTTTGCAGACCAGACACTTAGTGGACGTTTTGCTCGGCTCGTTTTCGACGAGTGATGATAACTCGTCCGCTTCCGCCATGAATTTGATCAGATGTTCTAAAGTTATGAATTGAGACAGGGTCTTGTTCGCGTTGTTTAACGCATTGTACAATTGTTCCTTGGTGTATCCGAGTTGTAACATATCCATCAATAATTTTTGGTTTTTATCTCTATCCCACTCTTCGTCTTCGATTTTGATCAATCCCAACGTTAGGATCTTGTTCAAATAATCACATTCACCTTTTTTAATATTATATATGTGTTCTAGTAAAGGTATGTCGTGAGGTTCCCAATTCATCAAATGTATGTCACAACAAAAACATTTGACTTTGTCACTTTTACCCACGTAAACGAAACCGGCTAAATCTTCGGGTTTTTGAGCGAGATGCGAAGGCCAATTTTTAAACATTTGAAGTCTTGCATGTTCTGGACTATAATTTGGATGTTTTGATTTGATCATTGTTTTTACCTCAAAATTGAGTTTGTAAGAATATTTTTTTGTTGAATTTTTGTATTAATGATAATTTGTTTAAAAAGTTTTTTTTATATATATATAAAGAGCAAAAAAAACTTTTTAAACAAATTATTTAAAATACAAAAATTTAAAATATACATTATTTGCAAGAATTCGTAAAGCAAAAAAAACCCAAATAATCGATCATGACGACAACATCCACGACGGAATCTCGACATAAACGTCGACGTTGTTTAATAAGTCATTATTCTCCAAAAAACCAAGAAGAAAAAAATCGTAATTTATATTTACGCGTTTCGAAAGAAAACGATACGATTTGCGATAGAAAATCGAATCGTAATACTATTAGCGAACAAAAATTAATCGACAATGTCGTTCGAACTATTAAAAAAGAAGGTTCAAGACAAATAGAACTCTTACGACTTTTACGCGAAGTCTCGCACGAGGTTCAAAACAAATTTCCGCGAAGCAGACGCGTGTTCATGTCACCCGATTCCTTCTCAATAGATGATGATAACTGCAAGATGCGAGGGCTAATTTTTAAACGTTCGATGTCTTGCCCGTTCTAAAAACTTGTGAAAAAAAATTCAATTAATACGAAAAAAAGGATGTTAAAATTTAACTTTTATATATATTTAAAGAGAAAAAAACTTTTTAAACAAATTATTTAAATACAAAAATTTAAAATATACATTATTTGCAAGAATTCGTAAAACAAAAAAAACAAATAATCGATCATGACAGCAACACCTAAAAGATGCTTAGAGCGCTACTACGACAAATATCATATGTGTTTGAAATTGGATGAAGCCATGCTCGATTTGTTTTGTGAGTACCAAAGCGATCTGGTGAATAATATCATCGTCAACGAAGACAGAAAATTCGACAAGGACGATTTGTTGTTGTTCTTTAGAAATTACATATATCCAATAATCTCACTCGAACTCTTGGACAAAATGGGTGGTGAGAGCGCGTTCACCGATGTAAAAAAACTTAAAAGAGTAAAGATAAACATACAAGACATTTTCGTAAGTGAAAAAATGACGCATGTCAACATGCTAATAATGGACTTGGAAATATAAACAATAGAGAGATGATCTCATTACTTTTTACAAAAAAATTTTCACATTAAAGAAATTAAAATTAAAAACAACTTTTTTTTTTTTTTTTATATATATATATAAGGAGGAAAAAAAAAAAAAAAACTTTTTTTAAACAAATTATTAAAATACAAAAATTTAAAATATACATTATTTGCAAGAATTCGTAAAAAAAAACAAACAAATAATCGATCATGAGGACAACAACACCTAAAAGATGCGAATTGAAATTGAAACGAGTCAAAACGAATAAGAAATTCGGTCATAAAATCTATAGATTACAACGACACGATCCCATCGAATTGAATGAGGTCGAGATGAAGGGCTTAGAGCACAAATACGACAAATATAAGATGCCTCTGAAATTGGACGAAGCTGCGCTCGATTTGATTTACGAGTACCAAAGCGATCTGCAGAACATCGTCATCACCGAAGATAGAGAATTCGACAAGGATGATTTGTCGTTGCCCTATGGAAATTACATATTTCCAAACATCTCATTCGAACTCATGGAGATGAGTGGTGGTGGGTGGTGAGAGTGAGTTGACCGATGTAAAAAAACTCAAAAGAGTAAAGATAAACATTCAACACGTTTTCGAAAAAGGAGAAGACACGAGTGTCAACATGCTAATAACGGACTTGGAAATATAAACAGTAGAGTGATTGATTTTTAGCGAAGAAAAATGAAAAAGAAAAAGTAATGAGATCATTACTTTTTTTTTGTTTTCCTTCTTCTTCACTATTATCATATATTATAATAACGTTTCCTTTTCTCTCAATTTTCAGCATCGATTCTTCTTCTTTTTCTTTTTTTCTTTTTCTCTGTGATATGATACGTTTATAACAACATTTTTGTTTATCCGAATCATAATTATGAACGAATGTTGTGCATCTCTTGGTAACACTCGCATCATCACCATTCTCTTCAGAAGGTAGTGGTGATGGTGGAAAGAGTCGTCTCATTCTCAACCGTCTATCCTGCACTCTATCTATCTCTTTCATCAGTTCTTTCCTTAGATATCCATCATTAGCGTCTAACCATTTTTTTATTTTTTCGCTCTCTGGCTTGCAATGTTCGTCATTATCGTCAAATTGTTTCTCCACCTTTTCATCCAGGTGATAAATTTGTTTCTCCACCTTTTAACCCATTTTAAATATATTATTTTATACTTTCTATGATTTATATTTTATACAATTTTATATTATAATAACATATTCAAAATCGGTATATTCTTAAACGGCGAATTCTCACCGAGCAACAAACCCTTGCCGAGTCGCTCGACGTTCTGTCCACTCTTCAGATAGAGACCGTTTCGTCTCAGAGAGTTGCCACCTCTAACGGGTTCTAGATACAATCCTTTACCGCTGTCGTCTACGTGGACGAGACACACGGCCCCTCCCTTCTTCAAAAACAGTCCGCTGCCACCCATCAATTTCTCAACCGCCGAACTAGCGAGTCCCGTGAGAGCTCCCACGCCGAGAGTCTTTCCGAGAAAGGGTAGTGCCTTTGCAGTGAAGGGTAATGCTTTTGCGGCTATTCCTGCCAATAGCGGTAGGAAACCGCCTTTCATTCTCAAATTGTATCTCAGTTGAGCGGGACTCATTCTCAACGTCAACCCTCTTCCATCGCGAATCGCTTTCTCCATCCTTTTGATTTGACTTCTGGTCCAGGCGATCGAATCCTGACCGCCTCTCGTCAGATCTTCGTGAGTGAATTTGAATCTCACCGCCTCGCCTCGAGTTGTTAACGCTCTCTTAAGTTTCTTCCTCTGTCCTGCGGATATGTTCACGTTTTTAACCACGTATTGTGTCATAATTCTGTTTTTTAAAATATATTTACTTCAATTGTTTCTTGTTTAATAATTATATTAAAATAATTTTGTAAAATTAATATTGCGTTTATTTTATTTTTGTTATCTATATATATACACAATTTTTTGCTTTTATATTTCTCTTATGTGAAATCGTACCGTCACCCTCTCTCCGCGAAGATCTAACAGTTCACCATTTTGATCCGTCAACGTGGTTTTGAGACTATACAACGTGTCTAAAATCACTGGTAGATAAACTAAATTTCGAGGTCGCTCCACGATCTTATAACCCGGCGACACGTTTGGAAAGAAGAAATAGATCGTCGGTTGAGCGCTACCATTCACGTAGCTTCCAGCAATCACGTCCACGTTCACCAGAATGCTATTGACTGCAAAAATGTCGACCGTATTTACAGATGCCGCGTGGCCTCGATACATCTTTCGATCGAATCCCAACATCTTGCCTATAGAATCGTCCGTGTTGAAATCCACTCGAAAATTATCTTCCAAATCCAACACCGTCTGTAAGGTATTAGGATTGGGAGCGAGTCTGATCTTGTTGCTTCCCTTTCCATCCGTCTTCATTCGCGTCTGAATGTAATTGTTCAAATCGTCTATGTCGTAACTCCCTTTGGGAATTCGAATCTCCAACCAATCCGTTCCGTCGGAATACTTGAACGAGTTATTCTTTTCGGTGATGTTGGGAAAGGAATAATAAGTCTCCAGATTCACCAACGCCATCTCGTATCTTTTCTCTCTATTCAATTCGATGGAAGGTTCGAATTTCGTAGCGAATCGAGTCGAATCGCCACTCACCACGATTTGAATTTATTGTTTTGCAGCCGTATTCTCGGCTATCCGTTCTAACAATTCTCCATGTTCGAACATTATATTTAATTTTATTTTTTTTTTATTCAAAACTAATTATTTGAAGATTTATTATTTTCTAAATTTTATTTTCACGCTCTATCTTATTATTATCATCAGAAACATAAAACTTGTCGAATCCGCACCGATATTTTCCGCGATTAAATTCGCTTGTCAAATTGATCACGACGAAATTGTAAAGTCCACCATCCCAAACCCTCTTGCAGAATCTCCTGAATTCCGCCGCGCTCATGTCGTTTGCGACGTGATCGCCGTAGATGTGATTGAGATTCTTGAGATCTTGGCGAAAGAGACATTGAAAATTAGCGTTCTCCCTTATCGTCTGTCTGGGCAATCGAAAATAATTCTGCGGCAGGTAGAAACAGTCCACGTTGCTGTGTCAATCCCTAACGTAATCCGATTCGCATCGGTTCTGTCTCTCCAAAAGCAGATCGTCGAAAATCATGAGATTCTTATCTTCCGATTTCAGTTCTCTAGGATCCGGAACGTCGCTAGCGTTCTCATAAAATCGACACTCGACGTTCGAAGATGCATTTCTCTTCATCAGCTCTATCGCCGCACCGTCTAAAATGGTCGAAAGTAGAGCTTCGCTCTTGTCGAATTCCTCCCTACTGTCAAAGATTCTGGCTATGACATCCTTGGGCAATGAAGCAATCTGTATTCGGGTTGAAACAAGCTCTTGCCAAACACGAACAATCTGTCGTAATCCAACCAGTCGGGTCGGGACAACAGATTCATCAACAGATTGGTCTTTCCACAATTCGATTTTCCCACTATCAAGCCTCTTATGCTCTTGGGAAAGAAATCGTTATTCGACCTCTTGGTCGCGGCGTCGTTCCAAGACATATCTTTAATGTTCATCTTTGTTTTATTTTGTTTGTTTGTTATTTTAGATTCCTTTCAAACGCAATTTTTTATGTTTTTCAAACTCTGTTCTTAATGTTATTATTTATTTATATCGCACCGTCGCGAGTTCTCTTCAATCCGGATCCACTCGTCATTTTGGCTAAATCTTGTATGGGCACCACAGCATCCTTAAAATCTTTCCAACTTTTCGGCGTTCGCTCTAACGCAGCTCGCTTCGCCGGCGGACTGATCAACTTGTCGATCAACGCGTCGGCTGCCCTCTTGCCAGCCACAGAAGCTATCCTACCACTGGCTTCGGAAGCGGCTTTCTTACCAGCATCCAAAGCCGTCTTCTTACCGACCTCAAACGCGGTCGATGCGAGTTTTCTACCCGCATCGCTCGTGAACGCTCGCATTATAGAATCGACGATGCCAGAACCGCCTTGAACGTAAGTTCTGACGTATCCCCTGTTCTTTATCACCAACATATTTTATTTTATGATATATTTTTGTTTTTTTCACTGGTAAATCGTTTTTGCCGTTTAAATACTTTTATTATTCTAGTGTAAAAAATTACTGTTTGTATTTTTGTTTGTTTGTTTGTTTCTCTCTACTTATTATATACACATCAATCCTTCAATTCGTTCATCAGCCTTTTATACTGATTTTTATTCAAAACCTTCTGATTTAACAATTCGACAGATATAGTAACTATCTGATTATCTAATCCTGTGTTACCAGCCCGTCTGCTCGCCATCAACAAACTCAATCTCTGAGACAGAGCGTCAGAATCGCTCGGAAGAAAAGTGGTTTTCACCCCTTGGCCAGTCACCGATTCGATGAACTTCTTGTTCATATCCCATATGGGTTTCACCACTTTCGTCCACTTGTAACCTCTGTTGGCTTTGGGTCTCGTCTCTCTGGCATCGTTATTTCTCTTCATGGCGTGGGTCTGGACTAGAATGTCGCCGTAATTGTCGAAATCCTGTTCCGTGTAATCGCTGGGCTTGTCGTAAAGGAGCAATCTGCACAGACCATCAGTCAATTCGTATCTGTTCGAACCGACGATCAATTCATCATCGCCAATATCCACTTCCGTATCACCTACAAAAATCCTTCCCTCCGAATCCTTATAAAATCCATACAACTGATCTCTCTTACCGCCATCATCATCAGACGATGCGACGCTACTAGTGGTGATGGTCGAAGCTGTATCATCAGACTCGCTCTCTGTTTGAATTCCCGTGGGAACGTAATCCGGTGTAGAATACCGATTTCCAAAACTAGGAGGCAACGAACCCATTCTCAAAGAACTCTCCTTTATGAGTCTCAATTCTTCGACTATCTCCTTCCTGCTTTGCTCTTGACCCTCCGTCACGGGTTTAAATATTTTTGTGGCTTCGCGTTTGAGTTCCATCTCACCAAGACGTCTGCTCCTATCAGCTGACTGAATCCCCTTCTTAGCACGTTCATACTGGTCTAAAATTAGATCTCGGCGCCTAGGATCCATCTGTAAAAACATCTTTCGTTTTAATTGTTTTATTATTTTCAAAATTAAATGTTTAATTATATTTTTATGTTTTTAAGTAATAAAAATCTTTCCGTCTTTATTATAATAATCTGAAAATATTCACATCTCAACTGACTGTTAATTGAAGTTTAAGAATACGTTTAAACAGTACATGACAAACGGGTTTCTGATTTAACGCATTTTGACAGTAGTTTTTACATTTTGTCAAAAGATTTCCATTCACACATCAAACAACCATTCACTCACTGTCGAATTAAGAGAGAATCCCTTTGATGAAAACTGATTTTAACGCTGAGAACTTAAATGGGTTTGCGAATCCAAACACAACGTCTCTACACGAGTCGATTTCCGACCTAAAATCCGCAAGTGGATCTCCGTGTACGCCTCCATAGGGTTTCAGTGTTAAAATCGTCTACATGTACAAGATTTTTAACGTTTTTAGGGTGATTTAGAAAATATTTAACACTGAAATCCTATGGGAGAAATCCATTTGTCGATTTCAATCAGTTTTAGGGTGATTTAGAAAATTTTTAACACTGAATCAATCAAAACGGTACATGTACGTGTACGTAAAGCTACCATAGGGTCCTGTGTTAAATATTTTCTAAATCACCCTAAAAACGCTAAAAATCTTGCCCATGTACACGATTTTAACACTAAATCCTATGGAGGTGTACATGTACACGTACACGTACATGTACAGGTGAGTTTGAACTCTCATGTATCGCCTACTGCCAAACGTTCAAACTAATCGGGGAAAAAACCTTGTATTTGTAGAAAAAACAGCTTCTGGATTTTTCCTACTCTCAGAGGAAAGTGCCTGAAATTCGTGAAATAATGCACACATAGTTGATACAAATTTGCTAACATTTTGAAATTTCAGTTTGTATATGAAGTTCCCATACACTTAGTGTTAAATTCACTGACAGCTTTAGAAAATTACGGGGAGCTAACTTTCTCGTAAATCTCTCCCAATGACGAAAATTGTCAACCATGTGTCAAAAATTGAGTTTTCTAGCTGGAAAATGAGTTCGATTTTGTGACAACCTCTTGCTTGGAAGAAAATAAGACAACGGTATGTTTTACACCTTTGCTGTATATTTTTTCGTGTTTGTTAGGTAAATACCAAATACTATTGTACAGGTTCACTGTATGACTTTATTAAACAGGGTTAATCAAATTATTAAAGCCACCATCTACCCAAATACTATTCGCATTCAATAATCCGATCCATTTATTTAAATCACAGAAAGTTCAAAGAATTTCACAAAGAATAAACTGCAGTTTATTTCTTAGCCATATGAATACAAAACTTTATGTAACGAACAATTAAAAACTATCAAAGGGTTGATCAAGTATATTTGATTTAAATGCTTACAATGATCGAGAACATACTCCATTCGCAAACTAATCAAACAGTCCCATTACAGTCAAAGGTAATACCCGGCTTGCAAGTATCTTATTTTTTTTGCAGAGTTTATAAATGCTCTAGTCCTAAAACAGCTACAAGTAACACCCGATTTGCGAGTGTCTTATGTTTTCGTAGAGTTTACACGTGCTCTGGTTTGAATTCCCCGGTTTTAAATTGAATCTTACTTAGGCCGAGAAAGAAGCATATGTGAGCAACTTTTGTCGGCACGAAAGGATAGATAAACTTTAGCATTCCCGTCTGACAAGGCTAAACTATCTGCAAAAATATTTATGTTGTGCTCTTGAAAGACCAAAAGTATTTTGACAAGAGCAAGATCACAATGGCGTACATAATCATGTTGTCTTCGAGGTGGAATCTCATACAGGGATCCAGAGTACTGTTCCGATGGTCGACGAATTTGAAACTTGAGTGGTCGACACATGCTCTGCGTGCAAATGTCTTTGACCTTCGGCACAGATGTTGAAAGCTTCTGTGGCGAGTGTCAAAGACACTTGCATGCTAAGCGGTCCGGGAGCATGCCCCCACCCCAACCCCAAGAGAAGTTTCAAATTTGGTATGAATTAGAGCTCTCTGGTGGCATTGTGCGGGGGGGGGGGGGGGGGGGGAGGGGGGGGAGGAGGTTATTTGCATCTCCCTTCCTTCTTAATAAAATACGTACAATTTCACAATACCGCATCTGCAAACCCGCGGTGGCAAGGTGGTTGTGGCTTTCAACTTCAAACTGGAAGGTCCGCGGTTCGATCCCCACCAGGGACAACTGCGCTGTGAACTTGAACCCGACATTTCATCCCGACTGCTCACATAGGGTACGGTGGCGCTGTGTACTAAGGTGCACTGCACGCCCGTAGTGCACTTGTCTTCAACCAACATGAGGTGCTGAAAGTATCTTTAAACCCCAACAAAACACCAGCAAACATAAAGGTAATATGTTAATGTCCCTATGTCCATGGTAGCTATATAGAAAGCCAGGTTCGACCAGAGACCAGGCTATCCAGTATTTTAAAAAGCGGTCTGACAGATTGGTGTGTTCATTAATGTTCGAAGATCCCCCCCCCCCCCTCCCCCATATAGGGATAAGACTATCTCAAGTGGTTGCTGGTAATGGTAAATTTATACAACTGTCAGATGTGGACATCTTTTACTCACATTGTGATCTGAAAAAAACATACACCAATATCTGCAACCGAGATATGACACTATGTTAATGCGGACTGGACCGAGGCGACTGACAAGATAAAATGTCAGCCAGATCAATTTTTCATGCTGTTGAATAAATCCTTCGGTATATCTTTCTTTGTCTGGGGGGGGGGGGGGGGGGGGTCAACAATTTTCCGACTGTTAGCCGTGCGATTCTGGATGCAGTTTAAATACGTCACTGAATCTACACGTAGGAGAGGCGTCAAAATAAAATAATTTTAAGCTTCAGTATGTGGTAGAAAGAAAGGAAGGATAAAATTATTATACATTTTCTTGTGTATTCATTGTTATTAAGCCCGAGGTGTTACCGTTCCCGATAAATGTTTTATCGAATTCAACCATCATTGACAACGGTTTGGCTGTTTGTTTGGAAAAGAATCAATTGATATGGTTTTAGATAACACAAAAGTAAGTTCGAACGGAGACCTCAATGAATAGAAGTACTGAAAATAAACTGTATAATAAAATCAAGTTTATATGTAGAAGCCTTTCCTTGGTAAATTTCTGTACACGACAGGGTCGAATACCCACTGGAATTGAAGCATAAATCAATCATCATTTGCACCCCCCACCCGCCGCACATACGCACCCATTCCATGACTCATACATAGTAAAGAATTGTTCGAACAAATGTACGCCACAGGTCTTATAGAAAAGAAGTCAGTATCACAGGAGAAGTGTGGTGGCTAAATGATGACGGCATTGGACACATTGGGTAACTGCGTTTTGTCCTTGGGCAAGGCACTTAACCCTTTACCCAACGAATCGCCCCCATCCGCCCGCGTAATATGCAAATTCAGCAGTTGAAAAAATGTTATTTTTCAAAAAATTTCAACAAAACCATATCATGTGACCCCTCGTTGGAACGAGCTCGTCGAGCTCGTTCCAACGAGGGGTCACATGATATGGTTTTGTTGAAAAATTAAAAAAAAATAGTATTTAAAATAATAAATTTTGATATCGTCAGCGTTGGGTAAAGGGTTAATCCCGACTGTCTTTGTAGGGCACGGTGGCGCAGTGTACTAAGGCGTACATCCGGTCGATGGTCGCTTGTCTTAAACCAATGCAAACCCTGCTTGTGTGGAGTTAGTACGTTGCTTCCCACTGTTTGGTGGTTCTCATCGGGTACTCCGACTTCCTCCACATGTACAAGACGAGGTGACCCTAGCTGTCGAAAATTCTTCAATAAAGGTTAAAATTTAAGATTTATTCAAGCAATTAACACATTCAGGGAGGCAGATTGCGAAAACAAAACAAGAACAGCGACAGAATGAGACATTCAAAGAAAAAAGAAAAGATGTTAAAAGTGCACAAAAAATAAACTATATATATCAAAGAACAATTATTTTTTTTCATTTTTTGAGAGCTCATCTCCCCTACGTTGGAAGAAGCACCGAATCATGCTACAGATGGGATTACGTAGCTGGGGGATATTTTTCGCATTCCCTTTACCTAACGTAACGGCCAAAACCGGCCAGCGCTATTCCCAAAAATCGCCAATTAATTTTCATTATTTTTTTCATTTTTTGTCTCAAAAACATAGGTTATGACCCCTCGTTGGAACGAGCTCGTCGCGCTCGTTCCAACGAGGGGTCATAACCTATGTTTTTGAGACAAAAAATGAAAAAAATTAGTTATTCAAGAATTATTTTTTGCAAGTGTCGTCTGCTTTTCAGGTCCCCTTTATATCCATTTATTGAAACTTTTCAGTCTCCTAATTTATTTCTTTTAAGGAATTTTTCTCATTTGTCATATGCGATACATTCCATAACGAAGTGAAACACGTCCTCAATCGCCCCCGAACCACAGACCTTACAACATCTCTCTTTAACCGGGATAGGAGGGTGTGAATGTCTCGCTTTCTCGATTAAAAGACTGTGTGGTTACTGTTTCGGAGTCGAGTGAAACGTTTCTAGCTTCTCGAGAAGTGGCATGCATCTGGTATGGCTCCATAATGTAGTCGTCTTTAAAATCTATGTTTTATGTGCGTCTAAAAAAACTATTGTTCTACTGCAAAGAAATTTGCCGTAAGGCAGAAAAATGGTTTGGTTCTGTATATATGGGATAGAGAAAATAGGGTCTGTCGGTTGGTTGGGATTTTTTTTATTATTTAAATATTTTATTTTCTCATATAGTTGCCCAACCCTTCATCTAAACATTTATTTATTTATTTATTTATTTATTTATTTATTTATTTATTTATTTATTTATTTATTTTAACAACACTTTCGACAAACAGGGTCAACTCGTGTGGGACAGTTTTACTGATGGAGAAAGCCAGAGTAGCTTCATTGAACTACCGTGCAACGGGGAGCAACTGCCAGACTACCCAACGTACTAACTCCACAGAAGCAGGGTTAACATTGGTTGAAGAGACGCGCATCGTCGACGTACAGTACGCCTTAGTACACAGCGCCACCGTGCCCCCACATGGACAGTCGAGTCTCTTGCCCAATGACACAACACAGTTACCCCTAGCGGGAATCGAACCATGAACCTTTCGTTTTGAAGTCCAATTCCGTAACCACTGCGCCACCGCGCCACCCCCATAAAAAAGCTCGTTCCAATGAGGGGTCATAAGCTATGTTTTGAAGACAAAAAATAAAAATCTTTAGTTATTCTAAAATTATTTTCCATTGTCGTCTGCCATTCATTTCAGGTGAAGGAGTGAACGTGTGCCTATACTCGGGGTGTACATATTTGAAGTTCTGTCCCGTAAGTATCTTCAAACATCTATTTAATTGGATATAGCATTTGTTTGTCATTGTTCATTAAAAGACTAGGATCGGGCATGAAAGTTTGCATTGGTCGGGAAACTTGAACCATTCCATTGTTCTCCCCAGCCAAACTGTCGAGGCACATCCAGCGATGTTCGGGTTTCTATCAGAATAGATAAAAAGACGCCATGAACGTTTCCTTCAGTTTGATTTGTTTTTTGCTTTATTTTCTATTTTCACCCCGAATAAGGTATACAAAGTAACATATATTTTACATGAAATATCATACATGTCTGTGGTAGTCATAAAATATATAGAGAGTAATCGCTTGACTGGACTGGTTACGTGAAATAATTCATGAGAGATGAGGGACGTTGTACAAACACGAGTGCGCGAATGCGCACGAGGTGTTTTACAATATAGTCCCTCGCCTGGAATGAATTATTTCACGTAACCAGTTCAGTCAATCGATCACTCTGTTTATTACTTTTCATTATTAACGATAATTATATTATATAACCCTTTACCTTGCGTAACGGTCAAAACCGGCCAGCGCTATTCTCATAAATCGCCAATTTTATTTTGTCTCTAAAACATAAGTTATGACCCCTCATTGGAACGAGCTCGTTCCAATGAGGGGTTATAACCTACGGTTTTGAGACAAAAAATGAAAAAATTAGTTATTCAAGAATTTTTTTTCTGGTATCGTCTGCTTTTCATGTTAGGTAAAAGGTTAAAAAAAACAAAAAGAATGAAGTCCCCATTACACCTACGGCAAAGCGTCTTCGTTTGCGCGCACGGATACATGACTCAATTGTTGATTGCATAATTCACTTGTTAAGTTATTTTCGGCAGGGGAGACTAAGGAGGGATACCTACTCGCTACAATGAAATTATTTGAGAAATAACCTACACAAGTCGATATTTCGATGAAACCTGAACCATCCCATATTTTATCCAAACGTGACTGGTCACCTTGTCGGGCACCTCCAGAACTGTTCGGGTTTCTGCCAGAATGGATAAAAAGTCGTGACGTTATACGCTGTCAAGGAGTGGAGGGAGTCGGATTATGAAATCCCGCGACTACACCCATGAGGGCACGGACCATGATCACTATCAGTAGGTCTTCTGTCATCGCCCCTTGCTCTGTTGTTTTTCTAATAATACAATAATATAATGTTTCCCAGCTCCTCTGAGATTCCACTTTACAATCAGACATTACTTGCATACAACTTGGTGGAACAAATCACAAACTCGTATGGTTAGATACGTGCACATTGGAAGGCGCATTCGCTCAGTAGGTAGAGGGGCATGCTGCAAGCCGAGAGATTCTCGGTTCGAATCCCACCGCGTTGTGTGCTTGGGCAGGACACTTCACCCCCATTGCCCACGTGCGAGCACGGTGACGTTGTGTACTAATGCGTACTGCACGTCGATGGTAGTACGTCGATGGTGTACTTGTCTTCAACCAATGCTAATCCTGCTTGTGTGGAGTTAGTATGTTGGGAAGCAGACGCTGCTCGCCGTTGCTCAGTTGTTCTCTCTTGGCACTCCGGCTTCCTCCACTCGTAAAACTGTCGTAGCCATGATTAGCCATTGTGCAGAAACATGTGGCCTTGAACACCAATAAATGAATAAATAAAAACGTGTACGTTGGGGTAGTGATATGTTGAGCCTCATAAATAGGGCAGGCATGGGGTTACTAATCAGGGCTAGAGTCGTATTCAGAATGTTGGCACTATGAACATATCACAGAGATGTGTAAGGTTATATTTTTGCCAGAAATGTATCCACCAAACTAACATTTTGAGCAGTATAAAAGATTGCGTTTTGTCATGGTGGAAACTCCAGGGCCCATAGAAGGTTCTTTTTTGTATTGGAAGCCAACTCTTTTTATACCCTCTTCACCTATGTTTGCTGTTGTCTATTAATCCCTTACCCAACGTAACGACCAAAACTAGCTAGCGCGATTCACAAAAATCACCATTCAATTATCAATATTTGTCATTATTTGTCTTAAAAACATAGATTATAACCCCTCAATGGAACGAGCTCGTTGAGCTCGTTCCAATGAGGGGCCATATGCTATGCTTTTGACGCAAAAAATTAAAAAAAAATAGATATCCAAGAATTTTGTTTGCAAAGGGTCGTCTCTCTTTCGTGTTAGGTAAAGGGTTAAACTTGTTCTCGTCAACTAATTTTGAAAATATTCAGAATTGTTTTAGAGAAGAGTTATTTCTACTTGTATGCTTGTTTCCGAGGTTGCTTCAAAGTGCTGGAATCTTGTAAAAGAGGAATTGACTGGATCGAAACTGTGAAAAAGTGTTCCAATGATTTGGTTAAATAACGATGGTCTCCTGTTCCCTTTATCAGTATCGGAAAAAACATTCCATTTTGCTTTTATAATTCCCTGGAATCACAGAGAAGTGAGATTCCCCGCATGTTTATGTCTACGAAACGCTTGTACCAAGAGAACAAGACAACAACATTGCATTCAACATGGGGACGACATATCGATTGTTTTTCGCGAAAATTATTCAGAGATTGTGAAGGTGTCAGAAAAGCTCTCAAGAGTCACCACTGTCCTCAGGTCAAATAAACAATTCACTTCAGCGAAACGTTACAGTTTCTAGATAAGTGTACACGAACATTTTAAATATAAGCTTGATATTATATACGTGTTTTAACTCGTTTAGTTCAAACGATCACAAAATAATGGATGGGGGCTGCGAAAAACGGCTTTAAAGTGTTTGTTTGTGAGGGTTGGACACAAATATCACAGGCGCGCCAACAGTGTTCATGCTGGCCTGAAACTACTGGGTGCTGCATTTTTAGCCATTATGGATATTTTTCTGCAAAACAGAGTGTTTTAATGTCAAAAAGCTAATGGAGGGGAGGGGGTGGGGGGGGGGGGGGGGAGGGGAGAGGAGGGTGGAGAAGGCGGCTAGATATGTTTTTTCGCTGTCTGATCCAAATAACTTTATTCGAATTTTGAAAAACGAAGAAGGCAGCATGCAATTAGATAAATACTTCATACCGTCGCGAGTGACTCGCGACGGTATGAAGTATTTATCTAATTACGTGCTACCGTTGCGAGTCATACCTTTATCTAATTACATGACTCGCGGCGGTATGAAGTATTTATCTCATTACATGCTATCGTCGCGGGTCATACCTTTATCTAATTATATGACTCGCGACGGTATGAAGTATTTATCTAATTGCATGCTCGCGAGTGACTCGCGACGGTGCGAAGTATTTTGTTCAACTTAAATGTTACCGTTTGTAAAGTTGATACACTGCAGTGTTTCATCGAAGACAAAACAGTGCATCATTACCACCCGCTGACAGTTATCGTAGAAAATTTACCCAAACACTATTTCTAACACCTTTTTGACAAAATCATTGAGTTTGAGTGTGTTTCGTGAAAATGGGTCATTGTTTCCACCTTTATTGCCAGCTGACGATTTTCTTATGCTAGAAGTAATAAACTACTTTTGTTTGTTTGTTTCGCCATCGTTAGCGCTCTTTACCACTTCAATGCTTTTTCTTGAACAAGTGTAAAGAGCTTTCATGATGACAATTTCTTTGGCCAACGATAATTTTTGGGTGCCAAATCAACATTTTTAAAGGAATTGTCTAAATTAGCAGCCCATAGCATGAACACTGAACATCGGACCAGGCGAACGTATCATAGTTCGGTCCAGTGGGATAAAATTCGAATAAACGGATCAACAGAAGGGCAATTTCTTTGATTACAGGGGTGGGACAACGATCAAAATACTGTATCTTAAAACCGGCGACGAGGCCCTTCATTTTTTTCAGCAGACGTGCCAGTAAGCCTTAGTTCTCGTTTTAATTGATTGCCACTATCTGGTCATGGTTCAGCCTATTTCCACCACTTCAACCATCTTGCTGGGTGTTTGATACAGACGAAAAGGTTCGAGAAAAATAAAACCAGTGGCTCAAGTGAGCCTAAAACGCCTGGATCAAGTTGTCAAGAAGGAAATAAAAGTGGATTAGAGGGAGGAAGCAAAAAGAGATAAGGGTATTAGTGCTAAGGGATAAAACGGTAAAGGGGAGTGTCACCATTCTACATGTAAATATATTGCACTGACCATCACCAAAAATGCTCTGAAAAAGAATGTCTGTTTTTCAACAAACGCGATTTGCTTGGTTCGAGTAAATTTGAATCTTACCCTCAAAAGGATGTTGTACACCAAATATTTAGAAAATCCTGACTGGTGAGGCCGAAGAAAAATTAAAATTTTTTTAATGAATTTTACTTCTATTGTACTAAGTTAAAATTCGAGCTCGCATAAAACGCCCAAATAAGAACCCAACAACTTGACTTGAACAAACTTGAATGTGATCCCTATAAGGGATTTATATAACAAATATCAAAATATTCTGATTGATAGTTCTGCAGAAGATGTTTTTTCAATTTAGTTTTAAATTTGAAATAATAATAATACTCCTGCATGCCACATTTGGTTTCAATTGGCTAACCAGATCTGAAAATAGATATTTGGGTTAGGGGGCCAGCGTTTTGTTTGTCTCTTCCCAGCACGACCCCAGATATTGTCAGAGAAGCAACCTGGAATCTTAAACACACACGAAAGATGCATACCAAATTTCAAAGTGTTGTGAATGGTTGAAAATATCGTTTACGAAGTTTAGGCTTTTGCGTCCTGCTCAGAGCCCATTGGGCTTAGCAACTTCTGCCCAACAGATTTAAACGGTTATCCCTAAAAGTTAATATATGACAAGTTTGATTGGGTTTGGGCCAGTGGTTCCGAAGAGGACTTATATACAAAGTTAATCCTTTACCCAACGGCCAGCCGGCCTACGCTATTTATAATGAAAGTGTCAATGACACTGTAGCTTAACTTGTGTGTTGTGTTTGATGAAAATTATAATGTTCAATGTTTATGAAAGGATTATGAAATAAGACAAGAATTGTGATAATTGGGAATATGTTCATTTCTGTTCCCTGTATGCTATGTTTTTGATAAAAATAATATGAGGTGTACAATGTACTAAAGAGCTGAGGGGTGGGTTAATATGACCTCACAGTTAATGTATGTGGCCCTCACAGTTAAAGTATATCAACGAAAGTTATCAAGTTACAGTGAAATTATTCCAAAACGAGTCATCCTATCAAGTTACATTGAAATCCTTTCATAAATATGGCCTGTAGACTGTGCTAAAAGTTTTCGGGCTTCGGGCCCCTGTAGACGTCAGTTTCCCAATTGCGTCCAAAGGGGACGTTCTCATCTAGACATTATATGAAGTCAACCTACCAAGTTACAATGAATCCCTTCATAAATATGACCTGTAGACTGTGCTAAAGGTTTTTGGGCTTTGGGCACGAGCAGCCATCACAGTTGAATGATCGCAACCAAAAGGGGACATTCTCATCTGGGCATCATCTGGAGTGATCCTGCGAAGTTACAATGAAATCCCTTCATAAATGTGACCTGTAGACTGAGCTCAATGTTTTCGGGTTTCGGGCCCCTGAAGCCGTCATAGTTGACCAATCACGACCAAAAGGGGATGTCATCATCTAGGCATTATATGGAGTCAAACTTACAGGTTACAATGAAATCCTTCCATAAATATGACCTAAAGGTTTTGGGCTTGGGTAG
This sequence comes from Pictodentalium vernedei, assembly GCA_031216915.1. Lineage (NCBI taxonomy): Eukaryota > Metazoa > Mollusca > Scaphopoda > Dentaliida > Dentaliidae > Pictodentalium > Pictodentalium vernedei. Next base: position 203,059,683 of record CM062295.1, read on the forward strand.
CCATCAAGGCTGAATGATCGCGACCAAAAGGGGACGTTCTCATCTGGATATTATTTGGAGTCATCCTACCAAGGTACAATGAAATCCCTTCATAATTATGACCCGTAGACTGTTCCAAAGGTTTTCGGGCTTCGGGCCCATGAAGCCGTCACAGTTGACCAATCACGACCAAAGCGGGATGTCATCATCTAGGCATTATATGGAGTCAAACTAACAGGTTACAATGAACTCCTTCCATAAATATGACCTATAGACTATGCTAAAGGTTTTGGGATTTTGAGCTCGGACAGCCATCAAGGCTGAATGATTGCGACCAAAAGGGGACGTTCTCATCTAGACATTATTTGGAGTCATCCTACCAAGGTACAATGAAATCCCTTCATAAATATCACATGTAGACTGTTCTAAAGGTTTTCGGGCTTCAGGCCGCTGTAGCCGTCACAGTTGCCTAATGGTGTCCAAAAGGTTTTGTTCTCATCTAGACATTATATGAAGTCAACCTACCAAGTTACAATGAAATCCCTTCATAAATATGAACTGAAGACTGTGCTAAAGGTTTTCGGGCTTTGGGCTCGGGCAGCCATCATGGTTGAATGATCGCAACCAAAAGGGGACACTCTCATCTGGGCATCATCTGGAGTGATCCTACGAGGTTACAATGAAATCCCTTCATAAATATGACCTGTAGACTGTGCTCAAGATTTTCGTGTTTCGGGCACCTGTAGCCATCACAGTTAATTAATCACGACCAAAAGGGGATGTCATCATCTAGGCATTATATGGAGTCAACCTAACAAGTTACAATGAAATCCTTCCATAAATACGACCTATAGACTATGCTAAAGGTTTTTGGGCTCGGGCAGCCATCAAGGTTGAATGATCGCAACCAAAAGGGGACGTTCTCATCTAGAAATTTATTTGTAGTCATTCTACCAAGCTGCAATGAAATCCCTTCATAATTATGACCTGTAGACTGTTCTAAAGGTTTTCGGGCTTCGGGCCCCTGTAGCTGTCACAGTTGCCCAATCGTGTCCAAAAGGGGACGTGCTCATCTAGACATTATATGAAGTCAAACCTACCAAGTTACAATGAAATCTCTTCATAAATATGACCTGTAGACTGTGCTAAAGGTATTCGGGCTTCGGGCTCGGGCAGCTATAATGGTTGAATGATCGCAACCAAAAGGGGCCTTTCTCATCTGGGTATCATCTGGAGTGATCCTACGAAGTTACAATGAAATCCCTTCATAAATATGACCTGTAGACTGTGCTCAAGATTTGCGGGCTTCAGGCACCTGTAGCCATCACAGTTAACCAATCACGACCAAAAGGGGATGTCATCATCTAGGCATTATATGGAGTCAATCTAACAAGCTACAATGAAATCCTTCCATAAATACGACCTATAGACTATGGTAAATGTCTTTGGGCTCGGGCCGCCATAAAGGCTGAATGATCGCGACCAAAAGGGGATGTTCTCATCTAGACATTATTTGGAGTCATCCTACCAAGCTACAATGAAATCCCTTCATAATTATGACCTGTAGACTGTTCTAAAGGTTTTAGGGCTTCGGGCCCCTGTAGCCGTCACAGTTGCCCAAATCGTGTCTAAAAGGGGACGTTCTCGACTAGACATTATATGAAGTCAATCTACCAAGTTACAATGAAATCCCTTCATAAATATGACCTGTAGACTGTGCTAAAGATTTTCGGGCATTGTGCTCGGGCAGCCATCATGATTGAATGATCGCAACCAAAGGGGACAATCTCATCTGGGCGTCATCTGGAGTGGTCCTACGTAGTTACAATGAAATCCCTTCATAAATATAACCTGTAGACTGTGCTCCAGGTTTTCGAGTTTCGGGCACCTGTAGCCATCACAGTTGACCAATCACGACCAAAAGTGGATGTCATCATCTAGGCATTATATGGAGTCAGCCTAACAGGTTACAATGAAATCCTTCCATGAATATGACCTTTTGCCTATGCTAAAGGTTTTTGGGCTCGGGCACCCATCAAGGCTGAATTATCGCGATCAAAATGGGACGTTCTCATCTAGACATTATTTGGAGTCATACTACCAAGCTACAATGAGATCCCTTCATAAATATGACCTGTAGACTGTGCTAAAGGTTTGCGGGCTTCGGGCCCCTGTAGCCGTCAGAGTTGCCCAATCACGTCCAAAAGAGGACTTTCTCATCTAGACATTATATGAAGTCAACCTACCAAGTTACAATGAAATTCCTCAATAAATATGACCTGAAGACTGTGCTAAAGGTTTTCGGGTTTTGGGCTCGGGCAGTCGTCACGGTTGGCAGATCACGCCCAAATGAGGAAATTCTCTTCTAGACATCATAAGGAGTCATCCTACCAAGTTACAATGACATCCCTCCAAATTAAACATGACCTGCAGACTGTGCTAAAAGTTTTGGGGTTTCGGGCTTGCGCAGCCATCACGATTGACAGATCATGCTCAAAAAGGGACGTTCTCATCTATGTATTATACAGAGGCATCCTACCAAGTTACAATGAAATCCCTTCATAAATACGACCTGTAGACTGTGATAATGGTTTTCGGGTTTTGGGCTCCGGCAGCCATACCCGTTGACCGATCGCGACCAAAAGGAGACGTTCTCATCGAGACATGACCCCAAACCTGCATATGAAATTTCGTGACAATCAGACAAGAACTGCGGAGTGTAGCCCGTGCTAAAGGAAAATGTGAACAGACTCAAAGACTCACAGACTCAGGCTCACAGACTCAGACTCACAGACTCAGACTCACAGACTCAGACTCACAGACTCTCAGACTAATAGACTTCCACACGCGTGATGGCAATAGCTTATCTTCACTTTGTCAAGTTAAGCTAAAAATTACCATTTAGTTTTTATTTTTTCCTTTCTTTGTCTCAAATATAGCTTATTACCCTCATTGGAACGAGTCCGTTCCAATACGGGTCCATAAGCTATGTTTTTGACGCAAAAAAGAAAAATAAAATAGTTATTCGAGAATTTTGTTTGCTAGTGTCGGCTGCCATTCGTGTCAGGTAAAGGGTTAACGGTCGATGGACGTCAAGTGCAAGTTATCGCAATCGCTCACACTGATTTCAATTCAGGTGAGCTGAAAAGAAAAGAAAAACGTCACACTGACGTGAAACCGATTTCTCCACATTTTCGCGAAGTATGGAGATATTTATTTATTGGGGTTCAATGCAATCCGATTTAAGTGCTCTGCCCAACCATACAACCACCTGTCATGATTGAACAGTGGACCTCTCGGTTTGAAGTTCAATGCTCAATCCACTGAGCCACCGTACACCTATCAATCCGGAGTTGAATGGAATTGTTCAGCGTAATATCATTTATAATGGAATGGGCGAGTCTGTTTTGCATTTGTGGGAAGGCTGAGTATTAATTTAGTACCACAGGCCAATAGGATTTGGGGGATTAAGGTAGTAACTGAACCCCACACCATTTCTTGTTCATCTCGTCTTATTATTAAAGGAGAAATTTTCTTTTACCGAAGGGGCGCGGTGGCTCAGTAGGTAGAGGTGCAGGCTGCAAGCCGAGAGGTCCTCGGTTCGAATCACACCTGCGGCAACCACGTTGTGTCCTTGGGCAAGACACTTCACCCCCATTGTCCAAGTGGGGGCACGGTGGCGTTGTGTACTAAGGCTTACTACACACCTTCAACAAATGCTAACCCTGCTTTTGTGGAGTTAGTATGTTGGGGACCTGACAGTTGCTCGCCGTTGCTCAGTGGTTCTTCCTCCACCCATAAAACGTTCGTGGTCATGATCAGCCATTGTGCAGAAATACGTGACCTTAAACATCAATAAATAAATAAATAAATAATTCTTTTACGGAGAAATAAATACCAGGTTGAAAGGATAAAGTGAAAACAATATAGCAACAAGCTTGTATATTCTGAGCCACACAGGTCGGTCTTCGCTCGGAAAGAACTGAGTGTATTTATTCTATTTATTCATGACATCTTATCTCCCGCCCCTCTATCCCTAGAAAAAAAACATTGTAAAATTGAATGAAATATGAATATTCAACAGGGCTCACAAGGGGTTAACCATTTACCCAACGCATTCGATATTAAATTTGTTATTTTCGTTATTTTTTTCAAATGTTCGAGAAAATCATATCATATGACTCTCTCATTGGAACTAGCTCGTTCCAATGAGGTGTTCACCTGATATGGTTTTGTTGACATTTTTCGAATTTACTTTTCAACTCACCAACAGCTAAATTTGTAAATTACGCGTACTTATGCAGGTGGTTCGAATAGCTGAGGATTAATTATATATTTCCTGATCGCTGCATTGAAAATATATTTCTATCCACAGAGTAAGGTTGGCTGTAAGGATACATAAGCCCGATAAAAAATATTTTTTTGTTGATGTGAATTTTCTGCGAGATTCATGTAATGTAACATGGTGAAAACATAAAGAGGTCCCGACATTTTACACCCAAGACTTGGAATGAACCTTTTCAAACTGACTAAATCAAAGGGGATTACTCTGTAATTTATCGCCATGAAGAGTTCCCGTCGAGATCGTTCCAACGAGGGTCATAAGCTAAATGTTGGGGCATAAAGCAAAAAATTATCATTAAAATTTTATTATTTTTTCCAGTGTTTGCCTTCTAAACGTAGCTTGTGATCTCTAATTGAAACGCCCTCGTTCCAACGAGGAACCATAAGATATGTTTTGAGGCATAAAATGAAAAGTGAGAATTATTCAAGACTGTTTTTCACAATGGACATCTAGTAGTTGTTTTAGGAGCAGAGTCAGTTTCCTCGGACAGTTGCGAACTGACCGACTGGTGTCACATCAAAAGCAGAAACAAATATTTCTTTAGATAGACCTGAGTCTGTTGTTTCGTTCGTAAATGTGATCAGTTTGGTGTTAGGTACAAACTAATGAAAGGATTTGCATGTAAAGGGCCTCACGAAGGAAGCTAGCAACCTAATTATTTGTTAGACGAGAACGCCAGTTCCATTTGTGGTCCGCAAACCACGGAATGGGACTGTTTGCAACCTAAAACTCAGTCGAGTGTAACTCGAAATCGACCCAGTATTATGGTGGGTCGATCTACTGTTGAAGGCGGTGACGCAACTTTTAGGGTGGACCAGCCCAAGCCCGAGGGTGAGCCGAACAGCGGTTAGAATTGGCTAGTCGGTCAGAACTTTTTCCGGGCCACGCATGGAGTACCGACCAGCCCCTGTCCCCGGATGTGGGGAGATATTCAGGGGAGATAAACTACTATACCAGGATTGTAAATAGACATCAATTATTTAGAAATAAAGAAATTCAGGTATAAATAAACCCCAAAGTAATATAATATTATTTTGTTTTATTATACACAACGTTAAAGGTTTTGTGGGGAGCACGATGGCTCAGCGGTAGAATGTTGGACTTCTATGCTAAAGCCTCCGAGTTCAATCCTCGTCCGGGACGACCCGCGTTGAGTCCGTGGGCAAGGCACAACACCTTGCCCAAGGACACAATGGTAATCTGTCAAAAGACTTCCATCTTGAATGTGGAGTCTCACAGTGCAGTTGCCTTGGTCCTGTTCTGTTTCTGTTCTATATTTCAAAAATGTTCACCGTCATTGAATCTGGCCTGCCTGACGTCCATGGTTATGCTGATGACACCCAGGTCTATTTCTCTTTTCGACCATCAATCAAGGATCAAACTAAAGCTATTGAAACTATTGAATCATGTATTTCGGACATTCGCACATGGATGGTTTCAAACAAATAAATTAATGATAAATGATGATAAGACTGAATTCCTAATAATTGGTTCACGACAGCAACTCACTAAAGTTGACATCAATTCAGTGAAGGTAGGAGATTCCGCCATCCGTGCAAGTAACAGTGTACGTAATCTTGGTGCCTTCTTCGACTCTACCATGTCTATGGACAGACATGTTATAAATATGTGCAACAAGGATTTCAAGGGTCTATACAAAGTTAAACAGATAAGACAGTTCCTCATGAAAGACTCCACAAAAACCCTAGTTCATGCCTTTGTAACTTCACATTTGGATTATTGCAATGCCTTACTGTTAAACTTTCCACAATATTCTCTCGCCTGCAGATGGTACTAAATGCATCAGCCCGAGTGGTATGCAGGGTATCACGATCTCAACACATCACTCCTGTTCTGAGGGATATGCACTGGCTGCCAGTCAAGTACGGAATAATTTTCAAAACCTTATTATTAGTTTTTAAGACACAAAACAACATGTTACCAGCCTACTTAGAAGAACTCCTTAATACCAAGAATGTGTGTCAATACAACCTGAGGTCCGATGGTAAAATGCTACTACATGTTCCAAAACATAGGTGCAAGACATTTGGAGATAGGTCATTCTCATTTGCTGGCCCTCACTTGTGGAATAATTTACCAGAACACCTAAAAAGACTGTCTCAAATGTCAACCTTTTCAAGAAAGATCTCGAAACATACCAGTTTCAAAAAGCCTATAAGTGATGGTGTGGACTGTAAGATACTGTATATATTCCGTTTGTATATTTGCACGAGCTCAGTAACATATACAGTGCTTTAGAATATGGTTCTACATCTTCTGAACTATAATTTTGGCGCTATATAAATGTGTATATTATTATTATTATTATTATTATTATTTATCCCGGTTGCCTACATGGGGGCACGATGACGCCGTGTACTAACGCGTACTGTACGTTGATGGTGCTCATGTCTTCAACAGCTGTAACCCTGCTTGAGCGGAGCTCTTGAACAGAGTTAGAATGTTGAGGAGCTGACAGTTGCACGTCGATGCTCGGTGGTTCTTTCCGGGTACTCCGGCTTCCTCCACCCGTAAGGCTGTCACGGTCACGATTCGCCACTGCGCATAAGTATGTGACCTTAAACACCAATAAATAAATAAATAATAAAGGTTTTGTGGATTGAAAAAAGATTTATTTTTGAAGGATAATATTAATAAATTATAAACCCTTTTAGGGCGCCTTTCCGGACCAGGATCGTGATATGATCTGAATTCATAAAGTCGATAGTTGATCAACGGATATGTGTGGCAGACCAATCAAGATTTTCAACGTGCAGCCTCAAGGCTGCACGTTGAAAATATTGATTGGTCTTCCCAAAGTGACGAATACACAGACGCTACGAGGTGATGGTTCTGATCTGGCATGGAATATACCACCATTGTCCAAAGGATTCATAACTCACAAAATACTTTTCAGTAAAAGATATAAGAATTAAATAAAAAAATGGATTATTAATTAATAATTAATAACTTACAAAACACTCATAAAAAAATTAAAAAAATGGAAAACTTTAAGGAAAAACCGCAATCACGCTACTTACCTCGGAAATGTAGCCACAGTTAAATGGTTTTATTTTATTCTTTTTTAAACATACAAAACCCATTAATATGCATGTCTAACTTTTCAACCTATTCAATTCGAGCATTAGATTCAGTTCCTTCAAGTTCTTTCATTTCGTTCATTTGAACGACTGCCAAGAAAAATGTTCAATAGATCTTATGTATCTTTTATTAATACCGATTGATTATGCGTTTTTCAACAGCTAGGGCGTAAAATAAAATGAAATGCTTGTTAGCATAACAGAGGGAACCGAAGCAACTTGCCTTTGACTGAGAAGTGAAGATGGGAGTAGATGAAAACGTGCTTTTTGTGATAAGTTCTGAGAAACATAATATAATATGCATAAAACATTAGGTTGTCGAACTGTGGAATCCAATCCATATACTATTACACATTTCTAACCTATATAATATTGAAAATAAATCTTGTTTACACCAAATATTAAGTCGGGCGGGCGGGCTGGCGAGCGGGCGGGCGGGCGGGCGGGCGGGCGGTCGGGCGGTCGGTCGGGCGGGCGGTTTCGGGCGGGCGCGGTTTTCAGGCTTCTGGCGGGCGGGCTTCAGGCAGGCAGGCAGGCAGGCAGCATACTGTAAAATATTACCGTTAAATTTGAAGTAGGCGTCCTGTCAACCAGCTACTATTACTTCTATCGTAAAAAGTAAGGTAATGACTGATACTATGCAAAGTTTTATCATATAAAAACTCAAAAAGAAGCGATCAGAAACAATAGTGCAAAGGTTTATTTTTTGGAAAGAACGCATTCAATTCTTTAATTCCTACGTTTACAAAAATAGCAGTGTCAATGACAAATGTTAAAATATTACCGTCTTTTAGAAGAGTCAGTTTTTAAGGTAGACTATTTAATATAAATTGGTCTACTCTATATGACAAATCATCAGCACTATCGTCCAGTGAAAAAAAAGGATATGTCGGTTCCTCAATTTTGCTCCAAGATCGAATAAATAGGTCAGCACCTCCAAAAGTAGTTTAATACAGCTTTTTCACCCTAATATTTTAAGGTAGAAGAACGTATAGCCGGTGTGACAGGAATGGCGGTCCGTAGGAAAATTAGTCCCTCGTGACTATTATTCCGCGGAATTATAGTCCTAGGTCTAACATTTCTAGGAATAGTAGTCCGCCGGACTACTATTCCTAGAAATGTTAGACCTAGGACTATAATTCCGCGGAATAATAGTCCAGAGGGACTAACGTTCCTACGGACTTCCATTCCTTTTACACCGGGTCCAGTACTATAAAACTTTTACAATTGTATTTTTTAAAGATGTATTTTCTGGTTACAAATTTAAATGGGTTGAAATGAGCCATTAGCATTTTCAAAGCTGTGGCAATTTGCCAGTTGGCAAATTTCCATATCTTTTCAAATGCAAATGATTCATTTTAGTCAGCTATATTGATAAGTAGAAAATACAAAATTCTAGAAAATACAATTTTAAAAGTTTTATAGTATCGGTCCCTGTTTCCAGTACTTTTATCGTATTTTTATTTGTATTTTTATTACAGTGCATATGTTGGACAATGTTTTAATTTTGTGAGACTGAAACAATTTTTTGCAAATATCATTACTTTATCATAACACTCTACCAAAGGGATATATTAGAGAAAAACGCAGATAGAATAATTCAAAATTTCACCGTTTGAAGAAACAAGATTGAAAACCCTGATTCGATTTGAAACAAAATTTGACGATTATTATTCACACATTGGTGAGGTCACATAATGAATAAATGGCAGAATAACTTTTTGGAGGTACATATTTTTACAAAGAAGGCCTATAATTGACTAACATAGCGTAAATAAATACAGTGTATAGAGAGAAAACATTTCTGCCAAGCTGTCAATTCACCCTCCACCCCACAAAAAACCCCAAATGCACAGTCGGACCACGTGTGCCTGCTGCCAGGACCTTAACTAGCTTTAGAAACTGAATATGAGATGGGTTAGTGGAAGAGAGTAGGACCTGTGTAGGACCTATGTTAGACGATCATGACATGGAATTGCCGGAGTGTTCTTTTGAATACATATTCAGGCATTTCTGCAAGCTAACAATCACATGAATTAACCATGAAATCAGCACCGCCTTGGTGGTAAATACAGATTATCATGATAATGTGCATGCCCTGTGGTTTGTATCAGATTCGAGGTGGTGTCCAGAATGGGATCTCAACGAGCCGGCTTTGCCGGCGAGTTGTGATCCCATTTTTGCCCCACCCCTCTGCCACCCGCCGTTCCAAGCCCGTGGCCACAACACACACGTTTGGTACATAGTCTGCTGATATGGGTTTAGCTGTATAGTGACACTTGCACAGCAGTAGTCGGTTCACATTCAGGTGGTTAATATTTAGGTCCTTATTCATTCACAATCTGTCACTTTTATATTGCTTTGAAAAGGTTGCACCCAATTGTATTCTTCTTTGAGAACTTAATCAGCCAGCGGGCTACATTTATCTTAGTAATGTTTTGACATCACTGTTGGCTGCCTGTACAGGCAGCCAACAATGATGTAGAAACACTCTGAAATCATCTTCAGCTGTTTACGTGTATTATAGGTAATACAGTACAAAATAATCTGAAGTTTGAGGGTTAAATCAGTGCAGTGGTGGTAACCAATACAGTCTTTTATTTTCGACATTTCTAAGGTAAACATTAAGGTGGTGAAGTACTTATATGAAGTGTATTTCTCAAAATTCAGTTTGTCTTCAAACCCCTCCAAGCACAGTGAATAACTGCGTTTGACAATCTGTCCAACAAGAGGCGTTCCGTGACCTTTCTTTGAGCAATCGTCAATACACCTTTCACAGTGATCATGCAATTATCGCACACTGAATAGGAAAAGTGAAAAAGATATTTCAAAACGAACGCCTCGTATTCAAATATCATTTCTGCCTTTTCGAAATGTCTTCTCTTGGCAACCAGACATGCGCACTGATGTCTGTTCAACAAGTGCATGTAGCCAAGTACCTACAGTGGGGTGCGGAGAATTTATCTGCTAAGTTTTGAATTGTATTTCAGTTGAGGAAAAAAAGAATACGTTATCCTTGACCATTGGTGGTTTAGCTAGGTTTTGTTCCGTGGTTGGGGACGGGGGTGGGAGTGGGGGTAGGGTAGGAAGCGAGGGTGACCTTGCTAGTCTCGCTAGACATTAAAGACGCAAATCATGGCGACGTACTACATACGACACGCCACGATGCTTTGTATCGCAATTTTCAAACGCAAATTCCATAGTCTCGACACTCTCCCCCCGAATTAGGAGGGATAATCCCTTTCCTCATTTCTGAACATCGATATTTAACCTTTTACGCAACATGAAAAGCAGACGACAATTGCAAATAAAATTCTTGAATAACTAACTTGTTTCATTTTTTGGTCTCAAAAACATAGGTTATAACCCCTCTTTGGAACGAGCTCGACGAGCTCGTTCCAAAGAGGGGTCATAACCTTATGATTCTGAGACAAAAAATGAAAAAAATAATGAAAATCAATTGGCGATTTTTGTGAATAGCGCTGGCCAGTTTTGGCCATTACGTTGGATAAAGGGTTAAAGGTATTTTCGCGATGAGTTGTCGTTGACTCTGACAAACACAACAATTCATTAAGTGTAGAAATGAGCCACTCAAATGCTAAAATATTGCTGATGGTGCCTTATTGCACCCAAGGGACTAATTATTCTAGTGACAAAATACTTGCCTGTGGATGGGAGAGACCGCCCTCTTGGTCCCTCGTATCTACTTCTAATTTTAGAGACCCTTCCGTTGAATGCCATTGTTTTTATATTTGTGTCACAGAAAACCATGACCGCATTTAATGTGCCCCCCCCCCCTCCCCCCCCCCCCCCACACACACACACCACCTCCAAATATTCCAACATCAAAGCGTTGGGCCATCAGCAAAGTGTCAACGAAGACAACATGGTATAACTTAAAATAAGCGTGTAACAATAGAATTGTTATCTAGAATACTAAATATATTTATTATTTATTTATTTATTGGTGTTTAAGGTCACATATTTATGCACAATGGCTAATCATGACCGTGACAGTTTTACGGGTGGAGGAAGCCGGATTACCCGGAGAGAACCACCGAAAAACGGCGAGCAACTGTCAGCTCCCCAACATACTAACTCCACACAAGCAGGGTTAGCATTGGTTGAAGCCAAGAGCACCATCGACGTGCAGTACGCCTTAGTACACAACGCCACCGTGTCCCAACGCGGGCAGTGGAGATGAAGTGTCTTGCCCAAGGACATAACGCGGTTGCCACAGGTGGGATTCGAACCGAAGACCTCTCGGCTTGCCGCCTGCACCTCTACCTACTGAGCCACCGCGCTCCCAAGAATACTAAATGACTGCTGTGGTAATTGTAGAAGATGCAGAATGCTTGAAGGGAAAAAAACTTTGACAGACATTTCCCAGTCTACTAAGATGAAACGTTCATGTGCTCGAGGTGTGAATGAATCGCTTCTCTTGAAAACGCGCAATGCTCTTTCCAGCGAAATAGCACAGAATATGACCAGGCATCTTTCAAAGAGGTACGAAAGTGCTTCAGTAAAGCAACTCATCTATCAAGCTTCCAGTCCACCAGACTAATTCTGCGAGGAATTCAACGCTAATTTGGGCTGCTTGTTTACCTACATTTCACGAAGTTTGCGCGCAGACTACCTTTGCTGAAAAGCGAACCCTTTTACTCACAAAGATATACGAATATTCTTTTGTGCTCCAGTCATAGATATTCCAATCAAAGCGTATTCATTTAACCTTGAAGACATCAAGAAATTAACATAACTAGTAAAACTACGGCGACGTAATCATAAAACTACAGCTGTGGTGAGTCTTTATTCATAATTATTTAGTAAACAAACAGGTTTAATGGTATTGGAAATGTCATCAAAGATTCGGATAAATAACGTCTCGAATGAGAAACATTTCTTGCGTCGTTTCAAAGAAAATGAATGTTTAGGGTATTTTTAAATTCAATCGGAGGGAATATCCCAGTTGGTCGGAAAGGCGAACCGTAGGTTAGCTTTTCCGACCAACTGAAATGTTTCAGACGGGTAAATCTAAAATAAGCGGTGGACTAATTTAAGGGATCGATTGGTTCCAGGACTTTACAGAATTTAACGTGGCTTGAGAGCTTCGTACTATATATTTGTACACAGTGAGCACTAAGCATCTGCCTACTTTGCACTAGCGTCCAAGATCAGGTCTTTTGCTACAACAAAAAAGGACAACCATAGGTTTGCGCATATAACCTCCAATAAACCAAACGCAATTCCACACAAACTCTTCTTTGTAGCAACCTCCGTTTTAATTCAGAGTTACACACAGTCGACGAAAATGAAGTTATTGCCAGGATCCTAAAATTCAATCGAAAGCTTTATGAACGTGAAAGCGATCCCACAGACCACCTTCTTAAAAGCAGTCGGTGTAACAAATCTGGGGGTGAACTTGATCTTTGATCCATTTTCCCAAAAATCAAATTAAAACATCAGTTCCTTCTTTTAACTAATTCCTTTTTTCAATCCCTCTTTGAAGCAAAGTGTGAATGAAAGGCACGTGTTCACCTCAGACGAAACAAACGTTAATACGAAAAATCTGGAATTTTACGCATAGCAAAAATGGTATTTTTCTTCGATCTATTGACCCCAAAACACCCTCACGTATACGTACCTTATTCGTAACAGGTGCGTGAATTTGGCGAGCTGTACACTCAAGGAAACGGAATATATTAAACGGAAAATGCAATTTTGTTCACAGGAAAAGTACCCTATCCATTGACCAACTAACTCTGCAAGCAATCAACTTGCGTTTGAAGTTTTAATGTTATTTATTTATTGGGGTTTAACGACACTTTCGACAGCCAGGGTCACCACGTGTTGGATTGTTTTACGGGTGGAAGAAGCCGGAATACCCGAGCAACGGCGAGCAACTGTCAGACACCCAACGTCTTAACTCCACACAAGCAGGGTTAGCATTGTTTGAAGACAAGTACACCATCGACGTGCAGTACGCCTTAGTACACAACACCACCGTGTCCCCACGTGGGCAATTGGGATTAAGTGCCATGCCCAATGACACAACGAAGTTTTAATGATGTTACTCCACACCAGGAAACACAAAGTTTCTGTTCAGAAACAAGTAGGATGGACGAACGAACGAACGAACGAACGAACGAACGAACGAATGCAATGCACTGCACTCACTTTTTTGTTTAAAAAAACTGGGGTATCATTAAACCTTAAGTCCACGTATAGCCACAAACTGCCACCTCGGTATTGTTGTTTAAAGGTTTTCCCAAGTGTATTATTCTAGGTTGCATTCATCTTGGCAGTCTTTTCACATCATTTTAGCCCCAGCCAGCAATGATGTTGAAATACAAAGCCAACTATAGGTTTTAACAGAGCGGATGCAATACACCACGCACTCTTTTTGTTTAAAAACTGGAGTATTATTAACCCTTAGGTCCAGATGAAGCTACACACTGCCACTTTTATATTGCTGTAAAAAGATTGCTCCATGTGTATTCTTTCTTGTGAGCTCAACCGGTAGGTTGCCCTCATAAGGCAGTGTTTTTACATCATTGTATGTACATGCAGCCAGCAGTTATGTAGAAACACCAGGTCATCTGTAGCTGTGTACAAATATATATAAGGCAGTAAAAATAATACGAGACTTTAATGGTTAAAGACGAATCTGTTTTTACCAGCCAAAAGTAGTTAATACAAGTCCCAGTGATATTAATGTGAGAGTACATTAGCAAAACCGTTTTATTGTGTTGGTGGAGAACGTTTTGAAAACTCTCTCCCGTGGCAATGGCAATCGTTTTTTATTAAAAGAAGAGCAAGTCGAGTGCTAATAATAGTTAAGTGCCGTACTGAGAAACAGACAAATGGTTTGTAAATAATTCAGGAATTGAACCTGTTTTACTACTGAATAAACGATTAGTTTATGGGTTGTTTGTAAGGAACAATTTCAAAAGCCACATTCCTGCGAAAAAATTGAACTTGCTTATTACTCCAACGTTCACCTTGTCAGCCGCTTACCCGTGAGCTGAATTATCCGGTTTATGTGTATAAACCGTCACAAAAGACCATTCTCTGACAAAAGAGTAGAATGTTCAACTAAGCCAGAAAATAAGCAGACTGTCATCTGCACAATGAGGTCCCCAGAGGGTGAATTTGGTGATGTTACTCTGCACAGCAGGGTAGCATCACTAAATGTACCCTCTGTGAACCTCACTCTGAATCAGGGTCTCAAACCTAATCAGAAAGAGGTACCCAGAGGATAAATTGTCATTCTGTATGGGATAGCATCAGCAAATTCGCCCCCAGGAACCTCTTTCTGCAAATGACAGATTACTTATTGTCCGGCTTGTGTGCAGCTCGTATTGTCCAAGTAATTCAAGTTAAAACAAACGGTTCATCCAAACTGCTTATTAACTTTTCGGATGGATTTTTTTATGAAGTGCGGACAGCTTTCTCTGGTTGAGGCCGAGACTGCCGTTTTCGATCAGACTTAGGGATACAAAACATTACCTTTCGCAAAGTGTGGATCGACTGGGTGGGGCGGGGGGGGGGGGGCAGTGAGAATGACATTGCTTCTTATAACTTCGTATGTTTTAATTTTAAAATGGATGTATACAACACAGAGAAACTTTTGAACCACCCCAAACATTCCTCAAAATCGACGAGCAAGATGTTTTCCACGATATCGCGGTGCATTTCGTCGTTTAATCTATGTGTTAGACAGCTTTTATACTCTTTAAAAGGCCTGTCAGTACAATATAAACTGCTCACGAGAGAGCCCATTTGAGCGGAAATATCAAGCTGTTTGTTCATCCCGGACTAATCTCGTCATGAAAATCAATTTTCGACGAAGTTATCTCCCTTGAAATTATTAGATGAGCTAGTTTCTGTTTGTTACTTCCATTTTCGCTTTTTAAAAGTAACAACAGGAAACTTGGCTTTTTATCGCAAGTCAGTTAGAAGCAACTAGTTAGCAGATAATCCGTTATTAAGAATATCTGTCAGTATAACATCTACCAACACAAAAGTCCACTTTGGCTCTTTGTTTAGCGAGCGATGTGTTTTTTTTCCAGTAATTTAAACGTTTTTTATTTTTCCCTGAGACAAAAAAGTTAGCAAATCACACGCCTTAGACTTTTATTTTGATGGGAAGGGCAGTGTATTTATCATATCACTCTGACATTTTTACCCTAAATATCACTACTGTTTGACGATGTTTTCCAAACTGTTGTGTCACACCGGGTGAGATTTTTCCGGATCAAAAGTCCATATCACACTCTTACGGAAATCAAAAATCCATATCACACTCCCACGGAAATATCCGAGAGTTTCCGTGAATAGTTTTCGTAACTAGGGAAGTCGTTGTTGTTTCGTCTGCTATTTTGTAACCGGCTTTTCACCGCATATTAATTAAAATGGCAAATTTGGGTGAATTTGACATCGAAACAATGTCATATGATAAACATATCATCATAACAGTGTGTTGATCCGTGTCGTCGCATCACGTCTCGTTGAGGTGGCCAGAGATTTTCGGATCACACTCGCTGCCTGCGGCAGCTCGTGTGATCCGAAAATCTGGCCACCTCAACTCGACGTGATACGACGACACGAATCAACACACTGTTATGATAATATCTATTTATCACACCGCCTGTTCTATGAAATCCCAATCTACAGCAACACTAAACCATGCGGAAAATGCAAATCTGTTCCGCACACATGTGCGAAACGGAAATCGTTGTCGGACTATTTTTAAACAGAAGCGGAATTTCACTGGAATTTGCTACAAATCGTGCACTGCAAATACAATTTGAAACGCTAGCGATAGCTAAAAATAGTAACACGGGTCACCCTCGAAAATTTGGTTGGCGATAAAATGTGTTCTCTTTGTTGACAGTTCGTCCACTGAGTTTCAATGTGTTCTATGTGCCCACTGGCACATAGAACACACTGGAACTCAGGGGACGAGTTGTCAAATAAATTGCTGAGAGTCGTTCTAATAATTGCTTTTATAGACGTGAAGGCGTGTAATAAACACAGAGGGGGCGCGGTGGCTCAATTGGTAGAGGTGCAGGCTGCAAGCCGAGAGGTCCTCGGTTCGAATCCCACCTGCGGCAATCGCATTGTGTCCTTGAGCAAGACACTTCATCCCCATTGTCCAAGTGGGGGCACGGTGGCGTTGTGTACTAAGGCTTACTACACGCCTTCAACAAATGCTAACCCTGCTTGTGTGGAGTTAGTATGTTGGGGACCTGACAGTTGCTCGCCGTTGCTCGGTGGTTTTTCCTCCACCCTTAAAACTGTCGTGGTCATGATCAGCCATTGTGCAGAAATACGTGACCTTAAACACAAATAAATAAATAAATAAATAAATAAATAAATAAATAAATAAATAAATAAATAAATAAATAAATAATTATTTTTCGGAGAAATAAATACCAGGTTGAAAGGATAAAGTGAAAACAATATGGCAACAAGCTTGTATATTCTGCCCACGTGGGGGGGGGGGGGGGGGCACGGTGACGTTGTGTACTAAGGCATACTGCACTTCGATAGTGCACCTGTCTTCAGCCAATGCTAACCCTGTTTGTGTGGAGTTGGTATGTTGGGGAGCTGGCAGTTGCTCGCCGTTGCTAGGTGGTTCTCTCCGGCTTCCTCCACCCGTAAAACTGTCACGGTCATGGTTAGCAATTGTGCAGAAATATGTGACCTTAAACACCAATAAATAAATAATAATAAATGAACACAGAACGACACACGCATGTGAATGGATTAATCGATATGGTACGAGTGCCAGCGCGGAAAGATGAAACGAGAGGCCTGTGTGTATGTATTATATGATATAATGGGTAAAGGGTTAAAGGGAGAAGTTTGTTTGTTTGTTTATTTGGGTTCAACGGCACCTTCAGCATCCAAGAGCTTACCATGTCGGACAATTTTAGGTGTAGTGGAAGCCAGAGTACCTGGAGAGAACCACCGACGAGCGACTTTTAGACTCCCAAACTGACTAAGCCGGTGAAAAAGGAATGGAAGTCCGTAGGAACGTTAGTCCCTCTGGACTATTATTCCGCGGAATTATAGTCCTAGGTCTAACATTTCTAGGAATAGTAGTCCGCCGGACTACTATTCCTAGAAATGTTAGACCTAGGACTATAATTCCGCGGAATAATAGTCCAGAGGGACTAATTTTCCTACGGACTTCCATTCCTGTTACACCGGCACAAAGAGAGTTAGTCGCGACTGAAGGCATGTGTACTATCGATGTGCAATACGCCTTTGTACACAGGGCCACCGTGTCCCACGAGGGCAATCGGGATTAATTGTCTTGCTAAAGGACACATCGCGAATGGCGCAGGCCAGGATCGAATCGTCGACCTTTCGGTCTAAACTCCATTGCGCTAACAATGAGCCATCGTGCTCCCAGAGGGAGAGGTAAATATGATTTTGAGCTACGAATTTACGGTTTATCGAGTATTCTTATTAGAGACATATTATAGAGACGTACTGAGTGGGTTAAAACAATAACAAATTTCAACAAAATTAGCGATGCAATGATTTCTCTTTTCGAAAGTTTTATGATCAGATCCCAATTTCAGAGCAGGTTCTTATTTCATGATCAGGCCCAATGAACAAACTAAGAAAAATAAGCTGCGAAAGAGTAGCATGCTCAGTTCAAAATTTTATTGTCATTCCATCGGTTCCATATACTTCAAAGAACAGCTCCCCCCCCCCCCCCCCCCAACCAAACAATGGCAAGTAACCTTATCTTAACCCGGGCTGTGGCTAGAGGTTTCCGATTGGGGGGGGGGGGCGTGGGGGTGTAGGGGAGTGAATTTTCAACTAGGGCGAGGAACCGGGAGGGGCGAAACCCCCCTCCCGGTCCCTCCACCAGTTGGAAATTCACTACCGAGAAAGATTTTGAAAATGAAGCCATGAAAGGGGCATAAAATTGATTCTAGTAACCGAAATGCCAACACATTTATGATAGAATTATCAGGTTAACCCTTTCCGACTACGGTTATCGTGGCGTTTTAACGTCACGTAGAATCAGGTTTTGGCGACGTCAAACGCAATCGTTAGCCCTTTGAATTCTGGTGGTATCTTCCGTATCAATTCAATGACATCAACAGGAAGAGTCCATATTCATTATTTGGGGGTAGACCAATTAATATTTGCAACGTGCAGCCTTGTGGCTGCACGTTGAAAATATTGATTGGTCTACCACACACATGCATTTAGCATCCATCACATTTAATGAAATTATGAAGTATCATGTTTCTGAACGAAAAAGCGGCCGCTCGGGTTCAAAGTCGGAGTACGTATTATTACGTACCGTAGTCGCAACGCACGGCAATTTTCGTACGTAATATTACGTACCTTAGTCGCAAAGGGTTAATATTATTTGGTATTCTTCTTGGAATTGAATACGCGCTAAACAAATGCTCAAGCTGAGAACTTCGAGTAATTCAAACCGCTCTTACATTAAATTAGATCTTATGCAGGAATGGTCAATTTTCATTTCATCATTTTGTGACTGTGAATTAACTCAGTATAACGATTTTACATGATGTGATTTCCTTGAAGTGCATTTCGAGGATTTTTTTTTATTACGATAAGTAAACGTACTGTAGAAATCTCGTACCGATTGACACCATGCATACTTATGACGCTCGATATTGCCTACACTGTAGTTGTAAATAGTAACAGTTAGAATTTTTACCGATTAGAAATCGAGTTGGAATTTTGGGAAGTAAAGGAGACATAAGCATCACCAAAGAAACTCTAAAATCCAGATAGATGGAATTTCCAACTACTCATGACTTGCCCTCCAAATTTCCAACAAAAGGAAATTTTTGCCAGGATTGAGGGTGACACCCCCACCCCCTGTCGCCACGTCCCTGATCTTAACCCTTTGGAACCAACCCGAGAGACCACTTTTCCTGGCCATGATCGTGATGGGACTGGAAATCATAACGTCGAAGGTTGCTTCGTGAATTTTTATGGTAGACAAATCAATATTTTCAACGTGCAGCCCAAAGAGTCATCCAATTGATGCCACACGGAGCGCGGTGGCTCAGTAGGTAGAGGTGCAGGCTGCAAGCCGAGAGGTCCTCGGTTCGAATCCCATCTGCGGCAACCGCGTTGTGTCCTTGGGAAAGACACTTAACTCCCATTGCCCACGTGGGGGCACGGTGGCGTTGTGTACTAGGGCGTTCTGCACGTCAATTGTGCACTTGTCTTCAACCAATGCTAACCCTGCTTGTGTGAACTTAGTATGCTGGGGAGCGCTGGGGAGCTTGACAGTTGCTCGTCGTTGCTCTGTGGTTCTCTCCGGGTACTCCGGGTACTCCGGCTTCCTCCAACCATAAAACAGTCCGACACGAGGTGATCCCTGGCTGTCGGAAGTGCCGTTAATCCCCAATAAATAGATAATTAATTGATGCCAATGAACTTGCATGGAATATGCCACCCGGGTTCAAAGGGTTAAACTCCAAGAGAAATTATTTCATTGCACGCAAAGGTATTTGTACTGAGCCACACTGAATAACAACTACAATCAGAGCAGTTTTTACGATTGTTAATCCATTTTATACCCTTTACCTACAATAAAATAAAAGCGACCTATTTTTCGTATTGTCATATTAATAAGTATTTCCTATTTAAAAAGCACGATCGATATCGATGCGTTGAGTTATGAACGACAACAAACTATGTGTTTGTTGGTAACCAGGTCAAAATGAATAGAGAAGGCTGCATGGGTATGGCAATTGCAACGCTAATGATGTATATGATAAAAGTAAGGAAACTACCGGATGTGTTCAACGAGAAAATCGGTCCATTTAAATAAGTTGAAACTTGTTAAGTACATTATTGATAATTTATTGGATAACACTTCTGTGAATTGATGAACAGTTGGACGAGGCATCGCTAAGCAGTGTCATCACAAACACAAATATTCTTTGCAATACTCTGTACGGCAAGCGTGGTAAGAAAGTGTAGAATAACCCCCCCCCCCCCCAAAACTCTCTCTTGTGCATTGCATGCACTGTTAAGACCAACGTCCATCATAAACTCTTGGAAAGCCATCCGAGAGAGTTTGATTTCAAGAATGAACGAAAAAACACTGCAGCGTCACTACGTGTGTGTGTGGGGGGGGGGGGGGGTGGGGGGGTGGGGGGGGGGGGGGTTGGCTGTAGGACTCGTCATCGCTCCATTTTCTCTTGAAAAATGTGAACCTTATGTACATATATGCCTGAAACTCCCAAATCGGTCCATGTGTTCGCACCCTGATCTTTGGGACCAGTTTTCTGAATTTATTCCTTCAATTTCTGGGTACTTAAGCTTTTGAAAACTCCAACTGGAATGATAAGTTAGTTTTTTGTCCCAAGGGAAGACCCTGAGTATTCACCTAGAGAAGACACACTCTTAATCCTACACAAGGTGAAATGAAATGCAAGGAAAGATTATTTTTCTGCTGTCATAAACATGAGGTGAAAGGGACAATTTTTTTTTCTGCTGCCATTACAAGAATACTTTGTACCTCCCCCTCATATAGCCTGACTATGTTCCTGAGAGGGCGGATATTATCGGGAAAGGAAAAAAAGAACATGACTTCTTCTGTGGCTATTCTACAACTTATTGCCATCGGCACTTCAGTATGTACGAAGAGCCCAGATCGTTCCATAAACACATAAGTTGGGCTAGAAAGTGTTTAGATTCTCAGGCAATCCCTCATTGATTTTGAACTCCCCTCATTGGACATTTTATTGTCTTTCAGTGGCTTTCAATATTAGTACAAACTCACGGAGACGCAAAACATTTTACATTTTTTTACTGATGCATATTTTTTTAGTTGCATGACCGATATATTTGCCTTGTTACAATTTATGGGAGAGTGCCAAGGCACTCTCCCATAAAGTGTAACGAGGCAAACCCCCATATAGATTAAATACTTTTACTTCAAAGACAATATGAAGAGCATCGAAAGAATATGAAGCCTTTGAATTGCAGTACCTACAGTTTGTTTTTAGAGGAATGTTTTTTTTTTCAAATTGAAAATGAATTTATTTGTATAAAAATACACTTTCTATATCTCTGTGTGTAAAAAAGACAGCCGAAATCCTCTCCGTGCATACTCACTATTTGCAAAATAAAAATTAAAAATACCCCCCAATGACTGATTTGAAGAAAACAAATGTCAGGAATCAATTAATTCATTTCGTGTGGCCTTAGCAAGCTGAAAATATTTACTAATATACCCTCACAATAAACACCAGCTCATTGTATCACGTTGTTGAGCTGACTGAGAAAATGCGGCACTGCACTACAAAACCACGATTTCTGATGCGCCCCTTTAACACGGCCCGCATAAACTTTAACGTGAATGAAAATTTTCCAATTAATAAAACAACACAATGACGTCATTCATCGGTAATAAGAATCAGTAATAATTTTGTCCAACGTTCCCGAAGAGCCACGGGATAAAATTTATTTCACTGAACTCCGATACAAATTCAGTTGCGATTCGATGGCTGCAAACAGTAATGCACACGACGAGCTCCTCGTGGGACGGTGACCTCGAATAGATACGCATAAATTTTTAAGGTAAATGAAAATTCGATGGTCGGTTATCAAATAACTAAATGAGCACACAAAGGTAAGGTGGTGAGGTTGGAGGTCAGTAATAAATCCAATAATGTAGCCCTATGGGGCTGTAGGGTTACACTTTTACTGGACCACCTTTCAAATATAAGCTGGATATGCTCCTCAACCATCAGAAAATCTTACGCAGAAACTAAGTTTGAAAGGGTTAATTTTAAAGGGTTAACCCATTACCCAACGCATATGATATCAAAGTTAGTTATTTTAATTTTTTTTTTTTCTTCAATTTTTTTTTCTCAAAATGTCAGCAAACCATACCATGTTGCCCCTCATTGCAACGAGCTCAAAAAGCTCGTTCAAATGAGGGGTCACGTGATATGGTTTGTTGAATTTTTTAACTACTCAGTTTGTATATTACGGGACGGATGCTGCCGATTCGTCTGATATAGGGTTAAAATGTGTCGCAACATTTAGGATGAAGAATATTCTTCCTTCGCTGGATTAAATAACTGGAAGTGTGGCGGAGGGTTTCCACGGGCCAGGGTTCAAAGATGAACGTGCATGGGGCTAAACTCCCGGAGATCCCAGTGACTGTGTTTGAATCACAGGTGTATAGTTTGTTGGCGGAGAACGTTAGAATATCCAGGGATACCCCAAAACAACGGCGAATAATTGTCAGCCATTCCCGCGCATAAACCGAGAACGGAGGGTCTTTCGTCTAGATTGTATTTCGTGGAAGAAACCCTCTGCCATCGCGCTTTTGACCTTTCCCATAATGGGAATAGCAGACGACACTTCCATTGTTTCTTTAAAAAATCACGAAACATTATCATTTTTTGTTTCAAAACCATAGCTTTTGATCCCTCATTAGAGAAAACCGCATGTTGATATTCGAAAACGGTTACATGTGGTTGTGTTGATCCATTCATCTCCAAACACTCGCTCCGTTTCGTTATTCACCCTTCAAGTTACCTATCGAGGTGGAATACTAGCACATGAAGGACAGTGACTAAATAGAACTGCTGTTCATTTTATAACATTTCATTTTGCGAATCAAACAAAGTTCTAAATTAACATAAACACTAAATTTACATGGCTCGTGACATTTAAATGGGACGAGCTTGTCGAAGTCGTTCCATGATTAAAGTCTTCAAAGCATGTAGTATAAAATAAAAAAAGTACTTTTTGTTTACAAAATCGAGAAAAAATTTACAAGAAACTTGCATTGATAAAAAGGGATGCTGATATTTCCAAATGTGGTATATAGGTATGTTTATT
This sequence comes from Pictodentalium vernedei, assembly GCA_031216915.1. Classification (NCBI taxonomy): domain Eukaryota; kingdom Metazoa; phylum Mollusca; class Scaphopoda; order Dentaliida; family Dentaliidae; genus Pictodentalium; species Pictodentalium vernedei. The sequence continues at coordinate 203,082,987 of CM062295.1, forward strand.
CCTTCGTTAGAGTTCAACGACACTCAGGGGCGCCAGAAACAATCGCCCATTTGCCCAGAGGCAAAAGGAACAAGGTGGGTAGAGCGTGCCCTTTTCGCCGAATGTGCACTAGTGGAAAGACTTCACTTTCCGTGAACTGTATCACGAGTATTCGTTTCAAACGATTTTACGTGTCATTACAATCGGCGGGGCGATTTCTAAAGCTTAAAATCGTCTCTTGGGTGAAACTATGTGCCATCTGCAATACTTTTTCCCGATGCCCTTGACGGGGCACTTTCAACAGCTGAAGCCAGATCGTGACGGAAAGCACAGATAACTTAACCCTTTACACAACGAATCGCCCGCATCCGCCCGCGTAGTATGCAAATTCAGCAGCTGAAAATCTATTATTTTTCGAAACATTTGAACAAAACCATATCATGCGACCCCTCTTTGGAACGAGCTCGTCGAGCTCGTTCCAAAGAGGGGTCACATGATATGGTTTTGTTGAATTGTTTTGAAAAAATTTTAAAAAATTATATTTAAAATAATAAATTTTGAAATCGTCTACGTTGGATAAAGGGTTTTAAATGTGTTGATGGAGTTCAATCTAAAAGTTCAACAGTATTGAGTAATCTACCAACAAAACAATGTAAGAGTGGAATACAACAATAAAGACTAAAACACAAAAAGTATTATATTCTACATACAATTCATCGTGATATTTATAAGGGGAGAAACAGAGGAAATTGCTCACGCCATTCCACTTCATAACTTTTTTCAACATCTTGAGAAGGAGAAAAAAAGATCGAACAGTTTCAAAACATTACTCTTGCTTGCCTCTGAACCTATCATTCTATTAGTTCTACCATTTTACGCATGCTAAAACGCCTCGGCGTGATGTAAAATAGGACACCCTTGCTTCCAAGAAAATCGATTTCGCTGCATCTGACGGTTTCCGCCTCCGCACCTCGTCGGCTACCAAACGAAACGGACATAACCGGTCGGCACAATTCACAAAAATCGCCATTCCAATTGTATCATAATTTTTGCGACCCCCTCAACACCCCGCCCAAAAAACAAACGACCCTTTGGCCCATCACATCAACAGGCTCAATTCATTATATTTCAGTTTTTTACTGAAAACCATAGCTTATGACCTCTAACAGAAACTCGTCGATCTCTTTTCAATATGGGGACATAAGGTAAGTTTTCGAGGCGAAAAAGAAAATATTAAATTGTTCAAAGATTTTGTTTTCAATTGTCGTCCTATACGTGTTAAATAAAGGGTTAACCCTTTACCCAAAGCACTCGACATCAAAATTTTATAATTGATTTTTGTTTTTAATTTTCAGAAAAAATTCACCAAAACTATATCAGGTGACCTCTCACTGGAACGAGCTCATCGAGCCCGTTCCAATGAGAGGTGACATGATGTGGTGTTATTGGAAATTGTTTTAATTTTTTTTATCACCTACTGTTTGTAAATTACGTGGACGGATGTGGCCGATTCGTCAGGTGAAGAGTTGAACATGGCTACTTCTGCCACGTCCATGTCAGCAATCCTCGTCCGTCATTTTAATATAACTATCCAAACCAAGTAGATACATGAACTCTTCAATACTCTAAAAATGTGCCTCTACTAAAGCAGGGCTATCGACAAGGAGATTGAATGAGGAGCACACATGGCAATTTGGTACCCAGCTACACGATGGGCTACCTATGCAGTCTTCTTGGCGGTCGGTTATCTATGTTTGTTTGTTGTGTTCAAAATTGTATTTTTTTAATGAAATAATAAGGGTATGATCAGATGAAATCTCAGCATGTAGTCCAGAGGCATCGATAGCGAGGCCACCAACAAAACGGAAACGTTCAGGTTTTTTTTTAGGATTTCCTTTTAAAAATAATTATATTTTCTGCTATTGGAGGAAAAAAAATATACCTCTAAATGCCAACTTAAAAGAACTGACGTCTTGTTTTAGTCACCAATTTCGAATTTTTTTCCGATTTTTTTTTCCCGAACTATGGGGGCTTAAACTGTCTTCTCACATCTTTGCATTGCTATTTTTGTCTGAACATTTATGACCAAGCCCCCTCTCCCAACAAATACACCCGAAAAATCTACCTACGCCACTGAGGTTGTTCCGACTGGGAGCGTTTGGTCGCTACCACCCGTCCATTTCTTCCCTGCAGCAAGGGATGACGCGTGAGGGTGATGTCCGGAAGGGCCGAATTTGGTCTACGAGTCAGTTGTCCAATTACCAAATCACAAAAAAAAAATCAAAAAAAAATCTGTATTTGTTTGCGCGACTAACCAATCAACCTGGCATTTCACGTGAATCCAAACATTCTATCCCAGTTGAAATAACAGCGTTAATCATTACTGTCGCGAAAATATATTAATATCTATATTTTTCAAACAGAACAAATTCTTACCTTCAGAACTAGATACAGTTCTCCACAAATTGGAGCTTTCTCCGAAAAAAATGTTATGCCAGAAAAAATAACCTTCACAACACCTAATTTGTGCCCCCTGTAAATATTAGCGTAAATTCGCTTTCAGTTTGACAAACTATTGCAATTAGAAACGGCCGTTACTAGACGCACTATGTAGGTAGGTTAGTGTGAATTATCAATGGCTATATATAGATGCGTTTACCTGTTCAATTTATTGAAGTTTTTGATCAATGCATCCAGGGGAGATAACATCCAGGTTTTCATTTAATGAGATTCAATTTGGAGTAGTTTGTTTTCAATTCTCTAGGCGCCCGTTATATTGATTTTGATTTACTGACAATTCTTTTGTCAGCACTTCACGAGAAAGAATGCAGTAAATCAATTTGTTCCTTTGTTTAGTGGGTATATCAAGTGATGATCGAAATAAATGATTGAGTTGAATTGAATCCTTTTCCGAGCACGAATAGCAGACGACACTTGCAAAATAAATTTTGAAAAACTAAAAATTTTCAATTTTGCATCCCTCAATAACATAGCTTATGGCACCTCATTGGAACGAGCTCGTCGAGCTCGTTCCATTGAGGGATCATAAGGACTGATTTTGCGGCAAAAATTGGAAAAAAATACTAAAATTTTAATGGGAGTTCTTGAGAGTCGTAAAGTGTTGATGAATCTTTCAACCTAAATCTGACGTTTTTACACCATTTTGAATCACGCGTAGTAAATGGCATCCTTCGCGACTTGTACGCCCACCCACATTCATTTTTACTCGTCCTCCTCAGAGAAGATACCTCACTGAAGACAGATAGCGGAAGGGATCACAAGAGACTGGAGCAATTCCCGCAACGAGCTAAAATAGATTATTCATACACTGGGCAGACTGAAGCAAGACAAGCCAAAGTCAGGAACTATTTATTATAAGGAAAACATCTCTCTACTTTCTTTTCACTCTCTTACCCTCCAATTTTTTCTTTCCCCATCTCTCCGCTAATTTGTTTACGTTGTTTTTACCTTTCCGTAAAATAATCGTTATGTATTCCTTTTCATAATTATCAAATGGTTAAATGTGTAGAAACGGAACGTCGGTGGTGTTGGTCAGATGCGTACGTTATAATCTGCCTTGGAAATCTGCTGATTTACTGCGGTTATCTAATAAAGGGCCTACATCAACCCCACCCTTCGCAGGTCATCCCCCACAATCTCCTCCACCTCACAGCATTCAAATACAAAATGTTTTATAATATCCCCCATTGGTGGTTTTCGAATCCGCCTTCTTTCCTCCACTTGTTGCTCATGTTTCCATCCCATTTTTCCATTATCTTCTGAAGGAGTCTTATTCCATTAGACAGGCATTTGGAGTATTCTGAAAGGAAATGTTCCAGGATCTCCGTTACTTCTAAGCTGCAAATCTGGCACCATCTTTCCTCATCTTCCCTGACTACCCGTCAACTGCGTATCTAGGTACTTAAAGCTGGCGCATATTTTTGAATATCCTAATAGCGACCTTTCGCCCCTTATTACATTCCTTGGGCATCATTCCTCTGGTCAGTCTTCTCCAGACCAATTTAGATACCTTTTGCTGACATGTTTGATACCACAAAATTTTCGGTAGCGCGAAGCGGCCATTATTTCTGTTGGAAACTTTATAGTCTCCTCCACAATATTGTGACCCTCCATTCTTAACTTCGAAAGTGTTTGAACAGTAATCTACAAGACATCTGGATGGTAAATGTCACAAAAATATTTAGCCTGAATTGACCATTGTGTAAATAAAACACAAATCCGTGAGGATAGTGAATTTCGGACAAAAGTGTGAAGTCAGCTTCTCATTCTCTCTGCGTACGTGGGAGCTGGAAAGAGACAGAACACCATAAGCGTTCGAACAGTTATTTTTTATCGCACGAGATCGATTTGGGCGGCGGGATAATGCCGTAGGCTTCGAGTTCAATATTATGCCTCCGCCAAAATCAATCGAGTGCGGTAAAAAATGACAGTTTGAACGCGTATGCTGTTCTGCATTTATTGCACGTCTACAGTTTAATAAATAAATATTAATCGATTTTGGCGGAGAGATAATACTGAACTTGAAGCCTTCGGCTTCTTGTTCAATAGTATCCCTCCGCCGAAATCAATCTCATGCGGTAAAAAATGAAAGTTCGAACGCGTATGCTGTTCTGTATTTATTGCATGCCTATAGTTTACTAAAAAAATGCAAAAACACAAATTGTTGCCAAACATAACCGAAACGTAAACAGAAATAGTTAAATAGTCCGCGTAAGGGATCCGCATTGTTCGAGGACAATACAAAAAAAAAACGTATTTTATTGAAATAAAAGCACAGGCGTGCAATAAATAACTCTTACTATCTTCTGGTTGTTTTTTTTCCAACGTCTGTCTTGAATTTTCAGATGACTTCCTGAACATGTAACATACCAGGGAGGGTTGGTGCTGGAGTGGGAATTCTGTAATAAACAAATCCAGCCACAAGACCAGGTGGGTGGATGGATTCGAGGTCGGAAAAAAACTGTTTTTTTCATTGGTTGTATTTTCTGTGCCTTTTGTTTTTGCTTCATCTAATCACCTAATCATTTATTTATTTATCGGTGCTTTACGCCACATCAGCAGCTAAGGCTATATCGTGGCGATGAAAAGTATGTTTTCTAAAATATGTCATTATCGTCCATGAAATAAATAAAACCAAGTTGATGAAATATGAAGAATAAAACTAAGGAGAGAACACAGTGATGAGAAAATGAAACCAGTTGTTTGAAGAATGCTGTGCAAATCAACCTGTGAAATAGATATGAATTGATGAGAATTTAAAAGAATAAAATCAATTTTAAATTTATTAAAAAGGTTGTTTTCTTTCAGGAACGACAAAATGTTATAAGAATTTGTGTTGTAAAATAGGTCTCGAAGTGACGTAACATTAAAATACTGTCTTCTGAGAAGATTAAAATATGTACAGTGCAAAAGAATGTCCTCCACTGTCAATCCTTGCTGGCAAGGAACACACTCTGGTCGCATATCACCTTCTAACAAAAAGGAATGTCTATGTCTTGTATGGCCGACATGACATGTGGTATTTCCAACAAAGGTTACTAGATGGATGCTAATCAGTAATAGTAGTCCGGAAGCGATGGAGCTTGTTATTTCGTCCCCTGAGTTCCAATGTGTTCTATGTGCTTACTGGCACATAGGACACATTGGAACTCAGGGGACGATTTGTCACTCCATTCCATTCCGCCTGCCTCACAGATTTGATGTACTTACTGATATGTAGTTTAAAATCACTGAAAGTAATTTAAAAATCAGTGAGAGGCTTTGTTAAGGCATGTTTTGCTGCACTGTCTGTCCTGGTGTTACCAGAGAAAGCAACATGTCCAGGTAACCAGCAAAACACGATATCACATCGGTCAGACATGAGAACAGACAACTTCTCACGAAGTTCCAAAATGAGAGGGTTCTTCAACTTGGGTTTGAGTAAAGCTAGCAAAGAGGAAAGAGAGTCGGAAAAAATAATCGCATTCCTTTACTGTGCAGTCTCGACGAGTTCAAGTAGCTGTAAAACTTTTATTTCAGCTCTGAAAATTGAACGTTTATTCGGTATTCTGATTGAGGTTATCTGATCACCAGTAACATCCGTATAGATCCTTTTATATGCACTATATTTAGACTTTATTTCAGCATATTTTTGTTTAACTTCCAGAAAGAGCGTCTCAGATTTTTTGGAGCAAGCTAGATCCAAAATGGCATTGAGTTTCCTTTAGATGCCGTGGTTCTTTTTTATAGAATCAGATTCAAGCGTGGCAGACTCCATAGGCGTTTAATTTTAATTCCCAATGGAGGAATAGGTTTCTGGTATCTGTTATAGAATTTTACATTTTGAGGATATTGGACACAATAATAAGCGAGGTTTGGTGCGTAAGCCAATAGTTTGAAAACGTACTGAACTGACAGCTAAATCATGCGCTTCTCGCGAGAAGATTCCCCTGCCGCAACAAAATTGAATCTATTAGCGACGTTCTGAATGCGCAAAGGCTAATTCTAATGCCACTATTATGAATTACATCAAGTGGTTTGAGATTTATGGAGCCCGGGAAGTGACAGGCTTCTCTCTTTTTTTATTTCGTTTTAACGAAATATTATTTTGAAATAACGAAATAATAGTTCGAAATAACGAAATAATTATTTCGTTTTAACGAAATATTATTTCGAAATAACGAAATAATATTTCGAAATAACGAAATAATATTTCGAAATAACGAAATATTATTTCGTTTACACGAAATAATATTTCGAAATAACGAAATAATATTTCGAAATAACGAAATAATTATTTCGTTTTAACGAAATAATATTTCGAAATAACGAAATATTATTTCGTTTTAACGAAATAATTATTTCGTTTTAACGAAATAAATATATTTCGTTTTAACGAAATAAGTATCTGTAACGGCAAGCAGGGCCAGATAACACCGCCTCACTACTTTTCGATTGCAAATTCTGCGTATTCTAGCAAAATATGAATTTGACTCATTAAAATTAATGACTTCACTTTATTGTGGAATAAATTTAGTGGTATTCACTTGAAGCACTCTCCGATCAATTAACGTTACGATCTCTCCGTTTTTCGCGATATGTGTATTACCAGAGTTTTTTTGGTGTTGTTCCGTATATCATAGTGTGGTTTATCGGTGCAGAATGAAACTGAAGCGGCGGAAAGTCCAAGGGTATCCCCCCCCCCACACACACACACATAGAGAACGACATTACAAGATGCATAGACGTACAGGCCAAGGTGACTCGATGGGAGGGGGGGGGGGGGGGGGGCTGCGAAGTCAGGGGAAATCGTCTTTTTCATGCAGATTTCATAATTTTGGGGCGAGAGGGGGGGGGGGGGGGGGGAGCTTCACTGACATACCTGTAGTGTCAAACATTCAATCTATTGTTTTTTAAATAAGGGATACCGCCCCATAAGACCAAACTTGGAACCAAAGTCCGTAATATTTTATTATATATTCTTTTTGGCATGGTTCATCTCACAGGACGTGCCACACCAAAAAATTATATTACGGACTTGTGTGCTAATTTAGACTACAGTCTTATCAGGATGACTTTGGATACACCGGCCTATCAGTTTTAAAAACAATACCCGAGAGAGCATGCCCATGCTGTTGGGAGTGCGGGGAGGGGCTTACGCCGCCTATAAACATTTCTGTCGGAAAGTAATTGATGAATTTGTATGGATCGAAAGAAAACAGCTTCAGAGTTTGAAATGTCAAACAATATATTGTTAAAGTTATTGACTAAAATCAGCAACTGGACAAGTCACAACTGAGGCACCCGGAGGCTCTAGAATTGTTCTCAGAGCCTCTGACTTAAAACAATTTCTCTAGGGACCCCCCCCCCCCCCCCCACCATCCCCACCAATGGGAGGGGGACATCCCTACCATACACTCTCGCACATCGGTATTGGACATCTCGGAATGCCTTCGGCACACACAAAAGTCCTTCCGTCCACCCCCACCCCCCACTATGTCGGACTTTTAAATACGGCTCGCTTCGGACTTGCGAGAGAGGGCCGCCATCCCTCATTCACCCACCGCGGTTCCACATGCCGCAATGATGCCTGCAGCATCACTTTTCGGTCAAAATCTTCAGCCCTTCTAAAAAAATGCCCGTATGCTTATGATAAAGTGACGTTCCCCCATAAAGTTGGGGAAACAATTCAAAACGGTTATTTAAAAGGCGTCATTTTCCTTAGTCTGATTGTTCGCAATTATTTTTCACTCTCAAATAATGGAAGTGAACAATTATACATGCTGATTCGTGGAGAAAAATTCGCCGAACACGGCATTTTCTGACATGTTTGCATCCTCCATCACTGCACTAACTTATTTATTTCGTTTTAACGAAATAATATTTCGTTTTAACGAAATATTATTTCGTTAAAACGAAATAATATTTCGTTTTAACGAAATAATTATTTCGTTTAAACGAAATATTATTTCGTTAAAACGAAATAATATTTCGTTTAAACGAAATAAATATCTGCAGCCGTTTGTGGTGTTTTGCAGCTTTAGCTTAAAGCGCCTCGCTATTTTTTGATTGCAAATGCTGCTTGTTTAGCTTAGTAACAAAGTTACGTTTGTCAAAAATATGAATTTTAGTGATTAAAATTGATGACTTCACTTTATTATGCAATAAATTAAGTCATATTCTCTTGAAACACTCGCAAATCAATTGACGTTACAATGTTTCCAGTTTTCGCGATATGTGTATCGAAGAATATTCGCCGTGCCTCCTTTCTCGAGAGCTTCCATTATCGGCCCCGTTTTGTGTTTTCTGGCAGGTTGTTTTTATAACTCTGTGACAATCATAGCCAAACGTCGGTAGGTTTTTTTTTTACCTGAAGCATCTCGATGATGACTCACGGGTTGTCGGGAGGGTGTAGTTAAAACTTGATTTTCCTGCATTCGAAAGTTTTGGCGACAGACAGATTGGTAGAAATTAGTTGTTGCAGAGACACATATTTTGAAAGGCGCGCCAACATTTTTCGGCTGACTCAGGGCGTAGTGTATTCATTTCGACACTTTCGACAGCCATGGTCACCTCGCGTCGGACAGTTTTATGGGTGGAGGAAGCCAGAGTACGCGGAGAGAATCACCGAGCAACGGCGAGCAACTGCCAGACTCCCGAATGTACCAACTCCATACAAGCAGGGTTATATATATAGCACTGGTTGAAGACAAGTGCGCAATCGACGTACACGGCACCACCGTGCCCCCACATGGGCAATCGGGATATACTGCCTTGCCCTAGGACACAACGCAGTACCCCCTGGCGGGGATCGAACCGTGGACCTTTCGGTTTAAAGTCCAAGCCGTTTCCCCCGAGACATCGCGCCCCACGTAATGTATTAAATATCATCGAATCAAAATACCTTCTAACCGTCGTGAAGCTGTGAATCTTTTCAATTGAGTGTTGCATAGAGTCCGCAGTATTGGTAGGGACGGCGGGGTTAGGGAAGATTTCGGGGTGGCGGTGGCGCTAAAATCAGTTTTATAGTGTACAGAAAATACACTTGGTGAGCTGCAATTGTACTCAGTTAAAACGAAATAATCATTTCATAAAAACGAAATAAATAAGTTAGTCCATGGGGTGATGGAGGATGCAAACATGTCAGAAAATGCTACATTCTGTCAATTTTCCCCCATGAATAATTGTTTACTTTCATTACTTACAATCAGACTCTGGAAAATTAGGCCATTTAAACAAACGTTTTGAATTTTTTTTCCAACCATATCTAGTATCTACACGAAAATAACCACATACATCTGCATATTCTACATCATACAGGGGCACATAAAAACTGTATGATCTACACCAGTTGCAGTGCATAGAAAAGTTGGTAGCCGATGTCACTGACTGACTTGACGCTCAACAGGTTAACATCTTCCTCTCTGACATGCATCCTCCTTTAACCCTTTACCCAACGTAAAGGCCAAATCCGACCAGCGTTATTCTCAAAAATCGCCAAGTAATTTTCATGATTTTTTCATTTTTTGTATCAAAAACAAAGGTTATGACCCCTCATTGGAACGGACTCGTTCCAATGAGGGGTCATAACCTATGTTTTGGAGACCAAAAATGAAACAAATTAGTTATTCGAGAATTCTTTTTGCAAGTGTCGTCTGCTTTTCATGTTTGGTAAAGGGATAAACACCAAAAATTAACAGCAACAATACCTTGATTTTTTTCACTTGAGAAGCGAGGAAATGAGCTCTCAGTAGTTCATATTTCACAAATTTTCCTGGTATCCCCCTCCCGCACTCTCCCCCGGGTTCGGCTACTCAGCACGGGCCACCAAACGAGGCCGTGCTGTCCCCTACAAGCTCCCGTTTACAATACCCCTCCCCTTATATTATAAGCTTCCTACGCCCCTGGTTCTACCAACTACTTTCAGGAGGTTAAATGCCTTTTTACATCTCATCCGTTGTTTTTTGATATGAGAAGTGAACTTTAGTTTATTGTTAAACAATTAACCCCAACATTTCACTCCCTTAACAACTTTAATTGTACTCCCATCCATTTTCGACCCCGGATCAAGGTGTAGCTTCTGGAGCTTACACAAATGAACACAATTAGTTTTGGTCTTTGAAAATTTGAAACCGTTTTCTGTAGCCCAGTTTTGAAGTCTGTTCAAAAACAGCTGAAGTTAGTGCTTGATGACATTCGGGTTTTTATTTCTATAGCAGATTAAAAAGTCATTAACATACAATAAAGAGTCCACCATATTGTCAATTGCGCCAATGAAGCTGCTTTTACCGAAAAAGGGTAACAGAAAAAATACCACCCTGAGGAAACCCCAATACTTGTTCGTGCGGTTCAGATAACGTTGACCCAACACGAACCTGGAATTGGTGGTCTCTTAAAAATAATTCTATAAAAATAGACATACGTCCTCTCAATCCCATGTTAAAAAGATCTTTTAAAATCCCATACTTCCACGTTGTATCATATGCTTTCTCTAGATCAAAGAATATCGAGACCATATGTTGCATTTTGGCTGTGGCATTTCTTATATAGCTTTCAAGTCTAACCAAATGATCCACGCTGCTTCTCTGGCTCCTGAAACCACACTGAATATCTGCAAGTAGATTGTTCCATTCAGATGCAGATAGTTCACAGGGATGGTAAAAAGCATATTAATGCCGATGTCTCAGATACCATCAAAACATGTGATTTTTATAGTGCTTAATCTAACTTAGATTCTCTTCCTCTCCAAGGCTATTATTACTGTAGTCATGCCCACACGCAATGGTCCAGGTTTCATGACAGTTGACTTAGGGCCAATTATTGGCTGTAGTCAACAAAAATATTTGAATACCCAAATTAAAATGATGTGATCATGTTTTCACACAAACATTATGATAGTCACCTGTGGGAAAACATTTGCTACTCTTATACCCATGACGTAATCTACAAAACCATGATTTAAAGATACAGCTGCAAAATTGTGTTTTGATATGCTTGAACTACAGTGCATGTAGAGTGTATTATCACCAAATCACCAGCAGAGTGGAGATTCCACTCAAGCGATAACTGCAAATTTGTTGCAAAGCATAGCGAGTACAAGAAAAGTTCCAGCCAATGGACCTCCGGCTTGAACCCGGAGGTCCATTGGCTAAAACATTTCTTGTGTTCTTTGTCCGTATGGACATAATTTGAAAGCTATAGTTTGGGTGATAACTCCACTCGGCGGGTGATTTTGTTACAATCCACTCTCCACGTACCGTAAGCGACATTCAATTCAATTCAATTTACCTTTATTCACAATATATCAATTACATATAAAGTGCAGTAGGTAAACTAAACAATTCATTTTAACCTACTTTGATATACTATAAGGAAGCGACATAGCAAAAGTTAACTGTCTTCCTGTCGCCCCTTGTAAAAATAGAAGAATTTCTCGACAGCAGATCGTGCATTGGAAAACAGTTTTTAAGTTGAGCAATTTTGTATCATTAACAAAATGACCGAGCATATAAGGATCAAAGTTACTGAAGAAATATTGGATAGACCGAGAATACCTGATTATAGCGACTTGACTGTGTATCATACAAAGCAAAGTTCAACGACGTACTGAGTCAAAGAATGTTATATATGTAACATGACTTCGACTAGCATCTATTCCAAAAGTTTTTAAGGTTGTAGCCAGGTCTGAAAGCCAAGATCCTTTTTTGAAGAGATCTCGGGTTTCAGGCCCTGCCTTACACATGTTGTTGTAACTGGTCTTAATTTAGTATTCGTGTACAACAAAGAACAACAATTAACCCTTTACCCAACGTAACGGCCAAAACCGGCCAGCGGTATTCTCAAAAATCGCCAATTAATTTTCATTATTTTTTCATTTTTTGTCTCAAAAACATAGGTTATGACCCCTCGTTGGAACGAGCTCGTCGAGCTCGTTCCAGCGAGGGGTCATAACCTATGTTTTTGAGACAAAAAATGAAAAAAATTAGTTATTCAAGAATAATTTTTGCAAGTGTCGTCTGCTTTTCATGTTTGGTAAAGGGTTAACTGAAACAGCAGGAGTAAGTGGGGAACACCCCACGATAGCCTAGGCAATTGATCACGTCGCTTGGCTGCACCTAGAGGGTAAACAGGCTCCAGAGAGAGAGTGAAGTGTTTATGTTAATTTTCAGCAATGTACTGAGCTGAACTGAACCGAAATAAAGTAAAGTAAAATAAAGGGGACGGAATCATGGTATCAACAGACATAATTTTTATTTTTTTTTTATATTTTTATTTATATCATGACATTGAATATCGAACTCTGGAGAAACAATATCAGAACATGGGGAGGTAGTTTGGTGTTGTAGGAATCAGTGGATTCTCCGACGACGGAGGTCACAACAGAGGTCTTATTTTCACAGTGCATGGCTGACAATTGTATTCATTGGAAGAGATTTACAGAAAGTTAGCTCCCCTTAATATTCTGAACTTGTCAGAAATTTTAACACTACGGGTGTGTGAATTTCATATAAAAATTGAAAATTTGAAATGTTAGCATTTATATCAATTTATATCATTTATGTGCTCATTATTTCACAAACTTCAGACATTTTCGCGCAGAGTAGGATAAAAATACAGAAGCTAGCTTTTTTACAATATTTTCCCAATCAGTTAGAATGTTTAACTATTATTCTCTGCTGAAATTCATTTAAAAATATGAAAACAGCATTTTCACATCTTTTGATGTTCTACAATCTTTTTCTGTTCATTAAATCAACAGTGTGAGCATCACGACAAGCACTGCCCTTTCCAATAAAAAATGTCTGGGAAGTGAGATTTGATAATTTTTTTCCGGGAAAGAAGAAAAGCTTGTAATTTACTGTAAAACACATTGGTTAAACAAAGTGGCCAGTTACTTAGTGTTGGTCAATATAACACTAATAGGCATTCTTAATGACGGATTATCTGTGAAGTAGTTCCTTCTAATTAGTTGCCAGAAAAAGCCTAGTTTCCTTTTGTAACTTTTAATAAACGAAAACAACAGATGGCCCCGAGAGCTTGCTGTTGTTTCTGGTTATTAAAATAACAAAATGAAACTAATGTCTACTGATATCACAGGTGTTTTATCAAGAATTACTTGCTTCTAAATTGTACCCTCTTCTCGGGTCTAATAATTTCAAGGGAGATAACTTCATCAAAACTGGATTTTCATGATGATATAAGCAGACTGTCATCTGCAGAATGAGGATCCCAGAGGGTAAATTTGGTGATGCTACCCTGCACAGCAGGGTAGCATCACTAAATTCACCCTCTGTGAACCTCATTCTGAATCAATGTCTCAAGCCTAAACAGCAAGAGGTACCCAGAGGATAAACTGGCACACTGTATGGGATAGCATCAGCAAATTCACACCCTGGGGACCTCATTCTGCAAATGACAGTTTGCTTATTTCCAGGCTTGTTGCTCTTTGTAACCTCCATTCCTTCCACACAAACATTGTTAAGATTAGTGCTGTTTTACGCCTGATATATTGTAGATATTGTAGACATGTAACACCTAATTTTAGGAGGAGAAAATTGTCGAGAGCAGTGTACCTGGATCACAGTTTAATCGTAGCACAGATACAACACCCCAAGAAGTACATGTTGGCGTCCGATAACACTTAACTCTTTACCCAGTGCACACGATATCATAATTTACTATTTTAATTACTGTTTTTTTTTCTTGAATTTTTTTGGGAAAAATTTCCACAAAACCATATCGTGTGACCCCCGTATTGAACCCATCTCCGGAAATATTATTTTGTTATCAGTTTTCTTTATTAAAAGTCCTCGCATATCCCTATACATAACCTTTTTGGGGGTTGCCGTGGGCTCAGTTGGTATGATGGCAGAGCATTTATAGCCAAGCGATTCTTAATGGCGGATTATCGTAGACCCGGGATCGACTCCCTTCGAGGCTACCTTCCGAAAAACTTTACAGTTTTCAATCCAGTGGCGCGGTGCTAGAAAGATGCCTGATGGAATTCCTGCTTGACATAGGCGATATAAAGTAAATTCAAGCAGTGGCATCTTCACGGAACTTTCATTAAATGAGATTTCTGTGTTTAAAAACTGGGACCATAGACCATTATAACAGTAATCTGTTCCAGTTGCATTGGATGCTAAGGCAAACGATCCACGGGTAAATATCACCATCAAATACAGGCTACTTGTAGACAATTACGAATGGACACAGAAAACAATTCCAACATTTCAGTAATTGTCAATTCTCGAATATCGGTCTCGGGACTAATTGCAAATGTGAACTAACATACTGGCTGAGTCAATTGTAACCTTTTTTGGGTTGCCGTTGGCTCAGTTGGTATGGTGGCAGAGCTGATTTATAGCCAGGCGACTGGGTGTCGTAGACCCTGGATCGACTCCCGTCCAGGCCACTTTCGGAAAAAACTTTACAGTTTTCAATCCAGTGGCACGGTGCTTTGACGATGCCTGGCGGAATTCCTGCTTGACATAGGCGACATATATATATATTTATCTAACAATCATATAGATTTTGACTTGAAAACCACGAGAAACGGTACGTATCACATAATGTGTTCCGATTCCGTATCATATAGACGACTCATTCTGATTCCTATCATATAGACGACTCGTTTCCGGTAGCGCTACGGACTATCATAACAGGCACATGGATACATTCTATGTGCGTTTCAGTAACATTATGTCCCAAAAATGTTTGAAAATAATTTAACCCTTTACCTAACATGAAAAGCAGACGACACTTGCAAAAAAAAAAATTCTTGAAGAACTAATTTTTTTCATTTTTTGTCTCAAAAATACGGTGGCTGATTTAGGCCACCCTCAATACATTTTTTATCTCGAGATCTCGAGATAATATCTCAAGATCTCGAGAAACTATCTCAAGATCTCGAGATAATATCTTAAGATCTCGAGAATCAATCTCAAGATCTCGAGATAATATCTCAAGATCTCGAGATAATATCTCAAGATCTCGAGAAACTATCTCAAGATCTCGAGATAATATCTCAAGATCTCGAGATAATATCTCAAAATCTCGAGAAACTATCTCAAGATCTCGAGATAATATCTCAAGATCTCGAGATAATATCTCGAGATCTCGAGATGAACATATATAATCGGCGTCACCCTTTGATCATCAGCATGAATTCAATCAAACTGTTTATTCACTTGTCGCGTCTTTTCCGTCAACATATTCGTGCCCCCCACGACAATTACACGAATCCACTCCTGCCACTCGGAAAACTTATCAACCAATCACCTTGTCGCGAAGTTATGAGATCCCACCAAACCTCAGTCCAGCACTAATACAAACAGAGTCCCGTCATCCGAACTTGCACTTGCTGGTGTCTTGTTCCCACTCCAACCCCAAAGTGTCAACCTAGCACTCGGTACCTCCCTGTACCTACTGTAGTGCCTTTTACCCTAAAACAGAACGTTTTCTCACTACTTTACAAGATGAAAAGTTTGTGTCAGTCTGACACTCCAAATCCAAAGTGTTGATCCAGTACCTGGTACCTCCTAGTGCGTGCATACTGTAGTGTTTTTTACCCTAAAACTCGGGGGGGGGGGGGGGGGGGGCAGGCAAAAAATTACGAATACAAAATGGAAATTTTTACATTTTCAATTTTTAAGACCCACCACCCCCGAAATGCAAATTATTGCCAGTCATGTCTTGGACACCCACCCCTCCCGCACAGTTTTTCCTCAAAAGACAATTGGGGACCCACCCCCCCAATTTATAAAATCTGTTTAAAAATTACCTAAATATAAAAAAACATAAATAAATACTTTTCCCGAACATGAAAGGTGCCGCAAACCAACTTGTTCGATATCACAGCCCTGCTCATGGGCATGCAAGGCATCCCTATAGCCACTGATGGCCCCAAAACAATCTCTCTGCATATAAAACCACAACGGAAATGCAGCATCAGACCCCCAGGTAACCACTGGAACCCGCCTTCGCCAACCGAATTGCAGATATACACCCATTCATGTTCCAAGCAACACAACCCTTACCCCGATGTACAACATGCCTATGCTGTTCAGACACCAGTCGAACCCCACCACCAAAATATATTGTTCCCACCTGGATATCTTCAACTGTCTACAAGAAATAGCTGTTTTTCATTTCACTACTTTTCGGTTAAATGTTTAGTTTGTACAGCTGGTCTGAGAGAGACCTAATACTGAAGTTCTTTGACCCATGCCAGGGTGGGTTGTCTGAGATGAATTGCCTCTTATTTATTTTTTTATGTTAGTGTCACTAGAATAATATTTACCTTGAAATTATACACGTTTTCCACAGTCAAGATTTTTATTCTATCAATCTTTCCAATTATTCCATACATGGAAGCACACTAGACCAATGGCATGAGGCACGCTGAGGCTTACAGAAGAATCAAATAATAGGAGCTGCAAAGCACTAATAAGAGGCAGACTGCCTTAGTAGAAATATAAAGGAGTGAAAATCATGACCAAATAGCTGGGAATCACTTTTTTGTTTTGTAAATGTCTGCCAGATCCAGAACAGGACCCATCCCGTAATGAAGTGTAAAACATGGGGACAAAATTCTAACATGGAACCCCCAACACATATCAATATTCTATTCTGTTCTAAGTTATGAATCTAAGCACTTGAATTCACTTTGGTTGTCTGTAAAATGATATTTGGCAAAAAATTGCATGACACCGACAAAAACTGCACTTTGGGGCTCAGAAAAACCCACCCACAAACCCACCCACCCACCCACCCATTACCCACCCACCTACCCACCCACACGCCCACCCACCCACCCGGACCTTGTATCCTGGCATTTTTTTGCGACCCTCCCCCCCCCTGTAAAACTCAATATTTTCTCATTTCTTTTCCTCCCAGCCCTATGCTGATTGTAGTGATGTTTACCCTAAAACACAAAGTTTACTCACTACTTTACAAGACACACACCCATAAATATCAAATATTTCCTTTCAGCTCCACATTGAATAGAGCGATTTTTACCACAACTCACAAAGTTTACTCACTACTTTACAAGACACACACCCATAATTATCAAATATTTCCTTTCAGCTCCACATTGAATGGAGCGATTTTTACCACAACTCACAAAGTTTACTCACTACTTTACAAGACACAGACCCGTAAATACCAAATAGCTCCCTCATCCCCACGCTGAAAGATTTCATCCCCACTCCCTTGGTAGATTTTTCACCCACTTTCCACTTTGCTGACGGAGACATACAGCATAAGTTTAACCCCATTCCCGCGTCTATTTTGACCGAGCAAATCGACGGTGCTACCCGATGTATAATAACCCTACACCAGCGACAGCTATAAACCTACCCGAGGATTCCCTTTCCTCCCGTTGGTTTGAAACGTCTGGATTAGGAGTAACTAGTTACCTCCTGCGGATACTGCTTCCGGACGAGTGATTAAGGACCTCACGTATTACTAACGTCAGTGTCAGAAAAGGGCTTGCCTAGTACAAGGCTGCAGATGCTAGACAAAACTGTGAATTTATGGTCAGTACCCAGCAATCTCCTGACACCAAGGAGCCGTTCTCCCAATTACATACCCAAATTAAAACCCATATCCCTGAGCCCAAGAGACGAAGAGAATCCCCCTCCTGTGAATCCCAAACATGTCAGGATGAGCATGACTTACATTGTTTCCACACAAAACCCAATTACATGTAATAATGAAAAGATTGACCTGTCGCCCGACAAGTCTCAACGGTCCATACACCTTTCACACTCCTCCAGGGACATAACCGAAAGTGACAACTCCAATGGTGATGTATACAGTCCCGCGCATACATAGAAGGACAACTTGAACCCGATTCTCAGTATCTCCGAACAAGAAGCCCCTCAACGTCGTTTACTGCCACCCGTAACTAGCTGCAACATGGTACCCCCAATTAACCAAACGATCTTCCGTGATCACATACTCTCACCCGCTCACAGGAGACCCACCCCCCCCCCCACCCCAGTACTTGTTACCTCCACCACCAACGTCAACTCATGAATCGACAGTAATACAGGACATCCCGTCCCATAAGATTGATTGGTCCCCTGTGTTCTCACCGGCTGAAACCCATTCCAAGCTGAGAAACCTTAATTTCGCTATCCATGAGAGCATAGTTCCACCAGGACCACGCGCCACAGACCACTCCCTCTTCACTCACAAGATGACACAGGCACACGCCCAATTTATGAGAGCAACATCTTGCCCAACCAAACTCCGATAGCGCATCACACCATTGATTTGTCCTCCGACAATATCCAACTATGAATACACTTTTCATACTCCTTCAGTGGGACTCCCAACAATATCCCTCAAAGCGACACCACTGCGAACACCCTGCAATGGTAGTTGAAACTCAAACCCGTGAACATACCGCCCGGTTTGACCTATCGCTGCTATAGCTCCCCAAAAATGTTTGACCCAATTTGCGGTCCTCCCAAATTGTCTCTCCCGCCAAACAGTGAACCCCGCAATATTTTGTTGAAAAGATGTTCCCGCGACATTTGAAACAACAAGTAGCACGCCTCTTTCTATTTTCTATTCCAGCTTTATGGGGCCTGGAGTAGCAAAATAGAAAGTGGAAACATTGGGGGACCTATCAATCTTATGGGACGGGATGTCCTGTATTACTGTCGGTTCATGAGTTGACGTTGGGGGTGGGGGTCACAAGTACTGGGGGGGGGGGGGGGGTCCTCCTGTGAGCGAGCGAGAGTATGTGATCACGGAGGATCGTATAGTTAAGAACATAGGAGACCAATAAATTTATTTATTTATTTATTTGTTGTTGTTTAAGGTCAAATATTTCTGCACAATGGCTAATCATGACCATGACAGTTTTACGGATGGAGGAAGCCGCAGTACCCGGAGAGAACCACCGAGCAACGGCGAGGAACTGTCAGCTCCCCAACATACTAACTCCATACAAGCAGGGTAGCATTGGTTGAAGACAGGTGCACCATCGACGTGCAGTAGGCCTTAGTATACAACGCCACCGTACCCCAACGTAGGCTATGAAGGTGAAGTGTCTTGCCCAAGGACACAACGCGGTTGCCGAACCAAGGACCTTTCGGCTTGTAGCTTGCACCTATACCTACTCAGCCACGACTCCCCCAGGTCCAATTAATCTTATGATACGGGATGTTCTTATTACATTCGGTTCATGAGTTGACGTTGAAGGTGGGGGTCGCAAGTACGGGTGTTCTCCCGTGACCGGGTGAGAGTATGGGATCACGGAGGAACGTATTGTTAATTGGGGTGCCATGTTGTAGCTGGTTAAGGGTGGCAGTAAATGACGTTGAGGGGGCTTCATCTTGTTCGGAGATAGGCCTACTGGGAATCGGGTTCACGTTGTCCGTCTTTATATGCGTGGTACTGGATACTTCACTGTTGGAGTTGTCACTTTCGGATAAGTGTGAAAGGTGTATGGACTGTTGAGATTTGTCGGGTGACAGGTCAAACTTTTCATTACTACATGTAATTGGGTTTTGTGTGGAAACAATGTTAGTCATGCCCATCCTGCCACGATTGAGATTCACCGGGGAGAGTGTTGAGGGGGGGGGGGGGCGATTCTATTCGCCTCATGGGCTCGGGGTTATGGGTTTCAATTTGGTCCTGGGGGATCAGTAGATTGCTGAGTATTGACTATAAATTCACGATTTTGTCTAGCATCTGCAGCCTTGTACTGGGCAAGCCCTTTTCTAAAACTGACGTTGGTAATACGTGAGGGCCTTAATCACTCGTCCGGAAGCAGTATCCACAGGGGGTAACTAGTTACGCCTAATCCAGACTATTCAAACCAACGAGAGGAAAGGAAATCTGACGATATGTTTATAGCTGTCGCTGGTGTAAGGTTATTATACACCGAGTAGCACCATCGATTTGCTCGATCAAAATGGACGCGCGGATGGGGTTAAAGTTATGCTGTTTGACGGGTCCGTGGAATAACAGTGTGTCAAGAGACGATGTGTCTCAGTCACCAAAGTGGAAAGTAGGTGAAAAATCCACCAAGGGAGTGGGTGATTGATTTCACTGTGGGAATGAAACCTTTCAGCGTGGAGCTGGGGGGGGGGGGGGGGGGGGTATTTGGTATTTACGGGTCTGTGTCTTGCAAAGTAGTGAGTACACTTTGTGAGTTGTGGTAACAATCACTTCGTTGACTGTGGACCTGGAAGGAAATATTTGGTATTTATGGGTGTGTGTCCTGTAAAGTAGTGAGTAAACTTTGTGTTTTAGGGTAAACATCACTACAATCAGCATGGGGCTGGAAGGAAAAGAAGTGAGAAAACGTTGAGTTTTAGGGTAAAAAACACTACAGCATGCACTAGGAGGTACCGGATACTAGATCAACACTTTGGATTTGGAGTGATAGACAGACACAAACTTTTCATCTTGTAAAGTAGTGAGAAAACGTTGTGTTTTAGGATAAAAGGCACTACAGTAGGTACTGGGAGGTACCGGGTGCTGGATTGACACTTTCGGATTGGAGTGGGAACAAGACACCAGCAAGTGCAAGCTCGGATGAAGGGACTTGGTTTATGTTAGTGCTGGACTGAGATTTGGTGGGCTCTCATAACTGATACGCAACAAAGTGGTTGGTTGATAAGTTATTCACTTTTCTGAGGGACAGGAGTTGATTCGAGATCTTGAGATATTATCTCGAGATCTTGAGATAGTTTCTCGAGATCTCGAGATATTATCTCGAGATCTTGAGATTGTTTCTCGAGATCTCGAGATATTATCTCGAGATCTTGAGACATTATCTCGAGATCTTGAGATAGTTTCTCGAGATCTTGAGATACTATCTCGAGATCTTGAGATATTATCTCGAAATCTTGAGATAGGTTCTCAGGATCTCGAGATATTATCTCGAGATCTTGAGATATTATCTCGAGATCTTGAGATAGTTTCTCGAGATCTTGAGATATTATCTCGAGATCTTGAGATATTATCTCGAGATCTTGAGATATTATCTCGAGATCTTGAGATAGTTTCTCGAGATCTCGAGATATTATCTCGTGATCTCGAGATAAAAAAAGTATTGAGGGTGGCCTAAATCAGCCACCGTACAAAATCATAAAGGCTTAAGATTTAATCTGTTTATGTGCCAGAATTGTTAGATAAATGAATTATCATGATAATGTGCATGTCCTGTGATTTGTATCAGATTCTCGGTGGTGTCCAAAAATGGGATCACAACTCGCATGGAAAGTCGGCTCGTTGAGATCCCATTCTGGACACCACCTCGAATCTGGACAAATCACAGGACATGCACATTATCATGATAATCTGTATATATCTTTCTATTGATGGTCTTCGATTCATGGCAAAAGTGGGAGTCATAGTACAGTACTCAAAAATGTAGGGGATATTTGATAAAAGTGAGATATATGAAGAAATATATTTATATTTGCATCAGAAAGACAGTTGAGGCATTGCACTGTGACATCTTGCGAATGATTTCAGCGATAGTTGGGTGTCTGACAAGTACATATTCCACGCACGGAGCTGCAGAATACATGGACGATCAGTCAGAGAATTTACCACATTCAGTCCAAGACCTCAATACCTTGTAAATCCTCCTCGGTTCGCGAGACAAGCACGGATCCGACGTGGCATACTCCTCACCAAACGTCCAATATCAGCTTGAATGATGTTTTTCCATTCTTCCTGCATTGCCGCGGCGAATTCCTAGACATTGGTAGGGGCTGTAGGCGCGTGTCAAGCATATCCCAGACGTGCTCGATTGGTGAAAGGTCTGGACTTAGTGCTGGCCAAGGCAGTGTAGTGATGTTCTACTCCTGGAGGAAATCTGTAGCGACACGGGCCCTGTGTGCTCTTGCATTGTCATCTTGGAAAATGAATCGATGGTCGTGACATCGCGCAAATCGCACCACATGAGCAGCTAACATGTTGTAACGGTAGTACTGCCCTGTGACACGGCCTTGGATGACATGTAATACTGTTCTGCTTGTCATGGGTATGCCTCCCCACACCTTAACTGATCCACCGCCAAAACGATCGTGCTGCCTACCGGTTACGTCATGGTATCGTTCGTTTCGCCACACCTTCTTCCGCCTGTCGTTGAGGTCGAGAGTGAACCTCGATTCATCGGAAAACATGACGTTTCTCCACCGACGATTGTCTCAGCGCTGTCGTGCTCCACACCAATTACGCCTTGTTGCGATGTGACGTTTAGTTAAACGTGGAATTATTCGAGGTCGTCGAGCGTACAAATTCCAGCTGTGTAGGCGATTTCCGATAGTCCGACCACTGACTCGCACATCTGTCGCCCGGTGCTGCAGCTGTCCATCTTCTGAGGCACTTTGATGACGGTTACGTAATGCTGTAGTTCGGATGAAACGATCCTGGTTAGCAGTTGCCACCCTTGGACGACCTGACTGACGTCTGTCATAAACATTGCCTGTCTGACGGCAGCGTGACCACAACTTGTTAATCACCGATTGAGTAACGTTAAGAATTTGAGCCACTGCAGTCTGTCTGTTGCCAGCTTCCAACATGCCAACGGCACGTAAACGTTCGTCACATGTCAGTCTTCGCTACCGCAAAAGTTACGTTTCGACCAGAAACTATTAATAAACGAGTTTGTACCAAGAAAAGAACGAGACCTCCGAAAAAGCCCGACCAGTACAAATGAAAATTTCAAAACGTGCCCCATAGACATTAACGCGGCGCTCGTGCGAAACACCTGCACGAAGGTTTCGTGGGCCGGTGACATTTCGTGGGCCGGTGACATTCATGATCCACACTAAACTTGGTAACATTTTAATGTGTCCAATCACGCGTATGCAATACCATTTTCCGAAAACATCAACATCAGTTTGGATATCCCCTACTTTTTTAATATTATTGAAGGTTAAATCGTAGCATAGATACAGCAAGACAAATATTGAATGTTGAGGTCGGAGGTCAGCGCTTGGAGAAGATTTTCTGTGTTTATAGTTTGAAATATCATGTATGTTTGGTGAGCAGTTTTATTAATTCATAGACTAAGTCAGGAAAGAAAAAGGATGATAAAATACGTTGGAAAAGTGATTCTATAGCAAAAAATAAAAATCCTTATCACTTTGCCTATTTCCTGATATGGTAAATTAAAAACTCTACCTCACTTGTAAACCAAGGATGCGTGTAGAATGTTCTTGTTCATGATCCTCAACGTTGTTTGCTGAGGCAGGCGTGAGCGGAGTGGCTGCTGTCCATGCGTCGATGATTCACGATCCACGATTACAACGTTCAATAACACGGATCGTAGTTAGTGAATCTGTAGCGGTGAAACCATAGCGGTAACTGTAACGGATGTCAGTGGTTGTTCAGTGGTCAGCAAAAATGTGCTGTTTCAATCTGGTTCATTGCTTTTGACCAACCTACAATCCTGAATAGTTACGGTAACAGACACGGCAAACTGAATAACTAGGGAACTGATTTTGTGATTTAAGTTCATAACGTGGATCAGTCTATTGATAGGGAAAATTCATCTGTTTTATAACAGTGTCCACATTCCATTGACATTTTGACATTTCTTATATGTCAGTCTCAGAGACCAGGTCGTTGATTAGCAGATCGGCCGATGTGATCATTAATGATGGTAATATTCAACTTATCTATGAATCTATTGGTGAAGCTGGTGTGAGTATGACATACTTGAACATTTCACCTAGATATTCCGCGCCAAATTATATGAGTGATTTTGTGTGTATCCTCGATTGATTTAGTGAAAGAAAAACTAAAAGATCTTGGCAATCTTTCCGAACGCTTAACAAAAATCGAATAGCAATCAACAAAACGTCAGCAATATTGATACAAACCCTGTCAACCCTTTGGACACGAGCGGTCACTTTTCCGGTCCAGGAACAATATCCGTCATAATTCCATTAAGTTGGAGGCCTCTGAATGAATTTTTGTAGTAGACCAATCAATACGTTCAACTTGCAAGCCTAAGGACTGCACGTTACAAATATTAATGGGTGTACCCCCAAATAATTAATGTGGACTCTTCCAACTGTTGTCGGTGTACTGACATAGAAGATATCGCAAGAGTTCAAAGGGTTAACTTAGAGTCCAAAATAATAGTTGAAGACAGTAAAATCAATATGCAGGTGACCTGTGTGCGAGATTAGAGTAAGAACTGAAAAACATGAACAAGAACTTGCAGATATCAACAAACAAATCAGTGAAAAATCACAGTATGAGCTCAAAAATAATTTTGCAACTGATATGAATTTTCTCTTGGATGAAAATGAGAAACTAAAAGATGCCGTAATTGACTTGAAGTGTCGTTCTAATAACCTTGTGTTCCCCGGAATCGAAGAATGTGAGGACGAAAACACTGAAACTGTACTCAGAAATTTCTTCCAGGCACAATTAAAAATTGAAAATCAACAGAACATTGAACAAGAAAGAGTGCATAGGGTGGGAAAATGGAAGAACAATTACCCCCGAAAAATTGTTGCAAAATTTTCTTTCTATAGGGAAAGAAAATATGTAAAGAAAATGGGTCCAAATTTAAGGGTTACAAAATTTTGTACTAAAGAAAAGAAAGCCGGTGGAACGACAACAGTAAGTTCAAAGATCAAACGGCAAAGTCATGCACTGTCAATTCCGACAATACACTGCCGAAACCCCCTGTGTCAAAAACCCCTGATCGTATTAACGCACATGTGGACATACATGTAGACTCGTCACCCCCAGAGAAGCCTAGGGTGAAGCGTAGGCCTGCACGGTATATCGATAAACCGATATATACCGGTATTCAAACCAATATCCATTGAATACCGGTGTAATTACAAAAATATCGGTTTATCGTCATTATTTATTTACGCACAATTTAACTTGTCTTGAGTTTTTTAACTGTAGCTCAGAATGAATAATATTATCGCTTCACCCAAGGAATCGTCCGCATGTGCCCACGTAATATACAAATTCAGCAGTTGAAAAAATAATTTTCAAAAATTTCAACAAAACTATATCATGTGACACCTCATTGGAACGAGCTCGTTGAGATCGTTCCAATGAGGGGTCACGTGATATTGTTTTGTATAGATTTTTGGAAAAAAATGATAAACTAATATTTAAAATAATAAATTTTGATATCGTCTGCGTTGGGTAAAGGCTTTTCGAACCGCGCCATCAAGGCATACTGATTCGTTCCGACTGTGAGGCCGCAAGTCTCGATGGTGGTACTTATGATCAGATATGTGAACATTTTTCGATATACCGGTATACCGCGATATTTTTTTGAATACCGATACCGGTATTCTCTTTGGAATATCGTGCAGCCCTAGTGAAGCGTAAGCGCCACGCCACAACTTTTCCAAGATGAAGGTATGCTGGTTTTAAGGCCACTTCTGTCCATCAAAATACATAATGTGACAAACGCCCATTAGACAATCTCTGTGATGAGCAAGTTGATGAAAGAAAGCGGAATTCCTCAAAAAGCGCCCCCACTCTTAGCTTTTTATCGCTGAATGCACGCGGCCTCGAAAATAAATTGAAATGTCCAGAATTTACTTCATATATCTCCGATTATGACATCATTGATATACCAGGTTATAGATGTGTTCTGAAGAACAGAAAAAAACCCTCGAGAAACAGATCAGGGGGAATAACTCTACTTGTTAAAAGTACACTGGCAGTATTTCAAGACCGTTCACACTCGGAGCACATGCGTTCAGTTGTCTAAAATCAGTAGTAAACTTGACTGGTTCCAGTGCCGATCTCATTATAGGAATTATATATATACCAACCGAAGGTAGTTTATACGCAGAACAGTTTAATGAAATTGAAAGAGAATTAGTCGATAACTTCGCCGGTAATGAAAACGTGATCCAACTCGGAGATTTCAATGCCAGGAGAGGGTTTTTACAGATTTTGGCCAAACCTAGAAGAGCTCGTTGAAAATAACAGCGACATTCCTTTCCCCACAAAGCTGTATGAAAATAATATGAGTGTGCTTAGATCATCTGAGGATCATACCGTCAATAATTATGGCGAAAGTCAATAGAATTTTGTAAATGCAATAATTTGATTATTCTAAACGGTAGAGTAGGGTCTGATAAAGGAGTAGGTCGATTAACATGTCGAAACAAAAGCGTAGTAGACTATGTTATAGCAAATATAGGATGCCTGGAATATATTTTGGAAATTATCGTGATGGACTTTTCCAGTTTATATTCAGATGTCCATTCCCCAATTAATTTTAATCTTAACATAAAACCCGTTTGGCGACCGCCATATATTCATAAAGAATCAAGAAAAAAAGTCTTGCCCCCAAATCCAAATGATATAGGATAGAAAAACGACGAAGCTGAAACATTTATAGAAAATATTGAGTTAGAGAAAGTACGTGAGCTCGAAATTGGCTTAGATACTTTCAACTCAACCCATGATATTTTTTAAATGATTGATTCTCAATAAATCAATCACCAAAAGTATCGGTGATATCTTTTGCTCTTCAGCCAAGACATCATTTGGGGAAAACCGGACAAGTAACTACACAAATACAAATAGTAAACCCTGGTTTAACAGAGCCTGTGGGATGGCAAGAAAAGCATCTGCACAAAGCAAAACAGAATTATAAGAAATCTAAAACAGCATCTAGTAAAGAATCCCCACAGTCCGTCAGTAAAAAAATATAAAAAAAATACTTGAGCAATCTGGAAAAGAATAAAAAAGTAAAATCGCAAAACATTAAGTACGATACGTACATCAGAGAATAAAATCTCGGATTTTGAGATAACCTATTTACCGTTCATCTGGAGATAATAAAGAGGACCGATTACAGCACAGCCATCGTGGATGGAAATCCTGCAGAACGATGCAGGCCGATGGATAGCCGGGTCGAGTAATGCCGCAGCGCTCGAAGCAATCAGGGGTGAGCTTGGGTGGATGAGAATCAAGGACAGGATAGACCTGTTGAAACTCGGTTATCTTAATTATTTGGTAAATCTCCCCGACAGCAGATGGTGTAAAGTAATGTTCCTGAGAATTTTCAACTCAAATATCAAAACGGGGTGGATGGTCCAAGTGAGGGAGCTAGTAGAGAACTACTCATTGGAGATCTCGGACCTGGACGTTGGGGCAAACCAGGGTAAAAAAATCGTCAGAGAAAGGGTCATGGAGGATGTAACCGTAATTGGCGAGAGGGGGGTCAAATCAAAAAGGTCTTTGGGTGGCCTGCGTGATAAAGAGAAGCCAGGTTTTGAAGAGTACCTTGATGCCACCTTTGGGGGGTCACTGTTGTTCAAGCTGAGGTCGCGATCCCTGGAGCTGAGGGGAAAAATTGGGAAAGACGGTGAAAGGGAGTGCCAGATGTGTAACTTGGGCATGGTGGAGACCCTGGAACACTTTCTTCTAGAATGCCCAAAGTACCAGTCTAAAAGAATGAGATTCACTGGGAGTATAATGGGGAAGTGGGATGGGAGAATGAAGGACATGTGGTTGGGGGGAGACTTTAAGGAGAGGGTTAATATGCTAATCGGAGAGATTGGGAAGAATGAGGCAAGGGATGTCATCAAGCAGTTCGTCTCCGAGTGTTGTGGGGAGAGGAGAAGCGTGGGAGTAGGGAGGCAGTTGGGAGTATAGGGGTAACCAAGGCCTTCTCGTCCGAGAACCGCAACAAATCAGCGGCTGGCCAAAGTGTTATTATTATTATGGGTCAAAATGTATGGTTATATAATTCAGAGATGATCCGCTATGACACCTAGCGAAATTTCCACCAAGGAAGCACCGGGGTAATCCCGATGCTTCATTGGTGTAATTTTGCTAGGTGTCATAGCGGATCATCTCTGAATTATTTGCGAATAAAAAAATGCCAACCCAACCCTTGGATTTTGACCCGTCCAAGATGGCACCACTGCATGCCACTTAACAGATTTCGAAAGCATCTGCGGCAAGCATATGTGGCGTCAGCTATCTTAGGGAGTTTGAAGAGAGCAGTCTTCCCACAGGAACATTTTAAAACAGTGCTTTCAAATAAGGTGATAAGACACAACTTTTTGACGAACTGTTTGTAGTTCCATACGAACAACTTTTCGGTTATCTATTTTTTTCATCTTGATAAAATCGTTCCTGTCATATTTTATGGCCTGTACATCCAATCCCAAATCATATTGAAATATTCATAACAAATCCACAACCACTAGGAACCACTAATTAACGAAAATCAAGCAGGGTTTAGAAAGGGAAAATCTACGACAGACCATATTTTCGTCATCCAATCCTTGTCAGATATTATAATGAAATCCAAAAAAAATCTCCCAGTTCTTCTGCGTATTTATCGATTTTAAGGGGAGCCCAGTGGCTCAGTGGTAGACTGTTGGACTTCTGTGATAGAGGTCCCGAGTTCGATCCCCGTCAGGGACGACCCGCGTTGTGTCCTTGGGCAAGGCACTTTATCCCGGTTGCCTACAAGGGGGCACGATGACGCCGTGTACTAATGCGTACTGCACGTCGATGGTGCACATGTCTTCAACCGATGTAACCCCGCTTGAGTGGAGCTTGAACCGAGTTAGAATGTTGAGGAGCTG
The DNA here is from genome assembly GCA_031216915.1 of Pictodentalium vernedei. Classification (NCBI taxonomy): domain Eukaryota; kingdom Metazoa; phylum Mollusca; class Scaphopoda; order Dentaliida; family Dentaliidae; genus Pictodentalium; species Pictodentalium vernedei. The sequence continues at coordinate 203,112,050 of CM062295.1, forward strand.
ACAGTTGCTCGTCGATGCTCGGTAGTTCTCTCCGGGTACTCCGGCTTCCCCACCCCGTAAAACTGTCACGGTCACGATTAGGTATTGTCCATAAGTATGTGACCTTAAACCCCAATAAATAAATAAATAAATTATAAATTTTAAGCAAGATTTCGACACGGTCTGGCGTGAAAGACTTTGGAATAAATTACTTAAGACTGATATTAGTGGAAAGTTTTTAAATATCATTAAACGTATGAACAGTGGAATAACATCAATGGTATCACTAAATAACGAATTCTCTGACACATTTTCTCGACTACCGGTGTAAGGCAATGGGAAAACTTGTGAGCGATACTCTTTGCTCTGTATCTTAACGACACTGAGGAATTCTTGAACGGGGCGGGTGTAGGGGGGGGGGGGGGGCGAAAATCTAAAAAGTGACATGGAAAACGAGTTAAAGGTACTTTAAACGCCTTTACTGAGTTCTGTAAAAAATGGAAATTATCAATAAATATATCAAAAACTAAGGTTATGATCTTCAGCAAAAAGCGTCCACAGGTTTATAACTTTTACTTGAACGGTATCAAACTTGACCAAGTGGGTGATATAAAATATCTAGGCTTCATTTTCTCCAGAAACGGTTCATTTGTGAAAGCAAAGCAACATTTGTGTGACCGGGGCTTAAAAGCTATATTTAGCTTAATAAGAAACATGAGAGTTAACAACCTGCCACTTAAATGTCCGCTTGATTTGTTTAATGAAATTATTACCCATATACGGATCTGAAGTATGAATGAATGAATCCAGTTACAATTCTTAAAATTCAATTTTTACCCTTTGAACACGAGATGCCGCATTTCCGGCCCAGGAACATGATACGTCATACTACGTTCATTACGTATGATGGTTACTAAGTGAACGTGTGGGCAGACCAATCAATATTTTCAATGTGCAGCCCCAGGGGAGTACTGAGGAAACTTTTAGAATATTTTGCCGCGGCACCTGCAAAAGTTCAAATGTGATCTATCTACTTCAATGTGGAATTTGTCAAATCCAGTGTGACGGCGAAACCTTACCCCGTTTCACATACGTGTGAATAACCACCGGCCATTCACAAAATGGAGCATGACTGTGGTATTACACGACACTGTATGTCAACGGGTCACCCTTTTACGTCTTTTCAGTCCTTCATCATTGATTCCAAGTCCGAATGGACAAAAGCTGAGCGCGTCGCCCGGGAAACATTCTGTATCGAACAGCTGTGCACGTATAGACCTCTAGGTCTCAACAGAACTTCTAGTTCAAACTATTCTTAAGCAGGAACGAATCGTCCTCTCGGTTTCCAGGCGATCTACGTTGTTTCCACGCGGTCCAGGTCTAGATACAAAACTGTCCATCAAGGATCGCAGTACTAATTCCGTAAATTTCAAGCAACTGCACTCAGCGGCCTGGACGTATTTTATTTTTGTCCGACGCTACTATTTTCATCACCTTCATTGTCTTTTTAGCCTATTCACTTATTTTTCGCCATTAATCCTACCGCAAAATCTGTCCACTTTTAACTTCAGGCGATCACCAGGCAACGTTGGAACCAACTTGTAATGGTCTTGTAGATACCAGTTACACTTAGTCGGTTCCCTGCACCAGTAAAAGCGAATTACAAGCCTTTAGTGGCACTATCCTTTTATGGGGGCAGTCCCAGTACATTCCCACGTCGTTTCGCACCAGCCAGAAAAGCACCAGATGCTAATATTTTCTGCCAGCGGGTCACTTGGTGCATTTTAAGGCAACGGACAGCAAACATATTTGTTTAAATCATCCAGTTATCATAATTTCATGCAATACATGGAAGTATCTTGACATTTCTAAAGTTCCAGTTCATTTTAATTTTCGAAGGGTATATCAAAATCGGGTTCCGCCGGGAGTTGGGGCTTTCTAGAATACTTTTCAGAATTTGTCTAATAGTATTTTTTACCTCTTGCTTTCTACTTTTAGCCCGGTTTCTTTTCTTTTCGGGTGGTATTACACACCCGTTCAGTCAGAACTTGGCTCACGAGAACTTTTATCCCCATATTTTATTTCTTTCGTCGTCTGTGTGTATTATTTCTTGTGTCTGTAACCTGAAGAGAGTCTTTTTTTTGCCGCGGCACCTGTAAAAGTTCAAATGTGATCTATCTACTTCAATGTGGAATTTGTCAAATTGTTTTATGGTTTTTTTCTGTTCTGCTTGAGCTTTATTTAGACGAATATCTTTCGCGTTTGGCTCTTGCATTTCTCAGATCCAGCACACTTGAAACAGATTTGTTTTATCAGAAAGTAGACCTTTTTTTCTTTTATATATATGTTTATATAATTTCGTCAATTTGCCGTGTACTAATGTTGCCGTGTATTATAAGTTACATGGCGTGTAGCTGGCTGATACATTTCCATACAAGGCGATGAGTGTTCATATCAGGTGAGGCGAAGCCGAACCTGATATGAACACTCAGAGCCTTGTATGGAAATGTATCAGCCAGCTACACGCCATGTAACATATTTATTATGTCGAAAGTCCATGTAAATCAAGCGATTAATAATTTTCTCCATAAACAAACAACGGCCCGGAATTTATTTTTCAGGAACCACTATTGATAGCACCGCGCAGAATCATGAACAGTAACAGGCACCGGTACGTGTAACCATGGTAATTGTAAACAAATCATCACTTTGCGAAGGGCGATTGCCGTACTTGTTTACATTTACTGTTGTTACTACCTAAAAAGGACTAATAAAGCAGTTTTGAACATTAAAAATCACTTTTTTACTGTAGAGCAAACAATAACAATAACGCAACTTGAACTTTGAAGTTGAATCTGAAACGCACACCGACTTTCTGTTAATTCTGTTTGATCGGAATGTTTCAAAAACAAGTTTGTTCATTTATTATTTATAGTGATGTTGATGTTGACGATTTACATATTTGTTGTTTTAAACCACAAAATACGGTATCTTGAAAATATTTTCGGAACCTAAATTCTCTTATTTTGTTTTAATTCAGATTTTGTAAATTCGAAGTGAGGGGAATTGCATCAAAATAGTAATGGCGGCTACTCACCTGATATTAATTAATATCAGGTGAGTAACCCGATACGGTGGAATCTTTAGAAGGTATTCCAGCATTTTGATTGGACAAACTAACTTTGAGACATAATAAATATATATACACTTAACACAAAGTAGTCGTCAAAGATAAGTTCACGTAATATATTTCGATATATACATCTCTTCAGAAATAAAACTATCGGACGGACGGAATGGTTTTACGCGCCGAAGGCGTGCAGGGACGGTTTGGGGAACAAGCCCCGCAGTGACTGTATCTGATCAGTTTTTTCATGTCGAGGCGTGTGAAAGGAGAAAGAGGTTCAAGTGCTCGGCAGGTGTCTCCTGTTGCGGCGTGGCGGGTGGATGGCTTCATTGGCTGATGTAGGTTGAACCCTCGGGTGAGGACCAGTGTGGGAGGTTGGGTCCTCTCACATAGGTACTACCTCTCCCCGGGGGTGCAGTCTTAGTTTTTCAGGCAAGTATAGTCTGCCGCTTAGGGGATGTTCTCGAATGATGGCCATCACTGGCAAGTATAATCTGCCTCAGGCTGACTCTGTTTGTGTGGTAGGACGTCTTTAGAAAGAAAACAACAACGACCCCTTTCGGGGACCACCAGAAGAAGATCCGAACTTTCTACTAGTGATCCTTCTTTTATACATTTGTAGAATAAAGGGCCGGATTAAAAATATTTACTGGTCATTCTTCTGATAACATTACGTTTTGAGAGAGGTGTGACTTTCTAATCCAGTCACACTCGAATAATGGTACCTAATCTCCAAAATAAACATTGGTCTGCTTTCGACAGTTGTATGTATAAAAAGGTTTTCATAATTAGGGGTTACTAGCTCGGAGAAACCCGGGAGGTGTCAAGGTATTAAATGAATAACTGTAAGGTGGGAATTGCTTGTACAAACAAGGTAACTCCAGGCTTGTCTCCCCCTATTACTGACCCCCCCCCCCCCCTCAACCACACACACACACATATACACACTCACATGCTTGGGGTTCTCGTCCCAAACAAATGGATTCTATTTCAGGTTAGTCGCGTTTACGCGTAGGCAAGACTGAACCGGCACAAGACAAGTCGCAATTTGTCCTACGAAAGGCTACAGTTCAGCCTCCCAAACAATTGAATTCTAATTCAGATTAGTCGCGTCGTGGGTCTGTATTGGTTTTGTTTTTTTGATCATTTACTGGCGTAGCGCGATGCAGACAGCCTTGGATATTCTCCAAGTCTCGCCAGGGAGTAATACCGCCCAATTCCACCGCAGATAGATAGAGGATATGGAATGAGTGTTTTTCTCATATAATATTTATGAACCGAGTCTAAGAATTTTCCATTTTGGCGAGTCTCTGGCGAGCCCAAATGGAAAATTCGGACGAGTTTCATAAATATTATATGAGAAAAACACTCATTTCATATTCTATTTATCATATGACACACACACGCACAAATTAGCCACTTAGTATGACTTTTTAACCCATCACATAACTTGAGTTGCAGACGGCACTTGGAAGAAACATCCTCGTATAACTAAAAATTTTCATTTTTTGCTTCCAAAACATAGGTTATGACTCCTCATTGGAACGAGCTCGTCGAGCTCGTTCCAATGAGGGGTCATAACCTATGTTTTGGAAGCAAAAAGTGAAAATATAAAAAAAAAATGAATGGCGTTTTTCTTGTAGGTAAAAAATTAATACAATATAACCAACCCTAAATAGGACAGATAACGTAAATTCCCCCTACTGAAATTATGCAAATGTCACCCAGTTGTATTTTGTTCAGCCAATCAAATTTTCCAGTTTTGAAATTGACCAATGAAGCCCCCCCCCCCAACTCTAATTGTGCAAATTCTGAAAATGTGGCCCAGTTTTATTTTGTTCAGCCAATCAAATTGTCTAGTTTTGAAATTGACCAATGAAATTAACGGAAGGCTTTATTTATCACTGATTAATATGAAAACAAAATATCAAATGTTTTATAGTGAACAAAACGGACGAGTCATATGATAAAGGTTATTATGCATCAGGGCCGAAGGTGGGCCTGAATTTGGATCGGTTCATGGTCGTGGGTGGGTGTGAGTGTTTTTTGTAGCTGACAGAGCAATTCGTTTTAGCCTCGATTTAAACTGGGCCCGAACTTATCTATGAAGAATCTTTCTTTCGCTAGGAGTGCTCTTTCATCGTTGCATTGAAAAAAATGGGGAAATTTTAAAACCTGGATTTTTTCCTTTGTTACAGGTGTCAATGTGTTCACTCACATAAAGTTTTCTGGACTTTTCATCTTTAATGTGTTTTTTGTGGCCGGTGACTCTTTTTCTGAGGTAATTACCTTTCCCAATGTACTCTTCTCTGCAACCCAAACACCCTATAACGTACAGGACACATGATGATGCACATGTGAGGGGTGTTTCGGGGAGGTGGAATTTTGAAATTTGATTAGGACCTCACAGGTTCCGCATAGTTTATCTTTGCAGTTAGAGGCCGTTTGAGGAGGAAACGAACACACCCTACGGTCTCAAAGTGCAAAGAAAAACGATGCGGAACCTGTGAGGTCCTAATCGAGGGAAATTCAGTCAAATTTCAAAATTCCACCTTCCCCTTTGTTGTGAAAAGACGCCTCACATGTACATCATCATATGTCCTGTACGTTATAGAGTGTTCGGGCTGCAAAGAAGAGTACATTGTATATTTTCAGCATAGATGTTATTCATGTTTCTTTAGGATTATGTATATACATATATCGCCTATGTCAAGCAGGAATTAGTCCTAGCACCGCGCCACTGGATTGACAACTGTATATATACTATTTAAAAAAGTAGGGGATATCCAAACTGATGCTGATATTTTCGGAAAATGGTATTGGATACGCGTGATTGGACACATCAATATGCTACCAAGTTTAGTGTGGATCATGAATGTTACCGGCCCACGAAAACTTCGTGCAGGTTTTTCGCACGAGCGCCGCGTTAATGTCTGTGGGGTATGTTTGGAAATTTTTATTTGAACTGGACGGGCTTTTTCGGAGGTCTCATCGTTCTTTTCTTGGTATAAACTCGTTCATCAATAGTTTCTGGTCAAAACGTAATTTTTGAGGTATGCGAAGACTGACACGTGACGAACATTTACGTGCCGTTGGCATGTTGGAAGCTGACAGCAGACAAACTGCAGTGGCTCAAACTCTCAACGTCACTCAGTCGGTGATTAGCAGGTTGTGGTCACACTACCGTCAGACAGGCAATGTTGATGACAGACGTCGGTCAGGTCGTCCAAGGGCGACAACTGCTAACCAGGGTCGTTTCATCCGAACCACAACATTACGTAACCGCCATCAAAGTGCCTCAGAAACTGGACAACAGCTTACCGAGCGACATATGTGCGAGTCAGTGGCCAGACTATCCGAAATCGCCTACACAGCTTGAATTTGTACACTCGACGACAGCGCATAATTCCACGTTTGACTGAACGTCACATCGCAGCAAGACCTAATCGGTGTGGAGCACGACAGTGCTGGGAGAATCGTCGGTGGAGCACTGTCATGTTTTCCGATGAATCGAGGTTCACTCTCGACTTCCACGACAGGCGAATCAGAGTGTGGCGGCGGCGAAACGAACGATACCATGACGTAACCACTAGACAGCACGATCGTTTTGGTGGTGGATCGGTTATGGTGCGGGGAGGCATAACCATGACAAGCATAACAGCATTACATGTCATCCAAGGGCGTGCTACAGGGCAGTACTACCGTGACAACATGTTAGTAGCTCATGTGGTGCCATTTGCGCAACGTCAAGGCCGTCGATTCATTTTCCAAGATGACAATGCAATAGCACACAGGGCCCGTGTCGCAACAGAGTTCCTCCAGGAGCAGAACATCACTACACTGCCTTTGTCAACACTAAGTCCAGACCTTTCACCAATCAAGCACGTCTGAGATATGCTTGGGAGGCGCCTTCAACAACGCCAACAGCCCTACCGATATCCAGGAACTCGCCGCTGCAATGCAGGAAGAATGGAATAACATCAGTCAAGCTGATATTGGACGTTTGGTGAGTGTCAAGGTGATAGCTCAAAGTTGCGATTTTCTTGTTTAAAAGTGTAAATATTTTCGATAATCTTTCTGAATGGGTTAAACATAAAACGTAAAAAATAGGTATATGGTGGACCCCGAAAACAGATCGGCAATAGTTCAAATTCTGCCAATTAGGCATGAAAATTTAATGTCCATTATGGCGCACTCGTTGAACGCCACATGGGCTATCTGATAACAGATCAATATTAAGAGAGACAATATTCTCCCCGGTTATCATTATCTGGGTAATTAAGGCCAGTTAAAATTTAATTGCAGAATACAGTGCATCACATATGTTCTGGACACACACCCATATTACGTATCTATCCTGTCTCTGAAATGTCAAAAGATACCAAGTCTTTCAAAGGAACTTTAAAGCGAGCGTTAAATTAAGCTAGATCTAATCGGCCAAGTTCAAGAGAAGCGATTAACTGAGAATAAATGTTCTGGCTAACTAAATAAAAATCGGGGGATTTCTCGAAAAATCCATTCCAGCCAATTCCAGTCGGAAGGTGTGTAAGGCTGTGGGTCGTTGCGAGTAGATGGGGAGGTCCCATGCTATAGGTTAGAGGAGGTGCCACATCGGTGCGAAAGTAAAGGCACGTTGTAATGTAGGGGAGCCACAGAGCTCATATTTAGAATAGGAGCAGTCGCGGGCCAAGTCGGTGGCCATATATGAGAATAGGATCAGGAACAGGAGGTACGAGCTCAGGGAGCTATATGCATTTAGGTAAACGACATTACCTGTTTTAGAAGGCAAGACATACATAGGCAGTTGGCCTGAGGGCTCTCAGAGAAGGTCCGAATTTAGCCTTGGCCGTCGAGGGTCATAGGGTCATAGGCACAGAGATTGAAAGTCCGCGTATTGTCGTAGCCCTATAAGGGTTGTAAGGAACCGATAGTAGTTTGTTAACGATTGCGAACCGTAGTGGCATAGTAGCCAAAGAAGTAAAAGCTGTAACGTTGAGGTCTAGAGACCGTATTAAGAGCTTGAGTACGCGCTGGAACAGCTCTCGAGATAAGATAGTTTTAGGCGGTGTGAGAATTGGGGTGATGTTGAGAACACTTTGCAGAATATTTTTGTGTAAGCTTTTTTAAGGATATATCTGAAGGCGAAGAATAACTTAATCCCGTGAGAGCCAGGCAAGGCGCAAAGTGATCGTGAACTGTGGTAGACGCCGATTGAATTGTGATTGAACTGTGAGATCGCTGATAGAGTCACACAAGCAGAACATTATATGAGTTAAGCCCGACTGACGGTGAAGTTAACCGTGCGAGAAGTGGATTGACACTTTGTATTTATCATAAACCGAGAGAAGATGATGTGAGGTTGATCCAGCGCACACAGCTAGCTGTGGGAGACGTCGAGGGCCCAAAAGAATAAACTTTTATCGGCGTAATTAGTGTATTGTTATGGATAATTTTGTGAGTAATTTGTTTCACATTATATTTCTTCGTACATGTAAATAAATAATCTTTTCAGTGAATTATGGTTGATTACCCTTTGACGTTGTAAGCCACATGCACCTTCAGGAATTGAATTGAATTGAAACTTTATTTAGCAGCATACTCGGATACAGTTTACATAAATTCAAATATGGTAGCAATCAAAAAGGTGTATACTGCATGGAAATGGCATAGCCGGAGAGGCTGTCTTCGTGCCATTCCCAAACATGATATCCTGTCCTGACATCAAAGTCGTTTAACTCTTTATCCTCGTTGTTCACAATTGGTAAAGCTCCTAAGAAGACTTTCTGTGAAGCTTTCCCCGTATTAGGATTAAAACCATTTACACAATGCTCAAAGTAATCCGAAAAGATGAATAGTGACCCGGAAGGTCCTATGCTCAGGATAATCGTAGATTATCCCGAACACAAGACCCCCCAAATCACTATACAAATCTTCCGATCTTCAGTAGTTGGGAGGATGAGATCACTTTATGCTGGGTCACAATCGAGACAGAATGGATTGTTCACAATTGGTAAAGCTCCCAGGTAGACTTCCAGTGGTAGCTTTCCCCGTGTTAGGATTAAAACCACTTACACAATGCTCAAAGTAATCCGAAAAGATGAATAGTGATTTGAAAGGTCCCATGCTCAGGATAATTGTAGATTACCCCGAACATAAACCCTCCAAATCACCACACAAATCCTCGATCTTCAGTAGTTGGGAGGATGAGATCACTTTATGCTGTGTCACAATCGGGACAGAATGGACTGGTGCAAGTAATGCCAGAAGAATATGCGTTTAAGATTGAATTGATTATTGTCTTTTTAAACAGAGGCCTGCTATATTGCCAAACTTCGGGATTTAAGTCATTCCAAATTTTTGGGAAAGTATGAATCGGGAGGTCAGCAGAGAAGCGAGTTCTTGGTTTGAGAGTGAGCACATTCCATGTTTGTCTTGTCTCCATTCCAGAAGGGTTTGTGTATATTTCGAAGGTATTTTCAAATGACGTAGGAAGATTATTGTGGTACCAGTCATGCATGAAAAGATACACATGAAGCTTATACAAATCTTCGAACTTCAGTATTCCACAATTTTTAAATAAGGGTTCAGTGTGTGAGATATATTTTCGATTATTTATGATACGAATAGCCTTTTTTTGCAGTGTAAAGATTCTACTGGTGGAAGACACATGGCCCCAGACAAGGATACCATACAACATATGGCTATGTATCAGTGAGAGATACAATATTTTCAGGGCTTTCAAGGGAAGGGTTCTTTTTCCCCTGTTCAGGGCAAATATTACCCTGGCCATCTTTAGGCAAACTGTGGACGTATGTTGTTTGAATTTTAAATTTTCGTCCAGGTTGATCCCTAGGAATTTGACAGAGGTTTCCTCGTGACTATTGGTAACAAATGGAATGTCTATGTCGTTCAGAGATAACTTTTTATTGGCGGCATGATACGAATCGTTTTGCGGGTGTAACAACATCATTTTGTTTTACTGCCATTCAGACATAATCCATTTGCGGCACACCACTGATTTTACCGAGTTCAGTATTGGTCTCGTCTAACAGAGAATCTAGATTCCCACTTGATGTATACGCTGTCGTATCGTCTGCAAAAGATAACACCTTAAGTAGTGTAGAGTGGCTGATGTCGTTAATGTATAATAAAAAAAGAAGCGGACCTAGAACTGAACCTTGTGGTACCCCAATGGTGACGTCCATTACTTCCGATGTGCTGTTCATGAAGGATACAAACTGACACCGGCTTGTTAGGTAATCTTCAAACCAGGTGTTAGCTAAACCTCTTACCCCGTAACATTCAAGTTTCTTTAAAAGAATCGAATGATTTATGGTATCAAATGATTTTGAAAAGTCTAGAAAAACTGATAGTGTACAATCCTTTGAAGTTTTATCATTTGCTTCCGATACACTGTTTATTAACTGCAGAATGGGATGCACAGTCGATGACCCTTCCTCAATCCGAACTGATACTTGTATATAAAGTTATGTTTGTCGAGGAAAGTGTATAATCGTGAGTACATTACTTTTTCAAGTATTTTTGAAAATGTTGGAAGAATACTTATGGGGCGATAATTGGTAAAACGTTGGGGATCTCCAGATTTAAAGGCAGGAATGATTTTGGCTATCTTCATTCTGTCTGGTACCCTACCTACAGCGAAAGACAGATTGATTATGTGTGACAGGGGGTCTGCTATCTCGTATACAATCTCCTTCAGCAGTTTGGTGGACATATCATTGATATCAGTATCATTGATATCAGTACTTGATTTGCCTTTTAATTTATTAGCGCAAGTAATTATTTCATATTTATTAGTAGGTGTTATAAAAAATGAATTCCCGTTATTACTATTGCCGAGATATTCTGAAAAGTGACGTTGTGACGGGGGGTACTGTACTTGAGCACTTATATTCATACCAATATTAGCAAAGAATGTGTTAAATCTGTCCGCAATTGTTGTAGGGTCGGATAATTCGATATTCCCGCCCAAGAAGGTTGGAGGAATTTGTCGGTGGTTATTTGACTTGTAAATGGCCTTTCGCAAGATGTCCCAAGTTTTTTTTAATATTATGTTTGTTTTCAAGTAGAACTTGATTATAATAGTCTGCTTTGCATTTCCGCCTCAAGCGGTTGTATTTCTGACAAAACGTTTTGTATTCTGATATGTTTTGGATAGTAGGAAATTTTAGTTTTTTAACATACAATTTATTTTTAGTTTGGGACGATTGCAATAGGCCAGAGGTCATCCAAGGTTCTCGTTTTATATATTTCTTTCGTGTGGGGGATGATTTCAGGGGAAATGCTTGTTCAAATACTGCGTGGAATTTATCCAGGAACCGATTGTATGCCGAATTAGGACAAACGTCATTGGTAACATCAGAGAAATCACAACCCATTAAGAGTCTTTTAAATCGAATGACATTCTCAGTTTTCATGGATCGTCGATAATTAGGCGTTACAGGGGGGGGGGGGGGGGGGGGGGGGCGTTTATCTAATTCATCTACATAAAACGTTGCAAAATGATCGCTGACGTCAGTAATTATGATTCCAGATGTGAACTTTTTAATATTATTGCTGAATATGTGATCAATTATGGTTGCGGAAAACTCCGTGACTCTGGTAGGTTTTGTTATAGCGGGCAGGAAACCAGCAGTAAATAGCGAGTCAATAAAGGTATTCGTTTTTCTGTGGGTATTTACACTGAGCAGATCTATGTTAAAGTCACCCATGAGGTAGACTACAATGTTATCCTTGCTTAAAGAGTCTAGCAATTCAGTTAGTTTGACTAGGAACAGATCAAGGTCTGCCTTAGGAGCTGTGTTTGGTCTGTAGTCCCTACAATACATTTCTTCTTGAGGGATAGTTCTATAAACAGAGATTCAAAGACATGTGGTATGAAGACTGAGAGATCATTTCGTATTTTATAGGGTATACTATCATTTATGAACATTCCTACGCCTTCCCTCCCGTCATCGTCGTCAGGACGAGTTCGGGACACTAACGGGTGATAGCCCTCAAGCCGGTACTCAACACCAGATTTCACGTTAAATATTTCCGTCATTCCGATCACATCGAAAAAGTTGGATTTTGTCTGCAGATCTACAAGTAAGTTATGAACATTTTCAAAGTTTGCATTCAGGCTGCGGCAGTTGATGTTGAGTAGCGATAGGGCTTTGATTTTGCTTGAAATTTCATCGTTAAAGTTATCAGGCGTAAAGTAATGGCAACCGGAGTCAAGAGAATTGAATGGGAGGGTGAGGTCTTCTTCATCGGTAGAAATAATATCGTTCAGTTTTTTCTGGAAATCAAAATTGTCATTAGTATGGATCTCATTAAGAGAAATTGTGTTAGCCATAATTACCTAGAGAAAGAAAGAGATCAAGCGATGGTCCGAACATGAGGAAAAAATTATCTTGATTTTCGAGGATTTTGCACTGCTTATAAACTGCAGTGAAAAGTGAAATATATGCTTTGATGTCAGGTAAGAATATGAGAAAAATGCATAACATAAGAAAAGTTAATACTCCGAGGTAATCCATCTGGTTAAGTGTATAGTAGCATTGTGGAAATAGATTACAACCTTGGTCAATATCACAGTGGGTAACTTGTGGGTTATATATAAAAGCAGTAACGCAGTCAAAGGAATTACGACCTTGGTCAATATCACAGCAGGTAACTTGTGGGTTATATATAAAAGCAGTAACGCAGTCAAAAGAAGCAGGCAATGGGAAGCAGGCTATGAGAGGACCCATGCCATTACTATCTATATTATGTCCACGGCAACGTGTAGCATCAGTGGCCACATGATAGAACAGCCATGATATGGCCACAGATGCCGCTGGTGGCCGCATTTTTTAAATCTAGAACGCCAAAAGCGTTGTTATATATATGGAAGGGAATACAAAAGAGAAAAAAAAAAAAAAAAAAAAAAAAAAAAAATGTAAACACAGTCAATCACCTAATTTTGTGCCCAATCTTCACCACCCGCACAGCCCCTTATTAAATACCGAAAGAGAGTAAAAATAAGTAGAAATAATTAAATAAAAATCACCAGATCTGATACCAACCCTGTTAAGAATCAAATAAACAGTTTCCGAAAATCCGTGACTTTGGATAGGAAACGCTCAAATCCCTTTGTTTCGCATTATCTGTTTCTAGGAGGAAAAACCCAGCATAACAAACCGACCATGACAAAATGAGTACAAACGTACTTTTCTTGACAGATTGACTGGGGTTTCCACACACAATTAGTGGTCAAATACAAACATACATTTGAACTGAACGATTTGTTTTCTTCTTTTCTCGAGCTTTTCCTACATCATCCGGGATTTGTCTCAAATGACCCAGTAACATACTGTTCACATATCAAATTCAATGTCCCTGGACATTCACTCAATTAGAAAAAAATTACACGGATTTAATATAAGTTGCGTCAAGTGTTGGTGACCAGGTGAAGTGCATGTTATAAGTAAATTTAAGGGCCTATATAAGTAATGAAATTTCGTTTATTTTGAAAATTCTCACCTCTGATATTCCTTCAATTCAAATTAAATATACACAAAATGTACATCAAAATGAAGGTTGGGATGTATAGAACACGAAACACATACGTAATCAACTCATAGAGTCGACTGTAGGCACCACTGGTTCCTGGAAGTCTGCTGCCGTATTCACACCAGAACTGATAATTTAATAATATTTCACGAAAACAACTTGTGGCAAAATGTGCTTTATATATCCAAGAACAAAGCTAGGGGATAAAAATTCTTCAAAACACGGCGACAGAGCTACATTGGGGAAAATCCCAAAGCCTTTGCTTTTGTTTACGTATGAGTCTACTTTCGATTTCCGGTTGACGTCATCCGACAGAAAAAGCATGTAAAAACAACGGCGTCTAAAATCAAATAATGAAAAAGATCGCCTTCATACAGTATACTGTTATTAGATAGAGATTGCACAGTTGCCATATTCAGTGCAAGGTATCATGATACTTGCTGAAATTTCTTAGAATTACGATTTTGTTTTTGGATGGAAATTCGTGGTAACGAGTGATTTGCGCATGTCTGTCGAGCATGGAAACCATCTTCAATAAAAAATGCAGACAGTGTTGTCCTTTTCCAAAAATGCAGTCCTACCACTGTATTCGAAAGTGTTTTGAATGCCTAGCTTTGTTCTTGGATATATGAAGCACATTTGGCCACAAGTTGTTTTCGTGAAATATTATTTTATTTTAAGTTCCAGGAACCAGTGGTGCCTACAGTCGATTCTATGAGTTGATTACATATGTGTTTCGTTTTCTATACATCCCAACCTTCATTTTGATGTATAATTTGTGTATATTTAATCTGAATTTAAGGAATATGAGAGGTGAAAATTTCAAAATAAACAAAATTCCATTACTTATATAGGCCCTTAATGGGCATGGTAGGATTTGAGTCTCACTCTAGCTCGTGGACAGGAGATTATGAAAGTGAAGGCCCCACGTTCACCCACCAATTGCTGATAACGAATCAGGGTGTGTATAGTACTTGAAGTAGGTTAACCTAGAGTAAATCGATCCTGCACGTTTTCCTGTCATCAGGTGGCTGACAATAATAATGAAGTACAGTTGACAACAAAATGGGTAAATCCTTCCTATTGGGCCCAGCACCATCAAATCCACCCCAACTGTAACCTACCAGCCAAGATGAGTTTTACATTGCTGGACCCAACAAAATGATTTAGTTTTAGCTTCCGTGGATTTGGGCCTCATTTTCAGTCAGACTGCTATTCACACTTTGTGCTTTCCTGTCCTTTGGTGGCTAGCAATGATACCGAAGTACAGTTAACCACAAATTAAATATATTCTTCCTATTGGGACCAGCACCATCAAATCCACCAAAGTTGAAACATGACTGCCAGGATGAGTTTGCAAAATGAGTTGTACAGTGCTCCACCCAAAAAGAATGATCTGATTTTAGGTTTTAGGGTTTAGGTCTCATTTTTAGTAATGCTACTGTTCACACTTTAGGTTTTCCTGTCCCATGGTGGCTAACATTAATACTGAAATACAGTTGACAAGTAAACCCCTCTTTTTAGGGCCCAGAACCGTCAAATCCACCCAAACTGTAGCATGACGTCCAAGATGAGTTTGAATGTGCTGCACCCAACAAGAACGATTCAGTTTTAGGTTTTACGATTTAGGCCTCATTATCTGTTGAGCTGTTGTTCACATTTAATGTTTTCTTGCCCTCTGGTAGCTAACCACATTACTGACATACAGTTGAGAACAAAGTAAGTAAATCCTTCTTATTGGGCCCAGCACCATCAAATCCACCCAAACTGTGACATGACAGCCAAGATGAGTTTGACAGTGGTGGACCCCACCGGAATGATTTGGCTTTAGGCTTTAGGGTGAAGGCCTCATTTTCTGTTAGGCAGCTGTTCACACTTAATGTTTTCCCGTCCTCTGGTAGCTGACAATAAAGTAAGTAAATCCTGCCTATTGGACCCAGCACCATCAGATCCACTCAAAGTGTAACATGACTGCCAAGAAGAGTTTGACAGTGCTGGACCCAAGAAGAATGAATTGCCTTTAGCTTTTTGGGGTTTAGGCCTCATTTCCTGTTAGGCTGCTGTTCACACTTAATGTTTACCTGTCCTCTGGTGGATAACAATTTTAATGAAGTACAGTTGACAACAAAGTAGGTAAATCCTCCCTACTGGGCTCAGCACTATCAAATCCACCCAGACAGTGACATGACTGCCATAATGAATTTGACAGTGCTGCACCCAACAAGAATGATTCGGTTTTATGTGCTTGGGTTTAGGCCTAATGTTCTGCTAGGATGTTGTTCACACTTAATGTTTTCCTGTCCTATGGTGGCTAAAAATAAAAAACAATAATACTGAAACACAGTTACCAACAAAATAGGCAGATCCTTCCTATTGGGCCCAGCACCATCAAATCCACCCAAACTGTTACACGACTGCCAAAATGAGTTTGACAGTGCTGTGCCCAACAAAAATGATTTACTTATAGCTTTTTGGGGTTTAGGCCTCATTTCCAGTTAGGCTGCTGTTCACACGTAATGGTTTCCAGTCCTTTGGTGACTAACACTGATACCGAAGTACAAATGACAACAAAGTAAGTACATTCTTCTTATTGGGCCCTTCACCATCTGATCCACACGCACTGAAACGTAATTGCTAAGATGAGTTTGACAGTGCTCCGCCCGACAAGAATGGTTTTGTTTTGGGTTTCAGGGTTTAGGCCTCATTTTCTGTTAGGGTACTGTTGACACTTTAAGCTTTCCTATCTCATGATGGCTAACAACAATACTGAAATACAGTTGAAAACAAAGTAAGTAAATCCCTCTTTTAGAGCTTTCCTATCTCATGTAGGCTAACAACAATACTGAAACACAATTGATAACAAAGTAAGTAGATCCCTCTTTTAGAGCCTAGCACAATCAAATCCGCCCCACCTGTAACATGACATCCAAGATGAGTTTGAGCGTGCTGGACCCAACAAGAACAATTTGGATTTAGGTTTTACGATTTAGGCCTCATTATCTGTTGGGCTGTTGTTCACACTGCATGTTTTCCTGCCCTCTGGTATCTAACCACAATACTAAAACACGGTTGACAACAAAGTAAGTAAATCATTCTTATTAGGCCCAGCATCATCAAGCCCACCCAAACTGTGCCATGACAGCCAAGATGAGTTCGACAGTGGTGGACTCAACAAGAATGATTTGGTTTTATATTTTAGGGTGCAGGCCCTCATTTTCTGTTTGGCTACTGTTCACACTTAATGTTTTCCTGTCCTCTTGGTAGTTGATCGTACTACTCAAATACAGTTGACAACAAAGTAAGTAAATCTCTCCCAATTGGGCCCAGCACCATCAAACACACCCAAGCTGCAACATGACAGCCAAGATGAGATTGACAGTGCTGCACACAACAAGAATGATCTGATTTCAGCATCTGGGGTTTAGGCCTCATTTATTGGTAGGCTGCAGTTCAACCTTAATGTTTTCCTGTTTTCTGGTGGCTAACAATAATTATGAAGTACAGTTGACAAGAAATTAAATTAATCACACCTATTGGGCTCAGCACCATCAAACCCACCCAAGCTGCAACATGACAGCCAAGATGAGATTGACAGTGCTGCACCCAACAAAAATGATTTGATTTCAGCTTTTGAGGTTTAGGCCTCATTTATTGGCAGGCTGCAGTTCATCCTTAATATTTTCCTGTTCTCTGGTGGCTAACATTAATTATGAAGTACAGTTGACAAGAAATTAAATTACTCGTACCTATTGGGCTCAGCACTATCAAACCCACCCAAACTGTAATATTACTGGTGTCTAACAATAATTATGAAGTACAGTTTGACAAGAAATTAAATTAATCATACCTATTGGGCTCAGCACTATCAAACCCACCCAAACTGTAATATTACCGCCAAGATGAGTTCGACACTGCTGCGCCCAACAAAAATAATTCAGTTATAACTTTTGGGGGATTAGGCCTCATTTCCTGTTAGGCTGCTGTTCACACTTAATGCTTTCCTGTCGTTTGAGGACTAACATGATACCGAGGTACAGTTGACAACAAAGTAAGTACATTCTTCTTATTGGGCCCAGCACCATCAAGTCCACCCAGAATGAAACATGACCTCCAAGATGAGTTAGGCAGTGCCAACAAGAACGATTTGGTTTTTTGGTTTTACGATTTTGGCCTCCTTATCTGCTTAGGCTGTTGTTCACACTTAATAATTTTCTGTCCTCTGGTAGCTAATCATATTATTGACATACACGTAACAACAAAGTAAATAAATCCCTCCTTTTAGGTCCAGCATCATCAAATCCGCCCAAACTGTAACACAACAGCCAAGTTGAGTTCGACAGTGGTGGACCCAACAAGAATGATTTGATTTTAGGTTTCAGGGTGTAGGCCTCATTTTCTATTTGGCTGCTGCTCACACTTAATGTATCTCCTGTCCTCTGATAGCTGGCAATAATACTGAAATACAGTTTACAACAAAGTAAATAAATCCTTCCTATTGGGCCTAGCACTTCCAGATCCACTCAAACTGTAACACGACAGCAGCCAAGATGAGTTGGATGGTGCTGCCCCCAGCAAGAATGATTTGATTTTAGTTTTTTGGGTTTAGGCATCATGTCCTGGTAGGCTGCTATTTACTGTTTACACTTAAGGTTTTCCTGTCCTCAGGTGTCTAACATTAATACTAAATTACAGTTGACAACAAAATAAGTAAATCCATCCTATTAGGCCCAGCACCATCAGATGCACCCAAACTGTAACATGACAGCCAAGATGAGTTCGATGGAGCTGGACCCATCAGGAGTGATTTAGTTTGAGGGTTTAAGGTATAGACCTCACTTTATGTTAGGCTGCAGATCAGATTATATCTTTTTCAGTCCTGTTCTCTGGTAGCTAATACTAATACTGAAATCTGAACTCAACAAGACTGATTTCTGATTTAGGTTTAGAATTTAGGCTTTGTGTTCCGTGTTACGGATGTCCATACTTACTCCTTTTAGCCATCTTATGGTGACTGATGGATATTACTCTATATCTATATAACAAATACAAATGACTTAATTATCAAGCTACACACACTCTCTCTCTCAAGATCGTTGAAGATACTTAAGATATATCTTAAACACTCAGTATATTCCTTCCATCTTCTTGCAGAATATTCTCTGAATTCCAAGAGTACTCTCACTCCACTGAGTCTTATCCTGGTTTGGTAGCTTTTCTCTGTCCGTAGTTTGTAGGCAATAGTTGAAAGTTTACCCCTTTCCTTTTTCAGAGAGGGCGGGAGGTCTGTTCTGACACTCATCCTGGTGCCCCTAAGATTCTTGGCTTCATGTAAAATGTCTTGCTTGTCACGGTCGTTGCCTGTTTTAATTATAAGTGGGTGTGGGAGAGGTATTCCGTGATGTCCCCCGTGCCTTGCTACGGGAAGCCTGTGAATGTTTATAGCACGCTGTACTATACCCTCTGCCTTCGAATCTTCAAGTTTTATATTGTCCTTCAAAAACTGTTCAACCTTTTGGTAAGGATCCTCACCCTACTCCTCACTGATTCCATATAACAATAAATTGTATTTTCTATCATGAATCTCATTCAGGATCCGTTTTTCTTCAAGCTCGGACAACTTAACCTCAGGAATCCTAAGAGTCCCAGGCGGATAGGGCATTGATAAGGTGGCAAGGTTTACGTTCGAACTGGGGTTCAGACGACAGTCACTGGCTGTCGGCTGAGCACTGATAAGAACATAAATGTTCCTCCATCAATTTAACCCCGTAATCCTCCGACAGTGAGGAGTATGTCACGTCGGATCCGCGCTTGTCTCGCGAACCGAGGAGGATTTACAAGGTATTAAGGTCTTGGACTGAATGTGGCAAATTCTCTGACTGACCGTCCATGTCTTCTACAGCTCAGTGCGTGGAATGTGTGCTTGTCAGACACCCAACTATCGCTGAAATCATTTACCAGGCGTCACAGTGCAATGCCTCAGCTGTCTTTTTGATGAACATATAAATATATTTCTTCATATATCTCCCTTTTACTAAATATCCCCTACTTTTTGAATAGTATATATACGAATCCAAACCTCCTACTACATTTCTACACGATTCATTTATCTGACCTTCTGTTAAATATTGTACTCATTTTGTATGACTTCATGTACATTGTATAAAACATTGTATGGGTGAATAAACTGAATTGAATTGAACTGACTATAATTAATACCTAGACGCAAGAAGGCGATTCTAATTGACTTCCATGTTGTGGGAAAGCACACTGGCGTGAGCGGGACACTGGTGAGCATGGACAGTTTTAGAACCTAAACATTTTTTTTCAAATCAAGTTCCATTTGCCTGAAAAGACAAACGATCCTTGACTAAAAACAAATGCAGTGCCATACGCCTCATCCATGTTTTCAATAAGTTCACAATTTCTTCCCGGGATTGTGAGATTTAATCACTGAAATTTGACAAAACAGTTTTTTCTACCACTTGGGGTAGTGAAGCTTGAATCCCTGGAGTAGAATAGAATCCCACTGGGTATCACTGACGATCATTGACTAAAAACAAATGCAGTGCCTTACGCCTCATCCATGTTTTCAATAAGTTCACAATTTCTGCCCGGGATTGTGATATTTAATCATTGAAACTTGGCAAAAGAGTTTTTTTCTACCACTTGAGGCAGTGAAGCTTGAATCCCTGGAGTAGAATAGAATCCCACTGGGTATTCAGTTTTTTTGTAGGCTTGTCCGGTCTCAATCGAGTCGAACCGGAATTCTCATATGTTATCTAACAATGAACTTAATTATTTGCACCCCAAAACTCGGAAAAAAACGTTTGTATCAGCCCCCCCCCCCCCCCCCCCCCCCCCCATTCACACTCCCTATCAGACAGATTCAATTTCCGATAAAAAGCGCTGCATCACATTTATGGATTGTTATTACGCATTAGAATATACTTCCTGAAATTCAAAATTTCGACCATTTTTAACCCAATTTGAACTGAAAAATGGGGGGAACGGCGGGCTTTATGTAAACAGATTGTTAGATAAATGTATTATCATGACCCTGAGCATGTCCTGTAATTTGTATTAGATTCTCGGTCGGGTTTACAATCGGACTCGCCCTGGCGGGCTCGTTGCGATCTGATTGTAAACACGACCTCGAATCTGATACAAATTACAGGACATACACAGGGTCATGATAATGTATATATATATCAGTTTGTTTCGTGTCGTCAATTCTATAAATCTTGATGACCGCATTTTACAGAAGTCGTTTCTTCTTCTCTGACTGGATGAATTGAATCATCATCGTTTTAACCCTTTACCCAACGCAGACGATATCAAAATTTATTATTTTAAATATCATTTTTTAGAATTTTTTTCAAAAAATTTCAACCAAACCATATCATGTGACCCCTCGTTGGAACGAGCTCTACGAGCTCGTTCCAGCGAGGGGCCACATGATATGGTTTGGTTGAAATTTTTTGAAATTGTTTGAAAAATAATATTTTTTCAACTGCTGAATTTGCATATTATGCGGGAGGATGCGCCGATTCGTTGGGTAAAGGGTTAAACGATATGGCAAAGTGTATAGGACTTATACGAAGTTTTACCATTATACAGGGAGCACGGTGGCTGAGTAGGTAAAGGTGCAGGCTGCAAGCCGAGAGGTCCTCAGTTCGAATCCCACCTGTGGCAACCGCGTTGTATCCTTGGGCAAGACACTTCATCTCCATTGCCCGCATGGGGGCACGATGACGCCGTGTACTAAGGCGTACTGCACGTCGATGGTGCGCATGTCTTCAACCAATCTAACCCTGCCTGTGCTGCAGTGCTGAGTTACGATGTTGGGGAGCTGGCAGTTGCTCGGTGGTTCTCTCCGGGTACTCCGGCTTCCTCCACCCGTAAAACTGTCACGGTCATGATTAGCCATTGTGCATAAATATGTGACCTTAAACACAAATAAATAAATAAATACCTTTATACAGACGGTATTTGTCAAGCTCTCAAGTCCCCAGTCAAATTATGTAAGGAATGCGACGCTGCCATGGTCTGTAACCAGTTTATTTCTTAACCCTTTGAATACTGGTGGTATGGACAGTTCAATGGTAGCAATTGGAAAAGTCTACATTCATTAATATTTTACCTATTGTCTATCCTTATAGAACGAAAATTTCGCTAAAAATTTTCGAGGGGTAATTGTTCGCCCATTTCTACATCCTATGAACTAGTTCAATGTTCTGTTGATTTTCAATTTTTATAAGGTCGGGAAGAAATTTCTGAGGATAGTTTCAGTATTTTCTTCCTCACATTCTTCGATTCCGGGGAACACTAGGTTATTTCTCATAGAACGACAATTTAAGTCAATTACGGCACCTTTTAGCTTCTCATTTTCATCCAAGAGGAAATTCATATCGGTTGCAAAATTATTTTCGAGAACTGACGGCGATTTTTCACTGATTTGATTGTTGATATCTGCGAGTTATCTAGTCACACAGATCACATGTATATTCGAGGCTTTTCTCAATGTCTTTGGTGTTACTGCCCATAAATTTCATTTTGGACACTAAGGTAACCCTTTGAACCATACTAGTATCTTCCATGTCAGTTCACCTACAGCAATTGGAAGAGACCATATTTATTATTTGGGGGTAGACCAATTAACATGTTCAACGTGCAGCCTTGGGGCTGCACGTTGAAAATATTGATTGGGTTACTTTATATAAAAGGAGTGAATAAATCACATAATCATTCACGTTTTAAGAGGCTCCGAGTGGGTTATTTTAATATGCATTGTACATGACATACTGCGACAAGAACTGTCGTTCAAAAACTCATAGCTGCTTCAACGAGCGATTGGTTTTGTGTTACAGCACCACTCTCGTTTCAAAGCTGTGTTTTTAAAACCTTTCGTTCAACATCATTTCAAGCAAGCATGCGCCGATTTTCGTGATGCATGTCGTCCTATTTCAACATAATACACAATCAAATGGGTATTCCTTTTCCCAGCAAAACGGACAAAAAACAAAAAACAAAAGAAAAACCGTGCAGCGCTTTTCACAAAAATCGTCATTTAAATTTCTTATTTTTTTCTTTTTGTATCAAAAACAGTGCTTAAATTGATCTCATTCCAATGAGAGGTCTTAAGATATGTTTTTGAGTTAAAAATAAAAATCTTTAGTTAATACTATCCCTTTATCAAATTTGTGTTTATTGTACATTTTACTCATCCACTGTTAACTCTTTACCTAACGTAACGGCCAAAACCGGCCAGCGCTATTCTCAAAAATAGCTAATTAATTATCATTATTTTTTTCATTGTTTGTCTCAAAAACATAGGTTATGAGCTCGTTCCAACGAGGGGTCATAACCTATGTTTTTGAGACAAAAAATGAAAAAAAGTAGTTGTTCAAGAATTATTTTTGCAAGTGTCGTCTGCTTTTCAGGTTAGGTAAAAGGTTAAACTAAGTTTACGCCGAAATTTATGCATAAGAGTTAGAGAGGTTAAAATAATGATGTTCACTTCCCATAGTCAAGGTATTATCCAGTAACATATACGTTTCAGCTTCATCTACAGTACGTGGAGAGTGGATTGTAACTAAATCACTCGGGGAGTAGAGTTATCACCCAAAGTATCACTCTCAAATTCTGTACATATGGACAAAAAGCACAAGCAATGTTTCTGCCAATGGACCTCCGGGTATAACTCTGAGGTCCATTGGCTGGAGCTTTGCTTGTGCTTGTTATGCTTTGCAACAAATTTGCAATTATTGCTTGGGTGGAATCTCCAATCTATGGGTGATTTAGTTATACTACATTCTCCACGTACTGTCCAATACTTGAATTATATTCTTCTGTGTTTCAGGTCAAAGTGTCAAGCATACTTTGTGTGCAGTATTGGTTTACCTTGACTTCCGAAGCTTACAAAAGTGCCTCGCAACCACACACAATAAAAAATTAGGCCGTAAGCCACCGTATACTACATATTTTCCTTACCACAATACAATATTATGATAGCTGTGGACTAACACCATGGGAACGCGGCGGCTCAGTAGTTGCGGCATTGGACTTCAAACCAAAAGATTCACCTGTTCGTTCCGCGCCAGGGGTAACTGCGACGTGTCTTTGGACAAGATACTTGATCCCGATTGCCCACGTGGGGCACGGTGATGCCATGCAGTAAGACGTACTGCTCGTCGATAGTGCACTTGACTTCAACCAATGCTAACCCTGCTTGTGTAAAGTTAGTATGTTGAGGAGTCTGACAGTTGCTCGCCGTTGCTCGGTGGTTCTCTACGGCTTCCTGCACTCGTAAAACTGCCCCTGGCTGTAGTAAGTGTCGTTAAACCCAATAAATAAATAAATAAATAAATAAATAAATAAATAAATAAATAAATAAATAAATAAATAAATAAATAACATCACAAAATGTGTTCGGAGTCAAGAAGGTACAAGCAGCACTTGTTTCAATGATGAAAATTCCTTTCATCTCCACTGTTCACTACCTCTGAAATTTGTATTGTACTGGATTATGCGATAGTTCAATTTTTTTCACGACATGCCATAGGTTGTGAAGCATTTGACCGTAGCTTATATTTCATCTAAATTTGAGAGAATCCCTTTTGATTCTCGCGAAAATAGTTGCGAGAATCCATACCTGCTATGAGTGTCCTAGGATTCCATTAGGCCACCATGGTTGAACCGCTGTTGTATACTGATAACACTTGTGTGCCCTGTACCCAACACAGCTTTTTAATTTTTCAAAAATCTGAACTGAATTTAATATTTAAAAAAAAACAAACAAACAATATTTATCAATAAAGCCTAACAAATATGGATACCATTCCAATGACAGCCATATTTGTACAATTTTATTGACAAAGTGTCCGGATATTTCAGGCCATGTGTTAGCCTTGTATTGGTTAAGTTGCTGCTGCTTTGATAGGTAAATATTTAATTTGACTCAATTCTTTTCACGCAAATCCTAACAGACGAGCAGCGAGAATCTACATGGATTCACGCAGGTTTTGTAGCGCGAGAATGGATTCTCGGATTCTCGTTGAAATATTGGCCCTTATTTCTGTCTTTATAATGATTGGAATACATTATTTCTATTCCACTTTAGCGTGAGAAATTATTTTTTATTGTGAATAGAAAAGTTTTGATCGTTTTGCAGTACACATCGACTTTTTACTGCGCTATGAAGTTGGAGTAATACCATACCAATGTTATTTCAAATGTAGACGGTACAATTCGTTTCAAAGCCAAACACAGACCTGAAACTCCCGCTGTGATAGTGTATCCACGACGAAAGTTAGGTTATCAAGGGTTTGGCCACGCGATGAATTTCGAACATCCCCAGAAGTGAAAACCTATGCTTAGTGGCAGTAATCAAGATACTATAGAATGCAAATGGGTGGGTGGAGGGCATCATCACTGGATCTAACGTTGTATTTCATGTTTTCTTTTTTCTTTATATTCTATTTATTTTTTTATCTCTTCTCTCTCTCTTTCTCTCAGGTTAATTTGTGTTTGTCTATAATGTTTATAATAGTTAGATTTTGTTAGAATCTGTTATTTATGGAATACGTCTGCCATATTGTAAATTGTTAGTCAGTGTACAGGAACGGAGGGGCTTCTAAGTGGTAAGCACTTGTCCTCCAATCCTGATTTGCATTGTCAAATGGCAAATAAAATATGTTTAATCTAAAGCCAAACACATCATCTTGACTCAGTGAATGGACACGTGACTCTACTTATATCTTGTTTTGTATTCGAAAGACAGATGGTTACATCTTAACTTTTAAAATTGTACATTTGTAAAATAAACCGCACTAATTCCTAAACATCCTTGACTTACATCATGAAAATCTACTTTCGATAACGTTACATCCCTTGAAGTTATTTGACGGGCGAGGAAGGTTCAATGAAGATGCAAGTTATTGTTGAGAAAACACCTGTGACATCAGTAGAAAATAAAGCCAAGTTTTCGTATGTTACTTTAATAAACAAAAACAACAGACAGCTTTTGGAGCTGTCTGTTGTTTTCGCTTATAAAAAGTGACGAAAGGAAACTTGGCTTTTAATGGCAAGCTAATTAGAAATAACCACTTTACAGTTAATCCGCCATTAAGAATATCTATCAGTATCACACCTTCCAACACTTAGCAAGCGTCCACTTTGGACCTTTGTGTTTTTACAGTCATCTGCAAGTTTTATTCTCTCCAGGCAAAAAAGAAAAAAAAATAGCAAATCTTGTCACATAGTTATGACGTGACTCCTTTGTTTAAAAGAAGTGATATATTTCGAAGAGTTGATAAGAGCATACGCTGTTTTCATCAAATATCACTCCAAGATCTGCCACACCTGGGCGATGAAGGATAGCTTTCGATAACAAAGACAATGAATTGGGACAGTGTTAGCTCTGACATAAACAAAAACCCGTGAAAACATTTCAAGGATTTGTATTAAAATATCTGAACCCATTCACGTACTCTTCTGAACTTTCTCACCTGGTGATATTATTAGTTACCCCTTGTCTGATCACGTGGTACGGGATTTTACCTACCCGAAGCCAGCCGTATCTCATGAGGCCTACGGCTGGCTTCGGGTAGGTAAAAACCCGTACCACGTGATCAGACAAGGGGTAACGAATTTATCTATTGACTTTCCGTTTTAGAAGTACAATCTATTTCATGTGTGAGCACACACAGCATGAGATCTTTTATCTTCCATTGTTGAGCCATTCTGGTTTCTGTGGAATTTTTGTGCAAAAGAGTTTTTGTGAAAATATGCCGATATGACTAGTATAAAAAAAAATTATTGGATTTCTTTTTTTCTTTTTTGTCTCAAAAACATAGCTTATGAACCCCACATTGGAGGGTACTCGACAAGCTCTTTCCAATAAGGGGTCATGAGCTATATTTTGGAGATAAAAAATTAAAATTACATGTACACTGTAAAACTGGAATGACGCGTCTTCTACGGGGTATGGACAGTTTGTAGATTTCGGAACGAGGCTTCCACTGGGTATGGGAAATTTGTCAGTGGCTGGGCGGACGTATCGTGGGTTTCAATGAATATGGTCTCATACCACGTATCTATCAACCAATCAAATAAAAAAAATCACTTTAGTCAATAGATAATATACAATATTTCACACATAAAATACAAACAAAAAAAGTACGGTAAAAATGACTTTTCCCGAATAACGATAGCAAAATTTTGCTGACTCAAAAAAAGAACGTATTGAAAAGAATGAGAAATAAATATCCAATCAAGTTAATTTAATCGAGACTTTATACTGAGTCTTTCTTGTTGATTGTACGTCTTTTGTTTATCAAAGAAAACAATTCTGTGACAAGTCGTTTACACCAAATCAGCTCGTGATATTGAACATACAATCGCTCGGCAATGTTAACTCGGGCAAAGCCTTCGTGAACATCCTCGCGATTGTATGTTCAGTATCACTTGCTTTTTATGGTATAACCTATGCTTACATCCTACACTTTTATATTAATGGAAAGGACAGTGTCTGTATTATATGTCACGATGCGTACACTGTTGATATGCAGAAATGTTCACACCACAGCTGAAATTGTCTTCTATGAACACTGAGTTGGCAGTGGATTCCCAGGTTATGTTATTTCCCCATGAACACCTATTCACCATGTGATTTATCCCATGAATACAAGTTGATCATGTGACATTCGAACATCGCGCAATGATATTACGCACTACATTTGGTTTTCCAGAGTCTGGTTTTAAATCTCGTAATTTCTATTTGTGCCCTATAAATAGACGAATATGACAAATCTATCACTGCAGATTGCGGTTGTGTTGCAATAATCTTAGAACCCATTTATTCAATAACCACCTGTCACCATCGCCCATGTGTCAGTGTGGTGTACTCCAGACAAGCGAACGCTTTCTTTTGTTCTGTCCTGTCTTTGAAGAGACACGAAGGTCAACAATAAGTAATAGTTACTAACTGAGCTGGAGGTATTTCATGAATTTGAACAACCTACCAACGTGCGGTATGTGACGCCGAGTCGCGAAGCGGCGAGGTGTTACAGCACGTTGGCAGGTTGTTCAAATTCGTGAATACCGACAGCGGGTTAGTAACTTACTTACACGCCAATGCACAGAACGCACGGACCCAGGTATGGTAAGTGAGTACAGGTGTTCAATTGACGTCACTTGAACACCTATTATATTGTTCTATCGGGTATTTCACGCCTCTTACCAACCCGGAGAAGACAAAGGAATTGGTGTGTAACAATACTTCCATTGGCACCAGATGTGACAATACTCCTATTTGGCTCCGAATTCCTTACAAGTGATGAAAATTTGTCTGTATTTGAAATGGTGCAGGACATTATTCTACTTAATAAACGTTTCCAACAGCTGCGACCCTACCGCTGCTCCCCTTACAGTTTACAATGGGTGGAATCTGGACCTAGTCGCCCACTGGGTGATCTCTCAATACAACATCCCTTTCAAGTGAGCTCCTATTGTGTTATCCAACTATCTCTTCTGTTAATGGACCATCAGGCTAACACGATGATCGGTGGCGGAGGATTTGCTTTTCTGTCCTACGAGAGTTTTTAGTGAAAACCTACATCAAATGAAATATCTGCGGGGTGAGGGCCTTGTTCACTATTAGCTTCTCACACGGTTGGTTTTTTTCGATTGGTGGAGGGGGGGGGGGGGGGGGGAGTCCGTGATATTGTTACCGAGTTGTGTGTCGCGGGTGCGAACTATGTTTCGTATATTATTAAACAATACATTGCATGCTAATGAATAATGCGTCTTCCACTTACGAAACATTGTTCGTTTCCCGGGTGCGTGGTGCTGGCGGCGGTCCTCCGGAGCCGCCCTGGAATGAAAAACGTTTACAGTGCCCCACGCCCCCCCTCCCCCCCCCCCCTCTTTGTCCATTAGAACATCGTCCTCTCGTACTAGCATTAGGATGCGATCTCCATGTGAGTCAGTTCCAAAACTGTTGTCGATCAATGTTAATGTCTTGTGCATTCAAGTTGGCCCTTTTCAAATGTCATCCTTCTCCTTCACTCGTCCTCTCATTCTACTTTCTTCATTTTTTTCCGTGTTTAAGCAATATGCAACCAACCCACCCGTTCTATCTATCTGTCTAACTGAAATTGTGTAATCTTACAGACTTGGGAGACGGTTCACATAAGCGTTCAGCTTTCTTCCAAATCCCCTACTTCAACAAGTTAGTTTGATATGTTATGTGTTAATTGTATTCACTGAAATTTATGTACAAAACATTCAGTCCGTTTACACTTGTTTGTATGTATACAATTAACTTGTGTTTTTTCAATAGATATTGTGTAAACGCAAACACCTTTCTGTTCCTCGATTGAATGCTGTCTCAGAATCTAATCTATCCGGTGATAATCCGCAAGCAGAAATGCTTCTGTTCAAAAAATGAAATGTTTCGACAATACATTTTATTTATTAAATATTTATGTTTTTTTTTCTTATCAGTTATGATTTTCGGCAATGCAATTTGCTGAAACGTATCATCTGTGTAAAGTGACGAGGCAATTGTTTTGACAAAATAGACAACTGGGAACAAGCGCTCGCTTCCATCAAACTTTGAAACAGAAACCGTATATATTTTCACGAATTTTAAAAATAAGAGCTAAAAACCCACCATTTTCTCGTCTCAAAATAACGACAACAAAACATTCTACGAAGTTATATGACATAACCCTTCATTGGAATAAGCTCCTTCCAGTAAGGAGAAACATCACATGATTTGTTGGAATATTTTAATTAAAATTTTTTTTCAACTGCTCAATGAGCCTCATTCTGTAAATCACGAGGGCACATGCAGTTGTCTCGTTTTTTAAAGGGTTAACAGGTATGTTGTTTTCAAGAAATATTTAAAAATATCAAGCAATAGAGAAAAGGGAGAATAACAAATTTGTCAGAAAAAGGTCTTATATAATATGAAGGAAATTACAAAATTCAGTGATGCGATGCTGTGCTTAATATCCTGGCTTTGTTGAAAACTGGAGCCAATACTATATAACTTTTACAATTGTCTTTTCTAGAATTGTATTTTCTACCTATTAATATGACTGATTAAAATGAATCATTAGCATATTAAAAGATATGGCAATTTGCCAACAGGCATATTGCCACATCTTTGAAAATTCTAATGGTTCATTTCAACACATTTAATGTCATAACTAGAAATACAATTCTAGGAAATACAATTGCAAAAGTTTTATAGTACTGGCCCCTGGACACCAATAATTTGGCACAACTACATAATTTACTTCATAACCTCCTAAAAAATAATGCTTTTCTTGTTCATTAATAATTATTTTATTACAATTCATTAGAGAGTGCATATTTGTGAACTCCAGTTAGGTGTGAAAAAATAATGATCAATATATGAATAACTGACTAATACTGCCAGGCCTGAAAATAAACAGTCTAACATTTGCAGAATGAGGTCTCCAGAGGGTGAATTTGCTGATGCTATCCTATACAGCTGGCCAATTTATCCTCCGGGTGCCTCTTTCTGTTTAGGTTGGCGATCCTGATTCAGATTGAGGTTCACAGAGGGTAAATTTGGTGATGCTACCCTGCTGTGCAGGGTAGCATCACCCAATTCACCCTCTGGAGACCTCATTTTGCAGATGTCAGTCTGCTTATTTTCTGGCTTGAATACTGCAAATTAAAAGTGTGTACCACACTTCGTAGAAAGATGTAATTTCATTTAACTTGTTGATTATTTATTATGGACATGTATTATTTAGGGAAAGACAGATTTGGCTCTTTATTTTCCAATTTCAACTTTCTCAACTGCTCTTTTCACTGTCACCAGTAAATGTTTTAGTAGTAGTGAATGAATTATAGAAAATTATACAGGTAATACCTCAAAACTACTCGACCTTGTTCGAAAATAATATTCAACTCAATAGAACAAAAATATAAGATGTGTTATGTCCATTGTGGTGAACTTTCATGTATAGAACTGCAGTTCAGATCTGCAATTCAGCAGTGAAAATGGTGTGCACCCCTTCCCCTTGAATTTAAATTGTGATATTGCATAGATGGAAAAAATCTGTTCTGTTCTTTGTTAGCCCAGTTTCAAGGGTAGTAAAGAGAGAAACATTTATTTATTCCCTACATTAAAAGTTATACATAAGTTTTCAGTTTAATATTGTTGAATTATTTGGATCAATTAGCAGCAGCTCTACCAATTCTGAACCCAACATGCAATGTGTGTAACACTGTTATTTAGTTAGTTATTTTATTTTGGTGGTGATGGTGGTGGTGGGGGGGGGGGGGGGGTGTAATTACAAAAGTATTTTTAAACATGTTGAACTGTTCAGTTTCCAGTATTTTGTGACCTTATGTGCCCGCACAAAATCCTGCCAAACAGAATATAATATCATTATCAGGCAAAATATGTTGGAACACAAATGTAAAATGCAAGGGAATCATCTCTGTTCTATTTTTGCAGACAGCACGAAATGCAAATATATTAATATTAATTTTCAGACTTGCAACTTATTTGGATCTGTAATATAAGCTCATTCCAATCGGAGGCATCAATTTAAATATGTGTTTTGTGATACTAAATTAATGATTTATTTAGTTAATACTGACGAAGTTCCTGAGAATGTCAAGTCCAAATGGAAATCTTGTTTCTTCGAAGTTCAAGTGTCGAACAATAGTGACGGAAACAGGTCAAAATGTTCATAATATTAACATGAAAACCAACAGCTGTCCATGTATGGTATGTGTATGCCCGAAATTGATGAGTGAAATGGTGGGGTGGGGGCTGAAACTTAAAGAAAAGAACACCCTACCTTGGAAGTTACATCTAGATTCGAGGTAGTCTTACTAATGCTAGATGGAGTGTTACAACTTACGAGTTTTTCCGATGAAGATTGTTTTGCCACTTCTTGAACATGTACTTCATATAAGTGAACAATACCCTACTTCCATTCGAAATCACCATTTTCAGAAAACGTGGTTAATTTCCTTTACAAAACGAACTAGCTAGAAATAGCAGAAACAAAACTTATCGACCTTGATTCTTTGCTGTGAGATGCAATCAAGATTCAAGTCTATTTTTAGGCTTCTGCAATTGCATGGCCTTCAAACCGTTATTTGAGTAATTGTCATAAACATATATATTTGCCACGGTGTACTTTATTACTTAACCCTTTATCCAACGCAGACGATATCAAAATTTATTATTTTTAAATACCATTTTTTAAATTTAAAAAAAAAAAAAATCAACAAAACCATATCATGTCACCCCTCGTTGGAACGAGCTCGACGAGCTCGTTCCAACGAGGGGTCACATGATATGGTTTTGTTGAAAAATAATATTTTTCAACTGCTGAATTTGCATATTACGCGGGCGGATGCGGCCGATTCGTTGGGTAAAGAGTTAAGCTATATTGGTTTCAGCATGTGTCAATAGAGTATATTTTAAGCGTTTCACTCATTCTTTGCAGGAACTATTTTTTGCCAGCCGCTACGATTTTTTGTTTCCTTTTTAAGAATAGACCTTGACCGAATTATGGTTACCTGAACCGGTACTTTACGAATGAGCTCATTAACTATCCTATCCGGGAATAAAATAATTCTGTTTTTATCAAGAGAATAAACATAAAAACTGAATCATGACTGTTCGAAATCCACGAGGTGATGAAACAAATTGATCACGTGCAAATTCACCATGAAAAGCGGTTCATGGAATTTGCACGTGATCAACTTGTTTCGTCACCTCGTGGAATTCGAACAGTCACAATTCAGTTCTTAAATAAACACACAGAACATGACAAGATGGGGAAAGCGCGGTTTTCTTCTTTTTAAATGGATTTCTATGGAGAGTAATTGTCAAAAATTCAAACTGATTGATGAAAAAATGTATTAATCAAGCTTCTGTATTTTTATATTACTCTCCAGGACAATGCCTGAAGTTTGTGAAATGATGTGAACATCGATGATACAACTTCGCTAGCATTTCGAAATTTCAGTTTTTATATGGAATTCCCACACCTTTAGTGTTAAATATACTGGTAACTTTAGAAAACTAAGGGGCGCTAACATTCCTGTAAATCTTTTCCAATGACTAAAATTGTCAGCCATGAGTTAGGATAAATATATATCTTTTTAAATGGACAGTGTTATGTTTTTTTTTAACTTGTTTGCTCATGTTATCGAAGCCTACGAATCGGTTGATTTGATACATGGGCATCTTCCATATCCATACTTTCTCGACCATAAGATATCAGTGAACCCAATTAGGAAGCCCGCAATGTATTAATCATTCGGTAGTTTAATCCAGACTCCATAAATTGCAAATTAGTTCGTTTGATCCCTGAATTCTCCTGTACCAGCAAGTAAAGTATAAAATTGCAAAGAAAACTATACCAAAATTAAACTATCTGTCTCTTCTCGACTGTGATTTTTTGCATACCATATGTACAGGTGGGCGTTATATTCATTTGAAAGCAATACTTCGATCATTTTCTCGATGCTGAATTTTTCACATCATTGGTACACGATCTGCACAATGAGGTCCACAGAGGTGAATTTGGTGATGCTACCATGCTCAGCAGGATAGCATCACTAAATTTACTCTCTGTGAACCTCAGTCGGAATCAAGGTCTCAAACCCAAACAGAGAAAGGAACCCATATAGATTGGGGGATTCTAGCCCACTGTATGGGTGGGATAGCATCGACAAAATCACCCTCTGAGGTCCCCATCTGCAAATGACAGATTGCTTATTTCCAGGCTTATTATTTATTTATTTATTGTGATTTAACAACATTTTCGACAACCAGGCTCACCTCATGTCGGACCGCTTTACGAGTGGAGGAAGCCGGAGTACCCGGAGAAAACTACCGAGCAACGGCGAGCAACTGCCAGGCTCCCCAACATGCTAACTCCACACAAACAGGGTTATCAATGGTTGAAGACAAGTGCACCATCGATGTGTAGTACGTCTTAGTACACAGCCACCGTGCCCCCACGTGGGCAATTGGGATGACGTGTCTTGCCCAGGACACAACGCGGTTTCCGCAGGTGGGATTCGAACCGAGGACCTCTCGGCTTGCAGCCTACATCTCTACCTACTGCGCCACTGCGCTCCCCCAGGCTTGTGTACACGGGGCGTTATATCCATCTGAGAGAAATAGTTCAATATATTTTTCTCAATTTTGAGTTATTCTTTATATTTTTGAGAAGTTAACCATTTTTAATAACTCCCACCCCTAACTATACGGATATTTTACAAGGATTTATACTATAGAATGTGTCTGACTTGAAGAAAATGTTAGAGGTAACTTTAGAAACCGGTTGAAAAAATATGTTTTATTAAACTGTGGTGTATCAAATCACATCATGTTTTCAAACACCATCAAGCATGAATGCAGTGCAGTGTCCTTATTTTATTTCGAGTTGTCTCCCCTGACACGCCATTTGACTCTTTTCACAATTGCTCAAAGTTCAATTTGAGTGTATCTTCACACTGGTTTCACCATAACAAAGATGTTACATGCCACAGAAGCTTAGGAAGAGGATTGAAACGGCAATCTTTAAGGCTACGGTTTATAACATAACTTATGCAATCAATGACTTCATGCTCTCGGTTTTGTCAGCAAAGGAAGACTGAAATTAAGAACTGTGTTACCTCAAAGTTCCAAGTTTTTTAATCCATTTGTAAAGAATGATAAATGCAATTCCTATTCCCTAAACCCTTTTACCTAACATGAAAAGCAGACGGCACTTGCAAAAAAATTCTTGAATAACTAATTATTTTCATTTTTGTCTCAAAAACATAGGTTATGTCCCCTCATTGGAACGAGCGTGTAGTAATTGTTAGAAAGCATATTGCATGAAAAATTTGATTTAAATTGAAGATTTGATAAAGGAAGTTTTAAAACCAAACAACTGATAAGCAGAATGGGTGTTCACTGCAACAAACTGCTTGACCGCGGGAGAAATTTTATTGTGGGGGCAAGTTAGCCGCGAGACCGATGACAACAGTATTTACGTGACAGCGTCGGGAAAAGTTTATTTTGTCTTGTTTTGACAGTGCGGCCGAAGGAGTATAGCAAAATTAGGACACAGAAAAAGAAACAACTCAGATTAAATTTCAAAACACTCATTAGTTGACCGCTTCACAATCAACCCCCAGCGATGAAAAAGCCATACGTAATTCACAAAACATTGATTTCAATTCACCATCAACTTGAAATTATTGCTGCCACTGCGCGCAGTGTCACTCCGCGAAAAAAATATACATACAAAAACGTAGTTGCTGTTTTCAGTGATCGATGCTGAAAGCAAGTAAGTAAAGGTTGACCAGTGCTCAAAATAACTTTTTTTCTTTGCGTAGCAAAATGCTACGCATTTCCAAAAAATGAATAGCATTTTGTAAAAATTACATAGCTATTTTTGTATACCAGAGTTATGTTATGCTGTTTTATATTGAATTCTTCTAAGTAGATAGAATAGTTTCCATCCATTTCTGGGCATTTCCAAATGATCTGCAACACATGAAACATTTACTATGTTTTTTTAACTGAACTGCCTTTAAGGGTTGCATGGACTTGTATACTGTTATAAATGGCGTCTTGGTTGTTTAACAGAGTTCTGAAAATGGAAGTTGGGATTTTTAATTTGATGGGCTTGTAGTTATTTTTAATGGACATTTTATGCAAAATGTTGTAAAAATGGGAAGTATTTAAACCAACAGAACTCATCTTACATATGAAGCTGCTAATGATGCTTGATGGAGAGTTAATCTGAGTTATGCCTGGAATGTTCCACAATCAGAAGTAAAGCATCAGTGAACTAGTTTTCAAATTTGTTTGCAAATTTTCATTTACATTTTGCGATACAAGATAATCAACTGCAGCCTAATAGGCTGCAGTTGATTATCTTGTATCGCAAAATGCTATGCATAATTTAACATTGTGTAGCTTTTTGCAAGTTTTGCATAGCAAAAAGTGACGCGACACCGCTTATTTTGAGCCCTGATGTTGACATATACAGCAGCATTTATGAACCACATTTCTTTTCTTACGATGACTGAAACTACTACGGGGGAATTATTTCGTCCGAGTTGATTAATGCGAGACCGTGAGCATTTCCGATTTTCAAAAATCGTCTGATTAAAATTTTAAAATACGCAGTTCCAGGGAGTTTTGATTCTGTGATCGTACATGTTCCTTGGAAATCAAGCACGCAGATATGAAAACTAGGTTTAAAAAACACGATTGTTAGAAGAAGACGCTAAAAAGTGAGAAATATTGAAGGCGCGGGTTCTGAGCATAGTTTGTTGTTTATTTTGTAACCTTTAAAGTTAATTTTTATGAAATTAAAAACAAATACACAACAATTATGACACTGCACGACAAATGGTGACACATTAATACCAGCGCAGGTAGGGCATTTTTGTCAACTGAAAAATGTGTTGATGGCACGCTTCATTTGTTGGTGAAGTAAGGTGTACCACATGTGAAAAATTGAAATTGTATCGTAAAAACATCGTTTCTTTAAAATCGTTTAAAACTGTTCATCAATCCTATACATAATGGGTAGTAAGAAATAAATTAGCCGGATATATTTGGAAAAGCTAAAGGATGGCAACATATTCTTAGACAACGTTCTAAAAATGCAGGGCATGCTATATTGCATTAAAAGTGTTTCTGACAGTTCCCTGAAACTTGTATTAAATCCTGCCCGAATCTTACGGGCACTGTGTTGTGGTGAGTACTTCGTATGTATACATGGGGAGTTAAAGTTGTATCTTCTACCAGTGAAACAAACTGCATTATCAGTCAATTACCTATTTCATATTGCAAAATTAGATCAGCATATAAATACAATTATTTCACATTCTGCCATATCTACACCCGCTCAGAAGCATTCATGATTCATCGAGATGCAAACATTATGGTTTTGCCACTATGTTATTGGGAGAATGTCTAGGCTGTTTCACAAGGTTCTATATAAACTCGAGTGACAAAATACAAACTGTCAAAAAGCAAGAGCACTATGATGTGAATGTTCGTAGTGTATGGTGGGCAATGGTTACTGAACGTGACAATTCCTCTGTTCATGAGCTGTGTTGAACATTAAATATACATGGAATGTCAAGAAACACTTTCACCAAAACTGAATCCTAAATTAAACAGTTGTGGGGAACAATATTATGTGAAGATCTTCTAGCAGCGGACATTGAAGAACAAAGGGATAGCACAGTTTCAAGGTGTTTCTGCAATCACAGATATATGCGACGCTGACTTGAGATCACATCATCGCACTTATAATGCTCTTGGGGTGTAGCAATAATTGTTGGTGATGCAACTGGGAAGCTTCATTATATTGGTGTCAGGGATAAATATTGTTCAGAATGTTCCTTAAATTCGATAAAACTATTTCCCTTTTCCAAACGTCGAAGTGTTAATGAGTTTTGATTCAACAACATGTGCTACTTCATTATGTCTTCATAGGTTGTATTGTATTATCTTAGTTAGTGTTCTACAACCAAAAAACGAATATCGACGTTATCTTTGATCTAGAAAATCATTTATAAGCATTTAGCATTCTGAATCACATCGTGAGAGCAAATAAGCTGCACAGAGGCTCTTCTTATCAGGCATACCTATCAGGAATCCAGTCCTCAGACCATGGCTTGTGGGTTTCTGTTTAAGATTGTCGTGTGTTCTATAATTTTAAAGGGTGTGTTATATTCTTTGTATATTTGTCTTAATTTCATAATCAAGTTTTGTGATCAGCGTTAACAAAGTAATGACACCATGGTAATCGTGGCCTGCACGGTTCCAGAGATAGATAAAGACATTATATCAGTGCGGGGACGGGCATGCCACCATTATTACTTTTCCCCCATATTTCGTGAAAGCATGTGCAAATTAGCAGTGAATCAAAGTGATAGGATCAGTAAGAGTTCTCATAGAGATTAGTTCATACACAACGAGGTTAGGGTAAGGTGGACTGGAATCGGCAAGCAGAGTTGTTTTTTTCCTGTATTTCACGAGCGGCGGTGGCGCGCGTGAAATAAGGAAAAACTCCAAGGGTCGTCATTGGTTCCCGCTTTCAGCACTTTACGGAGTTGTGTTCTGTATGCAAACTTGAATTAAGTTGAAGTTGACATTTTAACCCTTTTCCTAACATGAAAAGCAGACGACACTTGCAAAAAAATTCTTGAATAACTATTTTTTTTCATTTTTTGTCTCAAAAACATAGGTTATGACCCCTCGTTGGAACGAGCTCGACGAGCTCGTTCCAACGAGGGGTCATAACCTATGTTTTTGAGACAAAAAATGAAAAAAATAATGAAAATTAATTGGCGATTTTTGAGAATAGCGCTGGCCGGTTTTGGCCGTTACGTTAGGTAAAGGGTTAAAAGACAAATATCACCTTCGACTGTCTGTTTACATTCTTATTTAACACTGTTTTGAGTCGATGCTTTTCATACACATCGAAACGTAATTCAGATGCGTAACGACCAATTAGATGCGTTCTAACGGCACGTTCTTGCATGCAGGTCGGATTCCACGCGTTGTATATCTACAACATTTCTCAATGTTTGTATTGTATCGGGTTACGTTGAAAACACACAGCAATGGTATATAAAGCATGGGGCCCAAACAATATGATCCAGGGGCCGCGGAATGATATAGAACTTGGAGGGCTAAATCTTAGATTTAAATTTTAGTAAATACATGTGGGTGTGTGGAAGAGGAGTGGAGGTGCACTTCAACGTGATTTAAAAAAAAAAACGTTGCCCTCTTGAGATAACAGACGAGTAGAATGGACTTAAGGAGGTTCCGAGTGCCGAGAGTTCGGAGGGGGAGGGGTGCTCTGGGAACCGAGTGGGACATTTAAACCAACTGTGTAATAATGTTGGTACATCGTTAGTAGCGTTTGTACACAGTTGTTTTAAACATTCCGCCCACATATTAACTCAAGTGGACATTATCACTCAAAGTGGGAGTTGTGAAGTGGACTTCAGCAAGTTAGCAACTACTGAAATTGTATAATTGGTTGGGTAGTCACTATGGTGGAGGCTTATAACATAAAAGAAACAGAGAATTACAGTGCTTTTCACTCTAATCTTCACTCTTTATAATACTTTTTCATTCTTATTCACTAAAGGCCTATTTTGGGGACCAATTACGACAGAGTAACTTCTCTATAATTAACACTAAAATTGACAACTAAAAATTAGTTCAGTGTAAGTTGCCTACACTATTTTTGTAATTTGCTCTATATGTTCTAGATCATTTCTGGAGAATCAAACTATTCAACAACTGACGTGCTTCTATGTTACACACTGCTGTGAACGAATCGGGGTGTTCTTTGCTTTGCATAAATGCTTGAACACATGTAGTGTATGTTTATTTTCTCTCGAATGACACAATCATGTTATAGAAGAATTTAGAATGTTAGTTGTCCCCTGCCGGTAGTCGAACCCTAGCAACCCCGCCTGGCAATCAGCAGTCCTAAACTTAGACCGCTAGACCGCTGCACACCGATTACAAGGATGGCTGGAATCTAGCTATTTAGATGAAGTTCTCATGATGACTTGGTTGACCTTCCTTCCGGCAGCAGCATGAAAGTGTGGAACGCACTGACGAAAGTGCTGTGGTTGGCCTCAGACGAAAACTGGAACAGGCCTGTGTGTGTTTTCTCGAAGGACACAATCATGTTTTAGAGGAGTTTCGATTATTGGCTTCTGGTCCCCTGCCAAGAGTCGAACCCTTGGCACACCCGCCTGGGGTTCCGTTTGCTTTTCATTCGCATCATCGCATCAACAGAATAAGGGCGACAGATCGTTAGTTTGCATTACTAGACCCTAGTCGAATTTATAGAAACTAACAATCGAGCTTTAATTTATTAACACTGCAATAACCATGATGGGAACTGAGATCTCTCTTTGTTATTTCCTGAGAAAAAACAGAAAAAATGAATTTGTGACAAACATGCGGGGGCGGGCTTTGTAAGGTTCGATTAGACTGGATATTGGCCGACTCGACACTTATAGTGGGGATGGGTTTACATTGATATATCGCGGATATGAAAGTTGTTGAATGACGTGACTACAACGTTAGCTAAGATATTGTTGACCAGATATGTATTGCTAACGTAATGAAAAACGTTGCGTTTTTATTCTTAAACATTGGCTATAACATTGACTGACAATAAAACTGTGGACGCCCAGTGAGGCTGTGACAAAGTTTTTTAATTTCGTTGGCAATACATTTCAGGTCAACAATTTCTTATTTAACGTTGTAGTCACGTCGAGAAAATGTTGTGATATCACAATTTCTTGCTTTGCGTTGTGCACACGAAATGAAACGTTACAGGCAACACAACACAGCGGTTTAAAGACTTTTTACTTAACGCCGAGGAAACATTAAGAAAACGCTGCAGCAACAATTTATCTTGAATCATTCAGCAACTTTTTAAAGGATATAGATCTGTTGTGAAAGCGTTGTAGCTCAATACAACCTCACCATAACCCACTAGAAACGTTACGTTGTTTGCTAGCCCGGAAAGTCTTCAATGTTGATTGACTCTTGAGTGGACATATTTTAGTGATTTGTATCGCTATTTATCGTATTATTACACTTGCAGAACAATTTCTTGAATACCTGCATATTTTTATTACTTTGCCTCAAAAAACATAGCTCCCGACCCCTTATTGGAATGAGCTCAACTAGCTCGTTCCAATAAGGAGTAAAACACTATGCTTTTGAGGAAAATGAAAAGGGTAATAATAATTGAATGATGATGTTTGTTAAACCTTTACCTAGCACAAAAAGAAGACGACACTTGCAAACAAAATTCTTGAACAACTCATGTTTTTGATTTTTTGTCTCAAAAACATAGGTTATGACCCCTCATTGGAACGAGCTCGACGAGCTCGTTCCAAAGAGGGGTCATAACCTATGTTTTTGAGACAAAAATGAAAATATATTGAAAATGAATTGTCGATTTTTGATAATGGCGCTGGCCGGTTTTCGTCGTTACGTTGGGTAAAGGGTTAATAGAAAGGCCGCATATGAACGGTACCCGAGGTAACGGGTTAAAGCATCGTAAATTCATTATACAGTACTGGCGCCGTGGACTGGTCGTAACCCACGCATGGGCAGTGACGCCCACTCATGCGTTTACCAGGTAATAAAAATCGTCATCAGAAACATTTTAATTAATGTAGCACCTGGTTGTACCCGGTGCTTCATTAATTAATTTTTTGATGATTATTCCTATAATTAAAGTTTGGAATCTAAAAATTATTGCGTCCGTGGAAATATTGCTCGCGTGTGGAAAGTGACCATTCCACGGCGGCCGTACTGTCGTGAGCATCAAAAACTGTTTCTCACATACTATTTTTAAAGGACAACTTTGAAAAACAATTACACTGAAAAAACTATCTTTAGATGATCGCGAACATTCCGTTACTAACGCGCAAACGTCACACTCTCTAACCGCTCAATTGTCATATCCAATTCAGTTTGCTTTATCTTTGCATTAGAACTGGAGAGAGTGCTCCTGTGGAGAGTTCACGCATACATTTCTAATGAGCGGTTACATTTGTCTCTTTCCGTTAGGCCGCCTGCCCACGAAATGAAACCTTTTTTTTTTAACTTTTTGACTGGAATGAATTAAGGACTCTTCTGTTACCAAATTCATAGAGGGGATTAGATTTCATGATACGAGAAAATTTAAACACGTTTTACCGAAAGGGCAGTGTGACCATTATTAAATCAAGTTAACTGTATATAGATCTTTAGAACTGAAAACATGGAGCCACAAAACCTGAATACAGCTGAACTCAACCATGAATAAAAATTAATGAACTCGTTCTGCTGTGATCTTACAAAAAAAAAAAACAGAAGTGGTCTTAAGAATTGTTTTCAAAACAGGGAGGCGGATGGCTTAAGGGTTTCAAAATGTGGAAAGTCAGAGTCATGAGTGTTTTTATTCTCCAGTTTGCACTGGGTGGATAGTCGGACAACCGCCGAGTCGATGTCGACCTATAACTCACTTCCTGTACCATAAAAAGATTGGGGACAAACAGGCGAATGTGTAGATCTCCGACCACTCGGACAGATGTTGGACCCTGGAGTTTGTACTGGCCTTCCACGCAATTGCAGTGGCATCGGAAGCACAGGCTGGTGAGTGTGGGGGCTTGTTTGTCGGGAGTGTACTTTTGTAAGATTATCGGGCATGCGACACTGGTAGTTATTTAACCCAAACCATGTCGTTTGCGGGAATTTACTTCACAAATGAGGGGGAGGGGTTATAAAATTTGACTATTAATGGGTCAATGTTTCAGTTTAGATATTGCGTCGCACTCAGTGTTTTTTTTGTTTGGTTTGTTGATCTCTAACTCTACATGAAAAGGTCAGAGTCATATCGTGTCGGGTCATAAAAAAAGATCGAACGGCGAATCCATTGCCAGTCTTGCCTACTCGGATCTTTCCCCAAGAACAATAGAAAGTCCTAACTTTTTCCCGGTCTCACCCTGTAAGCCACCTTCGTTACACCAGGATCAAAAATAAGCTTCTAGTGTGGAGGTTCGTTCATACGGCGTTGGAAACTGGAAGATTTTTTAAAAGTATGTCACCGGGCAGGAAGAGAAAACCTTTGAAACCAAATAGTCAGCCTACATTTTAACGCATTTTGACTTTCTTTCAGTAATCACCTACAGCATATTTTGGGGTATGGCGCGAGACCAATATTATATCTGTTTGATATTTTACAGCCATAGTTGCTGAGTGCTCTGTAACCTGCAAGAATGGAGGAACATGTACAGATGGAGCATGTGTTTGTGATAAAGGATATTCGGGAGAAGACTGCAGTGGTAAGCATAAAAATGAAAATTACAAATCATATACTGTGCCAGATTAGTTCAGTGAAAATATTCGTTACACGCCAGGCCGAAAATACTAAAACATTTGGAAAATTATCAGTTGGAGAAGGATAGTATCGACACTTGTGAAAATACAAATACTAATGTTTTCTGAATATAAACCTTATCTATAAACCTTGTCTAGATTGGACGTTATGTTGAGTTACTTGTGTACATACAAAACTGTGATAATAGAGCGGACAGTGCATTTCCACGGGACCCGACACCTGGGTGTTGAATGTGTCGATAAAAAGAACAAACAAACCTTACTTATTTGCCCATATCATGTTAGATAAAGTCACGAGTATCACTTCAACTAGAACTTTTTCTCTGGATACAGTCATACATACTCGCCCCATACAAGTCAGTACTGAGAATATTCGATAAATATACAGTTAAAACTAGAAGTCCTGTCACGAACTGTGCGCTTAAATGCGCGTATGAATTGCGCGCAATTGCCATATCGAATGGCATCCAAAGCCAGATAGGTTCTCCTGGTTACTCATAGCAAACACAGGCAATGTTTCTGCCAATGGACCTCCGGGTTACCCGGAGGTCCATTGCCTGAAACATTGCTTGTGCACAGGCCAAATGTACAGAATTTGATAGCCTTATTATGGTCATAACGCGTAGATTTACGCGCAGATCGACGAACTATTTCTGCGCATTTCATGACAGGACTTCTAGCTTTAACTGTATGTTATCATCATTATGTTTATGTACAAAACGTTGTATCAGAGTCGAGCGTTTGTTTCTAAGGCCTTATATCTACGAGTCGGCGACTCGTCGAGATATAGTCTTAGAAATAAGAGCGAATCTCTGATAGCCAAACTACGCCTGAATTCAACTCATGAGAGACCCTCACGTACACAAATTCACAGAAAAATACGGAAGAAGTTTCTGCCAAACGTCTACCGTCTAAATCGCCACCCAAACATGCGTACACTTACCTACACCCCATGTCTGGTTATTGCTCGTCAGTTGGCTTTACTATTACCTGTCCTTCTGTATTCCTTGATTTTTCTTGGAAGGTTGGAGATGACTTGTGCGGGCGTGACAACTTCACAATTGTGATAGAAAGTGTAGTCCTGGCGGACGATGAGTGGCTGGCTCAGTGAAACTTTAAAAAGGGCAAACTGGGACAGTTTATCAATGCTTCGTTCTGAAGTCCTCACACTGGAGACTTTTGAAGAAAGTGGTGACCAAACATTTTACTAAGGAATTATTTAACATTACTAACACCACCATTCCAAAAACCTTTTGAAATTCAAAATATTTTACCAAATGATAATGACTATAAACAGCCTATAAAGGGTCTCAGGGCGGAATTTAATGAGTCTCAACAACAAAAAATAATAAAAAAACAAGACGACTTATAAAACGAGAAAAAAAGTTTTTGCGGAAATTATGTTTAAAAATTTATTAAACACACCACATGAACAAAATTTGAAAAATGATTAAAAAATTAAAGGTAAAGGAACAAAATGTAACGTACATAGACTCGGAGATAATGACACACTAATTACATCAACACAAGATATTTCAAACAAATTCGCCAATACATTTTCGCACCATTTGTCATCTTAAAACTGTAAAACAGAATTTGTTAAAAAGAAGAAACGACCAGAAAAACAAAAGTTCAAATTTGCTTTTAACAATTTCAAGGATTACAATGAACCTTTCAAAATTGAAGAACTAATTGACACATCACAATATTCAATATATACTGCCACTTGACCGATGAAATACACTACCAAAACATAATGAATTCAACGGTGAGGCCCGAACCGAATCGGGATAGTCCAGCTCAGGAGCGTGGGAAAGGGGGTGAGGGTGGGGGGAGGTGGGGTGGGGGGGGGGGGCACGCCCCCCCACAAAAAACAAAGTATGGGGGAGGGGCGCCGTAGGCTTTCCTCTTCCCTTAACATAACATTAAACGTTTTGTCTTCTGACATCACAATACTTAGAGTACCAAGTTCACGTGTATAATGAGCTTGAATGTTAACGTTAACATGTTTTCCATGGACAACGGTTCCATTTGTACACAAATGAAAAATTGAAAATCTCCAATCATCTCTATAACATCATTAACATGCAAAAAAAGAGCTTATTTTCCCCCGCTGTATTATCTCAAGTTCGTGCTATCCAGGTGCCACCAAATGCGACCTGA
The DNA here is from genome assembly GCA_031216915.1 of Pictodentalium vernedei. Taxonomy (NCBI): domain Eukaryota; kingdom Metazoa; phylum Mollusca; class Scaphopoda; order Dentaliida; family Dentaliidae; genus Pictodentalium; species Pictodentalium vernedei. The sequence continues at coordinate 203,156,833 of CM062295.1, forward strand.
GAGCAAGAAATTTCAATTTTTTTCCTGGGGGAGGCCCCCCAGACCCACACATACGAGAGGGGATACTCCGCTCGTGCTCTCCCCGGCTCCAGCCTATGGCTGTCGGCGATGTTTGGCCCCTAATGAAAAATACTTTTCTACGCCGCGCTGGTCCAGCTGAACCAGGCCTCGACCACATTAAACACCATTCGCTCAAGCAGAAGATGATCTATTTTCAGGACGATTAAATGAATTCACCATATTGCACTAGTATTTTCTACTCTTCCCAACGTCTTTTTTCTCATCATTTTTCCTCTTTCGTTTTTATCTTCATCTCTGTTTCTTTTCTCCTTTCTTTCTAGTGGAAGGCGGGAAGACAGCCAATCTGGCTATGCCTTCCCCTATCGGTATACACAAATCTTTACACAGGGACAGAAAATGAATTTTATGCTTTTTGACATGTATATTGTAAATATGTAAGCTGTAAATATGTACATTACATGAAAATTGTGCTGTGTTTATGTATACTGACGAATAAAATATATCTATCTATACATCAATTTACCAAATTTTAAAATATCTGAAATTGAACTTTTACTGTCATTTTTTAATGAGATATGGCTGACTGGCCAGTCTCCAGCGTCTTAGCGACAAACAACAATAATTCCTATTCCAACGCATGATAAAGACCAATCTGAGTAATTACAGACATGTTGCCTTAACAATTTGTTTGTGTGAAACCATGGAAAGGGTGACCAATGATAGGTTTGTCTGGTTTCTGGAACCGAACAATGCACTTACGAATGTTCAGTGTGGTTTCAGGAGCTTGGGAGATACTGTGGATCATTTAGTTAGACTTGACACGTTTATTTTCAATAATTTTACCAGGAAAGAACATGAGGTCTCCTTTTTCTTGATCTGGAAAGGCAGATGATATTTTCAGATTATCATGTCCTGTGAATTGTATCAGATTCGAGGTGGTGTCCAGAATGGGATCTCATTTTTGGACACCACCGAGAATCTAATACAAAGCACAGGACATGCACACTATCATGATAATTCATTTATCTAACAATTCTGTCACATAAACAGATTAAATCTTAACCCTTTACGCAACGTAACGGCCAAAACCAGCCAATGCTATTCTAAAAAAATCGCCAATTAACTTTCATTATTTTTTCATTTTTTGCCTCAAAAACATAGGTTATGACCCCTCGTTGGAACGAGCTCGTCGAGCTCGTTCCAATGAGTGGTTGTTTTTGAGACAAAAAATGAAAAAAATTAGTTATTCAAGAATTTTTTTTGCATGTGTCGTCTGCTTTTCATGTTAGGTAAAGGGTTAAATTATTTTTAAACATTTTTTTGGACATAATGTGCGGTCGATCAATGAAACGCACATAAAATGTATCCATGTGCCTGTTATGATAGCCCGTAGCGCTACCGGAAACGAGTCGTCTATATGATACGGAATCAGAATGAGTCGTCTATATGATACGGAATCGGAACACATTATGTGATACGTACCGTTTCTTGTGGTTTTCAGGCCAAAATCTATATGATTGTTAGATAAAACGTGACAGTGTTCGATTTTTAATATGACTTTTTAATCTTTTTGCAGCAAAAAACATGACCACCATCGAGCTTAAACTTTAGCTGTGTTGAAGCCGAATTCTGAAATGGGCTTCAGAAATTAGTTCCAATTTCTCCCAGTCTAAATCAAATTGTGATCATTTCGGTATGCTTCGAAAGCGTCACCTTAACCAGGAGTTGAAAATAGATTGCAGTGCCATTAACATTCTTCAGGAAGTGAAATACTTTGGTTTTATTGTTTGGCAATAAACTTAATTTCAGTTCTCCCATAAAACAACTAAAGATGAGATGTAAAATGGCAGTTAAACTTCTGAAGGTAGTTGGTAGCACTGATTTGTATCGATCGCTTGTGAAATCGAAATTAGATTACGATTGTATGCGAGAAAATAATATCTCAAACCCCTGGATGCACACCATAGTTGTATTAGAATTATCCTGGGCGCATTTGGAACATTGCCAATAAATTCGATGCTTGTCGAAGCAGAGGAGCCTTCTCGTGAGAAGCGCAGGATTAAACTGCCACTCCAATAAATATGTTTGTAAACTGTTCGCTAACCCATCAAACCCATCAAACCTGGCATGTGTCTTAGGTACTCAATACGAAGAATATTTTAACAGAAACCAGAAACATATTTCTCCACTGGAAATTAGAATTAACCCCCACATAACGCCACCATTCATGAATCAGATTCCACAAACGATAACCGTGAATCACATGTATTCAATCCCGGCTTATTAGAAAGCCTATTGTTATTATGGACCTTGCTTCTTCCAAAATGTCTGACAAGTTTTTGGTAATTCAAACAAAAATATGCTGAAACAAACGCAACATACAGAGCATATAAAATGATCTATACGGATGCGTCTGAAGATGGTAACAAAGTATCATCGTATATTGTTGCTGGTGATCAGTTCACCTTAATTAGGTTTTATTTGCACAGATGAAGTTAAAGCTTTACAACCAGCGCTTGAACAGGTCAAAAATAAACACGAAATAAAGTACATAATTTTCTCAGACTCTCTTTCTTCCTTGCAAGCTTTACTCAACGCCAGGTTGAAAAACATCTGATTTTGGAATTTCGTCAGAAGTTGAATACACTAATGTCTGACCAATATGATATCGTGTTTTTATAATTATCGTGGCATGTCGGTATCTCCAGGAACACCAGGGCAGGCACTGCACGAAAACAGGTCTTAAACAAGCCAATCGCGGAGCTTCGAATTCCGTTCAGTGATTTTAAATCACATATCAGAAAGTACATTAAATGTGTGTGGCAGATGAAATGGGATGGGACAACAAATAACAAGTTCCATCGCCCCAGACCACATCTCAATGATAAAAATCTATTTAGTAACCTTTTATAAAAGATCATGTAATTCTGATACGATGTCATATCAGTCATACAAGACATACACATTCCTTTTTATTACACGCATGTTCTATGTAATCCCAATCGACAGCAACATCAAACCATGCGGAGGGGAGCGCGGTGGCTCAGTAGGTAGAGGTGCAGGCTGCAAGCCGAGAGGTCCTCGGTTCGAATCCCACCTGCGGCAACCGCGTTGTGTCCTTGGGTAAGACGCTTCATCTCCACTGCCCGCGTGGGGGCACGATGACGCCGTGTACTAAGGCGTACTGCACGTCGATGGTACACATGTCTTCAACCAATCTAACCCTGCCTGTGCTGCAGTGCGGGCTTACGATGTTGGGGAGCTGGCAGCTGCTTGTCGTTGCTCGGTGGTTCTCTCCGGGTACTCCGGCTTCCTCCACCCGTAAAACTGTCACGGTCAGTCATGATTAGCCATTGTGCATAAATGTGTGACCTTAAACATCAATAAATAAATAAATAAACCATGCGGAAAAGAAAATCTTTTTTGCACATAAGTGCGGTACGGAAATCGTTAACGGACTATTTTTAAATAGATGCGAAATTTCACTGGAATTTTCTATAAATCATGCAGCGCAATTACAATTTGAATCGTTAGCGATAGCTGAAAATCGTCCCCTGTGTTCCAATGTGTTTTATGTGCAATGGGCACATAAAACACATTAGGAATCAGGGGACGAAATAATAACACGGGTTTCCCTCACAAATTTGGTTGGCGATAAAATGTGTTGTGTTTTGTTGATAGTTTTCAAATGAATTGTCGACTGTCCTTCTAAAATTGTTTTTATAGACATGTAGGCGTGTAATAATCACAGAACAACAGGCGTATGATAATGGGTTAATCGACATGACACTCGTGACGTCGCGGAAGGATAAACCCGAGGCCTGCGACCATTCGTTTTATACTTGCGCGCCGGCACTCGTGTCGTTCTGTGTATTTACAAGAGGTAATATGCTACCAGAGTGTATTCAAGCCAAACAGGAGTTGGCAGTGGAGCACATTCTTCACATTGTACTGACTCTAAACATGTCAAAGGGCAGTATTATACTGTAGGATTTCTTAAAGATCTATTTTAATATACGGGTCCGCAGAAATTCCTGTCATTTCTAAAATAAATCTATTACCTTTTTAATAAGTTTTACAATTGTTTTCACTCTTTTAAACAAGATTATCCATGGCTCAAATCAGCAGGTTGTTTTATATGGTATTCACTACAATATTTCCATCATCACTGATTTCTCCTGTCTTCGACATTCCATTGTAATTATTTCTCGTTTTCATCAATCAGTATACTTCCTAACCTATCATGACATGTTTTACGCTAATACTGTTTTCTTGCCGCGATATAGCCTTAGATGTTGATGTGGCGTTAAATACAATAAATAGATAAATAGGCCTGACACTAAGTCACCATGGCTGTTGAAAGTGTCATTAAAACCAGTAAACAAAAAAAAAAAAACAAACCCCGCAGTCACTTTGCTATCGACTGATAACAAGGTTTATTTATTAGATGTGATTTTCTTTCCCAGAATTGTCCATTATCAAGCTCGGCTGGTATGACTTCAAACTCGGCTGATATAACGCCGATCTCGGCCGATATGAACTAAGCTAGTGTTATCCCCCTTGATGCCTCGTTAACGGGCATTACCAATTTGTTCACATCGAAACCGTTACTCGTCGAACGTAGTCGAGAAAACATATGTTATATAATGGGATGGTTTGAAACGGAGTTTTTGAATGACGAGGTATCGAGGAATTAATGACGTCAATCAATGAGGCTTGTGTGGAGATAAGAAGGAAAAGAGTTGTTTTTATACTTGAACGGAAACTTAAGATTCGGACTCGTAAGAAGAGATTCGTCACTTTGGGAGACGTTATGTGTGAGGTGGGTGGTTCTCAAAGGCGCGCTAAAAACGTGCGTTCTCAAATTATGCATTTTTTCATAATTTTCTTCAATATATCATTTGTTATGTTCCAAAACGCCGAGATAATGCTGTAAATCAACCCTAATAGGTTAACTGCAACACAAGGAGCATTTATAACTGTTGATATGAGGTGAAATCTGTGAAAATGTTACAAATAATACATATTGGTGGAAATCTAAATCAAGGTCTCAGGTCTAAACAGAAAGAGGTACACAAAGGATAAATCGGCCCACTGTATGGAGTAGCATCAGCAAATTCATCCTCTGGTGACCCCTTTCTGCAAATGATAGATTGCTTATTTCCAGGCTTGGTTACAACCGATTCGTTTCAAATTTAATCTGATCTTATCGACGTATGTTTAAAACATTTCCCTAAAATAAAGGAAATGACTCGCTGTGTGCTGTTGTACGTAGCAAGAAACAGGTGTAAAACATCTACAAACTGGGAATTACAAGCGAAAGGAATTATTAAATCATTAATTACAGGGGCCTAATAATCATTTCAAACTTGAGAGTGAGCACCTACACACACACACTGACAAATATTGGTACATGTGCATAGTGCCATGACAAGTATACAATACTCAAAATTATGGTTGAGACTAAAACATCTTTACAGTTAAGAAAAGAGCACATTTTTGGGCCCACGCCAGCAAATTTCCTCACCGGACCGAAACACTGTTTCAACGTGTTAGGGAAATTTATTAAATATGGAACAAAAACATGCACTCTTTTCTCTACTTTGAAGGCCATGGAAGAGGCAAATCATGCGAGGGAATCTTTGCTCATATCGTAAGAGTTTGTGCAACACCCCTCGCCCACACACCCTCTTTCTGGTTCTCAATACAATGACAATGACAGACATCCAAAGAACAAATAATTGTTTCATGTGACTGTATTTGAATGGTGAGGACCCCTTCTCCAAACTCTGGTAGTGGCGTTAAAATGTTTTCGTAAAGGTAATGTCCTCCCCCCCCCCCCCCCTCTCTCTCTTTCTCTCTCTCCTACTGCTGGAAAAAGTTTGGGGATGTGCCCTTATCCTCACCGGTTGCTTCGTCCATGATCGGATGTAAAACATATGATAGAACGAGAGTTACAGATTATGAATTAACAACCATTATCGTAATCGCAAACGCGATCATTCTGATACCTCCTCAAAAGCAGTCTACATTTTTTATTATATGAGTTGAAATGTTTAACTGCATTTAACACGTGCTTTAGTTGCAATTAAAACACCAAAACACCACAAACACGGAGAGATATTAACAGAAACTTATTTTGTCATGTGAGAGGGATATTTCCTTATATTTAGTGACAATGCCTTTCGAAAAATATTTGTTAGACGATTCCCTATCTGGCTATCGTTTAAAATAGAGATAATGAAATGCTATATTAAAGTAAAGTTAACATGTTGAGACAAAACGCCTTGGTACTGAATTCGGCTATTATTCCATAACATAAAGGTTGTAATTCATAGACCCAGCGTGAACGCATATCTGCACCTAAACCGACAGGAGCGAATTTTAGCGATTCCCAAAAATCTTTTCCCTACTCATATCAGAACTCTAAAAGAACCCAAGTAATTTCAAACCACAAATGGCTGAAGATGAAACAGTTACCCAAGAACACAGCTAGGACATCAGATTAACTTTTTTGTTTGATGTCCAACTAAGATCACGAGATAAATTTTAGACTCACAATAAAAAATCACATGGGATATAACATGCTTACTGAAAAATCAAAACATGAAATCGCGAATTGGATCGTCAAATGCAATGCAGAATACCAGCACGGAAAAAAATACGTTGGAAACGTTTCCTAATGCCAAATTATGTCTTCTTGTTATTTTCGAAGAACCGCATGGGTTAATTATATTCCTAAATGGCGTTAAAATGCCACCGTGTGATCATAACATGATATATGTTTAAGAAGGCTGACTTACGTTTTCGAAAAAGCCGCGTTCCAGTCATTTCTAAAGACACCGAAGTTTTGGGGTTTGTTGTCGTGTTTTGAACCAATTCATGCACGTCTCAGTAATGGTAGTCAATTCTGTTTTTGCACAGGAGACATACGAACAGAATCGTATTTTTTCGAATTTACAAAGGTAATAAATTGAAACCGAAAAGCCATTTCGGCCTCCCATTTATGTACCTTGAAGATGTATCTCAATGTGTTTCAGTTCGTTTTTCACCATCATTCAACTCACATGTCTATTTCCGGTTGAGTGAATTGATTATCGCCTTTAACGGACTAAGCTCATTGTGCCACCGCGAAGAGCCAGCGTCTATCCAGTCAGCTTTGAAATAAATGGTTGTGACAGCTCAGTCGGTTGGTCACAGCTTCCAAATACACGCAGCCGGAAAAGAACGATATTCTTGACTCCCCACCTAACACAATTGTAGGATCACACTTGCCAAACAGTTTCTTGAATATCCAAATATTTTCATTCTGTGCTCCCAATATACATATCGAATATACCCATAGTAGCTTGGTGTATCAAATGTTCACCTCGAGTGGTGAAGTGGCCAAAGGCTCGCGGGTAACACCTCTTCACCACGAGTGGTGAACATTTGGAGCACCAAGCTACTATGGGTATATTTTATTTATACCATGATCGTCAGATTATTAAGAGTCGCTATTATTTCTTCTCGATTTTACTGAGCACCAGACGTACATACATGCGAATCTGTTTTTGTTTACACGAGCATCGATGGGCGGTACTTCCGCTGTCGCTTTTATCACCGAAACGAAATGGAAAATGAAACTGAGCCTTTTTAGTAGCATAATAACATACCATTTCGAATTATGGATGCTTTATTAACATGAGACAATGCACGTTTGTTAAGTTTTGGTGTCTTATGGGGTAACCTCATTTAAAAACGTAACAATAATTGTCACTTTCATTTCACTCTTCCTGGGGCGACGTGCGATAAATTTAGACAAGTTGCATTCAGGTCGAAGTCACCAAAGGTCAACTTGGATGTAGTTCCACTGTAGGTGTAAATTTTAACTACTGAAATCCCATTGCTGGCGTGTTGGTATGTAAAACTAAAATTTATGTCATAGGCTTTTCATATATTGTAGAATAGATAACCATAGTATAAATCCTATGCCATCTCATTGGAATGAGATCGACGAGCTCGTTCCAGTCATGGGCATGGTCACTGTTTCGGAGACAAGAATTGAAAGTTTGAATGGCGATTCTTGTAAATAAGGTTGACTGTGTGCTAACATTACGTTACATAAACGCTTAACGGCTTCGCGGGTCGATTATAAACATACCGTGGACATTTATCTACACATATCTTTCATTATTTTTCTTTTAGACATCTGCACGTTTAAAGAAATAAAAAAATGCCTTAAAAAGTCCCTCATCAAACAGAGTTTATCGACGAATGATGACGAGGAATGCAGAAGTCTTTGCATTCGATCGGATGGTGCTTCTAACGAAAAAGAGTGTTACGCATACAGATACAGTAAACGTGGCAAATTGTGTTTTATGTACCATGCATCGAGCGTGAGAGATCTTTATCGAAAATTGAATTGTGTTACCCGAAAATATTTTGTGAAATCTTGTATCCGAGATACCCCAGGTAAGTTCTGTTGAACACTCAGCACGGCAATAGGGCTACGAAAATACAATCTCAGTCTTGAAATATGATTTCTGAAATATTTACCCGTGCACACATAATTAAGATATATCAAAAGAGGAAGTAATATTTGTATTCCTGGTTACAAGTCTTGAATTTAGTTTATTTCAGCACATGGCAAACAGCTGCTGTAAATTTGTGAGAGGGGCGATCGTCCCAGCAGCATGTCTTAGGATGGCAAAATATTACAAAATATGTCAATAACGCCATGAAATTCAGATGTCTACATGAAACCAGTCATCAAAAAATACTTATCGATGTACGGTGCCTTGGTGGCTGATTTCTTATAGACATCTGAATTATCGTGCATGTGGATAGGGCGGCACCGAAGTTTGACCCCGGGCGGCAATACATACTTGTCAGTCACTGATCGCAAAAAATATAAAAAAGGGACCGGGCTGAACCTGTATGTCCACAGTATACCAATACGCTCGTTTTGAAAGTTGCAAACAGATTGAGGCTCTTTAGGTCGTCCTGAAAATCGACATTCGTTAAAGTTATCTCCCTTAAAATTATTGGTCGAGCACGGAATGTCCAATTTCTTTATTTATTTAGGATTAACGGCACTTTTTTTAAAACCAATATTTTTATTTCATTCATTTGAAATCGGGTTTGGAGAACAGACAAAGCCTATCTTAACGCCGTACCCTTACCAGCAACGTTATATTATATGGGGCTTGTGCAGTTGTGCAAAAGTGACAAATATCAGGTACCAAGACAATATTTCTAAATTGGTGGAAAATTACATTTCTAATACATTTGAAGCACATTCAATTATAAAGCATTTAATCGAGACACCCATAAGTCCGCCATGACACGCACTCTTCCAACATTAATATAGACAGCACACATGCCATGATGGCGAAGACTCAGCTACAAATGAAGTATTTGGAAGATGGATTACTTCTAATAAATACCAGGGTCACTCACACAGCTCCTGACCAGTTGTCACTTGCTATAGTAAGTTTTCAAACCTTCTGGTTTTCATAATGTATTCTTGTACAGTGTTGAAAACAAAAGTGTTGTGCGAGTCAGATTTATACGGGTTTCCATTGAGTAGGACATCGATAGTCTTATCATCGTTTTCCAATTTGTCTAACATCATTTGGCGTTCTTGCACGTAAAAAGGACATGAAAGTATGTAATGACTGGAGTCTTCATGTTGAGAGCCACAGCGACATTCAGGATTATCCCCTATAAATCTGTCAAACTTATGGCCGTTTAGTTCGCTACAATTTAAACGAAGTTTGCAGTGAATAATCTGTGCTTTTCTGTTCCCAGAAGAATATTTAGGGGCAATGATATCATCAATTGCCAAGGCCTTTTTCAGGACGTTTACTGTTTCACTGTTTCTGACGTTCTCATGTAGGGTATTCCAAAGCCTCACAGCAGATGGAAGGAATGAGTTTGAGAACCGCTGCGTATTGCATTTAATTTCCCGTAATAAATTGGTCGTTCTTAGTGGGTAAGGAGAAACTTCTAAAACTGAACGAGGGATTAACAATCGCATGTATTTGGATACATCCGTTTTAATCATTTTGAATATTGTTATAATTTTATGCCGTTTTCTACGTTCCTTTAAAGTTATAAAGCCTGACTTTTTATAAATAAGATTATGACTTGTTCCTCTGGGAACTCAAATTATCGTGCGTAACGCATCTAACTGTAAATTCTCGACAAGTAGATTTTTCGTTCACTGTAGTTGTCCCATGCTACATCCGCATAGTCAAACAATGAAGAATGGAATATCGAAAGAGAGTTTCAAGTGCGAATCTAGAGTGTGTATTTTGGACTTCTGAGGCAGTTTATCATCGGACTACTCTTTTTCACAACTATGTCGACGTGAGCGTCACAGGAAGCAGTTTTGGAAAATATTAAGCCCAGATGTTTATGTTCGCTTTTGTCTTCAATTTGTTGCCCATGTAAGTATAGGTCGGGACGATCGAGGGGATTTGTTTTACGGGATATATTTAAAGTTTCTGTTTTTGGGGGATTAAACATCGCCATGGTATAGCCTTGGCTGCTGATGTGGCGTTAAGCAACAATAAATAAATAAATGGGGGATTAAACAACACCTGCCAAGGATTTGACCAGGCGGCAATAATTGCAAGGTCGTCGTTGAGAATTTTGGCCGAAAGCTTTGCATCTTCGACTGCTAAATACAATGTGGTATCATCGGCATATAGCCTTACATTCGACACAATATTATCTACAATATCATTAATATAAACATTAAATAAAATCGGTCCTAATACTGAACCTTGTGAGACCACTGCTGGTAATAATTTACACGTAGACGTTTCTCCATTAATGACGACACAATGGGAACGGTGCGTTAAATAACTTTCAAACCATAATAAAAGGTCACCCCTTCTTCCCATTGAATTAAGATTATGTAATAGGCCTTTACGACAAACTCTATCAAAAGCCTTGCTAATATCACAAAATACGACTCTAATATCTGTGTTTGTATCCAAGCTCAGGGAGATATCGTGATCAATGTCAATTAATTGGTAAATCGTACTATCTCGTGGAATGAAGCCAGATTGTAGTGAGATTAAGAGGTTGTTTTCAGTTAAAAAAGAAAACAAATGCTTGAATATATTTTTCTCCAGAATTTTACTTACACTGCTAGTTAGGGAAACGGGGCGGTAATTTCTTTTATTTGGTATCGATTCTTTCTTATGTACAGGCACGACTCTTGCCATCTTCCATAGACTGGGAAATATTTTTCTTGTTAATGAAAGGTTGAACAAACTAGTCAGTGGGGTAGTAAGTTCATGAGCGCACAATTTTAAGATTTTGTTATTTATTTCATCTGGACTTCAACACAGCAGGTTATCTAATTGTCAGTGATGTACCATATATATCTATTGTGTGAGAGGACGCGAGACGTTTTGGATTATAAAGTTATTCTTCCAACCAGATATGTGTGACGTCATGACGCAAGTAATTGGTAAGAAGTTCGAAGTGATTTGTGTACAGGATGCTGTATGGATTTACAGGTATAATTGAGCTGAAATAAATAATGATACCGACGATCGGCAGCGGCTAACAGTGGGCCCAACAGCAATATACACATCAACGTTAGCTAGGTAAGACTCTCCTACCAATATTTGCATGGTAGCAGAGCGAGGTTCCTTTCGATAATAGCTCGAAGTGGACTTGTCAAAACGAAACAAGGAACAAAATAGCGAGTGGGAATTACAAAACTCCGTCGAAATTTTCGAAGTCTAAACCGTATAGTAGATGGATTGATGAATTGGCAAGTATGGAGGACAATAACCGAACTACCAGAAGAGAGGCAGTCGTCGGCAATAGCACTGTCATCACCGGAAAATGAAGACTCAATTCGAGACAAACACAGAACGACACACGCGTGTGAATGGGTTAATTGATATGGCACGGGTACCAGCGCGGATGGATAAAACGAGAGGCCGCAGGCCTCGAATTTTATCCTTCCTCGATGGCCCAAGTGCTATATAGATTAACCCGCTCACACACGCGTGTTGTTCTGTGTTTATTGCACGCCTTCACGTCAATAAAAACAGTAAAAAGAAGGACATTCAGCAATTCATTTGACAACTATCAACACAAAGAACACGTTTTATCGTCAACCACATTTGCGAGGGGAACCTGTGTTACTATTTCGCCCCCTGAGTTCCAATGTGTTCTATGTGCCTAACTGCAACTCAGGGGATGATTTTTGCCTATTGTTAGGGATTCAAATTGTAATTGCTGTGCACGATTTGTAGAAAATTCCAGTGACATTTCGCTTCTATTTATAAATAGTCTGTCAACGATTTTCGTTTCACACATGTATGCGGAACAGACTTTTATTTTCCGCATGGTTTAGTGTTGCTGTGGATAAGGATTATATACAACAGACGTGTAATAAAAGGTATTTAGTGAATTAACTGTGGAAGAACTGAATAAAAAAGAAGGTTTCAACACGTTGATAGAATTTATGGACAAAGTTTATAAAAAGGATGATCTTTCATGTGCATATGAGGTGTACATTGAGTTTGATCGTTACATTACAAGAAGACACCTCAAAATGATATGGAAGATTATATTATGGATTGCCAGAAAAGATACAACTACGCAAAAAATTTAAAATGACGCTACTACAACCAGTTCTCGCTTTCAAACTATTGGATGGAACTTGCTTCGAACAGAATGATCGACAGTTCGTCCTGACTGGTATTAATAATAAAGAAGAAGAAATTTTATTTATCCAAATGTGCATTGCTCTGAGGGAATGTTTCGGAAAACAGCCAATGATTTCTACTGAAAATAAAAGTGATACATCAGAGATCAGCAAGCCGTTCATTAAGGTAGAGCCCAGTGATTCTGGGACCTTTTGTACGAATCGTGATGGAGGACGCCGTAGACGGGATCGTGGAAGGGGATTCTTTCCCCGGAGTCAAGGTCGTGGAAACTTGGAACGGAAAACTAATCCTATCGGTGGCGATGATTTGTGACAGTGTACTTCATTTTGTAGCGGGATGTAAACATTCATATGAAAACCAGGAAAAGAGAGCTTTCGTATACAACACAGGTTCTCAATAAGAAATGGAAGCAGTTTTTTATACCGGTGTAAAAGGAATGGAAGTCCGTAGGAACGTTAGTCCCTCTGGACTATTTTTCCGCGGAATTATAGTCCTAGGTCTAACATTTCTAGGAAAAGTAGTCCGGCGGACTACTATTCCTAGAAATGTTAAACCTAGGACTATAATTCCACGGAATAATAGTCCAGAGGGACTAATTTTCCTACGGACTTCCATTCCTGTTACACCGGTAATATTCGTGAAGACATGCAAGTTTTGGTGACTGAATCCATTAGTTCAGCAGTTCTTGACAGTGCATGTACATAAACAGTTGCAGAAGAAATATGGATGCACAGTTTGGACTTTCTCACTTCTCATAATTTGGCAGATAAAAAGAAAGGAAAGTGACTCTGTTTTTCGGTTCGGAGGTGGATCTCAGATTCGATCAAATGGGAAAATAACTTTTCCTTGTGAGTTAAGAGGATGTGAGATGTTCAATGACAACAGACATTATGGATAGTGACATTCCTTTACTCCTTGGGAAACCTTCAACGAAGAAGGCTAAGATAGTAATAGATCTTGAAAATGATAAAGCGACTATATTTGGCAAAGATGTTGACTTACAAATGACGTCATCTGAACATTACTGCATTACTCTGTACAGTCAGATTTATCCATTCAAGAGACTTGCATAGTTGATATATTCACCAAAGATGATCTGTCAACTAAGAAAGTGGAATCGGCAATTAGTAGGGTACATAAAAATTTGCCCATCCTTTAACCCTTTACCTACCATGAAAAGCAGACGACACTTGTAAACAAAATCTTGAATAATTCATTTATTTCTTTTTTTTGTCTCAAAAGCATAGGTTATGACCCCCTCATTGGAACGAGCTCGACGAGCTCGTTCCAACGATGGTCATAACCTATGTTATTGAGACAAAAAATGAAAGAAATAATGAAAATTAATTGGCGATTTTTGAGAATAGTGCTGGCCGGTGTTTTCAATTACGTTGAGTAAAGGGTTAAGTGAGAGATTAAAAGTTCTTCTTAAAGAGTCCGGCGTGAAGGATAAGAAACTTCTGAACTTGGTTGATATTTTGTCTAAGAAGTGTGGCATTTGCAAGCGTTTTCAAAGGAACTCCTAGTCGACCTGTTATTTGTTTGCCCCCAGCAAGGAAATGTAATGAACTAATAGATCTCAATGAATATAAACTGGGAGTGTGCTTTCGGCATCTCATATCAGCGTTGTATTTTTTATTGGCTAAAAACGCAGATGGCCTTTATCTGTAGGTTAAGAAAACTACTTTGGAGGCAGAAGGCCACCGACGGTGATACCCTACAGCAAGTGACCCTATACTAATGAAAAGTACAAGGTTTATAGAGCACTACGAGGCAGTGCGTTTTGGCTGTGTTAATGAGATGTCTAGCCCTTGCCATTTTGAGCAGTTTGGCTCTGTACGATGTTTGAAGGTCTCGTTTTCATTTAAGTTGATTCCTTACAAAATAACATTTTTTTCCGTTTCGTTATTGCCAACCAGGCTGATCTGTATTGTTCAAACTTATTCCCACTGTTATATATATCGTTGCTTAGATGTATTAAAATGAATTTAATTTTATTCATGCTGAGAGCTACATGTACTGTGTTGCCCCAGTTGCCAATTGTACTCAGTTCCTGATACCCGTATAGATTAAATACTTAAGTCGTTATTGCATAAACATCGACTCGAAAACAAGGGTAGTAATTCCCAACATTGGGGCTATACATTTGGAATTGTTATAAAACAAAGCAAACACAAACGCAATAAATGTAAAACAAAACAAATTAAAATATAACAGTAAAATTGCTGGGGAAATGTACGCTGTTCATAAAAGAAGCCTGGCTGAAATGTCTGCTGGAGAAATGTCCGCTCATCATGTATGGGAAAATGTTTGCGCATTGTTGTCCCTCATTAAAGCGAGCCAACCATTTGTTCCAATAAGGACTTCTGAGTTATGTTTTGTAGGCAAACCTAGAAAAATATGAAAATGAATGGCGAATTTTTGTGAATAGCGTTGATCGCTTAGTTGGGTTAATGGAAACTGTGTATCATATAATAGGGCTGAACGATATTCAAAACTCAAACAAATATCGCGGTATACCGGTATATCGAAAACTGTTCAGATATATGAACACAAGTACCACAATCGACACTCCAGGCATCACAGTTGGAACGAATTAGCATGCCTTGATGATGCGGTTCGAAAAACCTTTACCCAACGCAGACGATATCAAAATTTATTATTTTCAAAATTAGTTTATGAGATTTTCCCCAAAGATTTCTACAAAACTATATCATGTGACCCCTCATTGGAACGAGCTCGACGAGCTCGTTCCAATGAGGGGTCACATGAAAAAGTATTGTTGAAATTTTTTACAATTATTTTTTCAACTGCTGAATTTGTATATTACGAGGGCACAAGCAGGTGATTCCTTGGATAAAGGGATAATATTATTCATTCGGGGCTACAGTTAAAAAACTAAAGACATCTGGGTAAATAAATAATGACGATAATCCGATATTTTTGTAACTACACAGGTATTCAATCGATATTGGTTTGAACACCGGTATATATCGGTTTATCGTTATACCGTGCAGCCCTATCATATAATTCTGACTGAATCTTGATGCTTGGGGCATTAACGTATTGTGGACAAACTGGCCGACCATTTACACCCCCCTCTACAATATCGACAATTCACACGTAATCACCGCTTTACTCTTCTAATTTCAGAATACACACACGACGGTATTGGAATCAACTTTGGAATGGGAAGAATTTCTGGAAGGAAGTAATTACGTTTTACTTTTTGTGTACTCTGTTTACCATGTCCGTGTCCTGGGGCCAATACTATAAAATTTGTACAGTTGTATTTTTCAGAATAGTATTTTCTGTTTACAGAAATAACTAATTGAAAAGAACTATTAACATTTTAAAAGACGTGGCAATTTGCCAGTTTGCAAAATGCCATTTCTTTTAAATTATTAACGATTCATTTGCGTCATTTATATTCACCTGTAGAAAATACAATTTGGGAAAATATAATTGTAAATTTTTTATAGTATTGGTCCCAGGGTACACGCAGAGTGGATTACCAGTGAAACACTCGCGACTGTAGTATCTACCAGACAAAAGGCACAGGATATGTTTCGATTGGCTAATCTGCCGGTACAATACGGCGGTCCATCGGCTGAAACTTTGAGCTCAATATAGTATTGCGACACATTGGGTGGATAATCCATTCCACTGGTAATTCAATGGTAATTCAAGTACTATGATAGATCATTCAGCTGGTGACAAGCACAACAACAAATAAATATTTTAACATATAGGATCGCATTTTCGATGTTCCAGATACAATATGTTACTTAAACAGTTTTGTCTCTTTCCAGTGACGTGGTGTGTATAGATTCCGAATTACAATATCCCTAAACTCCCCAGCAAAGTGGTTTTGTGTTCTGTCACACATTTTTAAATAAAAGAATTATTGAACTTTCCCCTTATGGAAAATGCATTCGTTATAATGCCCGAAAGCGTTTCTAAACAAGTTTGAATTGAACCATTTTGCTTGACGTAAATTACGGTACTTTATAAGTAATCAGCGGGCGGGCCGCAACGGTGCGGCGGAAAAGTGACCCATTGCATATCAAGGAAGTTAATGAAAGCTGGAATTTCTGGCTGGACGAAATTATAGGACGAAATTACAGACTACCTAGTTATATAGTAGATGGGAAGCTTAGCCTGAAAATAGGTGACAGGCCATTTTCGATTTCGACAAACATCTAAACGGTGTAATAATATGTCATTTTTTTGTTTTTAGGAACAATTCCTTACAACTTTGTACAAAAAAAGAAAAAATATTGAAATATTTAGATTTTTTGACATTGAAACTAATCTGTCACCTATTTTCAAGCTAAGTTTCTATTACTTATGTAGAATCTTAATGGTGACACAAATGGTATGTAAACGTACACCATGTCATTATTCTTTCCAGAATGACTTACGATGTGGTATTCAAATGAGCTCATTGAGAGCGATTTAATTAGAGGACATATACTATGTTATCAAAACCCAAGAAATTCTATTTCTTATATAATTATTGCATCAGTTAATTCTGCAAACTGCACCTCATGGAATCAGCGAGAAAGTATCTCTTTCAAATTTTCGGTGTGCCATAGAATTAAGAAAGGAAAATGGCTTTATTTACAGTGACGTAGTGGGGTTCGAACCTACACCGAATGAGTTTCCTTCGGTACCAACCGCCTAGCGAAACCCCACTGAACCACGCACACCACTCGGCCACCGAATGGTGTGCGTGGTTCAGTATAGTTTCTCTAGGCGGTTGTTGTCGAAGGAAACTCTCTCGGCGTGAGTTCGAACCCCCTCCATACCCCTGTAAACGAGAAATATTAGTTTGTGTTTGCACTGTATGACGTTGACTAGGCATTTTTTACCTTTTACACAACACGAAATGCAGAGGAAAGTCGTACAAACATATTGAATAACTAAACATTTTTTTTTCAAAAACATAGCTTAACACCTCTCGTAGAATTGAGCTCAACGAGTAATCATAAGCACTGTTTTGAGACAAAAAATGAAAAAATAATGAAATTAAATGACGATTTTATTTGTGAAAAGCGCTGGACGTTTTTTTTTCTCGTTTCGCCGGGCAAAGGAATAACCGTTTCGTTGCGTATTATGCTGAAATAGATCGGCATGCATTACGAAAATCGACGCATAGTTGAATGAATGAAAACTTCATTTTGCAGCACATACGAGTACAATATCAATTAACAAATGACAAGGTAAGTGTACACTGCATGGAAATGGCTTAGTCAGAAAGAATGTGTTCCTGCCATTCCCACACACCAGATTTCGTGACATCAAAAGCATTTTACTTTTGTCTTTTTCTTGAGAGGTTTCTCCTGAAAAAATAAAAACAATCCCCATGCACGGACCATTTCTAGCTAAAGTCACACCAGTTTAACAGATTAATAGTTTGAAAGAAAAAATAGTGTGATTGAAAGATAGGATCCTTTATTTAAAAAAAAAATCGGGACAAGACGGATTTGCACGAGTAATGACGGAGGAATACGAATTTACAGCTGTATTAATTATTGCCTTTTTTAACAGGGGTCTACTGTGTTGTTGTGTTTCTGGGTTTAGATCGTTCCAGATTTTCGGAAAAGAATGAAGCGGGAAATCCTCTGAGAAACGCTTTCTCGGTTTGCGTGTACACTCTTCCAGATTGTCTGATCTCCTTTCCAGAAGGATTTATGTAAATTTCAAAAGTATTGTCAAAAGACACAGGTAGTGTATTTTGATACCAGTCGTACGTAAACAAAAGAACATGTTACTTATATAGGTCGTCTATTTTTAAATAATGGTTCGATGTGTCATGTATATTTTCCTTTCGTTTTAAGGCGATTGGCCCTTTTTTGCAGGGTTAGAATTCCTCTTGTTGACGGTACATGACCCAAACCAAGTATACCGTACAGTAAAATTAATGGTTATGTATGAGTGAGTACTATATTGTCATTAATGCCTTAAAGGAAAGACTGTTTTCCTTCTGTTGAAGGCGAAAATTGCCCTAGCCATTTTTAAACAAACCACAGAAGTGTGCTGCTTAAATTTTCGATTTTCATCCATGTTGACTCCAAGACATTTAATTGATTTCTCTTCATGTTGGCTACTAATTAATAGAATATCTGTACAATTTTAAAGTGACTTTTGTACCTGCGGCGTTACAGAAATTATTTTTAGAATGCAGCAGGATGCATTTTGTTTCATTAGCAATCAGACCTAGTCCACTTTCAGAACACCATTCACTTATTTTTTCCAGTTCAGAGTTGATCTCATCAATCAGGTTATCTAGATTGTTACGAGATGCAAATCCTGTAGTGTCGTCTGCAAAAGACATTTAGCATTGGTCAGTGGCTGATTTCGATGATGTGCCAGAAGAAGAGGAGGGGACCTAGAATGGAATCTTGAGGCACACCAATTGTGACCTCCAAAGCGTCATATCTGTTATTCATGAAAGAAACAACTTGACATCTGCCTGTTAGAAAATCTATGAATCAGGAATCTGCCAACCCTCTTACAACATAGCTACCCAGTTTTTATGAAAGTAGGTGCGAATAATTTATGTTATCGAAGGCTTTTGAAAAGTCTTGAAACATCGAGAGTGAGCAATCCTTTGTAGATTTATCATTTGCTTCTACAGAATTATTTATGAGTTGATTGATAGGATGAACAGTGGAGTGCCCTTTCTCAATCCAAACTGATACCTATACATGTTGTTTTGTTGCTCTAAGAAAATATTTAATCGTGCGTACATTACTTTTTCTAGTAGTTGGAGAAAGTTAAAGAATACTAAGGTGTGCGGGGAGGTGGGGGGGGGGGGGGGGGAGGGAGTTAGTGAATAGCTATGGCAATCCCGATTTACAAATGGGTGTATAATTTTGGCTATTTTCATTTGGTCAGGCATCTACCTGTAACAAAAGATGAATTGATTATATGGAACAATGAACCTGTCAGCTCAAATCTTATCTCCTTTAATAATTGTGTGGACAACTTGTTGCTATCTCTACTCGATTTGCCTCTCAATTTGTGAACACAAAAATTACTTCTTGTTCATTGATAGGGCTTATAAAAATGAGTCTCTATGGTTATTATTGCTCAAATACTCCGAAAAATTACATTAGGTAGAGACCACTTGATTAATTGTGTTCTTTCCAACGCAAGCAAAAAAAAAATGAATCCGTCAGCCGAAGGTGGAGGAAAGTTGTCAGTTGTTATTTGACTTACATATGGCCTTTCGTAGGATTTCCCCCGTCTTTTTAATATTATATTTATTTTTTAGTAATATCTTATCAAATTCGTTTAAAGCGGTTGATTGACAATATTTTATTTCCAAACAGGTTTATAATGATACAGATTACAAAGGAATGGATCCAGCGGGAAGCTAATGCTTTTGTAAGCTGTCTCCATATAGGAAAATGATGTTTGAGACAGAACAATGAAATATCACATTTTTTTTTCAAAAACATAATAGCGGGATAGTAATCGACGGAATGTTGTATTGTTGATTTAAGCATAGCAAGATTTGGGAAATTTAACTGGCGATTGTTGTAATTGGAGGATATGGTCAGGATTTAGTAATTGAAGGAAAAGGTCAGGATGGATGGACTGGTCGAGTGCTAGCAGGCATCATGACACACTGTGACTCACTTGAAATGAACCGGGTGAAGATCGATTATTAGCACATTGTGTACATCGGGCTTATTCCAATAATCGAAAAAGATAGAAAAAAGATGTTAACAGATATATATCATCCGTTGGGTGCAACAGGGCTCGCCCGCAGTGCTAGTGGTCTATTGCACCCATGGGACGATATGAGGTGAATAGTTGGTATCAAAATGAAAGTTCCAGGTGAAACTCTTCATCAGACTCGAACAGGACAGTTATTACCGGTGGTTGACCTGAGGTCCAAGGTAGAACACATAGCACGGTGACTTGGAAAACTATACTCCTTTTGCAAAACGATTAGTTAGTAC
Source organism: Pictodentalium vernedei (assembly GCA_031216915.1). Classification (NCBI taxonomy): domain Eukaryota; kingdom Metazoa; phylum Mollusca; class Scaphopoda; order Dentaliida; family Dentaliidae; genus Pictodentalium; species Pictodentalium vernedei. The sequence goes on from CM062295.1 coordinate 203,177,513, forward strand.
CTGACCAGTTAAAACGGATGTGTGCTGGAAGCTTTAGTTAGGAAGTTTGGCTAGAAGCTAGAAACCCATGCAAAAACACATTAGAATCAAAAGCCGAGCAGTAATCGTACTGAACATTTATACACCAAGGTGGAAGTGTCTGTTGAAGTAGAAGACCAGAGTTCGGCAGACTTGCCAACCAAGTCTATGAGTTGCATCTATGTATTTATGCAAATTGAGAAAGATATCAGAGTTGGTTTCTACATTGAAGTTAGCATTACGATACAGTAAACTTTCCACATTGATAACGTAGGAATGTTGTTCCAGCGTGTCCCTTCTTATGTCCAAGTAGAAAGGACAATTGAAGAGATAATGGTGAGTCATTTCACGTTCTCTCCACACCCACATAGGAGTGACTTGTAAGGAAATTGTTGTACAGGTGGCCATTGTGATTGCTCCAGCCCAGACGAAGTCTGCTGTGATATATTTGAGTCCTACTCGATCTGTGAGCATGGAACCATTCAGGAGTAGGGGGTTCGTTTTAATTTGGGTGTGAGTATAAGTTTCCCAGAGAACTGTTTTCTCTGATTTCCTGGGGTAGACCATTCCACAGTCTGGTGTTTGAAAGTAGGAAGGAATTCAGGTGTGAATTAGTGCGGCAGAGTAGAATGGTTAAGTTGGCATTGCTGCGGGGAGAATAATCATGAGTAACGGAGGTTGGCTGGGGAACTAAGGACAAATTGGGACAAGGTGATTGGGTAAGTTTATGCTTTTCTTTACGAGCGTATGTTTGTGTGTGCGTGGGGGTGGGGGGTGGGGGCAGGGGTGGCGGGGGGGGGGGGGGGGGGCTACCCAGCCTGTTCCGCATGTAGTGGTTGAGTTCATGGCAAATGTTTTTTTGTATTCTGTTATGTTTTGATTAGTTGGGGATTTTAATTTTTTGACATACAAGTTACTTTTCTTTTGTGAGGATTGCAGTAGGCCATTCGTCACCGATGGTTTGCGATTTATATATTTGTTCCTTTAGGGCCCCCTTCCAGGGGACATGCTTCTTTCAAAGGCTTCGTAGAATATGTCGAGAAATTTATTGTATGCTTAGTTTGGACAAATATCGTTTGTGACCTCTGAAACTACACACGATGATAAGATTCCTTTAAAGCGAGTGATATTCTTCTTATTGATTGACCATCTAAAATTAGGTATTGGGACAGTTGATCGTTTGTCTGATTCGTCTGTGTAGAACGTAGCAAAATGGTCGCCGACGTCAGTAATTATAATTCCTGAAGTAAAATTATTGATAGTGTTGCTGAAAATGTGATCAATTAGGATAGCAGAGAATTCTGTAACCATCGTGGGCTTTGTTAAAGCGGGAAGAAACCCCGCCCTGAATAGTAAATCTTTAAAAGTTTTCGTTTTTCGGTTGAAATGATGATGGTCAAAAGATTATGACAACACAGGTTTCAAACGCAAAGAAAGAGTGCGTGGTTCTGCAACAACATAAAACCAATCAGCATTTGAAGCAGTCCTGGAGTTTCTGAATGAACGTTCAGTGTCAACCATTTAGCTTTTAGAAATACCCAGGCTCTCAGACCACCAGTGTATTTCTGCTCGGAATTAAACGCTGCTATGGGTTATTTGTTTGCTCAATTTTCGCGGAGTTTGCGCTCATACTACCGTTGATACAATAGAGTGCCCTTTAATCACAGAGATGTACAGATATTCTTTTTGTGCTCCAGCTATTGATATTTCTATCAATGCGTATTTAGTTCACCTCGCAAACATCACGATATTAACACAATTTGTGTAACTACGCTGCATAATCATAAATCTACAGCTATGACAAGCCCCATTCATAATTATTTAATAAACAAATATGTCTGATGGTCTTGTGAAAAGATCGGTAAAATCAAGTCTTAATTGGGAAAATTTCTTGCACTAATTCAAAGAAAATTAATGTTTATTATATTGTTCGATTCAGTCGGATGAATATTTCTGTTGTCCGGAAAAGCGAACCGCAGTTTCGCTCTTTTCTGCTCAACGTAAATATTCCATCCCAATGAATATAACACAGGCGATGGACTATATAAGGACAAAACTGGTTACAGACCACGACAGCGTCGAATTCCTGATATAATTTGACTGGTGGCTTGAGAACTTCACAAATACCGTGTGCATAATGGTGAACTTCGCACCGGTCATTGAAAACTGTGCCATGCCGTTTGAAACGATGATGATTTAATTCAACCTGTCAGACAAGGGGGGGGGGGGGTGGGGGGGGCACTAAAAATGTGCAAGACGTGACGTCTTATTTTTTACTCGACTCCTTTTTACACCCACTCACTCACTACGTGCAAACTTTCTACTACCGTTCTCAGACACCCACCCTCACTCTCCCATTAAAATCCAAAATAAGCTGATAAACTTAGTAGGCACAGCTGTCTTTTGGTGGTTTTCATAATGTTCTTAACCCTTTACCCAACGTAACGGTCAAAACCGGCCAGCGCTATTCTCAAAAATCGCCAATTAATTTTTATTATTTTTTCATTTCTTGTCTCAAAACATAGGTTATGACCCCTCATTGGAACGAGCTCGTCGAGCTCGTTCCAATGAGAGGTCATAACCTATGTTTTTGAGACAAAAAATAAAAAAAATTAGTTATTCAATCATTTTTTGGCAAGTGTCGTCTGCTTTTCATGTTAGGTAAAGGGTTAAACTGGTACCACCAATTTAAACCTCTGTGGGCTGCTGTGGGCTCCAATCTACAAATGACAAGCTGTTCATTATCAGGCTTGGCCAGAGCAGGTGTACATATACGGGAACAAATTTTCATTTGAATTGTTCCCAAAATATTGTCTGCACGTTTTCTACATTTCGAACAAGACACCCACCCCCAACTAACGCGTCACATTTCCCCAGTTTAAGCCCAATATTCTCACACATAAAGCCTCCTGATGTTGTATTTATGTTAAGAGTGTGATGTACAACATCATCTTAAAGGTTTGAAACACAAATGATGGTATATATTAGCTGATATATTGACATATTTTTAAAAAATTCAAATTATTGCACTAGTTGGAAATGCACATTTTTGACTCACTCAAGAGACCCACCCACCCCCACGTCACGTCTTGCAAATTTTTGGCGGCCTCCCCCTGTGTCAGAGAGGAAGAAACGGCTGCTGGAAAATGCAATCGTATGAGTTTTATAGAATTGGCGACAGGAAACAAACTGATATAATGCTCAAACTCTGATTCCACTCGACTGAGACAGGACGTGCTTACAAAAAAAAAAAAAAAAAAAAAAATAAATAAAAATAAAAATTGAGTACACAGCGGAATTCTATTCTATTCCAGATCATCCAGGCTTTATTAAGTGGTAGAAAGAACTCGTTTGCACAATTCGAAAAAGCTTAAATCTCACAAACTCGGGAAGAAATAGTGAATGGCATTGCATTTTCTTAGTCAAGGGTCTTTTGTCCATTGAGATAAATGGAACTTGATTTCATACAAGTGTTTAGATTCTAAAACTTTCCCGGCTCGCTAGTGTCCCATCTGAACCATCAGTGTCAGTGTATCTGCCCACAATATTGAAGACAATTAGAATCGCCTTCTCCCTTCTAGGTGTACATTATGCTACGATTTAAACCTTGTACTGTCATCCCCCATGTTCCCATGATTAGGAAGACCTATGTATAAAGATATCTCAATATACCTGCATGCAACGATGTTCAGTAAAATTTATAAAAACTTGCAACTCTATTTTCTGATTAAATGTTAAGAAGATATATTATAGCCCTTTCCAATAATTATTTAAGTTAATTAATTAGTCAATTTTTTCTGATGAATAATATCTAAATCGTCTGTGCCAATGTACCTACTGTGCAACATCGAAGACAATTAGAATCGACATCAGGTTTTAACCCTTTATCTAACGATTGGGGTGTAAGCGCTCGTGTACTCAAGAAACTGTGCATTAGAAAAAAAATATTTCTCAAAATATTTCTACAAAACCATAGCATATGACTCCATAGGAACGATCTCGTTGCAATGAGAGGGTCACATTCTATGGTTACGTTGAAATTGTTTGGAAAATTTGAACAAAGGCAAAAATGAAAATAGTAAATTTTGATATCGTGTGCGTTGAGTAAATGGTTAAATGTTATAGGATGCCAACGTTCAATGCCTGGTGTGTTGTATCTATGCAACGATTAAATTGTGAGCCGGGCATACAGTTGTGTAATTTTCTCCTCCCAAAATTAGATGTTACATATCTACAATATTGTAGGCATTAAAAGACACTAATCTTAAGACTATTTGGGGTGGAAGGAATGGAGGCCACAAAGGACATGTTCACTAAGAATCTACTGATGTACAGATGAACGTCAAGACATGATAACTTTTCAACGCTTCACCTATATTCAGACAACAATGTATGAAGCATTTATTTCACAGCATCCCATCCCTGACTCATATCGTCACGAAAATCGACTTTCGATAAAGTTATCTTCCTTGAAATCCTTCCACGCGCGAGGAAGGTGCAATTAAGAAGCATCTAATTGATGAGAAAACACCTGTGATGTCAGCAGACAATAAAGCCGAGTTTTCTTTTGTTATCTTTAATGAACGAAAACAACAGGCAGCTCGCGGTAAGAAGAATTACTGTAAAAACATATTGGCTAAACAGAGAGCCAATGTGGACGCTTACTTGGCGTTGGAAGGTGTAGATTAATGGCAGATTATCTGTGATGTAGTTGCTTCCTATTAGCTTACTGCAGTAAGCAAAGTTTCATTTTCTAACTTTTCATAAACGGAAACAACAGACAGCTCCGAGAGCTGTCTGCTGTTTTCAATTTTTAAAAGTAATAAAAGGAAACTTGGCTTTATTTCTCCTGACGTCATAGATGTTTTCCTAACAATTGCTTGCCGGTGCTTTAGAACTGAACCTTCCTTTCCTCGCCAGTCAAATAATTTCAAGGAAGTAACTTTATCGAAAATCGATTTTCATGACGATATATAACCGGGTGGTTCCCTCCGGGTACTCCGGCTTCCTCCTGTCGTAAAACTGTCTGAAGCGTTGTAACCCAGGCTTTTGAAAGTATTGCTAACCCCCAATAAACGAATAAACACACACAATTCAGGGCTGACGTAACTTACCAGACAATGGCGTATTGTTCGACAGATCAGATCATGAATGATTATCTCATTTAACTCTTTGAACCCTGGTGGTATCTTCAGCAGTTAGAGGAGTCCATATTTATTATTTGGGGGTAGTCCAATTAGAATTTTCAACGTGCAGCCTTGGGGTTACACGTTGAAAAAATTGATTGATCTACACCGCACATTTACCTTGTAGCCATCCCACTTTATGACATTATGACGTATCTTGTGACCCGGTCGGAAAAACGGCCTCTGGTGTTCAAAGGGTTAATCGTGCATGACAACATTTAACCATGCTAAGAATGTTTAATCAACCGATCCAGGAAGTTAGTTTACATAAGGTTATAGATTTAACTTTTAGTGATCGTGGAAGGTGCCTTGATCACATTGATAATATTCCAGATAAAGCGTCGAGACGAATAAATGTTTGAAGAAATAAACATACATTCTAGATCAGAAAATACTCCCTACAATTTATTTCTCTTTTGTCTGGCCTCTCTTGAAATACGGCTGTCAAGCGTGGGGTACCTGTACGACTGACGCAAGTAGAAGTTTCAAAAACATTCACTTGGAGGCTGCATGATTAGTTACAGGGGTCACAAGGAGTGCTTCGAGAAGACAGCATGGAATTGAACTTCATAAAATGTTTTATAAGTTTACTCAACCCTTCCTTTATAACCTGTTCCCACCACCAATATCTAGACTACAGAACTGTAACGTAAGAAACGCTGCTCACCTACTCGTAACACCATTTCGCCCGGTGTTACACCATACGACATTTCTCTGCTGAACAGTCAAACTTATGATTGACCTTCCAATTGATATCCGACAGACACAACAACCCTTAGGGTACAAAAATCATCTTGATAAAACCCCAAATCCATTTCAACTCCCATTTCAACCGGGAGAGTCAAATCATGGACTGTAGACTGGCACTTGGTTGATGTAGTCTCAGTCACCATTTATTTAACAATCACATCTCAATTACTCCGTTTTGTGGTGAAACAGAGACAACAGAACATTACCTCTCATACTGTCCCCGCTGCACAAACATCCACCGTGTAACGCTTGGTGGTTTGTGCATTCAAATAACTTCTGAAACGCTATTTGTTGATGAACCAATACCACAAATAGTAATATTTTCAAAGTTGTTCAAAACGTTATTGAGATGAGCAAACGCTTTGAATGGCCACTCTGCATTTGACTTGAGAGTAACGTAACATGATGAAATGCTATCCGTGACAACAAAATCCTTTCGTGAAAAATATTCCGAAATCGTGCCAAGGTTTCATGATGTTAATTGCCGAGACTCTCGGTAATTGTTTGCGTGAAATTATGACATAGTTTCAAGTCTGATGGTTGAGCGAGACAGCCGGTGAGCGCCTTTGGGCCGTCGTGCTTGGCGTCCATGCCAAACTTCAGTACCGTCATCCTAATCAGAAAGCCGCTGGATCAGATCACAGAACGTGTTGTCCATCTGTCATAGCGGTGTTTGGACGTAGGGGTATTTTTTCATTGTGATTTCCTTGCTTAAATTCGCACTGCCTTAGAATGAGACACACAAATGCTTACTAATTTACGACATGTCTGCTCTGGCAACCATATACGTAGAATCTTAATCCATTTTGTTTCGACTTGGCAATCATCCAGTAACTGTAGATCCTTTCCTCTCTTCTCTCACTGTTGTTTAATGTTCTTTTTCTACTCTCAATGGGAAACTATACTGAATCTCGTCTGAGTCTTATAAGGGCACTCTGTACATGCCGCCTCTATACAAGCGACAACTTACAAAAGCTTAACACTTTCGCTGCTGACTATTGCCACCTATTTTATGGTGATTATCTGTACGTCACACCTATCATCTGATTAATTGTTGGAAAGGCTCACAGGGCCCTTTCCAACAATTAATCAGATGATAGAGTTTCAAGAATGTCATAAATATTATTAAACTTCCCCGCGTACAGGCGTACATAGAGGCTCTCTATACATGGCTAAAATGGGCGTGGCCGTGAAAGAGTTAAGCGCGCTGTCGAATCCTTTTCGTTTTTTGTGTTTACTTACACTATTTCTTTATGTATCTTACTGTTCATTAGATTATGCAATATAAGGTTTAAGTTTTTATTTTTCATAACAAAACTATTGGAGAGACAAATTGGGAATGAAATGTACAGAATCAATGAAAAAAATTGCGCTGGTTTCTAACAACAAAGAATAAACAATTTATTGTTTGTTTGAACGTCTCATGAACAGTAATTTGCTAGCCCATTTCAACCTTTTAAACATTTTTCCTCCCCAAATGCATTCCGGAAGTTCATACCTGTATTTTGACACTCAAAAATGCGGGCGGGGGCCAAAATATTTGACAGTAGGTCACGCTTATATCTTAAGCATAGTAGGACTCCAATGCATTGCTCAAGTTCATACATGTATTTCTTCAATCAAAAGTCAAAACTACTCATTTCCGCTTCTTTTATAAAACACGTTGAATGCTCTGCACAGAAGTTATTTCCAGTTTCTTTAAAGGCAGCTTAAGAAAACTTATTTATGAATTTTTAAAAGATATTTTATTCTCGAAAATGAGTCTCCATAAATTCTCTTTTTGTATAGTTTGATTCTGATGCTTTCACCATTTCCGAACACACTAGATTTTACTGATCACAGTAAAATTCTGTTTCTCTAGTTAGGTATGGTATTTGTTGGTGTTGATATTTCCCAATTGTGAAAGAAGGAGGCCTGATAGAGAAATTGATATTAAAAGTTTAAGATAAACGTCTCAATCGGGCGCTGTTTCGGTCAAAGGCATGAAATCAAGTATCTAAAGCAACCGCGAAAACTAGAAGCAAAGAGCAACAAGTGTGCCAAATTTCATCAGATTCGGAGAAGAGGAAGTGCCCGAAATCGAGGCTGACTGCACAAATTACAACTGGATGATTTTGAAATCGTTATGAATACTTTCCTTTTTGACATTATTTACATTCTAATTTTCAAAGTTTTGCGTTGATCACAAACTTTCAGAACTGTCACGGTCGCGTCGAAAGGTGAAGTTTGGTTTCCTTACGCGCTATGGTTTTATTGACAGAAATTGAGAGCATTATTTGTGTTCCTCTTTGACATTATTTGCACTGTAACTTCAAAATATTTTTGTCAATCGCCAACAATCTTGGCAAGTCTTCAGAACTGTCACTGCCGCGATACTATGCGAAGTTTGATCTCTTTAAGTGCATTAGTTATAGCTGTAGGGATGTTAAACCTAACAGAGGCGTTTTTACCTTTGTTGACGTTATTTGTGTTGTAACTCTCACAGTTTTGGTTCAGTCGAAAATAAACTTGGCGATGCTCTAGAATTTCCACGGCTGCATCGACATGCAAAGTTGCTCCGTATGTGCTCTGGTAATGAAAAGGTGTATTTTCCCCTTTTTGCGTTATTTGCGTTGTAACTCGAAAAGTTCGAGAGCAGTGGTTACTGCATTAGACTTCAAACAGAAAGGTCCATGTTCGATAACTGCATTTTATTTCCAAATGCAACAATATACTGCATTTTGATTGGCTGGAAGGTACGGTGTAACTTGCAATCCACAGTAACTTTTTTTTTACACCGTGGTTAACCACGATGTAAAAATAAGAATACACAATAGCAGAGTATATGGCTAAAAAAGCACATATTTTTAATTATTAATTCATACCTTCTGCTCGGTTATGTTAGAAGAAAAATAAAAATTCAGGAAATTTAATATTTGTGTGCAATAAAATATTACAGATATGGATGTCATTGGAAATGGCTCATTGAGCAAGTTCCAATGACATCCATATTTGTCTGGTTTTATTAAGAAACTTACAAAGTACAAATTTTCTGTCAGTTTTTCCCACAATTTAGGTTAAAGTATTAAGAACACCAACATTCTTGGAAATAAATCCGTTATCCTTGTGTTTTCCAGGGTGTATGGGAATTTACACCGGTCTGGGAACTCATACACCCTTCGGCTTTGCCTTAGGGTGTATGGGTTCCCAAACCGGTGTAAAGTTTCATACACCCTGGAAAACACAAGGATAACTAATAGTATGCTTTGGCAAGGTTCTTAATCCTGATTGCCCACGTTGGGGCACAGTGCCCATTTCAACCAATGCTAATCCTGCTTGCCTGGAGTTAGTGCGTTGGGGAGTCTGACAGCTGCTCGCCGTTGCTCGGTAATTCTCTCCGGGTACTCCGGCTTCCTCCACTCGTAAAACTGTCAGACACGAGGAAAGTGTCCTTAAACCCCACTAAAAAACTCGAAACATTTTACGTCAACCACAAAGAAGCTTGGCAATGATGGAAAAACATCATTGCCACACCAAACTGGGAGGTTTGATCTCTGTAAGTGTTGCGGTAATAGTTGTTGGTGTCCCACACGTGTTTTGGTCTCCATAAACGCAATTTGACGTAAAAGGTCGAAATGAGCTAAAAAGTCCTTACCCCCCCCCCCCCACAAACCGGTTATCTTTTTTATTTTTCTAGCTCTACAACATCCTAAAAAAATTTGGAACTCTGACAAACTTTAATTTTTGCGGCATTAACGTCTGTCCGGCACCGCAACAGCAGCTCAAAACGAATGTTTTGTCGACTAAAAACTGATTGCATTTTTAGATATGTTTGTTATTGGAGACTGTATTTCCAAGCATCAAACATTTGAGAAGGAGAGTTCAATAGCGTGGTCAATATTAAAGCAGATATAAGTTAATTTGAGGTTATTTTGGGTAATGGTTAGAATGTAATGAATAGAGATATCATCAACGTTGTAGTGTGTGAAATTCCATAGCTATGTTTATTAATAACAGAGACTTATACGTCTTAAAAATCAGCGTTTTTAATGAAAAATATCCATAAAGGCATCATAATTTGAAATGAGAAACCCCCAAAATGGCGATAAATCTAAAAACTAAAACAATCCAGCTATCTCCTAATGTTTCGAACTCTACGGCATACTAAAATGTTATGAAAATAGGCCGGCATTTAATTTTCGTTGACGACGACGTCAATAACGTCACCCGAAAATTCGGCCACAACAGCCATAACTGTTGAGAATTATCCAGTCGGTAACACATTTTTAGATACAGTTTTTGTTAGTTGTTTCCAAAATGTCGAGAACGAAAGTATAATGCCTGAGTTGAAATTAAAAACGCCTAAATTGGACACTATTTCAGATAAAGGCGCGAAATCAAAAATCGCAGCTTCAGATTAGAACTAGAAATAAAGGTCAATATGTTGGGCAAATGTCGTCACGATTGCTTCACGAGAAGTACCTTTAACCCTTTACCTAACATGAAAAGCAGACGACACTTGCAAAAAAAATTCTTGAAAAACTATTTTTTTTCATTTTTTGTCTCAAAAACATAGGTTATGACCCCTCATTGGAACGAGCTCGACGAGCTCGTTCCAACGAGGGGTCATAACCTATGTTTTTGAGACAAAAAATGAAAAAATAATTAAAATTAATAGGCGATTTTTGAGATTAGCGCTGGCCGGTTTTGGCCGTTACGTTGGGTAAAGGGTTAACCCTTTTACTACCACGCCCACTTATCCATATATATCCATCGCCCGTATGCGAGAAAGTTCAATAAAATGTATGACATATTGTTGGATAGGGGACCCTGAATGTCGAATGTGTCGTTGAAGCCCAATAAATAAATAAATCTTAATTTATCTTTGTAACGGTGTTTCTGGTAAAGTTTTGCTGTTTAATAATTTTAATAATAAATAAATGCCGCCTTTTGACGAGAAGTGACGTAATGGCGAGATGTGAATGACTTGAAACTTCAACGTTCTGCACTATGAGTAGGCATAGGCCTTATACCACATGCCAACGAGTATGGATAGTTTGTACCCTTCTGTCAAATTTCTTCTTCATCCAATGGCTGCTGTGGGTAGTGCTAGGTCACGTGATTTTGAGCGGTCCAATTTTTTGTGTGTCTCCTAGCATAGTATGAACCTCTGCACCTCTTCTTGTTTTAGTATCCTTTTTTCTCGACCTTTTCTGTCTGTCCGGAGACTCATACCATATCATCATATGGGTGTTATACCGGAGGCCTGTATGAGATTCTGACAATAGAGGTAGATCGGTACATGATATACTACTTATTGTAAGGAATAACGATCTACGAATAACGATATACAAACTATAGAATAGGTATCCTTCTACCCGATGTTTTACGAACCTTTGCTACTTTGGGAAGTAGAGGTGTTAGTGGTGAGATAAACCAATGTATGTGAAAATACTGATGCAACTAATCATGTGTTCTTGTCTTTCTTTCTGTCTGTCTCTTTCTCTCTCCCTCACTCTCGTAATTTCTGGAAGAAGTTGGGAGAGGGACAAGTGTGCTCTCTGATCCGTACAGGAGGTGTTGACGTCATGCGTAGTGGCCACGATCAATCAAAGGCCTTCTGAAAATGATTTAAAACGTTTTGAGTTGGACATTGGCAGCTGATTATGTTCGAGAAGTCGCACTTGGTTGACAGGTGCTTGAAATGTGTTCTGTTTTCTCTTCTGAAATGTCTTCTTGTAGTTTGCAGGGAGTGGTATGATGTCTAATTGATTTTTCTACATATGTACCAAAATTGTTGCTTTCGTCGGAAATATTATTCCAGAAGTAAGTCTATTTAACTGAACCCTGTTCATTACGAAACGGCCGCATTTGCCCGCGCAATTTACAAATTAAGCTGTTGAAAACAATTATCTTTCAAATAATTTCAACAAGATCATATCTTGTGATCCCACGAAACGGCCGCATTTGCCCGCGCAATTTACAAATTAAGCTGTTGAAAACAATTATCTTTCAAATAATTTCAACAAGATCAAATCTTGGGGCCACATGAGATGGTTTTTTGACACTTTTCAAAAAATTAAAAAAATAATTTTTAAAGTAATAAATTTTGATATAGTTTGCTTTGGGTAGAGGGTTAATGTCACTTTTACAGAGGATGTGGTCAACCTTGGTTGTGTCTCTGTTTGGTCTGGAAATAACTGACAAGAAATCTGCGTGAAATACTAAATTTACGTAATGGCTGGAGCCGAGGTGCTTAATAACCATGAAGGGCCACCTTAAAGTCGCCTATCAAGAAGGCATCGTTATTATGCTTCCATGTGTTAACATGGAAGTATATTGTACTTGCTTTTTGTCCCTTTTATTATTATGATCGGGAGCGCGATGGCTCAGTGGTAGACTGCTGGACTTCCATGTTAAAGGTCCCGAGTTCGATCCCCGTCCAGAACGACCCGCGTTGTGTCCTTGGGCAAGGCACTTTATCCCGGTTCTCTATATGTGGGCACGATGACGTCGTGTACTAAAGCGTTCTGCACGTCGATGGCGCACATGTCTTCAACCGCTGTAACCTTGCTTGAGCGGAGCTTGAACAGTGTTAGAATGTTGAGGAGCTGACAGATGCTCGTCGATGCTAGGTGGTCCTCTCCGGGTACTCAGGCTTCCCCCACCTGTAAAACTGTCACGGTCACGATTAGCGATTGTGCATAAGTATGTGACCTTAAACACCAATAAATAAATAATAAATATTATTATTAGCCAACACCTTTTAATCTCGAGAACAGCAAGGCCTAGAGCCCTGAAATTTTCAGGGGTGGTAGCGCGAGTGGCGCAAGGCCCGATTACACTATTGCGTATTCTGCTCGACTTTGATCTTTGTCACCAACGCTATTTGTTGCAAATCCTTATTATCGCCACTTCCCCGGAACGGCTTGAGCTGCCGAGTTTAAATGTTCCCATATATCAGCCAATATGTCTACTATATTTGATGGTAGGAGTATGACTTCCGGTTTAGAAGATCGGTAGAAGTTGAAAATCTGACGTCACTCTTTATGAGAAATTCTTGTTATCGCTAGTCCCCCCCCCCCCCCCCCAGTACAGCTTGGAGTATGGAGTTCGAACTTTTTGCACTATGTACGCCTGTAATTGGGGATGATACTATGCAAAAATGGTGAGAGTCATACTTGCGGTTCTGGAGATACTGTGGCTTGTTTATTTTGACATAGCATTTATGGCTCATTACGTTAAGTGCTTGTTATCGCTACTCGCACGGAACGGATTGACCTATTGAGTTCGAACTTACTTTGTTATATGCGCCTACATGCCTAGTATATTCAGTCCAAAAACGGCAGGGATCAGACTTCCGGTTCGAGAGACCGGTAGGGATCGAAATGTTGACAACGCTGTTTATGAAACATTCTTGTGATCGCTTCTTCTCGCGAACGGCTCGAGATGTGGAGTTTTGATTTCTTGCGTTATATACATCTGTTAGTGGGGATGGTACTGTACAAAACTGGTGAGCGCCAGACTTCCGGTTCAGGAGATACTTTGGGTTGAATATTTTGACCACAGCATTTAAGGCTCATTATGTAAAGTGCCTGCTATCGCTACTCCACAGGAACAGCTTAATCTATCGACTCCCCACTTATTTTATCATGTGCGACTACATGCGTATTATATTCAGTCCAAAAATGGCTGGGGTCCGACTTCCGGTTTGGGAGATCTGTAGTTGTCGAGAATTTGACGACGCCGTTTATGGAAATTTATTTTCCTTCTCTACTGCTCCAGAACAGGTATCGAGTTTGGGGTTTTTGCGTCATGTTTGCCTATACGGAGAATAGATGTTTTATAAAAAATGGTCAGGGATAGACTTTCGGTTCAGGAGATACTAATGGTTGAAAAATTTGACCTTAGCATATAACACTCTTTACATGAAGTGTCTGTTATTGCTTTTTTGTAATGTGTGCCTTTATGTCTAGCATATTCATTCTGAAAATGGTAGGGATACGACTTCCGGTTCGCGAGATTGGTAAGGTCGAAAATCTGACAACGCTTTTCAAAGAAAAATCTTGTTATCGCTTCTCCTGCAGACCGGTTCAAGGTTTTGAGTTTGGAATGATTGCTTCACGAGAAGTACCTTTAACCCTTTACCTAACATGAAAAGCAGACGACACTTGCAAAAAAAATTCTTGAAAAACTATTTTTTTTCATTTTTTGTCTCAAAAACATAGGTTATGACCCCTCATTGGAACGAGCTCGACGAGCTCGTTCCAACGAGGGGTCATAACCTATGTTTTTGAGACAAAAAATGAAAAAATAATTAAAATTAATAGGCGATTTTTGAGATTAACGCTGGCCGGTTTTGGCCGTTACGTTGGGTAAAGGGTTAACCCTTTTACTACCACGCCCACTTATCCATATATATCCATCGCCCGTATGCGAGAAAGTTCAATAAAATGTATGACATATTGTTGGATAGGGGACCCTGAATGTCGAATGTGTCGTTGAAGCCCAATAAATAAGTAAATCGTAATTTATCTTTGTAACGGTGTTTCTGGTAAAGTTTTGCTGTTTAATAATTTATGTGAGGTTCAAATCTAGTCAGTTGCCTCGTACATTCATTAAACTCGGAAGTATCGAAATATTACAGTGATCTGTATTGCGATTCCCAATTAGCAGTTACATGCTTCATTCACACACCGATGTAGTCTATTAATTACCAAGCTACCTATTAAATACCCAGGGGCAGTTTTCGGCGACGGCTTGGTCTATATATCTTGCATTTAGTCGAATAAATCAACAGCTTTATCACATATATTGCTTCAAATTGCTTCAAAGGACTAAATTATATTTCTTCAAATATAGTTAAACTTTTTAAATGGCAGTTTGCAGAACTTGAGGCCTGAATGTTACTTCTTGTCTTGTTTGAAACCATGTCGGCACCTGCTGATTGTCCCTCCGTTAGTCCCATCCCACTCTGCCAACGCAGAACTGGTGATTGGGTGAGAGAACACAGAAATGATGATTGGTTGAGATATCACAGAAATGGTGACTGGTTGAGAGAATACCAAACTGGTCATTAATTGAGAGAGCACAGAACTGGTTAATGTGCTTGTGAATGGATGGTGATCGATTAAAGATACTGAGATGATAATTAGAGATGTTGATGTCAGAGTTTCCTATCCTCCCTTACCCCTTCGCGTTAGAGAGTTGTGGGTCCTATCCTTGCCTCCGGGTATTTTGGTGGGCCCTGCGTAATTGGATATTTTCAGACATTCTCGTGGTAGCACCTACAGTTGTGTTTTATAGAGTGATCTGGTGGTGTCAGGTGTGCGCTCCATGCCCCTCTCTGTAAAGTTGCTATGGTAAAGGATGTGTAGAGGCTCACAGTTCGTCCAGCCCCTCGGGTATTAGGCTTTGATTTTGATTGCCAGGCGTGTGCCCCATGCAGCTCTCCGTAAGTTGCTATAGCACAGGTGTAGGTGCTCACAGTTTCTGTCCAGCCTGTCTGGTATTAGGCTTTGATGGGACTACATGGATTGTCAAGAGTGCGTAACTATAGATCCCATATATGTTGTGACAAGAGTTCTAGCGAGCGCCTTTGTGCTTGGTATTCTGACCAATCCTCAACAGGTTATATTGGCACTAACATGCTAAATACTACTTTTATCGAGTTCAATCTTTTTGCATTATATCCGCCTGTACGTGATGTAAATAATATCAAAAAATGGTAGGGAACAGATGTCTGTTTCAGGGGATTCTCCCAATGCACATGCTAACATTGGAAAGCATGGCAGTATCGAAAATGCCGCGCAATTACAATTGCATTCTAGTTTTTTTTAATTATTTTCGTTATTAACTTTGGGAAGTCCATGCTGTCCTTAATTAACATTCCAATACCCACATTCCCTTCTATCGTCTTCATTCTCCGGGCATTGCCGAGTAATTAGAGGGTGATAACCTACCAATGAATATGTCAAGTCAGGCTTGCATCGGAAGATGTCGGCCATTCCTGCTGCATGGAATAAATTGGAGCTTATGGTTGGTTGCTGTGAGGTCCCGCAAGTTATCCCAATGTAGATTCAACCTACGACAGTTTATACTGACCTTGTGCAAATTTATCAAAATCATTAAGTGCGGTTCTCGTGAAGCTGTCAGTCGTTTTGTATCTACCTTGAATCTCATCAAATGGTATCGATTGAGAAGCATTTATTGGGAAGACTGATGGCATTTATTTAGGTTCGCTTGCCGCCATTTTAAACCTTTTTCCGTCATTGAAATAATATACCTTCATCCCCACATGAACATACAGCACGTGCGGAAAGCTGTAATCTTACTTGTGATTTACCAAGATTTTTTTTCTGACAAGAGCGTCGGTGACTCACCAAAAAAAAATACTTCATGTTGTGAACGTATTATTTATCAAGAGAGATACTCATCGTGATGGTTCATTCCCTTTCAGCCAATCTTTCGAGCTTTTCAAGTTGCGTACTTCCAACCTTCTTATTTCAACCCCTTCAGAAAATATGCCTATCATATGTTTCATATCATTACCATCTGCACTAACACAAATTATATACTGAGTCAAAAAAGAAAGTATAATAAACTTTGAGGAGCAATGTTTTTAGTATTATCGACTTTAATCCCAATCAAATTATTGTAGATTCATATTTCGAGTCCAGCTGGATGAATTTGAATAATTTCATGTTCTTACTGTTGCCAGCGTCACGTCAGCACGTCGCATTTCAGACATGCTGTGAAATGAAAAGTTCACACGTGCAGCCAATAGCATGTATGTCCACCGTTTGCCTCTTGGATGGCAAGACATCGACGGCGCATGGACCTGATAAGTCTCTGGGTGTCACCCTGTGGTATTGGGTTCCACTCCTGCCTTAGAACATCATTTAAATCACCTAACAACTGAAGATCACGAAGTCGTCACCCGACGGTCCAATTTATTCCAAATATGATCGATTGGCAACAAATCTGGCGGAAGTGGGGACCAGGGAAGAAGTTCGATGTTCTGTCGAAAGTGTCGTTAAACCCCAGTAAAAAGATAGTGAAAAAAGTTACTGAAAGTACATATATAGTAAACACTTCTAAATATGTTCTGTGTTTGTAATATCGTGGTATAATATCCGAAATAGACTATACCATAGTTTGGGTGTAACACCTACTGTTATCTTCTTGACCAAGTTGGACCCAGCCAGTCTTTTCAAATCGTAGCTGATGATAGAAAAATTAAAAAGGCTGGCTAAGTGGGAAGTCACTATGCATGACAAGTCGTACGATAAATAATCAGTAAGTTTCAACAAGAGTTTTAAAGTTTATACTAATCAGACAGGCAGAGTGAGTGGGCAGTGCGGAAATCTTCCAACATCCAAACGAGAAATCTAATTCTCGACTAAGCTTCCCATCAACTCGCTCCCTAGGGCCAGGAATGGCATGCACACTGTTAAGAAGTCAGAGCTATTGTTCAAATGGTGGGTTCCTGTAATTGTCTATGCCTCAATCCAAGTTTGTAGGTGCTTTAAACTGGGGTATTCTTATCCGGTGAAACCTGTCTGACCGTAGAACAGTAACTGAGTCGCTATCGGTGTATTCTTGGTTATTTGGTTTCGTAATTTAATTAACAAGAACGTTGCAGAAAGAGCCTTAACAAAATGTTATGTCAACAATGTTGTGTTATCTAGAATGTTGGGGAGGGGCGAAGTCACTCCACGATATACTATAAAATGACACTGACCATTCCCCTTTCAAGTTTATCTTCACATATAAATTAGGTGTAGTTCACGTGTTCTGGATCTGTAGAATCGTGAGCAAGGTATACATAAGGTGCAAACTGCTTAGATTTGTTTCGTTACAATTCAGCTCTACTGTTTCGACGACATATGTTCCCATAGAGATTGTATTGTATTATTTTAATGAAGTAATAATTGACTGAACAATGCATTTGAGTCACGTATTAATAAGATGAAGCAGATGGAGTATCTCCTTAATCTAGCAGTACATTTGACCCTTTTAGACGCCTGTCAAAAGTGTTTGTCGGAAAATGTGATGGCTTATCGGAAAATTATTTACAGCTGTACTATTGGCATATATACGGGGTGGAAATAGCTGCCAGTTAAAATAAAAAAAGGACGGCGTCAGTTAGACACCCATTTTCACAAACATTTCCATGTAGGTGAGAATACACCCTCCTCACTAAAACAGGCCAAGGCCAAAGAATGTCCAACTGATATCAATTTACTTGAAGTACGTAGCGATGCGGTTTACCGCTAATTTCTGTGTAAACGTTTGAGACATCGCTCCCATCATCAGGAAAAAGCTAGTTTAGACCATTACCTCCCGGTTCTATTTTAAGGTTGCAGTACATTCCTTTATTCTGCCATATATTTTAGTGGCACGCCCTATTCCAAAAATAAATGAACAGATTTGTACACGTTTGATTTCATGATATAATCCTGTTATATCCTACTCCAAATACATATGTGTTGAGTGCTCATTAATACATATGTGTTAGGTGCTCACTGTGCTTGTACAGAATCTTTTATCACGATGAGACTAGTTTTGGGGGACATATAGCTACGAGTTGCGCTTGCCCGACGAGTAGCTATGCTTTTCCAAAAACGAGGTGAATCGAGAGAAAATATTGTATATAAGTACCATGAGCGCATAATACATTATTTATCTACCCTTCAGTCAAAAATCGATAATCATGACTTTTCAAAAATAATTGTTAGCAAACAAAAAAGCCAAACTCAACTGATCAAAATAATAGATCTCCATTTTCAGTTCTCTCAACCCGACGACACGTGAAGAAATTCCTTCTGTATTAATGAAATTGTACAATAGGAACAAAAAATAATCAAACTCAGCCAAAATATGCATTTTCCGTCGAGCAGTGATATTTCGAACCAAATTCATTTCATTTCATGAGGCCACCCAAGGCACAGATGGATGGTTTGCGAAAAGAACTAGAGAATTATTGTTTTATAGTGCGGAAGAATCGTTTCAAATACATGACGTCACTTCATTCGTAATTTTTAGAAGCGATCAAATCACAATGAGATTGATGTTACGTTTCAGAATTTTCTCGTTATCACTTTCAATTTTTGTAACGTGGAATGAATGTTGAGGCAAACTTGATGCATTGTTCATTTGCTGCATTATAAGTTTTTGGAGGAAATGACTTGTGATTGACATTACCACGGAAATAGTCCGCCAGGCGCCCGTGCGTTCTTTTGTCGCAATATCGTGTGACTTTATCACTACTGCATTAGCGATACAAGATCTTTTATCGCCGAACTTTTATCGCTACTGATTTTACTGTTTGCGATTGCGTTTTTTGTTAAATGGTAGAAAAAATAAATTATAACAATAGAAGTTGGCACTCATTTGTCATTCCACTTCTATTGCAATAAATTTATTCTATTACTAGTAAGAAAATGCTTGCCATTCTGGACTCAAATATAACACATTATCAACTTCAGTCTTTCTGCGAATGACTGACTGGCAATCCCCGAGTGCAACGTCTACGGTATAAGGGCAAATTATTTATACGGGGGAGGGGGGGGGGGGGTGGGGGGAGGCTTCCACAAGAACAGCTAGCCCTTTCCTCCACTACAATGTACATGCAGCTAACATTTAAGCTTAAACATTGGATTCAATATTCATTATTGTTTTCCTTTTTTTGTCCCAACAACAAAGCTTATAACCCTTCATTGGAACGAGCTCGTTGAGCTCGTTCCAATGATGAGTCATAAGCTATGTTTTTGAAAAAAAATTTGTTATTCTTGAATTTTATTTGCAAATGTGTCTTTCGTGTTGGGTAAAGGGCAGATTTTGCCCTGTTAGCCAAAGAACGTTTCCAGTTTTTTAGAAAGTCCCTTCAGATGTTCGGATACATCTACATATAGACAATTGCTATTGCAATGAATTCAGAGCATAAACGGATGATGCATACGGGTAATACAATCTCTATTAATGTATTATATTAGTATTATATTATGTATTATAGTAAATGTATTATATTGAAACGTATTTATCATTCAACCCCTATTCTATGTAAGTCACATAAAAAGGTTTTAAAAAATCGACTGGCATGGCCTCAAGTTCCAGTTGCTTATGTAATGAAGTGCCACATTAGTTTGTGTCGTGGAGGACAGTGATCCCCATCCTCACTAAGTGGGATGTTTCTATTTCATTGAGGCAAACTTCACGGAAAATATAGTTAGTTTCCACGAGACGTCGTAAAATTATGATCAAAGTAGTTATCTATCCTCCGAAACATTTCTAAAACGGAAGAATTATAAATTGAAGTAAACATTCAGTCATTAGGCTTATTGACCACCACAAGGTGACCTAAGTTCTCAGACCTCCACTCAAATTCTGCTGTTATGGGCAATTTGTTTTCCCATCATTCGTGGAATTTGCGTGCAGACTACTGTTGATGTTATGGTTTTTTGTTTGTTTGGTTTTTTTCCAATTGTTTATTTGTAATATTGTTGAGCCACTATTTTACAGATCTCTATACATTCCCACGTGACTTGGGGATAATAGAGTTCATTCTGTTATAACCTTGTGCACATCATTTTAATTTCATATATCTCTATTTCAATTGGAAAATATATAAGGGGTGGGGGTAGGTGTGGGATAGGGTTGGGTGGAGTGGGGGAGTATATGTCATTCTTAAAAAAAGAAAATTCAAGAAGAAAAGAGGCTAAAGAATCCTTCAATAACCTTGGGGTTGTATAATATTAAGAGGTCTCGGAAATGTGCTATTTATTTCAGGTAGCGTATGGCCAGCTGAACACGGAAAGAAGACGGTTCTTTGAATTTTGAAAGAGTGTGGGTTGTTACTGGTACAATCATAGAAATCAATTCACATGGAATCCGGTCATGCCTGCCCTTGGGTAGACATGGTCCAATTTGACGCTCTGTTCAGATAAAGGACAGGACGGCTAATCCAATCTGGTAATGCTGAGGAAATATTAAACATGTCGGTCAGCCATGATGTGGGAGAATTAATTTGTGGAATTTGAGATTGCGATGACATGACGCACTAGCTAGAGAACAAATTAAATACCCCCAACTATACACCGTGTACCAGCAAACCTGACACACCTGCCCCAAATATAGGGGGGGGGGGGGGTAATGCCTAGAAACTAAGCTAGTACGTCCAGTCCGCCAGAACTACGGAGCGCGACCGGAAGCATCAAACCAGTTTAGAGCTGCAGAAGTGTATATGGGATTCATGATGCCCCGTGAAGGCAGCAGCGCCTGTTGATCATGTGTTTGCGGGACTATGGCGGTCTTCCTCTCGTCGCGAATATTTTTGCGCTATGTCTTCTACTACATTCACGACTGAATAACAGGGCAAGTAATTTTATATGTCTGTTGTCATTTTTAAACTCAATTTTCACGAGCTCCTCAACTAGATCCCACAGCTCCATCGGTTTATAAGTTCGTTGTCAAGGTTCTTTTTCAAGTAGATATGCTTCTCTACATGACAGAATTGTTTAACCCTTTACCTAACCTAACGGCCAAAACCGGCCAGCGCTATTCTCAAAAATCGCCAAATAATTTTTATTATTTTTCCATTTTTTCTCTCAGAAACATTGGTTATGACTCCTCGTTGGAACGAGCTCGTCGAGCTCGTTCCAATGAGGCGTCATAACCTATGTTTTTGAGACAAAAATTGAAAAAAAAAGTTATTCAAGCATTTCTCTTGCATGTGTCGTCTGCTTTTCATGTTAGGTAAAGGGTTAAGACTCGTTTTGAACGTGCTTAAATTGGGAAGTTATTTTTTATATTTGCTTTGGTATATATGGAATCAATTTGCTATTTGTAACGTCTGCAGTATCTTCAGTTCCAAAAATAATCTTCCGTTTTCCCACGTTGATTAAAACTTTCCCACGTTGATTAAAATGCATAGAATCTGTGAAGTCTTTCAAAAACAGTTTTGTTGCATCACAAGTAATAAATAAATGGCCTATGGTTCTCCTTCCTTTTCACAAAAACTGCATGCCGAGCATTGGTTAGTGACGAATTTGGAGACACATTTATTTAATCCCAAAATTCGGTTAATCAGTTCATACTGAAAATATTTTAATATGGGGCCCAACAGGCCACAGTTGGACGGTTTTCTGTATATAGCGTTCCAGTTTAATTCGGTTCCAAATTCCTGTTCCCATTTAGCTGTGATTTACACTTAGAGACTTTTTCTGTTGATTGGGTTTTCATCAGTCTGTGACCTTTTTCTGACTGTATATTTTGGAAAGTTGTGAGATTATTAGTTGTTCCGATAGATGTCGTTGTCAGTTCAGTTATTTTTAGATTTTTATTGGATTATAGATCTAATCCAATTGAACCAAACAGTGATCCGATATTTCAAGACATTTCAAGTTAACTTCAATTTGCTGTACAAACTGACTTAGGTTATTCGAGATGACAAAGAAATCGAGGGGCGAAAACATTTTTCTG
The DNA here is from genome assembly GCA_031216915.1 of Pictodentalium vernedei. Lineage (NCBI taxonomy): Eukaryota > Metazoa > Mollusca > Scaphopoda > Dentaliida > Dentaliidae > Pictodentalium > Pictodentalium vernedei. The sequence continues at coordinate 203,199,928 of CM062295.1, forward strand.
TTATAGGGCCACCATGTATAGAGGGTTTTTTCCACAAAGATTTCGCCAAGGGTCACATAAATCATTTTCTTTCTTGTGGTTAATTACCATTTGTTTCGCATTTATATTATATCCGAGGGCGTAATTTGTATATCCAGTTTATGGGTGAGGGTTAATTTCCAGTCACCACACAGAACTAATGAATCATTTCCATAGCTGGCTACCTGCTCCCAAATGCTTTTAAATAAGTTGGGCGGTCTGAGTTTAGGCCGTAGATACCAACTAGTGTTAGTAGTTCACCTTCGATGGTAATATCAAGTACTTTTCACTGGCCATCATTAAGTTTTTTTTTTAATCCTGAAGTTTATATTCAAAGGTATTCAGTACTGAATGGAAAACATATCCCTTTCTCAGAAGAGGTGCTTGAGGTAAAGACACACTGACCGGCGCCACTCATTCCTTACGATAGCCTCGGCTTCACAAGTAATGTGTGTCTCTCGAATATAGAAAATGAAGCACAAATTGGATCTCAGGTCAGTGAAAAGTTTTCTGCGTTTTCGATTGTCCACCAAGCCCCGGGAATTATATGTGTCTATTTTAAAACTCATATGGATATTAAGAGTGAGATGCAGGGGCGGCGGAACGATTTACAAAGTGGGGTGGGGGTGGGGAGGGGGATCAGGCTGGATCAGACGATATATGGTCGTCGGTATGACGGGCCGACCATGGAAAATTTTAAATTTCAGGGTCCCAAAACCCCCATTTCCACGCATCTGAGCGGATATTTTGAGATTTTTCAGGAGATGTATTTGAAAGATTTCACACTATGAGAGCCGTTAAAAACGTCGGTAAAGCATACAGTTGAGGTCTATTTATCAGCTTTGGTCGTAACGACCAACGCTGATAAATAGACCTCACCTGCAAGCTTTACCAGACGTTAATAGCAATTATACTGTCTGTGGATTATCTTGTCTTGGGGTGGATTTGGTACTTGAATGCATGTAAGATTACTATTAATTTCAGTTAACCGATTTTTAACAGACTGCATACATTTTAGCGTTTGCTGCCACTTACTGCAAAAAATGATCCGAAATCCATCGAAACTGAACCAGAACGAGTGAAACATAGCTGGCGAAAATATTAGGGAGGCTCTGGATCCGCCCCTTGTTTCACCAGTCATTCGTTGAGTTAAAATATAACAAAAAAAAACATGGCCCGGCAAAAAAAAGTGGGTGGGGCGGGGGAAGGGAGGTGCAGCTCCCACCCCGCCGGTTCCGCGCCCCTGAGATGTAATCTCGCAGTTGCTCATTGTGCTGTAAGGCTTGTCAACCGAAATTGGCAAATTGGCGCCGTCACAGTGAAGCGATATGGGTTACCAATGATGTACCGTTTACCACTTACGACGTACTCAAATTTTCTGTTCTGCAACAATACGGTGAATGATCTACGATGGGGTAGGAAGCGCTCA